>OX638092.1:16144497-17473247 GCA_951804965.1 Horisme vitalbata | reverse complement strand
ATTCCGCGCAAAACGTGGTAAAAATAAACCTTTATGTAAATAATGAAACACATTTTGACACATACATTTCCACGCGGGCGAAGCCGCGGGGTGCAGCTAGTATATTTATAAAACTATTTTACATCAGATACTTTTGAACCTTAAAGTCATCAGGTACATGTGGTGGTTAGTGTCATCAGCTTATTGTTGGCATATTTTTCAATCACCTATTTATGGAACACTTTAGTGCTATCTAATTCTGACGCAAATTTCTATCAGCTGTATTGAACTTCTGAAACTCATCATCTACTTTTGATGCTGACTGTACATTCGCAAAATCATTTCGCACACGTTTATTTCGTTGAAATTAATTTTGCATTCACTTTATGATTCTCTCGTACAAAATTAAAGCCACATTGCGTTCATATTTTATCATTCATTAATTATTTGGTACTTTTATTTCTTTTGCTAAATGGTTATTCAAAGGTAAAAAGGAAATTCGCACCTACTGTTAGTGCTTGAATCTGTTATCTGGAGCTTTATTAGACGACCTCGTAGTGGCCGAAGCTCCACTTGGGATACAGAAGGTTACGATTCCCACTGCGGGACAACAAAATAAATAAATAAATAATGCTGGACACACACAGCGCCATGTAGCCCCAAACTAAGCAGAGCTTGTATTATGGGAACCACATGACTGATAAACTGCATAGATACATTTTTTGTAAATACACACTTATTATACATGGACCCGAGACAAATTTCTGCATATAATGGAAACATTTGTCCCGCGGCGGGAATCGAACCCGCAACCTTCTGGGTCTCAGGCGAACTGCGCCACAGAGGCCGCCGTCAAATGTTTGCAATAACTGCAGGTTTTTGTTTAAAGTCTGGTTGGTTTATTTGATGCAGGTTTATTTGATATGTAGGTATTTATTTACAAAAAAAATTATATAGGTAAGTAGTAGTATCCATAACACAAGCTCTGCTTAGTTTAGGGCTGATGCTGTGTGACAGTGTCGAGCATTATTTATTTATCCTAATAATATTATAAATGCGAAAGTTTGTGAGTAGGAAGTATGTATGGGTGTACGGATGTATGGATGAATGGATGAATGTTTGTTACTTTTTCACGCAAAAACTATTCATAATAATCATAATCATAATCTTTATTTCTCTTTAGACATATTACATGTGCTTAAATACGTCAGACAAATTTGCAGAAAAATAGAATACAAAATTTAAAACATTATCTATATGTATGAAGAATCAGCTTAATGCTTCGTTACATTGTATAAATAATTTAAATTTAAAATTTAAATCTATTCCTTTGAATAGAGGATTAAAATAATAAAATTTAAAATAATAATCGACTAACATTTATAATTTTCACAAAATATATATTTATCAGCCAGGGCCTCGTCAATTTTATAATAGCTCTTGTCTAATATTTTTTTTTACATAATTCAATAAATCAGTGTCACTTTTATTTCTTATGTCAAATGGAATACAATTATACAATTTTATAGATAATTATGGAAATAAACCTTTTTTATACTACACCTGCTCGGAATGTACCTTGATACTTTATCAAATTTACGGTAGAAAGTACGTCATTGCACATCGAACAAATATGCGGGGAGAAAACGCATCTGAGCGGGAGAGAAAAGTGTATGAAAATCCATTTCTTACGTGGTTTTTCTTTTTTAATTTTGGGTAAGACTATGCGCTGGTAACCTAAATATCAAAAGCCAAAAAGTTTTTACAGTGAGTTCGCAAAATGACACTGGCCACTAGCTAAAAAAAAGCACTGGCTAGTCAAAGTCAAAGTCAAAGTCAAAGTCAAAGTCAAAGTCAAAGTCAAAGTCAAAGTCAAAGTCAAAGTCAAAGTCAAAGTCAAAGTCAAAGTCAAAGTCAAAGTCAAAGTCAAAGTCAAAGTCAAAGTCAAAGTCAAAGTCAAAGTCAAAGTCAAAGTCAAAGTCAAAGTCAAAGTCAAAGTCAAAGTCAAAGTCAAAGTCAAAGTCAAAGTCAAAGTCAAAGTCAAAGTCAAAGTCAAAGTCAAAGTCAAAGTCAAAGTCAAAGTCAAAGTCAAAGTCAAAGTCAAAGTCAAAGTCAAAGTCAAAGTCAAAGTCAAAGTCAAAGTCAAAGTCAAAGTCACAGTCAAAGTCAAAGTCAAAGTAAAAGTAAAAGTAAAAGTAAAAGTAAAAGTCAAAGTCAAAGTCAAAGTCAAAGTCAAAGTCAAAGTCAAAGTCAAAGTCAAAGTCAAAGTCAAAGTCAAAGTCAAAGTCAAAGTCAAAGTCAAAGTCAAAGTCAAAGTCAAAGTCAAAGTCAAAGTCAAAGTCAAAGTCAAGTTAGTTTTTTATTTTCCTCGTAGGTGTAGTATAAAGCACTATCTATCACTCGAGAGAAAGTGCGATTCCCGATCTCGGGTGTTTTAAAGCCCTCGCCTACGGCTCGAGCTTCAAACGACACCCTCGACGGTAATCGGTCACTTTCTCCTCTCGGTGAACAATGTACTATTCTGTCTTTCCTAGTCTAGTATAAGGTGCTTCTATGTATTTTTTACGTCTAGTGTTATATCTATGCAATTCCTGTATTATTGAAAGGATTTGGATGAAAAAAAACATCTTCACGACTAATTCCCCATTATGGATATCTTCATATATTGCTCAGTATGCAAATCTATTGAGCATACCTTAACGGGAGTAGTCAGAGGCAAGTCCAAACATTACGTTCGATACATGCCCACTTTTTGCAAGCAGCTAGCATTCCATTTTTGGATGAAACTTGGAATATACACAGTTTGTGACCTGGATTAACACAAGCTACTTTTTATCCCGTTACCACGCGAGTGAAACCTCGGGCGGAAGCTAGTGATATATATTTATGCTTGCCTATGTTTGAAATTGTGAGGATTTGCGAAAGGCTGCCATTAGAAGCTGGATGCGTCAAGCTGAGGACAGGTCCCAATGGCGCTCATTAGGGGAGGCCTATGTCCAACAGTGGAATGTTGTAGGTTGATGATTATGATGAATGTTTGGAAAAAAGGAGACGTTATAATGACGTCATCTTCATCATGAGATTTGTTCTTTTTTAAAAGTTACCGAGCATAGGTCCCCTGGGTATAGGCATAGGTCGTCCGACATTTAAGAAATTCACTATTTCGTTTTTTTATACTTCACTAGGTAGACTTGGTTTAATTTCTGAGATTATGATAATATTTTTTTCTTTATCAACTAAGAAAACAGTTGTTCACATATCCCCGTTAAAAACTTTCTCCAAGTACAAGTCCGTTTTGTTTCCAACTCATAAACTAAACAAGATCTGGGTGTCTTACAACTTATAACAAACTTATGGGACGAATCAAAGGTCAGAGGTTGAACATTCCCGAACCACAGAATACTTTAAAGCTACTTAGTGTTAACAAAATATATTTGCGAAAGAAAGCGTTACAGAGCAGTGGCAACAGCATAGCGGCCATACTCATACTCATTTATTTCACAGTAGGCTCAATATAAGTACACTTGGTTATTTCTATTTTCAAATTAAGCATAGAACTAAGACCATACCCACTTAGATCATGCCGTTTACATACGACATTAGGCCGTAACACAGACATACCAATAGTTGATATCCATTTTTTTCACTCTCTGTTCACACTACCAAGGATCTATCGTTTCACACAACAGCATCGCTCTTAAGGCGACTACACATGTCAAACCTCCCTCTCGCTCGCACTATTCAACATTTTTGAAGATATAAAATCACTGACTACAGTTATTCAAAATAGCAAACCTTCACATTCTAGAGAATAACAATTCAAAGGTTCAGCAATAATATCATTTTGATTCTATCACGTTTTCTTACCAAAAAACTTGTACCAATGTGATCAATTTTGGCACATTTTTTTTGTTATGACGGTAACGTGTTGGTTTCAACATGATATTCTTGCTGAACCTTTGAATTTATAATCTCTAGAATGTGAAGGTTTGCTATTTGCATACCTATAGTGAGTGATCTTCAAAAATGTTGAATAGTGCGAGTGACTTGACATGTATCGGTCACCTTAAACGATCTCGTCTGAGCTTTCGGAATTGATTTCGCTATGTAGCGAAATCGTCTGTGCTTTTATCTCCATCCCTTGTGCCTAAAGGTTGTGATAAAATAAAATTGAAATGTAGCTCCCATAATCGCGCAAATCTGTTTTTGGTTTTGACACTTTTCACACTTTACACGACAGCGAAGGCTATATTGAAATTATAATGTGAGAGATACCCCCAAAAGATTTTGAATCGAAATAGAAATGTTATTTTAAATTCAAGTGAAAAACACTTACTTCAATCCCTTGCTTGCTCGATTGTGTACTGAAATGTTTCTCGATGTGGTTTAGTTTTTATATGTTGTAATTATTAGCTTAATAAATATGCCTATTATAGGCGAATCACATAAAAGCGTGTTCACAGTTTGACTGTCTTCTGTCAGACGACAGTTATCATACTCAGTAGGTCAGTTACGAATATTTAAACCTATGCAGCAGTGTTTTTTCTATTCTATGCGAAATATTCGTGATATGCCCTCAGACCACTCCTAGGTATATGCGGGTGCAGGGCGCAGGTCGTAATGCACGGGAGACCACAGAATATGACTATTTTTTTTTCTGTGGCGTAGACCGAGTTAAACCAAAGTTAGAGTAGGTTAAAATAGGTCTAAACTAAAATTTGCCGATTAAAAACTTCTAAAACCAACTTAACAAAACCTTTGTAAAGTTTTAGTGATTAGAATCTATTAGCAATTCTACTTTATGTATTCAATTATTTTAAACTTTGGGGTCGTTTTTTTAATTGAATGATTTCACCACTTTCTTCATCAAAAAGTAAACATCAACAGATATCTTCTGTTACTCGATTCTTCTCCAATAAATCGTCTCAAGTGTGCCACGTCAAACGACCTTGAACATCTTAATACCAACACCCACTTTCACGAAATAGCTTTGAGAAATAGACCCCGGAATAATTCCCGCATTGTCTTTTATACAGCCTTAAAAATAAATTGGGACGGACTCATCAAAATTTTAAGTGTCATTCCATTATCATAAAACTTTTGGCATTTCGTCGAGCAATTAATCATGTCCGTGACGTCACAGGTACTCAGACAAATTAATTACAGGTTGTAGTTCCGTAGATACTCGTTAATTATAAAATATGAGTGAGTACTTGCCGCAAACTTACCTGCATCGGATTTTAGAGCCAATTTTGATGTTCGTAAAGAATTAGCCCAATGAATTAACACAGTCACACATCTGTAAGTTATATTTATTTATTAATACTTTGATTTACAGCTTTGATACTTGAGATAGTTAATGTGTAAATTCAAATACATTTTAACCTCTGATATTGTAATCGTAAGGAGCTTAAAGGCTAACATTTCATTCCTTGTCATAATCTGAATCAATAGTTAGTTATCTTTATATAGAATCTGTGGCAGTGGTTTTAAAATTAATCATTCGTGTGTCACTTTTATTTTGAACTTAAATATTTTGCTATCACCATCATGAAGTCTTTACGGTTTCGAAACCTTTTCATCCGATAATTCCCTGCAATTTTAACGACGTCGTCGGTCGGTCCATCTGGTGAGCTTCAGGGCACACTTCGTCTCCCGGTTCCTTTATTCCAACGGTTTTCATTTTTACGAGCTACTTAATGTTCTGTCCATTGCTTCTTCAACTTGATAAATTTTGTTTAAGTACTAACATAATGATGTCCATGTTTTTTGTGAATAAAAGTATTGAATATGATTCATTTTCCAAATGAACAACGGATCAATTCGTCTCAAAGATTAATTGCTCGGATCTGGGTCCATTGTCCGCGTGTTGTCGACGCTTTGGCCCTTTATGAATTCCCGAACCATTGTTTTGGCTGGATTTACAAAAAAAGTTCAAAAAAGTTCTCTACTGCAACAACATTCTAGAAAAGTCCTGCTGCGCGATAATGAGCGCTATTTATTCCGAGATACAGAATAAAATTAAATAGGATTATATTTTCGAATGCAAAATGGTAGATTGTAATCGAAATAACGAGGTCGCGAGGTTTTTTTTCTTGTTTTTGGTCGGTCATTTAAAAACTTTCATTAGTGAATTCGCGCACTAAAAATTTTCACTTTATTTTTCTTCGAGTTGAATCAGTGCAGTGACTGCGACATGGAAATGTTTCCGGGTTCTTCATTTTTAATTATACAAAACTTTGTGGCTTTGAATGGGTCGTTTTGCTTTGTCTTTGAGTGTCTCGAATAAATAAAAGTATCAAGAGTGGGTACTTTAATTTAGTCGTTACTCATTTTTATGCGAATGCAAGTGGATTAATTTACAATAGCACTATACTTTTACATAAATATCGCTTGATGAATCTGATCATATTGAGTTTTGGTTCTGTGGTTATTAACACGTTGACTGCGGGCCCAAGAGATGACGCGCGCATCGTGCACCAGCTGCAGCAGCTGGTTCTCTTATTGCTTCTGTAAAAAAGTTAGGTTGACACAAATATAAGAAAAATCTTGTTATTTACAAAATGTTATACTAAATCAATAGGTTGTACAAACAACTTTTATGAGGTGACTATAACAGAGTTTGCCTTTATTTACCGCCAGTATGTAGGAGTATAGAAAATTGAAACAAGCGTTACGTAACTCGCACAAAATTTCAACGAAACAACGACCATCTTACTAAAATGTGACAAAAATGAGCCGTTTCCCGTTTTATGGCCCCCGGCTGACTGTTTGTAATGTGAAATGTTGCATGTAAATGTACCAAATACAAATGAATTTATTCGAGTTTGCATAAAATCAGCGACTTTGTGGTTGAAATAAAAAAATAAGAAGATTTGTGCATTTTAACAACCTTGTACTATTTTTTTCAGAGGGAACCCTCCTTATATAAGTGTAAATGGTTATTACGTAATATATTTTTGTGTGTATTAGATACATTACAAAATGTATACTTGCTTACCAAAATTAATTATTCCTTGTTTTTTCAATTAATGAATAATAATAATAAATAATGCTGGACTAGCACACAGCATCATGTAGCCCCAAACTAAGCAGAGCTTGATTGATATGATTGATATATTACATATACCTATACATTTATTTTGTAAATACATACATATCATACATAGAAAACACCGACCTGAGACAAATATCTGCTGAACATGCAAACAGTTGTCCCGCGGCGGGAATCGAACCCGCCATCTTCTGCGTCCCAGGTGGACCTTCGCCCACTGCGCCACAGAGGTAGAATTAATACAAATCATAGAAAAACAAGGAATAATTTATTTTAATTTAAAATGTTTACTTTTGATTCATTCATCGGCAATGCAGTTAAAACGGCATCCACGAAAAACCGAATTGAATAAATCGAAACATGTCTAATGCTATCTCACTGCATAAGGCTTAGAAGCGTTTGTGGCGAGGCTAGCTGCGGGGTTCTTACCAGATCATCTGAGACGCTTTATGTAATGAATAACAATCCTCCATGTTGACCAGCACCGGCACAGTAGGTCAGCAGTCAAAGTGTCAAGCAATATTTAGCACCCGATACTATTTAGA
This sequence comes from Horisme vitalbata, assembly GCA_951804965.1. Taxonomy (NCBI): domain Eukaryota; kingdom Metazoa; phylum Arthropoda; class Insecta; order Lepidoptera; family Geometridae; genus Horisme; species Horisme vitalbata. The sequence goes on along the minus strand of OX638092.1, from coordinate 17,465,669 downwards.
TTAGATACCGTTTAGTGGCATTTAGATCGGGAAGGCACGTGTAGACGTTTCCCAGCTTTTACGATCTTCAAGCCGTCTTGGAAAACTTCGGGTAGCCTAAAAATTCGTCACCATATGCCTTACGCGAAGGAAAAAACTACGGACCAATGACTGTGCTTGCATGGCCTGTGAGGCACAGTTATTCAAACTTTGATTAAAAAACTCTGTGATCGAAACGTAAACTTCACAAAACTAACAAACCGAGGTCATCAGTGGTCACCCATCCAAATCAAAACAAATATTTGTAAATCTCCAGACTGTTTGTGTTGTCTGAGTGCTATGGCCCATTCGAAATCTTAAGAAATCCAGCCTACGTAAAGAAACAATCCTGCAGTATAAAATACAAGCTTAAATGCTTGGAAAATTTAAGTCTTTTACTAGATTTTAACCGATTTAAACTATTTACTTTGTAAAAGATTGGCTGTTCTTATCAAGCTTTTAGTAAGATATCTTTGCAACATTTTATAATACATTAACAATAATTAAATCTAAAAAGATCATCAGAGTAAATTAAATCATCAGAGATAGACAAAAACAGTAACTTCCAGGCATACGATGCGTAGGCAAACCATATACTCGTTTTGATGAATATATCAAAAAGACTGCCGGAACACAATGGATCAAAGTACTCGATCAAATTCGAGAAAAATGGTCATCTTTGGAGGAGGCCTTCACCTGCGAAGGGGTTCTTACAGAGAAATTATATATTGTAAAATAAAATACAATTACATAAAAAAAAATCTCCATAAAATATGATAAAAAAATCTTTTTTATTGTAATAGCATGCTTGAAATTAAAATAAACAAAGGAAATAATTTAAGATTTAAGTAAGTAGGTATTTAAGTTTAATCGTAGGAAATAAAATGCTCTTTTACTTTATTTTATTTAATAATTAAATAAATAAAGCTAGAAATGTTTGTAAAATAATTATCACACAGCACTACCCACCCCCAAATATAAAAATATAATGCGCCCACTACGCCACAGGTCGTCATATATTTATTTACATAAATTATAAAGTACTGTCCATTACTTACTGATTGTAATTTTAGACTTCCTCTGATACCTTATTTGTGTTAGTTTAGTAGGTATATAGGTCACCATAAGGTATTTTCAGTAGGTTTGCGTACTGCAAAAAGTTTAACGATATCCTTAATTGGGAAAATATGATGAAGTATGTATGTATGAGAGTACACCATTTGCAATAAGAAAAAAATGCGCCTAAATTCCACAAATATTTCGAGCAACTTATAAGTTACCCAATTTGTTATGTTAAATCCTTAGATCCTCCATCACAAACCCTCGTCGAGTGAACAGATTGAGCCTACGGGAGAAGCTATGGATCAAACTAAAAATATACAAACCCACACGGAGCAAAAACAAGATGGATAGCCTGCGGTCTAAGCCGAGAGATGGACTTGTGTACTGCTTGACGAATTAAATAACCTGATCGAAGTTTTTTGTTTTGTTTCAAATTGTTGAATTTGTGGTTGTGCACAAAATATAATTATAGACTGGATCAGAATATTTTTACTCGAGTAGTACGTAAGTACTGAAGTAAATAAATACTGTAGGTAAAACCGTTCAAATCGGTGCTATTTTACTAACTTATTTTTTTATTTTATTTAATAAATCTTCTTTAATTATTCTATTTCACGAAGATCGTTTTGATTTGTTTGTGCTTGGTGAAAACTTGCATTAGTGAAAACTGATTCTGTTCTGGCACGGTATTGTATAAATAACAAACAAAATATATACTTTATACTACTTACGGTTACCGTTTTCTAAAAATGTTGTTCTCCTAGAATTAAACCCATATTTCGAATTCGTGTTTTCTTCGAATAAGCTGGTGGCCAAATCTAGCGTCGAAGTTAATAGGCCACCCGGTAAATTTTACGACTGAAAAAGGCGGGACCAATATTTTAACGTGCCTTTTGAAATACGGAAGCGCTTAAATCTAAACACCACTAAACGATCACCCATCCAAGTAGTGGCCGGGCGGAGTGTTGCTTAACCAAGATGATCTGCTAAGATTACCGAAGTAAGGTACGCCACGGGCACTTCTATGTATAACATCTCAAAGATGAGCAAACTCAACAAAGGCACTGAATCAAAGATCTTAAAGACAGAATCAATGTAACCTAAGTGAGCATTTAGCGGAGCGGGTCCTCATTCTGATGCTGCAAATGGACCAACTTTCAACACGAACTGAGCTTAATTGACTCTTTAAATTATTGGATTAACTTCGTTCTGGCAATTGCAGCGATTTATGTTTAATGACTAGTTTTTATTTTTTCTTAGTTTTAGTTTTGCCATGTAGCATTACTAAGTTTGTAATTAGTAATTACGAGTATTTTAAGTTTGGAGATCCGTAGTGGGCTAGCATTACGTACATTCGATCCCGAGGTCGTTCGAATGTCTGTCTTGCACCAATAGACTTTAATTTCGAAGAATCTTGGTATCATGCGTGCTCAAAACGAAGGAAAACAACATGTGGAAACCCGCAACTTAGTCAGGTCCACACGTAATGACCACACGTCTTTCCTGTGGGTAAGGCCGACTAGGTCATGAAGATGGTATGGATGTTGGGCAAGCCTACTCTAACCTCGCCCATCAGGCACTACAGAGTCACCCTCAGTGAGTAAAAATTACCACTTGGCATTGTACAGATGGGGTGTACGGGGTTTCAACCCCTATCTACGGAACCCAAGCAAGCCCCACCTGCACGTGCTGCACCCTGCTAAAAAAACGAACGGGGCTCTGGCAGCCGGCTAATTGTGGCATAGCATAGCTTACATCGGCGCAGCTAAATCCCCTGGCCACCAATGGGCAGCAGCGTCGGTGGTGTGAGGAGCTGTGCCCTGCGATCCTCAACCCGCATACCCAACGTGGGGATTATGCGCATATCCCTTTATTAGGGGAGGCCTATGTCCAGCCGTGGACTGATATAGGCTGTGTTGTGTGTGTGTGTGTGTGTGTGTGTGGTGGCTGTACAGATCATCTAGATTATCTAGTCATTCTAAATGATAAGGCCTAGGTTATGTTTACGCCCGTAGCGTGGTGTTCTTAGTAATTACGTTGGGGATGCAGAGATGGGGATCCTGACCCCTTTACGAACTCAAGAGCAGGCAAGGGGGATCCGTGGACATAAACTCCACGATTCCCCATTAATGGGATCTTCAATGGGGATCCGTGGACTAGCCCAGCAACACTCGACTTTGTCAATTACTTGGATGGGTGACCGTTTAGTGGCATTCCGATCTTAGCGCTTCCGTTCTATGAAATGCACGTAAAGATCTTAGTCCCGGCTTTGAACCCATACCTCATTTATCTCAGCCAGCCATTCCCACGACGTCGTTAGAACTACGTGCCCATGAAATAATTCTACCTATGCGTAGTACCATACTTGTAATTTACCATTGTACTTTCATTGTAGTTTTTGTCCGTTTTGTTTTATATGTTTAAGTTGGTGTAAGTACAATAAAGATATTTCTAATATATTTATCTATACCTACACCGAAATGTCTAGAAATAACCAATATTAAAAGGCTTACATAATTTATCCAACATACTCTTTACTTATTACCTTTACAATTAACTTTGTGAAGTTGCGACTTCAGACATGTCCTAACAATTATGTAAGTACAGAGACACGTCACAACTCCACCTGCCCTCCCAAACCTAATTTGTAAGAATTAACTTTGATAATTATGTGACTGGATGGCTTTAACTAAGTGGATCAAAGCTTCCAAATAAATTAGAGAAAATACAGGGTGATTCCTCAAATGTGGGCGGACGAAGATTTTGCTACGCCGCATTCGTACAAGTTGCTTAGTGTCAGGGGATGTAGAAACAAACGTACAGACTGACGTCCCTCATTGTGATGTATTATGCATTGTCCCCGTTGCCAAGCCCAACCTCTCGAAATAACGGAACGGACTTCGGGTTGTGGCAGTAATATTACTACTTTTATCAGTGGATTCAACAAATAAATTCATACAAATGTAATAATTCGCATTTTGCAAATTGTGTAGGGAATAGCGATATCGTAATTTTCATTCTTGTCACTAATCCCACTACTGGGCAGAGGTCTTCCCCATCTCTTTCTATAGCTAATCATAGCTTACCTCTTATAAGTTCGTATTTAAAGCATCGATATCCTCACGTGAACGTTTCCGAGGCCTGCCCTAGCGTCTTCGCCAATCTGCAGGTACCCATGCTAGAATTTCAATTTATTTTATTTGTACTGTGCAATCTCACTAATGTTAAATGTGAAATGATTCGCATATTTGACATACACCCTGTACACAAATTCTGAGATTAATTTGTCATTGTGTTCAATAAAAGTCGAACTTAGTTAAAAATAAGCGTGTTTTGGGGAAAAGTCATGGCAAAGACTCTGTTACAAGTTTGCAAAAAGAAATTAAGGGTTCGGTACCGCCTTGCTTTGGAAATGCTGATACATGAGTTGATATCTAGAACGTTTTCTCGATATCCAACATTTTTCTGATATTGTTAACAACTCTGTGATAAATGGCAGTGGAATCGTTTCAAAATCTGTTGCGTAGTTTAGAAAAACTATGCGCACAAACATACAAGCGCAAATCCCTTCTTTTATACTTTTTAGAGACTAGCTTCTGTTTGCGGCTCCACCCGCATTATTCAGGTGCATTAATGATAATGCAAAGTTTCAGCTCGATCCAGACGTGAATGAATAACAAACATCCAAACTACCCACCACTACACCTCATCCAGCCTAAAATAGTCTACTGCTGGACATAGGCCTCCCGTATTAAACGGGGATATGCCTATAATCCCCACGCTGGGCCGTTTGGGGATCGCAGGGCACAGCTTTTAGCACTGCCAAAGCGGCTACCCTTCGGCAGTCAGAGAATTTAGCCCTGTCGGTGTTATGCCACATTCAGCTCGCCGTCAGAGCCCCGTTTGTTAGTAGGGTTGGTAGGGTGCACCGCGGGCAAATGAGGTTGGCTTGCAGAGGACGTAGCCCAAACTATTTCATATTCCCGCGGCTTCGGATAACTTTCGCATTTATTAGGATTGAAAAATATGTTCTAGTTATAATTAGTTACTGACTGTACTCTCAAGCTTACATTTTGGGACCTTTCGAAAGGAACGACATAAGACAAACAACAGGGGCTGTCCGTTTAATTCGGGCAAGTCCACATATTATTTGAAGCCTCCAATTAGCAAGGTTGACCTCTGGATACAAACACGTTGGGGCATGTTCTATTCTTGTTAGGGAAGGACCGACGTGCATTAACTCTTGTAAGACGAATCGCTGTGGGCCACTATATCAGTGGGCTTTAAATTATATCCTTATATCCTATAATTTTATATCCTATACATTCGTGTGTCTGTCTGTCCGTCCGTCTCTGCATCTAAAGGACCGATAAAAATGTTTGGTACACACTTTATTATTCTCTTCTTATATTTTGTAAATAAATAAAAATAATACAAGTCCACTATTAAAATTTATAACTTAACATGCAACAGACATATACATAGCCCTACCCTACGATACCCACAATGGGTATCAGGAACTATTAACCTCCACCATCAAAGGGGACAAGCGAGAATATTCGCAAGACTGCGCCTCTCAAGAGGCTGGAAGACAAGGAGGGCTTTATCAAAGTGGAAAGGAAGAAGAAGAAGAAGCCCATCTGTCAGAATAAGCGCGGTACAGCACCGAACTGCCATAAGCTCCTGCTGCGCTCTGAGGTACCGACGACGCAGCTCTATGTGTCTCGCGTGCATTACTCCGTGAAGGCGGAGGATGTAGCGGAGTACTTGCGCGCAAAGACCAAGGACAACCTCAGGGTCGAGCGGTTGGAGTCCCGCCACAGAGTCAGCTTTAACTCCTTTGTGGTGCGGGTTCCGACCGAACATCTGTCGACCTACATGAAGGAGGAGCTTTGGCCGAAGGGTGTCGTGTTCCGACGATTCCGTGGACGAATAATGGACACCACGCGACCCACGTCGTGTATGTTACGTGTCAAATAATAATAAATTGTGTTTTAATTATAGTTTTATTAGTATGTATGTTAGTCACTAAGGTATATATGTATATGGGCCGTAGGATAAGTAAAACACCATCTGTATTTATTCTATTGTAGCCTGAAATAAAGTTTATATTATATTATTATTAGTACACCTGAGAAAAATATTTTAATATTTTCAGATACAAACATTTTATTACTTAGAGATAACTTATCTTGTTGATAAATATTTTTATTATTTTCGTATTTGTCATTGCTGAAATAATTTAAGCATTAGTTTGACTTTATACCTAACATTTGTATGTTAATAACAAGACAGGACAAGATAGGGCATAAAATGGACTAAAAATTATTTATTTAAGAACGAATGTACTTACATTATGTTCGTGCAAATATATAATTTGATTTGATTTTGCACAATGCCGCACATTCTATGGCCTAACCCGGGGGCGCGGCAAACCTATCTTCCTCCGTTAATGTGTCGGTCCTTGATTAATTCCGCCCCGACAGCCAACCTCTGACTAACTACCCTAGATGCCTCCCGGACGGACCATGTATATGACATTCATATTAACTTCCTAGATTGTTATCGTGCTGTTGCTCAATTTGTCCACAGTTTCCCGTCTCAAAGAACATTTCTGAATTGTCAATTGTGAATATGTAATTTACCCGTCTTGTACTTTTGACAGATAGTTATTTACTATTATTTATGCCAAAACCTTACCTATTAGCACCTATTCGTGAAATCGTAACCGATCATCTGAGTTAAGCAACACTCCGCTCGATCTGTACTTTGATGACCGTTTAGTGGCATTTAGATCTGAACGCTAACCATTGATATATATTGTTACTATCGGCTAAAACTGTCAAAAATCGTCCGAGCGTCGTTGTTAAAAATAAACATCTAAATTCCACATTTACACTTAGGGTAAAACCCGAGTAGAGGCCGCAGTGGGATAGATGCCACGTTTTTAAAAAACCTTATTTCCCAAAAAATAATTGTAAAGTTAAATAAGGAGCGTAGATGCCATACAGCTCGGGTCCCTACCCTACAGGCCGTTGTACGGAACAGATGAATCTCGTATCTACATGTGATCATCTCCGCGGCGAACAAGACAAACGCGTCATAGTTTGAGACGTGAGTATTTCATGATGCACAACTTTTTAAGTATTAATAGGTTTAGTTCTATTTTTATTATATCAATACACTGGTTGATTGAGTACATACCTAGGTATCTATAATCTCTATTTTTTATTTACTTTATTTTAAAAATAAAAGTGCACGTAATTATGTAATGTTAAAAATCTATGCTTCGTTGATTTTTTTAGGTAAATAATTGAACTTATTGAACTATTTGACATCATTCAACATGTTTTCATTTCTACCTACATTTATACTTTTTCTTCTAAGTAATAAAAATACAACATTATTACAATATATTTTACATATTTTAATTTCTAGGGCTATCCTACATCACAGACATCTACTGATGGTGGGTCACTTATCCATATAAGTAGGCATCTATCCTCAAAAAAAAAAGTTTGTGGCGTTAGAGAAGGTATACTATGCCGATGGTTATAATTTAAAATAGTAGACTAGTATAAAATATTTGACTTGCCTTTGACTACCCAGCTAGGTATTCTCATAGATCTAGTTCTATAAACTGAGGATGTCCATCATGAAAAAGGCATGAATATATTTCTATTGTTTTGTTTGTTAGTCTAGACAGAAGCGCCTCCAAAACTTTAACCGGTCAAAGTTCGATAATGCCGAGCAGACTGCTTCATTAAAACTTCCTGCAACTCTTTTTTACTGAGAAACTAAGCTTAAGGTAGGCAATATAAGGGAGGACTTCTCAGGCTAACTTTATAGTGATCAGCGTAGACGGATAAACTCGTTAGTGGTACTTAGTAGGCATCGATCTAAACCACTAACGTAGAAAAAATATCCACACTGAATCTATTACCCTACCTACTATTACTACTACTATTATTCTATTTGCACGCTACCTATTGCGCCGACATTGATCAGTTTTCAAGCGACACAAGGTCTAACAAAATTAGTGCAAATATGGAAATCTGATTTTTATGTATGTCAACGACGCTTGAGAAGAGTGACTCTATAGACTCTATCTTATTGCTAGTGCTTATCTTGATGCTAGCAAGGCATGAGTTCCGCGCCCCGTGACTTCGTCCGCCTAGTGATTTGCCCCGCTGCACAATCACCACCATTAGGGGCTTAATTTCAAGAAATCTTTTTTAAGTCTTCACCTATACACTGCGTATTTATAAAGGACTTCAGTTTAGGCCACGCGTTGATTGTCAGTTAGCTTAAAATAAGTCAGTCAGTCAGTCAGTTTCAGAATCAGTAGGTAGCGAAGCTAATCAAGAGTTGTTAAAACACTTTGCACAAGTAATATTGAGGTAACCACGATGGGACTGGGAAATTTCAACAAAGAAGTGATTTATTCCAGTTTAGCCCACACACTCGGCATTCTAGAGTCGCGGCTGCGACTTTCCGTACAAACTTTCGCCCGCTTTAAATTAAATTATTTATGCCCTCCCCGCGCTCCATAGAATAAAATATTTTTTTTTGTCTCTGGAATTTAATATTTTCATTTTAACGTGTTTTATGAGTCGCTCTTATTGAAATCTTGTGCGTTATTTTTGATTAAGCGGCGCGCTCGCCCCCGCGTTGACTTCTTCGGAATTTTAAATATCCTCATGCGAGCCCTCGAAGTGTTTTCTTGTTTTTGCCTTCCAGGTGTATTTTTGTACTTTATACTCGCCGAGCCAATATTTGCGCCATATTTGCGAGTTTATTGTCACGAAAATGCAAATAAAATGTGACGAAAATGTTCTGGCTGAATGTGACGAGCTCCGGCGAGGGAATTAAAAAACGTGGCGTGGGGGGAAGGTTAATTTATTCCGCTGTTGAAAAAATCTTTCGCTTTTACTTCCATTTCGCATTTATGTTCTCATAATATGAATGTGGCTGTAACTTTTTATGTGTTTATCTCCTTTCTTCGAAGGTGATTTTTGGAGATTTCCGTAAGATTAACGGCTCAGAACCCTTTTATTAGAGGTGGTGAGTATGTGATAAAGTGATAGACTCGACTGAAGTAGCTGTAGTTGACTCGCTAGATAGGATCATAAAATCTATGCCAGCAACCATCTCATACATTTACGGACTGAATATTTTATTGTGCACGCCAACTTTTAACCTAAACACGAGCGTCCTGTGTTCAAAACACCTACCTCTCGGTTTTACAGATTAAGTTAAAATTGGAGCACCTTGAATATTACTAAAGAATTTTAATCACATTAAATCTTTTAATTCAAACTTTTTTAAAGATAAATACATAATTGCATTCGTCCCAACGATGCGCGAATAAGTACATACTGTACCTATCTACATAGTCGCAACACAATTATTTTCATATCACCAAAGTCAATCTCCTTTTTCCGATAACATACCATGTAACATACAGACATAAGCAAAGCGATTTAGAAACGATCAATATTCTTTGTTTTCCATTGAGAGTTCCGTTATTTACATAGTTGTCAGCAAAATAAGGAGTCCGGATATTGAAAAAGCCACAATCACGACATCAAAAGTGACAAAAGTGGCGGAAATTAAAGAGGATCAAACATTGGCCATGCTAAGTCTTTGTTGGAGCTCATTATGAACTACTGCGAACGATATTAAATAGTCGAGTAAATAATTACTCGACTATTTAATATCGTTCGTAAAAAATCTATAAAGCTTTTTTACTTTAAATTCTTATGGAAGATTATACTAAGATTTTAAAGAATAGAATATGGTGCAATTATCTTTTAATTCGACTGTAATTTTTATCAAATTATGTATTCCTGGTTATTTTTTACATAATCCCTACCTATCTGTGACATTATTCGCATGCATTTCGAATTATGTTCCTTACTTCAGTGCATATCGCTATCCATCGATATACGAGTAAACTGTTACTATCTTAACCGCTATCACGAATAAGGCTAATTCAAAAAAGCGCGTAATGGCGCTCGTTGGGGGACGCCAGCAGTGGACTTCTAAAGGCTGATGATTATGATGATTTAAATAAGCATTCTAATTTTGAATTTACACTTTGTATAAGTCTTTATTTGCTGCACTGAGAACATAATAGTATTCTGTGGCTGCACTCCATCTAGTTTTTATTCACCTGAACAGTCCGTACCAAAGAGGTTGCATCAACAAAAACAAAGAAGTTTAGACAACAGACACAAAAGCCCCGTAAAAACGTATTCGTATAAACTTAAATGAAGAAGAAGATTTATTGTTTCAATCTTCTTCTATCAATACCCACAGAGGAGTTTTAGGGCAAAAGGCCGCACGCAGGCCCCCGATATGGCTCAACGACTAAAAAAGGTGAGACCAGCCTCAGAACGTGCCGTCCGAAGCACAAAAGCGCTCAGATCTAAATGCCACTAAACACTCACCCATCCAAGTAGTGACCGCGCGGAGTGTTGCTTAAGCCAAGATGATCTGCTAAGAACACCGAGTTAAAGCCACGCCAATAGAGCTTCCAAATAATCAATTAGATCTACAGACATTCGGTCCCTCAAAGTGGATAAGAAACATCCATCGACGCTCTGCTGATTGATGGATCATTTCCTCCCCCCTGAATAATCCAGGGGTTCGGGCGAAAGTCTCCTGTAACGGTACCTTTGGGGAAAGGCGTGTTTGTGACATTTTTTAAAGTTCTCAAATAGTCACATTGGGACTCTAAAGAAAAAGTTTTTACTATATATTATAATCTGTGACAATTTAACGTCATGAATGAAAACTTTGTTTTAGAATTTTTGCAGATAAAGATCAAAATGAGGTAATAAACGAAATACCTCATAATAAATGCACTTACAGTCACAAAGAGTATCTCGGTCGAATTGCAGGCACTCTAAATAGCACTTAAAATATCTGGACGAGCGCTTAAGCTGGCTTTCTGGCTTAATTTATTGACTTAAGCATCGTAGCGTTTTCGTTGATCACATTTTTTATGAGATACCTACAAGTCAAATTTATTAAATATTATTTGTCCGCCTGCCTTATTCCATTCTAGGTGGGGTTGGCACAACATGTTCTCTTGCTCCATTCACTTCTAGCAGCCGCCAACACCTTAATCACTCCTTTCACATTGATATCCTTGTTCACAATTGGAAACGAATTTTTCGTTTTTTACTGGTGTGTTTTCACGTCGATATCTCGCAATTGCTTTAATTTTCAGTTTTAACTTGCCTTATATTTGCAGCCAACCGAAAATTCTTCTTTTTTAAAAGTATCAAGTATAAAAAGATGTACGGACCTCTTTCGTTTATCCAGCAAAGCAAACAACAAAACGCTGTGTACGTCTTCCATAAGGTGAATATCAATATCGTCTCGAGCTTCAATTTATTTAATAGGTGAAAAAAATGTAATGGCCCTGCAAATATTTGGAAGCACTCTGGATAACAAACGTTTGCCAAGCTACGTTTATGGACTAAGTTATCAGAACCAGAATATTTTGCGAGGGCAACCCACGCATGATACACCAACTCGTGTGGAACCATTAAAAAAGAAAGCAAATAACCCTAACAAAATACTTCTAAAAAGCTCGTATTATGGCTAGGTTTATCTATAGAAAACTAAATAGAAGTCTGTGACAAAATAAAAAAAACTAATGCTAATCAAAGAGAATCATTTTGAATGTTTTCTTACTTGTTTGATTTCAATAGGTAGGCTGAAATTCCTGCAACCCCACCATTTTAAATATAAAAAGCGTTTTAGCTTAGAGCTATGAGCTAGCTCACTATCCTAAAAAAGCTAATAACTGTCAAAATGTCGTAACGAATTGGTTCGTGCACTAGGTAAGATAGGTTTATCCTAATTAACTGAATCAAAAAAAGAATATTACATAACACGATGCAATGCTCTAAGATAGGTAATGGTTACCACTTGAAAACTTAATGTATGTCCGAAAAATTATCAAATTGTTTAAGAAAAATAGCGACAATCATAATGTTAACACTAGAAATAAAGATAAACTAGCTGTTCCTACTGTAAGGCTCCATAAAGTCAATCAATCTTTTAAAGGGCAACGTGTACGATTTATTAACAAAATCCCAAATGATATGCTTAATTTTAAACGTAATTGTAATAAGTCTCTGTAATAAAGCTTATTATAAAATTTCTGATAATTTGGATGACAAAAAAGTTTGGGATGAAACTGTATCCTATGAAACTCCCTTTGAAAAAAACAAGACTTTAAAAAAATAAAAGCCAAGCAAGAATAAGAATAAGAATAAGAAGAAGAATAAGAATAGGTATTTATTTGCAACCACAGAAAACGGTATAAAACTATTGGATTAAATATTGTATAATATTGGTGGTATAATTAACATTTTTAGACAGTACTGAAGTTGCAAAAAGGTCCGTAACTCAGCGTAATGCTGGTTGAGACAACCAGCGCTGATCTTCCGTTATGGCCTTTCTGTTTAATTAACATGCGGAGCGGACGTACTTATCTACTTTTTGTAACTTCACAAGAATTAAACATATGAAAAAACAAACAAATTAGTAAAGAGAAATAACAAACCCAAGCAAATCGCCAATAAAAATTGGTCGCGTTACGAATTAGTGTAAATTAAAATTTAAAAAATTTACGTTTCAAAGATTACTGTATGTGCATAATGAATAAACTTATTTTTGGTTAACTTCTGTGCCATCTGTTTCTCTTAAATTTTGTATTCAGAATTGCAGATGCAGCGCTCTCCCTCCCTATTTGTTTTAGCATCTCCACGAGTCAATTCCAAAGTTGAAAAACACACACTACCTACCACCTGCGATGCATAAGATAAAACGGCCACGTAACACGTATTCCATTATCAAATCAAAATTCCAATTACGTGGGAAGATCTCCAGAATCCCGTGTAAGACTCGCTGAAGAATCTGGCAAGTTAGCCGGCTAATGGACGGATTCCGATCCAATCCGGTCGCCGGATGCCAGCCGGAATGTCGATAGACTGCCGTAATTAAAACTGCCACGCCTTTACTGATATCCCGCCACCTGCGGGTAGAACAGGAGGAAGCGGGCTTTAGTCTATCACATTTCGATAGAGATCATGATCACGGGCTACAAAAACAACAATACCAGCCTGTATCAATCCACTGCTAGAAATAAGCCTCTTCTTATAAGAAAGGAAATGTACCCATAATCCCCACATTGGGTATTCGTTTAGTAGATCACAAGGCACAGCTTCTCGTAATCTCGATGCTGCTGCTTGTCGGCGGCCAGGTATGTACCGTGAAGTTGTAAGACTACGCTATTCTGCATTCAGCCAGCCACGGTGGCCCCGTTTGTTAGTTAGCAGGATGCACCACGAGCAGGTGAGGTTAGCTTGGGTTCCGAAGATGGAGGTTGCAAAAACCCAATCACGGGCTCATCGGGTCATGATTACAGTAGTACATAATTGCTGATCTGTAGTAACCACCGAAAATGGGTTTGTCAACCAAAGAACACGAAAAAATTACACCTGGATGGAGTCAGCCGAAAGATACTGAAAAACATTGTTCACACACAAACATTTTTCTTGTATGTTTTTTTAAGGAGCTGTTCCTCTCGACTAAAATAAAAAAAAATACCAAACGCCGAAATGGCGTAAAAACTTATCTATTACGTAGTCTTGAAAATTCCAAGATATGTGAATAATAAGAGTAAACTCTACTAAAGGGCAGCTTTTTTTCGTTGGCCACTCGAACTTACTTTTGACGCCCATCTCTTTAACTCAAGGTTTCTTTGGTATTCGGCTGAACTAAATAGTTCCACAGCTTTTCGAACAATCGGTAAACTGGTAAACTAATTCTTGTAAAATTTTTACGATCACTTATAAAATTCTTGTTGAAGTTGAGTTCTGCAGGGTCTTCTGCATTGTTGGAAAACTTATTCTTCGGAATTATTGGAGAAGCTTTTCTAAGTAGTTAGGCAGAAAATTCAAATTCCTTTGAGCGTATTTGCTTATCTTTTGCGTTTTATCCCGTTTTGTTTTATACAGGGATCACCTTTTTCCTACTTGCTGTTTTTCTTCGTAGTAAATAGGTAATATCTACGGAGCTTATTAAACAATTAAACTTTACAATAGTTCCTTTGAAACTGTATCAAGTAATATATTTCTTATACGGTATTTCAGATTGAACTTTGAAATCGTTACTTTGGACATCTGAACTTGAGTTCGTTGAATTCGTTCGCAACAAATGACGATAAATGCACAAAATTAAGCATGAGTCAGGTAAATAAATATCTAGATTCAACACAAACAAAGCCTGTATACCTACATACTCAAAATCAAATCGTTGTATGTCACCTTGATCGTGATTCAAAACGTGCTACGATTCCCGAAACCAATATCCATAAACTTTAAAATGAGGGTCAGATGGCCCATTTTACGGGGCAGGCAGGTGATGCTACGGTTATAAAGTAGACCTTACTGTCTAGTCTCTAGAAGTATTTCTAAAATATTTGTAGACGTAGATAAAAAGACGAAGTCTGCGTACGACTGGGCTTATACACCGTAACACGATGCCTCATCATAATATATGAACCATCGTGCTATTGGCAAAATTATGGATATGTTATCCCAGACACTATTGAATAAAGAATGTATTTCTCATTTTATTTTACGATTTTTATATTTTTCATTTGTCTGCCAGTAACTACCCTCTTGCACAAACTTCAGTTTGCCCCGTGATCATGGCGCATGCAAGCTTCGAATTATCGGGAAACCATAGAACATAGAACTCATAAATCATGGTACGAGTAAATATCCTGTTGATATTTATAATTATTTTTCTCATATTTTAATTAAAAAAGACGTGTGGCACTCGGGGACTGCCGCGGTAAAGCTATTGCATAGCATTTTGTATCAACTTATGCAATTATAATTATTTATTTATTTTATTTATGCAGTATTTCTTTTTCTTTGATATTAATTCAAGTTACACTTTTTGAGCGTGGTGACCGATAATGAAAACAATTTTTTTTCTTTTATTAAATAAACGATCTTCGTAGAGTCGTACAATACGTCTAGTTGCACGCACACAAACACCGTGTCGAAGTCTGCCGAAAAGAAACGACGTTAGACAATGCACGGCCTTCAAGCCACAGTTCCGTGCCCGTCGGAGTGGGGAGCGTGAGGTTTTTTTTCGTTACGGAATTTCTGGATTCGGTCCCCGCGCTCAAGGCCCTCGATAGAAGCTATGCAATAGCTTAAAACTGATTTGGTTTTTGAATATTTTTTTAACTTAATTGACTTTAACTTTATTTCTCTTTTTTCACTAAAACTGATCTCTCTATAGATGTATACAATTCGCACACAACTACAAAATTGTATGCTTTAGTATAAAATGTAACCTATGTCTTATTCCTGCTTCAGAACTACATAGCCCAATCCGTTCAGCAGTTTTGAAGCAGCGTGAAGAAGGAACAAAGGTTATTTACTCACATCTATTTTCGCCGATCATAAAAGGATAGTTTATCAAAAATGTATCGAAAATATTAGGAAATTTCTTCATATTTTTATAGTTTAGTCGAAATAGTTTATCTAGACTCGTAGGTAGTAAAGGTTGCTTGTGTAACAATTATACGGGCTATGTCTAGGCTGGGCTCTGAGCCAACTCTAAATCGTACTTACAAATTACTTACAAATTAACTTAGCATTTACTTTAGATCTTCTTAACATTGTATACAGCTATAAACTCTATAATACCAAAGTACAGTGATATTTATGATTCTCTCTAATAAAATCTAATATGAAACTAATAAGACACCCCACACAAGGCAACACCTAATCGCACATTATTTGTTGTGTTTCTTTTTTTTTTTTTAGGATGACGTTACCCAATCGGTGAAACGAACCCTTATGGTGCCGCTTTGTCCGTCCGTCCGTCCGTCTGTCACACGGTCACACCTGATTATTTCAGGAACTGCTTAAGCTATCCGACTTGAAATTTGGTATAGATTTAAAATGCACAAACTGAATAAGATTGCCAGTAAAAAAAAAAAATCTACCCAAACGGATCAAAAATAAAAATTCTAACTGGGACCAACAGGTCGAGTATCAAAGGGCTTAATCTGTACTGCACGAAACAGTTTATTATTTTTATTTTTATTATTTTTTATCATGCACCGTTCGTAGGGGTTCCAACCTCCAACTTCCGGACCCAAGCCAACCTTACCTGCACGCGGTGCACCCTGCTAACTAACGAACGAGGCTCTGGCAGCCGGCTGATTGCGGCATAGCGCAGCCTACACCGGCACAGCTAAATTCCCTGACCACCGACGGGCAGCAGCGTCGGCGGTGCGAAAGGCTGTGTCCTGCGATCCCCAACCCGCATGCCCAGTGTGAAGATTATGGGCATGAACCCCCTAATGATGAGAACGAAAAGGAAATGGCCCCCAGTTCCCGGCCGTCCCGATATTCCTCGCCATACAGGTAGCGGCCATGGTAACAGCGGGATAGGGGGTGCTAGGGATCCCCGGGCTACCTCTGGCTACCTGCAAAATCTGACCCTGGGTACGTTTAACGGACGCACTCTGAGGCTCGACGAACATCTAGCGCAGCTGGAAGTAGAGCTGGAGAACATTAGGTGGCATGTTCTGGGGTTGTGTGAAGTCCGTAGAGAGGGAGAGGACTTCCGCGAGGGTGACCAAACGTCCCAGGGTGGCGTTGGGTTTCTTGTCAATAAAGCCCTCTCAACGTTGAAGAAATCTCCAGTGTGTCGACCAGGGTAGCGTACCTGATCCTTCGACTATCCAAGAGGTATAGTATGAAGATCATTCAGGTTTACGCACAAACCTCGGCACACTTGGATGATGAAGTGGAGGATATGTACGAGGACATATCCAAAGCCTTGCACAACACCACGAAGGCTCACTTCAATGTTGTTATGGGGGACTTTAACGGCAAAGTGGGAGTCCGAATTGGCGACGAATCCAGAGTAGGCCCGCATGGTTTTGGGTGTAGAAACCACAGGGGGCAAATGCTGGTTCTTCTTGATGAACTCGTTCTTCGAGAAGAAGCCCCACAGGAAGTGGAGATGGCGTAGCCCCGACACTGTGGCCAAAAATGGGATCGATTCCATCATGACGGACAAAAGGCACATATTCAGAGACGTCTCCATGATCAACAGGTTCAACACCGGATCTGATCACAGACTTGTCCGAGGCTCTCTGAATATCAATCCAAAGCTGGAAAGATAGCGTCTGATGAAGTCCACGCTCCGACCCAATCTACCCCAGATCATGGCGGGCACCGAGAAGTTTCAGAAGCTTCTCGGTGACAGATTCGTTGCTGTGGAACCTACCGATGATGTTGATGCGACCCTACAAAACGTGGTTGGAACGTTAAAGGACGAGGGCATAAAATTCTGACAAATGCAGCCTAAAGGCAAGAAGTCCAAACTCACGGATGAGACTCTTCAGCTGATGACAAAGAGACGGGAAACCACTCAGGCCACTCCGTCAGAGAGGTCAGACCTGAACAAGCGAATTGCAAAGATGATACGACGCGACCTTCGGAGCTCCAATACGCGCCTCATTGAAAAGGCAATAGAGCGAAACCGAGGGTCCAAAGTATTCACTCAGCAGCTTGGCAGGAGCCAATTGACGAAGTTAACGACACACGATGGCCGAACCGTAATGCCAAAACCAGTATTATCTGATATAGAGGACTTTTATGGCCGACTGTATGCGGCACATGCTCCTTGCCCCCAACGTAGCAGCCACGATTCTCAAGCCACCCTTACCCGCCACTATACCGACGACCTGCCAGAGATCAGCCAAGACGAGGTCGTACTGGCCCTGAGACAGCTTAAAAATGGAAAGCCCCCGGTGAAGACGGAGTCACTTCAGAACTTCTGAAGGCAGGAGGAGCTCCTGTTGTGCAGGAACTGCAGAACCTCTTCAACTCCGTCCTTCACTGTGGGAGAACTCCAAAGGCGTGGAACGAGAGCTTGGTGGTTCTATTTATTAAAAAGGGAGATAGGACGCTTCTTAAAAATTACAGACCCATCTCGCTCTTGAGTCACATCTATAAGCTGTTCTCTCGGGTTATTACAAATTGTCTCGCCAGAAGACTCGATGAGTTCCAGCCACCGGAGCAGGCCGGGTTTCGCGGAGGATATGGCACCATAGACCACATTCACACAGTGAGGCAGATTATACAGAAGTCCCAACAGTATAATCAGCCCCTGTATCTGGCGTTTGTGGACTATGAGAAAGCCTTTGACTCTGTAGAAACCTGGGCTGTAATGGAATCCTTGCAGCGATGCCAAGTGGACTATCGTTATATCGAAGTGTTGAGATGTCAGTACGAAGCCGCCACTATGAGTGTCCGAGTACAGGACCAGCAGTCTAAATCCATCCAACTGCACCGCGGATTGAGACAGGGAGATGTCATATCTCCGAAACTGTTCACAAGCGCGTTGGAGGATATGTTTAAGACGCTGGACTGGAAAGGTATGGGCATAAACATAAACGGCGAGCACATCTCACACTTGCGATTCGCTGATGACATAGTCCTGATGGCGAAGTCGCTGAAGGAGCTGCAACAGATGCTGGACGGCCTAGCATCAGCCTCGCGAAAGATAGGTCCCGGCATGAATTTGGACAAGACCAAAGTTATGGTCAATGACCGAATTGATCCGAGTCATGTCGTCGTTAATGGACACCTGAAAGAAAAAGAAGCAAACAAACAATACCTCGAATAGATATTGCAGTTGGGTAGAAACAACTTCGAGAAGGAGGCCAAGAGGAGGATTCAGGTGGGTTGGGCAGCATTTGGAAAACTACGTGGAGTTTTCTCGTCACCCATACCGCAATGTTTGAAAACGAAAGTTTTCAATCAGTGCGTCCTACCCGTCATGACATTCGGAGCCGAAACGTGGACACTCACAGTACGGCTAGTCCACCAGTTTAAAGTCGCTCAGCGAGCTATGGAACGAGCTATGCTTGAGGTTTCTCTGAAGGATAAAATCCGTAACTAGTTAATCCGACATAGAACTAAAGTTGTCGACAAAGCTCAGAGAATTAGCAAGCTTAAGTGGCAGTGGGCTGGCCATATCTGCCGAAGAACCGATAACCGTTGGGGTAGACGAGTTCTTAAGTGGAGACCACGGCTCGGCAAACGTAGTGTAAGACGCCCTCCGGCCAGGTGGGGTGACGATCTGCGAAAGGCTGGTAGAAGCTGGATGCGTCGTGCTCAGGACAGGGCGCAATGGCGCTCATTAGGGGAGGTCTATGTCCAGCAGTGGACTGCTGTAGGCTGATGATGATGTAAATGACGCGGTGGGCGAGTTAACTCGCACTTTACCGGTCATTTTTTTTGCATCATTATGATTATGATCACAAAAATGATAAATAGGTACGGTACACGCAGCCATTGAAATTAATTTTCAGTGCCTGAGTAATTATAATAATTTCAACATGAGTTTTTATGACTATTTATTGATTTGATAAATCATTCGGTAACAGTATAATCGAAGTAAATAAAAAGTTCAATAAAACAAAGGCTCTTTGCTAATTATCTTCCTCTAGGGAATAACGTTGAAATATTAGCGCTACAACGTCATGTTCATGTAAGTTACCTATAGAAAAGAAACATTTTTCGCACATTCACTATGGAAGTTTCCTCCCACGGGTGCAGAAAAACATCAGCTGAAATTCAACCTCCTTCGAGGGTATTCAACGAACATCAATCTAGTGAGTACTATATTTGACAGATGAGAACTTTTATTATATTTCTTTTGCGTATTGGGAATCCCAGTTTTTAAAGTTTTTGCGCCTACCGTAATACTCTCTAGTTATGTGATAAATTCTCAATATTATCTTCTACATTAGAATGTAGTATTAAAATAGTGTTAGAATTAGTACGTTGACCTGCTAAAATGCCTACTAAGTAGGGCCAGCACATCAGCGGACGGCGCACAGTAGTTCCGTTTTGAAAAAAAGTGGCCACAAGGTCAGAAGTTAGAATTTCGCTCGAAAATCAATCAAATCATATTTATTTGCCTTTACAAAAAATTCCAAAAGGATTTTTAGCAAAACGAGCATCACAACCAATAAATAATAAAAGGAAAAAGCACGTTAAGACATAATATAAATGCAAACGTTTGTGAGTGTGCGAGCAAAGCCGCGGACGGAAGCTAGTTTTTTTACTTGGAGATGAAACAAGCATATGGCATGCCTTATGCTAAGTGGTAACATAATTTGGTAACGTTATTTGTAACGTGCAATAGATGCAACGCCCTCCGTCCGTCAACTTCAAGTTGAATGATAAGCATGAAGATGATAAGTCTCATACATGTGTCTGTAATTACTCCGACACTTACACCCTTGAAACCGAAACATAGCAATGTTGCTTCAAGGCAGAAATACCTATGAAATTGACATTTTGTTTGGAGAAAATAGATTTCTCAATACATACATTTTTGTATTTTTTTCAGGAACTACAAATCATATTCCCACTAAAATTTTGTGTGTATAATTGAACAACATTGTGAAAAGTATGTGGTCTTATTTACATCAGAAAACTAATAAATACATTTTTTTAGACCTTAAATAATATATATACTCTTAGCATTTGATTACTGGTACTCTGTGTTATCGCTGGCTAAACGCAATTTTTTTTCTTTTATAATACGAAAAAAATATGACAACCCGGATCCAGTTATTCTGGGTGGCTTAGAAGCTGTCTACATGATAAATAACCCAAAATAACCAGTCTTCTTACGTAAGGGTACCAACATAAGTGGGGCAAAAGCACTAAAGATTCGGCGCTAATCACACACGGCAAAGCAATAACCTTTATAGCGTAACCGACAATGTAAAAGTATATATCGATGCTAACAACTATCCTTAATGCAGATTAGATTTTTTCTAAAAGACATGTTTATAAATCCGAGCGTTGTGTACTGAATGAATAAGTTTATTATTTGTGCTCGACCAATATTAAATTATTCTTAAAGTCAGCTATGTTTCTGCGCCTATCAGAGAAGCAACCAAACTCAAGTTGTTTTATTGTATATTTATTTATTCTCTATTCAATGGTTTCTGAGATCAATTTCGTTTTCTGTGAGACAGCGTAGTACGGCTCATACACTAGCACGAGGAGAGCTTCCTGCTCTACATCAACAGTAGTGTTATTCAGCACTCAAAGCGTTAATAAGTCCAGACGTGGGGTTCTGGAAAATTAATCGCTTCCTGACGCTATGAAATTGCCATCATTTCAGTCGCAGTTGTAGATATAGCTTTAGGTACTTGCATAGTACCTACAGTTATTATATACCGTATGGTACCGGAGTATGGTACATACTCCGGCGGTTCACGATTTAATAATTGTTTGAAATGCGCGACCATTTGCCAGATGTCGTCCCGTTTTTGTACAAAAAAAATAAACAAAACCTTTGTCCGCCCACAGAATGAAATAACTGAATTCGATGAGTGAATCTATAAGTATGTCGCGACTGCGAGAGCCGTTGGTCGTGAGTTCAAATATATCAGTTATGGGTACAAACACAGGTTACAAAATTCTAAGTAGGTGCTGACTGACTCAGTGGCTCATTGACCATCAACGTACAATCCCTAGAAGCATGAAAGGTTGAAGGTTAAATGTGTATTCCTTTTATGGTGTAGGGATACTCAATACTCAATTCATTTATTGCTTTCAAATGGTGTTAAATTGCATGTGCAGGTTATAGGTATGCCACGTGAATCCTGTCTATGGATAGAATATGGTAGTCAGACCGAGGCTTTGTAGGTAATACAAGGCGTACCTAACCTACATAGGTAGCCACAATCAAATCAACGCCAGAGCCCCAGAGTGTGTGAGTTAGCAAGATACACCACGGGCCGGTGAGGTTGGCTTGGGTTCCGAAGATAGAGGTTGAAAACTCTGTAAATCCCTTACAAATATTTACTTTGTTTGGTGTTATATATCGTCGTTTTTTTAAAAGTTGTACAAAACATAGCTAACAGCTTTAAAAGCCACCTCTCACGTACGTTTTCCCTTTCATTGCTTAATTTACAAATGTAATTGAAGTAAATTCTCTTAGAAAATGAACTGTGATTTTTATCGCGAGTTGGCGGTTAGATGTGGATTAATTCTTTTGTAGCGAAACCTTTGAAGATACGGCTAGTGTGTGACTAGTTTTGTAATGAGCCTCTCGATTGATGATATAATTAATTAACTCACAGATTCCTGAGAAATGAGACTGAAAGTTGGAAACAAAACAGCTAAACTCTTCGTAAACATAATAGAATTTAACAATTTTGAGAGTATTATTGTAGCGTGCCAATGATAACTTATTATTAAAATACCTAATAAACTTTTCTCTATGATAGAAATTATTTTTTCAGAAAGTATCCAATAACTGGAAAAGCAAACAATATAAAACAAGACCGGTTAAGTACGAGTTGACACGCCCACCGCGGGTGATGTCAATAGCGTGCGTTACTAATTAGTAAGGTTTCTTGGTAATTAAAATATATTCGTCCTATAGAAAAATAAAAACCGAATTCAGAATGGGCAAATTAGGGCCTTTCAGATAACACCATATTTGACCGTGTAACTTGCTTTATAGCTTGACCACAGCTGTCATTACATTTATTGAGGTTTCTACAAAACCATATTGGCTGGAGACTTTGCTATAATTTTCGTGTAAAATATAGATATACATGTATAATATGTATAAACAGGTTATTCTCTTCGCAAACTTCGGAGTTAAAGGGGGCTAAAATAACCGGGTGGGTTGGTTATTTTTTGAGGTGTTTTTAATCCTAAATCAAAAACTATGCATGATATCAAAGAAATAAAAACGGATTTATATTGTTTAAATCAAGTCTTTTCATTTGATACCCCACTTGACCTAGCAACCCCCCCTTTTATTTTTCAACCCCACCATTTTGGAAGATTTCTCAAAAACTGTTTAAGGTTGGGACTTTGCTATAATTTTCATGTAAAATATAGATATTCTTCTTTAACATATATTAGTTAGGGGACTATGGTAATTTTTTTGACAATTTTGATCATAAAATGAAAACAATGTATCGTATAAAAAAAACTGCTCTAAACTGGGCTAATAGACCCTTTTCATATGATATGCCACTCGACCTATTGGCACCAGTTTGAAATTTTAACGTTTCTTATTTTGGGACCTTTTGGGGATGAAAATGTTTTTTATTTTACCGGCAATCTTATTCAGTCAGTGCATTTTATATATACACCAAATTTCAAGTCGGTAGCTTATGTAGTTCCTGAAATAATCAGCTGTGACATACGGACGGACGGACGGACAAAGCGGCACCATAAGGATTCGTTTGACCGGTTCGGTAACGTCACTCTAAAAATGAATATGACATAAACAGAATTAAATTATTTATTTTATAGCCAAAGGCTCTCGGTTATAAAAATGACAAAGATAACTGTGAAAACTCTAAAATAAAATAATTTCTCTGATATTCACCTAACTAAAAGCTAATTGAACTTTATTATTCGACGAAAATTCCCTTGTAGAGAATAAAATATAACTTTTTTAACAACACTTCGCAAAGCTAGTCGCCGTCACTGATCGTACGTTTTTACGGACACATATTCAGGACCATGCCAGAATATGCCAGGACTGCTTTCAGCAGCTGAGCGTCAATCGTACTAAGTTTGAAATTTTTAAATACGTTTATGGTTTTAAAAAAAATTACACAACACATATGTACATACATTGACGTCCGCTACGAACGATAGCTCAGTTGGTTAGAGCGTCTAATTCATAAACAGATGTGAATGAATTGCTGGTTCGATCCCCCAGCTAAGTATAAATATTTTTGTATAAGATTTTGGCCATTTGAATATGGTAGCCTCCACGGCAGCAGTTTAATTTATACTTGAAGGGGGTATACCAGATCATGACGCTTTGTGTACATTGGCGTCCATATCAACGCAGGTTCATATGGCTGTGATGTTCGGCAAAATACTGGTCGAAACTGGATGAGTCGAGCTCAGGGCAGGACACAATGGCGCTCATTCGGGGAGGCTTATATCATGCAGTCGACTGCTATAAAAGCTGATGATGATAATGATCATACTTACGTGCCGGTTTGTGAAAATAAACTATAATGAATAGGTTTCAGGTGTGTTTCAAATGTACGCTACATTTGAAACACACGGTACAAAACCTGTGTTCACTGCTGGACATAGGCGCTTATGAAGTTGCTGCTGGTCATATGACCTTTTTCAATTAGGGTGGATTTGTCAGCCACTCTTGGCTATATTGTTTGCTTTATTATTGTTTATTACCCAAGAGAGGGCAACCGCCAATCCTTTCTTGCTATCTCTTAATCGCCTTACGACATCCGTCGTACGAAATTCAAGGCCCCTTACTGAAACCGTCATGAAACTGCCTGTTATATATATATATATAAATATTTATGTATATATAAAAGAGCACTTTCAGAGATATTAAAACTTTGAATCAAAACATCTTTGAAATCATGAACCAATTTAGTTACCAAAATTGAATATGAAATACGGGGGCATTAAACAAGAACTGAAGTTAGTAGACGAACAGTTCATCTACAAACTTGAATTGGCAATTGTAAATTCATCACGGATTATTATTTAGGCAACAAATCTATTAATCTAAGCCTACGGGAGTGGAATACATAAATCAATTAAGGGGTACAAGACGAGTCGTGTTGAGGCCGGCAGCCCATTTCGGTAGTATTCGAGCGACAGTGCCCCAGGCTGGGAATCGTCGCTTTAATTCAAATATTACTTGCGGAATTGAAGTTTCGGTTGGGCTAAGAAATACGAATTATTAATAGACTAGCTTTTGCCCGCAACGTCACCCGCGTGGTACCCGGATAAAAAGTAGCAAATTTAATCCAGGCCACAATCTATGTATATTGCAGTTTTAGTTATTTATTAGTTTCATCCAAACCCGTTCTGCCAACAAAGTTCAGTGAGAACAAACATACTCATACACACACGCACACACACACAAACTTTCACATTTATATTATTGTATGTTGAATGCATTGAGATTCGTAACAATATACATCAATGGTTGAATGACATTTTATTATCTCCTACCTTTGCATGCTCCAGGCACTATCCGTAATCTACGAGTAGGTACTCAGGTACCTATTTATTTTTCTATCTAGTACTTAGAAACAACTTTTTATGTATGAATTAGGTAAATATATTGCTTGAAACCTATCGAATGTACAGAAAAACTGTATAAATAAACTATAGCTAACTACGGGTTTTCAAATAAGATTGTATCAGTATGTTTCGTTACTTTTCCATATTTTCTTAGCGTAACAAAATTTTTCCAGAACTTTCCATCCACCGATCACATTTTCCACTTGTAATCCGCTTCAGCTTATAAAATGCCTGTTTTCGTAGCTCAGCGGTATCGCCGCTCATTCTATATTTACATAAAACCAATTACTGGGCGGGCCGGGTCACCGTCTCACGTTGCCGACGCCATAGCTCAAAGGTAAGACATTGCTTTCAACACAATGCTCTATAAAATAAGAGTTGTTCGGGTTGGCCCTTTATTTGTTGGGCTACAGAAGCCATAATCATCATCATTGGCCTAGCAACATTAACAGATGGTATAGCGTCAGTCAGAATAATTAGAAGCTGAACACTAATAAGAATACCTTCATTATCATCATCATTAGCCTTTAGCAGTTGACTGCTGGACATAGGTCTCCCCTAAATTGAGCGCCATTGCGCTTTATCCTCAGCTCTTTTTTTGCAGTCATTTAGATAACAATAAATGTGGAATGCGGGTTAGATTCCCGCCGCGGGTCAAATGTTTGCATGTTCTGCAGATATTTGTCTAGGGCCTGGGTGTTTTCTATGTATAATTTGTATGTATTCACAAAAAAATATATATATAAGTAATATATCAATCATGTGGTTCCAACACAAGCTCTGCTTAGTTTGGGGCTACACGATGCTGTGATAACACATTACTTATTAATACTGATAAATATATTACTTTTTTTTGTTGTAAATACATACTTATATTTACATAGAAAACACCCAGACCCGAGACATATATCTGCAGAACATGCCAACATTTGTCCCAGGGCGGGAATAGAACCCGCAACTTAAGACAAATATTTCAAGTTAATTCAGGTCTAGGTCTAGGTCCAGTCTATGATAAGGCTGCCCGCCCACGATCGATAATCCAGCAATAATAAAAAGCCAAAAACCAGCAAAATAAGTCCAGATTTATATTTATTTTTATTTAAATAGTGATGGTAACTGATTTAGTGACCCTTATAGCTTTAAAAGGTTTACAAGTTAAATATAATTATGAGGGTTAGCAACATAATATTTTTGCTTGAAAAGTCCATAAATAAAATAAAATTCAAACCAAACTATTAGATAGAAATCTAGTTTATTGTGAAAAGCAGAAAAGCTCAACAATATAGGAGGTACCAATCATCTTAAAACTATTGATAAAATAAAATAGGTTGGTAATAGGATTTAGTAAGGCAGTCACTCGTCTAACAAAAATCGTGTACGAAGCAAAAGTCTAGTTACCAATCTTATTTCAAAAATATTGAATTATTAGGTATAGAGTAGGTACTTAGTAATAAGATTTAGTACTTACTTAAAGGCGGTACTTACGCGGACTTGCCAGTAAAATATAATGTAAATAATGTAGAGAACAATGACAATCTAATGTTGTATAAATAAAGAATAAAGAATAAGAATAGGTATTTATTTGCAACCACAGAAAACAGTCTTAAAACTATTGTATTATATATTGTATAATATTGGTGGTATAATTAACATTTTAGACAGTACTGAAGTTGCAAAAAGGTCCGTAACTCAGCGTAATGCTGGTTGAGACAACCAGCGCTGATCTTCCGTTATGGCCTTTCTGTTTAATTAACATGCGGAACGGACGTTTACTTATCTACTTTTTGTTACTTAACAAGAATCAAACATATGAAAAAAACAAACACTTAACAAAACAAAAAACAAACATAGATAAATAAATAAAAAAATCGGGATAATAATAAGCGGGATTTCTGGAAATTTTAACTTGAAATAACTTTGTCTTTGTAACGTAACCAAACATTTTGACTGCTTATAAACATAACATTACCCCGTCTGCGTTACCCATTTTTTGTATTTAAAATTGAGCGGTGTATATAAAAAAATCGCAGTTTTCTTTTTCTTGTTTCATTTGTAATTATAATTATTATACCTAGGTACTGACTCATTTTCTTGGAAATTTCGTGGCTCGCTTCGCTCGCCGAATTTGATATCGTCATTGCCTGTTGCTTAGTACCGTGCCGTACTAAGAAATAAAAGGTTTTTTGCTAAGAACGAATTATCTGGAAAATATTTAAAAAAACATTGTCATGGTTTCCTATATAAAATAACTAGGAAAAACTAAGTTTTTATAGGATCGGTCTATGAACTTCATCATAAAGCAGGCGAGGTTAAACGTAGACGGAATATCACGCGCCGAACGGGCGAGTAATCGTGGCTAATCATTAATTACTCGCAGAATTATCCGAATGAAAGACTAGGGGACGTGGCTCGAGTAGCAAACGCCTCCGCAACCTATGCGGATGTGAAATGAGTTTTATTGTTACATGCCATTGAGTTTTATCTGTTTTTAGTTTGTAGTTTCGATGCCGCAAACTTAGTAGTGTAGTGTTACCTACAATTCAAATCTTTTACTTCAGTGTACATAATTTGTAAATACTTAGATACTAGTTTTAGTAAACAATTAGGACACCTTGTTGGTGTTTCTTTCCTGGTGTTGTGAGGCCGATGATGATGATGATGATGGTGATTCTTCAAAATCAAGTTTGATATAACGTGGCACGGGGCGGCGCGGCGTAGACCACGCGTTATAATCAAATGGATTATGGATGACAAAACCAAAATGGTTATTCATTATTTTGACAAACCAAATTGGTTTTCGTTAACGTTCATTATTGGTCGTCGTCACTACGTGTATGTCAATTTCCAAGTCCTGCGCATCAACCTAAAACTATAGCCAATTACTACTGATTGAGCTACCTAACTAGGAATTAGTACCTTCGCAAAGCTTCCACATTTACTAATGACTCAGACATCTGACTCGATTTTCCTTCAAACCACTCCTTTGCGGATAACTCGAGTTACTTTGATGGGAAAAAAGATTAGCGTCTACAGATAGGAAAGTAGGACGCCACTTAGTCAATTTGTGATTTTCAGGGCCGAGTAGAAGGGAATATTACGATTTGATAACTTAATGGGACTTGAAGAGCAAGTAGCTGTGTTAATATGAGGATATTGGAAGACAGGAAAAGAAATCCGTACTTCGTTATTTTGCTCCAAATGTTTGGTAGATTCAGGGCGTATTTTTATATTTTCATCCAACGCTATAACGCTTTTATTATAGTTTTCATTGAGATTATTGTTGTACGAGTATCTACATGCTCGCAGTTTCGCCTACGTATTTTGTATCATCGAGATAGTATGCTCTAGAGTCTAGAGCCTTAAAAGTGAAATGAAGTCAAAACCAAAACCCGGCTCACGCTGTCTATTACGCTAACATTGAACACTTTTCAAGCGACATAATGGTCTTAATTATTGCAAATGTGACATTTTGATGTTTTTGTAGGTATGTCAACAACGCTTGGACGATTTTTGACAGTTTTCATTTAGAGTCTCTAAACTCTACTACTACTCTTTAATATCTCGATGGTTTCAATTTAAAAACCTTAAAAACAAACCAAAGAAATTCATTTCCAAATTTCATAGATCTCTTTAGTGAGCAGACTCGAATCGACTGATTTGTGAAATAAGAAAGTACAAAACACCATGTTATTCACCTGATTAACTTCACACGTAAAAACTTCATGCACTTGGTGCCGATGCAGCAGCAGCATAAGGCATTTAAATATTGTAAACGTCAAAACTTTCGCGGTAAAACCACGGTAAAACGTAGTTGAGGTTGTCACATAATCCTGCCAATCGACACGTCTCGTCTGATTGCTCTAATGAGACCCGAATAAGCCTTATTTATTCAACGATGCCTCCCGTGAATGCGAATAGAGGTTTAAGAAAGGTGTGTTGGTTTGAAGTTTTAAATAGCTATAATTGACGTTGAAATCAACTCTCCCATTCTATTCTCCCATAGAAGATTTACAAATGATTCGTTGGGGCTATTCAACTATTTTATTGTTACTAGCTTTCACCCGCGGCTACGCTCGCGTGGTACCCGGATAAAAAATATGTGTTATTCCAGATCTAGAACTACTTATTACGAAAAATAAATCTTCACCTAGCGGTATGATATATACTTTACGACCTATTCTCATACCTACCAAATATACCTTCATTAAAAAAATCATAAGAATCGGTCGAGCCGCTTCGGAGGAATGTGAAATTTTTAGGGTTCCGTACCCAAAGGGTAAAAACAGGGTCCTATTACTAACTGCTAACTGTACTGTTCGACTGTCAACTGGCTGTATCTCACGAACCGTGATAGCTAGACAGTTGACATTTTCACAGATGATGTATTTCTGTTGCCGCTATAACAACTAATACGAAAAACAGAATAAAATAAATATTTAAGTGGGGCTCCCAACTCTCATACAATGGTACCTTCGTGCGCGAGTCCGACTAGTACTTGGCCGGTTTTTATAAAATTATAGCATGCGTCGCGAATAGTTGAACCTTTGGAATCGTAAGCGTATACCTACCTAGTCAAACTGCCACCTAAGAGAAAGAGTAGATCACACGAATCACATCAACCTTATTATTGTTAATGCAAAAGTTTGTGTGTGTGAGTGACAATGTTTGTTCACTTAACTCCGTAACAGTTGAACGGATTTAAATTAAACTTGGATTAGGCTGCCCGCCCTCGTCAGACTTTTTAACCCCCGACGCAAAAACGACGGGGTGTTATAAGTTTGACGCGCGCGCGTGTGTGTGTGTGTGTGTGTGTGTGTGTGTGTGTGTGTGTGTGTGTGTATGTGTGTGTGTGTCTGTCTGTAGGTCCCATCGTAGCTCTCGAACGGATTTGTTTGAAAGGTGAATTAGTCGGGAATGTTCTTAGCTATGTTTGATGAAAATCGGTTCAAGGTGGCCGCCGCCACAAAATGGCGGATTACATATTTGTTCACAATTCCCTAAATATGGGTATCAAATGAAAGGGCTTGGTTAGTAGAATACCATACATTATGACTTATTTCAAATCCAAGATGGCCTCCACCACAAAATGGCGATTTACATATTTCTTTCAAAAATCCATCCAATATGGGTATCAAATGAAAGGGCTTGACTAGTAGAATACTATATACTATGATGGAGCTATAGCTGCAGTCAGGATATCCAGAACACTAGTAGGTACACTCTTAAAATATGTAAAATAAAAATTAAAGTTAAAATTTAAAAAAACCCCGACTCAAAAAGGAAACATTTATAAAGTAAAAAATAATACCATCGTTGAGCCATCAAATTCGATTGTCTAATTCGCGTCGGGGTATCGCTAAGTTTAAATTAATAACTAAATAGCTAAAATAAGGAGATTATAAACTCATAGCGCTCCCAGGTTTAGGTCGGAAATTCTAGTAAATTAATAAAAAGTCAATCAAATGAAGGATCTGACTTACAAAGCGGTACCCCGACGCAAATTAGTCCATCGAATTTGATGGCTCAACGATGGTATTATTTTTTACTTTTTAAATGTTTGCTTTTTGAGTCGGGGTTTTTTAAATTTTAACACGTTAGCTGTCCATGCACTACATTTAGTGCATTTTGGAGTAAGCTGTGAAGTCCGTGCACTACATATAGTTCATAGCTCTGTTTCAAATGCATGAGATGTCAGGCACTGAACGCTAGAGCTACGAGGTTGAATTTCGGGGGACGTATAGATAGATAATTTGGTAAAATAAAACACGATGGACGTGACGAATTTTTTTTTTTATGAAAATGAGGTTCAAAGTTGAAGTTACATTTCTATGAGAGTTGACAAGAAGACATTCAATGACATTCATCAAAACATGGCAGGCAGAAACCTTTTTTGATAAATTTTTGATAAATTCTCCAGTATAACTTGCATAAAGTCATCTTCTCCGTCACCTTCTAAAATACGACGCATGTCTTCATCACTTATTCTATGAGAAATTTTGAAGTTATAGTGAAAAATAAAGCTCCGCGACAAATTCAACAAGTTTTACGAACAGGTGTTTAGTGATTCCCACTCTAAAACAGTTAAAATACAAAAACGAAACGCAAAAATGTGCTAAAGTTTTGCTGAGGAGTCCGTGTACTACTTGTAGTGCACTATATATAAGCTGAGGAGTCCATGCACTAAATATAGTGCACACAAAAAAACCCTAAAATATAGGGTCTAAAAAAGGAAAACCAGGTTTTTATGTATTTTTCTATATTTAATGACCTGATTCTAAAAGCATATGAAGATATCAGTAAGGACGCAGTGTGGTATACCCCAAATTATCTTGGGACAGCTAACGTGTTAAATTTAATTTTTATTAGTACCGATAAATAATCAGGCCGATTTTTCTTGCATAGTATCCCTGACCGACATTTTGTAGGACGTGTGCGTTCCACTATTGCAATCACGTTTCATTTTTCTCCTACAAAAAATCGGTCACCGATTATCGGTCGTGGGCGGGCAGCCTTATCATAAACTGGACCTAGACCTGGAATAACTTGAAATATTTGCCCAACGGATTGGGACACCTTTAACTGACTCTATTGACTTTTTATTTGTGATTAGGTAATCATTCTGTTAAGTGGATCTTCAGTGATAAGAACATACTTACGCAATCGTTATTTTATTTTTACTTATTTGTTCTAATGTCAAACGACCTGACGACCTCTGTGGCTCAGTGGGCGAAGGTCCACCTGAGACGCAGTTACGGGTTCTATTCCCGCCGTGGGACAAATGTTGGCATGTTCTGCAGATATATGTCTCGGGTCTGGGTGTTTTCTATGTAATATGTATTTACAACAAAAAAAGTAATATATTAATCATGTGGTTCCGATAACACAAGCTCTGCTTAGTTTGGGGCTACATGATGCTGTGTGATAGTCTAGCATTATTTATTATTAATTTTATTTAATGTCATGTATATCATTATTATAGTCAGTAAACTAAGTAGGTTCCTACCTACTAGGTAATAATTCTGGACACTATCACACAGCATCATGTAGCCACAAACTAAGCAGAGTTTGTAGGTATTATGGAAACTACATGACTGAGCACCCAGACCCGATACAAATATTTACGTAACAGAACGTACAAACATTTGTCTGACGGCGGGAATCGAACCCGCAACCTTCTGTGTGTCAGGCGCGCCTTCGCCCACTGCGCCAGAGAGGTCGTCAAGCTACTTACTCTGCACTATTTGTTAAGTTATCCATGTATTTTCTATGCTTAAAACTATTAGTATGAACATGTTATCGCTTTTAGTTTTTGCTGCAAATATATATTTTTTCATTATTTTTAACCGACTTCAAAAAGGAGGAGGTTCTCAATTCTACTGTATGTTGTCTTTATTTCTGTATTTTGTTTATATGAAGATTAATTATATCTCATCGAGCTAGAATCGTCCACAGTCAGTGAATCTACTTTCTCGGCGTCCTCCGGCTCCTACTCATGTTACAATAAATATCTACTTATTTAAGCAGTAGGTACTACCTATATATTGTGTTGAAACATCTAATCACACCCCTCGGAGGTTAAATCCACCGTAGTCATGAAAGCAAAAAGTACCTACGCAAAAACGCGAAAATAATCGAAGTTACACGTTATACAGCCTCACTCGCGCCAGTAGGCGTCAGTCAAGCGAACTGACTTATCGACAGCTATGTTTATTTACATGTATTTTGTTCTTTCACTGGTTCCGAACAATATTTGGACGATTCGCAGTCCGTTCGACTGGAAAAACGAACAATCGCAGCTATTTATTGTTCAATATTGACACGACATCCGTTTTCTAAGAAATGTTTTTCAAGTTTGCAAATATTCGTTAGATGCGCCACGTTTGCAGACTGCTATTGATTTATGTATCTAGTTTGTTCTATTTATTTATGTATCTAGTTTGTTCTATTTATTTTGTTTCACAAATATTGCTTCTAACTAAAAATTACTACTAATATAATCGTAGATTGTCCTAATCGTTTAAAGAAAAAGCTCAAATGACGACATAATAAAAACAATATACCTACTTGTTTAATTATTTCTTCATATAAATTTATATTAACAAACTCTTAGCTTCTGCCCGCGGCTTCGCTCACGTGGTACCGGAATAAAAAGTAGCCTAAACCACACACACAAACTTTCGCACTTTCTTTAATATTAGTGTGATGATTTTGATGATAAACACTGAAGATTACCTAGATTGTTTCTTCTTTGCGCTGCTATTTACCTATCTAGTTTCAAAGGCTCTTGTTCTCTAGCCTTTAAAATCCTTGCTCACAAATCCGTGCGAGTCACGTCCAAAAAATCAATCGCAGCCATAACAAATTTTACACAAAATCGATTCAATAGAATCGCTCCGATTGGAATCTGTCCGCATCGAGATTACTGTTGATACGAGCCACATTGCTCATTGTGCAGTGGAACAAAGAGAAGATGACAAAGGACCGGTCCCCGCGGCTTATCGGCGATGTTGCTGTACCGGGACTTTGTTACACTCAACTGATGAATAAGTTTATTAGCTTTCAATGACGTCACTGGAACTTTTTATGAAGCATTCCAAGAAAGCCACTGAATTTATTTAGGGAATACTTACGACTTCGGTCAACCTCGTTAGGTCGTAGTAAACATCTTTGGAAGAAATAAACCCAGATTTTCGGCAGTGTAATGACATTGCACAAGCAAACCTTGGTAATACTTACAGGAATACTTTCTGTCCATTTTAAAATGAGTGACTAGTACATGTACCAACCGAATATACCAAACAAGCCAAAAACAATGTAAAATACTCTAAAACACGCCCGTATTCCCAATCCAAGTAAACAAACTGCGTGTTAAAACGGACGAAAAGAGTCGAAAGATTGCCGGCATCGAAACAATCGGCAAAGTTGTGCTGCCCGAGTCCAGTGGTCTGTGAACGCTAACTGCCCCTATGGGAATGGTGTTCACACCGAGGATTTACTGGGTGTAGCACTTCTTTGTTGCCTTTAAAAAGACTTTGAAAGGCGCAGTAGGTAGATAACCTGAACTAACTGAATTGAGCAAGATCATTTTAATAAACCTTATTCAGTAAGATACTGCTAGGATATTTGAACGACGAAGAGGGTATTCCTTCAGAAGTCGAGCGCGCAAGCTAACTGTAGATTCACCCGCGCACCATAAGCAAAGGCGACGCTCAGTCAATAAAAGCTGTTTTCAGTCAAAATTAAGCTACAACAACACCTGCCTAATCAATTCGATGCTGGACATACCATAAGTTAATGCATAATTTTAAAATTGACCATGCAATTTATTCTCTGAAGTTATTAATCAATAATAACTGAATCTGGACAAGATTCATTATTGAAACCAAATAGATGGTCCTCCGCCCGATGAAACATAAAGCTGGGTGTCAATATGCAATTTTAAATTGCGATCGCCGTTTTCCGCAGCTCATTAATTATTTTCCGGAAGCAACGGTGTAATCACAGCTTTATTATTACCAATACCACAGAGACTTGTCGACAAACCGACTTCACAAACACATCCGTATACCTACGTAATTAGTTTTATGCTAATAAAATGTCCTTGGCCCTTTTAAGGGGTTCTATTTGAAAAGGCAGCGCAATATTTTTTCGTAATTATACGTACATACCTATATATTATATGTAGGTACCTAAGTCAATTCTAATGTCACCTTCCTTCATACATAGGTAGGTAGGTACTTACATTATAGGTAGACTAGAACTAGATAAAAAATAGATATTAATGGCAGCTATTGCAGAAAAATAATAGTTCAGTCAAAGTGATAACTAGTCCTAAGACCTTATGTTACCTACACTTATTTGTTATGCTCAATAAAAATTGTGTACCTATGTTCAGGTCAGGTTTAATTGTTAGTTTTTAATTTTTTTTTTAAGTAGATAGTATATATAGATCCGCTCATTCACTCTCGGTCTGATTAAAGCGGTCAATCATTCGGTCTTACCGTTCAGCTAACTGGAAAATTGGTACCTACACCTAATTACCAATTTTCCAGTTAGCTGAACGGTAAGACCGAATGATTGACCGCTTTAATCAGACCGAGAGTGAATGAGCGGATCGAAGAGAAACGCGCGGAAAAAAAGTGATTGCGCTGAATCAATTCATTTACGAGTAGATACGTCGGGTTTTTGTTGTCACCTTGCGGGACCCAAGTTTTTATTGAACTTTTCCGACCCTAATCGCTTTTCGCTTCGACTAACGTCCCAGACGACTTTTTAATTTATTTACACGGAAAAGTGAAGATGTTATATTGGGAATATAGATTATAAAACGTCCTAATCAAATAACTCCTCAAGTTTTATTGTATGTAGCGCATGATTCGAACAATAAAATGGTGTGGGTATCTTGTATAGTATACCTACCAACCTATCTATACTTATGTACAGAAGTCGTCTAAAAATCATCCACCACCACCACCACTCCAGCCTATATCAGTCCACTGCTGGACATAGGCCTCCCCTAATAAAGGGGGATATGCCCATAATCCCCACGCTGGGCATGCGGGTTGGCGATCGCAGGGTACAGTTTCTCGCACCACCGACGCTGCTGCCCGTCGGTGGCCAGGGGATTTAGCTGTGCCGATGTAGGCTGTGCTATGCCGCAATCAGGCGGCCGCCAGAGCCCCGTTCGTTGTTTAGCAGGGTGCACCACGGGCAGGTGGGGTTGGCTTGGGTTCCGAAGATAGGGGTTGGAACCCCGTACACCCCGTAAAAATCATCAGGCAGCGCTAATTACTACCTACTTACTGACTGAAGCCATAACCCTACCCCTACATAAAACCGGAATCTTTCGCTTTTTAATTTATACCTACATGGCCTTTACAAGTGTTTCCATTACCCCTGCAATTCCCGACGCAAATGTTAATTTTTAACGTATAGCGGCGGCTTTCATTCGCTTAGTACCTACGTGCATTAGGGGAATACAGGGTTACCAAGATGGCTACAGTCATAAAATAGGCATGACGTATATTAATATGTTGTAATATGTCATGAGAAAAATTTCGTTTAAAATTTTTTTGGTCCGGTTAGGAATGCCATGCAATGGCAAGAACTCAAACCCGCTGGCATTCGCACTAGACATGTGTGTAAAGCACATAATATAACCAATACAAATAGCACCAGCCAGGGTTTAAAGTAAAGTAGATATCTAAATATTTTCATGTATCATGTGTAGATACAGAAAAGAAATGGAAGAAAGAAAAATACACATTTCTTCTTTCATATGTAATAGACAAAAACTATACATTTTAAGTATAGATCATAGGATCACTTCTGCACTTAGGTGTTATTATCGCTATAACGCGCGTACCGAGGGAAGTACCTACCTACACCGCAACACCCATAGCGTACACCAACTTCATTAATCGAGATGAGGCCTCAAAATGATATGATTATATTAATATTGTTTGCTAGGATGAAAAAAACAGACTATTATCCCAGAAACTTTTCAGTTCTAAATCGTAGGTACAGTGGTACCGAGAACATCCTAGCAAACATTAGTCATTTAAAAAATACTATTTCTCAGGACCTTTCAGTTTGACTGGCAACCCTAGATCAAAAAGTGGGTTGGGTACAGTGCGGTAGGGGTGTTTCAAAAGCCTTCAATTTCTCCCACAGTAATAAGACAGTAGTTTGGTGCAAGACGATACGCTTTATGTTGGAGTCTATTTAATTAGTGTAACTCAGTACGTAAGGTGACCGGTGAGAATGTCATACAATTTTACGACCCGTATCACACACGTTTTAGAATTTGCATATTATATTCTTGAATTTTTGTCAAAATATTATCCTTCGCTGTGATTATTAGATGTTATTATATATGAATAATTACCATTTAATTGAATTTAATACACTACTAGCGGCCCGTCCCGGCTTCGCACGGGTGGACACAAGATTTTACTTTTTTTACACCTTGTGTTACGTTACTTAAGTTTTAGTAAGGATACCTAAAAGATCTACAAACATTCATCCATCCATCCATCCATCCATCCATACATCTATACTCACAAACTTTCGCATAGGATATACTTAATGGAAAATAACTATTGGTAATTTTCAGCTTTCCCAGTAGTCCGATATTCGGACTACCGATCGGACTACCAGGCATAAACGATCTTTTCTAGCAATAAATATAGCCTATGTTACTCATAACGAATACAGCTTTCCAATAGTGAAAGAATTTTTGAAATCGGCACAGTTGTACACACACACACACACACACACACACACAAAAATACACTTTTTTCCTCATTAAAATATTAATATAATATCTATATATATATATATATATATAAAATGAAACCCGTTTTCAATGGTCACGGCATCACGCGTGAATGGCTGGACCGAATTCACTAATTCTTTTTTTGTTATATTTGTTATTATTAGGAGAAGGTTCTTACGGAAAAAAATATTAAGAAAGTCTCTCAGAAACATTGAAAATTTTGCTAAGGCGGTACGAAGTTCGCCGGGTCAGCTAGTATATAATAGTGTAGATATAAATACGTAAGTAATTACCTACCTACAGGGTGTGAAAATACTACTACTACCACAGAATACAGAGCTACTACTGAAAAATAGGAAGTTGCTATCAGACCATGGTTTTAAAAATATTTAGTTAGGTACCAAGAATAAGCAAAAATGTTTTTATTCATCTACGTCATTCGAAGTAAGTTAATGAAATTTAAAAATAAAAATAAAAATTATATTCATATATACGCTACTAAAATTTAACCATTGCTTAAAGTTATCCTTGTCTCTGTTTGTCACTATCCAACAGTAAGAGATGGCAATAGTTTAAGCATCGTTTAACTTTAATTCTCTGAGCTAAGTCGACAACTTTAGTTCTATGTCGGATAAACTCGTTACGGATTTTATCCTTCAGAGAAACCCCAAGCATAGCTCGTTCCATAGCTCGCTGAGCGACTTTAAACTGGTGGACTAGCCGTACTGTGAGTGTCCACGTTTCGGCTCCGTATGTCATGACGGGTAGGACGCACTGATTGAAAACTTTTGTTTTCAAACATTGCGGTATGGGTGACGAGAAAACTCGACGTAGTTTTCCAAATGCTGCCCAACCCAGCTGAATCCTCCTCTTGGCCTCCTTCTCGAAGTTGTTTCTACCCAACTGCAATATCTGCCCGAGGTATGTATACTCCGAAACAACTTCAAGAAGGTGTCCATTAACGACGACAGGACTCGGATCAATTCGGATAAATTTCAAATTAGATTACTTTGCATTTATTGTTTTTATATTATAAATTATGAATATGAATAAAATACAATAAAATATACTTAGCTGGTAAGAGTTGTATTAATATACAACTTTTTTTAACTTACTACTTTTTTTTTTTTTTATTCGATTTAAAATTATGTAAATTTGTCGAAAATATGTTTAAACGATAAAAAAAAACATACAACTGAATTGAGAACCTCTTCATTTAAAAAAAAAAGTCAGTTAATGATCCTAATGTTCTAATTGAATAAATGCCTTATGACTCTAATAATCCAATTAAACCCGTAAAATGTTGACATTTAGAATACCAAGTAGGCATTTTTTTTCCTTTACATAGAGAACCAAAAAATGAATTGACATTTTAAAATAAACCTAAGTAACTAACTAGGTAAGTGAGTGGAAAACGTTCTTAGAAACATGATTTTTTGTAAGTCCGGGTCTACTTACGTATAGTAAAACAAACTTATAATGGAAAAAAAACTTTAATTAACCCTCACACCTTAACTAAATCATAAAAATACAAACATCTACCTATAAAATATCAGTCGTTAATAAGAATCATTAGGTAAATCAAATTAGTTTCACCAAACGATTATATTATACTATTATATTACATAGTATAATTATCAATTTGGTAAACTATTATTATTAGTATAAAATGTCTTACAATCATCTCTATAAGTTAAAAAATTCTAATTAAATAGATAGAAAATTAATATTAAATTATTTAAAGCTCCAGCGATATTCTTTTTTTATATTGCCAAATATTTATCATTTTGAAGTCGTTTTTTGTTTTAAGTCTAATATTATTTAAAAACGTTTTTGAAGACATACATAGTTTTTTACATGTATACACTTACATAACTCGAAATTAAAAAAATACAATTATTATATCAAAAATTATATTTACTAAATTATCATATCATTCAGACACAATGACATGGCATGACATGACATGTTTGTAAACAAACAAAATTATAAAATACAAACTTTTAGTGTACAACTTAAATAAGACGAATATTAAAAACAGCTCGGTTACATAATTTACAAAGTCAATTAAATTGTATCAAAATAAGTTAAAAACTTACCCCCATACTTATAAACACTACTTAAATTTAACCATTGCTTAAAGTTAGCCAACAGTAAGAGATGGCATTAATTTAAGCATTATTTATCTTTTGACAGATTATTATAAGTAAGGCTTTATGCCTAAATTAAGATGAGTTTGTAATAAAATTAGAAGTTTTAATTTAAATTAAATAAAACCCTAGTCATACAAATCATCTTGAATACTAAGTTTTTTTGTATCGTCATTGTGACAGTCACGTGCAATTTAGGATTAGATTAATACATTTTAGAACCGTGTCGCTATAAAGTTAAACCGATCAACGAGCGCATTTTCATCTGTTATCAAGCGCTTTATAGTTTGACATCGTACTAAATTGTATACATCTTATTAAACATGACAGTACGGTCAGTGACAAAAGTCGATTAACGCTTTGAGTGCTGAAAACAACTACTACAGCCATGCTGTTGCTGCTACGAGACCCACGTGTAAAATGTGTTTTAAAAATAATTTGCAAATGCCTCTTAATTCAAGACTTCTGAGAATTTAACGACAACAATTCAAGTAAAACTTCAAAATGGGAGTGAAAGTTTAGTCAAAGTTTGATTGTTACAGAATCATAGCAGTTTGAAAAATCCTCAGTATCAATCTACTTTTGTCGCTAACAAGTACATAGTGATTTAGAAAAGGTTTTTACTAAACATAACGGTAAACTTAGCTGTCTCTTTCTTATAGATGGAAATAATAGAGAAGAAATGACTTCTAGTTATTTATAACTAGTTTTTGCGATAAAGAGTACTCATAATCACTCAGAGTCTACGTCGCATTAGAAACTACGTAAACCATGAACATAGGTAGTTGCAAATCATACTAACTCTTGTCCCGGAGCGGGAATCGAAGCCAAACCTCTTGGTTTGCAGCTGATTCGTCAACAGTAGGGCGCTCACGAGTTATTTCAATCTGGCGTATCGTAAAGTAGAAAGAATCTACGCTTTCTCAATAGCCAACATTTCACGATACGTTTACGTAATTATTCGTTATCGCACTACTGTACCGCCGAGGTAGTTAATACTGTCAAATTGTAGATTAAAAATAGTTGAATAGTATGTTGTTTCAAGTTATATCAATAGGTAGGTAATTAATTATAAATAAATTTATATATTTATTAGGCGTCATAGTTCATGTGCATCGACTAATCCGACGGTTAATTTACACCATTGTTTATGACAGATAAAATACAGTAAGTTACATGAAAGACATGAAGATATGGAAACTTTTGTCAGTAATAAGCGATTAAGCTAAACTGCCATTTAACAGCTCATTATTATGTCGGTGCAGTTAAGTGTCATGGCCATTTGCAGCAATAGTCCCCTATCTCTATCTCTAAGTATCAACTAAGGAAAAAGATTCTGTCAAATGAAACTAAGGCATTTCATCGAAGTCGAAGCTTATAGTAACTTGAGCATAGATTTCAAAATCTCAAAATAGGAATGTCAGAAATAGAAACGGGAATGTCAATATCTTGTTCCGTTTGGATTCAATTCAAAACGCACGCTACAACCATATCTTCAAACTAGGAGTTTTTGAACAAAAATCTATGCCTGATTCTACTCAATAAAAATACCAGAAGGGGGGAATAAAAATGTCCAAATTGGGGTTGTCTCGTTTCCTCTAGTGTGTCCTCTAGTTTAGTGTAACACTAAAGTGAAAACGAGACACAACCCCTTTGGGAGAATACATTAGGCACATATTTTTGTTCAAAGCACGCACTCCAATAATAAAATACTCCTTGCCTTCAAATCATTAAAAGTTAACACGGTTAAAGTAAGCATTTTATACAAACGATTGTACCGAACAGTCTTCACGCAAAATGACAAATATTGGAGTTACGTCGGTTAAATTTTCAACCAAACTACTCCGCATTATTGTCTGGCGTTTACAAATAACGCACGGTCAACTTTACAGGGCGCCCCAGAACATGTATACTAAACGGAAACGAGGTGATTATACCAGAGGGTTGTGTGTGTGTGTGTGTATGTGTGAGGAGGGATTCTACAATGTTTTTTCTTTTTCCCCATGCTCGCCAGGGTTTTTGGTTAACGCGTCTAGCGTATCTATAATTATGCTACGAAATCCAAACCTCCTAAATGTTATATTAAGTAATATTTATTACTATAATTTCATTTTAAAAATCGTAGTGATTGAGCCCGATCATAGAAATGTTAAATTCATGGACTGACAACTTTCTCGGGAAACATGGTGTGACATGTATTTGTGAGGTTTACAAATCATGGAACAAAGAGATTTCCCATTGAAGAGTACGCACCATCGCATCGGGATAGTACAATGTGGGACACCCTGTACCTGTCTTCACTCTATCAATAGGTATGTGTGGAAATATTCCAATATAACTTGTTTGGAATTTCAACGATTCGTAGAAAAACGACGCTTACAATACCAACCAGTATATTCTTTAGTGTTGTAATAATGTCTAGGTTATAGAATTAAGCAATTTAGAAAAATACGAACAATTATAATTCTGTGGAACCAATAATAAGCCTTACAATAACCTCTCAACCGTCTCTCAAGATTAAAGAGACATTTGAGCAAATGTTATGGAAGAATGTAAGCTACCATTAGAAATTTCATCCAAATCTGTTAAGCCGTTCCGGCGTAAAGAAACAAACATTATCTACATTAAAGCATACATTCGCATTTATAATATTATTACGATTTCATTTTTTTGTACAATATCTTCATGCTTTCTCCACATCCCTACTCTAGAAAACAATAACACAATCAATTTGAAAGGGTTGCAGAGTAACCGAGCTAGGGGCATATTTTCATACTTTACCTGTCACCCATCAATCATCACAACCACAGAAAAGTAAACCTACTACCCTAATAGAAGGGGAATACGAGAGAATTTGTATCAGAACCACTGTCGCCTGTTTGTTTCTTCCTCTCCCTCACCCACACATTCCACAACTCTGTGTTTTAGTTTTATCTCGCGCAAAACGCGGTGCTGCCATTGATTTATACACAAATACAGAGACTATAAACGTTCACTCGCCCACGTCAAAAAACTTGGAAAAATTGTATAGCTACTAATTGTATAAAGTATGAGCGAGTACTCTTATGGCCGATTCCTATAACATACCGTTACCGATAACGCTTCGTTTTCCCTTGAAAAACTGTCAAAAATTAACAAGGCGTCGAAAATTTTACAGTTTTTCATGGGAAAACGAGGCGTCATCGGTAACGGTATATTATAGGAACCGGCCGTTAGTTGGCGCGACGCTGCGCGACCCTCGATACCCTTTCTAGTAGTAAGTAGGTTCTGCTCTTCTGTATAGTAATTCTTCTAAGTTTGATGTGTAAATAACTGAACCGTTTACAGGATACATACACTGGTACTATTTTGCCTAGACAATAATTATAACAATTCACAAGACTTAGTAAGCTATTAAACAATATTCATTCACTCAATATTAACTCTTATCCGTTCCCAGTGTCCTAATAATCTTTCTATTTTAGGTTTGTAGACCTTGTAGCTGATAATTGGTCTAACAGTTTCACACTAATAAGGGGTTTTCCTGTCATCGCTAATAGGAGTATCACCTTCTAACCAGGGGGGGGAGAGGTCGCGAACAGATGTGACCCCTGATGGGCTTATCCACTGGTCTTATCCTGTCTTCGTCTCCTGGACGGCAGGGTACTCCCCGCCCGCTGAACTGGGGGTGTAGCCCTCTCCTCCTAGCCAGGAGGAGAGGTGGCTCTCATCTCCGAGCTGGGAAGGGCGGTCGCGAGTAGGGATGGGTCTGCACTCGTTCCCGCGCCCTCACTGCTTTACAACCGACTGACTTTTGAGATACATCCGCCTTGTTCCGCCAAGAATCTGTTAGTTGTTAGTGGACGGCACAATGCACAAGAAAACAATGTTAGTTGATTACACATAGAGAGCATTTTGAATTGCAAATATGCGCGCGCTTTGAATACTAACTAATATTGGAGTGAACAAATAATAACAATATTAATGATTTCTTTTTAAATTATTTTCAACATAAAATAAATAAATGTACTATTTTAATATTTAGGGCCATGATTTTACCTTCTGTATGTTGGAAACATCCACATGCGGACACGTTTTGCATTTCAAAGTACTTATGGAACTACACTACAATCTATATTTTGAAGGTTGCACAATTTTGAAAGTAATAATGTTTTTATGCTTATGTTTAAGTGTTACTGTGAGGAGTTACTTTGATAATAATAACCGTGATTTTCCTAAATT
Source organism: Horisme vitalbata (assembly GCA_951804965.1). Lineage (NCBI taxonomy): Eukaryota > Metazoa > Arthropoda > Insecta > Lepidoptera > Geometridae > Horisme > Horisme vitalbata. The sequence goes on along the minus strand of OX638092.1, from coordinate 17,421,744 downwards.
ATAACCTTAATATTTGGGGGAGGCCTATGTAAAAGATTATTTTTAAGTTGGAGATGGTCTATAGTCAGTCGGTAATGAACTTGCTATCTATCTACATGCTGTTGTCATGACTGCATAGGAAATTCACGGTTATTATTATCACAGTAACTATAACTTATTCCGTGCTGTAATAGACTAGACGACTGAAAAATTCTAATTAGTCCGTTATTTACATATCCAAAAAATATTGGACACGTATTTTTTATTTTGTCAGTTTAACAATAAATAATAAAAAATAAAAGTGCGTTAAAGTTCCGCGCGACGTCACGACATAGTACATTTTTTACCTAGGCGTGACGTCACGAGCCCCCACTCCCGAACTTTCACTTTCTTTATCTCCGTCAATTTCTATAGATTCGATAAATAAAAAAATACGTGTCCAGTATTTTTTGTTGATCTAACTGACGGACTAATTAGAATTATTATTTTTTGACCCAGTCGTCATGCCTATTGGTGAAGCAATAAATAAATAATGCTGGAACCTATCACACAGTATCATGAAGCGCCAAACTAAGCAGAGCTTGTATTATGGGAACCACATGACTGATATACTACTTAGATATATATTTGTTTATAAATACATACATTATTATTCATAGAAAACACCTAAACCAGAGACTAATATCTGCAAATAACGCGAACATTTGTCCCGCGGCGAGAATCGAACCCGCAACAAGTAATAGTTACTATGTTTTTTGTACCCGTGATTCCGGATTCAAGATGCTAGTCCAATGCCAATATTAGTAGGACATGAATTTGACAGATAAGAAAAACAAAATATGATGAAAATTACCTTGCACGTTCCGTTGGAGCGATGTCCCGTCCCTGGAGAGAGAAGATCCGAAGCCGGGTCCTCTCGCCGGCGCGGTGGCCGGTCGCCGCAGAGGCAGCGCCTTGCCTACCACGGGCTTCACCAACTTAGCTAAGCACATGGGAAAAACAAGAGATTTAGTTTTCATATGAGTTGATGGGGAGTAAGGCTCGAATGATGATGAGTTTGATTCTGGGACTAAATAAACTTTTTCATTAACTTATACTAACCTGTGATGAGGCGAGAAGATGACCATATGACTAAAAGAGTTATGAATATAGAGGAAGGAAAAGGGGGGCTTGAACGACCACCACGAGCTACGAGTTATAAATGACATGCTAGCGAGTAACACAACAGCAGAGACAACCCACAACCGTACGGTGTAGTGCAGAAGTACTAGGAGGGCTGACGGTAAATAACATGGGATAAAGTCAGGAGAAAGAAGAGGTCTCGGTAGCGCATGTGGCTACCTTAAAAGAGTAAGCACAGGAAAATCATCTTAAGCATTCAGTATTTTTGTAAGAATTGCATAATTACTCTTTGGTAGCCCTAAGTGTTATAATTATATAATTTGTACGGCAGCGGGAATCGAACCTGCAACCTCCTGCCTCTTACTTGGAAAAAGGCTATGTCTGATTACTATTTATTCATTTACTAGCTTCCACCTGCGGCTTCGCTCGCGTGGTACACGGATAAAAAGTAGCCTATTGTGTTAATCCAGATCATAAACTATGTATAATCCAAGTTTGATCTAAATTTGTTCAGTAGTTTTTGCGTGAAAGAGTAACAAACATCCTATCATACATCCATCCATCCTCACAATATCAGTAGGATATTAACCTTTGTCACTGTTGAACATTATACTTCTGTGATTCATAGTATTAGTCCTGTCCATGAGTCCTCTTTTAGGCTGTTCTGTCTTCACAGGCTCCATCTTTATAGGTTTCTTGAACGCGTCTATCTTTCCCGCCAAAACGAAAGTTGAATTCAAGTCCTTAGGGTCTAAAGCCGCATAATTCTCCAAATCAGACACCAATCCAAACTCCTTTTTGATTTTCTTCGCTGAATTGAGATTCTTAGTCGTATCTAGGCTTTCGAACGAGTCATTTATGATTATAGTTTCGTTGTTAGCCAGTTTTATTGGAGTGCCTTTGCGTTTCGCGGTTCTCACTGGTTCTTTGTTCTCTATGTCGGTACAATCGTCACTATCCGTCACTATATCCACTGTCGTGTTGCCTTCATCCTTCTTGATAAAGCTATACTCCATCGTCGTCGATGGCTGTTCTATATCCAAATTAGAGATGAATTTGAACTGCGCGTCTGTTTCTAAGTCTTTGTCCGACCATGTGATGCTTTTAGATGATTTCGCCCTCTTCATTACTTGTAGGTACTCCGCTGTTAGAGCTGGAGGGGCTTTGTCGTACCCTTTGAGGGTTAGGAACAGTTTTTTTAACATCGACGTCATCTCGCTCATGTATTCTGTGAACATGTTTATTTCTATGTGCTCGATGGAGAGTAGTTTGTTGCGTAGGTCGTCGCTGGCTTTTGTTAGGCGCATTTTGCTGCGTAGCTTGATGTTTTCTACTAAATCTGTGAGGTCAGGGCATTCTGTCAGCGCCTGTTGGCAAAGTGCGTTGAGTCTAGACTTGCTGGCCTCCCATTCGGTCCACGCAGCCATCACCTTCGAGTCCAGGTGAACGGATTGCTTCATGTAGCTTTCTGCAGCTCGCTCGCGTCGCGGTATGTCTTCTGTACACATCTGTATAAAAAGGAACATTTTCTTTATTTATTAACGGTACCTACACGCTCAGTACATTATACATCATGTTAGTAATGTTACTGAAAATAATACCTATTATGATTATTATAATTTTAACTGCAAAAAAACAAATGCGAAAAACTCTGATACATATAATTTTTTTTTAAATGGGGATTTTTACGTTCCGTTAATATTGTTGTATGCTGTATTGATGATGAAGATATCGTTGTAGGCACAAACATCACGACGTTTCGATTCTACAGCAGTGGACTTCTATAGGTTGATAATGTACCTGTTCCATGGCCTCGGTGGAGGATCTGTGCGCGAGATCGGCGACGTGCGCGAAGGCGCGCGTGCGCAGACGCTCGCGCAGCGCCAGCACGCGCTGCCGGGACATCAGAGACAGCAGCTGCTGCTCCATCGACGAGTGCGTCGCATCCTCGGCGAGAAGGCGACGCCGCCATTCTTGTGACTCTATACCAAATAAATAACATTTAAGCATTGACTTAATATGATATTTTAGTAATTAATTTAAATTTTAATTATTATTTAATCTGGCGAATCAAGGGTAAACAAACTATCGTATTGAATTGACGGACAACGCTGGCCTTGTGCTATAAAAGAGGGTCACATCACACTTATCATTATAAGGTTGATTATAGGGGTGTAAACCCACCATTTAGGAAAACATTCCAACTTCACCTGCCTGTGTACCCTGCTAACTAACAAGCGGGCTCTGGCGACCGGACTGCGGCATAATAGCGCAACTTAACACTGGCACAGCTAAATCCCTTGGCCGCCGATCGGCAGCTGCGTCAGCGAGAAGCTGTGCCCAGCGTTCCCCAACCCACATGTCCCGCTTACTGGGAAGGCATATGTCCAGCAGTGATCTGAATAGGCTGGTGTTGTGGTATATGGCTTCTCAAAGTGTGGGTACCGAGTTTTTAATAAATACTAATTAGTTATATTTTGGTTATCACTTGAGTAGCGTGTCTTGGGACACAAATGCCTCTTCCAGTGACTCCCAGGTTTCTCTATTTCCTGCTAAGATTGCCCAAGTGAAGAAGTGAAGCACACACACATTTTCTCATAGCAGTGTGATAGTGTTATGTGATGTGATGCTTTTTGAGTCACATTGTAAATTGTCAACTTTGCAGGTCTGTAGTACTCATATTTTCTGAATCATGCATGACATAGAGGATCTATGTCGCTCTGAAGTTAAGCTCAGGAAACGATTCAACCTATCCTAGTACAATAGGGATGACGTCTGGGTGTGGTCTGGGTAAAAAAATAATCATTCTATTCATCCGTCAGATAGATCAACAAAAAATATTGGACACGTGTTTTTTTATTTATCAAATAAATAAAAATTTACGCAGATAAAGAGCGTCAAAGTTCGAGAGTGGGAGCTCGTGACGTCACGGCTAAGTAAAAAGTGTACTAAGCCGTGACGTCACGCGAAACTTCAACGCACTATCTTTGTCATTTGCCCCCTTACTTATGAACGCTACTCAAAGTTAACCAATGCTAAAAGTTGGCCCTGTCACTGTTTGTCATTATCCAATAGTAAGAGACGGCAATAGTCTAATCATCGTTTATCTTTTGAAAGATGTTCATAAGTAAGACCATTGTTGTTTAATTGACAAAATAAATGTGTTCAATATTTTTGAATAATGTAACTGACGGACTAATTATAATTTTTCAGTCGTCATCCCTATTCCACCCAAAATTGGGGACTACCTACTGTAAGTTAGCGACTTGCAGCCAACTTCAGAGGGAAACAAATATGTTGGGCATTGTGTAAATCTTATGGCTGAATAAGAACTAAGTATTATTAATCTTCTATTGATTCTTAGCACTTGTGGTACATACCTTTCTCATTAGCCTTAGCCAAGTCCGGTTCCCGTGCCACCTTCACGCTGGATAAAGTCAGCTTCGCTTCCAATTCCTTCACCTTCTTCTTTAACTCCTCATTAATCTTCACATACTGAGACAACCTCATGTCACCATCCACAATATTCTTCTTTATACTGAGCTGGATCTTGTTAGCCCGGGCTGCGTATTTAAGGGTGTTGTATGTGTCTTCATAGCTAATGCTCGAGGGTGAAACATTGGCTATCATGACCGTTTTGCAGTTACCACCAAGGCTGTCTTTGAGGAGACGGGTTAGTTTTGAGTCTCTGGAAGTGAATATTCACAGATAAATCACATGACATCCGACTAATATTTTCAAAGCGAAAGTTAGCATATGTGTGAGTATGTTTGTCCCCTCTCAACTCCTTAACGTGTGAACAGATTTGGATGTAACTTGGAATATAGTAAATAGATCGTGTCCTACTTTTAATCTCCGTACCACGCGAGCGAAGCCACGGTCAGAAGCTAGTAATACATATTAACACCTCCCATTAGGATTCTCTCATACATAACTATCAGGAACTATGAGAACGCCTGAGTACTAAACACCCAGACCCTGAAGATATATCAGTAGATCATGCAAACATTTGTCATCCAGCGAGAATCGAACCTGCAACCTCTTGCATCTGGGCCGACTATTCACTCATTAGCATTACGTCAACAACGTTTATATTCTCGATAGTTCCATAACAATCGAGAATAATTGACGAACGTCGGCGGTAAGGCGACTTAACGGTGTTAGCCTTTGCTATGCCGCAGTCAGCCATACATAGCAGAACGCCAGAGCTGAACTGAACAGACCCTGAACATTTATAGTGGAGAAATTATCTTGATTAATATGAATAACTTAAATAATAACAACTTAAATAATATAGATAAAGTTGTTAGTCAAACACTGTTTTTAAACTTTTTTTTTCATTTTATCCCTACTTAGGTAAGTATTCTAATCTAAACATCAATCGCCCTGAAGTGTAGAGCAAATAAATAGCGGCAGATAAATGCTCTGTAACAAGCAATTATCTGAAGGATTTATTTTGATAGTTGCTCAGCTCTTCTCTTATAAAGTCCTGAAACTAAGAAAAGAAATACAGATTGTTTGCGGAGGTGAGTACTGTTCATATCGGAATCACAGAGCCAACTGTTTTATGACGTCTGCTCACAAGCTGAGGGTAGATCCGGTTTATTGAGAATAATTAAAGTAAGAAAGTTTTTTTTTAATGTACTTCAGTATTTTATTTAACTACTAGGTTCTGCTCGCGGCTTCGCTCGTGTGGTACTGGGATATTAAGTAGCCTATGTGTTAATCCAGATCATAAAAGACTCACATACCCAGCGTGGGGATATATTCTTATTAAAGGAGGCCTATGTCCAGCAGTGAACTGATATAGGCTGGCTGACGTACGTCGTCAATGAAAAAGTATCCTCACCTATATGGTATATAGCTGCTACCATCAGCCAACTTATTGATACAGTTTCCCAGAGACAGTAGGCTCTTGTTGATGTTGGCGCCTTCTTTGAATCTGTCTCCAACGCAACCGGTAGCTGAGGCGCGTTCACTCCCTGCCAGGTCTATCATCGAGAGCTTCACTATCCGGAGCTGGCTGCTTGTCTTGTAACGCATTGTCACATACACCTGCGAACAAACAGGAAGAAAATACTATTTAGTATTAAGTTTGCCTGCATAGTTGTTTTATCTTATGCATTAAAGAGTTGGCACAACATTATGATGTTATGATAAAATTTCTCAAAGATGCTTGGAAATTTGAGCATTATTCAAAATAATAAATAAATCAAAATAATAATAAGACAACCTTCTTTGAGATAAATCGGAATTGCTGTACTGACCGAATACATGCGAGCAGCGGCCAGCAAAAGTTGTATGAAAATCCATATCTGTCGTGTTTTGCGGCCTTGCAAATAGAAAGCTGTTTTTTGAAAAATACTACTTAGGTTTAATTTCTGCGCATTATTTGAGAAAAGTACTATACAAGCCTTGGCCACAAATAAGCATTGATGGACTCACGTATGTATGCCTCGGCCCACATTTACACGTTCGTCCATTAATGCCTCTTTTGCTGGCCGCTGCAGCATATGATGATACAAAAAAACCGTAGAAAATGCCCAGACCCAAGACGAATATTTGCAGATCATAGACAAATGTACGACAGATTGAAACATTCGTAATTACCCTACAGATTACAGGTCGTTATCACCTGCCTGCCGGAAGTCGCTGCTCGAATACGTAATATAAGACAACTTAGGCAACTATTTGGATGGGTGACTGTTCAGAGGCATTTAGATCTGAGCGCTTCCATGCTTCGGAAGCCATGCTAAGATTTTGGTTCCAGCTTGGTTTCAGTAGTTAAACCATGTGAGGTATGTGGGTGGCCTAAAAACTCCGGCAGAGTTGTCCACCAGGTCATAAAAAGAAGAAGTTCGTAACTATGAGTTAAAGAAACACAATTTTGAAATATTTTTTTATTATAAAATACTACACTAGGTTTCATTCAACATACATGATGTCCTATATCTGCTGTCCAACTCTGCACAAAATGATATGCCTGTCCATTACCTTGTATGTAATAAACAAGTAAAAAATAAACAGGTCTTAGTTTTTCAAGCTTAGACAATCAAATCTGAGGCTAGTAGTACTAGGGAGTTCTTTGTGGAGGGCTCATCCAGGGAAGTATGCCACCATGCCTATTTCTGCAGTAAAGCAGCTGTGCTGTGTTTCAGTTTGAAGGGTGTGGGTGCCGGTGAAATTACAGGCACAAGAGGCTTATCATCATCATGCCTCAAGTTGATGGACGCAGGGCGTTGCATCGTAGAGCATGTTTCAAAAAACGTGATCTATGTTGCAATGCTTTGTGATAGGTAATGGTTACCACTCAACATCAGGTGGACCATGTGCTTGTTCCATCTTCAAGTACCATAAAAAAAAAAAGGCTAAGCAGCATAAAACTCCAATGCCAGACTTGGCCATCAGCAGAAACCAAAATTGGGGCATTGAGGTCAGTCCGAGGTACACCAGCCGGACCCTAGTCAAGCTGGGTTAAATTTACAACCATTCAGTTGTAGCACTAAGCTCCTCTAAAATTAAAATAATTAAAATGATTAAAAAGGTTTTTTGAAAGGATGGTGCGAATGATTGAAATCTTACCTAAGTAGCTATTTTAACACCTTAAAATTAATGTAAGAAGCCTTAAGTTTCATTCATATTGAAAAACAGCATTATTCACACATCATTATATAGTTGAAGGCTGTAATGGCATTTAAACTCATAAGTGAGCATGATACTCACCTTCTACATCGCATCTTGCACTATCATTTTATAATAAGAATGAGTTATTCTCTATGTTTAGTGTTGTATTAAAAGGAAAATTAAATAAGCACCTGAAATACAGCATGGCTCCTTGAGCTCTCAGCGTTAGCATCTGTGGGATGCTGAGTCCGGTTCTTGTTACCGTTCTCCAACATCTGCAGCAGTTCCCGTGCTGTCTTGATGTTGAACAATGTTAGTCCAGCCACCATCACCCCATACTTGTTATCCTCACGCAATTGAAGCGGTGTGTTTGAGGGCTTGAGGAGGTCGTAAACATTCTCATTGTATACCTGTGGACAATGGTTTGAATGTTTTAAAGTTCCATTTAAGTTTATTGTTTCTCCAGTTGGATAAAGATGATCAGCTTTCGCTGAAGATGCATGACATCAGTGTCAAATTGATTTAATTTATGTAACTTTTTAGTACTGTTTCTACACAATTTTAACTAACGTGTTTATTGAGGAAGCAGAATTATCTTTTTCTGGCAAATGATTCCAGTTGTTTACATCTCTGATACTGATTTTAATTAATATAATGAATAAAGCTTATTTACCTCTATGTACGAGACACCAATATCAAATTCTCTCTCTTGTTTGTATGAATTTATAGTGTAAAACAAATGCTCCATCGTCAAGTACGTAATCCCAGGATGCTCGAGGTTTCCAATCATAGTGAATGTCTTGCCTGCACCAGTCGCACCATACACAAAGACAGAGCAATTGTAACCCTCCATCAGGGACGCTAGCATGTCTTTAGTTGTAGTCTCAAAAACATCTTTGTTGGTAGCATTCTGGCCACAAACATTGTCAAACACAAACTTTAGCTCTTTGTTGGCGCGCTTTAGAAAGTTTTTATTCGGTTGCTGAACTCCTTGGTAGAAAAACGGCATGATCTCTTCTTTAGGGTCGAACACGAGCATTTTATCATCGACCACATCAACAACGACGCGGGAGTTGTCCCCGAGTTCTCTGTCATTCAAGGGCCGCACCCTCACGGCTACTTTAATATTTGATGCCATGTTCTGCGTAGATCCACACCTTGAAGGCGCCAGGGCTCCTGTTTTGGGCCTGGCTGAGGCAGGCCCCTTCTCTATTCTGACCATTTTTCCACTGCACCAAAACCCACGCTACCAACGGCACTGGATCACTGGTCAATTAATAACGGTTTCTTCAAGTCACATTTGTCACAAGACACAATTGTTTAATTAAAATTATTTATCACAAATTCTTCCGCCGTAATCGTAAACAGCCAGATAAGTTTGAATTTTGTAACCGTCAATTTTTGAATTGAACTGGCTGACTGACGGATGAAAAATTGAGATGACATTGACAGCAGTTGGCTTCGCTGGGTCCGGATAGCCTCATTACTAAGAACAATTATACTTGATACAAACGAAATTGTGGATAAATGTCCCAGAAGCCATATATGTGAGTGAGTGATAATTCACATCCCGATTTTATACAACCCGATCATTTATGTACAAACAATACAAAGCAAAAGTCTCCCAAATCCTGGCTGTGAATAATCGTCTCAGACATGACGATTATGTACCACCCGAGCAAACACACCCCAATCATTGATGTACATGACTTCTGTTTGGTCGATGTTATTGACAGCCATATCTCATTTATTATAAACATCAATTAAAAACGTCTATGGACAATAAATCACTAAAATGTGCTACAGTCGTTACGGCGGTGCCAGATTGACTACCGGTACATATAGGTGTTGAAGTGTTTGTATAGTAGCACCACTATGTCTGTTCGTCCCAAAGACCAGAGCATCAATCCTATCCAACTGCAAAAAGGGGTGAGATCACCTCAGCATTGGAGGATATATTTAAGTTTTTACTCTAAGATGGAGAAAGCTTCAATTTTAACGGCGAATACATCACTAACCTTCGATTTGCTGATGATATTGTTATTGTGGTGGAATTGCTGGATCATATTAGAACAATACTCAGAGACCTTAATATCGTTTCCCAAGTGGTGGGTCTCAAAATGAACCTTGGTATTTCTTCATTTCGAACGCAGAATGCTGCGTGATAGAAACCGTAAGAGAACTAGGGTAACGGACATAGCTCTCAGAATCAACAAGTTGAAGTGGCAGTGGGCAAGCCATAAAGACCGTAGAACCGATAACCGTTGGGCAATAAAGGTTCTCGAATGGAGACCGTGATCTGGAAGACGAAGTGTAGGGAGACTCCCCACCAGATAGACCGACGACATCGTCAAGATTGCAAGTAATCGGTTCATGGAGAGGGCTCAAGATCGTTCTTCGCAGAATTCCTTAAGGGTGGTCTATATTCAGCAGTGGACTTCTGATGGCTATTGATGATGATGATAGTGTGTATATGGATGAACGGGCTATGCTTTCCTTAGGTGTGAATAATCGACACGTGCCAGGTAAGTTCAAGCCGATCATCCATGTACTGACCATAGACAATCATGTACATAGATGCTCGGCTGTAGAAAATCGAGACGTGCATTATTGCTACCCCTTCAGCGTTGCCAACTTAGCCCTTTTTGCGCTAGATTTAGCACGTTTTATAGTAGGTTTTGTACTACTCGTTTTTTAATGATTTAACCCGGAAAGAGCAATCTAGCCCTTTTCATATTGTGATATAAGGCTTTGAAAATTCGCACTGTGTCTACCAAGTAATTAAGAAATACGCTCCACGTAGCATAGATTTCGTCAGTCACACTCATCATCTCTTTTAATGACAAAATTAACAATACCCCAGTAATAAACAGAAAATGTGAATGAAATAATTAAAGTAAATCAAGAAGAAACCAAAACACAAGATCCGGTAACAAGAACAATACATAAAACAAGATCAGGGAAAGAAGTAAAGCAACCAAAACATTTGCCACATTATTACATAGAACCAGAAAAACGAGAAATCAAATAAAGTGTATATGATTTGGGAAGACTCCGATTAAAACTCAGATTTTTAGCCGTTTTCATGACAAAATAAGCCATATCTAGCCCTTTCTAGCTTGTCAAAATGACTTTTTTCAAAAACCAAGGTGGCAGCACTGCACTCCTCTCCCCCTGTCTTAACTGTCATAATCCAAAACGAAGAAAGTTAATCTAGGTTTAAATTAAAACTGGTATTTTTTATACTACAAAATGACAGATTTATAATTATATAAGACAGTTTGGTTCTAGATCGCCTGAGCTTAGCATTACGAGCTACACTGCGCTGTATCTAGGCAAACGGAGGGAATTGGTTTTGGGGCGCTCCAGCCCAGATATGAGAGCATTACCTACCTTACCTACTCCGCATGGGGACGAGGACACGGGGACGGACTTGTGCTTTATTACTATTATTATTTTCTTGTTATTTGACAATAAATAATTACTAATTCTGTTTGAATAAATTCATGCACGACAACAGTGGCACTTATCTGTACTTGATAATATAACAAGCAGATGATCGTGACTGGACGTAGCAGTTCATTAATGGGCCAACTCCTGTACCCGTTTCCTTAAATTATTATTTATTTTGATACTTTATTTAATTGTAAACTCGTCTAAAATAATTTTTTTACTGTTATACTTAATATACTACTTATGTACATAAATAAATATCAAAAACATTATAGTAAAAAATGTATGAAAACGGGAGACCATCGACCGCGGGGCAGGGCTCAAACGGTCGGTGGCTAGGGCTGCAGAGAGAGAAACCTCCGCACAAAGCGTGCCGAGTCCAGGAGAGCCGCCTTCTGTATCTGACCCTTGATCCAGCTGCCTAGCGAGAGCCTCATAAAGTATTGGTCAAGGCTCTTCGCTATCAGACCGTTCACTGAAACGACTATCGGAAAGATAATTGTTGAGTCGACATCCCACATAGCGGTTATCTCGTGGGCTAAGTCAAGGTACTTGCTAAGCTTGTCCTTCTCGGCCTTCACGAGATTAGCGTCGTGTGGGATGGTGATGTCAACAAGTATCGCCCGGCGTTCCGACCGGTCTACCAAGACGAAATCAGGTTTATTCGCTAGAATAGTCCTGTCCGTTATGATAGAGCGGTCCCAGTAGAGCGTAGCACGACCATTTTCGAGAACTGGCACCGGTGCGTACTTATAGTACGGAACCTCTGGGCCGACAAGGTCGTATTGGAGAGCAAGCTGCTGATGGATGATCTTGGCTACTTGATTGTGTCTGTGCAAGTATTCAGTGTTAGCGAGGTGCGAACAACCCGAAAGTATGTCTGAGGGATTCACCGGGACGATGACAAGCTCTGCGAATGTCAACGGTTCCATCCTTCATGATATACTTTCGGTAGTTGTTCGTCTTTATTACCTCATCCATAATCGCACAGATAAAACCTTCGGTTTCCCCAAAGAGGTCTCCGAAACGTAGCCAGTTCACGGATGCGAGTAGGTCTACATCAGGCCCTGTAAGGGCTTTGTAGAACCGTCCGTGCAGCTCCTTACTCTCCCATACGATCTTGCGGTCGAGGGCACTCAGCACCGTAGGTTTGTGCCAGTTCTCCTTAGCCAGTGAGAGCGGGGTAAGGTTCTTATCAACTGCTACGACATCACGATGCATCTCACTGTCGGCATGGAGGAAGTATTCTCTGAGGTTGCACACCTCGCGGTTATGGAGGGTCTTGTCATTTAAAAATCCCCGACCCCCACATTTCCGCGGGATGTACATCCTCATCACCGACGAACGTGGATGTCGCATTCTGTGTCTCGTAAGAAGTTGACGAACCTTACAGTCAAGGGCGTCAAGTTCAGTTTGTGTCCATCTCAATATGCCAAAGGTATATATAAGCAGAGGCATAACCCAGCCGTTGAAGACACGAACCTTGTTACCACCCGACAAAAGACTATTGAGTACTTTAGTCAGGCGGCAAAAGAATCGCTCCTTCACCGACTGTTTTATGTCTCTGTCTACTATACCTAACGCTTCTGACATACCGAGATAATTGTAGGTTTCGATATCGATATATTATTTATTTTATTATTATGAGTCTTTGCACCCAAGTCAAGGGCGTCAAGTTCAGTTTGTGTCCATCTCAATATGCCAAAGGTATATATAAGCAGAGGCATAACCCAGCCGTTGAAGACACGAACCTTGTTACCACCCGACAAAAGACTATTGAGTACTTTAGTCAGGCGGCAAAAGAATCGCTCCTTCACCGACTGTTTTATGTCTCTGTCTACTATACCTAACGCTTCTGACATACCGAGATAATTGTAGGTTTCGATATCGATATATTATTTATTTTATTATTATGAGTCTTTGCACCTTTTGTAAGATTCTCCCTAAGATATCTAAATAAAAGCTTGGGTTTTAAGCTATTTTTTTATTTGGGAAAACAAGCTGTAATACAATATAATGGTAACAATACTTAAATGTTTAAAAATAATATGTTAAGGTATTACCTACATACTTATCCACAGTTTACAGTAGAACGTTTGAAAATAAAGAGATCTTGCTACAAAGGCAATATGAACACATCAAGAATATCATTTACAAGAAGGTTATTAAAGCGAGTAAGTTACCTAAATTATAGTAATAGGTAGATGAAAACGAAGAATAAGAGGGCGTACCACAGGTTTTTATAGTTTACGAAAACTTTATAAGTTTCGGTATCTTTCCATACATTTTCAGTACAGCGCCTCTAGGGAAACGTGCATGAACAACGGAAATGTATGGAAAGATACCGAAACTTATAAAGTTTTCGTAAACTATAAAAACCTGTGGTAAGCCCTCAGAACGATACTACTAAATACGTACATTAGGTAACTACCTACTTATGGTTTTTGAAGAAGCTTACAAGATATTGTTTAAATTTAGCGACAGAAAGTGCAATAATGTCGATATCTTCAAATAGAGAGTTATAGGAGTGTACTAGCTGGTATAAAGGGTTGCGAAAGCCAGCATTTGTGCGGCAAGAGGTAGTAGTATAAAGTTTGCCTGCTCGTACGGCTCGTCTGTGTACTGGTGGGCGAGGGCTTACCACGAGTTTTGATAGTTTTCGAAAACTTTAAAAGTTTCGGTATCTTTCCCAGTGTTGCTGTTTTAGCATTTTTAATGCTAAATTTAGCATATTTTCGGGTCTGTTAGCTTGAAAAATTCGCTTTTAGCATATTTCATGATTAACATTTTTTTGTACGTTACCTAAAAATTCAAAATTCCTAAGGAATTCAAAAGAAAAATTATAGATTTTAGCATTTTTAAAAGTTATTTAGCATTTTTTGCAACAAGTTTTAGCATTTTCTCCAAATAAAAAACGGCAACACTGATCTTTCCATACATTTTAGTTGTACGTGTGTGTAGTTCATGCACGTTTCCCTAGAGGCGCTGTACGAAAATGTATGGAAAGATACCGAAACTTATAAAGTTTTCGAAAACTATCAAAACCTGTGGTAAGCCCTCAGTTCGTGGGACACTATAGCATAGCTTACTTATAAGTTGCATGCAGTCAAATCTGTTGTGACATAAGTTGTAAAGAGCGTAGCGTTTAATTTCTCTACGTTGTAAAGCGTCATTGCTCCCAAAAACGTACGATTCCAATGAGTTTGTATATAGTGAGAATTTGTATACCTACCTACGGAAGGTAGGTTCGATAGCACCTATAATTTGTTATGCTTAGGAACTGTTTAGTACCCTTTCTAATGAGGCAACATATTTTTGATAGTGCGGATTTCAAATCAGCGTTGCATATTCTACATAAGGTTCTAGCGTAGCGTTTAATTGCTCTATGCATACGGTCTCACAATAGCGTTGTACAGGTGTGTATAAGTTTTGGGTCTTTTGAAATATTTACTTACTCTATTTATGAAACCAAGCATTTGATATGCTTTATTCTGAATTAATTATGGAATGTAGCTTTATTGTACATATTCAAATCTTAAAATACCTAGTGGGCACCTTATTAAATTACACTTTGACCTCTAACACAGCGGCAAATTAAATTTCTACCGAGTCGTGGCCAGTGACAGCTGACGAAGGTCCAAGTTTTTCAGCTCCCATCGGTCCATCGATCACCAAATGTTTTCAACGAAACTTATGAATTTATGTATTTTCGTCTGTTACTATTGAAAGGAGTTATATCAAAGGCAAAAAGTTATTCTTCTTACTCTAATATAACCTGCCTACCTATCTATCTACATGGCTGGATCTAGTCTAGGACAGACACCGACGGAGAACCCCTTGAAGAGTTTAACTAGGTACCTACCTTTCACGTCACGTCTAATTTGTAGGGTTGATAAAAATCATGATTTTTATTTTTAAGTCAAATAAATCGGATTTATTTGATTTTTAAGCTATTGCATAGCTTCTATCGAGGGTCTTGAGCGCGGGGACCGAATCCAGAAATTCCGTAACGAAAAAAAACCTCACGCTCCCCACTCCGATTTACTTAATTTTATAATCTGTAGCTTGGAAATAGAGTTCAATATTCAAAATTTTGTATTCTATTAGTTCTTCGTCACAACGTCGCAGCGCTAGTGTTCAACACAGTAAAGATAGCTACACGTCCATAATTGGCCTCTGACACGAACTGACGTCTGACGTTTTTCACCTGAATCTAATTTCAGTTTTGTTTTGAAATTTGTTTTCTTATCGGTCACCACGCTCAAAAAGTGTAACTTGAATTAATATCAAAGAAAAAGAAATACTGCATAAATAAAATAAATAAATAATTATAATTGCATAAGTTGATACAAAATGCTATGCAATAGCTTTACCACGGCAGTCCCCGAGTGCCACACGTCTTTTTTTTTTATTTAAATCGGTTTTTTTACATTCTGATCTTTTTTAATTTGGAAGCCAGTTAAATATGGACACGTGTGTGCGTGCCGTAGTTCATGTTGGGGGAAGTCCCTTGGCACATTTTGGCTGATTTTGTCGCAGTAACAAGTGAATTATTTCAAAATTTTAAAAACCCGGCTGCTATTATAATATCAGGATGAATTTAACGACACCTCGCAGGCTAAAATTCATCCAGCCGTGTGGGCTGTAGGGCGTGCCAAAGAAATTGACATACATACATACATACGCTTGAAAAACATTACCCACCTTCTGACGCAGCCGGGTTAAGAAGTATTGGTTTAAATCATTGATTTTTATAAAAAATATCACTTGATTTTAATCGCGATTCAAATCAGTGATTTAAATCAAGTGATTTAAATTATATCAACCCTGCTAAGTAATTTGTAATCAAATATTGCTTGACAGTCAACTGAGTTTTGTGGTTGTGCTAAAAGCAAGTATTTCTAGTTGCTCAATAGTTATCAATATAGAAAATAATACTGTGTTTAATGGGCACGTAGGCCTATTATGTAGTAAGTGTTTTTTGTTGGGTTTGTTTAGGTAACTCAATCTAAAGAAAGTACTACAAGGAAGGTTGTCGAGAATAACAGGTACATTTAGGTATATTTTTGAAGTTGGTTAAAAAGACTACCTTTGTCCTGCAGCGGACTACCTATATAATAATAGTATTGCACTTACGTGCACTTGTGCCCTACACATAGAATTATTTTCTGTATATACTTACCCAAGCAGCAAAATAGTCGTATAACTAAATCTTATACCTCTAAAAAACATTACTAACTAGCTTATAGAGCAAAAATTGCTATGGAAAGTGCTATGGGAAGGTCTGATAAAACTGGTATAGAACGATATTGCTCTAAGCCTTTATTCGACTGATTTGAGTAATAAGGGTTTCTAACGAACTGCTATATATATATCATTTCGTATTAGCAGTGATAAACACTACTTTAAGGCGATATTGTAGGGTGACTAGGCCAGTTTACGACCACTTAGTGGAGTTGTCATCTATAAAATAACATAACTATTCAAAATAGTATGGTCTTAATTAGAAAAATACTTGCAAATGATAGACAAAACATCAAATTAACTAATTATCGCAAAATTTTACATATGTTATGATTGTTATTAGAAAATAATTAAAGATATACCTAAAAGTGCTATTTTCTCAGTTCTCGAACACCTGCGGCTAATTTACGACCGTCATTTTTGTCAGTTGTCGACCACTTTAAATTAAATTGAAAAAAGAACCCAAACACAATAGAATAGGGTCGAAAATAACAACATCAATAAAGATTCAAACAATCAATTATTTATTCACCATCATTCACACATCTGACATATATAATCGGATGACGCCGCTTCTATATAAGGACAATCCTTTAAAATTGTGCATTTTAAATGGTACCAGCGAACGCATCTGTCGCAGCCGATATTTTTTTCTGCTTCCTCTTCTACATCGCTTATTAAATCTTCATGGCATTCGCTACACTGTGAAGACTTTTTAAGGGTGCTCTTCTGGACTGCAATTTTCTTCTTTTTGTTTTGCTTCTCTTTTTCTTTTCTTTCCTTTACCTCTGCTCTTTTCTTTTTTTTTAGATTCTTTTCTTTTATAAGGTTTTCTTTATCTTCATCCTTCTTTTTATAATAATTCCTCCACGAGCTCGAAGAAACTGCACTCGGCAATTTAGGACCTTTGTTTTTCTCTTTTGGCGCTGATGGTTCGGGAAATTGCAAGTGTTTTGCAAAAGCAGCATCAAGAGTGATATCATCTACGACAGAATGAATATTTTCAGCGCCAGATGGATGATTCGATTCACTGATTTCTATTTCATCGAAGGGCATAATTGATATGCTGTTCAAAGATATAAATGATCCAGCATCGGGAAAACTTATATTTTCGTCATTTAAGTTAATGAGGTTTTGTAGCGTTGCATCTGTTGATACTTCCGCAGTCAAGATGTCTTGAGATAAAAGTGTATCCGATGCTTGTATCAAGGTCCTAGGCTCGAAATCTAAAATTTCTGGTGTGGACGCGGAATCGGCAGTGTGAGCTTCAACTGCAATTTCTTCAATAAGTATACTATTGCTCAGGTTTGAAGATGCAGAATTTCGCGGGGTCTTGGATTTAGAACGGCGGTTTAATAGAAAATTTGCTTTAGCCTTATTAATTTCGTTTAAAATTATGTCTGTGTCGATGTTGTGCTTTGATATGTTTTGTCGCAGAAACGAAATTACATTTATCGCAGTGTCATAGTCCTTTGACGATAGAGTCTTTTTGTTTTGAGTTGAATTTCGAATTTTGCGTATTGTGTCGCTAACACATTTTGTGTAATCCACGGCATATTCGTTCAAAGGATATAATCCACATTTTCTGAATCCATTTACTATAGCTTCTTTTAGGTCAATAGTTGTCAAAGTCTCGTTTAAAATCTTGCAAAAGTTTATTTTTGTTATGGTCTGATTTATATTTTGTTCCCGAGCTTGCCAGTTCCTTATTGTATTTTTCCACTCTTGCTTAAGTGGCTTAAAAACACTCACATCAGCTGGCTGAAGAATATGTGTAGTGTTGGCTGGTAGGGCATACAGAATGATTCCATTTTCTTCACAGAATTGGCTCAGGGATACGGTCATATGTGACTTGTGCCCGTCAATGAAAAGAATAATAGGTTTTCTAATACCCTGTTCTATCACCCATGTATTAAAACTATTGCAGACATATTCATAGAACACATCACTTCTCATCCAACCACTCTCTGATCTACCAAGTACCCAAGATTCTGGCATACTATCAACAAGAGCTTTTGGTGGTCTTATATATGGAAATACCACTAAAGGAGGACAAATCTTACCACTGGCTGTAAAGACCAGCAGTACGGTTATATTTTCCTTTTCGTTATTCTTTTTAATCATATAGAGGTTCTTGTAGCCTTTTGGCCCTAAAACTTTACCACTTTTTGGGCACAGAGAAAATCCTGTCTCGTCACCGTTGAAAATCCTATCTGGGTCTTCAAATACATCCAATGCATTAATAGATTTTATATACTCCCTCAAGTCATTAAACCAGCATTTTATACGAGTCTCCGTCACTACTGCTCTAGCATTATTAATCCCTTCCGGTTGACGAACACTTACATCAGGGTGACGCCTCAAAAACGCATGGTACCAGGTGTCTCCGGGAATACCATCCTTAAAAGGGTTTTTAATTCCACTGTCTCGAATTATCTTAGACACACTCTCGAGTAGATCTTTCTTATAAATAGGGAACCCACATCTAGCCATATCCAAAACCCAGTTTTTAACCTTTTCTTCACCTTCAAGACCTAAAACAGGGTCTGGGCCTACTTTAGGTTTTTTTGAAACTTTCCCAGAGAGTCGATCGTGCACTGTTGTTTTCGGCACGCCATAAACCCGACAGGCTTCTCTTATGCCCATGTTTTTATTTCTTATTTCTTCTATCGCTTTATTTAGATCTTCTTCTGCGTAATCAAATAACCTTCTGCTAATATTTTTCTTTGCTATCCCCACCTGCAATAATTATTTTATTATAGCCATTACTTATATTTATATTCTTGAATTTTAATAATTGTGTCTATGAAGTTAGGTAAACAAGTAGTACCAATTTAGTCTTGTCTTTTGTTTTCTTTTCTTTCTTTTTATTATGAGGAGCCATCTGAAAAAAAAAACATGCAATGCAATGGCATCAGTAAAACCAACCGTTAGTAGCCTAAGCTTTGTTAGCAATTAAACAATGCAATTCCCGACTAGTTTCTAGTGGACGAAAAATAGGCAGTTCACGTCCATAGATTTAATAAATAATTCAGACGATCATAATATGGACGAGAAATAGTTGACTGTCGACCACAACTTTTAGCAGATTTAGATTTGAAAAGTGCGTGTTCGTAAACTAGTTAGTCTACGACCACCAATTACGTAATTTATTCAATATTTTTGTATGGGATAAAATTAATGGTCGTCAGCTGATCAATTACCGACCACCTAAATCGTCCTTATTGAAATGTGTAGGCATTTTAATTCTTTCAATAGATTGCCGGTCGCATTCTAACTTGTGAATAAACCATATACTAAATAATAAAAAGACAACGTGCAGCGTGCTGTACCATTCGGTTTAAATTAGAAAATTTAAAAAGAAGATAGGTAGCAAACAGTTGTTTCCCGACCATGTGGTCGAGTAACGATGGAAGAGTAATTTTGGAATGTTAGTTTACCGAACACCCATTATTTTAGTTTAAAACACACAATTTTCATTTGAATATTGTTTTCGAATGAAATACATATATTTTCTTACATTCCAAGCCTCATTTCTAAGTGCAAATCTCAATAAAAACCTGTTTTACTCACGTTTTAAAATGTCTCTGCTCACAAATTTTCTTGAACTGTTTATCACTAAATTACCCCACATGCACTACGGCTCTCGTTCCGAGTCTCACTGAGGGGCATCACGTGTCATAGGCCGTAAAGCAATACCGCGGAGAGAAAGGGATAGACTGATGATTCGTTCAAAAACAAAACGATCATCAGTGCGTTTCAGTTAGACTATTTATATTGGATTTACGCAAAAGTGGTCGTGAGCCGATGGTGGTCGGCTATCTGACCATACCACCCTAGTATAGTGGATACTTATATCGTTGTTTTAGTACTTAGTACGTTACTAGTCACAAAATCTCTACAATAGAGCGATTTCGTGATGTAACCTAGTTTCTGGTTACGCTTATGTGATGTAACTGGACCTACTGTAATAGTTTTTAGATGCCTGTTTTAGTTTCACTGATAAGTGTACCTATCATACAGACACTTTTTCAGAGCAGAATTTTTGTACCTATAATGACTTTATTATTTCCTTTAATACGACACGTTAGTATTATAACAGGGTATCTATCTTTCTAATAACACAAAATTGGGATATAAAGGTAGATACATAGGGATTTTAAATGTCAATTGTGTGCATTAAAAATATTTTTATCTCGCTTGTACAACAATACTCACTTACAACAACTTACTGTACAACAATATTCACAGCCCGACTTTATCCACTGCGGAATAAAGGCCTCCCATTGACTTATTATTAGTAAACTTTACTTTGGACTCTGCTTGCGTCACTGTTACATAGATCATAGAGGATTGATTTGTCACGCGTGACGTGACGCTGCTATTTCTTTGCTAGAATCCGTTAGCATCCTAGTAGTCTGTGCTAGAATCCACAGGTTATAGCACTTAAAAGATATATAAATGCGTGGCGTATTATGCGCC
Organism: Horisme vitalbata; assembly: GCA_951804965.1. Taxonomy (NCBI): domain Eukaryota; kingdom Metazoa; phylum Arthropoda; class Insecta; order Lepidoptera; family Geometridae; genus Horisme; species Horisme vitalbata. The sequence continues at coordinate 17,400,840 of OX638092.1, read as the reverse complement.
ACTTTTTATTAACAAATATATAATTCTTAGGTGTTTTATAGATAGGACCAAAAACAGTGTTTTACAAAACGTTCTATGGTCTGTTATATATAGGTACAACTAGTTTTTATTGCTTGGGTGTCATCATCACCTCATCACCATCATCATAATCAGCCTACATCAGTCCACTGCTGGGAATAGGCCTCCTCTTACAAGCGTCATGGCGCCAATTCCAGCTTTTACCAGCAGCCTTTCGCAGATCATCACCCCACCTGGCCGAAGGGCGTCCCCCACTACGTCTGCCGCGTACCTACTTACCAATATAATATTGCATACTTACCAAATTTGGCAATTCTGGTACCTAAGTAGACAAATTTTAGTAGTTACCAACTATCGGAATAGCTAAAATGCCATCCCGCCATACCTTTGGGACCCCAATTTGTTTTTTCAGCTGAAAGAAAAGTATTCGTGGAATGCCAGGCTGTCTCCTTGATTGTGGTCACCTGACACGAACCGAAATACGAGAGTAGGGGTCAGTACCTACGGCTAGTTAATTTAAATACATTGCACTAGTACATATTATGTCAGATAATAGGTAATGTTTATGCTGAAAAATTCTCACTTAAAGGAATAAATAACACAGCAACATCCAGTCCCAAACTAAGCGAAGCTTGTATTATTATGACACTTTATTCATTTTAAAACTCATCAAAAATACGTTTTTTACTATAAAATTTAAAAAATTATTAATCTACTATATACAAAAATAATATAAAAGAACATTATAGTAAAAAATATATCCAAAATGGTGGACCACCGACCGCGGGGTAAGGCTCAAACGGTCGGTGGCTAGGGCTGCAGAGAGAGGAACCTCCGCACAATGCGTGCCGAGTCCAGGAGAGCCGCCTTCTGTATCTGACCCTTGATCCAAGTCAAGGCTCTTAGCTATCAGACCGTTCACTGAATTATTATTACTATTACCAGATCTTGGGTCATGCCCACGAAAAATATTTGCAAATCATCTAAACATTGGTGTCGCAGCGGGAATCGAACCCGCAATCTTCTGCGCCTCAGCCGGGCTTTTGCCCGCTGCGACACAGGGATCGTAGCCGTCCCTTTCTTCTTTCTTTCTTTGGTGGAGACAATAATGACGAAATTACTTTTAGTTCGTTAAAACTAGTTTTCGTGATGACAGAGAGTGTTATTCAATAAATCTAACTCGTCTAATTTTCTCTAAGGCTACAATAGTTCTCCCAATACGGTTGGTCACCGAGGGAGTAATAGATCAACACCCTCTAACAAACAGATGAAAACTATTACTGAAATCCAAACAGAATAACGGAACACGATGAAGGAGGCCTTCGTCCAGAAATGGAGTCCCCAGAAATAGTCATATTGTAACAGCTGTATTTATTATGCATGAACTAAAATTTCTACAAGTTAATAAAATGATTCTAATTACAGCTGTAGCTGATATGAATTCATATTATTTTTTACTAATTATTTTCAATGCATGAATTTTACATTTTGTTAAATTCTTGAATATTTGTATTATGTACATGTTTTCTTAGCGATTTTTCTTAAGTTTAAGCATGGCTTTTAAAATTATAAATAATAAAATCGATTGAATTGTGAACCTACTTACCTAAAGCGTTTTTATGTTTTTGAGAAATAAAAGGCTTTATTACTATTATTTCTATGTTTGTGCTCGCCTAGACGAAATCGGCTATTTCAGACGCTCTGTCTCATTCGTTATATGGTACCTATGTACCTACTTAGGTTATATATACTTTGCTATTACATAGGTAGAGATATGCCCATTCAACATCATCACCTCAGCCCGGAACCACCTACTGCTGGGTATAGGCCTCCCATAGATTTAACCTTTTTTATCATGCTCCTCGTATCGTACGCCCAGCGACTTTCACAATGTCGTTGATTCAATTTGGCTGGATGTGCTATGGCCCTGACCTGGGCCACCACTCGTTTAATATGGTCGAGAGCCAGCGGGGACAGGCCTACTTTTAGTATTTTTTTACATAAAATTTCGCTGGATGGAGGACGACCGGGAGCCTGCCCTGGGCCACCACTTTCAGCATTTTTTACATCAGTAGATATATTGTAGATCTACCTACGTGAGAGGTACATACTTATTTACTAACGATTGAGTAAAGTAGGCATATAAATAAATAAATATAAATAAATAATGCTGGACATTATCACACAGCATCATGTAGCCCCAAACTAAGCAGAGCTTGTATTATGGGAACCACATGATTGATATATTACATATATACATTTTTTTTTGTAAATACATACATATTATACATAGAAAACACCCAGGCCCGAGACAAATATCTGTAGAGCATGCAAACATTTGTCCCGCGGCGGGAATCGAACCCGCAACCTTCTGCGTCTCAGGCGGACCTTCGCCCACTGCGCCACAGAGGTCGTCGGATATACCAAACTTAAAAAACTAGTATTGTAACTTTATCGTTGTAAGTAGAGATGTTTTAACCGTCTTCAAAAAAGGAGGTTCTTACGGAATACTACATTAAATAAACTTTGTAAGTAGATAGGTACCTAATTCATAATATGTGATACCTATTTTGCCATCCCCTTGGCAAGCGTATTTACGTCGTAAAGCATTCACTCTAACTAAACTGTATCGCAAAAAATAGATTTGCCTAAAGCCGCAATCTGTTAGCAGCAGCCGCATCTGCTCATCTTACTACCAGATCCAACTCGTTAATAGCACGCAGATTTGTCTAACACCACAATCAGAAATTCAACAACAGATCTTGAGTTTTGGCAATTACCATGTAAATTCACGAAGTTCACGAAATAATTTAACGCGCTGGTCGTTGGATTCAAAACAATTTATATGTTAATTCGAAGGTATGGACTGAAAGGGTGGGACGGCCACCTTACATGCCTATTGACGTACATCACTTTCTTTGAGGTTTCAACAGTGGGTATTGAAACCTCAAAGAAAGTGATGACACGTGTAAGGGTTTATCAACATATCAAAATTCTAACCCTATTTTATTTACAGACCCGAATGACATACATAAGACTTCTGTGGCACAGTACATGCCCGCCAGAGACGCAGATGATTGCGGGTTTGATTTCCACGAGACAACTGTTTGTGATCTGTAAATTAAATACCTAAATGTGTCAGGTCGGTGTGATTTCTCTATACTAACAATAATATGTTACATACATATTTTACAGAAATAATACTTATTTACCTATCAGCCATGTGATTCCCATATTACCTACAACCTCTACTTTGTTTGGGGCTATGTAATGTTGTGTGAATTATCCAGCCAGCATTATTAATTGTTTACAATGACTGACCTGACCTGACCTGACACCGAATTTTTGCATTGTTGGTATTTAAGAGGAAATAATGTGTTTAGGTATAAGAAGGTAACCTTGTTATCTACCTTTTGGTGATGGCTATAAATAAGTAGTCTAATTACTTACCTGTTTTTCTTGCAGTATCTAACAGCCCTTTGTCTGGGTCATTATTAAAGAATAACGAAAGAAATAAAATCAAAATATGCTTTTGATTGCGTTGACTTAGAAGTTTCATTTTTTCATAGCTCCAAGGGATTACAGACTATTTATTACTATATGAGTATTTGATATTGAGTTCAAATTGGTAGGTACCTCCACGCTTTCTTGAGAAAAGTGTCTTGACAGACAGACTAACAAAGAAGTTATCCTATCCTTATAGAATCACTTTTTTGTTCTATTTTTCCTTTTGAGGCACGGTTCCAGAGGTCTCAATAAAATTAAGATCTAAATGATGAGATGATGTAAAAAAGTGGTGTTTTAAAGTGATTCACTTCAGGCGCGGATACAGGATTTTGTTTAGGGGGGGGGGGGCAATTTTTGTGTTTGGCATTAATCTTAGCTGCTTTTCATCGGCGAGCGGAGCGAGCCGCGAATTTTTTTTTCAGAATATGTGTTATTATGCCTAGGTATAATAATAACTATTATTATGATTACAAACAAAACTGCGATTTTTTATATAATCATAAGAAATTGCAAATGCAAAATCCCGTAATGAAGTCGGAGAGCGAAGCGAGCCGCGAAATTTTTATACTAAAACCTCTATATCTTGGTTTTATACTATGTACAAAAACATAGTATATATTGATTTTTATAGCTACAAATCTGCATAATTAACAAAAAACGTGAATGATCCTCATGACGGAAACTGGATAACGTTCCATTACTTGTTTTTTGTATTTACACAGTCAGTGTCGTAAATAGCATTTTACGCGCCCGGTGCGAGCTTCTATAATTGTTAAGCCTTAAGCCTAAGAAACTTCGTTCGCTGCCTCGGAACGGCGAGTAAAGGTCACAGTACACGCCGCTTTTAGGTTTAGAAACTGCGCATTTGACGAAAAAATTAATACACGTAATATCGTACTACACCCCCCTCCCCCCTTGTGATATTTCGTGATTTTTGCCAAAACCCCGGCGACCCTCACGTGATTAATGGATGGCCCCATAGAAAATCTATCTCGCGTTCCGGCATATATGAAGTATAAGTTGACTTCTCAGTGCATAGTTGCTTTATTTATTATAGAAATCAAATCGGCGAGCGCAGCGAGCCGCAAAATTTTTGGTGCACAAAAGAACGAAGACAAAGAAAACGGTGAAATTTTTTTGAAACACCTAGGTAACTACAACAACAGACGAAAAAAAGGAAGTCGGCGAGTGGAGCGAGCCGCAATTTTTTTGATCATTCTAACTAGCGCTGTTGTGTTCTAATTCGTCATTGTTGCAAACATTATAGGATAGATTTAAAAAAAATTGTGCGTAGTTATGTAACATTCACCTCCAAAAGGTGGTAACGAAATCGGCGAGCAGAGCGAGCCGCAAAATTTGTCTATCAAAGGTGAGCGTACAATACATGAAAAAGAAAACTACGATTTATAACTGGATATCAATGAAATAATTAATGAATACTACCATACATGGTCTGCGCTCTGTGCCTGGGCACCGGTGGCACTGCCTTATTTTCGGCACTGGACACAGTATAATTAATAGCTATATAACTTTTGAAACTATCATGGTTGAGAACATAATTATTAATATCAACGGGATATTTACCATGATTTATAGCTAGTTAGTTAACACATGACAATGTATTGGTGAATTAATAGCTAGTTAGACACATACCTAAACACATGACAATATATTGATCGTTCCAAATTAAACTAGGTACATAATAAGTACCTTGTGAATTACTAACAATTTAAGTTTTAAAAAGTTCATAATATCTAGTGTATTTTGCCGGAGTCCAGGGGGGGGCAATTGACCCTATTGCCCCCCTGTATCCGCGCCTGATTCACTTTGACGGATTGAATTGATAAGGTTCACTTCGTGGCTCAAGAACGTACTAAAAGCACGTTACAAAAGTCGTTTGGCAAGAAAACTGTATTAAAGTTTTATTAGAGCAAATATAAATTCCTTGTGCCAAATCTTCAGGGTGTATTTTTTAGAAGTGTAAAGTAGGTACCTACTAAGGAATCAATTCATTGTAAATTGCATTAAAAAAACTCTTAAGTAGGTAACAGTGTTATGTCGAGGAGTACCAGTTGGGTCGAAGTTTACTTTTTATGTAAAACATTGCCTCATAATAAGAACGATATATTTGATATCAGCGATATTGTGGAAATTCTCCCAGAAGCCATTCAATGAAATAATTCATGCAATGCAATATACCTGCAGTTTGATAATTAAGGGTTGATCACCCTCAATAAATTTTAAAAAATCCCGCGTATCAACCTATATTTAACAAACTGTAAGCAGCGTTTATAAGTTTTGGGGAAAGTATCTAGGCAATATCCTAACTCGGATTTACGCCTTGCCTTGATGTCACTTCAATACGATACAATCAGTGGAGCATTAACTACGGCAAACTTGGGAGATCTCCTCACAAGATGCTGAAGTAAATCGATTTAGCCCGAAATTTCTCCTTAATCGATTCCGATTCAGCGAGCTCACGATTGCAGTTTCCTGATGTTGATTTGATTTGTTTTACTGTATGCCGATCGGGAATGTGAGAATATTGATATTACTTATTATAAATAGGTATTATTTTCAGCAGTGAACTTCAACGGCGTGTTGGGTTGGAACCTCCATCTTTGGAACCTAAACCAAACTCACCTACCCGGGTGCACGCTGTTGTAAAATCGGCCAAGTGCGAGTCGGACTCGCGCACGAAGGGTTCCGTACCGTTGAATGGGAGCACCACTTAAATATTTATTTTATTCTGTTTTTAGTTTGTTTTATTTGTTGTTATAGCGGCAACAGAAATACATCATCTGTGAAAATTTCATTTGTCTAGCTATCACGGTTCATAAGATACAGCCTAGAGACAGACAGACAGACAGACAGACTGACGGACAGTGGAGTCTTATTCTTTCGTAATAGGACCCCGGTTTTACTCTTTTAGTACGGAACCCTAAAAACTGGGCTGTGGCGGTTGCTGCGCAGCCTTAATACGGCACCAGAAAAATCCGTGCGGAACACTTGCTTTACCAACGATTCAAATTGGTCATAGGTATAAGATGTTCTTAAATAAAGAATTATATTGAAGCTTCAATACTTACTCTCTATCACCATTCAGTATGGAGCTCAAGAGTCCAAAAAAATTACAAAATGGAGGCAACGTAGATTGTAACCACATTTCCTCATGTCTCGACTGGTCTAGACTCGGTAATTGTTGAAGTTTGAAGAAGTTTTTACGTCTTTTTCACGGCTCGTCTCATTTTCAGTGACATGTCATCAATGTAGGGACTAGGGAGTGTGTAAATTATTTTCAGAGATACTCTATGTTGCTCGCGTACAATACTCACAACGGTACCCCTAGTACAAGTTGCACAATTCGAAAACTATAAAGATAACGATATCAAGCTCAATTTTAAAGTACCTTTTTTCGTTAATTACCTAACTGTTTTGAATGCAATCTGCAAGAAAATTACGTTACCTACGTTGTCGATCAGTTTTTATTTAAAACCAGTTTCGTACTTTTCAAATATCGTTCATTAAAATTCTGGTGGTTGGTACATACATGTTGAACCCTCAAACCTTAAGCAACCCACAACCCATGACGAAAAATGTAGGTATGTAGGTACCTAAATAATATTTCAATGACTAATAAAACAATTCGGAAAATATTTGGCAAGACCCCCCCCCCCCCCCCCCCCACCCCTCAGCCTCTTTCGTAAACATATTTTGAATTTCAAATAACTTTATTATATTTTCATTAGAATTTTTTCCTTTTCTGGATTCCGAGGAGGATTCATTCGTGCCCGTAAATAATGAAGGGTTAGAATGAGGAAATTCGGTTGATTTTATTAATTTTTATTTTATTTGCAAAGGCCGGGGATATTTTTGTTCTCATAAAATTAATAATAAATAATTAAATTACAACCTACAAACACTCTTGATCTGATGTAATTACTGTGGATTTGCAGTGTCCTCTCTGTCCAGTCTGCAATGTTCCAGTCAAAGAACTATGACTAAAGCATAGAAGAACCCTTAAAATTCGTTCATACTCTGAATATCAACTCATACGGCTGATCTCTACTTTCTTATGCCCAATATCATCAGTTAGAAAGGGATGCATATTTCTGTAAGTGCGACTTCAAATACTAAACTAAATACAATCATCACAACGGATCGTTACAACGGGAAGTTAGGCTCAGCAAACAATTCAACCAATCCTAGCACAATCTGACCCAAAAATAGGAAATACGTCGCTTGCAGCCAACTTCTGAAGACAAAGATGCGTTGTGAGTAGTTTAAATAAGTGCCTACAGTTCCTGACATGAATATCATTATTTATGCTAGTTTTTATCCAATTACAGTTCAGCGAAAAAGAAGATTGACATTTTGGATCAGTATAAATAAATATTTAGGTTCTAAGTATACCTACCGATTTCTTTGATAGGGGAGGCCTATGTCCAGCAGTAGACTGCTGATTATATTAAGCTGATGATGATGAAGATGCTATTTCATTAATAAGTAAGTTTTTCAGTTGCATTAAATTCAAAACGTATGCGTAAACAATAGAGAGATAGAAAATTATTTATTGCACAAGATAAAATACAAGTACACAGGTGAACTTAATGCTAAATAGCATTTTCTTCCAGATACCTTTGTGTTTGTGTTTTTCACCTTTGTGTAGAGTGGAGATAGATTGGTAGTGCTGCAAATTTTATTACTGAAATTGTAGAAAATTATAATGTAACTAATAAATGAGATAGAGACAAAAAGAAAAAAAACCTAAACCATAGGTACTAAAGATAAAAATAAACTTACATACAAAAACTAAAATATCATAAACATACTTACATAAATTACTTAAAGTACATAATACCTAAAATCTATTTTTTTTTAATTGGCTATTTTGTAGAGAGATAAAATGATTATAAAGTTTGGATTTGAAGATTCCTAAGGAGAAAGAGCTACGAGTACTGCTGGTAGAGAGTTCCACACACGTATAGCAGTCACTGTAAATGAGTCCGTGAAGAAGAAAGTGGTATCAATCGTCATAATTTACCAAGATTTTTATTTATAAATTATAATAATATATAATGCTGGACACTATCACATATCATCAGGTAGCCCCAACTAAGTAGAGCTTGTGTTATTCAGTCATGTGGTTCCCCAAGGGTTTCCCCAACATGACTGAATACTACATAAATACATTTTATTTTACAGTCATGAGACGAATATCTGCAGATAATGCAAACATTTATCCCGCGGTGGGAATCAAACCCGCAACCTCCTGCTTCTTTCTAAATATATTTTTATGTAAAATGTACAATTTAATTTTTTGGTTTCAAATTATAGATAAGTACAAAATATCCTCCGTAATTGGCTGTCTCATTTATTGAAGTAGGTAGTACTTTCATTCAACTTCTACTCTACTTAAAATAATGCTAAGTGATAAGAATAATGAGCGTGCTTGAACCGTTGAAGATTCTTCGTAGAGATGCTCAGTTGGTTCCTTTTAGAAGTGTGTAGAAACTGTAACTACTACGAAGTATCTGAAAGAGGTAGGACAATGAATAATAATGTTATTTATGTTCAATTATTTTTAATTTTTTATGGTCTTTGAGGCTTGCGTTGGCAGGGTTGAGGTTGACGATGGGGCGAACGTTCCGAAGATGCTTATTAACGCTCTTTTGGAATCCGTCAGGGTTGTACCTAAGTCAATGAAAAAACGAACACAGGCAGACTCCATATTTTAGCAGTGCGCATTATAAATGATTGTTGGAAGTACGTACACCAAAAAAAGTTCAATAATTTTCCGGAAAATGTACAATAAAATAAGAGCACCATAGGCAGTCTTATCTTATTAAAGTTATCTCTTTCTTTTGGATTGGCACGATAAAGAAAAGAAGGCGGAGTACATACGAGAGTAGCTTCAAATCTTCAAATCAAAACGTTTTAAAATCGGTTGATTTAAATCTATAATTCCAACTCACAGAAATGAACGTAGCAAGTGACATTTCGTTGAAAGGTCCAGCTTTGAACACCAGCCGCCTTGAGGTGGTCAAGGCGAGGAGTGCCACCTTCCTCTGCAGCCTGAAGTCCACATCCACCCACTCACTCTTGAATGCGCCGTAGGATACGCGTTCACTCTGCAAACAGGTATTCGTAACGTATCATTTTACTCTTCAAATCGTAATATTTTACTAGGCACACTCAGACAATCTCTATGCATGTAGCAGCGCGTAATTAATTTCAACGCACACTAACTGCGAGTAGTCAATCTCTACGCACGTAGTAACGCGTAGACAATCTCTACGCACGTAGCAACGCGTAGTCAAATTTCTACAGTTTGACTACGCTTACGTGCATAGAACACGTAGCAATTTGTAGCCAATATATCTACGCTCGTAGCAACGCATAGTCCAACAGTAGAGTTTGACTACGCGTTGAAACCGAGGGTCCAAAGTATTCACTCAGCAGCTTGGCAGGAGCCACCTGACGAAGTTAACAACACACGATGGCCGAACCGTCTTGTCAAAGCCGGAGATGTTATCAGAGATCGAGGACTTCTATGGCCGACTGTACACGGCACATGCTCCTTGCCCCCAACGTGACAACCATGATTCCAGAGCCACCCTCACCCGCCACTACACCGACGACCTGCCAGATATCAGCCAAGACGAAGTCGTACTGGCCCTGAGACAGCTTAAAAATGGAAAAGCCCCCGGTGAAGACGGAGTCACTTCAGAACTTCTGAAGGCAGGAGGAGCTCCTGTTGTGCAGGAGCTGCAGAATCTCTTCAACTCCGTCCTTCACTGTGGGAGAACTCCAAAGGCGTGGAACGAGAGCTTGGTGGTTCTGTTTTTTAAGAAGGGTGATAAGACTCTTCTTAAAAACTACAGACCTATTTCGCTCTTGAGCCACGTTTACAAGCTGTTTTCTAGGGTCATAACGAATCGTCTCGCCAGAAGACTCGACGAGTTCCAGCCACCGGAGCAGGCCGGGTTTCGCGGAGGATATGGCACCATAGACCACATTCACACAGTGAGGCAGATTATACAGAAGTCCGAAGAGTATAATCAGCCCTTGTGTCTGGCTTTTGTGGACTATGAGAAGGCCTTTGACTCTGTCGAAACCTGGGCTGTCCTGGAATCCTTACAGCGATGCCAAGTGGACTATCGTTATATTGAAGTGTTAAGATGTCTGTACGAAGCTGCCACTATGAGTGTCCGAGTACAGGACCAGCAGTCTAAACCCATCCAACTGCGCCGCGGAGTGAGACAGGGAGATGTCATATCTCCGAAACTGTTCACGAGCGCGTTGGAGGATATGTTTAAGACGCTGGACTGGAAAGGTATGGGCATTAACATAAACGGCGAGCACATCTCACACTTGCAATTCGCTGATGACATAGTCCTAATGGCGGAGTCGCTGGAGGAGCTGCAACAGATGCTGGACGGCCTAGCATCAGCCTCGCGAAAGATAGGTCTCGGCATGAATTTGGACAAGACCAAAGTTATGGTCAATCACCGAATTGATCCGAGTCCTGTCGTCGTTAATGGACACCCTCTTGAAGTTGTTTCGGAGTATACATACCTCGGGCAGATATTGCAGTTGGGTAGAAACAACTTCGAGAAGGAAGCCAAGAGGAGGATTCAGCTGGGTTGGGCAGCATTTGGAAAACTACGTCGAGTTTTCTCGTCACCCATACCACAATGTTTGAAGACGAAAGTTTTCAATCAGTGCGTCCTACCCGTCATGACATACGGAGCCGAAACGTGGACACTCACAGTACGGCTAGTACACCAGTTTAAAGTCGCTCAGCGAGCTATGGAACGAGCTATGCTCGGAGTTTCTCTGAAGGATAAAATCCGTAACGAGTATAATCGACATAGAACTAAAGTTGTCGACATAGCTCAGAGAATTAGCAAGCTGAAGTGGCAATGGGCTGGCCATATCTGCCGAAGAACCGATAACCGTTGGGGTAAACGAGTTCTTGAGTGGAGACCGCGGCTCGGCAAACGTAGTGTAGGACGCCCTCCGGCCAGGTGGAGTGACGATCTGCGAAAGGCTGCTGGTAGAAGCTGGATGAATCGAGCTCAGATTAGGGCGCAATGGTGCTCATTAGGGGAGGCCTATGTCCAGCAGTGGACTGCTATAGGCTGATGATGATGATGACGATGACGCGTTGCTACGTTCGTAGGCACGTAGCATCGTGTATTAAAATCCTACGCTCGTAGCAGCGCGTAGATAATATCTACGCACGTCGCAGCGCGTAGACAATCTCTACGCACGTAGCTGCGCGAAGACAATCTATACGCATGAAGCTGCGCGAAAGAGTCGAGTCATATAGTACACGTCATTGAAATCTTGTTTGAGGTTGTTACTACATGTCCTCCGGTTACGTCCTCGTTAGTAGCGCGTAGACCATCTACGCACGTAGGAGCGCGTAGGTGATCACATCCGTAGTAGTAGCAGTGCGTACTATATCTAAGCACGGAGCATCGCGTACCTACAATTTACACGTTCTGCTAAAAGGCAGAATAAACTTACTGCTAGACCAGAAATTGGGTGAATTACGCGCGATTGTCGCGCAAATGTCACGTGCTAGGTGTTAGTGATACCACAACGAGGAATATAATTTAATACTTACCTCAATGGTAACTTCATTGCTGTGCCAGTAAAACAGTAGGAGTTGAATCAGGCAAGCTGCTATATAAACACAACTGCCAACCAAAGTAGGCAAATCATCTTCTAACTGTAAAAATAATAGAAGTAGGTAAATCTTAATAGTATGAAGCTACGAGCTTTTTCTTTTAAGTAGACGTACTTTTTTGTAGGAAATAAAACTTTTCTGCAACAGAAATATAATGGTGGATTTTCTAAAAGAAAAGACGTATGATTTGAAAACCATGGGTGACATAGCTACAGAATATTAGTTTAACCTACCTCGGCTATTTGTATGATGCAAACTCCAAGATTCACTGAAATAATGATCAAGTAAATGAACATCACTGACGAAATCAACGCATTAAACTTCTTCTGATACATCGCCAGCTTCGTGTGGAACATGTGGCATTCAGCAATATTCCTCTCGCTTTTCGTAGAACTCAACACGTCTATTACTCTAGAGCAATGTAGACTGCTTATGCGCAATTGTCCAACGAAGAAGATCATGATCGTTACCGTTAACATGTCCCAACAAACGACGTACATACTCACCATATACCCGAATACCGTTTGGATGAACATGCTGTAGAAGTATCCAGGTGGTTCTCTGCTAAATGGGGTATAACCATCGAATAGGTACGAGTAGACTGTCCCATTCTCTGAAACTTGCTTCTTTTGGTAAGGCTCAGTGAATATAGAAATATTAGAGATGAAAGCAAGCGAGAAAAAGAAGTATGAAACACTTCTGCTACGCCTCAGATAGTCTTTTATAATCTTTTCTTTTTTAGCGTCTTTCTCGGTGGCCATGTCGCAAGCATGTTTGCGCTCAACTGAACTGATGTATGTCACAAGCTGCTCCCAGGATCTGTAGTCTTTTTGAAAGAAGCAAGTCTTCACGATTCCCATGTGGAAAGGAGCGTATTGCAGAATCAGTTTTAGGGAATCTGGGTTGAAATTGATTAAACATTTCACGTATTGGGTGGAAAAGAAGACGATTATGGTGTAGAATAAAATTAGTTTAAGACGTGGTTTTAGAGCTTGGAGGTCGGGATGCCAGAGACCTGTAAAGCTCATCAATCTGAGGAGTAGACCAAGACTTGGATGCTCTTTGTCTTCTAGATACAGAAGGATTTTTTTAAATTTCGGTAACATTTTTTGCGTCTTTGTCTGTCCGGTATTCTCGAAAGTCTGAAATAGACTTACCTGACAAAATACTCTACACACATAATTGGCGTGAGAATTTCCATTTTGAAATGCAGTTGCCTCGAATATTTTGTCCTTATAATAACAGAGTACGACATTGCCGATTGAATTTTGTATTACGTGGAAACGATGAGTGTAATTTGTAGGATTTAATTGCGATGTATGAAAATGTTAAATGCTATTTTCAAAATTAATTATTTAAACGTTTCTACCGTTTATTTAATTTAAATACAGGGTTTTAAAACATGTAGTTTATTTTTTCTGGCTTTATATTTTCAAAATGTAGATTTTTTATTAATTGCTACTGCCCGCGGCCGCGTTCGCGTAGTAGCCGGATAAAAAGTAGCCAGTCTATTATTTTATTCCTAGTCTAAGACTACATCAACAATCAATCAAATTCTGCCAAATGCAGCCTAAACGCAAGAAGTCCAAACTTTCGGATGAAACTCTTCAGCTGATGACAAAAAGACGGGAAACCACTCAGGCCACTACGTCAAAGAGGTCAGACCTGAACAAGCGAATTGCGAAGATGATACGGCGCTACCTTCGGAGCTCCAACACACGCCTCATTGAAGAGGCAAAAGAGCGAAACCGAGGGTCCAAAGTATTCAATCAGCAGCTTGGCAGGAGCCACCTGACGAAGTTAACAACACACGATGGCCGAACCGCCTTGTCAAAGCCGGATATATTATCAAAGATCGAGGACTTCTATGGCCGACTGTACATGGCACATGCTCCTTACCCCCAACGTAACAACCACGATTCCAGAGCCACCCTAACCCGCCACTACACTGACGACCTGCCGGAAATCAGCCAAGACGAGATCGTGTTAGCCCTGAGACAGCTAAAAAATGGAAAAGCCTCCTGTGAAGATGGAGTCACTTCAGAACTTCTGAAGGCAGGAGGAGCTCCTGTTATGCAGGAACTGCAGAAGCTCTTCAACTCCGTCTTTCACTGTGAGAGAACTCCAAAGGCGTGGAACGAGAGCTTGGTGGTTCTAAGTTAGACTTTAGGGTAAAATAGCTGGAAAAAGGGAATAATTAAATCCTAAAGTACTTTCCGTTTCTTATTCCATCATCTTGTTCAAATTTCTGTCATATAAGCCTTTATTGTAACCTTTCTCTATCTATAAAACCTAAATACGGATTTGCATTGATAAAATACTCTAGTTTTTAACGGGAATCAAATCTTTATTTCTAAATACTTTACCAGGGGAACACTGCAACTGACTCTAATGCAAACTTTGGTCTTGGCTCATGACCTTAGACCCATCTTAAAACACAAATTCTAAACTAACTTTCAAAAACAACAACACTGACTCTGATTACTCCAATAATATCTCACTCTCTTCCATAAACTGTCTGACCCCGACTCCCAACTCTCGACTCCCTCGATCTATCCCGAATTCCCGCTTATGCTCCCTTTTACGCGTCGAAATCCCTCCTACTTTTGGAGGCGTGGATAGTTAACACCTTTTTCAGACAAATACTACTAATAACCAATCAAACATATCTTCTTTGGTTTTAAGAAAAAAAAGTAAAGACATTCACATAATAATAAGGAGTAGCCACATCTTTCCAGACATATAAAAAAATACCCGGAACCACACATGCGAAGTGCTGGCGCCTTTACAACTCTTGGCTTTTAGTTTATGTGACAGTTTCAAATATATACGCTGAAAATGAAATTATGAACTCTCAAAAATCCATTATTTGTGTCAAAAATCGTATTTTGATTTAGGTTTTAAATGAGAGCAAAAACTTATCAAGACCCTTTTGAAACCCAACTTTTCTTTAACTGAGAGCAAAAACTTATCAAGACCCTTTTGAACAACCAAAATAGTTTCCCATGAAAATTTTAAAAGAAACTAAAATTATAATTCTGAACAAAATAATGTATGTGTAAAATCAAAAATCAAAAAGTATTTATGTGTCTGTCGTTTCTCCAAGCTAATTACAGGTTAACGTGTTGTTTTTATTTAGTGGAAGATTAAGTAGATGGTTGCATTTATTAATGATTGCATGTTTGCTTGTTCTTTCTCTGATTTGCTTGTGAATCTGTGGACGGGAGGGCGGTGCACGCGTATGCATTTTGTGGAACTTGACAGAGAAAGTTAGCGGAATTTGTACTAAATATTTTGCCTTGTAGAATATCTTATATTGGATTTCCGCAAAGTCACGCCTGAGTCAATTAATTAACATAGAAGCAACAAACTGCAAATTTTTGGCAGAGTAAGCTTTATATTCAGTGTATGTAAAAACTGCAGTCTATTATTTAGTTAATAATAAGAAGTTAGTGATTCAGTTCACTTAGTAAGAAGGGATGATATTGCTTACTTCCAGTTCAGGAGCTGGAATGCTGAGCCCGTCGCCACGTCCAGATAACATCAGGCGGAAATTGCTAGGAAATTGTATTTGTTTCTTATAGCGACTGCCTCACAAAAGCGCTGCGTATTTATAAAAGCCAATTTTATCAGTCGTCTTCTTCATGTAAGCTGAAGGCTAAATCTGGTGTCAGAAGTTTTGGAAGCCTTCGATAAAAAAATTATATTCAGGTGAAGTCGAATGCGCCTTTCGAAACACAACGATAAAGTACGGGTACGGGACCACGTGCGATTTTTATATTTACTAAGTAGGTAAGAACTTATCAGTAAATTTTTGGTTAAAAATTATAAAAAATCAGTTTTGATACAAAAGTACTTTACTTAGTAGGTATGAACTGTTATGAATAAGTAATGACAATAAATAAGTCGCTTTAGTATTTTTTTAACTTTATAAAAAGGTAAAACGCGAGAAAGACCCGTATCCTGAAGACATGCAGCTATGAGTATCTATAGCTTTAAATTTCCATCCTTATTTTCTGCAAGGTTCATCTTATGTTAGTCGTCTCCAAGCCCAAGTATCGAAAGCCGAAAATTATAAGTTTGACTTGTCCAAGGACCTACCTCCTGGCAGCATAAAATTTTGGCCTATTTTCCAGTTATGCCACGTAGTCAACGATACATAGGACAGTAGGTAGGTACCCGGTATTTTCAATTTGCACTCTAACGATCCACAGTAACTTTCAAATTTCAAATTTTGGGATACTTGTTATAAACAGGAGATGAGACCCGCTCTGGACCCACTGTAATGTCACCCGGAATAAGGAAGTAGACCGTACTGTGTACGCACCCTTATTAGTTCCACCAGAGACGCTGTTATGACGACAATTTTGATATTCTCTTAATGAAACTGAGTATATCATCAGAAAATTGTCGTTAGGCAAATGGAAGAAAAAAAATAAGACAGAATAACCCACAAATATAGTACACACACATACGTCATCACACCTAACCGTCACTCACTCATGTACTCACAACTTCTATTGAGCCAACCCAACCCCGTACAGTAGTACATCATAATTTTTAA
The DNA here is from genome assembly GCA_951804965.1 of Horisme vitalbata. Classification (NCBI taxonomy): domain Eukaryota; kingdom Metazoa; phylum Arthropoda; class Insecta; order Lepidoptera; family Geometridae; genus Horisme; species Horisme vitalbata. The sequence continues at coordinate 17,384,053 of OX638092.1, read as the reverse complement.
GTACATATTATCTGTTAAGGCGACGATAGGTACACACAGCGTCACGATCTGGTATACCCCTTTAAAGTATAAATTTAAACTGCTGCCGTGAAAGGCTACCATATTCAAATGGCCAAAATCTTATACAAAAATATTTATACTTGGCTGGGAGATCGAACCAGCAATTCATTCACACCAGTTTATGAATCAGACGCTCTAACCAACTGAGCTATCGTAGCGATTGGCGACAATGGCGAAATTATAAGTTACAGTATAATTTTATTATTTTATCTAGGTATTCATGGATGCGTCAGCTAGTAACTTCTTCATTTGTTTAACACGGTAGTAAGCTTAATTTAAATAATTAGGTAACTTACCTACTACACTTACAGCGTAACGTAATCCATTGTGTTAGTAACAAAAAAAAAAACATTTAGGTAATGAGGGATTTGAACCCAGTACTCTTGTAACGTTTAGATTAACGTCGAGTGTTGTAACCGCCACTCCATTGTGTCGTATAGTCATATGATTGAAATTAAATATTCGTAAGCAAAGAGGAGAAGTTTTATGAAACACTCATTTGTGCAAAAAGTTGAGATCCACGAATGACGCCGCGACGGTTTGAACCTACTAACATTAACTAGGGGGGTTACCAGACTCTGACGCTTTCTGTACATGTCAAACCTCCCTCTCACTCGCACTATTCAACATTTTAGAAGATATAAAATCACAGAATGTAGTTATGCAAAATAGCAAACCTTCACGGCCTAGAAAATAACAATACAAAGGTTCAGCAAGAATATCATGTTGAACATCACATTCATTGGTCCCAGTTTTTTTGTAAGAAAACGTGATCGAATCAAAATGATATTATTGCTGAACTTATGTATTGTTATTTTCTAGGCCGTGAAGGTTTGCTATTTTGCATTACTACATTCAGTGATTTTATATCTTCAAAAATGTTGAATAGTGCGAGCGAGAGGGAGGTTTGACATGTATCGTCGCCTTAATGATAAGACCCATGTTTTTGTTTACTTTGTAATACATAGTTAAACTAACTGTTATTAGTTATTAATCATTCATGGAACGTCGAAGGTACCTACATAGTACAACTCGTACTGTGAGTCCCTCCCAAAACACACGCTTATCTTTAAGCTTTGCTTAAGACTCTCGAGCAATTTTAGAAATATATTTTAGGACATGAGCTTACAGTTTAAATAGCATTGTAATCTTAGAACATTTTTTACAAAAGTATATTTTATATTTGAAATAACATTCATTAACACTATGCTGAAACTGCACACGTTATCTACCTGCAATTACTCGTATATTGGTGAGACAGAAACGGGCCGTCTGTCCACGTTAAAATTCTCCAAGTTGTCTGGCAGTCGGTGCTATAATCACAGCTACCTTGGCACACTTAATTGGGAAACTTACTCCGTACGGAATAGTTAACAAACTCATTGTTTTGTTTACTCGCTGGCGTTGTGTGAACTTGCATAGGAATCTTGTAGTTTATTGTTTCAATTGCGATTGAATTAGGTTTCTATGACAATATGTCATGCATTTATTCGACAGATAATCAGGGACGTAAAATTTTGTATAATAAATAAGCGTAGATTCAAAATAACCCTCTGTCGTAGGCAAAAATTATAAGATATCAGGCCAACTTTCAGGTTATTTAAAAAAAAATATTCGTGATCGCCCTACCAAACCATGGAATAGGCATGACGACTGGGTCAAAAAATAATAATTCTAATTAGTCCGTCAGTTAGATCAACAAAAAATACTGGACACATATTTTTTTATTTATCGAATCAATAGAAATTGACGGATATAAAGAACGTGAAAGTTCGGGAGTGAGGGCTCGTGACGTCACGCCTAGGTAAAAAATTTACTATATTGTGACGTCGGGCGGAACTTTAACGCACTATATCTTTGTTATTTTTTGTTTAATTGACAAAAGTAAAAATACATGGCCAATATTTTTTGGATATGTAAATAACGGACTAATTAAAATTTTTCAGTCGTCTAGCCTATTATCACCTTGTAACTAGAACTTTCCGAATCGGGATATCCGAATCATGCGCATATTTAGTCAGTTTTACTATCCGGATAATAATGGTCATTATATCCGGATAAATCCGGATAATACGGGTACTGAAATGCTTTAAAAATATCGATTTGTTTAAGGAGTTATTTACATCAAAACTATATAATATTTCATTATGCTCAGTGTGTACACGTATCTAACAAGTAATCTGAATTTAAAACAGTGTCATCCGTAATTTTAAATATTTATAGCATCTCATAAACATTCAGGAACTAACCCGTAGCCTACAAGGGGCGAACCTCCCTAAAAACGGTAGGTAGTGTGTGATTTTTGTTTGAAGTTAAAATTGTCCTCTTGGCTTTATTCATTTTAGAGTGACGTTACCGAACCGGTCAAACGAACCCTTAGGCCCAGGTCACACATATCGGGCAAGGACACGGCGCGGACATGGCGCGGACGTGGCACGGACGTGGCGAGGACATGGCACGGGCATGGCGCGGACATGGCTCGGACAAGACGCAGAAATGACGTGACAGAGGCACAAGTGTAGTGCAGTCTGTTGTCCGGTATCGATGTGTCAGCATGTCATCCTCAGAAGACGAAGATGCTCTTGCTCTCGTGCATACAATTAATAAATATACAGATCAGGGCCCGTACAACCCCGATTTCGAGTTAGTTGCTTCCAAAGTGAAACCCCTTCATTGGGTTATACAGTTGACGGGATTACCCTTTCGTTTGGGTATTCTCCTCCTAACACAAGCGAAAGTGTAACCCGTTCCTTTTGGTTTTCAGTCGATAGGGTTAACCTCTAATGAGGTTAAACGAATGAATGGAGTTACCTCTTGATAGGTTTTTTTGAATGTTACACAATGGTTATCATTACGTCTGACACTGGGTGGGGGAATTTAGATTTTGACTCTTGATTTATGTCGTCAATCATTAGGTATAAGTTCAGATCGCTTTATTTGGTTGAAGGAAGAGCGTCACTGCATTAAAGAAAAGTTTTGAAAACATAAGGAAAGTGCTGTGTTTCAGTCAGTTTTCATTGGTCATCATCGCAGAGTATGCGTTATCATATACGAGACCCGCAGTCAACATATTAAAAAGAAAAAAAATGGTGTTTCAGTTTTCATAAGTCATCACATCAGTTATGTCATGACTGAGGCCCGCAGCCAACATGTTAAAAAGAAAAAAATGTGTTTCAGTCAGTTTTCATAGGGCATCATCGCAGAGTACTCTGCGTAGCGTTATTTTTTATTTTTATTGTATTTATTAGGCAAAGCCGACAGTACACATAATGAGTATTTTGTAAAGCGTTATGTCCAAGACCCGCAGTCAACGTGTTAAAAAGAAAAATATGACCTCTAAACTATTTTGAATAATAATTTTTGATTGTCACTGTCACTGTCACTCTAAAACTCAAACTCAAAACTCAACTCAAAGCTCCACTCGAAACTCGTTCTACAAATTCATCTATAAATGGTTATATCTCAGGAACTACTCATCCTAGACTAGCCGTTAATTTCTCAAAAGATAGCTATTGACAAGATCTTTATTTTCAATGACATATGTCAAACTTGAATTTGCCATATCTCGAGAAGTACTCATCCTAGACTTGCCGTTACTAGCTCAAATGATAGCTACTAATAAAATCTTAATTTTCGATGACAGCTATCAAACTAAAAACTGTCATCGAAAATTAAGATCTTAACAATAGCTATCATTTGAGCTACTAAAGGCAAGTCTAAGATGAGTAGTTCTCGAGATATGGTCGATTTAAGTTTGACAGCTGTCATTGAAAATTAAGGTCTTGTCAATAGCTATCATTTGAGCTACTAAAGGCAAGTCTAAGATGAGTAGTTCTCGAGATATGGTCGATTTAAGTTTGACAGCTGTCATCGAAAATTAAGGTCTTGTCAATAGCTATCATTTGAGCTAGTAAAGGCAAGTCTAAGATGAGTAGTTCTTGAGATATGGTCGATTTAAGTTTGACAGCTGTCATCGAAAATTAAGGTCGTCAATAGCTATCATTTGAGCTAGTAAAAGCAAGTCTAAGATAAGTAGTTCTCGAGATATGGTCGATTTAAGTTTGACAGCTGTCATCGAAAATTAAGTTCATGTCAATAGCAATCATTTGAGCTAGTAAAAGCAAGTCTAGGATGAGTAGTTCTCGAGATATGGTCGATTTAAGTTTGACAGCTGTCATTGAAAATTAAGGTCTTTTCAATAGCTATCATTTGAGCTACTAAAGGCAAGTCTAAGATGAGTAGTTCTCGAGATATGGTCGATTTAAGTTTGACAGCTGTCATCGAAAATTAAGGTCTTGTCAATAGCTATCATTTGAGCTAGTAAAGGCAAGTCTAAGATGAGTAGTTCTCGAGATATGGTCTATTTAAGTTTGACAGCTGTCATCGAAAATTAAGGTCTTGTCAATAGCTATCATTTGAGCTAGTAAAAACAAGTCTAAGATAAGTAGTTCTCGAGATATGGTCGATTTAAGTTTGACAGCTGTCATCGAAAATTAAGTTCATGTCAATAGCAATCATTTGAGCTAGTAAAGGCAAGTCTATGATAAGTAGTTCTCGAGATATGGTCGATTTAAGTTTGACAGCTGTCATTGAAAATTTATTCCTATTTTATTATAATATAATTATTATTGCGTAAAATAAACAATTAGTAGTCTGTATTTCCGCCCTTAATGCTTAGAACACAATTACCGCAATTATTTTTAATCTTTTGACCGAAATTATTTTCTCCATTATCTCCTATAACCCACTTATAACCCGTGTTACAATGATAAAAAGGGTAACCCTAAGGAATGGGTTTTGGAATAATACCAAAACCCAATACTATTGATAACCCTCATGATCAGATAACCTAATCAAAAGGGTTTTGAATTGTTTAACCTATCAAATAATAGTGTAAACCATACGGAGATGGTTAACTAAACTTTTGGAAAAACCCTGCCAAAAACCTCTTCATCGGGTTACCAAATCGGGCCCTGATACAGTTGAAGAAAATACGCGCAAACGAATTTGCACAAGGATCAGCTAGTATTACCATGGGTATTACATAAAAAAATCTTAATACCGGTTTAGTTTAATCTCTTTCCGATTTCCAGCCACAATTTATCTTGAACATTTCAGTTACAATAATGGAACGACAATGATCATAAAGCGTTGCATATTTTACAATCAATTCAAAAAATTCAATATTAAATTCGATATCGTCATTCGTCACGCATTTTTACATCACTAACAGACGTATGTCGCAAGCAAGTACATACTACGAACTGGCGGCCATCTGACGCCCATCTGGCGGCGATCGGGCGCGGGCGCCGAAATGGCGCGTCATACGTCCGATCAACGACATACCGTGTGTCCTAAATTGTGCTTTATTTCCATGCATTTTGTATGAAATTTGAATGGAATAGGAAACCGCCTGTGCCATGTCTGCGCCATGTCCGTGCCCGATGAATGTGACCTCGTCGGACGCAGACAAGGCACTGGCGGTTTCTTATTCCATTCAAATTTCATACAAAATGCATGGAAATAAAGCACAATTTAGGACACACGGTATGTCGTTGATCGGACGTGCTTATGACGCGAAGTCGTCCGAGCTAAATTGTGCTTTATTTCCATGAATTTTGTATTAAATTTGAATGGAATAGGAAAGCGCCCGTGCCATGCCCGCGCCAGGTCAGACAAGTGGGGCCTATACCTTATGGCGCCGCTTTGTCCGTCCGTCCGTCTGTCACACTTGATTATTTCAGGAACTACAAAGCTACCGACTTGAAGTTTGGTATAGATTTAAAATGCACTAATTTAATAAGATTGGAAGTGAAAAAATATAAAATATGTGTTTTCGTTTTCATCCGCAAAGTGTCTATAATAAGAAATTTGAACATTTTAAACTGGTGCCACCAGGTCGAGTGACATATCATAAGAAAGGAGTCAATTAGTCCAATTTGAAATAGTTATTATTTTTTTATACTATGCACGGTTTTCGATTAATGATCAAAATTGACATCCGAGATAGATTAAATGGTGGACCTCTTTGTCAAAGTTGGACCTACCCAGTAGACAATTCAGTCTGACTAAGATAGACATAGTAGTAAACAACTTCTTTATTTATGCGTTTATTTTGAGACCCACCAATGTAAACACAATGCTTTGTGCTAAAATCATCCAGCAATTCTGTCATGATAACTATATGGTCAGCAAATCGAAGGTGAGAGATTTACTCACTAAATAATAGTGATCATTGACCATGCTTGCCGTCTCAACGCAAAAATTGTATGACATCCTCCAATGCAGAGATGAATCGTGTCGGTGAGATTACGTTTCCCTGTCTCACGCCTTCTTAGTTGGACACGATTAGTACTGGTCTTGGAGGTCAACACTTGAATTGTAATCAACAAACAACGCTCAAAGATCCTTTGCTTCCTAAGACGCTTCTTAAGATCCCATAAGACGTTTTAGAAGAAAGAGCAAACTTTGATTGTTTATAGTGCTGCATTCTTATAGAGAATGTTGTTTTAACTTGAACATTTTATAATAACTCGCTATTTTATTGACTAATTTCCTTCGACTTATGTTTTTTTTTTATTTTTTCTTTAAATTATCCGAATTATTCCGATAGTAAAATTCACTGCTATCCGAATTATCTTGATTCCAAAAGTCTACGGATAATGCAAGCCCTACTTGTGACGGGACTTCTATTCAAAAGAGGTGCACTAAGAAAGTTTTCCCAAAAATCAGCCCCTGAAAAAGCGCCCCTGAAAGCGGGAAAAAACTTTGCGCACTAGTCACATAAGATAGATCTCGCTCCTCATAGATTGAAAATCTCTGAAATTGAATTGATCTGAATAAGCACAGATAAGTAATGAAAAGGCTAGAACCCTTGCTCATATCACCGCCGCAGATTGGCTGTGCTGCATCGAGAATTGCAACGATAAATGAAATCACGACCTGCTCCACATGAGCGGACTGTCGCCAGTGAAGGTAAAAAGCGTACGTGTGAGACGAACTAATGGCTTCAGGTAGGTAATTGATTGGAAGCTATTTCAACGCAGAGGACGCATCTGAGGCCAAATTTTGGCTCTTTCTCTTTTTCGTTCGATCTTGATTGCCGATGCGCCGCGTTGATGGAAACTGATCTCTTAACGTAGGTTGCCTTTTCGAAACAGGAAGTAACTAATGCTAATCTACAGTTGGTAAATACTCCTGCCTGACTCAAAAACTCGAAAAACATTTTACATTACCTATTGGCCGAATGTTTTGCTGAAGTTTGTAACTTGAACTGGCTCTAGGACAGGCGTCCGTTCATTTAATTAAATCCCTGTTTAAAAAGCAATTTGACACGGACACGAACTAGAGCATTGAAGGGCTGAGCTGGCGGCCCTGCACCTTTTGTCTGAATCTCTGAATTTAAAGGGAAATTGTCAATGCTGGATAAAGAGATTCAATGTTACAATTTTGCAAGATAAACTTTTCATTTTTTAACTAACTTTACCTATGTGATTTGGTTGAAGATTGTTTTTACAAATATAATGGCTTTCATCCATACGACTTAGGGGTCTTAAAGTGAAAAGTAAATGGGCTCATTCTAGGCCAGCGTGCAACATCGTCGACATCATCAGTTACTTACCAACTGGTGAGATGGGGGTCAAATGTTAGCCTTTTTATATGATTTTACAATAATTATAGCACGAGATTGGCTAGGTACATAAGTACATACATAACTACCTATTCACATAAATTACTTTGAAATAACATTTTTTATGCAACGAGCTTGAAGTCCTCCGACATATCTTAGTGATAAGCCGGTAGCCGGTAGTTTGTTTTAATGTAGGAACTAGGGACTAGGGTAGGGACCATTTGCATATGAAATATTTACTTATTTCTGAGCTATTAATGACCAATTGATGTATTAAAACTATAGTACCAATACAGTATGCATGCACGCTAAGTGCACTGAACTTTGTCGTGGTACTTTTCGTACGTACCTAATCTACTTAGTAACGAGAAGCGCCACTTGTTGCATTAAAATGAAAAATTTCGTGTGCAAAAAGATGAAACTGCGTTTAGGCGAGTAAATGTACTGGTAAAAAGAAAACAGCCTAATTAGTACCTGCCTAGTTAAAACACTACGCAAGGCCGTTGAGATCAGACGGTACCAAAAAACCAGAGCCACCGTCCTTTTTTGGGACCAATATATACCAAAAGCAAGCCATGTGTTAGTGATGCTGATGATAAAAGGTAGGTACCTACCTAGCAACCATAACATACATATGGCTCTTACACACACCATTATGCCGCAAGTGTTCATTACGAAACTCAATTAACTCTAGAACGTGCGAATTGTCCCTAGGCTATAAGGGCTCATGTTCAAATGCCTTAGCCTAGATAAGATGTGCTTATGTAATCCTGTGATCATATCAAATTTATCACTTTAGTACTATACTTAGAAGTAAATGGGCTTTTCGTGTAATTAAAAATTTAAGCTTCGTGGGTCGTCTTTCTGGCTTTTACATAACATAACCACCAACAAAAGTACCTGCCTGCATAGCCTTCATCCCCTATTAAGGGAGGATACAGGAGTACCTAAGTTTCGTACCTATACAAACGATTCCCGTATTTCCTCCCTGGAATTTTAAAGTTAATCAGTGTGTGGTGTCATCTCGATAGTTGTGTCAACAATTATTTTACAAAGAACTTTGGCTCTCCAAAACCACAAAAATGTCAACTACTTACATAAAAGCTGTGAACAAAGTTTACTTCATCAATAAATGTAGCATCCCACGATGTAACGAAATGCAAGAGCAATCTCGAATTCAACCTGTCATATCGTAAAGTTTTGGCCTATCTTATCTTATCTTATGAGCCTGTCTTTCCCACTGCAGTGCAAAGGCCTCCCTTTCCTTCTTCCACAATTCCCAATCTTGGGAATCCGTATGCCAGGATACCTAAAAAACGTCCATTACGATACTGATCTAGCACTGTGATCGCCGAACAGCAAGCTTAGTGAGTAATTAAGAAAGGAGTTTTTTAAACTGGGTTGTTAATTTCATGTGATTAGTAGGAAACTTCAAGTTGATTATTTATCAGTGGAATGTTCAATAAAAGTTAGTGACTATGGAAAACCTTCTATACTGAAGAAGAAGATAAGCAGGTCCTTACTCTAAAGGCTATCTACTTACCTCATTTATACAAATTCAGCACCAACATTAGAAAACTATTTCTACCTGATACCCAATTTATTTTTCGTGTGGGAATCTTCACACGGGATCTTAGTACGTAATCGAATAGTGAAGAGGACCAATTTTCCGTGCGATCGCCCGCAGCGCCGCGCGCGATATCGCCCAAATTAACCCGAGCGTGCTTTATCCACAGTGAACACAACTTTTGAATATATAAAATTTATTTTTTACTCCACACAAGACGTTTTCATTAACGATGATTGTTGGAGGTTCTATAATCAACTTCAAGATCAGCCAGTCCATATCAGTCCACAGTTCTTCAATAAGTCCTTAGGTACCTACTATACTCTATAAAGGTAATTGTTAAGGCCAAATGATGTACGTAGCTATGTAAGTAATTACTTACATATCTAATGGATGACTTAGGCCTATGCATCTACTGGTATTGGTTAGCACCTATACCATCCTCTCAACTAAACTTAGTCGGCCTTACCCTCCGAAAAGACATGATCGGGCGGCTTCTGTGGCGCAGGTGGGTGAACGCCTGAGACGCAGAAGGTTGCGGGTTCCATTCCCGCCGCGGGAGAAATTTTTGCATTATTTGCAGTTTTTTGTGAGTTCTGGGTGTTTTCTATGTATAAATGTATTTCATTACAAAAAACCACGTACCTATACGTGGTTCACATAATAAAACTGTGCTTAGTTTGGAGCTATATGCTGTGTGAAATTGTCCAGCGTTTTATATATATATAGCACGTGAACGTAATCAGGACTTCCCAGTACGTCTTCCAGTACCAGTACTTCCCAGCGTTGTGGAAGACTGACAAGGTATAATTGTCCTCCCCAAGCCCGGCAAGGGCCGACGCGAGCCAGCCAACTACAACCCATCACCTGGGCCTCCTCTACAAGCTAATCCGCTCCAGCACGCCGCCAGCACTCACGCTGATCGTCTCCTCCTTCCTGGAAGGGAGGAACTTCTTTGACGCCGTAGAGACTGCCTCCTCCAGTGTGCGCCTGATCGCTGCTGGCGTACCCCAAGGCAGCTACCTGTCCCCCGCTGTGTACGCGCTCTCACGACATCTCCACCCTGGAGGGGCACCTTAACCCCAGGGAGAGGGATGTGTTCCTAGCGCTGTCCGCAGACGATAGCGCCTATTTCGATCATCGATAAGTCCAAGGATCGCCGCCACCCGCATGAAGCGGCTACAAGACCTCCTCTTGTGTCAGCTCGATAAATGGCGCATGGCCGTCAATGTCGGGAAGACAGCCGCCCTCTTCGCATCGCGTCGAGGCTACTACCCCCTACCCTCCAGTTCCGGGGACAGGATATTGAGTGGAAGATCCACGTCCAGTACCTCGGCATCGAGATCGACACGTCGTTGAGGATGCTCCCCCAGGTGAACCACGCGCTTGCTTTAGCGCGCTCTGCCAGGGGACAACTCCAACCTGTTCTGGACTGCCGCAGAGGACAAAACTCAGCATCTAGAAGACCTACTTCCGGTCCCGGCTCACCTATGCTGCCCCAACGTGGTACGCGCTGATCTCGAAGACCAGCGGACGCTGTCTCCAAGCCGTCCAGAAAGTCGCACTGTGGATGTGCACAGGAGCGGACCGCTACATCCGAAATTATGTAATCGCTCGCGACGTTCAGCATGCAGAGCGTCGTAAACTTTATGGTTCTGGTGGGAGGTCATATGTACGACTGCGCCGACAACTGCCGCCACGCCCTCCTGAACACGTTCGCGCTTCGCACGCGCGCCCTCCACACCATTAAGGACCGTGGAGGCCCCTGCCCCACGAGCTCCTGGGCGCACCGGAAACCGCGTGAGCGACAACCGGAAGCGCCGAGAGCACCGATGACAGCCAACGCATAACGCCAAGAAGGCAGTGTAAAGTAGCTACGACATCCCGAGACCCGGGGATATTCGCCCCTGCGATTTGATGTCAGGGTAAAGACAAAGATTTCGAGGCCCTTTCCTAAACCTAAGATGGGGATAAAACCCAAGATGGGAATTGAATTAGACGACCACGGAATCGGAATCGGGAAACTTCCATAAATAATATTGCAGAGTGGTTTACCTAAGTACACAATAATACCACGTCATAATCTTTAGTAGGTGCCTACTTACTTCATTATTTACATAATAATAAGTTGGTAAAAATTTCAAATGAGTTATGTTACCAATTTATTGTATAACGATTTCGAAAATGTCTCTAATTCTTTATTTTACACAGTAAAATAAATACAGAAAAAGTTTCCTGAAAAGCTATGTGCAAAGGTGAATTTCTTTTTTTATGTTGCGATAAATATTTTATATTTTCTTGATAACTAATAATAAACATTACCAACCAACGGCCTATATGCAACGACAAACTAACAACCCTCGTTAGTCTGAGCTAACAACTGTATAGACCAGTTTTTTGCCATGAGTTTTGTTCCATTATTTGTATCTTAAACCGAGGTTTTCTATCATGTCCCATCTTTTATTAGAAATATCTTCAGATATTGCTCAGTGGGTAGCCAAATTTGTTAAGGAAGGGGCTAGTCAGAGACAAGGCCAAAGATGATTACTTACCTACTTCTTCCAAAACAAATCTCGGCCATAATGCGCTGCTAAATAGGCTCGTTCGCCAATACAATATTGCAGCCAAAAACAAAGGTATAACATAGGAACAGGGTCTTGTAAGAAATTTAAAAATAATTTTCGTAGGTATCTTAAAAATGGATTAATGTTATTAACTTTTTTTTATTGTTTGCTCAATTTTAGTTAAATGTGTTTTAATGTTTTTTTAATCTATTGTAAATACTATGTTGTCTATCATCTTTAATTAAAACATTTATAGGTGTATCTTGATGATTCATAATAAATAAATAAATGATCATAAAATCGTAAACAACTTGTGCCCATTGTAGAAAACATTTCAATAGTCGCGCACGGTAAACGGATTGTGATGTCTAGTTAGAGTTAGAACGAATCAAATCTAGATGCAAGCGATCAGAGCTCTAGGCGGCTCTATAATTGGATGGTTAGGCTAGGCCCATGAGGATTTCGGTACTTCAACAGGGGATTTGGGACGCTTTTTATTGAGTGTGTGAGTGAGATTTGAAGAAAAATGCCATTAAGGAGATACTTACATACCTATGTGGGAACTTTTTATTTCTGAAGGTTGAAACTAAGAAGTAAAAATAAGTAGATACCTACTTATTTTGATAAGTAAAAATAGCGTATTGTTTGCGAGCAAAATTTATAAATATTTTTCACATTATAATAAAACAAGACGGATTAAGTTCGAGTGGACTCGCCCACCGCGGGCGACGTCAATGGCGTGCGATACTTTATAATTAGTAAGTTTTCAAACTGTACGACTTATAGAAAAATAGCAAACCGGTTATAGAAATGGCAAATCATATAACACCATAGTTGACCGTGTAACTTGCTTTATAGCTTGACCACAGCTATCATAACATTTATTGAGGTTTCTACAAAATCATATTACCTAGAGACATCGCTATCGTTTTCCTGTATAATAATATAATAGATAAACTTCTATTATATACAAAAATTTCAGGTTTTTCATTGCTGTCATCTCGGACCGGAAAAAACGGCCCGGAATGGAGAAAAGTAAAATGTCGGACGGTAAAATTACGGATAGTGACAAAGCTTCTATATAAATCTATGGTCTGCCATATCGAACCGTAAAAAACAGGAATACCGGACATGAAAATTCCTTGAAGTGCACAAGCGCCCTAAGGGTGGTAACGTCACCCTCAAATGGTGTTTTGTTTACTAGTTGCACTATCTGACGACATTCTAAAAACTGAAAACAAGTTTCTAGGTAAAACTATGCCTTTATTATAATCATCATCAGCCTATAGCAGTCCATTGCTGGACATAGGCCTCCCCTAATGAGCGCCATTGCGCCCTGTCCTGAGCTCGACGCATCCAGCTTCTACCCCCAGCCTTTCGCAGATCGTCACCCCACCTGGCCGGAGGGCGTCCTACACTACGTTTGCCGAGCCGCGGTCTCCACTCAAGAACTCGTTTACCCTAACGGTTATCGGTTCTTCGGCAGATATGGCCAGCCTACTGCCACTTCAGCTTGCTAATTCTCTGAGCTATGTCGACAACTTTAGTTCTATGTCGGATAAACTCGTTACGGATTTTATCCTTCAGAAAAACCCCGAGCATAGCTCGTTCCATAGCTCGCTGAGCGACTTTAAACTGGTGGACTAGCCGTACTGTGAGTGTCCACGTTTCGGCTCCGTATGACATGACGGGTAGGACGCACTAATTGAAAACTTTTGTTTTCAAACATTGCGGTATGGGTGACGAGAAAACTCGACGTAGTTTTCCAAATGCTGCCCAACCCAGCTGAATCCTCCTCTTGGCTTCCTTCTCGAAGTTGTTTCTACCCAACTGCAATATCTGCCCGAGGTATGTATACTCCGAAACAACTTCAAGAAGGTGTCCATTAACGACGACAGGACTCGGATCATTTCGGTCATTGACCATAACTTTGGTCTTGTCCAAATTCATGCCGAGACCTATCTTTCGCAAGGCTGATGCTAGGCCGTCCAGCATCTGTTGCAGCTCCTCCAGCGACTCCGCCATTAGGACTATGACATCAGCGAATCGCAAGTGTGAGATGTGCTCGCCGTTCATGTTTATGCCCATGCCTTTCCAGTCCAGCGTCTTAAACATATCCTCCAACGCGCTTGTGAACAGTTTCGGAGATATTACATCTCCCTGTCTCACTCCGCGGCGCAGTTGGATGGGTTTAGACTGCTGGTCCTGTACTCGGACACTCATAGTGGCGGCTTCGTACATGTCTGTACGAAGCCGCCACTTCGATATAACGATAGTCCACTTGGCATCGCTGTAAGGATTCCAGGACAGCCCAGGTTTCTACAGAGTCAAAGGCTTTCTCATAGTCCACAAACGCCAGACACAGGGGCTGATTATACTCTTCGGACTTCTGTATAATCTGCCTCACTGTGTGAATGTGCAGGAAGGAAATGGAAAAGCCCCCGGTGAAGACGGAGTCACTTCAGAACTTCTGAAGGCAGGAGGAGCTCCTGTTGTGCAGGAACTGTAGAACCTCTTCAACTCCGTCCTTCACTGTGGGAGAACTCCAAAGGCGTGGAACGAGAGTTTGGTGGTTCTGTTTTTTAAGAAGGGTGATAAGACTCTTCTTAAAAACTACAGACCTATTTCGCTCCTGAGCCACGTCTATAAGCTGTTTTCTAGGGTCATTACGAATCGTCTCGCCAGAAGACTCGACGAGTTCCAGCCACCGGAGCAGGCCGGGTTTCGCGGAGGATATGGCACCATAGACCATATTCACACAGTGAGGCAGATTATACAGAAGTCCGAAGAGTATAATCAGCCCCTGTGTCTGGCTTTTGTGGACTATGAGAAGGCCTTTGACTCTGTTGAAACCTGGGCTGTCCTGGAATCCTTGCAGCGATGCCAAGTGGACTATCGTTATATCGAAGTGTTGAGATGTCTGTACGAAGCCGCCACTATGAGTGTCCGAGTACAGGACCAGCAGTCTAAACCCATCCAACTGCGCCGCGGAGTGAGACAGGGAGATGTCATATCTCCGAAACTGTTCACAAGCGCGTTGGAGGATATGTTTAAGACGCTGGACTGGAAAGGTATGGGCATAAACATAAACGGCGAGCACATCTCACACTTGCGATTCGCCGATGACATAGTCCTAATGGCGGAGTCGCTGGAGGAGCTGCAACGGATGCTGGACGGCCTAGCATCAGCCTCGCGAAAGATAGGTCTCGGCATGAATTTGGACAAGACCAAAGTCATGGTCAATGACCGAATTGATCCGAGTCCTGTAGTCGTTAATGGACACCTTCTTGAAGTTGTTTCGGAGTACACATACCTCGGGCAGATATTGCAGTTGGGTAGAAACAACTTCGAGAAGGAGGCCAAGAGGAGGATTCAGCTGGGTTGGGCAGCATTTGGAAAACTACGTCGAGTCTTCTCGTCACCCATACCGCAATGTTTGAAAACGAAAGTTTTCAATCAGTGTGTCCTACCCGTTATGACATACGGAGCCGAAACGTGGACACTCACAGTACGGCTAGTCCACCAGTTTAAAGTCGCTCAGCGAGCTATGGAACGAGCCATGCTTGGAGTTTCTCTGAAGGATAGAATCCGCAACGAGACTATCCGACATAGAACTAAAGTTGTCGACATAGCTCAGAGAATTAGCAAGCTGAAGTGGCAGTGGGCTGGTCATATCTGCCGAAGAACCGATAATCGTTGGGGTAAACGAGTTCTTGAGTGGAGACCGCGGCTCGGCAAACGTAGTGTAGGACGCCCTCCGGCCAGGTGGTGTGACGATCTGCGAAAGGCTGCTGGTAGAAGCTGGATGCGTCGAGCTCAGGACAGGGCGCAATGGCGCTCATTAGGGGAGGCCTATGTCCAGCAGTGGACTGCTATAGGCTGATGATGATGATGATGATATGTGAATGTGGTCTATGGTGCCATATCCTCCGCGAAACCCGGCCTGCTCCGGTGGCTGGAACTCATCGAGTCTTCTGGCGAGACGATTTGTAATAACCCGAGAGAACAGCTTATAAATGTGACTCAAGAGCGAGATGGGTCTGTAATTTTTAAGAAGCGTCCTATCTCCCTTCTTGAAAAACAAAACCACCAAGCTCTCATTCCACGCCTTTGGAGTTGGAGTTCTTCCACAGTGAAGGACGGAGTTGAAGAGGTTCTGCAGCTCCTGCACAACAGGAGCTCCTCCTGCCTTCAGAAGTTCCGAAGTAACACCGTCTTCACCGGGGGCTTTTCCATTTTTAAGCTGTCTCAGGGCCAGTACGACCTCGTCTTGGCTGATCTCTGGCAGGTCGTCGGTATCACTATATGCGGGTGAGGGTGCCTCGAGAATCGTGGCTGCTAAGTTAGGGGCAAGGAGCATGTGCCTTTATTATCAGCAGGTAATATTATAAATGCAAAAATAAGTATATTTGTTTGTTTGATTGTTACTCTTTCACGCATTAACTGCTCAACCGAGCATCATGAAATTTCGAATACCTACACATCGTCAGAGATACACTACTGTACGGGGGTACTTTTTACCCAGAAAAAAGATCCCGAGGTGGAAAAATAATTTTAACGCTGAGCATAGTTTAAATTTCCTACCTACCTAGAGTAGTGGATTCTGCTTGGTTAGATAATTCCTCTCAAGTTACATTAACAATAGAAAGGCCCATACTCATTGAACACGACTGTAGACACGAGCAATAAATTACGTCACTCGTTGGCGTCACTCCACACAGCACAGCTCCAGGCTCCTGGATTCATTGTCCCGCGTTGATTAGAACCGCGCGTCTGCGATTTGATGTATTACAATTGTGGATGGAGTATTCTCAGGCAAGGTATTTTACTCCTGTAGAATAATAAACAAAAGAACGCGGAAAGCGGAAGCGGAAGCTCCTAAGGTTTGGTTCAGGACACAGTTTGGTTTGTGCATCACCCCCCAAATTGCCCACAGTAAGCAAGTAATAATAATGTAATTTACATTACCTATTTACCTCTCTACTTGTAACTACACTAAACCCTGTACTAATCTAAGCCTCTATTTTGTATCAGAACAATGCTGTAGAGGTAAACTGTGTACCTAAAATTGATTTATTCAGAAAGGCACCGAAGCATTAGCGATATTATGTAACTTGCATTTGACAGTTTTCATAATAGCTACCTAAACTCTTTTGTTGAAAGAGGGACTCCTAATCTGCTAGATAGGTATATCTTGAAACCTTATAATAATTTTCCAACTCTTCAAAACCCATCAGGATTAATTTAAAATTAATCCGCAAATCATAAAATTTAATCCGAATAATCCGGATTTTCACTCAATTTTTCATTAGATAGGTACTAGGGATGGGCCGAAATTCGTTTTACATTCGGTTTAACCGAATTTCGGCAATTTGGGCAGAACTTCGGCATTCGGTCGAAATTCGGTTTAAATGCCGAACATTCGGTGCAAGAAAAAAGTAGGATGTAGGTAACTAATTTTACTTTCTTCTTGAACTATGCTCTAAGTATTGTGACTGAAATTAATAGAAATCATATTTATATATCATAATAACCGTAAAATAAAATTAGACCTTTATATATTCAGTCCTTTATTTAGTTAGGAACATAATTATGAATATCAACGGAATATTTACCATGATTTATGAGTTCTGTTGTTTCCCGATATTTTGACGAAGTTACATGCGTCATGATCACGGGCGGAACTGAAGTCTGTGCGAGTGGGCAGTTACTGGCAGACGAATCTATCTACCCTCTTTCTTAGTCTTTTGTTACGAATGACACCATAATGCCATAGCTGAACATCTACTGGAATCAGGTTCAAATCACTGGATCTAACTACACAATCCGCAGGTAATCTCAACAGAACGCCACTATATACAAAGACTGGTTCAAGAGGCGATTGAGATTACCAAACACAGGAATTTCAATCGAGAAGATGGTTTTCAATTGTCTGGAGTCTGGAATCCTGTTGTTAGAATGTGTAGGAACCGAAAAAGTTATGTTTCAGAAGTGTGTCCTGATACAGTAAGTGTTGTGTGTCGTGATCGAGTTAAAAGTGACATTGAAACCAGTGGTAGTGGTGTCATTCGTAATAAAAAACTAAGAAAGAGGGTAGATAGATTCGTCTGCCAGTATCTACCCACTCGCACAGTCTTCAGTTCCTCCCGTGATCATGGCGCATGCAACTGCGTCAAATATCTGGAAACAATAGAACTCACAAATCATGGTAAATATCCCGTTGATATTTATAATTATTTTCACAACCATAATAGTTTCAAAAGTTAGGAACATGTCAATCAACAATGTCAACAATCACTTTTTTTGTTTACCAACCAAACAAGAATTTACACACACTAGAATATAGAATTAAGAAAGGGTGTTTAATTTCAATCAAATGCTTAAAATTCTATTATTTTATCCATCTATTCGTATTTAAAATTTACTAGAGGTTTGGCGTATGAATAGGATGATTTAATTGTGCAAATTCTCGATCATGCTTCACACGAATGTGGTTGGTCAGTGCAGAAGTAGACGCTGAACGGCCAATACCATCACGAGATATAAGGGAACCACATAAGGTACATTTCACTATAAAATGTCCAAACACTTGATTTCTTCCTTCCACTCATCTTTGCAACAAGCAAATAACAAAATGTATTAATTTAAACCTCGTTAATTCATGACGTGTAGCTTCCGAGAAAGCGCGGCGTAATTAAACCGAAGTTCGGCCGAACTTCGGCCGAACTTTCTATTTCAACCGAAGGTTCGGCCGAAGTTCGTATTCGGTTCAAACCACATTCGGCCCATCCCTAATAGGTACTGAACGAGGTTTTGGTTGAGCTTCCAAATTGGAATCTCATATGCCGAGCCTTTATTAGGCGATGCCGAGCGATCTTTGTCGAATCTACTGTAGGGGTAGTTCACTGACATCCCATTACAACGTGTACAGGGAGGAACTCAGGAACGAAAGATGATGGGCTTGCTTGAACTCTTACAATTTTTGCACTGAACTTATCAATTAGGCTAGATGCCTAAATAGTCCGTCATTTAAATTATAAAAAAATATTGGACACGTATTTTTTATTTTCTCAATTAAACTAAAAATGACAAAGATATAGCGTGTTGAAGTTCAGCGTGACGTCACGGGTAAATACACTTTTTACATACAGGTGACGTCACGAACTTTGACGCTCTATAACTTTGTTATTTTCTATTGATTAATAAATAATGTCCAGCAGTGGACTGCTATAGGCTGATGATGATGATGAAATAAATAAAAAAATACGTGTCCAATATTTTTTGTTAATCAAACTGACGGACTAATTAGTTTTATTATTTGTTTACTCAGTCATCATGCCTATTTGATATAGAATATAAATGATTAAATTATGAGCATGCAAACGCACGCAATAAATTTCCGCGCATCTTAAAAAAGCGCATTATAAATTTATTATTACCTTCCTACAAAACATACACATTACATACCTTCATATAGTTACAAAAAAATGCTTTTAACAAAAAACTTAGCTCTATATAAGTAATTCAAACTAAGTAACATAAAGTAGGTACCACAGCCCTACCCAAGTCAAGGATGAAATTCGTTAAGTCTAGTATATTAACGATGAACAGAATTCAAGGATCCCGTCTTATTCCCAACTCCTGACACCTGTCCAATTTGCGTCAAATCGTCAGCCCTGCATCGGATGCCATTTAATTTACGTACCTAATGATGGGGATATCGTCGAGTCGTCTCAAGTGGGAATATTCTGATGGGCAATTTTGAAATAGCGTTGAATAACTCAGAAATATGTATTGGTACAGTCAGCGTAATTTTGATTTGGGTGAAAAACTAAAACACGTTGACGAGTCAAAGTGATACACGGATTGCACTGAAAAAGAACTAATTGTATTGTTCTCAATATATACTTTGTACTACTTACATAATATTTATTATTTTAACATAAAAAGTAATATTTATAAAACATATTTTTTATTTAACCAAAATATTAGGAATGATTAACCTAATCATTCATAATTTTACACTTTAACTTATTCAAACTAACTAGGTAATAACCAACTTAGGTAGGTATATTTGCTAGGTAATTGTTTTATGATAGATAATGGAAAACATTTACATATTTAAAGTTTATTTATAAACGAGCAGAGCACTAGACTTCTGTTCTTCAGATTTGATGAGGGTTGTAATACGATTTACTTCACGCAGCTATAAAGCATAAAACGGACGCAACTCAAGTGCCATTACTGAAGAAAGATAATGAACACACGGAGCTAACCGAACATAAAGCTAAAGTAATACACATAAATACTGGTCTTGGGCTTAAAATTACTTTCAGGCAATTTGTCAGGAAAAAAGTGTCCCGCGCGGAAACAAATGGGTCAACCTTTTTTGGTCTAACGGAAATTTCTAATCTGTTATCCCTCGTGTATTGCACGAGGATTAGTAACTAAAAATGAGTTTCATTTTATCAAATTATTAGAGGATAGTTTAACATTATTTATCGAATATTTGTAAGCCTACTAGGTGGACTAAGATATCCAAGCCTTGGGTTCGAATTTCGGCCTATGAACTCTTCTACAACAAATTGATCCGGAGATTGAATGGTTGAAACTAGAAATGCATAAGCTTAGCTTTTGGCTTGTAGGTATCATTTTTCTTACAAAGTCCCTAGCTGGCTCAAGTGGTACAAAATAAAAATGTAGTTGATATTATTACTTCTAATAAAATCTAAGTTCATCCGACTTATCGGAAAATACGAGAGCACATAAATAGGTCCACATAAAATAATACTAAACAAGAACGTAAAAGTAACTGACCGGTGAATAGAGAAAAATACAGACACAATTTTGCACGGTCACCCGTAATAACTTTCATAGCATTCCATCGGCATTTTCATAAAACGGAAATGCCATCACCCCACAACTTCCCATCAACGTATTGTATCAGAATCTGTAATGGAATGAGTAGGTAAATGTTTTATTAAACCACTTACTCCTAAAAAGTACCATCGGTTAGAATAATTTCATTCCATTAATTTACTCCCAACCTAAAAGCTTAATTTCCCATAGGATTCCGAGTATAAATTCCATTTTTGAATAGATAATGGGACTGGCCTAAAACTCACAATTATTTTGGTATGCGTAACCTAATTTAAATAATACAAATGATTCAAGGATTTGTGGCTAAAATTACGTTAGAGCCAACAAAATTATTTGTTTGGCAATTTCAGCTAAATGATATTTATTTGTCTGAGTAGGTACTTAATATAAATAAAAGAAACCTCCACATAGATTTAAGAACTCAGAAATAAATACGCTACGAGTTCCATTTACTAATTAATTATACTAGAGAAACGAGCCAGAAGATATCCTTTTACCAAATAATTAAAAGTAGATACCTACATATCTTTTTATTATTTTCAAGTATGTACCTACCTATATTTGTACGAGTTTCTATTCGCATACTTTTTTATCTACTTATCCTTCAATATTTTCAGGGGGCACAATATTTCAATTGTTCAGTGGGCCGACAGACTTTATGGCAAGCGTAGAGTGACGTCGTAATAGGGACAAACATTACCCTTTTAAATTGAATTTCGAGCAATTTATCAGGCGTGCTCTGATAAAATATTGTAGCTACACCCGTCTTCCTTACATGTTTAATTAGAACTGAGTGTTTTGAAGTGAATTTGTTATTGGTATGACGTTTGGAGTTTTTGATGGATGTTTTGTTTACCTATTAGTGCTGACACAGATATACAGTTGTGGTCATATAATTATAAACGATTTGAAGTTATAGAAGTTTTTTATTTGAATCGTGTCATATACAAAGATGTGTGCCTTTTGAGAAGCAACTACTCATGTTATAAAATAGCCACAAAATAGAGCAACGTGGCTTAGGAATGAACAATAAAATCGCTAACTACTTTTTTCACAATTTATTTATTTTACCAAAGTAACACATTCAAATAGTACTGAAGCTGGACAAATAATTAAGAACGATTTATTAAACTGCGCGGGAATTGTTTTGTATGACACTTACATTTAAAAATCACAATAATATGTAGCGCAGAAAATTTAAAAAGCAATTTAATATATTTTTAACTAAAATTAATAGTTAATAGCATATCCACGGCTTTTAATTACTGCTTTACACCGGCGAGGCATTGACTCTATTAATTTTGCACATTTCGCAAGAGAAATAGAGTTCCATTCTTCTAAAAAAACGTCGTATAGCTCTTTTAAATTCCCACACTGTGTATTTGAAACCTTTTCTTTACTTCGAACCACAGATTCTCAATTGGGTTTAGATCTGGGCTGTTAGCTGGCCAGTCTAAGAAAGAAACTGAATGCGCTGTAAGAAATTCCTTTACGGTGCATGCAGTGTGCTTTGGATCATTGTCATGCTGGAATGTCCAAATAACCGGTAGAACGTCTTCAGCATAAGGTAAAATTGTTTCTTCCAGTATATTTTTGTATTGGAACTGATCCATGTTACCTTCTATCAACTTTACAGGTCCAATACCATATCCAGAAAAGCACCCCCAAATTTTCACATTTCCACCACCGTGCTTTAATGTAACTTTCGTGTACTTAGGGTCGAATGCTGTATTGGGGGGACGTCGTACATATCGTTTTCCATCAGAACATACTCTGTTTATTTTCGTCTCGTCAGAAAAAAGTACATTTTTCCACTGTCGCACAGTCCAGTTTTCATACTTTCTCGCAAATGCAAGCCGGGCTTGCCTGTGGCAAAGTTTCAACATGGGTACCTTTCTTGCTATCCTACCGTGCAATTTTTCTTCTACCAAACGTCTTCGAATAGTGCGTGCTGAGATTGCTGAAGGGTTGTTTTCACCAAAATATTCTTTTCTCAGCTCATGCGACCCTTTAAAAGGATTTTGTTTTGCCATACGAACGATGTTTCGGTCATCTCTAGGAGTTGTTTTTCTCTGTTTAGGTACACGTGGAACATTCGAAGTAGTTTGATACGTAGCGAAATGCTTTACAGCGTGGAAAACCATCGTTTTTGAACATTGCAGATGGTCGGCTATCTTTTTATAAGACCAATTCTTCCGGCGTAGTTTTATTATTACTTCCCTTGTAGTTGTAGTTGTTTATCACAACTTTTATTTTTTCCCATTGTTTTTTTATAAGAAGCAATCACTTTTAATCTTTTACAGCACCAAATGGTGCCAAAATTATACAAACAGTAACAAATCGACCGAGTGTTCTCTATTTAAATTTGAATAAAGGCATAAACTATTTAGCATTCTTAATTACGTGACCAGCGAGTCAACAGGACTACTATGTTTAGAAGTAGTGTAAAAAGTTTGTCTATTTATTTTTAGCTAGTCATGTGTATCAATGAATACAGTGGTATTATGGAAAAGTTTTACGATACCGAGAGAAATAAAAAAAAAATGCATTCAATTAGTTTTGCGTCTTAGTTTGAAAAAATCTTCCCTTTATATCAGGGTTCTTAATTATATGATCACCACTGTATGTACCTAGGTAGAAAAAACATTTCTTGCACTTTTATGATATTTTTTACTCGAAATGTCGTTTAACGTCAAATAAAACTAACCGTATAAAGGCTACACCTATAAATTGGAGTAAAAATATATAAAAAATAAAGTGAAATCAAAATCAATCTGGTTCAAATAACCACTTATTATAAAAAAACTGTCTCCACCCCTATTCACCCGGGGCGTGACAAACTCCCGCAAACTTACTATCACGCAGTCTGCGACGTCTACCTACGAACTATGCCACAAACTGTGTTCTGGGCACAAGTTCCGCGAAGTTCTCGTAATGCGATTAAAAGTCGTGTTGGTGTCCGCGGCACGACAATAGATGTAACTTTAACATTGTTTCCGTTGCAAGATGCCAATCGATTTTATGGGTCGGTCTAACTTTTTGCAGCATTATAGTAAAAGCCATTTCTTGATTCAACAGTCAACTGAATGAAAGCTCCTGTTGACTTATCACATAATTAACTTAAGTACCTGTGATAACGTTGTCTAGTAGAACCTTAGTTTCTTTCCTTAATTTCAAATAATTTGCCTTTGTTTTACTGCAAAATAAATATTTTTCATATTTTTTCATAATTTTCATATAGTTCACTTATAAATAGGTAGGATGATGACTTATTTACTACCTAGACTTACTTTGCCCTACCTGGACTTTGAATGATTGTATTATTAAATGTTAATGAAGTTGATGTACAACTTGTAATGGAGCGTCTAGACGCAATGTCGACAAATTTGCACCTGTGGTCGTGCGAAGGTGCAGGTACCTATGTTGTAATTATATAAACCACTAAAAATACAATGATTGCTGGACGTTAGGACCACATTTATCTCCATGGGCTGAACCAACATTTACATACATACTTAAACATGCACCTACTTACCTTGGTAAGTACATAATGTATAAAATATGTGGTTAGATACTTAGGTAGGTACTTTACTTACGTAAGTAGATGAAATAATATGAGTACCTATCTATCTTATATCCCCACCAGCCTCCTGGCCACAGTGGCGGAGCGGGTGGATGGTCCGCTCCTAAGACACTGGACCAAAACGCACGTGTTGGCCTGCAACTCCATGCGCTGCGCCAAGTAATTTTGTGTTCCAGTCAGTTGTCAATTTAATTTCATTTGTGATTTTATTCTTGTATACTTTTAATTTATTGATCTTGTAATTTGTATTGTAACTTTAATTAATTTATTTTATGATCTTGATTTATTTATTTCGTAATTTGTATTATTTATTTTGTAATTGTAATTTATTTTTTTTGTAATTTTAATTTTATTATTTTGTAATTTTAATTAATTTATGTTAAACGTACTTTTATGGACTCTGGTCTGAAATAAACGATTTTTATTTATTTATTTATATAAACACAAGTACCTAGGTGTGGTTAGATACCTACTACGAATCTAAACCGAGTACTTCCTCAGGCGCGGATTCACCGTTGTGGGCAAAATGGGCATGCCAACGACCTTAAAATACTTATGACTTTACACTTTCACGGTCTATTGAGATTGATAGGCCGATGGTATTATATCCAATGCCTAAAAATAAAAAAAACAATGAATCTTGCGTACTTGGGAACGCAGCGAAGTACTTAGTCATATTTTATCATAATAGACCAAGGAGTTTTTATGTGGGGGTGCTTTGAACAACAATATGTGCCTGTTTTTCCGAGATTAACGAGACAACACTTATTTGAGAAAATACATTAGGCACAGATTCTTGTTCAAAGCGCTCATTTCGAGTCTTCTGGCGAGACAATTTGTAATAACCTGAGGGAATATATTAGGTATAGACGTGACTCAGGAGGAGCGAGATGGGTCTGTGTTTTTTCACCCTTCTATAAAAACAGAACCACCAAGCTCTTGTTCCACGCCTTAGGAGTTCTCCCACAGGGAAGGACGGTGTTAAGAGGATCCGCAGCTCCTACACGACAGGAGTTCCTCCAGCCACCAGAAGTTCTGAAGTAACTCCGTCTTCACTGAGGGCTTTTTTTTACAATCAGTGTAGTAGGTAATTTAAACTAACACATACCTAAGCATTCTGTGGGTGTTAGTTTTAAATAGTCGGTCTAAAAATTTGCGGCTCGCTGCGTTCGCCAGCTACATTTTTCAATCGTTTTTGATGTCGTAACCTCAGCGACGCTACAAATTGAGTAGGTACTTCTGTTTATTGTATCCTAAAAATTTGCGGCCCGCTCTGCTCGCCGTCTACATTTTTACCTTGTTTTCACGTCGCAAAGTCTCTGCTTCGGATTAGCCATCCTGTATGTTGTAGTGTTAAAAATTCTGGTAAAAATTTTGCGGCTCGCTGCGCTCGCCGACTACATAATTTTGTCAGTCGTTTTGATGTCGTTACCTCAGCGACGCTACAAATTGAGCACTTCTTTTTGTTGTTTTTAAAAAAATCGCGGCTCGCTGTCTGAATTTTTAGCTTGCTTTGACGTTGGTAACTAGATGTTCTTCTTAACAGTTGTATAATACACGTAATACAAATAAATTAACACTTTGAGTGCTGAAAACATAGATGTGGTTCTTCACGCCCTCGTCCTCCTCGCGCATGTCGCGTAGCGTCATGTACGAGGCTAGCAGTCAAATATGTTAACTGTTTATAAAGCCTGGTTTTTAGGGTGACGTTACCGAACCGGTCAAACGAACCCTTATGGTGTCGCTTTGTCCGTCCGTCCGTCCGTCTGTCACAGCTGATTATTTCAGGAACTACATAAGCTACCAACTTGAAATTTGGTATAGATTTCAAATGTACTGACTGAATAAGATTGCCAGTAAAAAGATAAAAAAATATTTTCATTTTCATCCCCAAAAGGTCAAAAAAAAGAAACATCAAAATTTCAAACTGGTGCCAATAGGTCGAGTGGCATAACATATGAAAGGAGTCAATTATCCCAGTTTAAAGCAGTTAATTTTTTTAAACGATGCTGGGTTTTCATTTTATAATCAAAATTGTCCAAAAAATGACCATAATCCCCCCCTAATCTCCGAAGTTGGCCTATTTTCGGGTGGCTGTGCCCACAACCTTTTTTGAGAGCTGGATCCGCGCCTGTACTTCCTTACCCACCTAAGTATCTATATTATCACGTCTTGATGCAAAAATATATGTAGGTACTAGCTTGCGCTCGCGGCTTCGCTCGCGCTGTACCGGGATAAAAAGTAGCCTATATGTTAATCCAGGTCACAAACTATGTTCCAAGTTTCATTCAAATCCATTCAGCAGTTTTCGCGTGAAAGAGTAACAACAATTCATCCATACATCCATACATACTCACAAACTATCGCATTTATAATATTAGTGTGATATTATTATTTCTTTAATCAATTTTATGCCCCCAAGCCCTGAGAAGTCCGCCTCTGTGCATCAAAGTAAGCCCCAAAAAATCATACGGTTACCTACCTACCGCAACATCGCGCTTCTCGCGCGAAAAATTCAACAATTTTTAGACATTACGTTCCGAAACTTCAGAAACTTGGGCACCATCCTGGCACCGTCGAAGTTTGATGAGTTCGACACACGCCGGCATAAGCGCCCGTTCGCGTTGTCGTCTCTCACAATAGCTGTTCCTTACTTTTGAATAAAATCCCCTAGTATTTATTTTGTCGACGTTTTGTTTTGTTCGTCTTTTTAAAAACTCACGGGTCGCTATTTCTAACTCTGTGGGAAACTGGTTGAAAATGTAGCAAATAGTTCAGCTAGTCGACAGTCACTCATGCCCTATGCATGTCTAATGAAGTGGCAGTGGGCTGGCCATATCTGCCGAAGAACCGATAACCGTTGGGGTAAACGAGTTATTGAGTGGAGACCGCGGCTCGACAAACGTAGTGTAGGACGCCCTCCGGCCAAGTGGAGTGACGATCTGCGAAAGGCTGCTGGTAGAGGCTGGATGCGTTGAGCTCAGTACAGGGCGCAATGGCGCTCATTAGGGGAGGCCTATGTCCAGCAGTGGACTGCTATAGGCTGATGACGATGATGATGATGATGATGAGGAGTACATAGAAGGTATCGGCCTTGCCCTTAGGACCAAGTTAGATTGCTACATTATTAATCTGTGAATGTACGTAACTTATGTGTACATCGAGATATTTATACTCTAGAGTGGAAAACGTGGAAAAAAGTGTCTTCATCAAAACTCCGCACACGCTGTCAATTCAGCGGTCTTTGAATAGCCAAAATCAAGAATTCAAGTGAAGTCACTTCTCAAGCGACTTAAGGACTATTAGTGCAAAGGAGAATGCCGATAACCCGTACCAATTGCGTCAAAACCAAACGTATCCCATAAAATTGCCTATATTTTATAAATAACATTAAAATTTTTTTTAGTCTTACAGACCGACTCAATTAATAATCACGTAAAAAATTATTTCGTTTATTTGGTTTCCGGCGCACGGCGCCATGACATTGCAACCACCCTCACTTTTAATTTTAGACAGTAGAATTTACTAAAACCATTGGAGGTTTTTTCACTTTGTATAATCAAAGAGGTTGGATCAGAAACTTTTTTGTGGTACTACTAAACTATCTCCTATCTTTATGTATTACTAGAGTGTTCTGTGGCATTGTGTAGCAGTGTTTATTATGTAAATAGATATTTTATTAGACATCATCACAATAATGAACGATAAACAATCGTGGCATCAACTGTTTGCTAATAACCGGTGACGCAAAACCAGCATAGTTTGGAAGAGGCATCCATGGCCTTTTCGTGGTTGTGATGAATGTGTTAAGATCTTGGATCTTAGCTTGGATTTCACATTCACCAGTAAGTACTAATACCTTTTATAATGATGTAAATGCCTATCTACTTTCTCGTTACTATCATTATTTGAAAATAATATAAAGTAGAACACAGTAGTAATGTATGTAATGTCCTACCTACGAAGTAGAAGTTAAAACACCTTTTTACCTATCTGTGTGAGGTATATAAACCTTTTCTTATAGATATAGTATCATATTTAAATGTTTATAGTGTAATACTTATAATTATGTAGACAAAACTGAACACACAAGGTCTCGGGAAAGCATTTTTTCAAAAACAAACTCTAAAACTAATATCAAATAAAAACAATTTGCTTACGTTTATCTTAAAAAATACTTAGCATTCCATGAATAACAGCATAATATCTTTCAAAAATATTAGGTTTCGTTTTGACGCAATCACTTTAGCATTGGTACCGAGCGCCATACATCAGACGGCATTGTCCTTTGGCATTTAGAAGTAGAAGCTCTATCTTCACTTGAAGACTGTCACTCTAGTCTATACTAAGGTGTTCTATAATACATAGTCTAGATGTAGGCACGAAAAATACAGGTGTATGTGTAGGAGTACGTCATCAATATTACTGTTACGTTACGATGGAGTAGCTAAAGTTGTAGCAATAGGAGTAGGTAGGTCTAGAAATAAGTGGAGAAATAGTGGAGGAGTAGGAGTAAACTGTGTACAATATAGGAAAGGTATGTATATCTTCTCAATGCACCTATGTACCGACCTCTACTACACTGCACAATAGTACCTACACACACGTTACCTACGTCACTGTGTGCTGCTATAACAACGGTTTATATCACATCACATCACGCAGCTGCAGCTTGCATCTTTGCTTCATCATATCATCATAGAGCTTGGAAAATTGGTTTTGTACACAGTCTACTATGAGATACTAGGTACATGTTTTGTAGAATGCGTAGAATGAAACGTAAAATACGGTGACATTGGTGACGTACATCAGCTGACGTGCACTGCCATCTGCCAGCCAAGCAGGGTGGCCAGCTTAGGAATCATGGCCTGACCATAACTATTCTCAAGCATATCTAAATACTATACTGCTGCCGCAGCAGGCCGCGCCAGTCTGTGAGACACTTTATGCTTTTTTAACGAGGAATCGTGTCTAGATTTGCCAGTCCTGCAGGCCAACTACATACCAAGCAGTGATGCTAAGCGAATTTGTCGCTAAATATGGTGACTTTTGCTCGAGTCTTAGCAACAAAAAAAGTTTTGAAGAGTGTAGACTTTATTGACCTCTAAACTAAGGGTTGTCGAATGACAATGCACAAAAATGCATCTCTGTAGCATTTGCTTGCTTCGACTCGACCTCGCCAAGCGAGACGAGCGTGAGACGAGTGGGTCACGCTTTATTATTTTACAGTACTACAACGACGAAACATACAATATTTACATACCTGTCGATATATCTGACGAACTGTATAAATCAAAACAGTTTGTAGGCAGTAAAATATAAATATGAAACATGCTTGAGTTGACTCGGCCGCCGCTTGCAGAGTGAGACGAGTGGGTCACTAATCTTTATTATTTAACAGTACTACAACGACAAAAAATACAATATTTACATTACTTTCGATTTATCTGACAAACTGTACAAATCAAAACAGTTTTTGGGCAGTAAAATATAAGTATGAAACTTGTTTTTTTTTTTTTTTTAATTAAACCTGTATAAAACTGGGCCTTAAAAATGGATATGTTTTGGGTCAACAAAAAATAAAATGTTCAAGTAAGTATTTTACCCCCAGTTTGTCAGCCTCCTAGATGTCGTTTTAAAACAAGGCGTGTCTGTCACGGAACTTGAGGTCAATCGGTGTGCTAAAACTAGCAACTTTTGATATTGAGTATAACGCCTCGAATTTACAGGAGCTGGCAACACTGCTACCAAGTTGTCAAAAAATGTCAGCCAACAAGGATAACCTTGTTCAGGCTTACAGTGAATTAAATAAATTTTGTATTAGTGGAGACTATGATAGAGCACTGAAAGCGACAGGAAAAAGTAAGTAATCTCTCCTATAATTTTGATATTATATCTCTCACACGTTACGTAGAAATCTACCAAAAACCAAACCCACTTTTCGTCACATATTTCACCTCATTTTGTATGAATTTCCTTTGTTTTTTCAATCAAACATTGTTTTGATATGGGTCTATAATATTACTTCATTCATATCAAAGGCTTACATTTGAAATATAACCAATTTCAGCTCAATAACAACAAAATCCTCGAACTCGTTAAATATGGATTTAAACAGCCTTTCATTTTTATTTTTTATTTATTTAAACAGGTCATTGTTCTAATGTTCCTTATAAATCCGTCTGTTTTCATATTTCAGTCCTTCAAGTAGCTCCTAATGAGCAGAAAGCATTTCACTGCAAGATAGTATGTTTGATCCAGTTGGGAAACTTCAAAGAAGCCCTGAGTGTTCTCACAAAGCCAAAGAATACTCCCCTGGCAGCTGACTTGCTCTTTGAGAAGGCTTATGTTCAGTATCGCTTGAACTGTCCCAAGGATGCCTTGGAGACTGTGGATGGTGCCCCGGAGCAGACTCCTGCCTTGAAGGAATTGAGGTAATTAATTCTAAACTTGCCCCTATTGGCCTATGTGCCTCCATGGGCAGGCCATAATTATGTATTATTATGTTGTATTTGTATGCCATATTACAGGATTTTCTAGTTTGGATACCTACGCTCTTTCAACCTGCAGTGTAGCAACACTATATAATGTGTATTATGTTGTTTTCATGTAATGTGTATGTTGTGTGAAATAAATTATGTATCTTATCTTATTTTTGTATAATCTATCATCATGATCGTCAGCCATTAGCAGTCCACTGCTGGACATAAGCCTCACTCAATGAGCAACATTGCACCCTGTCCTGATAACTATTTGATTCTTAACCTTTCTATATAATCTATGGCTAAACCTACTTTTAAATGAATATGAAATACAAATAAAATAAAATCACTTTCTACAAACTAACATTATCTTGGCAGAAAAATCTTATTAGAAATTGCTACATAGTTAAATAATATTTCAATTAAAAAATAATCTTATAAAAAATACTTAAATGATTAAATACTTTGCCATATAATTAATTATAATTTGCAATTTAACACTCTTACTTATAAACACTGTCACTGATTAGTAATCCAATAGTAAGAGATGCTTTAAGCATTGGTTATCTTTTGACAAATTTTTATAAGTAAGGACATCAGAATTCTTTAACAATAAAATAAGGTCATGAATTCTATATATGTATATTGTACAAAAGCTTACTAACTTTGTTGACTAAATGACGACCTACCTAATGAAATGACAATAATACTTACCTACTCGCTTTAGTTACAAACCTACTTGTATAATCATTTACAATCATTGACAGCATTATCATATGCTAATTACCTATCTTAAAATAATAATATTAATCAAATTGTTACCTAGGTATGCCTAGGTACCTACAAAGCCTCGGTCTGCCTACCATATTGCTATACCCTTAGACAGGATTCATTTGAGATACTTATAACCTGTAACATGCAATTTAACACCATGTGAAAGCAATAAATGATTTGTATTGTATTGTATTGTATATCAATAGTAACAATAGTGAAATGAAATACCCAAGTACTTAATTGTTTTTAAATTTTATATATTTTCTATATTCTACATTATATTCTATTCCAGGGCCCAAATTTTATACCGTTTAGAGCAGTACCAAGATTGCTACAATTTATACCGAGACTTAGTTAAGAATACCACCGATGACTATGAAGATGAGAGGCAAGCCAATATGGCCGCTGTGGTGGCCAACCT
Source organism: Horisme vitalbata (assembly GCA_951804965.1). Taxonomy (NCBI): domain Eukaryota; kingdom Metazoa; phylum Arthropoda; class Insecta; order Lepidoptera; family Geometridae; genus Horisme; species Horisme vitalbata. The sequence goes on along the minus strand of OX638092.1, from coordinate 17,352,092 downwards.
CGCAGCTGTCAATCCTGTAAGTAACTGTCACAATTATGGTGTATTCCTATCTTAGAAGATAAGATGGCTCTTCATTTTTTGGCCTTGCAGAATTGATAAATTCTAATAATATTAGACTGCCTCTGTCGACGCAGAAGGCGAAGGTTCGCCTGGACGCAAAAGGCTCTTCGGTTCTCGCCGCGGGACAAATGTTTGCATGATCTGCAGATGTCTCGGGTTGGGTGTTTTCTACATATAATTATGTATTTATTTATTATTGTATATAAGTTATGAGGTCCCCGCAATATAAGCTCTGCTTAGTTTGGAGCTATATTGATGCTGTGTGATACTGTCCAGCATTATTTATTTATTTGGTTACATCAAGTTTAAAACATTTCCAGACATCAGACCTACCTCAATTCGAAGAGAATACATACGAGCTCACATATAATTCTGGGACTACCACCGCTATGCGAGGGAAGTACAATGAGGCATTGCAACAGCTGAGGAAAGCGGAGCAAGCTTGCACCGAGAGTGTTGTTGAGGATGGCGGTACTGAGGAAGAGGCTAAGCAGGAATCAGCCATTATCAGGTAAAAAACAGTAAATTCACAAACAGGTTTCCTCTGAATAAATCGCTTAAGTCCACCATCCAATTCACACTAAAATTCAAACTCGTTTGGGTTAGATCTAATGATGCGTACAGACTGGTGAAACATAAATGAAATGTACAATTTCTCATAGTTATGAAAGCTAACAATTTCTCATAGTTATGACTTCTTGCGCGCGCGAAATGTGCATTTTACGCGCACGCTACGAGACCTACAAGTCGCGCGCTGAGCGATCCGTGTGATTTTTTGTTTTTTGGACAACACAAACGCACGCAGTGCGCGCGGGGCAGCCAGCGTGGGTGAGGAGCGAGGTTCGTTAGTGAATGCGCAGTAAGTGCGAGCTACGCGTCCACGCATGCAGCTAACATGCAATGAAAGGCGGAATGATACATTACATGTTACGTTTCACCAGTATGTGGTCTAAGAAAAGCAGGCTCGCTTTTCTGGCATCACTACATTCGACAGCCGGTCTTTAGATGTTTCACATCAAAAATATATTTTGACACATTCACACTCAACACTCAAGTTGCACTTTGGGTTGAGATCAGCTTATAATTACGGTAAGGAACGTATATGGTTCCACGGTTTTTAAAAATTATTTTTTTAAAATCAATTTAAACTGCTATTTTTGGTAATTCCAACCTTAAAGCTTAACCTAATTTTAACCCAGCTATGGTTGAAATTAAACAAAAATTAACGTGTAACGAATTTATTATATATATTGTACTAAAAAGGTAGTGTCCGAAATACGTAACCTAACTTAATAGTTAACCAGTGGCCTTGGCACGAGGGGAGAATAGCCGGTGTTGTTTAGGGTTGCCTGATGTGGGCTTATAGGTACAGGCTGTGAACTGGTGTAACAATAGGGTGGCAAGTTCGCAAAATGCCATGGGCCCCTGGCCGGAGAGGGCCTAACATTTGTTAATACAAAATCTTGTTAAAACCGCGTTTGCTGCGCTGAAAAAAATCGCTGTAGATTCGGTTTCTTCCAAAAACGGATAATGTTCGGGCAGTGAAGCTCGCTGCCCTACGGCGCGTGTTGTCTGACTCACGAAAGATAGACTGTAGCACAATAATCAATAAAAATAGGTCTGTAACACATATTTTATTCCAGAGTCCAACAAGCGTACTGCCTGCAGCAAATGGGCAAGGAGAAAGAAGCTGCTGCCATCTACCAGAACGTGCTGAAAGACAAGCCGAGCGACCAGGCGCTGGTTGCTATCGCTAGCAACAACGCAGTTGTCATCAACAGGTTTGTATAAGACACACAAGAAGAGATAGAGAAGACACAAACTTTCGCATATAATGCATTTTAGAAGTATGTAGTAGAGTTAATGATAACTTCCTTCTTCTTTCTTCGTATGAGTTCGTGGCTAACTCTTAATGATAACTAAAGAGTTTATTTTCGTTACAGAGACACGAACGTGTTCGATTCTCGCAAGCGAATGAAGGCAGCTAGTGCTGACGGACTGGAACATAAGCTGAACTCGCGACAACGCGCTGCCATTACCTACAACCAGGCTATACTTGCTATTTACTCCAATCAGGTATATCAACAATCGATATTATAAATAAAACGCAAAAAAATCTACCTATGTCCGTTGTAGACTTTGAAACCATCCAACCGATGTGCCCCAAACCGGTTTCTTTAGAAAGGCAATAATGCGAAGATGCATTTAGACCATTAAAACAATTCATAATGCACATTCGGTCCATTCTTGATCTATGTTCGGTAAACATTTTACGTCAAAGCAAAAGTATACACGCAAACGAAGTTGCAAGCGGGTCAGCTAGTACTCAACTTTTTTATTGTATCATAAGTAAGTTGGCATGGGCACAGTATAAAGTTAATTTCAAGGTAAAGTTTACAGAAATGCTCCTTAGGGCCCACTCACTTTAGACACGTTCTCGTGCAAATTTGATTCGGTACGCAAACGTCTCGTCCCACACATTCGTGCGTTGAACATATAAAATTGATGTAGAAAAGTAAAAATATATTCAATCTGTGCACTTAATTAGTACGAACAGTATTCATACGTTTACGCACAAGTTCTACAACGTGGGATGTCGACCAGGTATGGGTGGTACTTTGCAGTATGTCTGCTTGTCCGGTGAAGGTGACAAAAGGAGGAAGATAGGATCAGGTCGTGAACATTTTAATAAATGGTGGTGTATTAATAGACTAACTGAATCTTATTAATTTCTAGCCTGACTTCTGCAAGCAATGCTGCGTAAAGTTAGCCCGCGAGTTCAACGAGGAGCGTCGCGCGGCACTTATCGAGGCATCCTCTCTCATGAAGGAGGGCAAGAAGGCTCTGGCGGTCGCGCTACTGCTTAAACACGGAGGCACGCTCACTCTGGCAGCCGTGCAAGTGTTGCTAGCTCAGGTGAGAATGTTGCTAGCTCATGTGACCATGTTGCGAGCTCAGGTGAGAATATTGATAGCACATGTGAGCATGTTGCTAGCTTATTCAAGCATGTTGTGAGTTCAGGTGAAAATATTGCTTGCTCATGTGAGCATTTTGCTAGCCCATGTGGCCATGTTGTGAGCTCAGGTGATTGTTTGCAGGTGACCATGTTGCGAGCTCAGGTGAGAATATAGCTTGCTCAGGTGATTGATCGCTGATCGTGTTTTGTTATTAGTCGCCATTGCTATAGCAGAACAGCAGGCCGATCACGTAATTCTGTTGGTATCAAATGTTCGATACTATCATTTTTCAGTTCACCGTTCGGTCACCTTGTTGCTATCATTTTTCGTCCGCTAGCTATTTACACCAACATTCCATCTTGTTGCAATCATTCCTTGTCACAGGTGTAGTTTTAATGCTATCCGTTTATTGCCATCGAAGTTTCTTCGTGATCGCAACGCTGCCAAAGTTGACAGCTGCCACTGCGATCGGCCTACAGGACTTGACTGAAGACTGGACAAATGAGACTTATACACCGTACAACATTGCCTCAAAATAATATGAACATTATCACTACATAGTATATAAAACAAAGTCGCTTCCCGCTGCCTGTCTGTCCCTATGGATCAAGAGGAAGGTTAATATGTATAACTTGCACCTCTGCAAAGCCGGGGCGGGTCGCTAGTACTTGATATTGGCGAAATTGTTTAATTATCCCAGAATCCATTGAATAAAAAAATTATGATCAAATTATTAACTTATTCAATAGGGATGACGACTGGGTAAATAAATAATAATTCTAATTAGTCCGTCAGATTGATCAACAAAAAATATTGGACCCGTATTTTATTATTTATCAAATAAATGAAAATTAACGAGGTAAAGGGCGTCAAAGTTCCAGAGTGGGGGCTCGTGACGTCACGGATAGGTAAAAAGTGTACTAAGCCGTCACGCGGAACTTCAACACACTATATCTTTGTCACTTGACGACCTCTGTGGCGCAGTGGGCGAAGGTCCGCCTGTGACGCAGAAGGTTGCGGGTTCGATTCCCGCTGCGGGACAAATGTTTGCATGTTCTGCAGATATTTGTCTCGGGTCTGGGTGTTTTCTACGTATGATATGTATGTATTTACAAACAAAAATGTATCTATGTAGTATATCAATCATGTGGTTCCCATAATACAAGCTCTGCTTAGTTTGTGGCTACATGATGCTGTGTGATAACGTCCAGGATTATTTATTATTATTTATTTATTATTTATTTATTTTTTGTTAAATTTACAAAAGAAAAAATACGTGTCAATATTTTTTGGATATGTAAATGACGGACTATTTAGAATTTTTCATTCGTCATGCCTATTGTGTCGGAAAATTAATTACATAAATATCATTGTGTGGTTACAGGGCGACCGCAAAGGCGCAGTGAAACTGCTGGAAGAGAGCGAGTTCAAGTTCCGTCCCGGAGTGATCGGCGCGCTGTGCACGCTGCTAGCGGCCGACAACGAGCACGAGCGCGCCTCGCAACTGTTCCTCGATGTCTACGAACATTATAAGAACGATGAGGTTAGTTTATTTATTTACTGGTATAAACACCAACCACAATTCCAGAACAGTAAAATCTTAATTAAATGTTATCGGACAGTGTGACATTGCCGTGCAGGCGTTTACAAAATATTTAGTTACAAAAATAGTAGATTTTACCTACAAGTGCACAAAACGAACTATTCGAGACTGGATTATCCGAGACTTTTAGCAGCAGTGATAGTAATATGGAGGATAAAATGGTTTTGTGGACGAGTTATAAACTCTGTTTTTCACTTCGATTGCGAGGAAATAAAACAGTAGTGTAACATAACATTTCTTTAATTAAAATTCAAAGTAAAATTAGTACAGTTTTGAATACTGAATGAAACTGTTTTTGTCTTAAAAACACATTTAAAGTAAATATAATAAAATAACAAATTCTATCTTTGAACTTATTATTGTGTTTGGGTGTATGGCTCATTTTCTTTCCCTTATTATAGATACATTTATGAGGAGATATGTTTATGCACTTGTGGACAAAATTCAATTTTGTGCAGCCTATGTCCTGCACAAATAAGTACTTTCAGAGCATGAGAAGTGAAAGAAATATTAAGCTAGCTATTCATCCTAACTTGTCGTTGCGGACATAGCAAGAAATTTTGTTCTTAACTAGACGAGATCAAGGCAACTTAATATTGGCTATAGTAGCTATGAGCTAGTTTTAATTTTCTTTTTAAGACTAAGGAGGGTATCATGGACAGGGAATCAAATAAAATGTAATAATTAAATATTAATAAAATATTATATGCCAAGCCAGTTTTTTTGCCAATTCTTCTCTGTTATCATGTTATGAATTAGTGTACATTTTTTGAAGTGACGATTCAAAGTGTACCTTAGGTTCGAAATGATTATTGAACAAAATTTAAAAAAGGGAACCATCCTAATAGGGATGTCGACTGGGTAATAAATAATAATTCTAATTAGTCCGTCAGATAGATCAACAAAAAATATTGGACACGTATATTTTATTTATCAAATAAATAATAATTGACTGAGATATAGAGCGTCAAAGTTCGGGAGTGGGGGCTCGTGACGTCACGGCTAGGTAAAGAGTGTACTAAGCCGTGACGTCACGCAGAATTTCAACGCACGTGTCCAATATTTTTTGATAATGTAAATGACGGACTAATTAGAATTTTTCAGTCGTCAGCCCTATTATCCATAAGAACACAACAACAGCCAATTCGAGGAGATCGTAGGATACAGCTTCTCGCACCGCCGATGCTGCTGCCCGTCGGCGCGGTCAGGGAATTTAGCTGTGCCGGTTTTAGGCTGCGCTATGCCGCAGTCAGCCGCCGCCAGAGCCTCATTTGTTATATAGCAACACCATGGGCATGTTAGGTTGGCTTGAATCCCGAAAATCTAGGTTGGTACACCCCAATTTAATTTATTAAAGCAAGCAATTACTTATTAATTAAATAAAATTAATTGCTTGCCTGCTTGTTTTTTCTCTGATTTACATGTGAATCTGTGTACGAGAGGGCGGTGCACACGTTTGCATTTTGTTGAACTCTACAGAGAAAATTAGCGGAATTTGTACTAATTCTTTAATATTTGGTATTAATTCTTTTGTACATACTCCTCCGCCGTCAGAGCCCCCTGAGGTGCAAATAGCGAACTAGTCAAAACAAAATGGCGCGCAATATCGCGAAACTTACTACGCATTATGTAATTTGTTATGTGCGCAGCGCTTCGGTTCTCTGCGCGCGGTGTGGCGCGCGGCGGCGGGTGCGCACTCGCGTGCGGGGCTGGCGGCGCGCACGGCGCAGGCGCACGAGGCGCTGGCGGCTGCCGCGCCACAAGACAAGCGCTCGCTGGCGCGTCTCGTCAAAACACTCGCCAACGCCGACCCGCAGCGTGCCAGGAAACTGGCCGAAGAGCTGCCACCGTTGGATCAGCTCGAGGTAAGAACCATCAAGAGAGTAACCTCGATTAGTAGTGAATTATAGGACGAACGTTATGCAGAGACCCGTAAATGGCCAGGAAACTGCCTCCTTTGAATCAACTGAAGCCACGAGGGAGCAACCTTGATTATTAGTGAATAGTTTGAGTGCCCGCCGACGAACGCTATACGAACTGGTCGCTGCCGACCTGCTTTGGCTTGGAACTGGAAATGATTGAATTATGAAATAACTCGTAACTCGTTTTCCATAATTCTAAATATTCGAACCCCTGTGTAAACTAAATACCATCATACTGGTACGATTCATCTTATACCACATACCACAAAAAAAAATTGACACCAAGAAATCAAAAGTAGAAGCATAAAAAAGCCATATTACGGTAGACAACATTGTTGCTTTTGTTAATGACATCATATATTACAGTCTTATGTTATGTGTGTGTGTTAATTCATGGAATAAATATTACTTTCATCATCATCATGATTTAGCCCGTTAACGCTCACTGTTGGGCATAGGCCATCGAGATATTATAGGCCTCCTCTTTACCACGCAACTCCTGTCTGTCCCTTGCAAGCCGCATTCACAGATCCCTGGCTACGTCCACGATGTTGATTGACCATCCAGCGGGGGTCGAGCATCTCTGGGCTTCCATATTACTTTACTAAAAAAATATCAGTGAAAACTATAACAACCGATAAAGATTACTTCCTTTTCTATCAAAAATTCATGGTACACACACACACAATGCGAACTTGAGACTCAAGCTCGCAATGTGTACAAAGTAAATCAGAGTCCACTCAAGTCTTGATTGGACTCGGATTTACTTTTGAGTGCAGCGCTCAGAAAATATTGCTGATGAAAATACCACCGATCAATCTAATAACAAGTTTATTTACAGACCAAGATTGACGATGAAAATACCACCGATCAATCTAATAACAAGTTTATTTACAGACCAAGATTGACGATGAAAATACCACCGATCAATCTCATAACAAGTTTATTTACAGACCAAGATTGACGATGAAAATACCACCGATCAATCTAATAACAAGTTTATTTACAGACCAAGATTGACGATGAAAATACCACCGATCAATCTCATAACAAGTTTATTTACAGACCAAGATTGACGATGAAAATACCACCGATCAATCTCATAACAAGTTTATTTACAGACCAAGATTGACGATGAAAATACCACCGATCAATCTAATAACAAGTTTATTTACAGACCAAGATTGACGATGAAAATACCACCGATCAATCTCATAACAAGTTTATTTACAGACCAAGATTGACGATGAAAATACCACCGATCAATCTAATAACAAGTTTATTTACAGACCAAGATTGACGATGAAAATACCACCGATCAATCTCATAACAAGTTTATTTACAGACCAAGATTGACGATGAAAATACCACCGATCAATCTCATAATAAGTTTATTTACAGACCAAGATTGACGATGAAAATACCACCGATCAATCTCATAACAAGTTTATTTACAGACCAAGATTGACATCGACGCTTTGGAATCTTCGAAATGGATGATGGGAGCGAAGGTTGTCAAGAAAACTGCACAGAGCAAGCAGGAACAGTCACCGGGGTAAGATTTCATATCGTAATTTCATCTGTCTAATATGATTCATAAAATTTCGTATGAGCTTGTGGCCAACTCAGGTGTTGCGAGTTTTTAGTCTGCCAACATCTTAACGTGCCTTCCGAAGCACGGAAGCGCTTAGATCTAAATGCCAATAAACATAAACAAGATGGATGGAACACCGAAGTACTCTCACGTGGACATTTAACTCAAATGGAGGATTGTGGGCTCGGTTCCCGTTGCGGGACTTTTTGCATAATCTTTTTTTATGGTACTTGAAGATGGAACAAGCACATGGTCCACCTGATGTTAAGTGGTATCCATTACCTATCACAAAGCATTGCATCGTAGATCACGTTCTTCATCATCAATCTGCAAGCAGTTTTTGTACAAGCTCACGACAAATTATGTCTTTTGATTGTAAATTAATTTACCTTAATGAAGATAGCTCAGACTAGCGATCGAGATCTAGAACTAGAGAAATCGGAGCGATTGGCATAATTAAAAGGCCTATGCCTAGCAGTGGCTCGAAAACGGTTTAAAATGTTAATGATGATGGTATTGTCAAATAATCTTAAAAACCTTGCCTGTTATTTAGATCAAACTCCAACATCTCCTACAGTATCTCATACAATTGATATACTCAAACAAATTGTTTCTATTTGCAGAACTCCAGGCTCTGAATTGGGGACGAAGAAGAAGCCAGCCCGCAAACGCAAGACCAAGCTACCTCCCAACGCTGACGTATCGCGGCCTCCAGACCCAGAGAGGTAATTGATGAACTACAATAATTGACTGAGCGAGAGAAGCGTGCTTCAAGTCTGCCAATTTTTTTTTTTAGTGTATTGATAGTCCTCTACAGATGGTATTTTACAACAGATCTAGACGAAACTTGGTATACAGGTTTTACGACTTATAGGTAGATATTTCTTTTGGCGCCAGATATTTTTTATTTGGAGGGGGCTAAAATGGGCTACTGGATATTGCCTTACCGACATAGAATTAATAATACCTTACCTGAGCTTATTTTAAGGATTTTAAACTGACATACTTTACTCAAACTAAAATCTCCTATTTTAATTCCAGATGGTTGCCAAAATACGAGCGCACTGCGTATAGGAAGCGTCGCGGCGTGAGGCGTGACGTCATCAAGGGTAGCCAGGGAATGTCCACCACCGCTACTGACCAATAGTGAGTCTGAATTACACTTACACAATGTTGATGATACGTACGATTGTACATTTATAATACCTTATTATGTTGCAATCGTACAAATTAAAACATGCCCTATAAACGTTGTAGTCTCCAATGCTCAACGTAACGAGACTTGACATTCAACAACAACAACACCAGCCTACTCAGTCCTCTGCTGGACATAGGCTTCCCCTAATAAAGAGGGGGATATGCCCCTAATTTCCACGCTGGGGTCGCAGGGCACAGCTTCTCGCATGCTGCCCGTTTTCGGCCAGGTAATGTAGCCGTGCCAATCTTAGGCTGCTGTAATCACCCCGGCCGCCTGAGCCCCGTTTGATGTACCACGTACAGGTGAGGTAGGCTAGTATTCCGAAGATGGATAAAAGGGGTTCTACCCCTTTCATCGCACATTCGCCCGGAATAAATCTACAAAAAAATTACAATAACGACATACACGGCTTATCATTAGCGTAAGCGTCCTTTCCCTAAAAAAAGAACATATAACATGTAAAACCATCTTGAAACCGATTTCTGAGAAAACCGTAGTTTGAGTGCGAAAACATTACTACAAAGTTTGCTTTATCTATATTTTTGTATGAAAATGGAGCAGCGCCCCTAGCGGGAAGTTTGTAAAACTTTGAAATCTCCTTAGAACAAATTTGTAGTAAGATATGTTTTTCGTACTCAAACAACCACTGGAGTTTCTAGTGAATTTCAATAAGTTTACTTATTACAGTGATATGAGCAAACAACAGCCGAGCGCGGCCGCCGCGGTCAAAAGTCCTCGCCCCGTGGAGACCAACACGAAGCAAGAGAGCGCCTGGCAACGCAAACAACAGCAGAAGAAGAAGGGAAAGGGGCGCAAGTGGTAGCACACTGTGGGAGCGTAGAGGTTCAAGGATAAATAAAAATAATGTATATTAATACTGGGGTTTCAATAAACTCGAATGATGAGTGATCTGAACTAACTTGCAGTCAATGTATAGCCTAAACCGACGTAGACGTGTTTGGAGGGTTATTATCATTATGTTATAGTGATGTGGTGCAATAAGAATTTCTTAAAATTCAACCTCTGAACTTCAGTCTAAAGGGTGTTGCAGTGTGATGAAAAACCCCTATGTACGATGCTATGCTAACCTACTATTATTACCTAGTGATTATGACAAACCCTCACACAAATATCTGGGGACACGGCAGTGCCCCCGCCGAGTCGAGCAAAAAAGTCACGGCCGTACCTCCTTTACTCGAAGTCATCGCGCTATTTTCGACCCCTTTCTAACTTCGTCATCGTCATCATCAGCCTACAGCAGTCCACTGCTGGACATAGGCCAGCATCCAGCTTCTACCAGCAACCTTTTGCAAATCGTCATTCCACCTAGCCGGAAGGCGTCCTACACTACGTTTGCCTCGTTTACCCCAACGGTTGTCGGTTCTTCGGCAGATATGGCCAGCCCACTGCCACTTCAGCTTGCTAATTCTCTGAGCAATGTCGACAACTTTAGTTCTATGTCGGATAGTCTCGTTGCGGATTCTATCTTTCAAAAGTCAAAAGTCAAAATTCATTTATTCAGTAGGAACTGTATAGTACACTTTGAAACGTCATTATTTTTAATTTACCACCAATTCGTAACGTGACCAAACAGAGAAGAATTGGCAAGAAACTCTGCTTGGCTTATATTTTTTTAACGTCATTGTACTTAATATATATTACATTGTTTTTGATGGAGTTGGAGGCAGTTTCATCCCAAGCTTTTTTGTCATCTAAATAATCAGATATTTTATAAGCTTTATTACATAGATTACGTTTAACAACATTTTTGAATTTACAGATAGATTAATCACATCATTTGGGATTTTGTTAAAAAATCGTATAGACATCCCTTTAAAAGATTGACTAACTTTATGGAGCCTTACAGTGGGAACAGCTAGTTTATCTTTATTTCTAGTGTTAACATTATGATAGTCGCTATTTTTCTTGAACATGTTAATATGTTTTCGGACATACATTAAGTTTTCATATATATATTGGCACGGCACAGTCATAACATTTATTTCTTTAAACTTAGTTCTAAGTGATTTTCTGGGGCCCATATTATAAATTGCACGAACAGCCCTCTTCTGCAACACAAATATGGTGTTGATATCTGCAGCATTCCCCCACAACAAAATGCCGTACGACATAATGCTATGGAAGTAGCTGAAATAAACTAGTCTAGCCGTTTCTACGTCAGTACGGTGCTACGTACTTTCAGAGAAACTCCAAGCATAGCTCGCTGAGCGACTTTAAACTGGTGGACTAGCCGTACTGTGAGTGTCCACGTTTCGGCTCCGTAAGTCATGACGGGTAGGACGCACTGATTAAAAACTTTTGTTTTCAAACATTGTGGGTGATGAGAAAACTCGACGTAATTTTCCAGAGGTTGCCCAACTCAGCTGAATCCTCCTCTTGGCCTCCTTCTCGAAATTGTTTCTACACAACTGCAATATCTGCCCGAGGTACGTGTCTCGGTCAGGACAGGTCTCGGATCAATTCGGTCATTGACCATGACTTTGGTCTTGTCCAAATTCATGTCAAGACCTATCTTTCGCGAGGCTGATGCTAGGCCGTCCAGCATCCGTTGCAGCAGTGCGGTACAAGATGAATGGTGGTACAGTTATAGAAAATACTCGAAGCCAATTTTTTCAGTGACCGAGAGGGATAACATAGCTTAAATAAATATCCAAATTATATTAATTTTGGACCAGTAGTTAGTTTAAGAATAATTTAAAGTTAAAGATCCTTAATTTTGTCACTGACACACTCACCGACTTAAAGATCATCAAAACTCTAAGGTACTTAATGCAGACCTACTAGCTCCATTTAGTGTTTGGCCTATAAAGCAAAGGAAAACTGATATTCCGATTTTTTTATCCCATTTTCTAGATATTGGATTCGCCCTAACCTAAGTGGCTGCCATAGCATTTGGGGGCTACCGCGCCCACCCCAGGATGGTTTAGTGCCCACCCCAGAATGTTGGGTTATCAATTCGAAATTCTAGGCTGGACACAAATAAAAGAAACTTCACTCAAAAATAATTGAAATCAAATAATTATCTACAGCAAATAATTACAAATGTATCTACTATTTTTTATACAGTACATTCCCTTTACTTACTTACTAGCGGCCCGCCCCGCTTCGCACGGGTAGTTAATAAAATTCCAAAAATTATAAATTTTAGCACACAACACACACGTACCTACACCCTTTATTTCTTGATATTGACTTCCCTTCCATACCCCAGTACCGCCTACCTGCCTAGCTAGCCGAGCGTGGTAAGCGACGACTACGTGACTTTTTTCAAATACTTACATAACTCGTGATATCTTTCGAATGGAATGTCCGAATTGAATAATTCAAAAAGTTATATATAGGTCATTGAAACAGTTTTGAATAAATATTAAGTAATTTATTTTGTTAGATTAATACCAAGTGACAAATAAAAAGCCTTTTCCAGCGCCGGCATATCAATATTTTTTTATTTTTTTAGAACACATTGTGTCTAGCTATTATAGAATAGCTAGACATATTATGCCGTCGCGACACTTTTTGTAGATAATGATGTGTTCTGCAAAGACGTAATACCTACATTATTTTGTTCTATCATCAATAGTTTTCGCCCGTAAGGAATTTTTAGGTCAATTTTTTACACATCTGGTTAAATTATTGCAGTTTTAGTAAGTATCCCTATTTTTTATTTTAAATATACTAATATTGCCTATGTCTACCGGGGATAGTGTAGCTTCCCAACGGTTGATTGCTACTTTTGGTCCATGGAACATAGAACACGCACTCTGATGATTGTATGCATTTATTAAAATTGCTTCTTTTATGCCTCGCGCCGGAATGACCCTTTAGCGCGCACTTATCGAGAAAAGGAACCCTTCACCTCTTTTCGAATAGATGGGATGAAAGTTATTATATTTTAATTGTGTTTAAATACTTATCAATTAATTTGATGTACCTTCTAAAACGCCCATCTATTTAGGCTAATTATAAAAAATATTTTTTAACTTACATAGGTGTTACTGTGTAGCTATGAGGGCCCCAAGCTCTAATCCGGAAAATGCTTTTTTTTAGAAAAAAGTAGAAAAACCTACAAAGTGATGAAATCCCATACATAAATGTATAAAAATACACGAGTCTCGCATCGTAGTTCTGACGTAAAAAGTAGTGAAATCAAATGAAAACAAAGTTGGTTAATTCAATAACTACCTATCTATGCAAGCAGCTATCCAACTACTTTTTCATAAATTGATATGTTAGCAACACATCAATTTATGAAAAAGTATTCAGTATATTTATTGCAACATAAGACTTAATAACTATGACAGTGTTCAGTTTTATGCACCCTGTTTATAGGATGTGGCAACAACATTTTTATTGACCATATCAGTAAAACATTATTTCATATCTTAATAGAGTGAATTGGCAAACGCACACGGCAAATAAATCTACATTCTATCTAACTGATACATAATAGCGCTGTATACTCTGTACTACCTTTATGGAGGACTATAACAATAAAGTTTGGTTTACCTACTTACAAGTTGATTATGTTGCTAGGTTGTAGTGAATACTAAAAAATAAACGAAAATACTAATGTATTCAAAATGTTTTATTAAAATAACTACACACTATCTATTTCCTACCACCTTTCCTCTTAGACTTGCCTGGCCTAATATTCTTCTTATTATTGGGCTTGAATGTTTTACTTTTATAATCAAACGGCCTTTTCTTTGCCGAGCTATTAAACCCGTCCATATTATTAGACGATTCCCTAGTATTTAGCTTAGAACCTTTCTTTTTGCCGCCAAATCCAAACTTCTTGTCCTTTGCCGTCCTCTTTTTGGAGACCTTATTCTGTGGTCCTTTACCTTTGTTCTTGCCTTTATTGTCTTCTAGGAAGTCTAGATCAGCTGATTTACCTTTCCTAACCCGTTTGAGTTGTTCTAGCATGTGTTTTTTGTCAGCTGCTTGTTTTAGTTTTGCATCAATCTGAAAATAAATATTTTTTAAACAGAAGTAGTAAAAAAAGCTACTGGCTAACACAACATTTTTGCACATCTAGAGAACCCATTTCAATAGGAAAGACATTGTTAACAACATCATCATCATCATTGGCTATAGTCTTCTGCTGCTGGAGAAAGACCTCACCTAATATGTAACAATTACACCCTGTAAGGTGGACTCCCTTTCCTGCAATTGGACTCCTGTTGGTCCTTGTGCATGCCATTACACCCTGTCCTCAGATATAAAAGCAAATAAAAATGTTTACCTGTACTCTCTTAGCGATCTTTTTCTGATCTCGCAGTGATCTGACCTTCTCAGTTCTAGCCTGAGCTGCTTGCTTCGCCATTAGATTCTTGCGAACCTTCTGCATGTGCTCATCTGTCTTAGCCATCTCGGCAAAATAATCATCAGGTCTGCAATATTACCATATATTTTATTAGATATTGGAAACACAAAATACTGTTATTTTCTTTTATCTCACTCACAAGGCAGAGTATGTAAACACTTTAAGAAATATTATTATTTTTCAATACATATTAATTTACCTTTTCAACCCAAGCCAACCTCGCCTCCCCTTGGTGCACCCTGCTAACTATCAAACAGGGCTCTGGAGGCTGGCTGATTGTGGCATAGCACAGCTTACACCGCTGGGATTCCGGCATGCCTAGCATGGGTATTATGAAGATATTCCTCTTCTTATAAGGGTAGACCTACATCCAGCAGTGGACTAACTAGACTTGTGCTACTGTTGTTGTTTTGATATAATTTTGGTTTGTAAATAAAATACACCTTGGTAATAAGTAGATGTGACTAAGTCTATTAAGTTCCTATAGTTGAAATGAATCAAATATACCTTCTTGTAGGTATGCCCAGTTCTTTGAGTTTCTTGAGTCCCTCTATGACAGCTGCCTGGGCTTGTCTATGAATGAGATTTTCTCGTTTAAACTCATTGAGGACCGGGTCTTGTGTTGGATCATACAGCTGGCCACCCTTCGTATTTTCTTTGATATTTCTGTAAGTATAAGTGTTTTAATAAGTTGCCCGTTTTACTAGGATTTATGTAATTCAAGAAGCAATAAAATGCTGTAAATCTTACTTTCTTTTTTGTGCAGTTTCTTGCATTTGCATAGCAACATCGGGTGCCATCGGCGCAACTGTGGTTACCAAGTCAAGTGTCTCAACCCATGGCAAATTGAGTTTGAATTCCTTGTGTTTAGCTTTCATGTCTGCTACATTGTTTACGTATTTTTTCTGTTCCCTTTCAATCTCTTCATTGAGCCCTGGTTTCAGCAACCCTTTAGCAAATGCTTCTTGCAGCTACAAAAATTGTTTCCATTACGAAAAAATCAAGACAAGGTATTTGGTCAAGGTGGTATATTTATTTGGGTTTACAAGCAAGCATGGTTGGGAGTACTTACTTCTTCGTCTGAATCTATTTCAGTGTCACTATCATTCAATACGAAGTCTCCCATTTTATAATTATGGGTAAATTAATTAATTTAGTCCACCAACGATACGTAAAATCTCAAAATCTCAAACCTTTTTAAATTTAACCTAAACCCAAACATAACCTCAATTTTCCAATGAATTCAACGAAGTCAATTCCAAAAATACAGTGTTGCCGTATTTTATATTGAGATAATGCCGAAACTTGGTGCAAATAATGCCAAAAAAATGCTAATACTTTTGATAATGCTAAATATAATACTATAATCCAAATTTTACTCCCAAATAGCAAACTGAAGTGGTTGACTGTTCAAATAAATGTATATTCGCATAAAAAGAGCGCAAGAGAAGACTTTGCAGTTTGGGTATTATGACTAATATAAATGTAATCTAGTAGGTACTTAGACCTAATTTCCTACACGCAGAATTTTATAAATTAATCTTTGAGAACAAAAAATTAAAAAAAACACACTATAAAAGAAAACAAATTACCTATATTTATTTATAGTTCACATCTATCTAAAACTAACGTGATTTCGACAGTATGGCAAATGTCGCGGCCATTTTGCGGAATGCGCGAACCGCAAACTAAAATCGTCATAAAAATCTAATGGTACTGATGTAGCAGAACTACAAGGAAATTTTATGATTAAGAAATCGATAAAGAAATTAAACAAACTAACTCATCTATAAATAACCAAGAAATAGAAATAGTTTCAGTGAATTCGAAAATGACAGCTTAGATGTAAATGTCCAATACAAAAATATCACAGAGAGCATCTGAAAAGCAAGCCTTAAAATGAAATCAACCAAATCTAAACAACAAAAACTAAGCAACAGAACTAAATTATTAATCGAAGAAAGATAAAAATTAACTTACTACACTCCAGAATATAGAGAAAAAAATATAGCCCCTAAACGCAGTGTCCGCAGAGACTTTCGAGACCACGATGTCAACCTCATAAAAACAGCCTGGTACTTTTATATAGAAAGGGTGATAAGTCCGATATTGGAAGTTATGGGCCCATAAGTCTTGTATCCCATCTTTACAAAGCCTCAATTAAAGTGATCGAGCAAAGAATATCAGGACCACTAGACCTGCATCACCCGCCCGAACAAGCAGGATTCCGTTGAGGCCTCTCTACTACTAACCATATTCACTCTATTAAATAAATAAATAATGCGGGACGTAATCACACAGCATCATGCAGCCCCAAACTAAGCAGAGCTTGTATTATGGGAATCACATGATTGATATACTACACATATAACTTTTTAACTGATGACGTCACGGATCCTGTCTCCGCGCGAGCGACTCGGGGATTCAAAGCATTTACCCCAATGTGCCCGTCGCGCGCGGAACTACTTTGTTTATTTTAAATAAGAAACAATGAAAACTACATGAGTTCATCTAATAAATGTTGTATTGTGTCTCAGTGTAAAAATAGGGCCACAAAAACACCCGAAAAGTTGTTTTTTTACGTTCCTAAGGATCCGAAAATCAGAAAAAAATGGACAAATGCTATGAGAAGAGCACATCCGTTAGGGCCAAAAACAACAGCATATTTGTTGTGAGGATCATTGCGATGTCAGTTTTTCAAATACCATGTGAAATACTAAGTAGTAGGTACTTAACCTTGCCATATGAAATACTAACTAAGTACCTAGTAGGTAGACTAAGGTAGGTACTTGGTTTTTGCTAGTAATATGCTTTTTAGGGTTCCGTTGCCAAAGGGTAAAAACGGAAACCCTATTACTAAGACTTCGCTGTCCGTCTGTATGTCTGTCTGTCCGTCTATCTGTCACCAAGCTGTATCTCATGAACCGTGATAATAATAATAATAATGCGGGACGTAATCACACAGCATCATGTAGCCCCAAATTAAGCAGACCCCGTATTATGGGCACCACATGATAGATATACTACACATTTATATTTTTTTTTGTAAATACATACGTATTGTACATAGAAAACACCCAGACCCGGGACAAATATCTACAGAACAAGCATTTGTCCCGCAGCGGGAATCGAACCCGCAACCTTCTGCGTCTCAGGCGGAACTTCGCCCACCGTGAGGCCGTCAGTCGATAGTTAGACAGTTGAAATGTTCACCGATGATGTATTTCTGTTGCCACTTTTTTGCCGTTTTTTTGCTCGATATTAATAACGGCAACAGGTAGACGCTTGAAATATTCACAGAATATTTTGTTTATATATTTACTTCAAAATAAATAATTAAATTAAATTAAAATTAATTAAGGGGGGCTCCCCGATGCATGTATATATTAGTAGGTGTGTAGGGTACTCGACTCGCAGTTTATTGAACCATTCCAAGGTTAATGATTTCTTTATTTTTATAAAATAATCGGCTACCATCATATCGTGAACTATGGGAAGGTTGTTAGATTGGCCCTTTGAAATCCTTCTTCCATTTTAGTTCTAAAACAATAATTTACACGATGCACTCACTCAATCAGCATTATTTTAAATTAATAAAAATAACCAGAGCGCACGAGAGCAACTTAGCAGCGAAATGTACTACGGACGCCCGCCGCGCGGCGCCGTATAGGAGCGATGACGTCACGCGCTACTCGCGATCACTAGCGAGATTTAAAAAACCTACGTAAACTTCCCATGCTTATAACTTCGTTAATATTGCACCGATCGATGTGAAATAAACTAGAATAATGTGAACGGTCTAGACTTTGATTCTACGTACATGAAAGTGTGATATTTTAACCTTGTTATCTTCTTCATTCTCTTCAAAACCAAGGTATTGCCATCAAAGTCCATTCAATAGGGCCAACATTTCCTATACAAAAGGTGTCAAACAGGGTGACCCGTTGTCTCCTAAATTATTCACTGCAACATTAGAAGAAGTTTTCAGAACTCTTGCTGTTAGTTGGGCGGAGAAGGGAATCGTTGTTGAAGAAAGAAGGCTGACCAACTTACGCTTTGCGACGATATCGTCCTTTTCTCGTCTTCAGCAACTGATGACCAATAGCCTAAGACATATAATATCTGTAGAGGGTGTGGGAATTGAATACTTCCATGAATACATTTACCTTGGCCAAATAATATATTTCCAGGCGAGACAAGAGAAAGAGATCAAAAGACGTACCGAAAATGCCTGGAAGAGTTATTGGGCCATGAAAGACCTTATGAAGGGAACACTGCCTCTATCCCTAAAACGTAAGCTCATGAACGTGTGCATTCTCCCCATCCTTACCTACGGCGCTCAGACTTGGTCTTTGACTGCTCAGCAGAGGTCTGCGCTCGCAGTTTGCCAACGGGCATTGGAGCGTAGTATTCTCGGCGTGAAACTTACTGATCGCATTTACAATACCATACTACGCTCCAAAAGTTAAATTGCCGATATCACACAGAAAGCAGCAAGATTAAAGTGGGACTGGGCCGGCCACGTATGTCGCATATCGGAAGAATTCTGGGCAAGAACAACAACATAATGGATCCCTAACAACGGGAAGCGGCATCACGGCTGACCCAGACGGAGATGGCGGGATGGCCTTAACACCTATAACAAGAACTGTACTTTAAAAGCACAAGACCATAAGGAGTGGAAGGAGATTAGGGAGGCCTTTGCCCTGGAGTGGGACGATTCAGGCTGATAATAATAATAATAATATTCCAATACCTAAACATTTAGCAAATTATGCTTTCAATGAAGAAGAAAACAATTTTTTGTTATGTATGCCAAAAAATTCTACAAAAAAATACGAGAGCAATTGTGTTTTTATAATTTTTTTATCTCTAAAACTGACCGAGATATAAAAGTGCAAAGTAAACATTTTTGGTCTAAGCCGCGGACCGAGCGCGATATCGTTGATGACGTCACGGATTCTGTCTCCGCGCGAGCGACTCGGGGATTCAAAGCGTTTACCCAAATGGGACCGTCGCGCGCGGAACTACTTTGTTTATTTTAAAAAAGAAACAATAAAAACAACTTTAGTCCATCTAATAAATACTGTGTCGTGCCTCAGTGTAAAAATACGGCCACAAAAACACCCGAAAAGTGGATTTTTACGTTCCTAAGGATCCAAAAATTAGAAAAAAATTGACAAATGGAGGACAAGAGCCCCCGTTAGGGCCAACAGTATATTGTTGTGAGGAAGTCGATGTAATTATTCAATTACCATGTGAAATACTAACTAAGTAGTAGGTAATCAACCTTGTCATGTGAAACACTAACTAAGTACCTAGTAGGTAGACTAGGTAGGTACTTGGTTAATGCTAGTAATATTATTTTTAGGGTTCCGTACCCAAAGAGTAAAAATGGAAACCCTATTAGGTACTAAGACTGCGCTGTCCGTCTATCTGTCACCAGGCTGTATCTCAAGAACCGCGATAGTTACACAGTTGAAATTTTCACCGATGATGTATTTCTGGTGCTAATTTTTTGCCGTTTTTTTGCTCGATGTTAATAACAACAACACGCGTCATTACACTCTTGAAATATTCACAGAATATTTGGTTTATATATTTAGGTACTTCAAAAAAAAATTAATTAAAGTTTTTTAAGGGGGGCTCCCCGATACATGTATATTAGTAGGTATGTCGTATGTAGGGTACGCGACTCGCAGTTTATTGAACCATTCCAAGGTTAATGATCTCTTTATTTTTTATAAAACATTCTACCACCCTCAGACCGTGAACAATGGGAAGGTTACATTGGCCTTTTTGAAATCCTTCTTCCATTTTAGTTTTAAAACAATTATTAACATAATACACTCAATCAATCAGCATTATTTTAAATTAATAAAAATAACCAGAGAGCACGAGAGCAAATATTTTAGCAGCGAAATGTACTACGGACGCCCGCCGCGCTTCGCCGTATAGGAGCGATGACGTCACGCGCTACTCGCGGTCACTGACGAGATTTAAAAAACCTACGTTAACTTCCAACGCTTATAACTTCGGTAATATTGCACTGATCGATGTGAAATAAAAACTAAAATAATGTGTACGATCTAGACTTTGATTCTACGTACGTAAATATGTGATATTGTTACCTTGTTATCTTCTTCATTCTGCAGTAATATTTTCTAAATTAGCTAGGTACTCTCTTGTTAAACGCCATCTAGCCTGCTGTCAAACTTTGTTTAGCGCAAACAAGCGCAATGTTGTGTTGACCTTGAAAAATCCGGCACGCGCTAAAGGACAGAAAATCATATAGTGCTATCTCACTTAATCACATGACACGTAAATTTGAATTTGCAATTAAAAGTTTTTTTCATTAGAGCAGGAAATTTTTTAAAAGTATTTATTTTGTTTTAATTTTAGTTTAAGATCCATAAAGACACTGTTGCCATTAGACAAACCTTATCATCTCAGTTACTCAAGTATTCTAAAAAATATGAGAATATTGGATAGCTAAGATTAAGATGAATGCTGCAAGCTATTGATTATCTTTATGTTAAACTAAAAATAGTACTAGAATTGGTCTATAAAACAGCCAAGGTGGCAACACCACCAATAAACGCATGCTTTGTTGGTGACAGTTTTGTTTTTGACAGTTGACATTGGCACAAAGAGAGATGTACAATACAATGTGAGGTATGAGCTAGCGACCAACTCTGGTGCCGGAGTTTTTAGGCCGCCCGAAGGCCTCCGACATGGCTTAACGACCGAAAAGCCGGGATCAACATTCCTTCCGAAGCACGGAAGCGCTCAAATCGAAATGTGACTAAACGGTCACCTATCCAAGTAATGAATGACAGGGCGGAGTGTTTCTTAACCAAGGTGATCTGCTTCGTTGCCTCAAATTGATATAATTTATAAATATTAATCAACCACTTCGGAAATTATAGAAAATTATCCCAGAAGCCATTGAATAAAGAATGAATGATGTTCTCTTCGTTTTATCATCAAAGGATTTTAAGCTATTGCATAGCTTCTATCGAGGGCCTTGAGCGCGGGGACCTAATCCAGAAATTCCGTAACGAAAAAAAACCTCACGCTCCCCACTCCGACGGGCACGGAGAGGTGTGGCTTGAAGGCCGTGCATTGTCTAACGTTGTTTCTTTTCGGCAGTCTTCGACACGGTGTTTATGTGCGTGCAACTAGACGTATTGTACTACTCTACGAAGCTCGTTTATTTAATAAAAGAAAAAAAAAATGTTTTCTTATCGGTCACCACGCTCAAAAAGTGTAACTTGAATTAATATCAAAGAAAAAGAAATACTGCATAAATAAAATAAATAAATAATTATAATTGCATAAGTTGATACAAAATGCTATGCAATAGCTTTACCGCGGCAGTCCCCGAGTGCCACACGTCTTTTTTTTTTATAAAGCAAGTCTCTATTAGGCGCCACAGACTACTAGGATGCTACTAGGCGCTAAGTGATGATAAAATAAATAAGCGACTATATTTTATTTTACGACCAACTTACTTACAGCTAAGACAGCTTTTCTGAACGCATCCGAATATTTTGAGCGTAACAAAAAATAAAGTTTTCTTGTCTCTTCCATAGTCTATACTCTATGTATAGAAAAGGAAAGAAAAAATGGTCTATGATACTTTTATTGCCAGTTTAAATAAATACCATAAAGCTCAATTTCTATTCAGATAGTCTATAGATAGACAAATAATTAGGTCAACTCAACCTTTTAATTATTTTATTCCATTGAAAAGACTGTTTTAGTTATTATTTTATGTAATTTTAAACTTTTAAAATTAAAATTGAAAATATTTAAACTTGAAAGTAATAATTATTTAAAATAAATATTATTATTTTTTTTAAATTTTGAGCCTGACCGGATCTACCACTTACTTCGAAATGTTTCCTGAGACCCCGTTGTTTTGCATCGAAAATGCAATGGTCGCCATCTTCGACTCTCGTGAATGTTTTGGTCGTAGTTTCGGACTTTGACGCTTATTTCCTAAGTGCTATGCAATTATTTGACGAAAATAGTTTCGCTGCATTAGAGGTGTTTTAAATTCATTTGCGCTAAGGTTAGTAAAGGTTTTCTTTAGTTTATTCTCGTTAAGTGTTTACATCTGGATTTTCTAGTACTTTACCATTGTGGTTCTATCGATAGTGCTAACTTCTACGTGTATTCAAATCGGTTTGTCTTTAATACTTGTGTAATTACTCTATATAAGTCATAATTTCTATAGCAATGATATAAATATACAAACCTCATTTTCGCGTATGTACATAATTTTTTCTCCTCTTTGTTAATATGCGTGCCTCATGACCTCATGTTATAAAATTTGATCATTGTTCCTCATTTAACAGCGCCCAAAACGCAGTATTTCTTGTTTTAGGTTAGTGTTTACCTATTTTGATGTCTAGTCGCCAGACATTTCAATATCCGTGCGACAATAATGGCGGCAGTAGGATTAACCTATTCACTTATTTTATGTAATTATTCCTACATAGCTGCACTTAAAATCAATTATTTGTGTGTTATACGATATACTTTCTCGTAGGAAACAAAATAAAGTGATTAAAGAACAATTTTCGAGAACAATGACCTCGACGGTCCTATCCTATTTGTGGACTATAAATATTTTACCAAGAGAGCTAAGGTGTGCATCACGTACAATCGCTGTGGTTGCGAAGATATAAGGATATAGTATCAATTTTCGGTTGCAGTCACATGAAATAACTTTTGGAGGCTGCAGTGCACTCCAAGGCGTCATCTCGGGTTTGACCCAAGATGATAGTATTTACAGCATGTCAGCTTCATCAGAATACGAATCTGCGGCCCGGCAAGTGAGTACTAGATACCCCTGGGTAAAATACACCCTTGCTATGCCTTGATACTTGTCCAAAATTCCTGATAAACTTATCTCCTTCTCCACTGTTTATGTAGTTCCTTGGTGTAGATCAGTGATCCAAAATTATGCTTGTAGTTCCAAACATCCAAGTTATTCCCACTTAGACCCACTAGTTTCATTTCACTACTAGTGTTTCATGTAGCACATAGTGAACCCATAAAGTTACTCTAGACTGAAAAATCTAGTCACATTGTCTGTCTTATTTTCAGGAAGTTATTGATATTGATTAAAGATTTTAAAATTCTAGTCTTATTCATTATAATCCTTTAGTTACTAATATTTGGTAAGTAGATAGAATAATATAACTTACTCAAGTTGTTCTGTTATTATTGCTATCATGAGTTTGAAATGAGGATGTTTCAAATGATTGTCATTTTATTTAGAGTACTTACACATGGTGATTAGATGATAATGTATGCGTCGGATGATGGACAGTTAGTGCAATATGATTTTTCCAATAATGTACAGTGTAATTTAGCTTTTTATGCTGGGTTTACTGTTAAAACTGTAATGTGAGTGTAATTATCATGTGTTGTATGATGTTTTGTATATGGTATGAATGTTAACCTTGACATATTTTTGTTTTAGGATTACGGGCCGGCCACCACCAGTGAAAATGTATATGGATCAGTTTTGGATCACAAACTAGCAGAAAATATGAATGTACAAAGTATCAGGACCCCGGTATTGAGGGCTGTGCCCCAGTCTCCCAAAGAGAGAGACCCAGAACCTGATTCCACAAACCATGAAAGCATTATTCATTCAGTTCATAAAACTGACAAAGAA
This sequence comes from Horisme vitalbata, assembly GCA_951804965.1. NCBI lineage: Eukaryota > Metazoa > Arthropoda > Insecta > Lepidoptera > Geometridae > Horisme > Horisme vitalbata. The sequence continues at coordinate 17,327,717 of OX638092.1, read as the reverse complement.
GTAGAATATCACATCACAGAGAAGAATGACACAGAGATGTCTGTAGAAACACTCGCCAACATTGTTAGGATGGATGAAGGCACAATAGATAATATGAGTCGCATAGCATACCCATTGCTGCAGGAAGCAGACAACTCAGATGATGGCAACTATGTGGAAAATTCGGCAACACTAATACAAGCTCCACTGAGCACGGCAATCGTTCAAAATGTAACAAAACTGCCACAAAACTTTACAATAAATGTAGATGCTGCAGTTAGCAACATAACCACTATACAGAATGTCACACAGGATGTGTCCGGAAGTCAAACATTATGGCTGCCAACTATTCTTGCAACCAGCGCTCCTGCAATTGATTGTAAGAATGAAGAAGACAGGCCCCAAGCTGGTGTATCACAAATTATTATTACAAGTGAAAGCTATACAAACGATACACACATAAGCCGTAGATCCAACATAGTGACAGAGACAAGTTATATCACCAGACCAAAGGCATCAAAAGTACAGATATTGAGTAACATATCTCTACCGAAGAATCCTACTTATTCCCAACAGTATATTACTCAAACTAAAGAGATAGCTACAGCTACCCCTGTGTATGCCACCCAGAACCATGTCTACAAGTTGAGCACCAATGTTGTTACTCAGAAGCATCTGACCAGCTCTGTTCTCTGTGCTAAAACACCTAAAAGCCAATCATTAATTGGGTGTTCTACCCTAACACAAAGTGTGATAAACAGCAGTCCTATCAAAAACGTGGCATACAGCCACACATTTACTAAGAGCACAAACTTGAACAAAACTTTAAATAAGGTAAACAATGGTGCTAACTTGAATGCTATGGTTGCAGCCTCATCAGGCAGTACTCAATGTCATATCCTCTCTCGAGTTGTTTCTGGTCCGAACAAGATGTCTGTTCATTCAGGTAGAAAATCTGTAAATACTTTGAAGGGATCAAAATCTGGCCAAATGGCAGGTCAGAAGAATCAATCAAGGCCAATAAAAATAATACAGCAGGCAGGATCTGCTCATAAATCGGATGCTAAGCCATGGCCTGTGGCCAGTGTAACCTATAAGAATCAAGGAACTTATGGTGTTGTGGACTCAAACACATCAAAGATAATACAGAAAGTTGGAAGCCCTACGAGTAAAAGCCAAGCTATGCCTCTACAGAAGTTTCCAGCAAAAGGTGAGCGATTAGTGCTCCAGTCCCCTTGTGGCCCGGTCCTACTCTCCACTACGCCAATAAGCACAAGTCTACCTAAAGGGCCACATTATGTCCAATCAGGAGCTACGCCTAACTTGCGTTATGTTCAAACGTACGGATCTGCAGAAAATCAAATTTCGACAGTATCTCAAGTATCAGCCAATCAACAGCTTACAGCACAGATACTGCAGTCACTATCTCAACCAAAGCTGATGTTGCAAACTAGCCCTACTCCTATCAATCACTTCACTACTGTGACTCCACTACCTACAGCTGTAATTGAGGAGCCCATTGAAATTAAAGTACCTCATCAAAAACGTATTGTCATGTAAGTATTGTTGCATAAAATTACTTTCCTTTAATCTATGTACTGTGTATTTATAGATATACTTTAAATACATATATATCAGGTATAATGTTAATTTATTTTTTACAGGGGTGACAAATCCACTTTGCTAACAGCAGATGATCTTATTGGAATGGAAGAGAGGCCTAATCTATCAGAAGAGCTACGTCGCTACACATTCCAGCCGTTAGCTTTTATTATGCTGGACCATACTTACTCTTTACCGGCACAGAAGCTGCCTCAGCCACAGCCGGCCCCGCCAGCCCCAGTGCCCCCACCGCCTCAGCCTCCTCCACCGATCCAGATTCCACCAATAGTTCTCCCAACACCGGTAACACCAACAACCCCGGTATCGACAATCGCCCCTGCGAGCCTTGCTATAGTATCGCCACCGGTAACAACTATTGCTCCGATCAGTCCTATGAAACGGAGCTCGCCTGTTATCATGTCCACCGCACAATACGAAATGCCAATAGCCGTACCAACCGGCGTCATTGGGACTTCGTTACCAATTACGTCGATGCAAATGACACCGGTTACGTACAAGCCCCAGCAGCCGCAGCATATACCGCCGCCGCCGCCAGATGACGACGCTGCCTCCATCTCCTCCAACGATGGGGATCAAAGACCGCCAGTCGGGGGAAGCGACACTGAAACTGCCCCCGAAGGCGAGGAAGAGGGAAAGACTAGATGCATTTGTGATTTTACGCACGACGACGGCTACATGATTTGTTGCGATCGTTGCGGCGAGTGGCAGCACGTAGATTGCATGGGCATCGATAGAAACAACATACCTGATGCGTACATGTGTGAACTCTGCCATCCCAGGCCTATCGACCGTCGACACGCGCGCGCTATACAAATGAGAAAAAGAGAAGAGTTGAGCGCGCTTGGGGCATCAGATTCGGATTCGGAGATCGCCCGCGGGATGCCGGGTCAGCGCAGGAAGCGACTCCTTACAGTCACTACATACACAGACACGAGTGGATCTTGTGTGACTACCTACAACTCGGGTGTACCGGTGCTGCCGCCGCTACCTCAGCCAGCGTTACCGCTACCTAAACGCGGCCCTATACCCAAAGCAACAACACAGAAACCTAAGAAATCCGAACTTTTGAGAAAGGGAGCTAAGAGGAAACTCGCCGAAAAGAGAGTTAAACGCAAGAAAGAAATGATCTTGAACAGAAGCAAATATGGTTCCAGTCTATCAAATCAATCTCATTGGCAGGATGCTTACGAACTGGCCGTGACGAATCATTACAGTCCGGAACTAAGGGCTAAGATAATGAAATACAGCAGTAAACTTGGTAGTCAGCCTAACATGGCGTACGCTTCGAACGCGCACCTATGCACCACGGTCCCACACGCGGGCGGTAAGATACTTATCGCTACAAAAGACTTGAAGGAAAACATGCCTATTATCGAACTCCGCGGTAAATATATGCTCTCCAATCAACATCGACCACAGCTGCAGAACTCTGCTAGAGCCGGCAGTCAAAAGCCTGGTCCGTTCGTCTTCTTCTACAGGCTGCCTAAAGACAACACACAGATTTGTATAGATACAAGAACATACGGCAATGAAGCCCGATTTGCCCGTAGATCCTGCAAGCCCAATGCTGAACTTCAGCATTGCATCGTGAAAGGGACTCTTCATGTCTACTTGGTGACGATTGGCGTTATACAGTCTAATACGGAGATAACTGTCGGCCATGACGCCGATGGCAGCAAGCAACCCTGCGCTTGCGGCAATCCTAAGCATTGTAAGGTGAATGGGCTCAATAGTCCCTTGGCGCCGAGAAAGAGCTTCGACTACCCTCCAAGAGAGAAGCGGGCTCGGAACAGATGTTTCAGTTCGTCGTCTCCTGTGTCACCGCCACCGCTGCCGTTCGGGCACCAAACCGGTCCACTGACACCGCCCGTCAGGGAGCCGCCCTACCTGCCATCAATGATAACCATAAAACCTGAGAGGTCGCCGATCAAACACGAGTATCCGCCTATGTCCCCAATAAAACCAGTGATTATGTCTGCTTTCGAAGAACCTATGAAAGTCGAGCCAAGGAATATCGAGGTAAAAGAAGATCTGATGAAAGAGCCTATGGAACCTGAGATGATCAAAACTGAGCCGATGCAAGTCGTGCAAGCTGAGATTATCAAACCTGAACCTATTGAAGAGGAACCATTTGATGAACCTAAACTAGAAATGGACTTAACTTCCAAAGAAGTAATGAAGCCTGAAGATTATGATGAACCCGATTTTTGTAGCAAAGTGGAAGAAAAGATTGAGGACATCAAACATATGGTATTTATACCAGAACCTATCAAGGAAGAGAACGTAGAAATCAAACCGATATTGACTCCTAAACTGACGACCCCCAAACCGATCGTAACTTCTATAGAAGAGAAAGAAAAACTGATCGCTCCTAAAGTTGAAAAAGTGGTCGAGCGTAGAAAGAGTAGGATAAGAGAAAGAATCGATTGCTATAAAGACGAAACGTCGGATGATGAGCCCCTAGAGAAAGTTGAGAAAGAAAAAATGGAAGATAAAAAGCCTACGCGAGAAATAATAAAAGTCGAACCAAAACATGAAGACGAAAAGTTATTGACTAAAGAAGAAACTGCCAAGTCCGCATGCCACGATAGATCATCGCGATCTAGCAGGAATCAATCGACTTGCGTGAACCAAGACTCAATGGACGACAAAACCGACGATTCTCAGGATAAAATCACACCCAAATCTAAAGAAAAGGACAAGAGAAAAATGGTAAGTGTATGTGTATTTTTTTATATTGTGGAATGTTTCTATCGAACACATTCTTACCGTATTGTTCTTTCAGACTCGAGAGGAGCGTAAAATGGAGGCTATAATGAAAGCGTTTGAGCGTATGGAGAAAGCGCAGCAACGGAAACAAGAGGTGAAAGAACGGCAGAAACGACGAGAATCAGATCCACACCCCAATGCTATGGACAAGGAAGATGATGAAGAAATACACTGCGCTACTAAAAAACGGAAAAGGTCAGTTTCATAATCAAACACTACTCATAAAATTTTAGAATAAGTACATTGGCAAAATCTTATAAGAATCTGAATTAAATTTCTGAGTAGTTATTTCATAAAAATAACGCGTCACCTGTAGGCGTGCGAAAACTAGATTTATTTAAACCCAAATAGCTTAGAAAAATCTGTTTACAATTTTTCTTTCCTCAGGCGCAAAGGCCGTGCCCGAACCACGTCTCAATCAAATCGACGTCGCCTAAACTCTGCCGATAGCGACATGGTGACATCTGGGGATGAAGCACCTTTGCCTCCAATGACACCGCCCAGGGCTGCGCCTCCCATGCGTCGGAATAGCACCTTGCCGATGCCAATAGAACCTGAGAGGCATAGTGAACCTCATGAGGTAAGTTATATTTATATAGATTCCAATCAGCTCTAATGGCCATGTTATTGCTATCCTATCCGGTCCTACTAATATTTTAAATGTGAAAGTTTGTCAGGATGGATGGATGATGTTGTTAGTTAACAGTCATCCAGGCTGTTATTATTTTACGCAAAAAGTATGAAACGGATTTTGATGAAACCTGGAATATACATAGTTTGTGACCTGGATTAACACATAGGAGCTGCAACAGATGCTGGACGGCCTAGCATCAGCCTCGCGAAAGATAGGTCTCGGCATGAATTTGGACAAGGCCAAAGTCATGGTTAATGACCGAATTGATCCGAGTCCTGTCATCGTTAATGGACACCTTCTTGAATTTGTTTCGGAGTATACATACCTCGGGCAAATATTGGAGTTGGGTAGAAACAACTTCGAGAAGGAGGCCAAGAGGAGGATTCAGCTGGGTTGGGCAGCATTTGGAAAACTACGTCGAGTTTTCTCGTCACCCATACCGCAATGTTTGAAAACAAAAGTTTTCAATCAGTGCGTCCTACCCGTCATGACATACGGAGCCGAAACGTGGACACTCACAGTACGGCTAGTCCACCAGTTTAAAGTCGCTCAGCGAGCTATGGAACGAGCTATGCTCGGGGTTTCTCTGAAGGATAAAATCCGTAACGAGTTTATCCGACATAGAACTAAAGTTGTCGACATAGCTCAGAGAATTAGCAAGCTGAAGTGGCAGTGGGCTGGCCATATCTGCCGAAGAACCGATAACCGTTGGGGTAAACGAGTTCTTGAGTGGAGACCGCGGCTTGGCAAACGTAGTGTAGGACGCCCTCCGGCCAGGTGGGGTGACGATCTGTGAAAGGCTGCTGGTAGAAGCTGGATGCGTCGAGCTCAGGACAGGGCGCAATAGCGCTCATTAGGGGAGGCCTATGTCCAGCAGTGGACTGCTATAGGCTGATGATGATGATGATGATGATGATGATGATGATTAACACATAGGGTACTTTTAATTCGGGTACCACGCTAGCGAAGCCGCAGGTGGAAGCTAGTAATATTATAAGATGCTTTAGTGAATTCCTAATCTTACACGCATATAAGTTATACAAGAGTGTACATGTTTATTACTGTTTCAGGAAATCGGCCTCAGCTCTGCATGTTTGTTAGTAGAAGCAGCTGTAGGTTCGGTCGAGTCGGCCTTCAAACTGCCGAAAACTAAGAAAACCATGGCAACAGAATGGATCGGCCGTTCGCCTGAACGCACGCCGTCGCCTTACAGATCACCTTACAGACCCGCTTTAGTCTCCGCACCGTCGCTTGAGAGCCTAGTTAGAGTTGCTTCAACTATGATAGGTGATCTCAGCGCTACTCAAGATATAATCGAGAATGATGAATGCGTTTCCCCGCCGCGAACGCCGGGCCGAGACAGGAACAGGCCGCCTAAAAAGTCGCGAAGGGTCACCAGGAGTACTCCTGTGGAGCCCCCGGCGGAAGTTCCAGAGGTTGTTCCGCAAATTCTTCCGCAACATAGCGCCAAGAAACGATGGCTGCGGCAAGCGATTAGCGAAGAATGCGACCAGATGAATGTGCCAGGTAAGTTGATCTACTCATTTAATCGTAAAATAAATAGAACACTGTAAGGGTTGGTATTTAATTATGTTCCTTTATTCCAGAATCCCCTCCCAATGAAATGTACACGCCATTAAAGAAGCGACGGCTAGCGCGAGAATCTTTATCGTGCGAACAGAACACCATTGTGCCTGTAAGTACTATTACAAAACCGATATACAGCCATAAAAAGTTTTCTTATCACCCCAGAAAACTAACTAGCGTTTATTCACAGTGTATTGAAGAAACCTCGCCGGTTTTGACGTCTGAAGACTCGCCGGTCAAAGATGATCCTCTATTTAGACAGTACAAAATGAGGAATATTATGGAGAGTATCTACGGCGCCCGGGACCGCACGCGGTCGGACAGCGGGCAGGGCTCCGACGATCAGTGCAACATGGACAATGACGTACTCAACGTCAATTTAAAAGGACCACATGACAGTGAAAACATCAGGAGGATTATCGGAGTACCCACACCTGAAGAAGAATTCCCCCCAGAAATACCGAGACCAGACGACATCAAAACAAACAACAATAACCTTGAACTTGAAGAGAGCAATTACAATAAGGTTGTGCCTATGGAAATAGATACGACGATACCTCAACCAAAGATCCAAGAAACAATCGAAAGCAGCATCGTTGACCCCAAGCGAATAGAAAGCCCCACTGATAAACTAAACAGCTGTCAATCCGCTGACACGAGCGGGAATTCCTCGCCGCAGCGAGACGAAATGGACGATATACAAAAGAAAATCCACTCGTTTCACACGGAAAACATACAAATACTAAAAAGCCGAAATAAAAAGCCCAAAGAAAAACGAAAGAAGGTCAACCTAAACTTCGATCTAAACATGGTTGATGATCAAATCAGCATTCAGCTGCGAACAGAGAGCGACGGAGAGCAAGAAATCAACGGTGATATTCACGACGATATGCATGAAGTTTCACCGGAAAATATTCCTCTTCCGCCGGTTGAATCGATACCGCTTCCAACTTCTTCGACGGAGAATATCCCGCTGCCAGAGGAACCGAGTCCAATGCCATTGGTGCCTCCGCCCGAAACAATACCGTTGCCAGAAGGGCCGATGACGCCTATCAAGCCTATAATACGTCGCGCGTCGCCTGTCCGGCAGTCTCCGGCAAGGCATGTGTCGCCGCCTTTGCGACGTGCGTCCCCCGTGAAACATGTCTCTCCGCCTGTGAGACACGCGTCTCCAGTACGAAGGCCATCGCCGATCCGCCATTCGCCGATCTGCCATTCACCGATCCGGCATTCACCGATCCGGCACTCACCGATCCGCCATTCGCCAATTCAACATAGTTCACCGATTCGGCATGCGTCGCCCAACCGTATGCCCTCCCCCAAACGGTCATCTCCGGTCTTGGAGGAGAAGGTGGAACAACGGCAGTGCACAACAGACCGGCCGTCAGTCCTCGACAGTTCCCCCGTACCATTCTCAACGCGATTCAGCGCAACCGGGCTCTTCTCCGGAATCTTCAGCAACATGACACAAACGTTCAACTCGGACAGTTCAATAAACGAGAACGTACCCAACATGTCTATAATAAAGAGTGCAATAGATAGGACTACTTGTTTAGATAGTGGTTTGTTCGACAAAGACGGTATAACGCAGTCGGACGAGATGAAGAGTGTTCAGGAAATTCTGACGCGTGTGAACAATATGGATAGTAATAACAGTGTAATATTATCGGGAGTGTTGAAGAGTTCTAACAAGACTGCCTTGATGCCGCCTTCGCCGAAGCTAGTTGCGAAGCCGTACTGTCCGCGGAGCAACGATCCCAGACTGAATCCTCCGCCTGCTGAGAAACCCAAACCAATTAGAAGAAAGGTGAGTGTCCTATTTTTGTTGCAGTGATTATTTTTGTTAAGCGCTGGTTGCGTGGTTAACTTCGGTGTTCTTAACAGATCACCTTGGTTAAGCAACACTCTGCCCTTTCACTACTTGATGGGTGACCGTTTAGCGACATTTAGATTTGAGCTCTTTGGAAGGCACGTTAAGATGTTGGTCCCGGCTTTTCAGTCGTTAAGCCATGTCGGAGGCCTTCGGGCGACCTAAAAACTCCGACACTAGAGTTGGTCAGTAGCTCATACGAAGAAAAAGAAGTTGCAAAAATGTTTGGCTCATTTTAGATATAACTGGTGTTTGCTGTAACCTTTGTGCCTTTAGTTTTAGGACCACCAATGTTTTCCTTCACTTTCAGAAATATGCAAAACTATAAGTATTCGTTGTTTACTAATTACTAAGAGTTAATACTGGCCAAGGTCTCTGATTAGATAACAATATCAGTAAGCGGTTAACTTCTGTCTTGCCTGCATTTGCCAACTGAATTTTCACTTTTCACCAAGCCTGTAGCATAAGATAAGTGCAGACAGACTGAACAGGCGAAGTCGGGAGTTGTGGCACAGTTCCATCAATTCTCAACTATACCGAGTCGTCATTATTATAGTCGCTTATAGAAACCTAATAATGAAGATAGACCTCCCCCCCAAAGATTTCCACGACGACGACTTAGAGCCTTTCCAACCACCTTAATTACTTTGACGCATTTATACCAAGTTGACAGTCGAAGTCACTTGCCGAAGGCGGCGCTGTCTTTAATGATAGTGTTTAGCTGGTTTAGCGATCTATCGACCCGATGTTAGCGAGACATACGATAAATCCTGAGTCCGCGGCCATAACACAAAACTATCAATCCACAGCTCTCTATAACCGAGTACCGCAAACGGCATAAGGGCGCTGCGGACGATCCTTCGGACGCGCCATCGGAAAATCAATCATCAGAAGTTGCTGAGTCGTCATCTTCGTCATCAGCACTTTCTCCGCAGCGGCTCGAAGCGGCGGCGGCACAAGCGGCAGACGAGTTGGAACAGCGCCTTCATAGAGAACTAGCACAAGAGCAGATGCCTAAAGGTATGTCTTACCATCATACATTAAATGATAGCCTTTAGGAGTCTATTATTAAAATAAATAATCTGTCGATATCCTGATATGTGTACAACATATTTTTTATTTTATTTTGAATTACGGTTTAGTAGACTCTTACTTTCGTGCCAACGACTTTGCACCTGGGTTCATTTATTTTAGTGCTTTGAGATGTTTTTCGACATGGTTTCTGTTCTAATATTGAGGTATCCTTTCTATGTCAATTTCAGACGACAATTCAAGAGCTTGAATACGCTAGATATGTCTAGTCTATAGCCACTTTTCCAAATAATATTTACGTAATTGCACCTGAAAATGTTGCCCATTCAACGACACGTTGTTTATGTAAGTTCCGCACGGTTATAATTCGCCCTAAGCCGCTACTTCGCGCCCACGTGATTAATACGGATGCGAGAATTACGTCCCGTGTACATAACAAACGTGCACTACTACTCTCAGGGGGCATTGGAAACTTCATATTGCGAAAATGAGATATACGAACAATTCATAAACATATATAAATATTTAATCATTTTGAGAAAAGTAAAGTAGCAATTAACTTTTTGGTAACTCTACAACACCTCGACAATCGTTGCGTTTGACTGAAGATAAACTACATCCAATGGTAATCGAGCAGACTGACTGCACGGGCTAGTTATGCAGACGCGCTTTAGACTAACCCCCTTTATAAACGCTACCTAAATTTAACCGTTGCTTAAAGTTAGTCCTGTCACTGCTTGTCATTATCCAACGGTCAGAGATTGCGATAGTTTAAGGCATCGTTGCTTTTGAAAAAGCTTTTGACAGTGTTCCATTCTCTTCATCGCTGCCACATAGACGCACAATACGTCGATATCCTACAAAACCTGTATCAGTCAGCGACGATGAAAGACCCTTTGCAAGAGCTAAAGCCCATTCCCATTAAAAGAATAGTGCGACAGGGAGATTCCTATCACCCAAGCCGGCAGTCTTGGAGGACTTTTTGCAATGTTGTCATTTTGTGACTTAGGTATTTAGAGATTTACATTATAAGATGTGGGATAAAAGCGATGTAGTCATTGCGACTTAAATATTTAGAGATTTATTACTTTTAGATTTGGACTAAGAGCGACGTAGTCAATTTGCCATCCAGTCATTCTGATACCAACCTAAACTTATGGCCTACTCTTAATAATATGAGGGCCCATTCTGTGAATTTCGTTAAGGAAATAAACAGATCAAAATCATTTTCTTCGCATAATTTATTAATTATACGAGGGCTTGGCAGACCAACAGCCACGTGGATGGAGGACATCGCTACTGCACAGGGAAAGACCTGGATGCAAAAAGCGCAAAACCGTATGCAATGGTGTTATGCCCAGCAGTGGGTTTTGAAAAGTTAAGAATAATGATGATGATGATTATGACAAAGGCATTGTTTATTTATTGACTGATTTTTAAGCCATAATGGTTTTATCCTGAACTAATTTTGCAGATTTATCTTAGGTAGAATACCTAAGGTTGTAAATTTAAAGCCATTCTGACAAACAATCTTGATTAAATGTCATCGCTCGCTACATTTAATATCATCGGCAATTCAAATTAGCATTATGTATACCTTGATCACGTTGCTACATTGAATTGCAACTTGCCACTTTAAATAATTACGTTTGCGCTGTGGTTCAATTGGATCAATTGTGTGAACTCGCATGTTGCTAACTTATGAAAAGGTATAGTGTAGAATCGTAACTTTATATTGTTATAATCTGACCACCATTTAATTGAAACAACTTTATTAGAAAGTTCTACTTATTATAAGACCGCAGATATAGCTCCGTGTTTAAGCAACTAGATAGCGGCAGCAAGTTGACGTTTTACATAATCGTTTTGAGTAAAGCACACTTTGAGCACACGGTAGCTCTTGTTGCAAATTTCAGTCTTATGCTTATGTAAAAATGGATTGATTTTACCGAAATAATGTCTCGTTTACGCAGGCTCTTGAGACGAAACGCGCCTCTTATTGACTGCAACGCAATACCACAAATGATGGTTTTGCTGTTGTATTGTGCAGAGGATGTGTGAGGAAGCAATCCAATTCGACACTCCTAAAAAAGGTTACACTCATATAGATTTTTTTTGTAGTTCTTTGTATAAGTAGTCGGCACGACTGTTATGTGAAGTCTTGGTCGCGAATATCTCATTCTCGCTGTACCCCTTTATCTATGCTGGTCCTTTCACACTCTCTGTCTCTCTGGCTATCCTCCCCAGTCTCATTCTATGATCCCCTCACTATCTTTACCTTTCTTTCGTGTTACGTGTCAATAACCTAGAAACAGTATTTTCAAAAAACATAGCGATTATGCCAAGCGAAACTTGCAATATTTATTTGACCTATGTTTTATCTTGTATCTGCATTGATAAGAAATTTATTGCTAGTTGCCATGTCAATTACTTTTCGTCAACTTTTTTTATTGTTAGTAATAATAACCTCATTCAGTTATTGACGACCTCTGTGGCGCAGTGGGCGAAGGACCGCTCTAAGACTCAGAAGGTCGCGTGATCGATTCCCGCCGCGGGACAAATGTTTGCATGTTCTGCAGATATTTGTCTCGGGTCTGGGTGTTTCCTAGGTATGATGTGTATGTATTAACAAAATAAATACCTGTAATATATCAATCATGTGGTTCCCCTAGCACAAGCTCTGCTTAGTTTGGGGCTACATGATGCTGTGTGATAATATCCAGCATTATTTATTTATATATTGATATATCGAAGATAATTATATAAAAAAAACCTAATTCTCTCATAGTTCATAGGTCTATACCGATATAAACTAAACATACGCCTGCAAGGATGTCTTTAGCAAATTAAAGCTATTAGCATATAGATGGGTACTTAAGATCTATTTCTGAGTTTTAAAATATATTGATGCACGATCTCATTAGTTATTGTACAATCGACATCGTCGTGCCTTTTGCGTACCCGGTGCAACTTGTAAAACAAAACAAAACTAGCAGTCGTTTGCATATAAAGTGCCGCCGCAGATTTGATAGCAGTTGGTTAGCTAGAGACACTCGACCTTGACGGTTTGCCGCACTTAAAATACTGCGCAAATCCGTAGTAATTATGACTTCACCTGTGGCTATACTACTTACTCTATAACTTGATGGTTTTTGCGTTGAGATGTGGCCAGAACATAAATTTACAGTCTTTTATTTATTGTAATACTTATATCGATAGAGCGTGATATCGCTCAGCACGTCGAAGAATTATTTTTGGCCAGTGCGTTGGTGTTTACGTACAATGAGATAAGCATTCCTGTTCTTGTTAAAATTACAATTTATATACAGGAGTGAATCATGATAATATAATATATATATATTATTTTTTTTAAATCTTTTCATACTGGCATAATGATTAGGTTCAAACAAATTGTTAAAAGATAACTTTCACCAATCAGTTGCTGTCTTCCCTGTGTTCTCGTTTAGTGGCTTTTCAAGAATCATACCAATGTATGCGCCTGCCAATATGCCAATCATGTTAGCCGTGTCGTTGACCCAATTTGTTCAAAATATGTTTGCAAAGTTGGTTCATATTTCGCATTTGACTTGTACGCCTTTTTTGCCGTAAGTGTTCGTTTTAGCTTGTGAATTGTGATTATCAAAATTATCGACTGAGCGTTGATTCGACTGAAATCTGATACCAAGTTAAACTTTGCAAATAATTAGGTACTCCATTCATGCTTCTTCTTCAGCTTTCATTAATCAGGTTACAGCCCGTCAAAGGCCATAATTCTATAGATATTGTGTAATTGACGACCTCTGTGGTGCAGTGGGCTAAGGCTCGCCTGAGACGCAGAAGATTAAGATTGCGGTTCGATTCTAGTAGCGAGACAAATATTTGTATGTTTTTTCTGGGTGTTTTTTTATGTATAATGTCTGTATTTACAAAAAAATGCATATGAGTATTATATCAGTCATGTGGTTCCCATAATACAAGCTCTGCTTAGTTTGGGGCTATTTGATGCAGTGTCCAGAATTATTATTATTACCTTTACGGTAGTTGATTTTTGGAAAGTTTTGCAATGATATACAAAGTTCTGTCCAATACAGCAATGGTATTGTTTTCATTTAACAATCAAAAGCCTCGTAAAATGAAGTATTTCCGTAGGCATTGTTTGAAAGTTGTTTTATTTGCGCAGGTGTGTTCGACGCCCAGCCGACAGCGTCAGAGCGGCAGCGGGAGAACCTCAGCTCGCGGCTACGGAGGGAGTTCGGCCTCGCCTTGCCCGAGGACGATGACGCCAGACCAGCCACCGAAACTTCCGGTACGAGGCAGGCCGCGGACGCACATCTCGGCACATGGACGCCCAGCGTAGCCCTCACCAGCCAGAGCCAGGACGCGTGGCAATTTTCCGGGAGCGTAGGGCACGAGGGCGCTTTCACTCACAGCCTCGACGGCGCGCATTTTATACCCCATCGTAACGAATCCTCGAACAGCTTGCCGGGCTACGACAACCTGGTGCTCTTAGGGCAGACCGCGCAAAACGTTGCCTCCTTGGAGATCACTAGGACTGCCAGCGACGATAGACACAGGAGTCCTAGCGCGGGTGTCGGTGTGCATTCGGGAAGACGGCTCAAATGGGGCCGGAGAGGGGTCTAACGACATGAGTTGCTATTTACAATATTTTATCATCATAACGTTAGAATTATGGTTAGGTGATAAGATGTGTTACGTATTTTTACAAAAGCTAAATAGTTCTAATTATTCTCTAGTTTAATTCGGTGTTGCCATTTTATTACATTTCGGTGTAAGTCCCGGGGGCGTTTGGACAATTGCGAAATAAATTTTAAATGAGATGTTATTATTTCTAAAGGTTTGCTTTGTCCGGCAGATGGCGGTGTTGGTGCGAAGCGGTGTGACAGGTAGATATCCGCGCCAAAACATATTTTTGTAAATCTCACGTTTTGACCGCGCGCCGGCGCCACTTGTATTATAAAACAAATATTATTATAAAATGAATGTTATACATAGATGCATAAATTATATCGGTAGGTGCGCGTTTAAGTACGCGATTTTGTATATTTCCGTTTCATCTTATACCTACGTTTTATTTTCACAGTTTTCTGCAAGTACAAATTGTTTTTATTTCCCTTTGTACATATTGTAAATAGGAAAGTTAAGATAAATTTATAGGGAATGGTATGTATGTATAATGGTAGTATAAAAGATTTTTTATATATGTACAACGTTTATGTATCTTATTGATATATTTATTTATTAACGATCTTTCGATTGTGAGTAGGGTACGACGACGGCTAGGTTTTTGTACGCATAATGTTAAGTAAATTATAGTTGTTTTTATTTGTATTGCGTATTTAGCGAATGGAGCTATTTTTAGGGATTACTCTCGTTACGTCTCTTGTTAAGGCCGGTATCTATCTACGTGAAGCGAAGCTAGTTTATAAACAGCTTTTTTCAATTTTAGAAAAACACTTCCAATAGGACATATTTGCTCTCTGCTGCGATTAAGTGGATACCGGCCCTAAGTTGAAAACGTTTTAAATGATATCAACCTATCATTGGCCCTACAAAATGGTAAAGTTTACGTTTACGGTTACAAAATTATCTTTGATCCTTAAACATGGCAGCTGTGTCTTTTCGCAAGCCTTTTCATAACATATTCTTTTATGTTATTTGCATATATCTGCTTAAATGGTTCGTTGAGACGATTGCCCTTGTTGTTATTGCGTTTTTGCTTTTAATACTAAACTACTTATTATCAATAGATTTAATTTTACTGTATTTCGCGCTGCTATTTTTGATTATATTTGTTTTCATTGTAGTTCCGATGTTATCCTGAATACCAGTTTAAGCGAAAATGCATTTTACCGTCGAAGGAACGTGGCGCATAATGTGACATTTATTTGTGTACATAAAGTATGAATGCAGCATCAGAAATCAAATCACAAACTTAGGTTAGAGCTGTAACAATAGTTCTAGAATAAAATGTAAAACTTGAACACCAATAACATAGCATTATAATAATTTCGAATGCAGGGTTGCGCAGTTAATTTTAGCCAAGAACAGCTAGGAAGATATCGTAAAATTTTAATGTTTTGAAAAAATTACTTTCATATCATAAAAAAACTCGCGTTAAAATGTAATATAGACAATCGTTCGGAATAGTGTACTATAGTTATTATTATATGGACAAAATTCATATAAAAATAATAAAATGTTGTGTATGGTAACAACGAATTGATGTTGTGAACCCCGGATAAACGCCCGCACCCGACACCCAGTGATCTTAAAGCAGTCGTTGCAAAATATTCTGTGCGTTATAAATAAGAGAGTTTAGTTTAGGATTTCGTTTGATTAGTTTAAAAACCGCCTCTTTTTAATTTGTTATGATAATTTATAATGTTTTGGGATTGAAGCTCAAAATTTTACTTGTGGCCTAAGGAATAACGGGAAAATGAGTGTGCGACAGGTTACTTTGAAATAAAAAAGTAAGTACCGTCACTGATTGCCCAAAATGGAATAACTAGCTTTTTTATGTTCAATTATCTCGATGGTCGCAGCTCATTATGTAACCGAATGTATAGCATATAGGATGTGCCGCTAATTATCTAATCTAAGATTCTATGTAGTTAAACTACTGTAATGCCCAGTGTCTTACGCTCCATCCCAAACGTTGCTCAAATGTTCCTACTTTCGGAACCTTGGAACGAGCCTCTTATACGGAATGTGTGCTTTTTGTGGTTGAAGTTACGAGTGAGAATAATAACGGAGAGGCTGTAAACTGAACACTACAACTCAAATTTCTGAAGCCAAGCCTCCTACTATGCACCTACAGTCGCCAGGAACGCATCTTTAGCATACATGCTAAGCATCTGTACCTGTTGATTTGTAACATAAACACGTTGAAGTTTTTATTTAGCTTTCAATGCAAATAAATTCAAATAAAAAGCATATACTCGTCAAACATCAACAAAAATGTTGTTTCTGATAAATTTTCAGTTCTAATTTCAAAATTATTTAATCCATTTTTATACACTTAGTGCACTAAGAAAAGTCATCATTAGTACAGAACTAACAGAACATTCAAAAAACAGGTAAGTGTTTTACACGTAGTATGAGGCTTCAAATGTTCGTGCAATCAACAAAAATAGGTCTTTTTTTCCCCATTTTCCGGCAGCAGACGAAGCAAAAATGCATTTTACCTACATTGTTTTTGCTTCTTTACAGAAAACAAATTGAGTTTGATGCGAGTTTACAGCCTGTCTTTTAACTGGCTGCTTATCCCAAGTCAATTCTTAGCCGGAATGGGTTGTATTGTTATCTTCCTTTGAATTAAACGAGGCTAAGCCAACAATTTGGTGATATTTTAATTCTATAAAACATTTATGATATTTGCTGATCTTCCCGTAGTCTATAATAATTGGAAATTCAGATTCTGATTAATGGCTGATATAAATATAATCCGAATCTCTTGTGCCCGTGGTTGGTTATCTCACTCTTGGGTGTTTTTGTATAAAATTGTAACGGAAAACTGTCCATCCGCTAGAGGCGCTGATTACAAATTTGAATTTTGATTAATTTGACTTGTGAGAGTGAAATCAGAGGTGTGAAACTCAACCTAATAAGCAAACTTTATCAGCATTTCAGCGGATGTATTTCGAATCATTTTCGATTATTCGGATGATCAGCCGTAGTTTTTGCTACTTACTTAAAATTTTAGTCCTTGACGCATAATTCTTGGTAAATAACTTAGTATTTTAGTCAACATGTTGCAATACCGCCTGCAAGGCAATGTACTAAATTTATTGTCGATTTATAATAACGCAGATTGATATACACAGTAGCCACTTATTTAATTCATGATTTATTATATTTTTGTAATGTATAAAGAGTTGTAAGGTCTTTTTTAAAATATTTTTTTATAAATCAATTATAGTGTATGAATTTCTATGGAAAGCCAGTGTGATGGCTTTCGCACTTGTAAATATTTTGATCTGGATTTTACCTAGTACATACTAAAAACAACCGCTTCTTGTCTTGTCGTTAGGTGCATTTTGCTGTGAGAAATACAGAATTATAAAACAGTAGTACTTGTAGAACGATTGCACTATAATTCTAAGTAGATGGATAGGATGTATTCCAGACAGTTTTCATCAATAATAATAAAATAAACTGGACACTCAGCATCATGCGCTCTAACTCCTAAATGTTTCTTGTAGCATATTAGACAAATCTTTGTGATAAAAATGTTTATTAACATCCAGTAGAGAACTGTAAATAAAACCTTACTATTATTTATAACGTTAAGTGGAAGATATATTTTGTTATGGTGAACATAAAGCGCACTTTCTCTCGTTTGCCATATTTGATTCTAGACTTGTTCTTTCCCTTGTGATCGCACCCACCTTTGCTATCCTTCCCTGTTTGATTTATATTATGCGTAAGGTATTCGTAACGATAGAATATTTTGCAATATTATAATTATTTTTTGTAATGCTAAGTGGATCATAAAAAAGTTGAGCTGTATATTATCCAGATGTTAAATATTATTATTTCTTTCTTAATGTTTGAACTAAGCATGTAAAATTTAAAATAATAATATAGAATAAAAGATGTTATGATAATTAATTACATAATTCTTTGTTTTATCTGCGACCTCCCCCGATAAAAATGAAATACGATATCTGTAATAACATATATTTCTTAAAAATACTTAATCTTTTATGTACAAAATAAAGATAGTCTTTCATAACTAACGTTACTCATAATTTGACACTTAGTTTTCACACATCTAGTCATACGTTTTGTAGTATACAACAGTAGAAAACTGACATTATCATTGTTAACTTCTATGTTCATAAACCTCAGTCTTAATTCCGCATACAGACACCACGCTTTCAAATTCTTTTCTACTTACACCAAATAACAGTAATTTTAACAGTTGCCAGACAAACCAATTTTCCTCTCAAAATGCCAAAATGAAAGTAATACAAATATACACTACAAACAAATGTACTGTTGTCTTAATATAAATGACTATCATCACTCTTATCACAGGAGCTACGACATCGAAATTCTTAACAACTAAACAAAGTACCGGAATATACTTAGTAATTATAATTACAAAATACACTCATCCAAAACAAACATGGTAACTTTTAAGATCTTTATCTATGCATTTTGGGAAAAAACAATTGTGTTTGATATTGGTGTAATATAAAGAAAAGGTCCCATGCGAGTGGGTATGTGTTTAAAAATAATATAACAATATTTAGTGTATTAGAAAAAACTAAAATATGTTCCCAATAGATAAAACTATATGGAATTCACAGATTTCTTAATATTAATTAGCTTTAAGGAGGTACTTAGGTTTTTGAAAGCTGCACTATTGATTTTAATCTATTTTACATTGTTTTAAATACATATCCATAATGTTTACAGGTCATGATTTACTGCTAAATGCAGCTGGATCAAACACATGCAGCTCTAAATAGAGTTCTGTCTGATACATTAAAAATGCACCCTAAAACAGGTGTATTCATATGTAAGCAGATTTTCAATTTAGTGGACTTTTAGTAGGTACTGTTTTGAGAACCAAAGTTGCTTAGAGTACGTAGACTAGGGCTTAGCACTATACTATTACACTACACTCCACATTTCAGCGCCATTTTGGTTCCAGTGACCTGTTCGAGTTGTTCATTGAGTCTATTGGTTGCGCCACTCCTCGTTCCGTTCTCGCTTCATGTGATAGTTCATGCAAGATTGGAAGTTGACGTGGATAGTGACAGGATGCAGAGGTGCCGGATGTTGGGCAGCTAACGCGTCGTAAGGACCGAGGTGTCGGGATAAGCAGGCGTAGTCCACACTGAGCGGTACGTAGTATTTTCCTGTAAATATAAAATTGCGTGATTTGGTGGGACTTTCCTACTGACTGATACTGATAAAACCGCTATAGGCGCTGTTATGGCACACCCAAACGTTTTTTTATCATGGGAGTGCGGAATTTTAACAAAAATCTATGACTATTCTCCCTAGTTCTTCTCGTAGTAATTCCATGGGTACTAAGGATTAAATTAATTCCTGAAATGATCTGCCAGAGGAATGGTCTTTTTCAGACTTCCATACAAAAATGTTCTTTATAAGTACATCATCATCATCTTCTTCAACAACAACCTATAGAAGTCCACTGCTGAACATAGGTCTCCTTCAAGGAGTTCCACGAAGAACGGTCTAACAATCACCGGCAGAGGAGACAAACCCCCGCGAGGAAGTGTAGGTGTGAGACCCCCCACCAGATAAGTACCTATACTATCATAATTTCTAGTATACAGAGAATCCCAGAAATTATGTAGGTTACTTTATTAGTAAATAGGAGTCTACCTACGAACGAAGGTACCCATTAAATTCAAAAGGTGGGCTAGGTTAAAGTTGTCTTGTTTTAAGTAAACTTTAATATAACCCAAACGCTAACAGTAGAGAAGCTCTTACCTAGGGCATTCAACGCGAAGATAGGGACGTATTGCGTTGGCGGCTTCTCGTAGTGCTGGTGATGGGGAGACTCGCTCGACGTGTCCTGAAATGAGGAGTGGTCCGTTAGCCACTAACGCAGTCATATGAATATTGTGCTCAATTAAATTTAAATATTTTTTTATGATGACGGAGGCCTTCGGGCGAGCCAAAGTCTGACAGAATTGGCCATTAGCTCATTCGAAAAGAATATCGGAAGAGAATTCAACATGAAAATTTGATCCTACTACCACTTAAAGCCCGGTGAGGGATAATCACTACCGCCGCTTAAATGCGCTATAATGCATGTGCGAAGGCGCGCTTATAAAATCTGTACTGAAGAGGCGTAGAAAAAGCTTCACAGCCCTATGTATCGAATGTGTAGACGGAATAGGGGATTGTAATAGGAGACTATTGGCTTGTTTTGATTGGTTACCTGTGGGGATGTATCGCGAGTTTCCTCAGTGGATCCCGAGTTCGAGGTGGATGTGGAGGGCGCCGGCTTGGCGGCTCTCCTGCGCTTGTGGGTATACACCTTGTTTTGAGGGTGCTGCTGACGAGTCATGTCTGTCGCCTGTGAATACAAATACAGCATTAATGGATGCACTCGTGGTGTGACTTACTTCGGTGTTATAAGCAGATCATATTTATATGCACCACGCCGCCTGGCCTCTTCATGGGTACCTACTAGATTTAGGAATTTAATCCGAGTGCTTTCGTGATTCGGAAGGCACGTCACCAGAGTTGACTAGTTCATACGAACGATGAAGTTGAAGATCATTGTGATCTTAAAAAAACCTTTTACTCAATTCCAACTAGTTTTTTAAACGGTACCAAAACCTTTTTTCTGTATTAATTCCACTTGGAGTGTCTTATTTTGAAATAGGTGGAGCGTTGACGGGATTTTCGGACATCAGGTGTAAATGACTACTAACAAAGGTAAATTTTTTTATAACATTAAATATTTAGATTTCCAAACCAAATCTGAAAAACGCCACCGAAATGACGAAGTAAATGAAAGTAACCAACCTCAGTAATTTCGCAATCTTGCGACCGCGAAAACCGTCTCTCGATGCTGTTCTTGAACTTGTAAGATTGTAAGTAGTCGTCTCCATGGTCGGGCTTCCTCACAGCGCGTAGCTTCGGCTCCGGGTTGCGTCTGCCATCAATAGGCAGTCCTGAGGCTTCGCTCTCGCCCAGCTGGATTTGACTGACTGATACTGGAATTTAGATAACCGATTATAGCTATTGTTACATTAGTTAAAAAGCGGCTATGGGCTTGCAACCATTCACGTGGTGGAACTAACTGTTTACCGACCTATCCTCGAAATATTTGCTTGCATATCTTTAGTGGGGATAAAAAACGTCCGGGTTGAGACGCAAGAGGTGTCAGATTTGGTGATGTCCGTACTCTACAATCATTAAATTCTATTGACGTTACGAGACAATCCTAGTGTGGGGTCTAGACTTTGTAATGTAACTACGTATGTGGTGATTGTGTGCATTTTAATAAATAAATAATGCGGGACGTGATCATACAGCATCATGTAGCCCCAAACTAAGCAGAGCTTGTATTATGGGAACCACATGATTGATATACTACACATATATATATTTTTTTGTAAATACATACATATCATACATAGAAAACACCCAGACCAGAGACAAATATCTACAGAACATGCAAACATTTGTCCCGCAGCAGGAATCGAACCCGCAACCTTCTGCGTCTCAGGCGGACCTTCGCCCACTGCGCCACAGAGGCCGTAATGATTGGGAATTTCAAATTACGTGTAGTGTATCTATTGGGTGTACTGTTGCGTGTATTCGACAACACGGCCGATTTCGGGTGTCATATTTTTATAGCCTAACACATTTATTACTTCAAGCACCTTCAAGTAAAAACTTTTACTATAAGAAATTCTAAGTATTGCAGCCAGAACTACACTCATAGGCACAATTAACCGCCCACCTTGTATTTCTTTACGTTTACAGTATTCGTCAAATTAGTACCATATTTGATGGAAGATACGATGGAAGATTAAAAGCAACCATTAAGACTAAATAAAATTACTAAAGTCTAGAAAAAATTCTATTATTAAAAAAAATATGCCAAAATAACGATCTTGGGAAAAATTCCCATGAAAATGTAATTTCTTGGAGCCGGTTTGACAATCCATGATGTCTTGAATATCCGACTGAAGGATATTGTGCCACTCCTCTACCGCAGCCGTTTTGAGCTGTCCTTGGGTCGTAGGGTTTGGTATTCTTACTCGGATACGACTTTTTAGGTTGTCCCAAATATGCTCAATCGGGTCAGATCGAGACTGCGTGCCGGCCATGGCAAAACTTGAATCCCGAGCTCATCGAGGTATTGAGCGACAGATTTTGTGGTATGGCAATGAGCATTGTCGTGCATTAATCTGAAGGTCTCACCAATAAATGGTGTGAAAGGTCTTGTAAGACTTATTCCACGTATCTTTCAGCGTTCACACCGCCTCTATCAAACACCACAAGATCGGTACGAGCCTCGTAAGACATGCCTTCCCTAACCAATATTGATAAACCCCTCTCTGATAGCCCACGGTTTCAGTTATTGCGCATGAAGCAAACCGTTCATTTTGGCGCCTGTATACACGTTGACGTTCTTCTGGACCATTTAAGGCTGGAAGGACGTACTGCTCTCATCTGAGAACAGTACGTCCTTCCATTCCTCCACAGTAAAGTCAGCATATTCTCGTGTAAAGGCAAGTGTAGCTCTATGATGCTGTGAGAGCAGTTGTGGAACGCGAGCTGGACGAAAGGCCTCAGATTAGTGACAGCCAGTCTTCTTCTAATGATACGTTCACTTACGCTTCAGTAGCGGTGCTGAAGCGATTTCTAGGTGTATAGGTGGGTGGTTAACTGTGCCTATGAGTGTATATACTATAAATGCTTGCTCTAATAGAACGCCATGCTATATAGTATATGGAGCATTAGGTCCTTCTTTGCTATACCTACTATATAGCACAATAGTATCGCGTAGTCTGAACCCGGTTTAACAATGTGAAAACAACTCGTACCTACATTTTCCTGTTTTGTTCCTTGCATGAAGTTAAACAGATATCAACAAGCAACATCACATCACTTCATGCAGTAATTATGAATGTTACTCACATCTGGAATGAAGTCCGAACCCACCTCTATCGCAGTCCATAGGATAGGGTTCCTCGTAGGGCCCAGGGAAGGGCGGTGGAGCAGGCGGCGGGGCTTGTGTTATCACCCCCTTAGAGATAAACCCATGGGAACTGCTTGACGAGCTGGTCGTCTCTGACGAGGAGTTGGGATGGGGGCGAAACTTTTCTCGCGGCAACACTTCTCCTAGAAGAAGGATAAAAATGATAATTTCATCAGGCGGGAAATTGCCAACAATTCCGGAAAATAGTAACATCTTTCAGTACTATCAAACAGTTTAAAACAGATAAAAATCCAAACTGGTATAAAATTATTTCTGCCGTGTCAATTTTGGACCGGGTAAGTGAGCTGTAGTGCTGGATAACACCCAATATACGTCGATTTCCCACTGTCTTGTTTGTGTAAATCCTTTCGCTTTTATACCAATCATAACTCGATGGGCGGCGACGACCGACGGTAAATAGCCTACTTACTGTGTGTGGTCTTCGTATCGGATTCACTATTAAATTGAATGCCATGTGCATGTGCCATTTGCTGAAGACTTTATCTCGAAATACAAGATCGATGAATCATAAGAGTGAATGCTCACAGCTTACCTACCAGAACAGCTGACCTACGCCTGTCCAGTTCAGACAGCCAGGATCTTACCTTTAGTAACAGCTTCAACATGTCTATGCATATGCGAAGTCATCTGCACGCAGAGTGCGTCAGCGGGACTGTACCCCCTGACTTCCACCAGGAATCTAACAGCTTCCCCTACAGCCTCGTTGTAGCCGGCCCTGAAGTGTTCCTCTCCCGCTTGCCGGTCAGCAGCTAGAAATAGAACCCACGCGAAGATGGAGCATCTTCCCCTGGGCGACTCCCAACAACATTAGATCCCTTCAGTAGCACTCCGAGCAGAATTGTAAACGGTCGTGGGTTTTTATAAATCGGGCAAGTAGCTTCGCTTTTCCGAAAAGTTCTTTTAGAATAGATGTTCTATTTTTTATTTATATTTATCTTGTTTGCGAACTTTCAACTTACCTGCGTTGTTAAGAACTTAGTTGCCAGATTTATTTACTATAAACCTCATGCAGAGAAGATAAAGCGTCCATGTAAAAGAATGGGTTACCTAGTAGCAAGACAAAATCATCAATATCCCGATTGAAATCTCAGGTCTTGCTCCATCAAGGCACTTCTTAACATTTGCTCCTATACCTTCAGGATTGTTTACTACTACTCGACGATTCAGAGTGCGTTTAACTTTGAACCATTCTGAGATTATGCAGAAAATACTACTGAGAAATCTAATTCTCTAAAGCCGATTCAGGCTACGCAAGTGTAGGTATTTCTTTTCTGACATTATCTAAAAACATTTAAAAGCTTCTGAAGAAAACTAAGTTGTTGAAGTCTCTAAAACTAACGTAACTTATTTGGGAAAGAGCCAAAAATGGCATGACAAAATTTTGTTTGGATGAAGCCAAAGGTTTTTTTTCCTAAGTTTCAAAATTGAATGTATTTAGTAGGTATCCCGAAATAAAATAGTGAAAAATAATTTAGTAATTGAAAAGATCGATTCTAATATTGTTTGAAATAATTGAAGTAAAATCAACTCTTTTCCCCACAAGGATGAGCAATGCATAGGTACTTTAGAAAAATTTTGAACCCTTCTTGGTTTCAAAAATTTCAAGATAATATAAAGAAACATTATTGCATTTTTTGTGTCTCTGTTATCTCTATCTTTCTAAACATTTTTGCAATGATTAGTGTTAACCTACACATACTTTATAATCTAAGATGGAAGGTGGGTGGCTCAAACGCTACCCGAATTAGGGTTGGTTTGGAATAATTGCTGTGTGCACTATCCCCACTATTATAGCTCGCGATAGGTTTGTTTAAATAGCACAAACAGGTTATGAATGCTTCGTCAACTGCCTTCAATTATTTCCAACACAAAATGGGATACTACGAACCAATTGTTTGTAAGATTACCGTTCGCGCGATCCTGCAAAAATTTCAGATGTCGTATGGCCATCTCTATAATCTCTGTCTTCTCCACCCTGCCGCGTCCTTTCTTCAGGTATTCAGGAGGAATGAGGCGGGATAGATCTGCCAGACAGTTGTTCATTCTGTCACGACGACGCTTTTCGATTATTCGGTGAGACATCGGATCTTGCTATAGAAGAAAATTATATTGTAGCTAACTGGTCAATGCTGTTATAACCAGGATCAAATGGCTGATGGTGAGATGATGTCTAGGCCTACGTACTACCTACTGCTTAACCGTTCTTACTTGACAGCATAAGGCAGTGCAAGTGTCTACAACGTAAGAGTTAGGTGGGTGTAAGGTACAATCTAGCAAGATTTTCGACCTGCCGTCTATTGCGTCAACTATCCTCCACAAGATCAACTTTGCTTGTTTATTAAGTAAAAACCCAACTATGCTCACGTATGGTATACACTAAACACATCTGATTGAAGAAGCTTAGATATTACTTCCGATGTTCATTTTTATAGGCGCGCGTGAATAACATGCCATAACCTGAGGATGTTTAATGACCCGAGTAAGGGCTAAGTACACATTACGGAGTAGTACGTACATTCCAAAGAACAGTATGGTCACTTAGGTTCACCAATACTGCACAGTAATCCGCATGTCAAGTGAGAAATTAAAGACAACTAACTACATGTAAAGGTTGAGGCTGAGATGCAAGGGGCTGCGGGTTTTATTCCCACTACTGGACAAAATGTTTGCATAATCATCAGATATTTGCTTCTGGTCTGGGTGTTGTGGTACTATGGTGTACTCCTAGTTTCTAATACTCATGCCAGCTATTGTATGTGATTGTTGAGCGCAATGGTGAAAATTTGATTATCAACTTCAATTGAATATACTAGGTAAGTGGTGTGTTTAAAAATAATAAAATGGGCATATTCAGTTGACTTGCCCTCGAGACCTTCCCCTTCTTGAGGTAGGCACCGCTGGGGTACTCTGCCTCATCCTCCGATGGAGCCGCGAAGTTGAGCTGGTCCGCTCGTCCATAGCCGTCATTCGAGTTGTAGCTGAAACAAATAAACCTTTTATGGACACTGACTGGCAAGGAGCAAAGGAGTTTTTATTTGAGGGAACCTGAAGGCCTCCGAACATAAAAACATCTAATAAACTAGGGTTTCTTCTCAACTAAATATTTGAATCACGAATCTACAAGTAGTGGACCGCAACCACAACTGTCCACAAGGCGGGGCACGACATCGAGAGTGTGGCCAGCCGCGGGGCGAAACAAAGGTTAGGTCTCGGTAAGGTTGGTAGGTAGGTGCCTAGCCTTCGAATACCTAGCTTGTTTCTTTAGACTACATGCCTGTGTAGTTTTTGGCTTACTTCGGAGTTTCGGGGTAAATCATGTAGAATCAATTACTCAGTCCGGTCGCTACTTGGATTGAAGCACTACCATGCTTCGGAAAACACGATAAGATGTTGATCCCAGCTTTTTCAGTCGTCAAGCAATGTAGAACGGAGGTCTTCGGGTGGCCCAAAACCTCTGACACCAGAGTGGGTCACTAGCTCATACCACAGACAAGTCTGTGCTCATACGAAGAAGAACAAGAAACTTGCTTTTATTTTGACATGTCTATCATATCCTCGAAAAGCGTAAAATAAAGTCCTTTATGTGACTTGGGCATCTAACACGTGATCGCGAAGGTCAAATAATTCGTATGTATACATAAAATATTCTGAGATACCTACCTACTTACATACAGAAGATTTAGATTATATAAGATAGGATTGCTTGAGAAAATACCTAGGCTGGCTGTAAGAAGGTAGGTAGGTCGGTACCTAGCACAGACTACTAGGATGCTAACGCATGTACCTAGTTAGGTACTCTATATACATTACATACCCCCGCCATCGATTAGTATATACACCCAAGTCCTCCTAGGTTCCTATTATACCTGCCCAGTCTTTAAGGAAAGGTCGTGATGTGATACTGTGGTGATACAAAGCTAGCTATCAAAGTGGGTAGATGGTACCTACACTCGGTCAGTGCTAAGCTATGTGCACCAATGAATATGATTGGTGGATATCAAATGCATCCATAGCAACGTAGCATAGCACATCTCTGGTGGAAAAGCAGCCTTAGTTAATAACTTGGCAGGGGGTCAAGTCTGCAGGACTTCTTTCATGAAAGGACCACAGAACATGGAAAGGACTCAAAGATAACCACAATTTTACTTTTTATGAATGGTAAAAAAACAAAAAATACGTTCATTTTTAATGTCATGACCATGACTGGCAAAGAAAGAATTCATTGGAATTTCCGTTGTCTGTCAAATATTTAAAAAAGTTGTGGATTAAAGAAAGCCAAAAATAAAAAAGAAGAAAACGGCAACAATTTTGAATAGTGATGTGCCCGCAGTGATCCGGAAAGTGTCAAGTACGGAAAATGCTACAATAAATTAAATTAAAATTAAATTGAATAAATGAGCTTAGGTAGATACGTATTGAAATACTGATGAAATCACGACACACTTCAATGTTCAACAAACTAGTCGAAATCGCGACCAAGACCAGTAATTTTCGGGTTGCGGGATCACTAAGTATTATTTAGGTACTTAAGTAAGTTCTATCTTCCTAACAAAAGATAAAAAGTCAGTTATTTTTAAATCATAATTAGGTCAGTAATCATCATCATCAACAATCACTGCTGATCATTATCTTTCCATGGAAGAAACTCCACTTAGTCGGGCATGACTTATTCAAAAACTAATTTTAGTAGGTAGCTCATAATAATTATCTACCTAAGTAAGTAGCTAATCGTCCTCCAGGGAGATGGGTTGACGATATTAGAAAGACCGTCGGGGGCACCTGGTTCAGAATAGCGCAGGATCGAGGCAAGTGGCATAATCAAAGGAAGGGCTATGCCCAGCCGTGGGTCGATAAAGGTTGAAATGATGATGAAGTAAGTAGCTACTAGCTTTTTAGTAAATTAAGTTTTTAAGTTTACTACCTATCTAACAAAAGCAGTAGTAATGTTAGCTATCCTTGTATTCATGCTTGGCAGGTACTAAGTAAGGTACATAGTAAATATTTTAGTGTTGATGGTTGCTGCATTATTTTATCAGTGCTACTGACTGCGTAATCGTATGTAGGTACGAAGTCGATCACGTTCACATGATTGTCAAGAGTCAAGAGTATTGCGAGAAGGTAAATAGAAAATAGATATAAATGGCGATAAGGATCAGCTGATATTTCTTAACGAAGAACTGACCATACTTCACATCGTCACCGACTATCGAGTTTCTAGAAAACAATGAGTGGGTAACCTACCTATTTTAACTGCTTATTTATTTTCTCTAAACTTAAACTCTACTTGGATCGTAAAATTTAAGTCAAGCTAATTTTCTTGCCATATTTTATGAGTTTATTTACATTTTTTAATGTAAATAAAAAAAATAGGTACATTTCAATTAACCCTGTAACCTGCCTATTTTAACATTCGATTTTTTTTATATTAAACTCTGCTTGAGCAAAAAAAATCTTGCCATACTGTTTGGTCCAGTTAAGTCAAAAGCTCTTTTATATTATATGTTAATAAAAAAAATAGGCAGGTTTGATATTTCAATTAAACCTTATGGTTCCTTCCTATTAAATAAAGAAATGTTGTATTGGATTGATCATAGCTCATAATTATTTGTATCTATGTAGTAGGTACCCAGCTAAATAAGTTTTATAAATTTAGGTGTGCCTAGCTAAGTAGTGAGTAAGTAGTGTAGGTAGCTGTAAAATGTATTTTAGTAAACAAAAGCACAAAAGTTCCTGCCTGATTATTAAGGTGCCTGCAGCAACCATCAGGAAAATCTGTCATAATAGCAGATAGGCAGATACAGCTACACTAACAACTTAGAATCATAATGAATCCACAAATAAAAGAACGAATTACCCATATACTGAATAAAATAAATATACTAACCGAATAAATCCGTAATCAAAACAAACTAGATACATCAACCGCAAAAAAACAACTAGTAAGACCTTGAACTTACTTTAGGAGTCCAACAAGCAGAGGGTCTGGTTTCCTTTCCTCCCTCGCAAATGGGGTTAAAAGTACATTCATCACAAATCACAGTAATTTATAAACAATTATTTTCCTCCTTGGATAAAAACACGTCCTGTTCGGCCGCCCGTTCGGAGCAACTGTTCGTTCCTTCGGACGGAGCGTACACGAGACATGGCAAGTGCGTGCGTACCACTGGGTTAACAATAATTCTGAAAGTTTGAGGAAATTTTCGTACACGAGACAACAAGTGCGTCTGCGTGCGTACTACTCGGTTGACAATGATTCTGAATGTTCGAGGATATTATGGTAAAAACCCTACTTTATTTTCTCTGTTAGAGATGATTATTTTTTTACAATAGAACCTAGATCAAAAAACTTTTTTTTCGTTTATTGTTTATTCTTAGAAAGGAAGATATCAAATAAATAAATAATTAATGTCCTGAAAAGTAAGAAGGTGCATAGAGTATGAAAAGTACTTTAATTAATGAAAACCAAGATCGTTATAATAATATTTTGGAAAATGCCTCGCTCCGCTAATGTATAACAATTACCACTACATGCATGCAATGCAATTAAATGAAGCGATAAACGACAATATTCACGTGTTTTATCATTATCAATGATTCACGTGAGTTCGATACACTTGCGATTATAACATAGATTTGGTATCGGTTATAGGATAAGATGAAAGCTAAAAATACTATAAGCTAGCTTAACATGATAATTAACGACTATAAAGTTTTTTTTCTTTAACTATTTTCACAGTGAATTTTCAAGTAGGTTTTTTAATATAATTATGATAAAGTTAATAATATATATTTTAAACATTTCTATTATGTTTTTTTTGTTCTCTTTAATTTTACATGACCTATTTGTATTTGATAGTCACAGTACAGACAACGGCCACTTAATATTACACGTTACATTACGCTAGTTAAAAGAAACTATTTTTGAAAAAAGATTCATCACTTTCGAGCAAATTGAGATAAATTCTTTGTTCAACACAACGTATGGACCCATTAACAGCAGCACGTGTCTACAGGCCAGTTACGTGAATGTAGCGTACCTACCTAAACACTTTTAATGACGCGATATTGTTGTTTCGTGCAGAATGAAGCTCAAACACGAGTAATAAGAATAATACAAGTTCATTAACTCAAATAGCTCGTTAAAATTACACTTACGATTAGGTAAAAAGGTATGGGTAGGTATCTTAGTCTATTTATTTAGGTACAGTCAGTCTACACAGCCTACTCCAACTAAGTACCTGCTATTATATCTACCTTCTTATACAGATAAATAGGTAAGTAGGTACATACACCTGTGTAAGTCACTGAAAACCAACGTCAGTCAACGTCGTATCATGATTCTACAGTACCTATACCTAAAACCTACGCTGATTGACGACCTTTTTGTGTCACTGTTTCTCTTGTTACATTTATGTACTTGTCTTTGTTTATTTTAGTATGATATTTTGTGACTCAGGAAAATATTTCGTTACTTTTCCTTTGCTATATGACCTTAAGTAAGAAGGTTAATTACCATATTGTTAAATCTTGTGGTAGGTAGCAGCAGGTAGGGTATCTGGGTATACTAGTGATAAACTAGTCTCGTCAAATCTCATTAAGCACCACGTGAGTTATAACAATCGTTCGTTCCATATCGGCCAGTTTATTAATAAAGCTAAAAAGTTATCAAACATTGACCTTTTTAACCTTTTTACCCTTAAAACTACTCTTGTACATTCCAATAAATAAAAATAAAAAACCGGTAGGTTATTTTTAATAGCTAGGTGAATCAGTTGGCTATCTAGGTCTTTCAACGTAAGGTTCAACTCTGCTAAAAGATCTTACGCTTATTTTAAGAAGAAGGTTTGAAGGTTGCCATAATCACCACAATAAGTTCTCACTGCATACAAAATTGTTTTGAAAACTGACCTACATTTTCCACTACACGGCCGTAGCATTCCATTCAGGCGTTGAAGAGCGAGATGCATCGTTGTGCAAGCAGGCGGGTGACGTCTGAGACACGTGTCGCGCTCACGTGCCGGGGTAACGCACGGTGGCACGGAGACTGCCGAATGCCCGTGCCGATGATCTCAGATTATAGAAATGCGATTGCGCTGATACCATAATATCATTGGCTATTTCGAATATCGAATCGTCACAAAATGCGACCCGGTGTAATTTTTGTGATATTGTAGCTCTCAGCGTCAATACATAAAGAATTATGAAGATATTAAAATGCTTCGTAACATACCTAAAGAATAATATTAAAAGCTTTTATTTAACTTGCATTGTAACTATGTAGTATGTTCGGGTGAAATCTAGCAACTCAATTTTGAAGGAGATATCTTCAACCGATTGAGCTGAAATTTTGTACACATGTTTAGTTTGGATGACAATGCATAGTAAGATGTGCGACGTTATTTTAAATTCAATATGGCGGAGCAGCCAAGATGACGGACTAGTTATTTTTAATGCACTCCTACAATATGGGTATCAAATGAAAGCTTAGGTTAGGTTTGCTTAGAAAAATACGAAAAATAAAATAACTTAAATCTAAATCTAATATGGCAGATGGCCCAAGCTGGCCGACCAATTTTTTTGTGCACTCCCATGATATGGGTATGAATTGAAAGAGTTTGCTGAAAGGAATAGAAAAATAAAATGTCTGCTCTAAATTCAATATGGTGGACAGCCCAAGACGGCGAACTAGTTATTTTATGAACACTCTCATGATGCGGGTATCAAATAAAATGGTTTGCTGAGAAGAATACGAAAATGACTTCATTCTTAATCCAATATGGCGGACCGTTCAAGATGGAGAACTTATAAATTTTTTACACACTCCTCTAATATAGGTATGAATTTGGGTTTGCTGACAAGAATACGAATAAACTGACGTCTTTGTCTCCTTATTGAATAACTTATAGACTGTACTAAATTGACAGCCAAACGACCAGTCGACAATGATGCTTTAAATTAAATTAATGAATAAGAAAAATTTTGATACCATAATACAGTATTAACTAAAACATGAGAAATAAATGATTTGTAATCAAATTAATTTAAATTTATTACATTACACAATTTATATGATAAAAAAGGTCGTCGCAAGATTTACACTTATAGATTTGTATTTACCTATTTTATAAAATACATACTTTTTCATAGATTTATAAAAAGACATGTTCTTTAAAGTTGAAGAATATCTACGAACTACGGAACTTGTCCGGTTACGGAATGGCAGAAAAGGCAAAACAAGCGAGCAAGTATCATATGTAGGTATAAGTAGGTATCATACGTATACGGAATGGGTTACGGAATTATATGCAGTGTTTAAAAAATATTTGAAATGGATTTCCTTTTCTATCACGTATAATTTCGTGACCTATCGATTGCTGTTGTTGGCTAATAAAATACTTAGAGGTACGTAGTTTTAGTAGTAGTAGAGTTCTTTGTGGGGGGCTCGTCCGGGGAAGTACTGCCACCATGCCTATTTCTGCCGTAAAGCTGCTGTGCTGTGTTTCAGTTTGAAGGGTGTGGGAGCCGGTGAAATTAAAGGCACAAGAGGCTTATCATCATCATGCCTCAAGTTGATGGACGCAGGGCGTTGCATCGAAGAGCACGTTTCAAAAAACGTGATCTATGTTGCAATGCTTTGTGATAGGTAATGGTTACGACTCAACATCAGGTGGACCATGTGCTGGTTCCATCTTCAAGTAACATAAAAAAAACGTAAGTATAAATACTTCTTACCTGAGTAATCGTTACAAGTACCTTGAGGGTACCTCAAGCACAGAATAAAGCCTCAAGGTAGTATCGGTACCTACCTAATCAATATTTCGTACATTACCAGAATAAAAAGGACATATTTATAAGTCAGGACCTAGCATGAAAAAACCTGCGATCTGAAATGACTATCTCCTAATTTCTTTAAGTAACTGAGTACCTCCTAGGTAGTTAAAGGTACCATACCTATATACTTACCTTGTATCTACCCTGAAAATGACAATACCCAGATAGGGCTCTCGGAAAGTACACCTTCTACCTTGAGACCTTAGGTAGTTACTTATAAGTTTAGGTGTGGTAGCTGGATGCTAATTAATAACCACGTAACTTTGAATCACGTTTAGGAACACAAATATCTGTAAAGGGAATAAATATAAACGTAAGCTCGTGTAAAATATAGAAACTATACGAAACGTGTTGTGTATTTCCATCAAGTCACGTGCTGTTGTGTATCCAGAATTAAAGTCCTATTTTGGTCGCCACTGGCAATTTATATTCAACCTTACTACTTATACAATAGAATGCGTTATCTACTTTTACCAATTTAAACGTGCTGATATTAAATATGTCATTTTATGTACTTATTGTACACTTGTAGATACTTTGGTAGAAAATCCATCGTATTTTTTACCAATCTATCTAGGTAGAAATAAATCCAATAAGACAACACACACACAAAATGTTAGCAAAATATTGTAAACAAATTCATTATTGACATGATTTATATTTCATGTCAAGTGTACAATAAGTACATAAAATGACATATTTCATGTCTAGGTATATCGGGGAAGGCTATCAAATCATAGCTTTACGCTTACACAAGTAAGGGGGGAAAGCCGAATTACGGTCTACGGCAGGCTTTTTCTTTCTATCTGGAAGATTCTCGTAGGTTCCTGTATTATGTATGTACCTGCTGTATATAGCGAAATATGTTTAACCCTACCTACCTAATTTTTCCTAACTGTGGAAACTAGAACTTAGGTAGGTAAGTGACGTAACTCTCTAATAATAAGTCAAATTAGTATTTTTTACACATTTAGATTGATCTCTTTGATTGAAATAATGTGCATGGCATAGAATAAATAATATTAGCATTTACACGTGTCCATAAAGTAAATAATTACCTACGTAGGTACCTAGGTACATAAATGGATGGTGTTCTACATTACAACAAAGTTGTACGATCACGTGAATCTCTGCACGTGGATGGCAAAAGGAAGTTAGAACAATACAAGTTGAACAAACAAACTTTTTTTAGGAATCCACGACCCTAAAAAGGCAAGCCCTAGATTAATGAGTTTCCGGAATAAGAACAACTCTAACTCATTTTCTGTCGTTGAACTTCACAGTTAATAAACCGCATCAATCAGCCTTATTGCCTTTGTGCTAGGTTTAGAGATCTCAAAAATTTAATCACACTAATATTATAAATGTGAAAGTGTGTGTGTTTGTGTATGTGAGTATTTTTGTGGTCGCTTCACTTCGTGACGACGAAATATAT
Source organism: Horisme vitalbata (assembly GCA_951804965.1). Taxonomy (NCBI): domain Eukaryota; kingdom Metazoa; phylum Arthropoda; class Insecta; order Lepidoptera; family Geometridae; genus Horisme; species Horisme vitalbata. Next base: position 17,293,210 of record OX638092.1, on the reverse strand, counting down.
ATAGTTTAAGACCTGGATTAACGCATGGCTACTTTTTATCCCGGTATCACGTGAGCGAAGCCTAGCTAGTGAATCATTATGTAATGCCGGACATTTTCACACAACCTCATTATATTAAAGCCCCAAAATAAGCAGAGTTTATGTCATGGAAACCACATGACTGATTTAGATACTACTAATATATTTGTAAATTAGAAATAAATATCATAAATAGATAACCTTCTGAAATCCTAAGTGAAAGTTTGTAAAAAGATGAAATGAAATCTTCCCTCACGCCAAAACTACTCAACGAACTAAGCTGTAATTCTGCACATATGTAGTTCTAGAACAGGAATAACGTATGATACTACTAGGCACTTCGGGTAGGGATAGTATTAGTAGTAGATAATATAAAAGACGGAACCCTTTTATACACCTGTTTTACTACCTCCTGAGTCCTGCCTCGTCTTTGTGCTAATTTTTCCTTGAAAGTTTACTGTTGTTGAGTGCTGTTTGAAAAGCGCGAGTTCATTCCAGTTACAGCTAATGCTACCGGCACGTAAGTCTAGCGCTGAACGAAACGTCTGCGCATGGGTCTCTCGCTCTCTCTCACCTCTAGCTCCATAGACACCTTACTTTTGACTTCTGCTTCTGCGCAATAATGGTCAGCGCTAGAGTTTCGTGCCGCTACTTGTAGAAATCTCTAGACTTAGAGTTGTTCTCCAACGTGTCGGAAAAAATCGGGAATTGTTGCAGACCATCAAGCGCAGAAAAGTAGCGTATCTTGGTCATGTATTAAGAAATGAAAGATACCAACTGCTCCAACTCATTATGATGGGCAAAGTAAGGGGGTAAACGACGCGTTGGCAGAAGGAAAAAGTCGTGGTTGCGTAACATCCGGGAGTGGACGAGGATAGCCAGCGTTGAACATCTCTTTCGCTTGGCTCAAGACAGAGAAAAATTCGCAGAGCTGACGGCTAACCTCCAGTAGTGGAGAGCCACCAAAAGAAGAAGAAGAAGAGTCTTCAGCACGTGATCCAATAAAGATATCGCTGCACTGCAACTCCTATTATAAGGTGATAGGTAATGTAGCTATACAGAATACTTATGTAGGTAGATAAAAACCTAGGTACCAAATTAAATATTTGAATATCGCATTTACTACCTGGATAAAATAGAAAGCATATCCACATAACATAACTCGTACTTACTAACAAAGATTTTTAAGTACCTAGGTAGGTGAAAGGTAAAAAAAAGGTAGCATAAGGAAGGTATAGCAGGTAGACTTGGTACCTTTGGTACCTATGTAAGTAGAAGAACTTTTGATTACTATAATATGATAGCTTGGGTCAAGAGAATCATTAAGCATTAGGTACCTACCTACTTAGCTTCATTAGGTAGGTAGGTTGAACAGAGAGGTACTTAGGTTTTCTTTAATTAAAATATCATACTAAAGTTAGGTGACTTCTAAGTAGGTAGGTGTCCTAAGTCAGCAAACTAGCAAACGATGTTCAAAATTGTTCTAGGCGAATGGACTAATTAACTCATTCTTAATCTTTATCTGGTCTAAGATTAGAAAGTAGATAAGATAGTATGGAAATAGACTAGCAGCAAAGAAGCTTGTCTAGTCATCAGCATTAAAATTGAAGAACCTACCGCACTACCTTAGTTAAGTTAGGTAGTTCACTAAATAGGTAATAGGTTTCCAAAATAAATAAAAACTTGTCTAGTAATTAGCGTTTCAGTTGAGGCACAGAATAAGGAAGGTAGATTATAGTCCTTGGCACGATCTGTTTGTCGCGTGTACATACTGCATACGCTTTCAATGGAAGTTTATTTGCCAGCGTAATTTCACATTCTGCATCCTCCAAAATTGCTACAGCTGATGTCGCGCCGCGCGCCAGTGAGCAGGCACGTGCTTACCTATATTAACACGTTGGCTGTAGGGCTTGCATTCGAATATTCGAATATTCGAATAATTCGAATATTATTTTTGTTCGAATATTCGAATACTGATATTTCAATATTCGAATATTCGATTTAAATTAATAACACCGAAATCGGAACTCAGATGTGCATGAAAGGCCACTTAAGAGTTCGCGCGGTATATCCATACAAGACTATACAAGTTTACGTCGTCGTTCGGGTAAACAGCATGTCGAACGATCCGATCCAAACCCAATAACTTTTATCGGGTTCGGAACACGGTTCGGATACACTCGGAAGTGTCGCGTAGTGCATTCGCGTAGTTGACGAGACTATTCTGTCCATTCGTCTCTGTCGTTAACGTGAATGTATATTTTCATGATTTTGTTAAAATAACAACTAACCTAGATTTATAAGACTGTTTTTAGAGTGACATTACCGAGCCAGTCAAACGAACCCTTTGGTGCTGCTTTGTCCGTCCGTCCGTCCTTGGCGTGGTTTACTTCGGTGTACTTAAGAGATCACCTTGGTTAAGCAACTCTCCGCGTGGTCATTACTTGGATGGATGACTGTTTAGTGACATTTAGATTTGACCACTTCCGTGCTTCGGAAGGCACGGCCAAGATGCCAAGGCCAAGATGTTGGTCCCGGCTTTTCAGTCGTTAAGCCATGTCTGAGGCCTTCGAGTGGCCTAAAATCTCCGGCACTAGAGTTGGCTACTAGCTCATACGAAGAAGACAATTTTAATTTGTGGTTGATTGTGTAAATCACCAAAGTCTCGTTACGATGACATACCTTTTTGTAATTTTTTTTTTTAATTAGTTCATGGAAAAAACGCGTTTAAGAATAAAATAAGTTGATATTTTAAACTTTTTCATGAAAATAATAAAATAAGATGTGATTTTAATAAAATCATAGTGTTTTTCTATTATTCGAATAATATTCGAATAATTCGAATAGTACCCAAAAAAAATTCGAATATTCGAATATGAATATTTTCGAATATTTGCAAGCCCTAGTTGGCTGCTGACCTCACACATAACGCTCCGCGCCATGCAGGATGAGGATGAACACGTGCAGAATCACATTTCTGTTTTCAGCACTCAAAGCGTCAATAAGCTTATGCCAGTGCACTAGTTTGCGCTACTTGCTAAATTAATTAATTAATTATGCTGGACACTTCACACATCATCATGTAGCCCCAAACTTGCACCAGTGCAGAACTTGTATTATCGGAACCACATGACTGTATATAATTATATATTATAAGTACGTTAATTAACCTATTAATCCTACCTAGTCTTTTTCACGAAAGAAATCAAGTAATTAAATCAATCCCACGGCATTAATTTAACTAAAGCCGAATCTCCACTATAACGTAAAATCACCGAACATTGAAGAAATTCTAGACAGAACAGATTATTTACATTATATTTTAATGGGAGACGTGTTGATTTGGCTTTCCTTTTGATTTAATTTTCATCAAATTTTAATTTGGATACGACAGTGACGCCGCGTGGTCGGGACTTCTTGAACAGGACTCTAGGTAGCAGGTACCTACAGGTACCAGGTATAGAAAAAAATATAAGACGCAAGTATGTTATTAATACCAAATGCCAACGTGCTAGCCAGATCCAGCAGACAGATGTCATCATCTCATCAAACAAAACCCATTATCGATGTAGGTGTGTGTTTGGTGATTGTGAACCTACTTACATAGCTATAGCTACGTAGCTATAGCTACTACCCTGACTGAAAGTAAATAAAATAGGTATGTAAAGTAAGGTTTATTAATTGACTTTTCAACCTATTGTAGACAAATTATAGTTAGCACCAACCAATCCAAGGTTATTCAAAACTTATTTGTGAATAATTTTATTTGCTGAAATAAGACTAGATAACAAGTAGACAGTCTTAGCACTTCTGTGCTTAAAGGGATCTACCCTTTTCCTTACCTACGCTACGCTATTAAAAAAAAATATTACCTATCCAAGCTTACAACATAATCTAACGATAAAACATACGGATAAAATTTTCATAAGCTTATAACATAATTCTACTTGTATTAATGTTGTTTACTACATATATACTCCTCGTGGATAAGTTTCGGATACATACGGGTTAAATAAATCAAAGACCGAGCGTATCAATCATCAATGTCATCAACGCACTTCCGGATTCCGGATGAATGACGGAAAAAAAGTTGAAAGTGAACCTACTATGCTAGTATTATGGATCTAATTCTGTCTTTGCTTGAACATTACCCATCGTATTCATTCCGGATTTCAAATGCAAAATCGTATTTCCGGAAGTTTTTTTTTTTTTTTCCCATATCAGCGCAACACTATTCATTACTTACCATAGATGTTCTGTGTATGAATGAAGGTTGTAACATGCTTGAAACAGTCCTACCTGTTATTTCTTCAAGCGGGAGAGGAAGAACAAAACCAAGTCAGACGTTTACAATTTTTACATAGATTAATTATTAAAATATAGTTAGATCCCAGGTTGGGTGAGTGAGTTGTATCCTGTATCCGAATTGCGTTAAGCAAACTATCCGATACTACTGGCCTTGTAAGCGGGAGTTGATCTAGAGGGCTTACCACAGGTTTTTATAGTTTACGAAAACTTTATAGGTTTCGGTATCTTTCCATACATTTTCAGTACAGCGCCTCTAGGGAAACGTGCATGAACTACGAAAATGTATGGAAAGATACCGAAACATAAAAAGTTTACGAAAACTATCAAAACCTGTGGTAAGCCCTCTGAGATAGTGCAGTATAGTATATCCAGAATCCGTATTAACGTCTGATGATGATGGTGATGATTGGGATTTCCTTGAGTTTACGGATTGATTAACCGTGTTTCTGCCGGTAAAATCAGCCCCAATTTGGGGTTTTACAAGTTCCGCAAGGTTAAGACACGAAACCAAGTAATATATTGTGTGAATTTATACATTTTGACAATAAATAAAGTTCTTTTCACAAAGCAATCCATTCGTTCGCTGCGTAGTGACATGACAGCTCACCAGTCCTCCTTTGTTCTCATTAGTCAACCGGCATTAACGTGCTAAGTGATTGACAAGCAACGTTGGTTAGTCTGAGCAACGTTGGCTATAGACCTGTCTATAGACGGTGCGCGCGCGAATATTTAAAAAAAGGGGAACGTTAGGCGTATCTAGTTTAAAGGTTATATACAAGTATTAGATTTAGAACCGTTGCAAGGTTCTATGTCTGACAGCTGAACAGTGCTGATCATCGAGGATGCACCCAAATTGAGATCCAAATGCATCGATGTCCGTGATTCATTCAAACTAATAGCTTTATAATTCTTCGCGCTAAAGTGGGGGTTAACAGGCGGTATTACTAAATAAGAAGGTACCTTAGTACCTACCATTGAAACGGTCCGGCTTAGAATAATAACGAATCTAGGCGGTCTGATTATCTTAGTTAATAAATAGTAAAAGGTAACTTGCAATATGTTAGAAAAGCCTAGAGACAGCCTGTGATCCAGACATCGGTTGTTTATTTCACAATCGTCAGTTTTTGACAGAGTCGGTTTGATTTTTCTTTGCCATAACTGTACATAAATTCATACTTGGGTACGAATTGGTATTGGTATTGGTACGTAAAGTTATTGTGCTATTTACCAAAAACAATAATAAAACTGCCTTACTACTGCGTGTATACCTTTTTAGTTTTATTTAGATTTTATACTTAAGTAACTGCCTACCAACTGGTACGTAGGTACTACTACCTTCTACCTTATACTGTTATTTATCAATAAGTATCTATATTATCCTATTTTGACTGTAAATATAAATGTTTTCGAAAGAATTCATACACATATCAAAATTTAGGAGAGGTCGCGAGTCCACTCTGATTTGATGGCTACCTAAAATATTTAAGGAGACGTCAAACGCCTAATCATCCTTTCAGTATACCGTTTGGAACATAAGTGGAACTTAAATCTGACATCCTTAAATTTTAAGTCGTCATCTAATTATCGTTTCGGTATACGATTTTGAAGGATAGCGGCGTCTCAAACATTTAGGATGACCTCAAATATATAGGTAGCGGTTTAGTATTCGGCCGTTAGACTTACACGTACCTACTTAACGTTACTTACGTAGGGTAGGCATTGATCTAAATAACATAGTAAGTATGTACATTATGTACGTCTTAAATATGAAATATCAAGGTCCTAAATATAAACTCATAAATTTACCCACCCATCTCCTATTTGGAACTTTATATAACTTGACCTTTAAACGTCATTAGCGAAACCAAAAATAAAATTAAAGCATTTCTACAAATAAATTTTCAACTTTTATTAAAGTTTGCTAAGTTCTAATTAAACAGCCTCTATTTCCAGAGGCGAAGCCTTTCAATACACTCATAATTTCGGTGCCACAGGACTGGACACACGTACCAAACGTAACTCGGCTGAGCTACGCGGCTCAACGTGGATAGCAACGTGACAGTAGCACGTGGTCGCACGTTACGTAGGACGTAATGCATACGATAATAGCGCTCTCAGCGTAATTAGAACTTTATTATTTGACGACCTCTGTGGCGCAGTGGGCGAAGGTCCGCCTGTGACGCAGAAGGTTGCGGGTTCGATTCCCGCTGCGGGACAAATGTTTGCATATTCTGCAGATATTTGTCTCTGGTCTGGGTGTTTTCTATGTATTATATGTATGTATTTACAAAAAAAAAATATGTATCTATGTAGTATATCAATCATGTGGTTCCCATAATACAAGCAATTCTGCTTAGTTTGGGGCTACATGATGCTGTGTGATAACGTCCAGGATTATTTATTTATTTATTTTATTTATTTTTCTAGAAATAAGGACCACATCTTGGTAAAAAGTTCCAAGGCTAAAACTTTCCAGCAAAGAAATTATGCAGGCTTCAATCGCCTCGGGCAGTGATAGTGACGAGTACGTTTGTTACTTATATGAGGAAAGATTTTGACGCAACCTTTTTGGACAGAACGAGGAGTTAGCAAAAAACATAGGGTCCAATAATTTTTTTTCCAATAATATGTTAAACACATGAACAAATTCGAAATTTCACGTCGCATCTCACAATTGCTAGCTCGTAAACTACAAAGATCATCACTCGAACAATTATTTACAAAGTTGACGCCTCACTTTATCATCAAAACGTTCTCTCATACTTTACGTGCAGTTGCGAGGTGCCAACACTATAATACACGATAGTAACTTTTGAACAGGTTTTGTGCAAAATGCGTGGGGACTTGGGGAGGCCTATTACGTACATACAATTTTAATGTACCTACTGCAAGTTATGTTATAAACTGAAAAGTAGGTAAGTAATAAGTTTAGGTTCCTATTTTAATAACGTCACTTTAGGGAACCTTCGTACTCAATCGTTTTGAATCGTGTGGTGCAGCAGCATGGACAGTGTGAAGCAGTAATTTGCAGCTGTAGCTGTGCAGTAGGTAGTTAATGTATTACACTAAACCACACATATAAAATGCTTTGTCTTGAATGACTGACGGATCAACACTCAGTTTAAACCGCTGATCGTGGAGACCTGAAACTTGGAGGGAAACTGAAACTTCTTTGTACGACGTAGGCATCCTATAAGGAAGGTTTTAGAAAAGGTGAAAAACGGGGGCAAAGTTTGTATGGGATAACGCGATTCCACGTTACGACGAGGGTCCAATCTACTTCAAATTTGGCATAAAACATTCTCTTTAACATAATAAATGGAAGAGGCGTTTCGTATTTTATAGAAATTCATCGCCTAAACGGGGTAGAAAGTTATTTTGGGGGTTATTTGCATCGAAGTTGATATCATACCAATGGTATATCAATAAAATTATCAACTAAGGTAAGGAGACCTTAATGCTTTTGATTTAAATTACATTTTATTTGACAAATGTTTGAAAACAATCAGAAATTATTCAAAAAAAAACGTTGAACTCACTTATGTTAGATTATAAAAATAATAATTAAAATAATCTGTAGTATAAAATGTATCAGAATGAATGAATAATATTAATCTTTAATTAATGAAATCTTTTAAAAAGAATCTATTTCGAATTTTATAAAAATGGAATAATGGCAAGTAAGACTTTCGTTTTAGTGGAGGTTTTAAAAAAAAAAGAGAGGGTAGCCGAGGCGGGTAATGTACGCGCTCGGCAGTATTTTTTTTTGCCTTGGATAATGTTATTCGCGCGATTTACAGTTAAAGTTGATGAAACGATAGATTGATATAAAACCCAAAAATAAACAGTTTAAACGTATTGGAGTGTTTTCTTTCACTTAAAAGTTTGGTGCAATGCTCTTGTCAAATACAAAGAATTCAAATTTCAATTTAATTTTTTCTTGGATATTTTAATGAAAAACTTAGGTAGGTAGATTATAAGTTTGCCTTTGCCATCGTAATTATAAGTTACCATTTATCGGTGGTAAGTTTGCCTGTGCCATCCCCGTAATTATAAGTTACCATTTATCGGGGCTGACAGAGTTTTTTTTTAACTCTTATTAGTAACATGAAATTTTTCACGGGGACTAGAAAAAAAATGTATAGAAGAAAAGGAAGACCATATTTTAAAAGGTAGAATGAAGTTATCATTCAAGTAGCCGAAAAATTATGGCCAAGAAAAGCAAGAGATAGGGAAGAGTGGCGATCCTTGGAGGAGTCTTTTACTGCCAAAGGTCATGCATAGAATATATTTCACTTTTTATTTTTAATCTGTATATAACTTTTTCTTTTGTGTGTGGAAATAAAGCTCTTTTATTTTATTTATTTTTTTAACAGCAATCAATATTATAAAATGTTATAAAATTACAATAAAAGTACAGTTGCCAGCATGATGTGCCAACTGCCTACTTCATATAATTATCATTAGTACTTCTTACTTGGCCTACGACAGTTTATACAGACCATATCGCTCATACCTACACCTAACTACCCTACTACCTACACCTACCTACATTTCTAATGATTGTAACAAAAACTACCTATACGTAAAAGTAAATAAAAATTGTTGATACATAAATCCATTGTGGAACAACAGCAGAAATAGGACGCAATTCTAAAGAATTTTCTTTGAAAACGTTTTGACCTACTTACTATCTATGAAGCAGATTGCGATTTATTCGGTATTCGTCCCAACTTTTCGGCCCACTTCATTAAAAAGTCTTTATACGTCAGATAATATTTGTCCGTATTCGTCCCGCATTCCAAAATTATTTTAAGTACTTACCTAAAGTTAGCACAAAAGTGTAATTTACCTATCACCAAACTGTGGTCATCAATCATTATAGGCTGAAGACAAAGAAGTGTGTGCATGATCTACATGTCAATTTAATGATTCCGCCAAATCCAATGACACCTAATATGGAAATCGATCAGTTTTGATACCTTCTAAGTTCATCGAACATTGAAAATGGCCGCCATATTTGATTTTTTGACATTTCATAACATATGTCACCCTCGTGATCTAGTCGAATCCAATGACACCTCATTCGTCGAAATCCGTTTAGACGTTTGAGCTACAGCGACCAAAAAAATAATATTAAATATTACAAACATACATACACCCTTAAAATATAACCTGACTGAAGAGGACTTCAGTCGGGTAATAATTATAATACATAAAGCTTGGATGGAGGACGAAGGTCACCAAAATAGGGAGCAGATCCAGTTGTTTTCCCAGTTTTGAACTGTGCTATTTTTATTTTATTATAGTATTTAATCGTGTTTTGCTATAGGCAGGTAAGTAGTAAGCTCATTACAAACCTATTTAGTAGGTATAGGTATGTTACTATGTTAGTAAATAAGACAAGGCTAGGTAGTGAAATGAAGTGAAATAGGTAGGTACCTAGGTTTTGCTCGATTTTTAAACGATGAAGTTTTCGCTGATCGTTATGTGACGTGTCTAACTAATAATATTAGGATTAACCTACGAAAGTTTTGTCTACTATTATTATTTGCTAGCTGACCCACCCACAACTTCGTTTGCTTATATTCTTGTCCTTTCACGTTAAATGTTTCCCGAAATTGTTATTTTACACAGAACCAGAAATATGTAGGTAGTTAAGTTAGTTAGAGTTACGGAATAAAAAGTAACTTGGTACCTACCAACTTACTAGAGTGAAATATCAAAACTATTGGGTCTATTATACCAAATATACCACGAACAACAGCGTATCAGGGTTAGCCAACTTATCCATTCCTATTCCCGCCCGCTCCCGCTATCATTCCCACTCCCGCTCCCACTACCACTCACCTCCCATTCTCTCCCCCTCTTTCTCTCTCTTTCCCTCTCATTCTCCCGCTCCCACTCTCATACATCTCAGGATCTCGTTGACCAAGGAATCACGTTGTCCCATAAAAACTTTGCCCCCGTTTTTCTCCCCATTATAGGTAGAATAGAATTTCTGAAAATCCTTTCTTATCGGATGCCTACGTCATACAAAGAACACATCCTCGAAGTTTCAGGTCTCTACGATCAGCGGTTCTGTGCGTTGAACCGTCAGTGAGTCATTCAGGGATAGGGTAAGGTACGTAACCCACCTTAACTACCGGGAATTAAATCCCGGGTATTGCTAAAGCCGATTTATTGTTTTTTATTAATTCAGAAATCGAAAATCTGATTATTTATTTGCAAACATCGGTAACATAATCGGATGATAATTAGTGTGTTGTCCGAGACAATGTTCTGCCAGTAGTTTAAGCATACAAATAGTAATTAATATCATAAAATTTGGTTCATTACATGCTAGAATTACAAACTGACTCAAGTCAAATAAAATTAATTGTCATAAATAATGTTAAAATATGGTAATAAAATAAATTCATGCAAAGAATTAATTTATATAAACAAACAATTATATTAGACTTTAACCTAAGTAGGAAGGTAGTCCCTGTGAAAAATTGCATTATTCTATAATTTATGTCTTTGTCCATTAAAAATTAATATACATGAAATTCTGGTAAAAATATATAAGATAGGTAAATAAAAAAAAGTTTTAATCAATAAATAGTGAAATGAATAAAATCGGTATATATATATAGGTAGATTATATACTTTAAGAATATATTTTTAGAAACGATTGAAGAGTTATTTGAGTAAGTGGTCATCTCATCCACGCCAATCTCATCCACTTCGGATGAGTTGACCCCTTCAATAATTTAAATTATTTTCATGCGTTAACTCATCCGATTCCTTTTTTGTTTCAAAGTAGGTATCAAGTCGGTACAGTCGCTTAGAGAAGTGCTATGATGCTTTTGAAGGAATAAAATACAATGTTGATAATAAGTATGATATCTATGATACCCATTGCTCTACAAAATAGTTATAATATTTAGTAACCTTGGCGTCTATTTTACGCGACATCCGTCGCTAACAGAAAATTTTCGATAAAAGTTCCAAAGCTGTACCCCTCTTTATATATTTATTTGAATTTATTTATTCCCAAATCTTTGCATTTCCTACTTATGCATCTCGTACAATGGAAATAACAACTAGCAACTGGTGTTTCGGGGAAACAGCATAGGGTACAACATGTATAACCGCCATTTATAAATTCATGATGAAGTGAATATTGGTGACCATTGAGATAACTGGCCCTTTATTAGTATAAAGATTATGTCATAATTTTGTTTGTTTTATTTGGTAGTAGTGCATTTTTGACTGGTAATATATTATTATGTGAAGTGGACACTTGTTCATCAGATATTTCAGCAATGTCAACCAAAAAAAATCACTTTAAGTAAATATCATTAAAATATATAGATAAATAAAAAATATCCAGCAAAAGTTAATCGAGGCGTAAATATTCTCGCCAATGAAAAAAAGAACAAATCAAGTACCTACTTCACTGATTGAAAGCGAAAAGCAACGTGAGTCTCAGTTTATTTCTAAAACCATTCCTTAGTTGGCCTGACTTGGCCATGAAACACGTGCACTGCATTTTACCTTACTTTTTTATTAAACCAAATTGTCATCTAATCCTAAAACTAAAAACAAGGGGCGGTTAAGTATTATTCTAATCATCATATCTTTTCCGTGTAAAAACTTACAACATTATGCAGCAGTACAAAATGTACAACACTTCCACACACAAGTAACAATTAAATTCTGAGCAGAATTATTGCCTGCACTCAAGTTCCATCAAAATTAAATGTGGTCATCTATGTACCTTTACCTATCTATTCACAACAAAGTTTGGTAAATAGTTCATCTTTCCAATGAATTATAATGGCGTATTTTAAAATATACTTACATAATATTATTCAAACTTAAAACTATTGACCTTTGTGCGTACTGTGTAACTACACACACGGTGCATTAAAAATGAAAAGTATTTTATAGCTAGTCAGTGGTAACTTCATGAACTTATTGCACGAAATAAAATATTTTTAACTTACGGAACACTTTTTTGGTTGATGTTACCTATTGAAAATACTGGTAAATAAACTGTTATAAAAATCTTTTGGATGAGTTGACCACTACACATTTTGGATTGACCAACTCATCCGAAGTGGATGAGATTAAGTGGATGAGATGACCACTTACTCGTTATTTGAGTAAGTGGTCATCTCATCCACGCCAATCTCATCCACTTCGGATGAGTTGACCCCTTCAATAATTTAAATTATTTTCATGCGTTAACTCATCCGATTCCTTTTTTGTTTCAAAGTAGGTATCAAGTCGGTACAGTCGCTTAGAGAAGTGCTATGATGCTTTTGAAGGAATAAAATACAATGTTGATAATAAGTATGATATCTATGATACCCATTGCTCTACAAAATAGTTATAATATTTAGTAACCTTGGCGTCTATTTTACGCGACATCCGTCGCTAACAGAAAATTTTCGATAAAAGTTCCAAAGCTGTACCCCTCTTTATATATTTATTTGAATTTATTTATTCCCAAATCTTTGCATTTCCTACTTATGCATCTCGTACAATGGAAATAACAACTAGCAACTGGTGTTTCGGGGAAACAGCATAGGGTACAACATGTATAACCGCCATTTATAAATTCATGATGAAGTGAATATTGGTGACCATTGAGATAACTGGCCCTTTATTAGTATAAAGATTATGTCATAATTTTGTTTGTTTTATTTGGTAGTAGTGCATTTTTGACTGGTAATATATTATTATGTGAAGTGGACACTTGTTCATCAGATATTTCAGCAATGTCAACCAAAAAAAATCACTTTAAGTAAATATCATTAAAATATATAGATAAATAAAAAATATCCAGCAAAAGTTAATCGAGGCGTAAATATTCTCGCCAATGAAAAAAAGAACAAATCAAGTACCTACTTCACTGATTGAAAGCGAAAAGCAACGTGAGTCTCAGTTTATTTCTAAAACCATTCCTTAGTTGGCCTGACTTGGCCATGAAACACGTGCACTGCATTTTACCTTACTTTTTTATTAAACCAAATTGTCATCTAATCCTAAAACTAAAAACAAGGGGCGGTTAAGTATTATTCTAATCATCATATCTTTTCCGTGTAAAAACTTACAACATTATGCAGCAGTACAAAATGTACAACACTTCCACACACAAGTAACAATTAAATTCTGAGCAGAATTATTGCCTGCACTCAAGTTCCATCAAAATTAAATGTGGTCATCTATGTACCTTTACCTATCTATTCACAACAAAGTTTGGTAAATAGTTCATCTTTCCAATGAATTATAATGGCGTATTTTAAAATATACTTACATAATATTATTCAAACTTAAAACTATTGACCTTTGTGCGTACTGTGTAACTACACACACGGTGCATTAAAAATGAAAAGTATTTTATAGCTAGTCAGTGGTAACTTCATGAACTTATTGCACGAAATAAAATATTTTTAACTTACGGAACACTTTTTTGGTTGATGTTACCTATTGAAAATACTGGTAAATAAACTGTTATAAAAATCTTTTGGATGAGTTGACCACTACACATTTTGGATTGACCAACTCATCCGAAGTGGATGAGATTAAGTGGATGAGATGACCACTTACTCGTTATTTGAGTAAGTGGTCATCTCATCCACGCCAATCTCATCCACTTCGGATGAGTTGACCCCTTCAATAATTTAAATTATTTTCATGCGTTAACTCATCCGATTCCTTTTTTGTTTCAAAGTAGGTATCAAGTCGGTACAGTCGCTTAGAGAAGTGCTATGATGCTTTTGAAGGAATAAAATACAATGTTGATAATAAGTATGATATCTATGATACCCATTGCTCTACAAAATAGTTATAATATTTAGTAACCTTGGCGTCTATTTTACGCGACATCCGTCGCTAACAGAAAATTTTCGATAAAAGTTCCAAAGCTGTACCCCTCTTTATATATTTATTTGAATTTATTTATTCCCAAATCTTTGCATTTCCTACTTATGCATCTCGTACAATGGAAATAACAACTAGCAACTGGTGTTTCGGGGAAACAGCATAGGGTACAACATGTATAACCGCCATTTATAAATTCATGATGAAGTGAATATTGGTGACCATTGAGATAACTGGCCCTTTATTAGTATAAAGATTATGTCATAATTTTGTTTGTTTTATTTGGTAGTAGTGCATTTTTGACTGGTAATATATTATTATGTGAAGTGGACACTTGTTCATCAGATATTTCAGCAATGTCAACCAAAAAAAATCACTTTAAGTAAATATCATTAAAATATATAGATAAATAAAAAATATCCAGCAAAAGTTAATCGAGGCGTAAATATTCTCGCCAATGAAAAAAAGAACAAATCAAGTACCTACTTCACTGATTGAAAGCGAAAAGCAACGTGAGTCTCAGTTTATTTCTAAAACCATTCCTTAGTTGGCCTGACTTGGCCATGAAACACGTGCACTGCATTTTACCTTACTTTTTTATTAAACCAAATTGTCATCTAATCCTAAAACTAAAAACAAGGGGCGGTTAAGTATTATTCTAATCATCATATCTTTTCCGTGTAAAAACTTACAACATTATGCAGCAGTACAAAATGTACAACACTTCCACACACAAGTAACAATTAAATTCTGAGCAGAATTATTGCCTGCACTCAAGTTCCATCAAAATTAAATGTGGTCATCTATGTACCTTTACCTATCTATTCACAACAAAGTTTGGTAAATAGTTCATCTTTCCAATGAATTATAATGGCGTATTTTAAAATATACTTACATAATATTATTCAAACTTAAAACTATTGACCTTTGTGCGTACTGTGTAACTACACACACGGTGCATTAAAAATGAAAAGTATTTTATAGCTAGTCAGTGGTAACTTCATGAACTTATTGCACGAAATAAAATATTTTTAACTTACGGAACACTTTTTTGGTTGATGTTACCTATTGAAAATACTGGTAAATAAACTGTTATAAAAATCTTTTGGATGAGTTGACCACTACACATTTTGGATTGACCAACTCATCCGAAGTGGATGAGATTAAGTGGATGAGATGACCACTTACTCAGTAGTTATTTAAGTAAACTAAGTAAGTAATAAATAGACCATGTGTTAATTAAGATTTGGTTGTTACTTACACTGTGTTAACAGTCATAATAACTCATAAGGTAGGTAGATAGCTTGGCTTAGCTTGCAAAACAAAGTAGAAATAGTGTCGATTCTGTTGTTCACTTTTCTAAACTTATCTAAATTTGGCAGCTAGCAGTTATTGCTATCCTTGTCATGTACACCTAAAAGAAAGGGATAGTAACTTTTAGGAATGTCAAATTAAGTTTAGTTTAGGAAAATGCACAACAGAATCGACATCATTAAAGGTACAGTTAGGTTTCTTTAAATAAACATTATTAGATAGGCAATCATTAAAAGTTAAAACATCATCTATTTTTTTTCTGTTAATTTTGTCGCTTAGTTATGTGGGGTCAAGGTTAGTTCAGGGCCACGGCCACCGTCCAGGTGATGTAAGATGTAACCTAAATATAAACGAAGGTAGTTTTATTTTAAAACAAGGAAAATGTGTTATTTCCGTAATACGTACTTAGCATTAAAAAATAACTCTCGAGTTACATTCCGTCCGTCGCTTACGGACTAGCTTTACTTTGAAAACAAATGGACAGGCGATACCGCGATAAGAACGTGACTCGCTTATGTGTGGGGAACACCGTCGCGATATATAGCGTATTAACACATCATGATATGTGAGTGTGTGTGTAGCACGGTCACGTTTTGCGCGGCGTGTGTAGGCCCCGGCTTGTGCACCCGCCCCGCTCCCCGTAGCGACGCGTCACGTGTATAGACAGATGTGTTATTTTATTTTCGCCACACTTTCCCCGCAAATCACACAATTTCACCGATGTAATACTTATATTAATTCACGATAGCGCTCTTCATTGTCAATAATTAGTATGTTTGATTTTACACGTTATGCTTATGACATATAGAATAAAAAGAGCTCTTAGTTTTGTATGCAGTACATACTTACTACTTACTTACTTATATTATTATTTAGGATTCAAGAAGTTACTTTATTAACAGTAATAAAATAATTGAAAAAATCATATTAACGAAACAGACAAACCTTCTTTATGTAGGTATACCTTGGCACGGATATT
This sequence comes from Horisme vitalbata, assembly GCA_951804965.1. Lineage (NCBI taxonomy): Eukaryota > Metazoa > Arthropoda > Insecta > Lepidoptera > Geometridae > Horisme > Horisme vitalbata. The sequence continues at coordinate 17,276,715 of OX638092.1, read as the reverse complement.
ATTTTGATACATTCAACTTACAAAAATATTCTACCGTTGTTATGAAAATATATTTTTATTATTGAGTATTATTTACTCCATTATATATTATATTCACAAATTTTACATTTTCTTGCCACTCTGAGCTGTCAAATAAAGTCAAAAATAACAAACCCATCGAAGGAGTACTGGGCAACTTATGACGAAAAAAATAATATTTTACATATAATTTGTTTTAATAATTATCAAAAGCGATTGATATGCTCAAGTAATAAGTAATACGTTTTATCGATCGTATATATTTATTTATATTTATAAAGTTTATGTATACTATTTTAACTTTTATACCTTTGTTAGTGCTCTAATTATGGAGCACTTACAAATCCTTCTTCCAAACTCAAATTGCAGTTCATCATCTCCTTTGTTGCTATTTTTTGTGCTAAAAGATTGAAATTAAATAATCACCAGTCAACATAAATATAATAATAGGTGCCTAACGTAACGAGGATTATATCATCATTTATATCGTTAAAAAAGTGTTTGTTATTGGGCAACACATTCAGATAATATGCCTGCATTATTGCAATTTCACAGTAACACACACACACACACACACAGTTGTGCCGATCTCAAAGACTCATCGTCTCCTGCACCATACGTATCAAATCTGGTAGTTTAGCTTGGTACTACATGACTTCTAGTGCCTGTGTCTCAACTACCTACAAAACTTTTAGAAATAATTGTTGTCTCCTGTAGTTACAAAACTGTGCTTAGTGATTCGCTAAAGCTGTGCTTATTAAATGAATATAATCATTTTCAGGTTTTTGTATTCAGTTGCAATTGACCATGTTTTCTAGAGTTAACTTGAAACGAAAAATGATCCACCCAAGATATGTCCCAGGAACTATAGGGGGTAAATTTGAAACCTGACGCTGTAATAATGTCTCTAGTCTTGTTTCCAAAAAAGTTATAGGTTTTGATCTATATATACATAATCCTAACTAAAGATGTCGAGTAAGTGAGGGATAAATTTCACCAAGAAATGAGCAGCAATTAGTGCACTCAACACGGAAGAACTGCGATCACTTATTCTCTTTCAAAGGTTGGTGTTTATGATTATGAAAAACCCTCGTAGGTAATCGGGAGAATTTGATGCCCTGGACAAAGATTAGAATGATGATTATTTTCACAGCTACATTTTAAAATCATTTTATTAAAAAACTATTTCCCTGTAGGGCAGTATATTTTAGCTATTTTCTATTATATGTAATTATTTACTATCTATTTTTTTTGTAAGTCCCCCTTGGGCAGACTAACTATCAAAGAATATATTTTTACTGAAAACAACAATTTCGAAAAAAACCTGCTAGTTTAGGGCTAGAAAAACTAGTTAATAGGTACCTACCTGAATATGAAGAAAACATTAAAACTTACTCATATTTTGCAATATGACCGCTTTCATCCCAGAAAGTCCTTGATTCCATATTCATGTTCATGACACAACAAACACAAACGATCACTATCACTTGTCTTATTTATACCTAATCTTTTTACTTTTAATCCCGGTAGGTCGGTACTGTACGGATACAACACTAGTGAAAACAAAATATGTTAAATACGATTCCTAAGTCAAGTCCTCGCAATCCATTTTCAACAAACACTGTAAATATATAATGTTATTGTCGTATTTTGCAGCATGTATGCAAGTAAAACGGAGTATACACGCTCACCGTATGAGATCCGCCACGACTCTGAGCACATATTAATTTGAATACCGGCCGGTTCAAGTCATGTGACAGCGCGGCCGACGATCGACGCGAGGCGTCAAAATACAACACGGGAGGGCTTCGGAATCGGAATGTGCCTCCACATTACTTGTAGACAGGGTAGGTACATAAGTAGATTGTTACGTAAAATCTACATAATGGCATTGGGTACCTACCTAAGTTGGCACTACATAAATATCTTCTGTAATGCAGGTTCTTATCAAGTAGGTTTATATACTGTATTCTTATTTTATCTTTGTACCTACATAGTATTTAATAGTTTTAAATAAATTATATAAGTAATGTATTATTATTTATTTAATAAATTAGTTTCCTTTTAGTTAAATCACAATAGATACTGCTTAGACTGTGCTGTAAGTAAGTAGGTAGGTACCTACTCAGGTAGCTAGGTATATTAAAGGTTTAGTAAAATGGTAAGAATAACGTAGGTACTTATTTATTTGTGGTTAGATTGGGGTGTAAGGGGTTTGAATCGAACCTCCACCTTCGGACTCCAAGCGCCCTGCAACGGGGAGAAGAATCTACAAAATATGCAGATTTTTTTTACTGTTATGTAGGTATATTTTTTAATTGTTATTATTTATGTATAAAGTAGAATGGTAGATTGATAATGTTTTAACTATAAAGTAAAAAAAATATTTTGATGAGTTTTAAGATGAATAAAATAGGTTTTAGAATAATAGGTAGGTACTAATAATTCAACATTTTTTGGTTTAGCCAAAAGCCCGTCCAACCGTAAACCCTCTCGTTATACGAGAAGATATAAAAAGAAAAAAAAACTAATATATGTACATAATGATAACAAGAAACCTTTTTCTTTTTTTTAAGAGATTGGATAGGTACAAGAGTGAGTAGTAGGTAGTAGGTAGGTATACAAAGGTTACAACTTACAAATCATGTTCTATTGGTTCTACCGATTTTGCAAGATACTAGTGCCTGAGAGTTTGATACTGAGATAGGCTTTTTTTAAAAAAACTGTGATATAGGTCACCAGGTGCTCTCACTCCTCGGGACTGATCCAGTGACTGCTCATAGATGGACTAGTTAATTTTTATTATACAAGGGTAAACCTACCATTTATCGGCCCCCTAACCATTTTTTTTTGCATTCTACTTCTTATAAAAAAGAAACTACTAACTACTAGTTTATGAATTATTTTATAATATCTTAACATTGAACTACGTATCTAAAGCAAAAATATTACAAAAGCCAATACAATTATTAATCACATTAAAAAATTAAACTAATGATCAAACTATTATCAATACATAAAAAAATCTAATACACAAACCTTATTTATTTTTATGTAGAGGAGTTTTTTTGAGGTTATGCTAGTTCAGGGTAACCTAAAAAAAAATGTTTTCTAAAAATAAGTAGACAAAAAAAATTGATTTTTCATTTCATTCAATTAGTTTATTTACAAACAATTTTACAGTCATTTTTTAAAATATTAGCTAAACACAAACGTACTAACAAACAATTGTTCTATCCTAACCTAAGTTATAATAAAAACAAGACCGGTTAAGTGCGAGTTGGCTCGCCCACCGCAGGTGAGGTCAATGGCGTGCGATACTAATTAGTAATTTTTTAGCGATTGACATGCGTATCCAATCAGGCTTGCTGAATGTCACATGGTATGTGCACGCACTTCACATTCAGCAAGCCTGATTGGATACGCATCTCAATAGCGCGACCAACTCGCGCGAGCGAATCGCCTATCTGGGAAGGCTCTATAAACAGAGTACAAAGAACTGAACACTGTCATAGTTATTAAGTCATATTTTGCATTAAATATACTAATACTGAATACTAATTATATTAACATTTATAAAACTATTCCTGTTTTTCCTATTCTATCGGTCACCTTATCCTAAACGTCCGCCTAGGTGACCTAGATAATTACAGGGAGTTTTTATGTGTGTCAACACAGAAAAGAATAGGGTAACCCTATTTTTTTGCAGGAATGTTACAATTCAAACTAGTTCTTTTCATCTTTATCATATTATTATATAAATAAGTTTCTGTTGTGTATCTACCGCAGACTCATAATTATTATAATTTAGGGTAAATCTAACTTATCAAAACAAGAAAGTAGGAATAACTTTTTAATTCTCACTACAATCAATATCCCAATTTAAATCACAATCAATGTATTGGATGCTCGTGGGATCGCCATGCTTTGATTGATTTGCCTTAATTGTACCTACCTGTTGACAATATGCCAAAACAAAATCAGTTAGATCTATCACGAAAAAAAAGTAATTTAAAAATATTTAGACCGACTTCAAAAAGAAATTACTCAAAATTAAGAAATATTATTTTTATATTGTACATGAAATTAACCAACACAAACGAAATCAACAGTAGTTAATAAATAAATTAGGGCCTAGGTACAATGTTTTTTGAGGTCTGTGCCAGCATTCTGAATCTAAAATGGAATGCATTTCTGTAATAGTTTATTATTATTATATGTTACTAACGTGCATACCAACCTACGTAACCTGTGTATTTGTACTATAGTAGTGTTTGTACTAGATTTTTTCTCTTTGTGTATGTACTTTTTAAGCTATTGCATAGCTTCTATCGAGGGCCTTGAGCGCGGGGACCGAATCCAGAAATTCCGTAACGAAAAAAAACCTCACGCTCCCCACTCCGACGGGCACGGAGGTGTGACTTGAAGGCCGTGCATTGTCTAACGTCGTTTCTTTTCGGCAGTCTTCGACACGGTGTTTGTGTGCGTGCAACTAGACGTATTTTTATTTAATACAAGAAAAAAAAAATGTTTTCTTATCGGTCACCACGCTCAAAAAGTGTTACTTGAATTAATATCAAAGAAAAATAAATACTGCATAAATAAAATAAATAAATAATTATAATTGCATAAGTTGATACAAAATGCTATGCAATAGCTTTACCGCGGCAGTCCCCGAGTGTCACACGTCTTTTTTATTTTTATAGATATTTTGGATTTTTATTTACGACCAGTAAGTACTTTTCATAGAGGCTGGCACAGACATCAAAAAAACATTGTAGACCCTAATTTATTTCTTAACTACTGTTGATTTCGTTTTTATTGGTTAATTTCATGTACAATATGTACTTTTTTTTTTATAGATATTTTGGATTTTTATTTACGACCGGTAAGTACTTTTCATAGAGGCTGGCACAGACATCAAAAAACATTGTAGACCCTAATTTATTTCTTAACTACTGTTGATTTCGTTTTTATTGGTTAATTTCATGTACAATATAAAAAATAATATTTCTTAATTTTGAGTTAATTTCTTTTTCATCATCATCATCATCATCATCAGCCTATAGCAGTCCACTGCTGGACATAGGCCTCCCCTAATGAGCGCCATTGCGCCCTGTCCTGAGCTCGACGCATCCAGCTTCTACCAGCAGCCTTTTGCAGGTGGTTTAATTTTTAAATTATTTTTTTATTTCCTAATTTTAACTGGAATAACTACACTCGAGAGCAATGAATCCGGGTCACTCAAAGAATCTAAAAAATCTCGGAAAGTAAGAATGCTAGGTTAATGCAATAAATTGTATTTAATAGACAATTTAATACTCCTTAAATAAAAGTTAAAAAAATATGAGTCACCATACATTTTATTTACACAAAATTACATAAAGAAAAAAAACTGCTGATCTCTCCTTAAAACAAAAATAGGAAACATGAAATTTTTGAACTTTATGACGATTTTCTTGAATTTCAATACTTCGTATTACCTCCTCGTGCTTCCATTACTGCGTTTACGCGGTTTGGCATGCTGTACACCAAGTTCCTTATACGATTTTGGGGAATATTCTCCCATTCCTCTGTGAGAGCAATTTTGAGCTCAGGAAGCGTGATTGGGGGAGGCTTTCGTTGTTTTACGCATCTCCCTAGCTCGTCCCAAGCATGCTCGATCGGGTTGATATCCGGGCTGCGCGCTGGCCACTCCATACAAGTAATGTTCATCTCTTGAAGGTAGTCATTCACAATCCTACCTGTATGAGGTCGGGCATTGTCATGCATAAATATAGCACCCCCACCCAAATTGACCATAAATGGACCAACGTGTTCGTTGAGGATTTCTTCCACATATCTTACGCTAGTTAAAGAGCCGTTTTCTATGATCACCAGCTCTGTGCGACTTTCAGAGGAAATTCCGGCCCACACAAGTACAGACCCACCACCGTAGGCTACTTTTTCTTCGATGCATGCTTGCTTGAATCTTTCCCCTGGTCTTCTATACACTCTGTGTCTTCCATCGTGCTTGTAGAGCATAAATTTTGATTCGTCGGAGAACATAACTTTCGACCAATCTTCAATACTCCAATTTACGTGGTTCTGGGCATATCTTAGTCTTGAAATACGATGGCCACGCTCCAGTTTAGTGCCGTTTGCAGGTCTAAGGGGTTTTAAGTTAGATTCAGCAAGCCGACGTCTTACTGTCCATGCACTTGGGTTACTTCCTCCGAGGCGTCGAAACTGATTTGTGAGTTCAGTTCCTGTGAGAAAGCGATTTCGAAGCATGGTGTTCACCAAGTATCGGTCTTCTCGTGCTGTGGTACACCTAGTTCTGCCCGTTCCTGGTCTGCGTAGGTTAGAACCCGTTTCTTCGTAACGTCGGAGAACTCTATGTACTGTTGACAGCGACACACCGACAGTCCTGGCTGTATCGCGCTGACTCCGGCCGGTTTCCACCAATGTAAGTATTCTGGTGCATTCTTCAAGTGTAAGCGACATGATTTCAGCTTGAATAATGAATATTGAGCACTATCAACCTGGTTTATGTACCAACATAAATGACAGATTACAAACAAAAGCAAAAACAAATCCTGTAATTTCGTAGTTCCATCTTCGACAGTGTTCCCTTTTCAAATTTGATTTTTTTATGATATAACTTTACAATAACTAAGAAGTTTTAATACTTTCATTTAAGGAGTATTAAATTGTCTATTAAATACAATTTATTGCATTAACCTAGCATTCTTACTTTCCGAGATTTTTTGGATTCTTTGAGTGACCCGGATTCATTGCTCTCGAGTGTACTTGTTAGTAATAATAATAAGGTAGTCACCTAACCGGGGCAGCTTCCGCTACGGTTACGACTTTAACCAATGGCCGAAATTTACTATAACTGTTGTTTATAACATACCTACCTACTACCATCAAGTCATCATCTACTTACCTACCATCAAGTACCTACCTGGTACTTAACAGCTATATGCACATCCCCCGAATTAGACTTCTCCTGAATAGCAGCAATAGGTAGGCACTTAAGTAGGTAGGTCGGTAGATACCTATGCAAATCATGATCTTAAAAATCATTCTGTGTGGAAAAGTAAGAACCAGGTACCTAAGTACTACCTAATTATATTCGGAGAGAAATTCCCAGTTGTATGTATACATATATTACGGCCAGCTTAACCGCCACCATCACACCAGCCTATATCAGTCCACTGTTAGCGTCTCCGCCCACGACCGATTTTTCCCACCGATTTTTTGTAGGACAGATATGGAGGGGAACCTCATGCCAACCTCATGCACAGAGTGTATACCAACCAGGTTGGATCGACGAATGAAGGAACGCCATAAGAGCTAAAATGGTGGGAATTGAATTGTACGTAAAGTTCATAGCTTAGGAGTTAGGGCACTTGCGAATATAAATGAAAATTATTTTTTCTGGATTAAGAAAGTAAGGCCTTTAGGGCTAAATGGTTGGAATCGGATTCTACTTATTGATATAAGTATTTTATGTTCTATTTATTTTGTTCGTAAAGTTCATAGTTTAGGAGTTGACTTGCACTTGCAAATATGTATGAAAATTTCGTTTTCTGGATTCAGAAAGGCCTAAAGAGCATTTTTGCTTACTTGCATACTTTCTGCATCCAGAATAAATTTTCTTTGATATTTGAAAGTGTCCTAACCTAACTCCTCAACTATGAACTTTACGAAAAAAAGTAATAGAACATAAAATACATATAATTACGTACAATCCAATTCCAACCATTTTAGCTCTTATGGCGTTACTTCATTCGTCGATCCAACCTGGTTGGTGCATGAGGTTGGCATGAGGTTGCCCTCCCTAACTGTCCTACAAAAAAATCGGTGGAAAAAACGGTCGTGGGCGTTGAGCCTTAGACATAGGCCTCCCCTAATAAAGAAGGATATGCCCATAATCACCACGCCTGAGCATGCGGGTTGGGGATCGCAGAGCACAACTTTTCGCACTGCCGACGCTGCTGCCCGTCTGCGGCCTGGGGATTAACCGTGCACACGGTACCCTAACATTTAGAATGGTGCAAGTGCTCTCCGGACATGCTTGTTTTAGGAAGTAGCTGCACCGCATAGCAAAGAGAGAAGCAAGCTCAGCTTGCAAACATTGTGGTGCAGCCGAAGATACAGCGCAGCACACGCTGCAAGAATGTAATGCCTTTTCTTCTCAGCGCCTAGCGTTAGAGACGTTAATTGGACCAGACCTCTCTTTGTCGAGTGTAGTTAAGGCCATGCTCGATAATGACAGCGCCTGGGGGGGTGTGGTTTCCTTCTGTGAGGATGTAATTTTGCAGAAGGAGACAGCGGAGCCGGTGCGGGAAGAAGTTCCGCTTGCTGACCCACTTCGCCGGCGGAGGACCGGTAAAAGGCGGCGACAATTCAACCGCCTTCTTCCACTCGATGGAGACCAGTGGGGTATGGGTACGGGGAGCCCCAGCCCTGCATTGCAGAGGTCTCCTATTGTGGGAGGTGCCCGTGATGTTCCGGGACATCCCCTTTCCCCAATAAGGGAAATACGGGGCCGTGGTAATATCCTATCGGGACCCCAGACCCGTCAAGTGCTACTGCAGCGTCGAGCCCTTCATCAGGTGATGAATGGTTCGATGATGCACTTGCACTGCGGTGAGTGCAGGCGCGGATACAGGGGGGGGGGGGGGGGGGGGGGGGCAATAGGGGCAATTGCCCCCCCCTCAACTCCGGCAATATACACTAGATATTATGAACTTTAAAAAAAATTTAAATTGTTAGTAATACACAAGGTACTTATTATGTACCTAGGTTAATTTGGAACAATCAATACATTGTCATGTGTTAACTAATTAGCTATTTATTATACTGTGTCCAGTGCCGAAAATAAGGCGGTGCCACCGGTGCTCAGGCACAGGGCGCAGACCATGCATGGTAGTATTCATTAATTATTTCGTTAATATCCAGTTATAAATCTTATCTTTCTTTTCTGGGGGGCACAAAAATTACCAGACCAGGACCAAGTTTTGGGTCATGAATGGTAGTATTAATTTATTATTAGTTTGATATGCAGATATAAATTGAGTTGTCTTTTCTGGTGGGGTGCAGAAATTACCAGATCAGGACCAAGTCTTCGTTGATAATTTATAACCTAATGCATATAGGTTGGTTGAAATTCAGATATAAATCGTAGTTTTCTTTTCCATATCTTGTATGCTCACCTTTGATAGAAAAATTTCGCGGCTCGCCGATTTTATTACCACCTTTTGGTTGTAAATGGTACAAAACTAGGATTTTTTTTTTAATCAAGTCTATACAGTTTGCAACAATGACGAATTAGAACACAACAGCGCTAGTTAGAATGATTTAAAAAAATTGCGGCTCGCTCCGCTCGCCGACTTCCTTTTTTATGTCTGTTGGGCCTAGGCCTAGACACCTAGGTGTTACAAAAAATTCCACCGTTTTCTTTGTTTTTTTTTTTTAGCGCAACATTGCGCTAAACAAACTTTGGCAGCTAGCAGCAGTTTCGGAAGATTTTGTGAAAAACTTGCTTGAAACTAAATTATTACCTGGAAAAATTATGTTTCATGTATTGTAAATCAATAATAACAAATGAATGTTATGGATTTCTCTATCAAAATGGATCGGTGTAGTGTATTTTGGTGCAAAAGTGGCAGTGATCAAAACATTCCGGATTTGTCTTTTCATTCGTAAGTATCGTACTTTTGACGAGGTATTTATTCAGAAATGGATTGTTAACTAGACTTCCACAGTAAATAACAACATTTAGAGCAGAAATCTGTAAGAAAATAAGCCAAAAAGTGAAATTCAATTTTGTTTTGTTTTGTTTGGTGTTGCCGGCATTTGAAATGAATTTTGCCCACTGCACATTAATTTTTGGCTCAACTTTCATTTATTTGTAGTGAGCTAGGCGGCCGGAACTTTTGTCACAGATAGGTCTATATCTAGGAAGCCTAAATCTAAAATGGCGTAGTGCGGAACCAAATAGTTTTTGAGATATGATTATTTGAAAATTCAAATTTTTTACTTAATTTCGTCAAACTTGATGACACTGCGGGCAATTTTTTTTTCATCACTGAATATCAAAAATATGATCTTCTTCTTTTTATTTATGGCCTCTGTGGTATTTTTTGGTCATCAGAGTTGGCCACTACTTCATACGAAGAAGAAGAAGACCAATATGTTCCATGCCTCAATTCATAAGTTTCATCATTATCATCAGCAGCAGCATTAATAGCTTGTTATATTTCCCAGCCAGAACGATGAAGACCTTGTAAAAGCAATAAATTTATTGTATTGTATTGTATTTGTATCTAAATTTTGCGTGAGGGAGAAATAAACAATACTCAATACCTTTCGCCTTTATTATATTAGTAAGATTGCTAGCCTTTTATGTACGTATTTTCTACAGATTACATTTGTTATGTTTGAATACCAAAATTAATTTTTGATTACTGTTTTTAGGGTAAATCACCATCATACACACCACGAAGGCTGCGGAAAAAATTTGCGTTGGACTGCTAAGCTATTAGAAGATACGCGCAAAACTGCGAGCTCTTGGGGAAAAAAGTTGGCGTTTTATAAAAAAGTAGGGAATTTAGAAAATATGATTACAGAATCGAAAGCATATTTTCTAAATGTTGAAGTTTTGGAGAAATAAAAATATATTTCCTATAATTATATTCTTTTTAGTATGTAGGAATTTTGAAAGCGTATACAAGAAACATAAAGACATGCGTGAATGACAACTTAGGACACAAATAAATAATAGGATATTTTTGCCGTTCTGTAAAAAATCAATGCTATATATCTTTATTCATGTCCGTTAAAATATTCAATAGTCTCCCCGAAGACATGAAAGATTTGATAAGAAAAAATAAAATTTAAAATAAGACTTTACAAATGGCTTGTAGATAAATGCTTTTATACGATTAAATTGAATGTATTAAAACTAAATAATAATTTACAATTTTTATTTCTTCATTTGAATGGTTAGTTTTCATTTTGACATATATTTATTAAGTAATCTCGATTGTCAACTTAATTATTGTTAATTAAAATTAACCGATATTAATGATAATTAATGACATATATACATATAACAATTTAATATTTGCACGCTTCTATAATGAAGTATAAGTATGCGATCCACATAGCCTTAAAGATTTTCCTTTGTAATTACCATACTTTTATGCAAATAAATATAATTTGATTTGATTTGATTTAAAAATTATATAGGTAGGTGCATTCAATCAAATTTGCTAAACATCCTTCCTTCCCTAACATATTATCAACATTCATTAAAACTTGTTAGTGAAGGTAGATTATAAATGAAAAAAAATTTCGTGTAAATGAAAAAAATGATAGATTAATACTTTACCTGCAGTATTAATTGATAGATTAATACTTTACCTGCATGACATTAATTTCTTGTTAGATTTATATTTTACCCATTATCATCATCAGCCTATAGCAGTCTATTGCTGGACATAGGCCTCCCCTAATGAGCGCCTGAGTCCCTGTCCTGAGCTCGATGCATCCAGCTTCTACCAGCAGCATTTCGCAGATCGTTACCACCTGGCCGGAGGGCGTATTATCAGTATATTTTAACCAAATCTATGGAAATTTTAATTATGTGGCAACCCTGCAGTTGAAATGAGAAAGACTAGGGTGGACACGCAAACTATAAATCTATATATACAGGGTGTAATCGTTAAGTGTGCACAGGCGATTATTCCGTAACTATTGCAGATATCAAAAAACTTTAAACTGATATCGAAAGTACTTTACCTAATGAGTAAAATGACATTAATAACTTTTTAAAAATAAAACGAGAAATATCCAAAAAAATTACATTAATCACTCCCATACATTTTATTTCTTAGTAAGTACAAAATTTTGTGTTCAAAGCATATGTTCGAAGTGACGTCCTCCTTGTGCAATACAATGACGAGCTCTATTTACAGTTTCTAAATGAACTTTCCTTAACATTTGCGGAGTAATTAAAGCAATTGCACGACGTACACGATTCTGTAACTCTTCTAGGCTGTGGCTCAGCGTACACGTGGTCTTTGACAAATCCCCATAGGAAGAAATCACAAGGCGTGAGATCCGGGGATCTGGCAGGCCAAGGGGTTGCACTATTATTGGCTATTAAGCCATTATAATTGTTTCGTAAGAAATTCATTACAACATTTGTATTATGTGCAGGTGCTCCATCTTGTTGAAAAATTATCGACCTTCTTTCATCGTCTGGAATTGGTTCTAAGAGACTTGGCATATCGTTTTGTACAATTTGTTTTTGAAATATCTCTGTCCATTTAAGGTTCCACTGTAAAAATATGGCCCAATGATCCGATCTCCAAGAATACCACACCACACATTAATTGAGAATCGCACCTGAGCTCTAACTTCAGTAGTTAAGCGAGGATTGTCAATTGACCAATAATGCGAGTTTTTTCTATTGTAAATGCCGCAGTTTGAAACATTACTTTCATCGGTCCATAAAATTGACCTTACATTGACATAATTATTGACTAGCCAATTGCAATAGACCAGCCGACGAGCAGGATCATCATTGTGCAGCGTTTGAGTAGGTTTTATCTTAAATGCTTTGAAGTTGTGTTTTTTTAATAACTTGTGTAAATAATTGTGGGACACTGGAAATGATCGGGCCACTGAACGCGTTGATTCTTGTGGATTATCTACTACGTAGTTAATAATATTGTTATCTAAGTCATTATCAAATTCCGGAGCTCTTGTTCTCGAACCTTTTTTTCTGTTAAAAGATCCATAATTTATCAAATTGTTATCCAACTTACGTAAATACGTACCAGAAGGAACTTCTCTATCTGGGTACTCTCTTCTGTAGGCGATAATGGCCGCCCTATTGTTACAATCATGTTTGTAGTACATTTTTAACATGTCCCTCTTTTCTGTATTGGAATATGCCATTTTTCAATCAATAAATGCAACAATCACGATTATTAACGCAAATTGAAAAATACAATAAATTGGCGGGAACGAGAACCCGCGATAAAGAATTTGAATTTAGAACGAGCACCAAAGAGTATCTTTCTTTTTGTTTTTATTTAGTATGTTGCTTTTCAGCTAGTTCAAATCAATACAATATTGAAACAAGGTTTATTATAAATTTGAAGTGGTAAGATAATTAATCTACACGTGTATCTACTTGAAATTCATTAATACCTTCATATCGTACATAATTATAAAATGACAAGGGTAAAATGAGTAGGTACTATTCCACTTAAAATAAGGAAACTAAAACCTTTCTACTATCTCATACTAAATGTATGGGAGTGATTAATGTATTTTTTTGGATATTTCTCGTTTTATTTTTAAAAAGTTATTAATGTCATTTTACTCATTAGGTAAAGTACTTTCGATATCAGTTTAAAGTTTTTTGATATCTGCAATAGTTACGGAATAATCGCCTGTGCACACTTAACGATTACACCCTGTATACTTAATCTATGGTTCCCCCAAAATAACTTGGCCGCAATGAACTTTGCGCAAGTAGCTGCGCAGAACACATGGATGGAACCAAACGGCGCGGCGGTATGAGGTGGTAGCGAGTGGGGATTTTTAGTCTAGCGATGTTCCATGAAGCATAGAGTCATGATCTTAAATCGAAATCAACTATCGATTATTTGTAATCGATTATTTGTTACTTAAATGTCTCATTCCTCAATCCTAAGAAAAGATTAATAAAGTATTTATTTTATTATTCACTCTCGATACCATTTGTTTGCAAAATCGTAAACTTAACAACTACTGCAGCACATTTACTGACTTCCCGTCTTGAGAACATTGTTAAAATAAATGAGACAGTAGTAACTATAAGCCGTCGCAAAAGTATTTCCAAAGATTGGATAACACCAGGTCTCATTAAATGCATGGCAGAGAGAGATGCTCTCCACTTAGAAGCTAGGAAATATCCCGATAGCAGGAGTGTCCAACTAAAATATAAAAATTACTGCAATGTTTTTGCTAAAATAAAGAGAAACACGAAACTTGATTACCATAAACAGCTTTTTATTCAAAATAGAGACAATCCTGCTAACAAGTGGGCGACTATTAAAAATATCTGTGAACTGAACCCCAAAAAGATATGTCTTCTGATCTATTAAGCCTTAAAGATACTCCTCTTGACTCTTTAAACTTCTGTAATCAATATTTTGTTGGTGTCAGGCAGAAACTAGCTGGCTCTATCTTACAAAATCTAATAAAATCCGAAGATGATCTTGCTAACGAAGTCAATTTGGCGTTCCACTCTAGTAACTCTTTCTTCATGACTCCAACTGATTGCCTTGAAGTTTTAACCTTACATTAAGGCTCTAAAAAATAATAAGGCACCAGGCAAAGGTGGTCTAACTAATGTTCTGTTGAAAAATCTTTCTCATTTATTTATAGTTCCTCTTACACACGTTTTCAATCTTAGTCTAGGGTCACGTGAATTTCCATATTGCTGGAAGATTGCGTCTGTTATTCCAATACATAAAGGTGGTATTAAATCAACACCTTCAAATTATCGTCCCATTTCGTTACTCCCGGCTTTTTTAAAGATATTAGAAAAGCTGGTCAACAAAAGACAAACTAACTACATTGACAAAAACAACATTTTGTCACCTTACCAATTCGGTTTTAGGCCGGGTAAGTCTACAGAGGATGCTGTACAAATGCTGCTTGACTTTACAGTTTTCGCATTGGATAGTGGTAAAAAATGTATATAAAAATGTAAATGTGGAGTCTTCTTAGATTTATCCAAGGCATTTGATTCAGTTTCTCCGAAAATACTACTAAACAAGCTTGAATGCCTGGGAGTGAGAGGCATAGCACTGGATTGGTTCCGCAGTTATTTGACTGACAGGAAACAGCTTGTCTCAGTACTGAAACACACCAGTAACGTCTAAACCGTCTCTTTCGGTGTCCCCCAAGGGAGCATCCTTGGGCCAACATTATTTACGCTGTACATTGACGACGTCATCTCACTATTTGAAAACTCGGCACAGTCCCAAGTCCTATGCTACGCAGACGATACTGCTCTCATATTCTGGGGTGATTCTTGGGATGAGGCGCGCCTGTTAACAGGGAAGAGTCCAGCGCTTGTTGCGACCTGGCTTGATAAAAACCTATTGACCCTTAACGCAGATAAATCCAATTATTTGTGCTTCCACAAGACAAAGGTGTCTGGTCCTACCAGATCCCTATCAGTACGTATTCATAAGTGTGGTGCTGGAGAGAACTCTAATAACGCCAACTATTAAACGATCAGATGATCTAAAGTATCTGGGAGTTCTGCTGGATCAAAATTTATCTTTTAAACAGCATATTAGCACTCTCTGAGGTCGCATTAGGAAACTCATACATGTTTTCAAACTTCTTCGCGATGGTTCTGACAGAGAAACGCTCATGCTAGTGTACTCATCAGACAGGGCTTCAAAATAAAGCTTAGATCACCTTCCACATCGTTAGCATTCGATTTTTATGACGATTTCAGTTTGCGGTTCGCGCATGCCGCAAACATTTGCCATACCGTCGGTTTTAGATGGATGTGAACTATAAATAAATATAGGTAATTAGTATGGGTTTTTTGGCTTTTTGTCTTGTTTTCTGTATGGAGTAAAGGAAAAAATAAGGAGATGGCCTTAGATTATGATGAAACTGAAAGTCTTCTGGCAATACAAACCTGACAAACAAATTTTTCTTTAATTTCCGTCACTCAGTTTTCATCCAATCCTCTTATAATCCACATAATATGTGTACACACTCACCACCGAAATGATTCTCATGCATATTGTACAAAATAAACACACCCTATGGCGCGCGCACGCACATACACACACACACACACACACACACACACACACACACACACACACACACACACACACACACACACACACACACACACACACACAACATCCCCCTCCTACTTACTACTCCTGGTAAACTCCATGAGTTTGTTTGGTTTGACCAATTTTGCCTTTAGTTTATTTTGTTTAATTTTTTATTCAATTTTGCCTTATTCATAGTGGATTATATAATACGAAGTTGCTCGTCACTATCAGTTTAATCGGCGATCATTCGGCTGGACTCGTGACAGATCGGCACAAGGCTTCTTGTCTCTGTGACACCCATTATACGCATAGGGTGTTCATACAATCGGTTGCAAAAGTTTTCGATTACGTTTCCGGTTTTTGAACGTGGATGATTTTTACTGATTTATTTTTGTAGTTTCGGTTGCATTAGTTTATGTGATTTGTAGTTAAATCTTATTAGCATATTTGTATTTGCATTGTATTTCAAAAGAATATACCTACATTTTATAAACACAAGCTTTCAGTTCGAGGCGTTCACCTAATTAATATTAGGTACCTACAACGGAAATCATGCTAGGAACTTAAATAGCTAGTTTAGCTGCCTTGCAGTTAAGCTCTATTCAGCTCGCACCGCGCTTATTACGTATTCACCTGCTCCTTGCATCCCTTTTTATCGCGTAACTCTATCTCAATTGACGCGGCGCCCCGGGGTGGCGTGCGTTGTCGCGCGAATGTTTCTGTGCTTGTAACACAGAACACTAATACTGGCATGTGACGAGCAATAATAAATCTGAACATTTTACTAGTTGTGTAAGATATTTTGGTAAGTTACTAAATATATTATACAATTTAAGTAGGTTAGTAGGTAGGTAACAACTGAAAATATGTACTATCTGTTGTAGAATTATTTACTAAGTACATAGTTCAAGTGGTTGTTAATTTACTTATTTCGTTGCAATTCAAAAACTATAGCTACCTACATTCTAGCAAAACGAGATCTAAGTTTGGGCAAACCAATTCCAAGATTAAAATAGAAAACATCTTCAAAAAATAAGAAATCCACTAAGCTATAAACAATATAATTGTTAAACGGGTTTCTCCGCGACAGTACATGTGCAGAAGTGCCTTTAATCAATGCGGCCAAGTTATTTTGCGGGAACTGTACAAATATTTATGTTTTAGTGTTTAGGATTTTATTGTTTGTTTATACATTCATGTACTTGGTTTGTTATATACCGGCTATTATTATTCCCTATTAATTTGTAAATTACGAACATACAATTCAAATCTATTCTGTCTGTTACAAGTAAAAGAACGAAACGCAAATCGCAATGCCAACTGACATCAGCTCGCTAACGTCAAAATCAAGAACAAGAATCAATCAATCAGAAAAAAAAAGTTGTCGAGATTTTTGGAAAACTGAAGAGGCGTTGATTAATTTCATTTTTTCTCAAATAATACTGTGATAAATTAGTGAAAATGATTGCTTTGATCAATCGTATCCTTGATTGGATCAAAAGCTTGTTCTGGAAGGAAGAAATGGAGCTCACACTCGTCGGTTTGCAGTATTCAGGAAAAACAACTTTTGTTAACGTCATTGCCGTTAGTATTATCTGAAAACAATAAATTTGCTTTGTTTGAAGTCGCACGTACAATATTTTGCATTATATCTACATGCTCTCTAAATGTACTTACATGTATCAATACCGTTTGATTACGGGCCTCATTGATAGGCCTGCGTTAGAACAGATAGCGAATTGTTGCAGATGTTTTATCCAAATCTAAGTCGGTACCTACTTTCCTATGCTTTGTGATTCAGCGGCGTGTAATGTTTGTGTAAACTATTACACATTAAGTTTAATAAATAAATAACAACAAGTTAGGCATGATAACAATGTGTTTCTTGTGTTATTCAGTAATTTCTATAGAGATGTAGGGGTGGTATGTTACCATTAATGTTTTTTTTACATTGGTGAACCTCAATTTGACTACAAACTCACATGTTATAAAGTAACTCTGTGGTCTAAGATGAAGCATGAAGGTCCAAAAGACAGAATCACTCAAGACATTAAGTGTCTCTTCATAACAGTTCTATAAACCTCAGATAGCTAAAATGACTTTAAAATATAATGTCACCTCTTTTAATTTTTATTTAAACTTGAGAGTGGCGCATCTGAGTATGGTCAATTCAGACTTCAGCTTGACCAGACTGGCTTACCTCGGAGAGGACAAACCCCTAAGTTTAGTGGTGGTGGTAGTGTTTATTAGTGGTGATATAAGTGGGATATCTACTATGTAAGGATTGTACTGAGCCATGCATCTGCTTGTCCTTAAGTGGAATAGAGATAGAGGGGTCACTTAATTACCTACCACTCTAATTGTCTTGTGATACCTATATCCAAAAGTTTAAATACCTGTCCATATTAATTTTCTTATGCAATTTTAGTGATGCTGACTTATTTTAGATATATTAATAAAAGTGCTTGTATTAAATTGTTTTGATGCAATATAAATAAATAATAAGAAATATACGAATATAAGAAAATAATAAATTAAATGTATGGAAGTATTTTTACATAGTCGTACTGATGTTAAACAATTGATTATTTCCAAAAGCTGATACAATTATGATTCAGCATAAAAATATATAATTTTATCAAATGTTAAATAGGTCACAGGGTCAGTACTTTTGTTTCTAGAAAGCCTTTAAAGTCACCTTTCATTCTACAAATTGGTTGCTCAATAAGAATTATTTGTATTGCATCAAATCAATTTCATACAAGCACTTTTCTTTTGATAACACGTAAAGTGTAAGATTTTCTCCTTATTTTATATATTTTAGTGTGAAGTAGTAAGTTATTTAGTTGTTGCTTAAAGCAATATGTATAAGTAAATACTGAAAAAGCTTAGATAAAAAAATTTACGCCTTCAAGTGGACTCCAATACATACCATTGCAGGCTCTATAGCAGACTCCAAAGCATACCATTGCAGGCCTTAGCATCCCGGTGCCTGACAGCGCACTCTTCAATATATCTAATCTTTGATATGTCTAAATGTTAGGCTCAGGCCAGTAAAGGGTAAAATTAATAATCATTAAATATTTCTTTTAGTCTGGTCAGTTCAGCGAAGACATGATACCTACTGTGGGTTTCAATATGCGCAAGATTACGAAAGGAAATGTCACTATCAAGGTAAACATTTTCAGCACTAGCCATCGCTCGCGACTTCACTCACGACTTTGCTCGTGAGGTGCCCCGATAAAAAGTAGCTTATATGTTAATCCTACAGGGTAAGACCTGGATGCAAAAAGCGCAAAAAGCCTTATACCCAGCAGTGGGTTTTGAAAAGCTGAAAAATGATATGCCTGGTGTATCCTGGTCTAGAACTACCTAATATAAATGCGTAGCAGCTCAATCTGTTCAGTAGTTTTCGCATGAAGGAAGGAACATTTCACATCTTCATGTTTAACAAACTTTCGCCTTTATAATATTGGTAACAAGATTCCGCCTGAATTGGTGTTGGGGTGTTAAGCCCAAACCCAATCCAACTTCACCGGCATGTGGTGCACTCTGCTAACTAACAAACTTGGCTCTGGCGGCCGGCTGATTGAGGCATAGCACAGCTACATTCCGTGACCGCCGACAGGCAGCAGTGTCGGCAGAGCTAGAATCTGTGCCATGTTAATCGCAACCCGCATGCCCAGCATGGGGATAATGTGCATATCCCTCTTTTTATAAAGGAAGGCCTACATCCAGCAGTAACTGATATAGGCTGGTGTTGTTGTACTGCCCGCGTATTACCCGAATAAAAAATAGCTTATCTATGCTATTTCAGGTCTCGAACTAAATAAATATGTGCCGAATTTCAGCTCATTCTGTTCAGTAGTTAAGAAGGGAAAAAGAATTCATTATTTAACATGTTGACATTTCACAAACTTTTGCCTTCATAATATTACTAGGATATATAGGAAGTCTAAAGATGTGGGCTCATGCAAGGTGCATAAGCCCACATCGAGACAAAGGTCTGCATGATGTGGTTTATCATAATCACCACACTTGGCAAGTGGAATATGTGCTGTGGCTTGGCAGCCTAACACCAGCATAGCTACATCTCTTGCAGCGTCAGCTGCGAGAAGCTGTGCCCTGCTATCCCCAACTTACATAACCATCAGGTAATGGGCATACCCCCCTTCTTATTAGGGGAGGCCTATGTCATTGTCCAACAGCGCCCTGGGGAGTAATGTTGAAGTTTCTAGCTTCACTTTGACGCAAGATTTCAAATGCGTATTTTAAATTCGTGCTTGATGTTTACATTGTTGTACTTGTTCTCAGGTTTGGGATATTGGTGGCCAGCCTAGATTCCGGTCCATGTGGGAAAGATATTGCCGCGGTGTTAACGCCATTGTGTAAGTACTAGGGAGTAGGGAGTAGTGTGTTGTTTTGACATGTGTCCTACAAGACTGGAACCCGCATGCATTTTTGGATGGATGATATATTTATATTTCGTATTAGCTTTGGTGAATAGGGCGACTTATATTACTTTATAATATGCTAACTCCGCTCCTACCTAGATAAAAAAGGCTATTATGCTAGTCCTGGTCTAGAGCTAATTATTTGCATCAGCAAAATCCATTCAGTAGTTTGGCGTAAAAACAATTTCCCCTCTTAACTTTCGTCTAATACTATTATTGGTAGGATTAATGTTCTTACCGCCTGACCTAGTGCCCACCTTGGGTCGACGTCGAGGTTTATAAGCTATTTGTGTCTTAGTGTGAATAACCTTACTGCAAAATTCGCTTTTACTTTATTTTTGTATGAATATGAGACAACGCTCCTAGCGGGAAATTTGTAAAACTTTGACATCTCCATACAAAAATATAGTTAACGCAAACTATAACTTGCAAACTTCCCGCTAGGGATGCTGTTCCATTTTCATACAAAAAAAACTTTGTAGTAAGGTATGTTTTTCAAACACAAAAGCAACTGAATGCAAATTGTTACTGTAAATTTTCCCAGATACATGGTAGACGCAGCGGATCCGGATAAGATAGAGGCATCCCGGAACGAGCTCCATTCCCTGCTGGAGAAGCAGCAACTCACCGGGATCCCGGTCCTAGTGCTGGGCAACAAGCGAGACCTGCCTCACGCGCTGGACGAGCACGGCCTCATCGAGCGAATGTGAGTCACACACACACATACAACAGCCTATATTAGTCCACTGCTGGACATTGGCCTCCCCTGAGTAAGGTGTACTCCCTTTCCCGCAATTGGACTTCTGTTGGCTCATTCTGCTTGTGGGAGATCTTGCTAAATACTATGCCAGCCTAACTCCGTCCAGAAGCACCGAAGTTCCCTGGGATCTTCGCAGGTTTCACGGAGTGAACTCAGAGTTCTGAGGATTTGTCCATGTTGAGATGCAACTCCCACGTATTCCAGGAGTACATGGGCTACCGATTCTTCTTTGGTCAGTCATCCTCTACAGAGTGGGCTGTCTGTTGCTGGAGCAACATGTTGGAGGATGACTGACAATGGATTGTTGTAGAAATGTTTTATCAGAGGAGAATGGCTTGTGAGTGTGCCAACGATGGTGCGATGTTCTTTTCTTTTGAGTTTTAACAGACCAAAGGTCAGCCGCAGTGAGGTTTAAGCCTCTCCAAATAAAGAGGGATATGCTCATAATCCCCACGCTGAACATGCGGGTTGAGAACCGCAGGGCACAGCTTCTCGGATCGCCGACGCTGCTGCCTGTTGGCGGTCAGGGAATTTAGCTGTACCGGTGTTATACTGTGCTACGCTGCAATAAGCCGGCCGCCGAAACCCTGGTTTTTAAACAGCAGGGTGCATCACGGGCAGGTAAGGTAGAAATTTTCGTGATCGCCCTACTAAAGTCCCGATTCTCAGGAAGTAATAGAAATTAATGTCGCATGAGACATATTTCGCGAGAACTGTCAAAACTGTATGGAAATTACAGTTCTTGCGACATATGTCTGATGTGATAAACATCTCTTCCTCAGAATCAAGCCCCTGATGCTCACCACCGCGATACAGGACAGAATCCTAAAGCGCGTGTGTTTGATTATGTCAGCTAGTGATTGTAGATTTTATTACAAAGACAATGTATATTTTTCAGGAACCTGTCCGCTATCCAGGACCGCGAGATTTGCTGCTATTCTATCTCTTGCAAAGAAAAGGACAACATCGATATAACTCTCCAATGGTTGATTTCTCACAGTAAGTCAGGCAGCGCGCGCTAAACTCGCCCCTATCTCCACGTAGCAAGGTTTCCTTTACACCGGAGGCGTAGTGCCTGCACTGGTCTTAACTCATGGGTGTTCACGTGACTTTGCTCTTAAAACTCCTTAGTAAAAAAATAACTATTTAAAATGTTTTTGAATAAGTTCATCAAAACCGGCCTTGCAAGTTTTTTTAGCCTTTTTTAATTGACTAGTAATCCTTTCAGGGTGTGGCTAGTCTCTAAATCAAGTTTAGGTTTTGATTGCTTTGTATTCATGATATGGTGACATTGATGTAACCCACTTTATTATCTTACTGACGAAACGACGAGCAACAATCAACTTTATTATACGCTGTGCAAGAGCTAAACTGCACTCAATTTGCATTTATCGTCCATGACCTAACCAAAGTATTTCCGTGCAATATTGATCTTACTGGCAACGTGGATAAGATTGAATAACTATGTAGCGCTCCCCCTAAACCGGACATAAGTCACGTGCCTACTCATGTGAGTGTTATTTATAATTTCGCGAGTCTAGAATGTAAACATTTGCAAAATGGGAAGCCGGCGCCGCGGCGTCAAAGTTATTAACACGCCTGCAAAATTCAAAGCACCCATTTTGATTTCGCCGTTCAACTCCAGACCCGGGCTGAATTTATGTCGCCGGTTTTACAAATAGATACTCTATTGATAAGGCTAATGCACTATGACTGATAAGGGGCGTACAGTTTTCAGAGTTTAATATTTATTTAATTTTATATTAGTGCTATACGATTCGGCGATTTCATAGGTACTGGATTAACTTAGGTATGCTCGTATGAGCTGCTTGATAACATTTATATCAAAGTATTTATTCAACACATCAAAGGGACAAGAAAACAAATCCCATTTGTCCCATTGGGCCAAAGATAGGTTTATTAGGGTGTACAGCAATGGGACAAAGTGGAATGATTCCACATCTGAGCTATTCAAGTTTGGGTTGATCAGATAAACTTTGTTTAGTTTCATTTTGCAAATCAATATTGATCGCGTGCGATCATCACGAGCCTATACATTGTTACGAACAAAGCTTTTGTTATGTAGCCTACGCCTGGTGGAGTGTGAATGACAATGTTCTGTGCTAATTAATATAATGTAACTAATATGATAGAGTTTTCACAATATAATTTATACTTATTTTCACCAACTGCTTACTGGGCACTACCAGCGACACTTGACACGTGTCAAATTTACAGTTACAAACTGTCATCCGATATGGTGCGACGTCAATTTTAGTGCTCGTAATTTGTTTGTGAAAATATCGAGTTAGAGATGTATAGTTAAAATCAAAATTATTCATTTCGCATATAAATAAACTAGTGAGTAATTTATAGTTAAATTGATAGAGTCAAAGTTAAGGCGACTATTATACATGTCAAACCTGCCTCTCGCTTGCACTATTCAACATTTTTGAAGATATAAAGTCACTGAATGTAGTTATCCAAAATAGCAAACCTTCACGGCCTAGAAAATAACAATACAAAGGTTCAGCAAGAATATCATGTTGAACGCAACACAACAACGTGATTTCATATCTTCAAAAATGTTGAATAGTGCGAGCGAGAGAGAGGTTGGACATTTATCGTCACCATAAGTTAACATAAACCTTACATCTATGCACGCAAAAAGCATTCAGCTATAAAATTACAAAAAAAATGGTCTTAGATTGTTAATGTTAATGAATGCGATAAAAAACTATACTTCTAAATTAATTAATTTGCTCTTATTATATAGCGATATAGCGATTTATCGAAAACTAAATAATGTTTGATTGATGGTGAAATAAAGTTTGTTGGTGTGAACTATTATTATAATATCTATAATTTGAATCGCGTAAGGCCTGGGGCCTGATTCTCGGGAATAGACATACTAATCACATTATATATCGCGAGAACTGTCAAAACTGTATGGAAATCTGACTATTCCTGAGAATCAGGCCCCTGGGCCCTTATTCTCAGAATAGGGATGAATGTCACGTTAGATAAATATCGGAAAAACTGTTAAAATTCTATGTAAATTTGATAGTTCTTGCGATAAAAGTGTTAAATTTAACAACTATCTTTAAAACCTTATATTGGGGTTTTACTGTATAAAAGTTACTGTATTTTAACAAAGCTGTATTTTAATTAAATAAATAAATAGACATATTAAGCAAGAACTGTTAAAACTATTATTAAATTTGACTGTTCTTGCGACATTGTGGTGGAATCTGAGTAACACTATTTATCGCTAAAACTCATCGAGATAGAGTAAAAATATCTCGATGCTAAAACTAGACAATTAGCGATAAGACCGCCGATTACACCTACATTACTGTTTTATTTTTCTATTGGAGGTAGGTGCAATAAAGAGTTTAACTTTATCTTTCTAATCTATTTCTGAGAATTAGAGCCCTGAACTGTCCGACTGTGAGACCGAAACAATTGCACCGGCAACTCTTCTTATTATACATATATCTACCATATTTCATAATGCATCTAGTATTTTATTGTATTACCTGTCAATACTTTCATATACTTAATTGCCTCATAAAAATGTTTTTACATCCAAAATATACCAACTTTTTGATGAAAATACAATCAATAGGACATATCAACATTTTATACTTATGTATTTTTATTTCATCCACGTAATAATTCATGACATCTTATAAATTAAATAGACAATTCGTTTATGTATTGTGGATGTAATCAAAATTAAGAATAATGAGATTTCATGATAAATATTTATTAAAACGTTTAATATATAAAAATATACTAATTAATATATTGTTACGGATTATATAAGTTTAAAATGCCTAGTGTGGGACTAATGTTGCTCAAAAAAAACTAATTGCAACGTATAAATAAATAATTCAAACCTATTGAAAATCATTATATTTGTTATTTTATGATTCTCTGAACAATGGTTTTTTCTCAGACTGTTGTTACAATTTTAGTAATAATATTTATAGCTTTCTTTCCGGAGTCGATCATTGTATACTTTCGATAAAAGACCACATTTGCTACTTTAATAATTACTTATTTATTTATGTATCGCCAATCAAAATTAGACTCACAGTTGACCGTCGACCACCTACATTTGTAAAAGGATTTCTAGCAAAACTATAAGAATTATCGATTTATTAACAATCTTGCGTTCAGGTGAGCTCAAAATATTTGATTATATGTGAAATTATATAATTTATGTAATATTTTATCCACAAGCACGTGGACTGCGGGTTTAGGGCGGGCTCTGCCTGCAGCTCAGTTGTGTTTTCAGCATTCAAAGCGATAAACAAATAACATTAACATAAATCGAGACTACGAGATTTCAATGAAATAATTCGTCTTAGTTCTCGATTAACTTTCTGAAACAAAGTCCAATTTATAGTATCGGCAATCGCGAGGAATTTACAACTGCACATAATTTTTACAAACAAAACAACTTAAAATTTGCATACACACATTTTAAGAAGGTACTGTTACCCATATCTAGCTTAGGGTATTAATTGAAATGGGATTGTATACAGCATGTTGCGAAAATAAGCAAGTCACAATGGGGTTGAATTCACTTTGTTAGATTTGTTATGAATAGAATTGGAAACAACTTTTTGCCTGTTTAATTTAAATGTTCGAGTTTCTTTTGACTAGTGCACTCACTTGGCGTGTACTGTAAAAGTGCCTATTTAGTATTCTATTTCAAAACTGTATTATAAAAAAATAACCAAAATTATATAGAGCTGTGGAAATTTGCGTTTGAACATTGGAATGAATTTATATTTTTACTTATTTATAGGTATATTTTATTTGTATTTAGTTTTAGATTTTAGATTTTCTCTATAAATATCTCAAATTATGTTAACTTTAAAATTGTTCTGATAGTATTGTATTAGACGGAGCATTCCGAGGTTTAGATTGTACTGAAGTAGGAATTGAGTTGAAATTCATGTATTAAATTAATCATGGACAACTATGACAATAGGTAAAAATGATGATTTACCATTTCAGGATCGAATTTGTGATCAAATTCGTTCCAACTAGAGTGGATCTGTAAAAATAACTTCTCGTCTTTGTTTTGTTTATGTAGCTTGCTTTTCATTCTCTTGTACCACGCCTAGTTCAAGATTTGGGATGCTGTTGTCTTATTTGGTACGTTTCAAGCATGTATATTCTTTATTTAATTACTAATTAAACTCCTTTTTAAGGGATAAATCGAAAGAATGAGTTTATTTTATGTTATTGCACCAAAATCTCATCTATATTGTACACTATACACACGTATTAATTAAAAACGTTGTCTAAAAGCGATGGTGTGGCCTTGCTTCTGCTGCGGCGGGTTATTTAAACTCGCAGGAAAACATACGAAGGGCTTAATTTATCGACACAAAAGCAACAACTTGTCATCACATCACTCATCAGTCTGTCAACAAATTGAGCTCAAGAACTACCACAACACCTATCACGATATAAAAACGAACACGCTTTATATTGCAATTATAAAAATGCGTTTAAATTATATGAAAAAACTGACCACTTTATATTCCATATGCATGTATAAAATCTGCTCTTCTTTATTAATTGCCCTGCAGTTTGGACTATAATCACACTGTTTGGTTTTTATAAGCTGTACAATTTCGTAAATAAAACATGAATTGCTTTCTTCAGGGCTGTCTTGTTACTTTGTTGTTAGTATATCAAAATATCTGGATATTGAATAATATATAATCGGAAGTGTATTTCCACTTTTCCCATCGCATATTTTTTCAATGGGACAAATAGACACATGTCTCATCGCACATTTTTCAACGGGAAAGTGTATTCCATTTGTCCCATTGAAAAAAGGTGCGATGGAACAATTGGGAAGTCGGATTATTGTTCATAAGTGAACAGCTTGCAACATTAATAATATTTACAAGAAAACAAACCCCATTTTGTATGTTTGTTTATATTATAGTAGATGTATAGGAATGTTTAAGTATGACTATGTAAATAAGCAAGTTTTCAGTGCATTATATATGAAAGAACATGTTATGTAATAAATATTGATACGCTAATATCGTATTTTGTATGTTATAATTTCAGACTATAATTTTTTAGGTTTTAAAGAAAATCATTATGTATATTATATGTTTATTGCAATTATATAAGATCCTAAACTAAAATAATAATAATAATCATCATTAAGTAGATATCAGTAATTTCGAAATCTAATTAATTATCTAAACACAGAGAACTAAACCTACCCAATAAATGACAATTATCCAGAATTTGTATCAGAACCGGTGTTGCTAGTTCGTTTCTTCCTCTAATTCCTCACCCTCACTTATATGTGACTTTGAATTCGTATGTTTTCTCGAAAAGAGGTTATTCTACTCCCAAAGGTCAACAGCATTTGTACAAAGACTTTTCGAATTTTGTAGTTTTCATTGAAGAAATGTCTTGTCAAGTTCAACCTAATTTTACTCAAAAACTTGTGAAGCAGCTTCAGAACATCTGATTTTGTTAATATGTTCTAAACATATTGATGATGATAATTATGGTTCTGCCTTAATTTTAGGCCTGTCACACAGAACACAATGATAATCTTAAAAAATTTGGAGAAAAGTTCAGTCATCACGTATTTTAACTGAGGTACTACATATGATAACATACGAATTCAAACTCACCCTGTACATTTCACAATTGTTTTTTTTTGTTCGCCCGAAATGCGGCTATTTGCACACATATATTTAGCCATAAATTTAGCAAAAAAAGTTTCTATGAAAACTCTTTCCTCTAAACAGCGTTAAATAACGCACGTTCAAAATACTAGTTAGCAAAATTGTATCAAAGTAAGAGCGACGACCCTCGTTGGTGGCGACGCTCCTCGACACTCAATACCCTACTAGTATTGACTAGGTTGGTTTACTTTTCTGTGATTGAAACTATCCCGTGATCCCTATCATAACTAAGACAAATAAAAATAGATTATGCATAAGAGTGCAAGCAAAATAATTGTATTATTCAATATTATTATAAAAAATCAATGAGAATTATAAGATTTCCACTAGGTCACCATAAGCTAATTTATTTTTTTACTGGGATAACGTGAACTAGTGGGAAAATGCTTATGTTACGGTTATACACCTCTCTAGCCGTTTTTATGAATTAATCAAAGACCAGCAAAGGTTCACTCGCGTCTAGAGGAAGTTCTTGCACTGTTGGAATGATAGTAGCACGAATACTGTCCGTAAACTTCTCTCTTTTGAACATGATTTCGAGTCGGGTCAGCCTATCTTCGTAAGCGCTCATCCTTCCCTCCAGGATATTCACTCTTCGCTCTAACTGCGTCACTTTGTCACCTGACCCGTTCGTAGCTGAATCGATGTCGTCGTTCAAAGCACGAATCGCATCCGCCAATGAGGTGGTGGACTCGACTGAAACCTGCTTGGAGACACCGGAGACTCGCTGATGACTCTGGTAGACGTCACTCTCTTTAAATTTTTGCATCTCTTCCACAGTCAAAATTGCGGTGATAACTTTGTCGACGTCGTTTGAGTTAATTGCGTCCAAAACATCCTTTAGCTTGTCTGAGTAAACTTTCAGCAATGTAGGCTTCAGGCTTTCAATGAGGTTGTTGTCTTCGTGCCAGAAGTAGGGAATGGTCTTGGCGACTAAAGCAGCGTGGAATTTTTCAAGCATGTGCTTAAAACACACGCTTGTTTTATTCCTCCAGAAGGTTTTGTCGTGGTTTTTATGGAGTTCCCAGAGAAAAAGTGTTTTTATGTAGTAGCTGGCTATGCCACGCATTTCGAGACTGTCTCGGAGTTTCTTCACCTAGAACAACGATACTAATCAATATTATAATAACAGTAATTACCTAGTAGGTACCTTCTTGAAATCTTTCAATATTTTATTTTTTCATTTAGCTATATTTGTTTTAGAACCACCACGCCAATTGTCGACTGGTGGAGAGAGTAGGTATGATCTTGGTAAGCATTCGTAACAAGGCCCAAAAGCTATATTAATAAATTGGCAAAATGTGAAAGTTTTACCTTCGCTTTGACCTTTACTTAGCTTCTTTTGCAGTACCTTCGAATGATCTTTGGGAAATCAATAAAATCCTTCCATTCCACTCACCAATCGAATAGTCATCTTCAACTGCTGGTATCCCTTCATCATCTCTCGCTCGTAGTCTTGGAAGGATAGCCGCCAGCATCTGTTCTTCACAGCATCATCTTTGATTCCCTTGTTCGGTTTCGGAACAACCAGCCAATCACGCACCGGACTTCCTTCTATTTTGATTTCCCTAGAACATTTTTATCCAAAAAACACGTTTTTATAGGTTTTCTCTTGTTAGTGAAGGATATTTCAGAAGGCAGCTGAAAATTAAAAAGGTAATCAGATTATTACTGTACTGCAAAAGATGCCCGTCCCAACCTGCATGGCGAGGCGCAGAGTGTCATGTACGAAGCCTACAGTCAACGTTTTATAGACGTTAAGGGTGGGTGCCAATCTGACAGAAGATGCGTCAGTCAGTACGGCCGACGTACTAACGCATCATCGGTTATGTGTGTAAGGTAGAATTTTTTATTATCTAATTCGACCGTTCTGGCGCTACTGACGATGCGCTGCTCATCTTCCTAAGCGAAACACGTGGAAAGAAAAGTAGAGTACTGCAAGACGTAGGCTCTCTCTGTACTTACTGCGAAAATTGGACTGCAGGGTTCTCCCGAGAATCTTCTGAATGTGAACAACTCACCTATAACCCTCGGGCCACCTCGGAGACATGAACCTGATGACCGGCACGAGATCAACGTCCAGTATGAAGTGCTCAGCGTCCTTATCGTTGCGGACGTTGAGGGTGTAAGCAGGGCCAGACTCCTTATACGTGACGAGATAGATTGTGCCGTTTACGTCCACGCGTCCTTTCAGTTCGTTGAGGGCCTTCTGTACGATGCCGTGTAGCCAATGTCTGTTAGTTTAGTAAAAAAATTGTATTGTACTCGATGCATATACAGTACACTGTACAAGAATCCATCCTAAACAGAATCTGCCAAAATTGTGAACAATCTGAAACTTAATAAATCCGTGAGACAGTGATTACTTTAATGGATCGTCCATTAGCTTCGTTCGATGCCTGGATTCCTGGCGATGTTGCTGCTTACCCTACAACCTGGTGTACCTACCTAATCCCCAAAGATCTCCACGAAGAATGGTCTTGAGCCCTTCCCATCCACGTGATGGGGGTTTTCCCTACACTTCAACCAGTACAGAGATCTACCAATAATAAGGCAATGATTATCTATTTTATTCTCAAAATCAAAAAATATCTAACCTGAACTTGTTCTGCAGGAAGTACTTCTCTGCATCCCGCCACTCGCGCGTCACTTTGTGGCAGTTCTCCCACCCCGGCTGCTTGTCCAGATTGTCAAAGCCATTGACGATCTTCAGCTTGACGAACCCTGGCTGATCGTTTTCTACGATGATGCCGTTCGGTCCGTCGTCGTAGTTTATCGGCAGACGGATAACGATGTCCATGTCGAACTCGTCCATTTTGGACACTTTTATGCCGTCGTATACACTACCCGCATAAAGTACCTGTACGATATTAATTATGCTAGCGTTACGAATAAGCAAAGCACTAATAAGTAAGTATTATGTTAGAAATAAAACTCTGGCAGCAAGGTTTTGAGGTCGATTTGTTGTGTTTGGATGGAAGCTGATCTCCTTATGGGACCATGGGTGATACTTTTATCGTCTCACCATTTGAACAAAACAATGAGATCACGGGAAACACACTTCAAATGGAAGGTCTCAAGTTCGAGTCCTGCACAATACCTTGATGAGATCACCTAGTAATTATATACATTCTCTTAATAATATACCTGACTGCTGTATTTATTGAAGTAATTGCTCTGTTCCCCCATCTTCTGCTTCACTTGTTCAAACACACTCTTGAACACCTCTTGAGCACGTTTGAAGTCATCATCCTTTATGGCAATGAACTGTTTGAACACTTCTAGGAGGTATACATCCAGGTTCTTTTTCTTCGACATAGTGGAATTGAAGCTGGAATAAATGAATAGTAGGTAAGCTTGTATCATCATCATAATCTTGTATTATAAATATAGGAACGGGCCAAACTAACAGAGCCTACTAGGGGTACCAGAAACTGATAAACATACATAAATACTTAAAACACCCAGCAGACACAAGAACAAACATCCATGTTCATCAAACAAATGTTTGTCCTGGGTGGGAGTCGAACACTTCCAGGGAAACGACCTTCAGCTCAGAAGGTAGAGTTACTACCAAGTGAAGCTATGAGGTAGTCTTGTATAAGTGCACCGTCATGCGCCATCCCCTAGACCTAGAGCCTTGCTGTTTCTATCCGTACTAATGTTGTCTGTAAGCATTGGCGGCCTTATAGCTTCGCTCTCAGCAATAAGGCCCCCCTGCATATTGCTTAGACTAAGTTACTTCTTTTTACAGTATGAATATGGTGATTGGTGGTGATCAATAAAGTGTTAGGTATATTTTCATTTTGGCTCCTGTAGATAGGTACACCGCGGCACACCCACTGGGCGAAGGATAATTCTTTAGTGAGCCACCTGTTCCTGTCTTCTTTTGCCAGCTATAACTACGAAATTACCTACCACTAGAAGATAGGCATCATAAGTATTAAGTCCTATCGAGGCAGTAAAATTTTTAAATTTGTCCAGCCAGACTGAGATGAATGCTGTTTTAGGTCATCCATCATATACGTAGGTAGGTAAGGCATGGCATTAAGTACAGCAGTACAGGTGGTACGGGACAGATAATGAGATAAAATTTAATATAATGATACCAGCTACATAAATAAAATATCTAAGTAGCCTACTTACCTACTACATACGCTACTACCTAACTAAGATAGATTAGGACCTAGTAAATTGACTGCACTAGTTTCATAACTATCATCATTATCAAGCAAGTTAATCAAGTAAGTAAGCGACGATCTTCAAAAGGCTGTTGGTAGAAGCTGTAGTAAGAATGATCGGTTAGCCTTTTGACCTTCGAAAGGCTGCTAGTTGTAGGCTGTAGCTATAGAAGCTGGATGCGTTAATTTGAGGACTGGCCGCAATACAATGTAATTCATTATGGGCTATGTCAAGCAGCGCTGATGATAAGTACCTACCTACATATCTATAACGCGCTGTAAGTAGATAAGGTAAAGTAAGTGGACACTCAGCTACACAAGTTTACAATTTTAATGGAATTGAATCGATCTGCAGTTCGATCAGTTTCTATTTAACAACAGTTCCGTATTTTCCAAAAAACGTAGGTACTTACTTGAAATGTTCGATCGGTTTCTTATTTAAAAATAGTAGCATAATTTAAAAAAAACATACCTACATTAAAATTGAACTCGAAAACAACACCTATGAACGTTTCCGTATTTTGCAACTCATACTAGTGGTACGGATCGCATGGATTCCTTGTATTAATAGTTTTTGTTTTCGAGCTCAATTTTAATGTACGTTTTTTGAAAATTACGCAACTGGTTTTAAATAGAAAACTGATCGAACATTTAATATCATTTTTTGAAAAATATGGAACTATTTTTACCCGACTTGAAGTCTTCTTCAGTCAGGTTATGTTTTTAGGATGTGTGTATGCTAGTTACCAACGCGTACTCCTACCCACTTAAGTAATTGGCTTTCATTGCATCTTCTACCAACATTGCATGTAAAGCGTTGTGCGAGTGAGATGGACTGCGCAAGCCATCGTTTGCGTAAAAAAATACGCTCACGTTTTCACCTAGCAAAAGTAACAATTAATGACGAATGTGAGTACCTAGTCAAACCTAACGTTTTTAGGTAAAATAATTACAAAAAAAATAATTTTGTGTTTATAAATAAATATTTTAAAAAATGTTAGGTTGGTAATTAACGAAAAAAGGTACTTTAAAATTGAGCTCGAAAACGTAAACTATAAAAGTTTTCGAATTGTGCAACTTGTAGTGAGTTTAAGCAAAAATCGATGGGATCGTATGGTGTCCGTGATGCTAGCGTACACATAACCGTATTCACGTTTGTTGATATGCCAATAAATAGAGCATAAATAGAGCATAATTAGTGCAATAATAAAATAAATAGTTCCTCTTTGGTTTAAGAAATAATGACCATTCTTTGTGTGTACGCCAGCATAACGATCAAGCTGGCGTACACATAACCGTTCTCAAAAACGGCTTAGACTATAGGAACGAAACTTACACACAAAAATAGAGCATAAATAGTTCCCGAGCTATGCAAAATTTCATAATGATTGCTCTTATAGAAACGGAGATAATGAACAAGACTTTGAAAAACATTCCGAGCTGGCGTGATGCTAGCGTACCCATTAAACAACGCAATAGTTCTTATAGAAAACGAGCTTTTCTTAATAAAAATCCTATACGGAAAAATAGTGCGTGAAATAGTTCCCCTGTCGGTAGTAATACTTTATGCAAATTCGTTGTAAAACAATACAAAAAGTCCATGTGAAGTTCTAGGAACAAAATATACATTGTGGTACAGTCGCACAAACAAGCAACTGAGTAATATGTTATGAGGTTGGTAGTGAATTTATATACCTACCTACTTACCTACGCCGAACAAGGTAGGTAGCACAGACTTAAAACTAAATAGATGCGAGTGTATGTAGGTTATGTAGTAAGAATATAAGTAGGTAGGCATCTAGTTTTGTTACCTACTGTAACCTTCCATGAGTTTTGTTGATATAAGTAGGTACCTATATCTACGTGATTTTCATCCACCCATAAAATACCTAGGTAGGTAACTAATATTTTCGTACAAGATGCTTTGTTTAGTTTCACGAATGAAATTGCGTATTGTTATTACTAGATCTTGCTTGCATAAAGCTATAGGCAATGTAGTGGCACAGATTCTTTAATAGTACCTACTATCGCACTCTGCACAAAGATTTAAATAAACTCACTCAAACTAACTCTTGTCACCACGCAATAAAGTGCTATATAGCTCGCACAGCACTGATTGCCTAACACTTTTTGCCTTTGTGCAACGCCGCGTGGCGGCGGCCGGTGGCTTTGAACAAGCCGCCTCGCTAACAGCGAGGAGTACAACCAGTCAGTGTTGCCGAAACGTACTAAAAGGTACGGTTTTCGGTACCTTTTTACTTACTACCATACCTATTTGAATCAGTTTAAACGAAGCAAGTAGGTATAGGTAGGTACCTAAATCTTTATCACGCCACCAAATATTACGTAAGTTAAAATCATGTTTTTTTGTTTGTGTAGATATTGTGTGGTTTTTAGTGTTATTTGATAAGTTTTGGTCTAAAACGAATAGAACAAAAAAAATTGTGTAAATACGGTAATCCGTTTAGAAGTTATTAGAGATTTTCTATAGTAAAAATTGTCAAATGTAAAATTTTATATGTTTTGTTCTGCAAACTTTTTGTATTGTAATAGTAAGTTTATTGTTTTGTTTTAATATTGTATAATAAGTTTTTTGGTATGCCCTTTTATATCCCGTATACCACGGGTCTGGAGTAGCCTCCCTCAATCGCCCCAAAGTTGACAGCCCTAGCGCGACCACCGAGCGTAGGTATAAAAAGTGAAGTACCTACATACATGTGTTTGACTTCTGTTACCTATTTATTAGAAACTTAAAATTAACGAAACACAATTCCATTCGTAAAACTATTCAAAGCATCTTGTCGGAAAATATTACTTAGATAATTGAAACGCCTTACACACCATCCAACATGCTGTACAGCAAGCTAAAGACGCCTTGCTAGACTCAAGCATACACACCATCCAGCCGCGCATCCAGCGTGCTAGATGTAATCGAACTAGCGAAGTGAGCGGACGTGTTTTATTTGTAATAAACCCACTCCAAAATACAAATAGGCACTCAAAAGCGAAAAATAAATTATTATAAGCGGTACCCACTCATCTATTTGAAGTCAATGCCAGCCACGCCAAGTCTAATAGGTAGTACTAAGGTACTAAGTAGGCAATTATTTATCCAAACCTAATTAATCGCCACTGTGGGTTTACTAAAGAGTAGGTACAACGGTACCTAACCTACCTACTGAAATCAATTTAAAAAAATAGCTGGTGCCTAGGTGCCTTTGTCTGCCTACCTAGCGTAAGTATGTGGTAGATATGTGCGTCACCTCAAAATAGTCGACGCCGGCGCGCTGGTCATATTTGGTCGGCGGCGGCGTGGAATTATTAGATTTTTTTTTAAATAACTACGTGTACTACTAGTACTTATGAAGGGGGAAAGCTAGAGATTGCACCGAAAGTGACGGTAGCAGCTCACAAATGCCATACATAACGACCACCTGCTCGGTCACGGGCGGGAACCACCAGGTCTCTAGCCAGTCTTAGCGATCCACTCCCTCTTTCGTAGCCACTTTCCTTTTGTAGCCACACGCAGTGCGTGTGACCTACTATACTACTTCTGCACGGCGGCGGTGGCCCCTGCGTGGAAGTCTAAGGTATAGGCTACAGATGCCAAGTGATCCAGGGAGAAGGGCGATGTTCTGCGCCCTTGTTTTCATCCGTCCCTTCTCCCTTGCCCCGCGCTCCGGGTCCCGACACCTTTTTTTGGTTGTTTGGTAGGTTTGACTTTTCTCACATGAACTGTCAAATCTCTCGGCTTCTCAGTTTGCGTGGCATGAAAGAGACCACAACGCTATCAGAATCTAATCAACAGGGAGCAAACCCAAACAAATTTTGGAAATCGGTCTACGATTGACGGAGATATCGGTGATCATACATAAAAAAAGATTCTGACTTAGTGAGAACCTCCTTCTTTTCGAAGTCGGTTAAAAGCCTAATATTTAACTTTTGGGATGAATATTTGGGTTACTATAAGCTATATTAGTAAAAAAAATATTAGGCGATTTTCAACAGAAAATTTGGCGATTTCACTGAGCAACGCCTGGCAACCCTGGTTGTGTGCGACTGTACCACAATTCATTTGTTCCTAGAACTTCACATGGACTTTTTGTATTGTTTCACAACGAATTTGCATAAAGTATTACTACCGACAGGGGAACTATTTCACGCACTATTTTTCCGTATAGGATTTTTATTAAGAAAAGCTCGTTTTCTATAAGAACTATTGCGTTGTTTAATGGGTACGCTAGCATCACGCCAGCTCGGAATGTTTTTCAAAGTCTTGTTCATTATCTCCGTTTCTATAAGAGCAATCATTATGAAATTTTGCATAGCTCGGGAACTATTTATGTTCTATTTTTGTGTGTAAGTTTCGTTCCTATAGTCTAAGCCGTTTTTGAGAACGGTTATGTGTACGCCAGCTTGATCGTTATGCTGGCGTACACACAAAGAATGGTCATTATTTCTTAAACCAAAGAGGAACTATTTATTTTATTATTGCACTAATTATGCTCTATTTATGCTCTATTTATTGGCATATCAACAAACGTGAATACGGTTATGTGTACGCTAGCATCACGGACACGATCGTATGTGGAATCTATCTCGGTTTTCCAGTACAGAGAGTTGACTAACGTCCACAGTAACTCTGCTGGACGTTATGAAGCCCCCGTTTCCGTTTCTTGTTAGTTTATTGCAGTTCGAAAAGTTTCAAGACGTGTTCTACGTTGACTGTACCCTTGCAGTAGTTCTACTAATAAATTCAGTAGACGTACCTACCTAGATAAGGTCAATGATATTATGGTACATTTTTTGTTGTGTGCATTTTATATCCTGCTTGGATTATGCTATTAAATATAAAATGCACACAAAAAATAATACCTACCTTAATATTGATAAGCTTATTTACATATAATTGACAGGGACAAGCTTTATACCGCATACATATTTATATGGAATTATTTAGTTATCTATTACTTACCAATTTGCCTAATGTATCTACCTAGCTTGTCTACTTAATTAATTACACTGTATCTACCTAGGTTGTCTACTTAATTAATTACACACTATGGTAAGATACTTACACAGAAATATTTATGTGGTAGGATAGACACTAAGACACAAAATAAAATCACACAAACTCAATGATAAGACTTCGATTCACTTCGTTCGCTTCGTACAGCTACGACTTGACGACTTCACACTAAAATTAGCATTCAATTCCGTTCCGCGACAGTCTCCTATTGGGCCACGTAGCTAAAGTGGTGTGTTCGCTAAAAAATAAAACAGGATTTCATCAAGCGCGCGCGCCGGGACTTCCTTTTCTAGTCTGTGCCGGGACCACAGAATAATGAAGCCGGGACTATACTTCATTGAGGCAGGCCCTGATTCTCGTAATTAAAGAATGTCACGAACACGATAGACATAAAACGTGAGAACTGTCAAAATTCTATGAAAATTTGACAGTTCTTATGACATAATTAATAAGTGTAATGCGACAATCACATCTGTGTTGTGGTGGCGTGACAATCATCTCTATTCCTGGCCTCGATACATCCTTACAGGTAGTTTAAATATAAATAGACCTTTACTTTAGTTATAAACTAACCTAGACCTAGGCATTATTTTAGTAAAGGATACCTAGGTATACATATTGAAAAACGGGAATTTTCACGTACCGTTACATCGGTGAAGGCACCGGAAAATTCCCGTTTTTCAATATGAATGAGTTAATTCACGTTAGTTTCATGAGTAAGATACCTAGGTGGACTACCTAGGTATCTTTACACCCTTATTCATATCAAAATTTCATTTTTTATCGCTGTCTATAAAGTTGTATAAGCTTGTCCTTGTCAATTAAATGTAAATAAAAGAGGACATGATACCTAATAAAGCGCCATTTTAGCTAGGTATCTGTATCTGAGGTTTAAAGAACTGACAAGAATAGGACGGGTGTTTCAAAAGGTAAGTTTGTATGTCTGGTCTGGTTTGTACACATCAAGTAGTGTGTTAAGTTGGTTTACTATCTATTTATCATATCAGCTAAATTAATTAATTTTTATATGCTTTCCGAGAAAAAAATAACTCGCAGGAGATACGACAGCCGAACGAAACGGGGTTTCCCCAACAAAAGACCTTCAAGAAGAATAATTGCCATAACATAATAATTTCTACTATTCATAACATAATTTGTATAACTGTGGACCTGTGGATTTTTATTTATTAGGATAGGAGTAATATATGGATAGTATTAATAGATAGTATGTTAGATATTTTATACCTTTATGTAACTAAACAACTTAGACCAAAGGCTAAGTAAAATCTTGATATGTAGGTCTAATTTAATAATGGAGGGTGATTTTGGTAGCAATACTAATGTTATAAAATATCTAGGAGTCGATTATTTTATTCACTATTAAGATTGTGGCTACAACTTTATCAGTACACATAGTGCTTACCACCGAGCCAAATCGAGAACGGGATTAGGATTTGACTTCTGTAATTTGGTAGTATTGAAAACCTGCCTCGTACTCATACAAAAAATTACAACTAGCGGAATTTGAATCGAGATTAGGATAGACTTGTCTATTTTTGACACTGTTGACGTCGATAAATTTGAAATTGATCGAGTTTACTATTGAGTTTTTACAGTTTCGTGAAAGTAACTTTTTAGCGATCGAGGATTTTAATCATGATGAAGTTTGAAAAAATTAGGAGGTAGTCTGAGACAAAACCAAACATTATTTTGGTACATAACTATGTGCTTGTGCACTCAATTAATAAATGATCATCTACGTAGGTAGGTACATACAAATTATCTGTTATTAATATTCACTGGAATTGCTACCTATTACAAAAACTTATTTCCGAGGTACAAATTTAGATAAATACTGAAATATGCTGCTGTGCGTTTGCAAAACAAACAGCAATCTTACCCTCAAGACGTTAAATCTGGCGGGACACCTTTCAATGTCGGATAATTATAACGTGGAGTTTATCTATTTTTAAATAAAATATGAAATATTACGAAATTTATCAAAACAAAGAAAATATAATTAATGGTAATCATTTTCGAGTATTGCTCACGTTATTTACAGGTCGAAAATTTACAATACACTACAAAAAAAAATATATTTGTGAGGATGTGGCTCCGCCATCTTGACTTTCGAGTGACATAAATCAAATTCTAATCCCGTTCTCGATTTGGCTCGGTGGTAAGCACCCTGGAGTCGTTTTACTACGTACAAAAGATTATTAAATTTTACATGTTGACGACCCTATGCTGTGGTTTAGGTTCCCGCAGGTCAAATGTTTGCACGATCTGCTAATATTTCTCTCAATGTATTTTCAATGTAATATGGGTTAGTAAAATAATTAGGTAGTCTAGCAGTCATGTTGTGGGCATTGCAAAGGTCAAGCATTATTTATGTAGATATTCATTTAAGTGCTCTTTCAAAGTATATTAGGATAGGAATTATAATGCAAATCTTTGTTGAGACTTGGGTAAATTATTGGTGCTGGTATCCTGTATGAACCATATGTTATCCTGTACCATGGTTGATAAATTATATAAAGTGATGCAGACGAGATAGCAAGGTGTGGTAAATGAAGGCGTTTTGCCATTTTTGGTAGATTTATTTTATCCTTACATGGCAACTTTTTGTTTTATGGCGCTATGAGCGAACGGATGAAGCGAGTTGATTTGATTGGTTGGTTGAATTTTATTCGCTTTAGGAATTTGTCCAGACTGGTTGTTTTATTGGTGATATTAATAAATTCTGGTGTTTGGTTGGCGTTTATTTGTATTGTGGTCGGTCGGGTCGTCGAATCGAAGAGCAGGAGAAGAATCCTGACTGTGAGCGGGACTTCCAATTTGGAAGTTCCAAAAGTTTTCTTTCATCAAAAACAACGTACCTATAGCTTAGAGATAAAGTTAAACTTTTTAATGTTTGACTTTGCTGATGCTGTGTAGTGTAGTAGTGTGCTTGTTGTAATTGTGAGTGCCTGCCCGCCCACCCTGGCCTGCTCTGCGTTGAATGGTATAGATGTTTTTTTTTGTAAATTAATGATTCTTTGTTTCTTCACCTCATTGTATCGTGTTAGCTGGTAAAACTTTAACAGCTCCCTTTATTTTATTTCAGCAATTTCGGAATTCTCTAACAAAGCATGAACCGAAACCCAAACGGTGAAAGGAACGAAGGCAATAACAGTTGGTACAGCACTGGCGCCGCGATAGCCGGCGGGTTGGCTG
The DNA here is from genome assembly GCA_951804965.1 of Horisme vitalbata. Lineage (NCBI taxonomy): Eukaryota > Metazoa > Arthropoda > Insecta > Lepidoptera > Geometridae > Horisme > Horisme vitalbata. Next base: position 17,236,448 of record OX638092.1, on the reverse strand, counting down.
CAGTGGCTGGCGGCTTGTACCTCCTCAGAGGTTCCAAGGTGGTAGAGACACCACAGACTACTAATTCTAGGCAGCCGCAGACTGTTAACTCTAGACAAACTACTGGACAGGCTAGTAAATCTAGACCCCAGCCAAGGGTGGCATCATCATCTGTGCAGAGCTCTTCAAATAGCAGTGGCACATTGTCAGGCCTCATCAACTTATTGGGTTCTTTGGGCCCTCCCACCATGATAAGGTATGTTGTTTACTGTGGTTTCTTAAAGGCATGGCTAACTTTATACCTATTATTCAGTATATTACTGAATCTGCCTCTAAAACAATTCCAATCTCTTTAAATAATAGATACTCTACAGTATCTAATTATGTATAGGTAAATTTGATAGCCATTATCTAACCGGAGCATAAATATGTATAGTGGAGGTGTGCTGAACATAAAATAAAATCCACTGGTACAATTCTAAATATTTTGAGTATGAAATAATAAATGCAACCGTCTACTTACTCTTCCACCAAATAAAAACAACACGTTAACCTGTAATTAGCTTGGAGAAACGATACACACATAAATACACAAGAAACTCAACAGAAATTCGACAATGTTTCGCCTTCCCTATAAGGCATCCTCAGGAATGATCGACTCGCTGTCCACCAACGTCGACGTCGCTAAAAAACAACAATGACGCAGAACTCCGCAGACGTGTTGCTCCGCCGAGCGCTAAACAGAAAGTCTATGAAATAATAGTTAAGAACCAACCACCTTATGTATTATTTTGATGTTTGTGATTTTTAATCTTGAATACTGATATGCTATTCAACCTCTTGAAGCCCTGCTATCCTTCTGGATAAGAGAAAGAAAAGAAAACACCAGTAAATAATTCTTACGAAAATACCACTCACTATTTATATTTTACGATGGCAGTAACCCAATCCAATTTATCACTTTTTGTCACGAGTTTATATGGACAGTCGTTTCAACTCAGTCCAGTCGATAAAGTCAGTACGTCTGACTGTCCTGTTCTATTTTTCGGATCCAATCACCTGGCTATCCAGTCCAAGGAGCCTGGCATGTCTGGATTCATTTGGGAAGCTGCTGATATTGTTTTATTAGTGTCTATGCTATGTTTTGTTAGTCAGTGTTATTATCACTATTATTATATTATCCTGTCTACCCAGTGAATAAGAATGTATGACCTAAGGCAGTGGTGCCCAACTGGTATTGCTCCAAGGGCTATTTTGAAAATCCCGATACGCCACGCGGGCACCTCCGAGTTAATAAATAAAATAAATAAATAAATATTTTTGGACAATTTCACACAACGCTATCTAGTCCCAAACTAAGCCGAAGCTTGTACTATGGGTACATAAAAAAACATAAGTGATATAAAGGAAACTACATTAAACAATTACACAATTTTTTATTTATTATAATATGGCACACTACACTTCAAAAAGAATAGACCGTAACAGAAAAAAGCTAATGCGATACTTGGCTATTCACATTTTCAGAAAGCTTCTTAAAGTCTGGTTGGTAATCTTCTGTGCAACCCAAAATCATACAATTTTTGACGTGTTCGTTAGTTAGCATACTTCTGTATTTGGTTTTAATTACTTTTAGTTGAGAAAAAGCACGTTCACATAGATATAGTGACCCAAAAAATGATTTAATGATGAGAGCACAGTTACGTACGTTTTTGTATTTAACTGGGTCCATGAGCTTGAAAACTTCGTCGCTTTTATTGTCTGAGCTTTTAAGGATGATATCACTGCGAAGTGTAATAATTTCTAATTCAGCTTCCGCTTTATTAACGAAACAGTGGGTTTCCATCAACGAAGCTAGTTGTGAAACATCGCTATCGATAAATGGATTTTTGACAAAAATAAACATAGGTTCCATACAGAAAATATTGTCAAAACGCCTTTGGAATTCCGATTTTAACTGGTGAAACAGCTCCACATGTTTAGCTGGGTTATACTCCGCAAGATATTCGGAGTCCAAAAGGAGAGTAATAGAAGGAAAATGTTGAAAATTTTTCTCCTCTAACTGGCTCTTCCATAAATCGTTTTTTTTTTTACGAAAGCTGAAATTGCGCTCATCATGTCTGATATGTGTTTTTCTTTTCCTTGTAGTGTTTCGTTGAGTTTATTTAGTTTGGCAGTTACATCAGTTAGAAATGCCAAGTCGGCCAGCCATTCTTTATCATCGAGTTTTTCTTCATAGCTATCTTTAGATCGCAAAAATATTTTGATTTCTGTCATCAAACCAACAAATCTTGTCAGCACTTTACCACGACTGAGCCACCTTACTTCAGCGAAGTAGATCAAATCACCATGTTCACTGTCCAATTCATCAAGCAAATCTTTGAAAAGACGATGGTTCAACGCTCGTCCACGAATGAAATTCACAATTCGTACTACAACGCTCATAACATGGCCAAGGTTAAGTTTTTTGGCAATCAAGTTTTCCTGATGTATAACACAGTGGTAGGAATTAAATTTAGGAAAATCTTCATCCTTTTCACACAGACCAATAAATCCAACATTTCTGCCGATCATAGCAGGCGCTCCGTCGGTAGTCATGGCTACCAATTTCTGTATTGGTATGTTCTGTTCAGTAATCATCTTTTTTATTGCGTCATAAATGTCTTGTCCTCGTGTATAAGTTACCAACGACAAATTGGCGAGCAATGCTTCTTTAACAGAAAAGTCAGAAAAGACCATCCTGATGAAAACCAGAAGCTGTGGTGAGTCAGTAATATCCGTCGATTCGTCCATTTGCAATGCAAAAAACTCGCATTTTGCCAAATCATTTTTCATCTGGTCAAAGACGTCATTTGCTATTTCATCAACTCGTCGTGTTACTGTGTTCCTCGATAGCGGCACTTGTTTTATTGCCGAAATTATGTCGTTTTTGTTTTTAAATTCATGAAACAAAGATTCTGCCATGCCCAACATAGCTTCTTTTATTATAACTCCGTCAGAGTAGGGTTTTTTATGAGACGCCAGAATGTAACTTACTTTCAAGGATGCTTCTGTGTGAGCCTTTGATTTATTTTTAGCAGTAAAAAAGGTATTTTGTTGAGCGCGTAGAGCAGCTTGCAAAGTTTTAACTTTATTCTTTCGTAATGCAGACTGCGGCGGATATTTATCTGAAACAATAAAAAACACATGTAAGAAGATAAGTGAGACCTACCTACACTTTTTAAATTTTATTTACCTACATACCTAACAAATTTAAAACTAAGGATAATAATTTGTATTATTATGTATCGAAATCCAAATAAAAATTCACTATACATAATATAATATGATATACCTATATTACGTGCACATAAATAAGCCTACCTTTAAAATCCGCATGGAGACTTTTATGATGACGTTCGACGTTCGACCGCTTTGGTACAGCTACAGAAGCATTGCAGAGTAAGCAAATAGCTTTCTCACTAACACTCGTAAATAAAAACTCTTCTTCCCATTCCCTATTGAAGTTATATATTTTCTTTTTCTTCGATGGTCCAGGTTCATCACTCATTTTACGGCAAGGAGATGACGTATGTATGATACGAATCAGAACCTAGTTAACTAAGCTAATTAAGTATTTAATACACAATGAAATGAAATCAAGAAATACACAACGCGTTCAGTAAACACGAATAATTATTAACACGCACGCCACGAAGGACTCAATTTGACTGACTAACCGCCCGCGCCCGCGCCGCCCGCGCGGCCGACTTCGACCGAACGCTTTCTCGGCGAGAGAGCAGGACTTAGCGACAACCTCTCGCTTGTATTCACGCTGTGTAGGTATCGCGAGTGCGGTCGGCCCTAGTTTGTGTTTAGGGCCGACCGCGCTCGTGATTTGCAAGAACGCGGCGCCACCGCCGGCGCTGCCCGCGCTGACGCAGACTCATGCAGCGTAATAGAAAGAATAATAATATTTTATTTCTTAATTATACCCATATTGTTCGCGGGCGCCTAGAAAACAAGCCGCGGGCTACCAGGTGCCCGCGAGCTACCGGTTGGGCACCACTGACCTAAGGCGTTATTTACTAACTCAGTTGTACACTGAAATGATGAAATGATTGTAGTTCACAACACATACAACACCAGGCTATATAGCTCTATGCCGCAATCAGCCGGCCAGCAGAGCCCCGTTTGTTAGTTAGCAGAGTGCACCACGATCAGGTGAGGTCGGCTTGAGTTCCGAAGACGGGAGTTAGAACCCGTTTGTTTGTTTGTTGTTTTATGGATTTCAACAGAAGAAACGTCAAAGTTTGCAAATAAAGTTTGGTGCCGACCATTTCAGTGTGCATCTGTGTTATTGAATGAAGCCTCTGGTCACTAGTTGTTGAGTCACGTTCATATGTTCATAATGTCACTAAAATATAACAACCAACTCTCACTGGCATTGTGATTGTCGTTTGTAGCAAAGAGATTCAACTCGCCTCAATTTTTTTTACTGTTAAATATCTCAGGCCTTTTTTGTCTTTTTGTCTCTTTTGTAATTAATACATTTAGGCCTGACCGCCTGAGGCCTGAAAGATACCGGAGTACAGAGTCACTTAAGGAGATGAAACTGTCAAAAAATATTTTTATAGATAGCAATGTTAGAGTATACAGGTACCTTTAATTTCTTGGTACTCACACAATGCCTGATTATCATAACAGAACAAAGAATGCATTATTTATTATATTAATTAGGACATTGCCCTTGATCAGAACAAAGTCACCAAGGCTATGTTATGTACCATAGAATACCTAAAAGAGCCGTGGTGACTTTAATCATGATGCCTCATACAACCATCCTCAAGTAGTACGAGCGGAGCCGCGGCCGGAAGCTAGTGATTTTATACAGCGTCAAGGGGTAACTTTTAATCGCTCACAGGAAAACTGTAGAGCTGACTAAGCCACGGGTTTTCTAACGTTCTTTTTCTTTTTCTTCACCGTTTTGAGCACATGGTAATGCAAAGATCAAATTGGTGTGCAGTGGTCAAACCCACGACTATCATCGTTGATTATGATTAACAAGCATAGGGTTCGTAAGTAAGTGGCTGACGGCACGCGCACAATGGACAAACTGGAGTCCAATTGCGGGAAAGGGAGTCCATTTATATTTACAAGTGGCCGACGGCTTCTGTGGCGCAGTGGGCGAAAACCCGCCTGAGACGCAGAAGGTTGTGGGTTCGATTTCCGCCGCGAGATAAATGTGTGTATGATCTGCAAATATTTGTCTCGGGTCTGGGTGTTTTCTTTGTATAATATGTATTTACAAAAAATATAGGTATATCGGAGTAGGGGGTAACTTATGATGGAGCAGGATTGCACCTCATAGCAGCTCTCACTCCGCAATACAGACCTAGAATACGTGGGCGTATGATGGGTAATGTCGGTTCAAATAATAACACGTCAAGGAATGAAGAGAAAGGTTTTTACACTATCGGTTGGTTGGTAAGACTATAGCTACGGCACTACGTAACGCGGACAGTTTCGCGACGTCTTCACTCCTTGGCGACTCGGCAGAAAGTGTTCGTTCCGTCGCGATCACATCACGAATCTGTGAGAGCGCACGACAGAGGTCTCTTGCGTTCCGCTTTGTTTCATGACCGGATGCGACATATATAATTTAGTTTATCAGTCATGTGGTTCTCATAATACAAGCTCTGCTTAGTTAGGGGCTACCTGATGCTTGATACCGTTTATTTATGTACTTATGTTAGTATATATCGGGTACCACGCGAGCGAAGCTGCGGGCATAAACGAGTTTTATTAATCTTAAATATAAAAATTTCGACCTGGAATAACTAACATATACTTTTTATCTGGGTACCATGCGAGCGAAATCGCGGGAGAAAGCTTGTATTTATTTAAACCAATCCGATCAGTAATTTTGGCATGAAAAGGAACAAACATTCCACACCTCACATTTTTTTACAGAATATCTCCTTTGTTCTGAGTAAATGATTTGATTACAATCTGTTTTTCCAGCGTCAGTTCGCCGGCAGCCACTACGACAACCTCCGCATTAAGAAGCCTGATGAGTTCGACATGGACATCGTCATCCGGCTGCCTCTCAACATCTCGGAGTCGCCAAGCCGAGACCAGAGCGATATCATCATAGAGCCGCAAGCCGCCGGTTTTGTCCACCTCAGAATGGGTGTCCAGTTCCAAAAAGTACATACAATTATATGTCATCTTGCGCAATCCCGATCTACGAAAGGTGGCTGGTAGAAGCTGGATGCGTATAGCTAAGGACAGGGTGCTATGAAGCTTATTAGGGGAGGCCTATGTCCAGTAGTGGCCTACTATTAGGCTGATGATGATGTTGATAATCTCCCTGCACCCATCCCACGCTGTGATCGGTATAATAATTATGTTTTCTTATATTTCCTTTTATCAGTCGTCACCTCAACATTAATTCCTGTCCTACTCATGTTATGATCCATCCATCCATCTTTTCTTTGGCCTACCTCTATACTGTAGCGCACAAATATATAAAATTATACATTTGTTAAAAAAATACTTACAATCGATCATTTGGGAGAATAATGATGTAACAGGACTTTTTGCTATTTTACAAAGGATTTAAAGTGTTTCGTATTTTATTTTTCAATTTTATGACTCTAGTTTCAGTCAACAACAAAATAACACCAGCCTATTCAGTCCACTGCTGGACATAGGCCTCCCCTAACGATTTCATTCCGAGTAGTCCAATAGTGGGACTACCAGTCGGACTACTAGGAATAAACGTATAAAAACCCCAACTCGCATGCGCGGCGTAATGCGGGCTGCACAGCTGTAGGGTTCGATTTTGCGAGACTTGACCCACCCACGCTGCTGCCCGTCGTTGGCCAGGGGATTTAGCTGTGCCGGTGTTAGGCTTCGCTATGCCTCAGTCAGCCGCCGCCAGAGCCCCATTTGCTTATACAGTAGCTTAGATATTGACTTGGATACTGAAGATGCGAGGTTAGAAACCCATACACTTACACACCGTTTCAGCCATTTTATCTTTAAAAACTGCTACACCAATATAGATATTGTGGGTATGTTATTATGAATTGAATTAATCTGATTATCTATTAATCTCATTCATTCATATATTTCTGTCCCCAGCTCCCCTATAGAGATGGAACAGATTGGCAGATAAACAAAACGGCCTACGAATGGATGGACAACAGCAAGTTTCTGCTCCGCTCCAAGTTTCTGAACTGGTGGAAGGGAGTTGTTAACAAAGGTAGCTACTTTTTTATACTGCATCCAAATCCTTACCAACTAATTCCTTACTTACTTTTAAGGACCTTAGAACCTTTATTACCTCTGCCCGCGTACCGACTGTACCACGCGAACACGTGGACTGTACAAGATTTCATCTGAATTGTTGCGATTTGTCGGATAAAAAAATACTAAGCAATAAAGTGTGTGCAAGGGATTAAAAGGTCTAGGGGTTCCACCATCTTTGGAACCCAAGTCAACCTCACCTGCCCCTGGTGCACCCATCTGTAGGGTACGCGACTCGCAGTTTATTGAACCATTCCAAGGTTAATGATCTCTTTATTTTTTATAAAACATTCTGCCACCCTCATACCGTGAACTATGGGAAGGTTGTAACATTGGCCTTTTTATAAATCCTTCTTCCATTTTAATTTTAAAACAATAATTTACACAATACACTCAATCAATCAGCATTATTATATATTAATAAAAATAACCAGAGCGCACGAGAGAAAACAACTTAGCAGCGAAATGTACTATGGACGCCCGCCGCGCCGCGCCGTTTAGGAGTGATGACGTCACGCGCTACTCGCGATCACTTACGAGATTTAAAAAACCTACGTAAACTTTCCACGCTTATAACTTCGGTAATATTGTACCGATCGATGTGAAATAAAAACTTGAATAATGTGTACGATCTGGATGTTGATTCTACGTACGTAAAAATGTGATATTGTAACCTTGTTATCTTCTTCCTCTGAGCTATGTCGACAACTTTAGTTAGTTCTATGTCGGATAGTCTCGTTGCGGATTCTATCCTTCAGAAAACGCACTGATTAAAAACTTTCGTTTTCAAACATTGCGGTATGGGTGACGAGAAAACTCGACGTAGTTTTCCAAATGCTGCCCAACCCAGCTGAATCCATCTCTTGGCCTCGCTCTCGAAGTTGTTTCTACCTAACTGCAATATCTGCCAGAGGTATGTGTACTCCGAAACAATTTCGAGAAGGTGTCCATTAACGACGACAGGACTCGTATCAATTTGGTCATTGACCATGACCCCCGTATCCCTCGAAGTTTAATAATTATGTTGTGAGTTGCGACTGTGTGATGTGTAGGTATAACTGCTTCTTTTTGAATAATGAAAATATTGATACGTGAATCTAGCTTGTAAAATAATTACTTAATATTTATAAAGCACAAAACAGGTTATTTATCCTTCCTACTAATATTATAAATACGAAAGTTTGTAAGTATGGATGGATGTATGGATGAATGTTTAAATTAAATGAATGTTACTTTTTCACGCAAAAGCTACTAAACGGATTTGGATGAAACTTGGAATACACATAGTTTGTGACCTGGATTAAAATATAGGCTACTTTTTATCCCGGTACCTTGCATGCGAAGCCGCGGGTAGAAGCTAGTTAACTAATAAATAAACAATTCAGGACAAATCTTGTAAATTCCCACATTCAAATTATATTATTTCTTTGGGATATTTCAAAATTCTTGGTATTGTGTGAACCAATATTATAACGAAAAATGTTGGACGTTACACAATCACGTCTGTACATGTCATTTCAGCTCTCAATAAGTTCCAACGACGTGGCAACGTGCCCATATTCCACGTGGAGGGAGTGGAGTACACGATAGAGACGTCGGAACAAGGGCCTGCAGTGACGCTGTTTATTAAGAACGAAAGAAAAGGATTCAAGCTGGACGTAGATCTGGTGCCGGCTTTGAAGTTTCCAGAGAGCCGATGGCCTATTAGCAGCTATTACAGGTACTTGCCCCTCAAAAGTAAGACTCCGACTCCAAAACTAACAGGTAGGTATCTAGATCTACCTATGTGGTAAACGCATAGATCGCAGGGGATAAATTTATAGAAAAAAGGTGGATGAACCAAAAAATAAGCAATTATTTTTAACTTTTTAGTTTTACAGTTTTATCAATAAATGTTTTTGAAGTCGGTTTTTTTTATTTTAAATTATTGTGACAAAGACGCTTGGACGATTTTTGTTAAATTTCACTTGAAGACTGTCACTCTATAGTGTTCTATATAATTATCTCGATGGCTATAGGACATTGCTTCTAGCCAAACTTCGTGATTCTAGATTAGGTTTTGATTCCCCTGACAGTTACAAAATATGCGGCAAAGTTTGGTCTTTTCGCGGCTCCATTGTATTGCAGACCTGAGTATTAGATATTAATTTCATCTTGATACCTTTACGCGTTGCTGAGAAAAAGGTCATAACGAAAGTAATCCTATAAGGGTTCCTTTTTATTTCCTTTTGAAGTGCGGAACACCAAAATGAAAAACCACAGGTTTTTTTATGGTAGAAAATGCTTCTAGCATTAGGCCCACCTTTTTTTACATTTATTGTGCAATTTTTTGTTTGTTTCTTACCCCAATTTGGGCAGGCTAAAGGTGTTTTGACCATACTGCCAAGTATTCCGTTTTATTTTGTGAGTGTTTTTCTTCCTTTATTCAATTTCTTCCGTCATTCCATTTCTTCCGTCTTTTAGTCCAGTCGTCAGTCTTCGGTCAAGTCATGTTCTGTTATAATTATGGCGGCTATAACAAAACAATCAGCAAAAAATTTCTTCATCTGTGAAGTCCAGTTTATAACTTTTATTTCATTTCACTACACTTGTGTCTTCTTACTAACGTAGATTGGTTAAAGCGCCATAAACTTTACGCATTTTAAATCAGAAAAACAATAGAAAATAAAATAAAACAAAAATAACACTGTTGTTCTAGATGAAAAAAAATCCCGCCAAATTGCAATTCTTTATTAGTAGTGTCATCATGCCTATAAAGACATTATAATATGATGGCTCATACTAATGTCACAGCCCTATAAATCCATATAGTCAACCGACAGAGGCGTAAAGAAAGGGCAATCGCGGGGGGTGACGGGGCGAGACGCGGAAAGGCCGATCCCGAGTGGCACACATCAAAACATTACATAGTATAAAACAAAGTCGCTTTCCACTGTCTGTCTGTCCCTATGCACGCTTAGATCTTTAAAACTACGCAACGGATTTTGATGTGTTTAGAGTGATTCAAGAGGAAGGTTTATATCATTGAACCCATGCGAAGTCGGGGCGGGTCGCTAGTTCAAAATATAAGCATGCAGTCTAAACAGTCGTCCATCTCGCATAAACGAATACATACATTTTCATTATTTCTTTAAAAATACCTTTTCTTTACACTTAAGGGGTCTCCGGAGGACGAATTGCCCATACAAACGTAATACCAGAATGATTTCTAATCCACGCATATTTCCACTATATCATTGTATTATTTGTATTCCAATAGTATTTAACTAGGTTCCTGGATAGGTTTTTTTTACAAAATACTTACCTAAAATGAATTAAAAGCCAATAGCATTTTTTTGTGCCAAAATTGACCACTTTTCTTCCTCTTTGTTTCGTATTAAAAACTACAATATCTTATGTGTCTTTTGTTTAGGAACATCGCATATATTATATAGTTACAGAATAACAATACTTTGTAAAGAATACATAAAGTTTTCAGTCATCATTTTTGGTATTACGGAACACAACCAAATTCACAAGAAAATTTTGAACGGCCAATATTGCTATTCCGCCCGCACGGCTGAATCATCCATCAGCTAAACAGAGATGCAATATACGGAATGATCCTTTGCCCGCGTCTCGAATGGCAGTTGCGAGTGACGTTCACCGCATTCTTAAATGTTAATGTTATTATGAATTTACATTTTGTTACCTATTGTTTAGGTACACCTATAAATAATAAATTGGTACCTACTTAACTTTTTATGATAATGTGGAGTCTAATTAAACAAGAAACAAGAACAACAACAAGAATCTATTCATTTGACACACAAAAGGAAGGAACACAATGATTACTTGCTTGTGACAACCCTTGCCTTCCTATTCCTACATTTTCGCGTCACTTGTCGGCATTTCCGGCAAGAATTATGGCGCTGGACTATATGAAAGTAGTTTTTTTTTATAGTACTTGGAGATGGAACAAGTACATGGCCAACCTGATGTTAAGTGGTAACCATTACCTATCACAAAGCATTCAAAATCAAAATACTTTATTCGTGGAATAGAAACACAGTGGGTACATAAATGTTGAAAACGATAACATCCGCAGTAGTTAATAAAACTGTGTCGCGAACATTAACGCTCTCCTCCGAAAACAATAAAGTTCCACTAACGTTTAAGTTACTATTAACTATAGATACTAAACTACTTATAGCTACATAAACTTAGGATGGCGTGCGTGCGTGCGTGTTTGTGAGTGAGTGAGTGTGCGTGTGTGTGTGGGTGTGGGTTTTCCTGTTCCCCCCAGTCTCATGAGAGTCTGGTTATCACAGAGATAACCCACAGTGTAATTATGTTATTGAGCTAGTGTAAGGATGTGTGATTCGTAAGTATAGGGAAGTGAAGGGGGTAAAAGTGAGTGAGAATATTAGAATGTTGTATAATTTTTGTGTGAATTTCCAGTTATGTTTGTTTTTTAAGTAAGTTCTCAGTTTGATCATATGATAGTGTTATAAGCCACTGTAGAAGCTTGCGTTTGCAGATGTACAGGGTAAGGGGGTAAATGTTTAGGTGCTTGTTTATGGTATTATAAAGTGTTGAGCTTCAAAAATAATAGTGGCGACTAGCTAGTGCAGTACGTTTTAGTTCAGTTTTGCAAACTTTATCTACCTTACGCTTAGAATTGATTAAATCAGGCTCATACTCGAGCTGCGAGTGCTTTTTTACAACAGTTTGCAAAATGAAGAGTTGACGTACTGTAGGGAGTTGGGTAAGGGCATACAATTCGTTTGTGAGAAACCAGATTGGCTTATTAGTGAGAACCTTGAGGACCGCCCTCTGAACTCTTTCAAGTCTAAGCATTTGAGTTTTTACACAACCACCCCAAGATGGGATACGATAGATTATGATGAATTGAACCAGAGAAAAATAAATTGTTTTAAGCAAATGATAGGGGACAATAGAGCGCAGTTTTTTAAAGACAAAGATGACAAAGGTAATTATTTTGCGTTGAGGAAGAGAGAGGTTACACATCTCATTAATGTATATTAAAAACAGGGTAGGTCCAAGGACGCTACCCTGAGGGACGCCAAAACAGATGGATTCCTCTTTGCTTTTGAAGCAATCGATCATAACGTACTGAGTACGATCAGAAAGATAGCTGCGAAACATGTCGTGGACTACTCCTCTAATGCCGATGAGTTCTAGTTTATTAAGTAGGATGGGGACAGAGACGGTATCAAAAGCCTTTGAAAGGTCGAGAAAGATTCCTAAGGTTTTATGCTTTGTATCGATGTGCCTAATTACAGCATCTGTGAGCTCTACAACAGAGTCCTTCGTAGATCTTCCACTCCTAAAACCATATTGGTTTGGTGAAAGAATAATCTCTTTATGTAAGAATTTTATTAATCTTACATTAAGATTTTTTTCAAATATTTTGGAAAAGATTGAGAGTACTGCGATAGATCTGCAGTTTGTGATAGCATCTTTGTCCCCATTTTTATATATAGGATGCACAATTGCCTTTTTGAATGCATTTGGAAAGGAACCAGTTGATATTGACGCATTGAAAATGTGATGGAGGATGGGAATTAGTACGTTTTTGGCGCGTTTCATTATTGTGGTAGATATACCATGCCAACCAATCGCACAGTTGTCTCTTAGGTTTAAGATTAAATTCTCGATTTCCAAGGAGTCGACACTAAGAAAAGCCATAGAGTTAGGGTAGGAATGAGTGGGGGCAGGCTGGGAGGAATATTTAATATAGCATGAGATGAACACGGGCTAGTCAGTGAAAAGGGTTGAATTTGTGAAGCAAGCGATTTTCCTATGTTTGCGAAAAATGCATTGACTTTGTTTACAGACTGTTGGGGAGATTCACACAGTTTTAACAGATGTGTAGAAGTAGAGTTTTTCTTTTGAAGATTGGCAATCTGTTTGATGACATTCCAAGTATCTTTAGGATATTTTTTAGATTGGTTTGTTTGATTACGGTGATAGTCTAGTTTTAATTGTTTTCAAAGTTTATTGCAAAATTTACGATAGCGAAAGAAAATTAACTTATGAGAATCATTATTGGGATTTATTTTGTACTTTCGATGAAGTTTGTCTCTTTGTCGGATACATCTAAGAACTCCAGGGGTGACCCATGGTTTAATAATTCGTTTCCGACTCGGTATTAGTACGTTCCGACTATGTTTTTTAATTATGTTAGATATTAAGTCGATGAGTAAGTCAGTGGTTTCGTTGGGGTCACTATCACGTTTTTATGGAACGTGCTCTACGATGCAAAGCCCTGCGTCCATCAACTTGAGGCATCAAGATGATAAGCCTCTTGTGCCTGTAACTTTTTGATACATTGGTCCATCTCGATCTCGCTGTCCAGGGAAGTCGCAGCATTTTTCGCCAACACCACATCTCGAAAGCGTCTACAAAGTACAAAGAACTCTACTACTTACTAAAATCTTTATACTGTGCTAATGTTAAGTGTAATGTGTTCAGACAGATCCCCCCCAGCTGCTGCCGGCACACGTGGATGGTAGTGGGTAAGCCGGACAAGACTGCGCCTGCGCACGTGCAGGAGCGTGCCTGGCGCATCGCGCTGCACAACCAGGAGCGAGAGCTCATGCACAACTCGTACCATCTGCGGCAAGCCGTCAGGCTGGTGAGTCCACTCACATTCATTGGTATTGAAAAACAGGATGTAACGGTGAAGGCACCGACGGCGTTTCGACTCGTTAAGAGAGTCTTTACATTACGAGTCGAAGCGCCGTCGGTGCCTTCACCGATGTTACGGTTCGTGAAAAATTCCCGTATTTCAATATGAATGAGTTAATTCAGGTTAGTTTCACTCATATTCATATTTGTTAGCTTCCGCCCTCGGCTACGCTCACGTGGTACCCGGATAAAAAGTAGCCTATGTGTTAATCCTTTGTATATTTTAAGTTTTATTCAAATTCGTTCAGGCGTGAAAGGGTAACAAACATCCATCCATACACCATGCTCACAAACTTTCGCATTTATAATATTAGTAGGAATATGATTTTATCTAGGTTGTGGCTTATATTCTTTGTTTTTATTAAGAACACATTTGTAAATATTTACTAGATAATAAGATGGCGGATACATTTTATGAATAAACTTAAAAATTACACACTAAGCAGAGCTTGTATTGTGGGAACCACATGCAAATGACTGATATACTACATAAATACTTTTTTTTGTATATACATACATATTATACATAGAAAACACCTGAGACCAACATCTGCAAATAATGCAAACATTTGTCCCCCGCTCAGCCGGACGTTCCTTTGCGCCACAGAGGCCGTCGCTGATATTCTAAGTTATCTGAAAATCTGAAGACAGAGGTCGTCTTGAAACGCCGAAGAGTTGTATAAACGGAATACATGCCACTTGTCAATATCACTGGTCCTTCACCTGGGTGTTGTTTTTTATTTATTTTACATGGAGATGGAACAAGCACATGGCCCACCTGATGTTAAGTTGTAACCATTACCTATCACAAGGCATTGCATTGTAGATCACGTTTTTTTGAAACATGCTCTACGATTCAACGCCTGCGTCCATCAACTTAAAGCATGAATATGATATGTAAGCCTCTTGTGCCTGTAATTCCATCGGCACCAACACCCTTCAAACCGAAACACAGCACAGCTACTTCACGGCAGAAAAAGGCATGGTGGCTGTCAAGTTGTAGTACTTTCCAGACGAGCCCTCCACAAAGAATTCTACTACCTACTACATAACATTATTTATATTTCCAGCTAAAAAAACTACGTGACGAGCAAGGCTTAAAAAAAATCGCGAGCTACTACATAAAGACTCTATTCTTCTGGGAGATAGTTATCCAGAACGACGAAGCTTTCTGGAGGAACAACCCAGCATTCCTCTTCAGACATATGGTCAAGAAACTCCACGCAGCTATAGTGAACAAAAATATACCTTATTTCTGGAACCGAAGGAACAATTTGATTGACAAAGTCGACAGCGGTATACTTGCTGGTTATGCGAAGAAACTGGAGCCGCTGATACAGATTCTTGACAACCTTAGCGGGGATAATTATAAGTTGGTAGCGAAATATCTACTGTCTGACAATGAATTTAAGGAGTACAATGAGAAATTCTTGCGTATTGCAAAGTTGTAGAGCGAAACCTTATTTTTATGATAGCTGAAGATGGAACAAGCAGATGATTCCAAGCTGATGATCCATCTGATGTCAAAGCATTGCATTGTAGGTCACGCTTGTTTGGAATGTGCCCCACGATGCCACATCAACTTGAGGCATGAAGGTGATAAGCCTCATGTGCCTTTAATTTCCCCGGCACCTAAACCGAGAACAACCTTCATGCGGGACCTTCGAAGCAATACTTTGTTATAAGTAATGGTTACCACTCAACATCAGGTGGGCATTGTGTTAGTTCCATCTTCAGATACCATAAAAAAATAACGAAACAGTAATGCTTCACGGCAAATGGCTTTGGGCTTTACATTGGTCTGATTGACAAACCAAATTGGTGTTCGTCAACGTTAATCATTGGTTGTCGTCATAAATAAGTGTATTTCAATGTCCCGCGTATAAACCTTTATTTAACAAACTCTCTCCCCCCCACCCCCACCCCCTTTTGTTATACTTACTTATCCACAGTAGCATAAGCACAGGGGTCGGCAACCTGCGGCTCGCGAGCCACATGCCGCTCTTTCGATGTAAAGTTGCGGCTCTCCCATTTAATACGCAAAAATAAGAATTTTATTATAAAAACCGTACAATCAATGAAATTCAGATATAAATCGTAGTTTTCGTTTTCATATTTTGTATGCACACCTTTACAAGAAAAATTTTGCGGCCGCTTTCATTGACAGCTTTTGTTTCTTAATGGCACTAAAATATAAACGAAAAATAATGTAATGGTCAAAAAGCATCCTAAAACGCTTGAAACAATGACGAATTAGTATACAACAGCGTTAGTTAGATATGATCAAAAAAATCGCGGCCCTCTCCGCTCGCCGACTACGTTTCCTACATCAGGGTGCCTAGTGAGAGTTTTTTAAAACGCGATCTAGCTGGTAAAAAACTCTCAATAGGCACCCTGTTGTTGTAGTAACCTGTGTTTTAAACAGAATTGCCACCGTTTTTTGTCTTGTTTCTTTTGTGCACCAAAAATTTTGTTTCTCTAAAGAACTATGCACAGAGGAGTCAACCTTCACGTCATACATATATGCCGAAACGCGAGATAGATTCTATTGTGTCTGGTATCCAGGCTTAACAGAGCTAATGCAATCGCATGGGTGGTAGGATCTCGAAAAAGTTGGCAACCCTGGTGAGGTCAAGCCCAGCCCCCCCCCCACCACTTATTATAATCCTTGATCCCCGTCAGACATGTACCGACCCAAAGTGGCTCTTTAAAAACTGGAATATACTGTAAATTGTAGATTTTGGCTCTTTCGCCTCAAAAGGTTGCCGACACCTGTCCTAGGACACAGATGGCTATCTAGCCTAACAATCTTAGGAAGCAAAGGACCATCAACGACACCACCCCTGATGTCGACTTTGCTCCTACCAAATGACTCAGAGGTAGTCAACTCTGCGTGTTGAATCCAGGGTAGAGAGGGAATCCTCGAGGCCCTAACTAAACACTCGGAGAAAAAGAAAGAAGCGCTTTAAGAAAACCTACTGCTGCAAACTTCGTTTGCTAGGCTAAATTAGCGCTAGGCAGTTGCTATTTATGTTTTTTTTGTATATTAATTAAGGATATTGACAAAGCCTTACGAAATCTACAAAATATGTCTTTTGTTAAAGGTGTGTATACCACCACCTACTTGCTTGGCTACTACCACCTACTTAGGTTAGGGATACTGCAATACATATGTATTGCTTTTGTCTTGTTTATAGGTTTAACGTTATGCTTACTAAGGTTATTAATTAATATTTTATATAAGAAGCCATCGAGATAAAATACAGGGTGGGGCAAAATTATACCTCATTGAGGGCAGATACCTTTTCTTTTGTAGTTAAAAGGTTTGATCTAAAGAAACTATAGATTTATTTTGAAGAAAAAAGTTATGGCATTTTCGGATTAAAATATAATACTTTCAGCCTAGAAAACGACGTTTGTTTTCCTGGGCTGACTGTACATTTAAAAAAAATCCGAAAATGCCATTACTTTTTTCTTCAAAATAAATCTATAGTTTCTTTAATAGGTAGCTGTCCTCAATGATGTAAAATTTTGCCCCACCCTGTACCTATAGTACGCTCTATCTCGATGTAATAAGAGTTATTTTAATTATAAATTTATAAATGTTATTTTGATATTTAGTAAGACTATTAGGATGATATATTTTTGATACTTGATGCCTTTATAGATAGGTTCGGTCCTCGATTTGGTGCATTGTAGTTTACTAAATAGTTTAGCGCATATCAAAATTACATATAACTATTATACGGAGCTTTAATATGCTGTATCAAATGGTGGCCACTGTGGTGGTTATGATTCGTCCCTACCTATAAAAAATATTTTTAAATGGTCTTTGAGACTACCGAATTATTAATGTGCCCACTTAATAATATAAAATTTTCTAATTAGCGTAAGTACATACATTTTTAGTGGAAGTTTTATAATTCGCTTATGCATTGTATTTTATGATTGGTATGACTTGAAAATATCTATAAGTCGCTGCTGGCTTCATCTAGCCGGAATGTCTCTGATTTAAAGACTGAACTCCTTATATTAATTCTGAAAGCACGGAAATGTATAAACTTATAATACTTAATCGGAAATTATTTAAATTTCCTCCACACACTTTCAGATTTTTCCGGATTATGAATATTTCAGATTGATCTCTAAGAATGATACAGACGTCTCGAGATATCTCGCCCCATCCATTATGCCCGCTCCATCGAGATTTTGACAAAAAAAATCTGTTGCTCACGAGACTATCACACAATTAATTAGTTTAATATACAAACAAAAAATTGCCATATTTTTGACATCAATCTATGTGATATCTAAACAGATATCACATAGATGGAAGTCGAAAATTTTAGCTATGATGCCCTAGTAGGTAAACACCTACTAGGGCATCATAGCTAAAATCGGAAAATCATGCATTTATTACGAAAAAATCTTATCATAAAACTAACCTATGGGTTCGGATTGTTTTTGTTATGACCGTTGGCAACACCGAGTTCCAATTATCAAATGTACAATAATTTGGACAGAATCAAAGAGTAAAGTACCTAATAGACCTAAAGAACAGAATTTAATCTGAAGGTGAAGGAACATGTGGCGGAATTCAGGTTATAAATTCAGTCTTTGAAATCGGAGAGGCATTTCGGCGGTATGTATTGCTAGACAGTAAGTATAATACTGTCTAATTATTATTAATAATTTAAAACATAATATGCTCATCTATCTAATAAATGAATATATCCCATAAAAAGTATTTTTCTATCTTAACAAAAGAGGTTTAGTTGTGAGTTAGTCTTGAATTGTCTATACTTATTCGTCAAATATTGTCAAATGTTGTCAAAGTAGTCAAAATCAAAAATTGACAATAAATTCCAATCACAACATTAAACTTTAGATCGCAAAAACATATCATTTCTAAGTTTCAAAATCATTTAAATTCAATGTTCATTTAGCAAAGAGTAAATTAGTGTTTCAAGTTTAAAAAGGGACGTTTTAACCGGAAGATGATCGAAAGTACAAAGAAAGTGGATGTTTCTTTACGCGACTTGGAACAATCCGGACATTTTGAATGCGTTTGGGGAAATAATCCCCTGAGCACTCCTACTTTGCTCCTTTACCGCCAACCATTAATAAATATTAACTAATATCAGGTAAAAAAATCAATCATAAGGACTTAACCTAAAAATCTCACTATTGAAGAACATAGTTTAGTAAAAAGTATAGGACCGACATCCGCCTTTGCTCAGCATAGAGATGTGTAAAATAATCTAAAATAACCGAATGTCGTTTTAACCCTTTCAATTAATATATTTTAAACGTAAATGTTTGGGATGTGAAATTGTTTCTCCTTCATGCCAATCATTGAACGGATTTAGTTGAAATTTTGCGCAATGTATTTGTGTATGCAGAAATATATCAGCAATGTTAATATGCTACTTTCTTCCGGGAACGACGCAAGCGACGCCGCGGGCGAAAGCTTATATAAAAATAAAGCAGTAATATATATTTACAAGACACATATTTAATAGCATATTAAATAGCACACATATTTAATAGCATATTAAATAGCACACATATTTAATAGCATATTTTAGCAGTAATATATATTTGCAAGACACATATATTTTATCATAACGCACTGGGTGATTTGCGAGCGAGTTCAAAGCGAGACGAAAGCGCAGCGAACACTTCGCGGGTACCTATGCAAACTTTTCGCCGCCCCCGGACGCCCCTTTGCGCAGCGAATGCTATTCGCGGCGAATACGTTGCGCACCCGAGGCCCGCTGCACTCTCGCCTTGCTCAAAATTAGCTCGCAAATCGCCAGTGTGATAATGATTATCGTCATAAAGCCTCTGATATAAACTCTCTAGCTACAGCTCCGATAGCAGTAGAATGAGAGCCTCCAGATAGCTATGGGCGACCGAGGCAGAGGAGGCGGGGGCAGCGACTCGGACTGGGTGCCGATAGCGGCCGGCGTGGTGGTAGGAGCCGGCCTTCTAGCGCTCATCTATAAGATGTTCTTCTGTGGCTGTCGGAAGAACGTCAACACGCCGTTCAACCAGCAGACAAATGCACCGTACAAGTGTACTTGCAAGAAAGGAGGGAAAGATGCGGTAAATTACCTCATTTCTTAGATACCAATCTAGTTTCGGATTAGTTTTGAATACCCTGCTAATGACCGTATTAATAGTATTGACCGGGCCGGGGTAGTAGAACCATATCGGGACTCCATGATGCCGTCATCCCGTCCCGTGCTTCATGGGATTTGGATCGTCACTTGGTTCTGGGTGTGAAATAACATTCAAGAGCCACGTGCCATGGAAGATGAATAGTTACGATGATTCACTACGCACTACGGTGCATCATCCCATTACGGTACTCACCGTAGTGAGTGCTGGAACTTCGGTACGCTTTTACTGGTAGGCCGCCGATGACACGCCTAGTTCTAATAATTATTTAGTACCTGGATGACCGAACTTAGCTCGGTATTTTTTTCATTTTATAAAAATGAAACTTAGCTAGATCGATTTATCGCCCCCGGATACTAAAGTTCATGAAAATTATTTGAGCCATTTTCGAGATTCAGATTGTATTATATACATTTAACAATTGCTGTTTTAAAGGTTTATCCGTAATAATAGTGAACAAAAAAACAATTAATGGTAGGTATTTATAACACCAGTCTCATACATCTTTATATCACCAAAACCGTGACTATGTGGTTATTATGGCTAACCCTGCCAAATAGGGACAGCTACTGTCTTGCAGTCACTTCGTTAGGCCGAAGAAGCAGCCTTTCTGATCCGCAGCAAAATGTATTAAACATTTTTGTACTTAGGTAGGTCCTACCTACCTGTATTGCGACCTACCTATTTTAACAATTTGGAACTTCTTTCAGTGCCAAGTCCATAGAGCGAAGGCAGCGAAGAAATGAAAAACTTCTTGCTAGCAAGTACATCTATGGAAAATGCTCCGCCGACAATTGACAGTATTTTCCGTCAAATACTTCAAAAGCAAAATGAAGGGAATACAGCAAGTTTCAGAAAGCACATAGTAAAATAAACAAAGCATACCTTCAACCATGTAGCGATAACAATGCTTAGGTACATACACCTAGATTGTTTTTTTGGATATCTCATATTTATAGCTTTAATTTTGGAACTCCTAATGCCTGCGCGTTCGGTCCGGTCCAGCTTGTCTGACAAGCTTTCGTGCAAGAACACAAATATGTGTGATTGGTGAGTTTATTTACAAAATAGTCGCGTAAATACAAACATTATTAGTTCGACTTTTATTTTATCAGATTGGTTTGCCAGTTGTCTGTCAGATTCCTGCTGCATTGACATAGTTAACTTGAGTTTTCACGAAAGGTACCTACTAACAAGTAAGAATCAACACCTAAGTCTCTAAATAACCTAAGCATCACAACTCGCAATGGGGTTTCTTGTGTCGAGGCTATCAGGAACTATTTGAGTGCCGTGGTAGGTACGACAAAACACAGACCTGGAACAAATATCTGCAAATCGTTATAAACGTCCCGCAATCGAATCCACACCTCTTGCGTGTCAGCCAGCAATGCCCAAAATCATAATATAATAGAAGTTGGACTTACCTATATATTATTACAGCGATTGGCAATGCCTTGGGATGGTCTTTACGTTTAGGTACTTTGGCAAATTTTTCCGCATTATGGATATCTTCAGATATTATTTACTCAGCAGGTACGCGAACTTTGGTTAATATTACCAGTTATGAGTCAGAGCTTCAGAGGCAAGTCGAAATACCTAGCCTATGGATAAGACCTACATTCGGTACCTATACCTTGGCTTGGTAACCTAGGTATCGAATGTAGGTCTTTACATGTCTTTACATATCGAGTGTTATGTAGTTATTTAATGAATTCCGTTTCAGTGCAAAAGAAATTAAAAATAGGATTAATGACCCGCCCAAAGAGAGTCAAAGTGCGCAGACGGACGAACCCCCCGGCACGGACTATGGCGCCCTTCTCTGCAGCATGTTCGACGGCGCAGGGCCGTGGATCCCTTACATCGGAGGTTCAGCGCTGGTGATCATGCTGCTAGGTATATCAACTTACCTTATTAACCGACTTCAAAAAGGAGGAGGTTCTCAATTCGTCGGAACATTTTTTTTTTCGACTTTTTTATGTATGTTCCGATATCTCCTTCAATTGTAAACCCGATTTTCAAAATTCTTTTTTTGTTTAAAAGAGTATACTTTATAGGTGTTCCCATATACATTTTATTCCTGAGGGATTGGTACTTTTCCCGGAAAATTCCAAAAACCTCATCCTCACTTGTAATTTTCGCCCTATGATCACCAATATCTCCGTCAATTGTGAACCGATTTTCAAAATTCTTTAGGGCAAGAAGTAAGAAGAGGTTTATTTGAAGTCGGTTTATTTTTTTTAAAAGTCCTACTTGTTTATTTCTACTACTATACCTGATTCATTATATGGGTGCCATGCTCTTTTCTGTACCTAAGTCAGATTTCGGTCTGAATGACACTTTATTAGTGTATGATTTCCTGAGCCACAACTGTGCATCGAAGATAGAACATTTACTGCAATTTTGAAAACCCTAAGGCTAATTTCATCGAAGTTGAAAGTCGAAGAAAACATGGTTTGATCAAATGAACTAACTTGCTAGTAGGTAACCTCAGTTGGACTAAGTATGTACTTATACAAACTACTACGTATGTAGGTAGATAGGTATGTACCTATCTACCTACACCCAGGTATCGAAGCTTCCAGTCCCGGAATAACTTTTACAGATCATTGGTCACAGCAGGTATCGTGCAGGAGCACGCAATTACATCACTAGTCAACAACTACAACGCCAGCCTATATCAGTCCACTTTTGGACATAGGCCTCCCCTAATATGAATGGGAATATGCCTATAATACCTAATTCACACGCTAGGCATGCTTGGGTTTCGAAGGTGGAGGTTGGAACCCCCTTTTACCCCTCGTTATTCGTCGGTTTTAAAGCATTCGTATTCCTAGGATACAGCGACTGTCTCCCGGACTCAGGAAAAGATGATGAGATGAACTTGACGCGCATTTAATATCTTGGCCTGTAGAAGCGACGAATCGCGAGGGGTAAGAGGGGAGAGAGGCCTTTGTCTTGCAGTGGGATCAAAACGGCTGAATAATAATAATACACCACCACACCATACCATACCAGCTTCTATAAGACCACTGCTGGGCATAGGCCTCCCCTAATAAAAGGGGATATGCCCATAATCCTCACGCTGGGCATGCGGGTTGGATCCCCAGGCCGCATACGCTGCTGCCCGTCGGTGGCCAGTTGATTTAGCTGAGCCGATGTAGGCTGTGCTATGCCGCAATCAGCCGGCCGTCAAAGCCTTTTTCGTTGTTTAGCAGGGTGCACGTGCACGTGAGGTTGGTTTGGGTTCCGATGATGGGGTTGGAACCCCAATAAAATACAATAATACGAATGTACTTCATATAGTAAAATAAAGTTCATATTGAAAATAAGGAAGGTAGTAATAGGTACTAAAATAATGTTGATAAAGTAGATAAAAATTGTAACTTGTAGGCTTCCTGTCGAAGAATTTGGATAAGCTGCTTGGTATGTTCGACATGGACTACGAAGACCAGCCGTCTATGGGCTCGATGCCACTGTCTGGTTCGGCACCGCAGGACTTGACCCTGCAGGACTCCGGGCTAGTGCCTAATCCGGAGTCCTGCAGGGCTAAATGCTCACTGAAAATTAATCCTGACAAAATTGTAAGTTGGATTACTTCTTCTTTATTTTATCTCTAGCTTCCGCCCGCGGCTTCGCTCGCGTTAAAATTATTTTTCTATACATTGCACAGTGTAATTATAAAGATAGTCACTAGGTTCGAAACAGCTCTAATACGTGAAGCGTAAGATAGGCTTTAGAGCTGTTATTGATAATTTATTAAAGTATTGATACTTTAGGCACAGGACTTTTTTATAATTTTAAGAAAAAATAATGCTAATAAAAAAGAAATTCTTAATTAAACACATTTGGCAATTGGGAGTTCTACTCGATTAAATGATTGAAATCATTAGATCTATCTGGTTTTGCAAAAGAAGTCGATGTCCGAAAATTTATCTCCATAATACACTGCATTGGGAGTTATTTTTCTGGAAGAAAGGTATTTATCCTTTTCCGTACCCCTGACAACTAATGTCCTTATGCGAAATTTCATGATGTGTAGTTAAGGCGTGAAAGAAACATATAAACTCACTTTCGCATTCATATTATTAAGTTAGGATTGGGATTAACAGAATGCTCGCGGATTTGTCATTGTAATTTTTTTTTCATAGATGTCGTGTCATGGCATACGGAGCCAAAATGTGGACACTCACAGTACGGCTAGTCCAAAGGCTAGTCCGGCTAGTTTAAAGTCGCTCAGCGATCTATGGAACGAGTTATGCTCGGTGTTTCTCTGAATGCTAGGTATATCCGACATAGAACTAAAGTTGTCGACATATCTCAGAGAATTAGCAAGCTGAAGTGGCAGTGGGCTGGTCATATCTGCCGAAGAATCGATAACCGTTGGTGTAAACGAGTTCTTGAGTGGAGACCGCGTCTCGGCAAACGTAGTGTAGGACGTTCTCCGGCCAGGTGGAGTGACAATCTGCGAAAGGCTGCTGCTAGAGGCTGGATGCGTCGAGCTCAGGACAGGGCGCAATGGCGCTCATTAGGGGAGGCCTATGTCCAACAGTGGACTGCATAGAGTGATGATGATGATGCAAGATTTTTTAACCTCCTCCCCCGCTTTTTTAACGGTCGAAATTCAGAAATTTCGAAGTACCCCTCCTCTACATACGAATTATTAACACAGGGAAATAAGATAAGATTATTAAAATTTATCTATTATGAATTTATAATTACCTTCTAATTTATCTCTAGCTAGAACTTACTTCATTCAATTAACCTTTACCCTACCCTAATTACTAAATATATGTATTTTATATAAATGTTTAGATATTAGGGGGCAAAGTAAATTTTATAATAGGGTATCGTAGGTATTTCGGTACTCCACTCGTAACAGCCTTTGACCACTTCCCGTTTATATGACAACAAAGAACCTGACCGAGAAATAAAATACTTACATACATAATAAATAAGTACTTTGGTACTTTTAGGGTACTTTTTCTACTCTTAGTTACACCTACAAGTTTCGGTAAAATAATTTATTCTTAGGAAAAAACACTTCCTATGGCCACTTGTTTACTGATAAAACGAGTTACAGATTCTTTACCTTCTTTCTAATTAAATTATTTTGTTACAGAAATGGCCCACCAGTTGAGAATATGGAGTAGTTATTTTTTTATTATTTTTTTTTGTGGTGGCAAGGGTTAAACATAATGTAGCAATTATTTTGTTAAATTGTATAAGTAATTAAACTTTGCACTGCTCTTATTTGTTTAAATTCTCTATATTCAGTAGATTAACCTTCAGGCCATAAGAGGTATGTACTCCTAATTCTTATTAGGAATACATACCTACTTATGGCCAGAAAATTTCGTTTGTAATAATTCTCAGGAATACCTATTATGACTATGTGCTTTCAAACATCATTTATAATACGCACTTCTAAAATTTGGAATCACCTGCAGCCTGTTTTTACATTGATTTACGATACGGCCTAACGGCTTCAAAAAGAGAGTTATTAGCACAGACTACTAGGATGCTAACGCATTATTAGACATCTCCTGGGAAAGCTCGCCCTATGGTCGATCCCATCCTTGCCCGAGCGAATCTCGAGGTCAAGAGCTTGCCCATAACATAGCATAGCTATTGTGATAACGTTTGGTATCCTACAATGATAAGGTTATCGATAATTTCATAGATAACGAATAGATTCACAGATGTTTATATTTCAATTTGCAAAGTCTACAACACCCACAGATAAAGAAGACAACTAGATAAAGCCTTAAAATTAACTGTGCTCTGAACGTCAACTCATACTGATCTCTACTTTCTTATGTACCTATATATATATATATATATATATATCATTTGCTAGAAAGGGATGCATACTTTATCTCAATGCGATTTCTGCGACGTCGTACCAGGGCATTTGTATGAACCTGCATAGAATTTTGTTCGAGCACCCTGGTACGATTAACTTTTTGATCTATTTGAAGTCGCATTGATACATGTATATATGTATATCTGTGACAACACCTAAAAACTACTAACTTACCTATATCTTTATGGTATTTCAGTTAATTATGGCGTGATAAAACCAGTATATAGATGGCTCAAATGGGCAAATTACAAAAATAAACTGCCGTTTATAATATAACAACTTTATTTTCAACTACCATTATTCTAAATAGTATCTTAGTTTATCTCAAATATAACTATGTATAATTATAACGTTAGCGGAAACTAAACAGTAACTATAATAATTATTTTAAATGTTTAGTCACAAAAGCTGCTCTACCGTATCAGTCTTCGTGTCCAGTTAACAAAATAGCAATACAGCACTCGCCACAGCATGCACGCAATAAAACGCACCTAGTATAGATGTCTGCACACACTTTCCCATATCTAAGCATCACATAAGGTAAGTAAAGCAAAACCACATGGATTGTAAAATTCCATGTGTCTCTACTGGAAAAAATAGGTAGTTGATTATTCTAAAAAAATAGCAAACTTGAAAGTGAGGTTTTTATACGGGCTCTTTTTCCGGTTTATGCAAAGGACGGTAATTTGGGACTGCTAATATAGTCGTAAATATATGTAGCAAGCTACAGAAAGGCCTAGGAATTTTAACAAATTTAATAAACGTAATAATACTTTGAAATCTCTAGCATTGCTAGAGCTTACAGATATAAGGAAAGCCTTCAAGTTACAGCTAAACGTCACAGGCTACGTTGATACGTATACGCATTGATGTGGCCTGGCTGATGCCAGGCCACATCAATGCGGTGCGGCGACGCGGCGCACAAAGCGTCATTTTTACGATGTGTCGGTACAACACATTGTTGTGATCTCGCCGTTTCTCCTCGTGCATGTAATGTGGCGAGCACGTATTCTGCCACTATTTTTTATCAAAAGCAAATATAATCGCGCCACGTTCGTCAATGGACGGACACATAATTGCTCGTTACTTGTTTACCTAGCCTTTCCCACCACATGATTATATTATAGCTTGTTTATAATGATAGCTTTCGCACGGGTTTTACCCGGATGAAGACAAACCTATAAATATATCTACCAACCAAATTGCTTCTAATCTACTTAGGGTAAATCTGAATGGTCGTATACATGCATTCATGTATACAAGCAGAAATATGTATGTATCCACAATTAATTACAGTCACAACATCACATATAGTCACCACCTTAAGATGTATACTCATGTGTTCAGTACATTGACAATCTACTTTGAAAGCGCACGAGTTCGCGAGCGATATGCTTCTTAACTGTATACATTGAATTGCAGGTGACTGTCCCTATGGGTTTGTGGTCCGCACGCAAAAACCAAACCAAACCAATTGGTACTGAATAATATAAAATGGCAAAAAAATATTTGTTGTTCGATAAACTTAA
Source organism: Horisme vitalbata (assembly GCA_951804965.1). NCBI lineage: Eukaryota > Metazoa > Arthropoda > Insecta > Lepidoptera > Geometridae > Horisme > Horisme vitalbata. The sequence goes on along the minus strand of OX638092.1, from coordinate 17,208,908 downwards.
CTTTTTTGGGAGGCATGATTTTCGAAACAGAAGTAAATTGTATGTTTTTTTACGCAACTTGGACTAAGAAATGTTCATCATATCAGCGGCAGGAAAGGTACTAAAAGAAATTACTCTACAAAGAGGCTGGCGAAGTGATTCATCAACATGTTTTGGCACTGTTTTAAACGTGAACTCTCATTCAACATGACCCTAATTTGGTGTAGCAAATAGTTTGTAGTTGAAGAGAGATGCATTTAGATATTTATAAATTAAAAGGAAAATAATATTACACACATTTTCAGCATGAGCTAGATGCACGAAATTAGGGTCAAATAATAATAGTTTTAATCATTATATACTGTTTCAATTTACAGGACATTTGTGGACATTAAGGGCGGCCACATACATTAGGCATTCCGTTTCGAAATTTCAATTCGAAATATCTATTCAGGATTCCGTGTTTACGGAATCCCGATTCAACACATACATACGTTTATTTCTGTTTGGCTCACGTTTTCGAAACGAAATTACAAAGGTGGATGTCTATAACCTCCAGTAACTGATAGCTTTGTTTATTCCTGAAAAACTGTTTATATGAGTTTTCGAGGGAACGAAACAAGGCGTTACCAACTGTTTTATAAATGAACTATAAAGGTATTTTGGCAAGGGCGAAGGAGTTCAAGTTGTCCTGGCTGATTTCGTTTATATCTCTATCTTGTTCCTGAACTAGATACAAATACAGATTTTAAAAAAACATAATCTAGATGTAGCGTCTTGTGTCTCTTGACGATAGTTTTAAAACTCCTTAACCAATACCTTTTCAAATGTATTCAACAACAATAACGATTTAAAAAATGTGGAGAAGATATTTACGATGGAGAATAAATACATTATAACACTGTATTTACAAAAATATTTACCTATTTTATGTATATATTTATATTGATTGGAAATCTCCTGATTAATATGTAGGTGATAATTTTGTTCTTGGTATAATTTTATTGAATATGGTCTTAAAATAAAGTCCTACTCAAAAATGTATTTACTCTTGTCGATAATTGTAGTAATTGATTAGCGTAAATTCAATAGAAATTTAAAAATCATGAGCTTGGTCATGAGAGCATTTCAAATAAAGATTTTTAATGATATCAAAGTCTTTCTAAAGCGGTAGGTATCGATATTAAAAAGATACTATGATTTCAAAGTTATTGATTTTAAGTATTGATTTAAAGTTAGGTATCAATAATTCCGTGGACCAAACATTTTGGAAAACAAAAATAATTGGGACCTCAATAATTATAGATTTCAAAAAGCCCAAAAACAATATTACCACATCACAATATTGAACATTATACTTATATTAAAGTTCGGTTTACATTTGACACAGATATTTGTACATTATGATTATAATGGATAATAAATAATCGAGATAGTACTCTATAGAGTTACAGTCTCCAAGTGAAAAATGACAAAAATCGTCCCGAGCTTCGTTGACATACAAATATCAAATAAAAATATTTCGCAATACCCAAAGAACTATGACTAAAGCATAGAAGAAGTTTTAAAACTCATTCGTGCTCTGAACATCAACTCATACGGCTGATCTCTACTTTCTTATGTCCATATATCATTAGCTAGAAAGGGATGCATACTTCTCTCAATGCGACTTCAAATTAGTTCAAAAAGAAAATCATACCAAACAAAATGCTATGCAGTTTCATAGAAATGCCCTGGTACGAAGTCGCAGCAATCGCATTGAGATGAAGTATGCATCCCTTTCTAGCAAATGATATATAGACATAAGAAAGTAGAGATCAGCCGTATGAGTTGACGAGTCAGAGCATAGTGAATTTTATGACTTCGTCTAGTTCTCTTCTATATTTGTGGCAATGCCACATTAATTTGCATTAATTTAGATGTTATGTTTCTTGAATAGTGTTCAATGTCTGCACAATGTACTATCCATCAGCTACAAGTCTACCTTACCATCTTAAGGGTGCATTTTCTGTGCAGCGACTGGCTGCTAGCCCCGCCTTGTCAATTTTAAACACTAGTAAACGTAAACTTGAAGCTTTTACTTAAATTCGAAGAGTCATAAGAACAAAGGGCTTTCTCAAAAAGAAACAGATGTTGTATCTCCGATTGGTCAAAATAAGTGAACAAAGAAAAAAGCAGAGTCAGCTAGCTAAACTGCTTGCAAGCGAAACTGTTTTAAAATTGGTAAGGTAGACTTGTCGCTGATAGTAACTTCTCTGACAATGATATTTTTAGTTATTTTTGTTGAAAATTTAATTTTCTAAGTTAACATTCATATGCAATTTTAAGAGAAAACAATTTAAAAGAATAAAAACTTGTGACTCAATAAATTAAATTAAAGAGGCAGCCTGCCCCGAATTTTGGTGCGGACATTTTTTCCTATCTCGATGTGATAAATCAATTACCGGTTTAGACAATTTTTGAGTCTCTAACTTGCTCAATATATCAATATCTCTAACGTCTCAACTCAATGAGGAGTCGTCAAAACATTTTTTTAGAAAAGTTTTATTTTAACAACACTAGAGTTAGACACAGACTTTGCCATAGATATTGTCTGATTTGCAATACTTGACATGAGTACATTTAGTTCTCCCATGATACACGAACAAATTGGCTTTATCCAAACAGCCTGTCAATATTCTGATAAAGATTTTATATTTGAAATTTTAATCGGGACTGGCATAATTTTATTAAGTTTTTAATTTTATTAAAATATAATTTTGTTATGAATCATCAAATAGATACGAAGTTTTTAAACGGTCACCGGAGTTTTTAAGATAATAATTTAGTTTAAAGTTATTTTGTAATAAGTAGATCTCTAAGGCTTGTATTAATAGATCTCAACGAGTTTGAGTGTCTTTAACTCTAATCACGATCGAGAGTTGTCACGAGATCGTTGAGATAGATTATTAATATCGGCCTAAGGGCCTATTTCAACATATCAAAGTAACGTCAAAGTAAGCTATTGCTGGTTATAGTGACAAATCTATGAGCGAACTTGTCACTTAACCGTCAGATATCTTACTTTGACGTTACTTGAGGTTGGTGAAAGTGGCCTTAAATGTTAATATCTAATACCGACGGAGAAAACATGACATGTTTTAAGGACTAGTAACATGAAATGTCTAATTCTTAATTTCTTACTTTAAAAAATAATTTTATCCAGGACGAATATAGTCCGTTAGTATACATAGGCGATTTCAAAATAACATTTCGTATGGATCACTAGGTATATAAGTAAATGACTATGTCGATTTGAAAAGTAAAGTTAAAGTATATAAAATTATATATAAGTATAAACTTTCCTTATAGTTCCGTACAAAAAGGATTCAATTACAAAAATTATTATGACAGAAATAAAACTTATCTAAATAATTATTTACATAGTTAACTGGCAAGTACTAATTTAATACTGTAATGATAATATAAATTAGTTGCTTCAATGGAAAATAATCTAACGTAATTTTTACAAGGTTGCCTCTGAATATTATATCGAGTTATAATAAAATTAATCTTAACGTGTTTAGTTAATTAGTAGAATATAGCCAGTTCTTACAACCATAAAAATAGTGTGGTCGCATTTACACAGAAAGCGTGTTGCCGGCTTGCAAACAACAACTTTTCAAACACTGATAAAAAATACAATGTGTGTAGTTAACACTCTTGAGTGCTGAAAGCACACATGCTCTAGGGCACGTGCTGTTGCCCGCATTCAACGTGTTAATCAAAGCTCATTGGCACAAACTGCCAAAACAGACCCAATGAAATCTACAAAGTGTTTAACGTCCTCTTACCAACCGGTAGGTCATGATTATGAAGCAGAAAATTAAACTGAAAAATACTAAGACCGAAACAGTAAAACTACGTTTTTAAGCGTTTGAAAAAGATCATTTTAACATATTGCATGTGTCAGTCATGTGACAGCTTGCAAGCTTTCCGTGAAAATGCAGCCAGCCTTAACGAAACGACGACATAACTAGGCCGGTTCAAAGACCAATAACTATATATTTCGTCTAAATACCTACAACCTTCTGTAATCTCAGATAACCATTTCAGCTAAATCATGCTAAATTCACTAACCGGTCAGAGAATTAACGAGTTTTCCAACACTAGGTCGATTTGCCAACACTAAAATGAAAGCCAATATAACTGTAGAGACTGTGTACTAAGATACCTGTAGAGTAAGGGATATGTTCATTTAAATAGGCCTTAGTGAACTAGACTTTCATAATGATAGTTCAAGTATTATGTCCAATTATTCAGGAACTTTTGTACATGTTTCTGCAAGGATTTCTCCCTTTTTAAGTCAGTTATGATGAGTATAACATACGTACATTAACGTTAGATATACCTCGCAAGAGCAGTCAAATTTACATAGAATTTTGACAGTTCGCGCTATATATATCTAACGTGGTAATTATATCTATTCCCGATAATCAAGATCTAGATAAGAGACGGCGACGAAAAATTGCGCGCACAAAGTTGCCTGTTTAATTTTTTTAACAGTGGGACGATTTTCCAGTTATATTCATTGAACATATTTATGTTCTGTGGTTATGTTAGTCCATACAAAAGTTGGTAAGCCGACCTAGTGTACTGAAAACTCAATCACAGCATAACGCGCACCCGCTTCGAGTTTCCACACGGCTACTAGATGTTGCTTTCAAACTTTTTGGATGGTAGAAATCGCACTTGTTATAGTTTCCTTTTGATATCAACAAATAGCTTTCTACCCTCAAAATAATTTGACTGTTCGTCTGTGACACAGACCCGTAGAATTACTAATTTAATTAATAAATATAGTTTTCCCTTAAAAACAGTTAGATAACTCAACATTTTTATCATAACAATTTTGAACAGTGTCGGAAATCAGTATATTTCCTCTTTAAATTCATTAATTTTTTTACCTGAAAGCAAAAGCCCAGCGTGGGGATTATGAGCATATCCTCCTTCTTAAAGTGTATAGTTTAGGCCTATATATTAGCAGTGGACTGATAGGAGATGTTTTTGTTGTGAAAATAAACTATATGATTCATGTATTTGTGTCACAGAGGTCACAGTTAAGCCAGGTACCTACTACCGTCAAATTACTTCTCGTTTTATAGAAAAACAGTGCAATCTCAGAAAAACGTATAGTCATAGTTTATCAAAGTAATTTCGAACGTAGGTACCCACAATAAAGTTTCAATTACATTACTGTTGTATGTGATGTGACGAGGCCATAGAAATGTAATTTCATACTGCAGGAGAGTTTTCCAAAAGTTTGCATTTCCGAGTCGAATCCGACAGTAACAGTTGAGCTGGAATTATATTAAAGTGTCCTATCCTTTTTTTCTCGAAGATTGTGTTGAGGTGTGTCGATAATCCATTATCATGTATATACGACATGTCGTGTTCGACTACTGAACATAGGTTCAGCAGTGGACTTCTATAGGTTGTTGATAATGACGAGTATATTTCAGAATTCAGAATCAGAAACATTCGAGATCCGTTGGAATATAGATATAAAATCGAACAAAAACTGATGGATTCGACTTGAAAATATTTCGAAAATATCTCTACTAGTTGCTTTATCCTTTATCCTATGTAATTAATTTCGATCATGCCACAAAACCGGTGATATGACAGAGTTATTATTACCGGTTTTGTAAAAACGATTGAAACAGATGGAGTGTGAAAAACAACCTTACTCTAAAGTTTTCGCTAACTATATTTTATAAGGTATGATTTTCACACTAGGGTCACTGATTGGAACGGAAGTTACATTAGACCTATATAATTGGCCACTAGCAAACAAGTTACGTCACTTCACAGCACAGTAATACCGTCAATCCATCTAGCGCGCGTCAGAGGGCGCGCGACATTGCCGCTACGTCTTCTTATCGAACAGCGGCAACTTCGACTTGACCGCTCCCTCGCAGATCGTCAGCCTCGGATGCGGCGGCACCCTCCTATCGTCCAGCCGATGCCTGACATCGACCACGCAGTCCGCTCGGCTCGCGCCTCCTAAACCGCTGAGGCGATACCTCGACGGTCCGCGGGACCACCGCTCGCATGTAAAATCTGCGCCTTTCCTCTCGAAATACTCGACGATTTTGGATATTTGAGCGGATCTCGCTCGCGGGCCGCGCTCGTCGCAGTACAGGGAGTCGGAGCCGGCGAGCGAAGCGACATCGTCGGAGCTGTCTGTGTAGACGGAGCCGGCTCGGGCCGCGCAGCAGCACAGGGCCAGGATGTGGCACTCGTCGTTGTCGTCCTGTCCGCAGAGGAAGGGCGAGGCGGCGCGCTCGTCGGGCTGGGCGCGCGCGCTGGCCTCGAGCGTGCGGTCGTAGGCGGCGAGGCAGGCGGGGCAGAGGCGCGGCGCGGGCTCCGGCTCACGCCGCCGCCACCAGCAGCGGTGGCAGCCCGCCAGCGAGCACGGACACGCGGCCGCCGCGCGCGCCGGACACTCCTCCTCGTTCGCCACCGAGAAGATGCCGCTCTCGCAGGACGCGCGCCGTGCCAACCTGTACATGTACAATGATACTTGATAAAGTGGAGGATGATCCTATCTATACAATAATAAAAGATTAGAGCATATATGCGAATGTGAATTTATTTGTTTAATACGCTTCTGAAACCAAAACAACAATTATGGCATCGAAAAATATATTTATTTATGGACAAAGCCGCGGGCCGCAGCTAGTATAAGATACTTATTATGTGAATGAGTTGCTGATGGCTGGTTAAAAATTATTTCGTGTACAATGTGTACTATGTATAGTGTAGCTTCACTATTCACTGTTGAATATTCAAATAGACTAACGGGAAGATCACAAGAACGAAGTAGCGCCCAGTGGCCTGTTACTACGCTGGTTACTGGTTACTCCGGCGGTGGATTGGTGCGTTACCTGGGCGCGTCGATGCTGGCGCGGCGCGAGGGCGCGGGCGAGGAGGGGAGCGAGGCGGCGCGCTCGGGCGGCGAGGCGGGCTCGCACGGGTAGCCGCCGCCCTCCACTATCTTCTGCACGCCGCGGAACGTGTGCAGCGCGCGACGCGCGGGGTGCGGCGCCGCGTGCGCGTCGCGCAGCAGCATTATATGCGCCAGTCTGCACACACACACACACACATAACATTTTATTATCTTATAGGTACAAAAAAAAAAGATCTTTCGTAAGGATCATAAGGGATGCCTATCCACAATAACATGGTCCTAATAGAATTACTTTCAATCCTCTGTCATCAAATAATCAAAAGCAAATCAAACTTTCATCGTTTTGAATACTGGAATCAAACCGATGCCCAAACATTGCTTTCTATAGGAGCAAGTATCAAATCCTACCGGTTGTGCCACATTAGTGGTACTTGTGGCGCAGCCTGTAGGATTTACAACTTTTTTCATAGGTTATAAATGTGTCTGGATAATAGCTTGCTTTGCTGTTGGTAGGACGGAAATATACATTTTATTTGAGACAGAAATTCATCGTGCTAAGCAGTAGACAGTCACCTGTGCAGTCGGGCGAGGCGCGGCGGCGGTGCGGCACGGGCCGGCAGCGCGCTGGCGGAGCGGTGCGGCGCGGTGCCCGCCTCGCTCACCAGGCACCACTCCAGCTCCGACAGCGAGCGCCGGTGTTGAACTGCATCACAATCATTATCATGGACATTATCATACACCATCATCATCATTATAACCCTATAATAATAATATAAATAAATAATGCTGGACGTTATCACACAGCATCATGCAGCCCCAAACTAAGCAGAGCTTGTATTATGGGAACCACATGATTGATATTACTACATATATCGTTTTTTTTGTAAATATAAACATATACAGAAACACCCAGACCCGAGACAAATATCTGCAGAACATGCAAACATTTGTCCCGCGACGGGAATCGAACCAACCTTCTGCGTCTCAGGCGGACCTTCGCCCACTGTGCCACAGAGGCTGTCATATAAGCAGATAATGATGATTATGGTTCGATTCCCGCTGCGGGACAAATGTTTGCATGTTCTGCAGATATTTGTTTTCTATGTATCATTATCATCATCATCAGTCTATAACAGTCCACTGCTGGACATATGCCTCCCCTAATGAGCGCCATTGCGCCCTGTCCTGAGCTCGATGTATGATAATATATTTATGTATAAAAAAAAATATATATTACGTAGTTTATCAGTCATGTGGTTTCCAAAATACAAGCTCTGCTTAGTTTGGGGCTACATGATGCATTATTATTTATTATTAATATAACTTATTTCAGATAACATGACACAAAAATGTGTGCCAATGACCCATAGCTATAAATAAGGTTCAGAGAGGAACAACAATACTATGTTCAAAGAGAGACAGTGTTGTACTATACGCTATAACTATGTTCAGAGATGACTCTCTCGTCATCTCAAATATCAAGATTTGTTCAACGTTTCATTCATAAACATGAAAATCTTATAGGAGGCTACTATTCGGTAACATGTCAAAAAAATTACAATTTTATACACATATAAATAGACCAAGCGTCTATTTATGGTTAAAACAGAAATTAAAATAAGTTGAAATTAAATAAGTTGAACTGATCCAGTCATCACTCAATGAATTTTCGAATTGTTTACTTACGCGTATCGTGGTCGAGTCGTCTTGGACTTCCCTCGCTGCGATACCGCTGCGGGCGCGCGGCGTATAGCCCGGGGCACGACCGGGGACCGGACGAATCGCAGTCCTCACTGGAAATTACATAAAACCTATTGACTTATATCAAACTGTTGCAGCGCACTGCAACAACTGCAACTGCTGAACCACAAGGTATGTAACAAAACAATTTAAGCTTTACATATGACTTCCTCCGGTAGAGGCGCTGATTAAACCTATAAAAGGCGAAGATGGCGGCTCTGGGCCCTCTCATTCTGAACAGCGACTGTCTACCTACTATACACAATAAATGCATATCATTCTGTTCTAGCTAGGTTTTATTTGGTCCACAGCACGAGCAAATACACAGACATTAAATAACGTGTCGTGTTTTGTACAAACGCTTAGTGATTCTGACTGCCCGTAGCTAATTCTTCGTCTGACTATGACTGTCTTGCTATAACTCTATCTGGCAATGACTACGACTAATGTAAATTTAGAGCTAGTCCAGATGAGGCCATTCACGCCCGAGTCGTTTCGCATGTAGCCAATAAGGCTTACGAAATGTCACGACGAATGTGACTTTTGTCCATATGATTGGCTACGCGCATCTTAATTCGCGCGTAAATAACTCATCTGTAGTTGGGCTTAGGCTATACGCCGTTATGAAGAAACTATTTTGCCTTCTCGAGCTTTTACATTATTGAACTATGGCTTTGTTTGACTAAGGATGATAATATATGAATATCTCGTCATGGCTTTCGTGCTATCATGTTGCCATACCATGTCAATGACGGTGGGTCTTCCTAAATATAAAGTTCTCACTGGCCATAATATTAACCAAATAGCCAGCTATGTCGGCTGTCATACCGACATCATCCGATTCTCGAGTCATCTGCCATTGGCCAACGACATCCAAATATACTTCGGCCAATGAAGGATTTGGTGTAATCGTGACGTATGAATATGACTCTAAAGCGGGGAATTCACTAGGCGGACATGCCTGCGGGCAAGCTTCGCTACTATAGGTCTGTGCAACGGTTTTTAGTGTAAGCGGGGAATGCAATCACACAGACTTATAGTAGCGAGGTCCGGCGGGCATATCTGCAGACTTGCCCGCGGGCATATTCGTCTAGTGAATTCCCCGCTTAACCGGAAAAGAGTATCACTATCTGTCGATGACTATGACTCTTTCTGGCGATGACTGACTCGTTTTACCTGTCGTAGGAGTTATTAGGCGTGAGAGAGCCCCACGCTGCGTCATCAAGACCTTCCTTCGCCTCCGCTAGCTTGTACACTATTTCTGGGAATAGCGGCCGCGCTTTTGGCTCGTACTGGAACAAAACTTAAAATGCAACAATTGTTTTTCTGGGAGGTTTGAACTAACTTACAAGGCAATAAATGTTAATTGGGGGTTTAACTCGATCCCCAACTATGTATGACTTGCGTATGAGTAGCGTGAGGATTATGGGCATACCCCCCTTTATAAGAGGAGGCATATGTCCAGCAGTGGACTGATAAAGAATGATGTGGATGTGGTGGATAGGGATTTGAAGTAAATAACAATGAAACAATTGTTTTTTCTGGGGATTTGAACACTTACAATGCAACACAATTGTTTTCTATTCTAACAAACTTACAAGGCACTCTGCTATTCTTCTCCTGGGTGTTTTGAACAAGCCTACGATGCAATAGTTTAATTTTGTTTAATACGCAGTTGTTTTACCGGGAACAAACTTACAATGCAACAATTGAAGGCAAGCCTCAGAAACTCTGGCACTGTGTCTTCGTCGCAAAGGTCCACAAACGCCATGTAGTTGAGGCCGAAGTTGTCTGTGCGGGGTAGCACATCCGGATCGGCGTCCACCTGCAAATATCATCTCTACTACTGTATCTGTCGAAATTCAAACAACTTTAATTGACAAACTGTCAAAGTTTGTAAAAACAGGACCGGAAAATACTGAAATGCTAATCATTTCCGAGACCCGAGCTGAGATACTTAATAGACACTCAGGTCGTCAAGTCAGCGCTTCTTTGTTCTTGGATAAGATTTATCAAAATAAAAAACATTTTTGATAGACTTACAATACAAGCATATTTTCATTAGATATCAAAATCGATAAATATAATTCATGATACAGCTCGACCTCTTTGAAGCAAGCAAGCACACTATACCTTTAAAGAAGACTATCTTTAAAAATTTTTGATAGGGCAAAGGTGATTTTTTTATGATACCTTTTTGATGGAACTAGCACATGGCCCACCTGGTGTTAAGTGGTAACCATTACCTATAACAAAGTATTGGTTCGTATGTCACGGATGTTTCGAACATGCCCTGCGATGCTACACCCTGCATCCATCAACTTGAGGCATGAAGGTGTTAAACCTCATCATGTGCCTGTAATTTCACCGGCACCCACACCCTTCAAACCGAAACAGCAATGCTGCCTCACGGCAGAAATAGGCATGGTGGTAGTAATTCCCCGGATGCTCCTTCACAAAGAACTCTACTACTGCTAAAAGAAGGTGGAAGAAAATTGGAAGTAGGTTATATCAAAAGGTGCGACACTCACCCTGGCTATAAGTTGGCACAGTATGATCCCGTAGGAGAATATATCGGAGCGGTGGTCGTACCACCGTCCGCGCAGGCACTCGGGAGACATCCACCACGGCGACCCGGCTGAAGGCAGCCTGTAGCCGTTACTGCAAAAACAAAATATTTAACCTCTTGTATGCAGTTTTTTTTATGGTATTTGAAGATGGAACAAGCACATGGCCCACCTGATGTTAAGTGGTAACCATTACCTATCACAATGCATTGCATCATAGATCGTTTTTTGGAACGAGCTCTACGATGCACCACCCTGCGACTTGCCCAACTTGAGGCATGAAGATAATAAGCCTCTTGTACCTGTAATTTCACAGGCACCCACAGCCTTCAAACCGAAACACAGCAATGCTGCTTCACGGCAGAAATAGGCATGATGGCAGTACTTCCCCGGACGAGCCCTCCACAAAGAACCACTAAAACTAACTATGTATCACAATAGAATAGAAATATATTTATTACTGTTACCGATTGTAAACTCTACTTCCTACTAGTAGTATCATAAACGTGAAAGTTTGTTGTATGGATGTTTGTTACTCTTTCACGCAAAAACTACTGAATGCATTTGGATGAAACTTGGAATATACATAGTTGATACACCTTGACCTACACTTATAGGCTACTTTTTTATCCGGATACTACGCGAGCGAAGCCGCGGGCGGAAGCTAGTTAATGATAATCCAGGTTAGGATTTTTCTTTATCAAACAATGCTTATGTTAGAAGACCCCGCTCTTCCATATCCACTAATCATAATGTGACTGGGTACAGATCACTGAAAAGACAATAACCAAATCTATTAAGTCTCGTGGGGATCTGTGTGCCTTACCGGCATAAGGTTTAGGGCGTTAGCACCCCTACGCCGCGAAACCGTAGTATTAGTTCCGCCAGTCAAATCTATTCGTTAGAACAGTTTCGTTTCTGTTTTGGAACTCGTGTAGCGGTTTAATTAGTTTCGCCGTGGAGGTGTGCTAACGGCCTAAGGCACTATGCGTAGCTCAGAGTTTCAGCAATTGTTAACGCAACTAGTTTGTTTATCCCGTCTTCATTATGATTTCAGGAAATTGCGTAACCATAGCAACCCTAACAATGAATATTTTAGTATGAAAATATCAAGTGTAGATGGTTCGAAAAATATTTTCAGAAACTGTCCAAAACGTTTAGAAACAGCATAGTTGCAAAAACTTATTGATAATAGTGAAATGTATCATGATCGGTAGAAACATAATCACGTCACACGGACACGAGCGTCATGACATGAAATTCAGAAAAAATGGTTTTTAGCTCTCCTTTTTCATTTTAGAATATTCTGTTTTCTGATTTGTGGCACCTAAATTGTGTGTTGTGAAACTCGAAACAAACAGTGGATTATTGATGACAAATGTGCCGATAAATCTGACATATCGTATTTACGAGCCGGCTGAATCGGCTCGTGAAACCACCCCGTAAATTCGTCCACACGCGAACAGAAGTGACAATTATGTAAGCAAATTATTACCATTATTACGACATTTTATTGGCTCTTACACAATTTGGTTTAAATTCTTTCACAGACATGCGGCGTTTTTATTTTACTTTCGTTTATGGTTTTTGTAAATCACTTCCTTCCTTCTTCGTATGAGCTAACTCATAACTAACTAACTAACTGGCTAACTCTGTTGTCGTAGTTTTTAGGCCACTCGAAGGCCTCCGACATGGCTTAACGAATGAAAAAGCCGAGATCAAAATCTTGAAGTGCCTTCCGAAGCACGGAAGTGCTCAGATCTAAATGACATTAAACGGTTACCTATCCAAGTACTGACCGGTGAATATGTTATTTTAGGCGTTTGTATTATATTTATTCGTACACTAACTGTATAAATTATTCCAAGTTTCATCCAAATCTGGTCAGGTGTTAGTGTTACGGAGTTAAGTGGTTATAAACACCCTTCCGTATTTCAAATATTAGGTGCATGTGATAAATACAGCACTTCAAATTTGACTCACTTTGGATGAGGTATCCTGGCGGCCAAACCGAAGTCTGCGACGACGGCCATGTAGTCACCGTCTGCATACTTCCTTAACAATACATTCTGGAAAGACAACATATATTCAAATTAGTAAGCATTCACACCACACTCCACACCAGTCTATATCAATCCATAAGAAACGTGTGCGTTGCTTACGATGCAATACTATGGTATAGGTAATGGTTACCATTTAACGTCAGGTGGGCCATGTGCCTGTTGCATTTATTTATTTATTATTTACTAGCTGACCCACCCGCAAAGTACAAGTTTTCATGTAAAATGTTTCCCGAATATGGTTATTTTATACGTAGCCCTAGGAACTATGTACGGAATAAAATGTAGGTACCAGCCTACATTACCAGGTCAGGTCTTGGTAGGTACCCGCGCGTTCACGTTCCCGTTCTCACTCCCACTTCCGCTGCCTTTTCGTTTTAACAGTCAAGAGCTAGTTAAAAAGTATAGGTATCATGATTTTTCATATCCCTACTCGTAACTTGAGAAATGATTGATCCCCATACAAACTTTTATCCCCTGTCTGTCCTTCCCACATGGCATAGAGTTACTACGCTAAAATTCAGTACACTTTAAGTGCTGAAAACACACTTGCTCTAGGGCGCGAGCTGCTACTCGACGCTACTGCGAGGCCCGCAATCAAGGTGCTAGTGTCTAGTGTATAGCATAATAGTATTGATGGCCGATTGGCGACTGTTTGTGATTTGGACACTCACATTTAACTCTTCATCATCATCATCAGCCTATAGCAGTCTACTGCTGGACATAGGCCTTCCTTATGAGCGCAATGGCGCCCTGTCCTCAGCTCGCATCGCATCCAGATTCTGCCTAGCCTTTTGCAGATCGTCAATGCACCTGGCCGGTGGGGTTGTTTAACTCTTATTTACATAAAATACAATTTAGTCAGGGCTTTGTCGATCTGCCCTTTGGTGCGCTCTTTTATGATTTACGCGCCTACTAGGTCCGGCAGGCATGTCTGCAGACTTGCCCGCGGGTATGTCCGTCTAGTGAATTCCCCGCTTTAGAGAAAATAAGGACAGGGAGATGATGATGAAGATGTTAGTATTAAATTATTGTAATTTAGATGCTGTTAGTACTTATCAAAGAAGAGGTACAGTCTTTTTGCGGTGATTCCGAGCAATAGAACGACATAAAGGATAAACCACTAAAACATAAAAATCTAAACTATCGTTTTGTTACAAATTTTATTTTGTATATTTGGCCGTTAATGCCCTAGCTTTATTTGGCTCATCAAAGCATTACAAAACGATAATCGGTTTTAAAATAATAGCTATTAACCTGATTTACTCAAATACATTGAACCAAATAAACAAGGTGAATTATAGCAGCAAATTGGATTTGCTCTTCGGAAACCATTCAAGCTTCATTTCCAAACCGCAGTATTAAATAGAATTAGAGTGCAGAAGTAGCACGTGAATAGTTTTGCGGTTGGTAACTTTGTTACGCGCAGTGAAGAAGAAAAGTTATTATGCTGTTTGTTTTTAATACTAATAGGATTGAGTAGGCGCGTAAATCATAAAAGAGCGCACCAAAGGGCAGATCGAAGCGAAATACATGTTGTGGGGGTCGGCACAACATGTATTTCGCTTCCGTTTTTATCTATCAGCCGTCATTTCAACACACTTCTTTCTAACTCATATCATGTTTCACACAATCGCATCCATATATCAAAGACTTGTTTAATAAGATCCTAATAAGACCACTTTGAATCATTGGTAAAACAAGTGCTATTGTTATTTATTGTTAATGTAGTCTCACCGATTCAAATCAAGATTTATAATCTTCGTATGTTTCATAAATCAGAATTCACATTATTGTTTAACACCTCAGAATCTTGAATTCGGCGCTTCGAGTTGAGATTCTGAAGTAATTTAACTGGGCAAGGATCTAAGCCGGTGTGGCGGTTAGCGTCTCATTTACCTTAGCAGTAAGGTCCCTATGGAAGACGCCTAGAGAATGCAGGTACTTCATGCCATCAGCGACGTCAGCGGCGAGTGATATCCGCAAGGTCTGCGGCATCGGCGCCGGCGGCCGGCCCAGGATTAGCTGCTCCAGCGAGCCACCCTCCATGTACTCAGTGAGCGCGTGGAGTTGACCCTCGTGAACGCATGCTCCCATGAATCTGGAAAAATAAATCAACAGTTGCAAATCACAGTCAAAAGGATGAACTTTGAGATATTTTATGTTTAAGATTGGGGGGAAGTAAATAGGTTATTAGGTTCATAGGTTAATAGATGATCTAAGTATACTGTAATATCTGTAAAAAATAAATCAATATCAAAGTTAAGGGAAGAAAGAGTGGTATTGTATTGACCAAAACAATCTGAGAGATAAAGTAAGGAATTAAATATCCTGTAGAATATCTTTCTTAAAGAACAAAGTAAAATAAATAAATTATAGTCCCCGCAAGGTAATTCCACGAAGAATGTTAAACACTTCCTTAATCCAGTAACTCGTATAAATAGCATAAAGACGAACCGATGAGAAATAATAATGATAACTTTTAATATCCGAAAGAAACGAATGAATGCATCCAATTCAATAAACGTACTCAGTTTAATTGGGATAGCTTACATTTGTGGTAAAAAGAAACATGATTGACAATTGTGCCAATATAAATCTTCCGTTGAAAGAAAAGCTACAATGAGACTTTCTCGTATTGCATATTATAGACGATAAATAGCTAGGATTCCTTGTTTCTGCGAGGAAGCGGTTAGCCGTCGTAATATGGAAAGAGAATGTAACTTATCAGTGAAAGTGAAACAGTTCATCATTTTAATACAGAAGGAAACTGTAAATGAAAAAGTGTGGAAAGTAAACAAAGAAACATGGGACATTCACTTAAAGAGTAGTGAGACATTTTATGAATGGACATAAAATTATAATATTTAGAATAGCATCTTTCAAGGCTTGTTTAGATCATACTAATGTTTTTAATCTTCAAATCTTAATTTATTATTTGCTCATCTACTCGTATTCCCACGCAAATATCAAGGTCGATGCACTATGATAAATTAATAGAAATATAAATGCGATAATAAAATTAAATTACGTGCAGACTAGAATTTAATTTAGAAAAGATTACAGACGATATTGTGATTCCTATTGATGTGTGACAGACAGATATAACACAATAAAAGATGAAGCTATTCAATGTTTTGATGAACATGTCAGTAGTTATTATCGAATCAAAGATTTAATCTATTTTAAAATAAGTTACAGTTCTAAAGCAATGATGATTTGGTATAGGCGTGAAGTGAGAGAGCAGAACAATAAATTGTTACGGGGAATACTAGTTGGTATCTAGTAATTGAAATATAATTGACGTTCACAGTATTCGCGATGGCATCTTCAGTGAGAAACTGAATAAGAATAATGACGGGACAAAGACACGCGATGAGTCCGACTCCGATGTCAAGGCATCAGTAATCAATTCAAATAGGCAATTAAATACTTCGCGTGCAGCTAAAAGATGAGAACTTAATTAAAATGAAACTCTAATTGATGGTGAGATAATTCTAGTAAAAAGTTGACTGTCAACTGAAGTCCTGATGAATCCACCTCGATGTAGCGTGCTGCCAACATAATCTTACATCAGTTGCTATAGATGTTTCTATGGATGCAGGTATCAAGGTGTACAGTAAGCGGTGGAAATGAACCAGTAAACAGTGGTCTCAATAAAGGTAGATATTGAATAAAATCTCTCTAAAGAAGTAAATTATCAAGATGGTTTCAATGAGTTTCGTTGTTTGCATGCCTTTGCATATTTTTTTTTAATGAACAGCGTCAAAAAACAGGTGGAATTTTCAAATGTTACAAAACCATAAATAATTAAGTTTTTTGCATTCATATAAAAGTAATTTAAAATGAATGTTGTTTTTATTTTTCATTTAAATTAGTAACTCGTTCGATGCCCGCGGATAATTTACAAAAATTTAAATACAAATCTGAAATTAATGCAAGTCTGGACATTTCAATACCGAAATGCATCATCGAAGATTTAAAACAAAATGCAGCTGCTCTAGATGAATGTGAAATAAAAAGCATATCCGAAAGAACAATCGACACAACGCAAGCATTGTTTTTATATTCCAAGATAAGCAAGACGGAAATGAACGAAATGGCAAGAGTGAAAAAATGGGGGACAGTGCCTATTGTTTGGTTCATCTCATTTATATTATTTCGTAACATGTTACGCAAATTACATTTCGCGACAGGAAGCGACTAATAAATAACGTTGTTATGAGAATTGTAATACAAAAGCTAGTGTTCACCAAATTCCGGGGTCACTTGAAGTAGGAAGTGAGTGTATTGTGATTGTTGCGGTATGTGGGCCAGATTTGGATGTTTTATAATGTGAGATTACGCGTGAGACCGTTTAATATTGCCTCTTGTAAGTTTATTATGTTTACATGGTAAAATTGTTAGTTAGGTAATGCTTTCACACATTCTCTTAGATTGTTTTTTGTTTTTACATACCGGCCCTTATGAATACTAGATTCTGTAGGTGAATACTGTACTATTATCAGAGGAAGGAAAACACTCGCAATCAACCTCGTGTATGCCACACAAATTCCTGATTTGGACAACAGGTGTCACTATATGACGTCGTTATTCGAATTATTAGCCATTGCTTTCTCCATTAATCTTATAATCAAGTTACTTGCTTCATAATGTATGGATGTGTTTTCTATATAGCTTTCTGGCGCCAGATCTACACACGGTATTTCTATCGACAAACACCTTAGTCAGTTTGTACTCTAAACGAATGATCAACGAAACCCTTCTTATACACTTAAATTGTATAGGTTTTAACTTCATAAGTAATGTATTGTATTTTTCAACATAAAATTGCGAAAATTTTATGTAGCGAATAAATGTTAAATATATTAACATAAAAAAACACACTTAAATATTTAAAAGTTGGCATTTAGATCCCATTTCAAATTCATTAATATTTTACGGTACTTCAGATCTTGGATGTGAATGACGCAAGATCAAACAATGTAGCTCAGAAACCGGCTTCCAGTGTTTGGTCAACACAAACAGTCTAAACATGGTCGAAACAAAGGACACATTTACAAGAAAAATAGGTTGTCAGCGCCTGGACAGATACCGGTTATATTTTTTAAATCATTCAAGTAGAGTACATACTGAAAATAAATGTACAAAGCTATCCATCACGAAAGATATATTCATGTAAGCACATGCATTATTTATGAATTCTATAGCGGACCAGACAATTGGCCGGAGTAATAATAGCTGATGGAGAGACATTGAACATGAACTGACGAGATGCCTATCGTACGATAGCTTGCAGACTTAACAGAGTGGGTCAATATATATTACCTATTTCATAGATGCACCAAGATAAATAGTGTATAAAACCCAAACCGGTGAATTGTAGCTATTGACATACTGCGCCAACGAGTGAGAGCATCTTGCGCCGGTAAACAGGTACCAGCAACCTGCAGAGGATCTAAATGCGGCCGAAACTAAGGGAGAGGTCGTCTGCTGACCGGTGACCTACTGGGGTTCTTGTACGATATACAAATACCAATCCATATTTGCAGAGTTTTATGATATATTGATATTCGTCTCTGTTTTTCAAGATGATTCATTGGGACATCCTCTCAATTTAGTAACACCAAGCTCAAGATGAGATTTAGATGGGTAGAATCGAAATATGAGGGCATACGTTTATTTATTTCACTATATACATTTGTATTTGTATTAGAACTGACCCTTCTTTAATACAACTTGCATAATTATAAACTATCTACAAATATGTAAAATGACACGTTTTTCATACGTTATTCTAATAATGTAATATGTAAATTTGTACATAGACATTATTCCTAAAAAGAAAATTGTAAAATTGTGGCTGTTACCTGTAATTGGAATATATTAATATGTAAGTTTTATCAAATAGAGGCCTGATGTGTAAGGATATCATAGCCTGTAAGATTTCTAGATGTAAATCTTGTGATGGCTGAAACCTACCACTTATCTACTAGATGGTAAGGTGACTTGTGATGTACAGAAACATATTTAATTTACCATCCAAGACCCAGTTATTCGTTATGTGAGATGTGATGTGAGTAGATCTGGGTAATTGACTAAAGTGATTTTCTATATCTGCCGTCTGCGCTAACCGCCCCTAATCGATGCTCCACTTTTTCAAGAGGTTGATTTCTATCAGTTATCTAGCTTAGCAGATATCGGTGGGAACTGTTTATGTTCCGTGATGATTACATACAGGCGGGCTGAAGGCTGTTCTTTCAAAGGGAGAGCAGCAGATAATTTTAATCTTTATCTGATGATATCGAAAATAAATAACAGAGTTTATTCGTTTTATGACAGTTTATCTCCAAGAGTGATATACAAACAACATTTATGTGCATATCAAAACACAAGATTAAACAAATTAACATATTGTAAGACCCAATTGACGTCACCACAATTAGTTTCAAAGAGCACCATTGTCTCCCAGCAATCATGAGCAATTTTAAATGATTTTAAAAATAGTTTACAATGAGTAAATGAATATTAATGCTTTTGTTGATAATTCGTTTGAAACAGACGTCAAAATAGAAAAAAATAATAGTTTGTGATTGATTATTGTAGACGTAGACATATACAGCGATGATGCGGTTGTGTTGACGGAATATAGGCAGTTTAACAGAGAGATAAAAAATACATAGGTTTAGCGGCTGCGTCATAACCTGAGCAATTTAAAGGATAGGCAGACTGTCAATTATAAAGCTATTTGAGAAATAAAACAAAAATCAAAGATATAGCAGCGAGTTTCTATGACCCAACATTAACATGAAGCCAAAAATCAGAAAATATGACTGAATTCCATTGACATTTTACAACCTTTAAGATTAATTATCTTGTTCTAATAAGGTCATTTTAATCTGATTAAAACTTGTTAATTTAATTCATATATCAATTAGCATTTGATATTTTAATTCTCGGGTATTACTTTTTTAATCACTAAATTCATACCTATTTTTTAGTTTTATTACGATGCGAGATTCCATTTTGTATACGCTTCCTGGTTATAATCATCCTATTTAAAATGATTTACGGTGGTCAATTAGCTACATTGCCGTCATCACCAGAAAAAATATTTAATTGAAACTCGTCTAAACAACTTTGTATTTATTTATCATCCCCACTTATTGATAAGAATGTAAAATGTAAACCCGCAGGTAGTATAATATCTCTTTTGTTCCATGTCATGTTTCCATGGGAAAGAAAAAATTGTACAACCTTTTATAAATTTATAACTGTGAGGTTTCATATAGACTTTTTGAAAATACTCTAATGATGAGCATACACATGTTTTATTTGATATTTTAACATTGTCCTCTCTCCCACCTCTATCTGCAGTACACTGGACAAAGGCCTTCCCTAATAAGGAGGATATGACCATAATCTCCACGGTGGGCATGCGAGTGGAAATCGCTGTTCTCGCACCGTGGACGCTGCTGCTCATCGGCGGCAAAAGGTCTAACTTCCAATAATACAGATATCGTAGCACTCACCCAAGTATATTAGGATGTTTGAGTTTGTTCATGAGCTGAACTTCCCGAAGCATGTTCGGTCGGTTCGCTCTTTGCTGGTTCATCTTCAGCACCATCACCTTGCCGGATGTTTTGTGTGTGACCTGTAACAAAAATATGACGTTTACTACTTGAATGTAAATTCAGGGGACTACAAGAACTTATTTAACATACGGAAATTGCATCTAGTCTATCTAGACAGCGTCAAGTGGTAACTTTTACTCACTGAAGTGAACGCTGTAGTGTGTGTCTGAGACATGGTTAAATGAAACAGGCTTGCCCAGCTCCGATACAATATTCTCAGCCTAGCTCCACAGGATAACAATGTGGAGCTGACTAAGCTATGGATATATTTCTTCAAGTGATGTTTTTCTTCATCGTTCCAAACATGCAACATAATGCGCACCATAATTTTACATAACGAAAAATCTATTGGTGTACCGCCGGGGTTCAAACCCACGACGGCTTGGCAGTCGGTGTACATCATGGTACCCTTGGATATAAATTCAGGGCCTACAATGATGCTGAAACATTGGAAGATGTTGAGAGAAAATTTTACTGACTACTCAAAGATAGAAAGGCAAGTTTTCGAGCGAACGCTTTTGCTTTTTTTATACTACTAAAGCAAACAGGTATACGGTGCTCCTGATGGTTCCCGTAGCCTATGGACGCCTGTAACATCAAGAGGATACATGCGCGTTGCTAACCGTTTAAAAAAAAAATTAAGACGCCCTTTTTGAACGCTGCATATTGTAGTCTCTCGGGAAAACCTCAGCAGGGGGACCATTCCACAGCTTGAATGTTCGCGGGAGGAAATTCCTCTGGAACCTCACAATACGAGAAGATCTAGGTGGCAATGTATGTATGTGGACGATACCTCTGCCGATGTCGAGCAGTTCGAAGATAGAAAGAAGCAAACAAGATGAAACAACAAAATCAGCTAACTATGGCCAGTATTCAATTCTTGTGAAAATTGGCTGCTATTTTAGTAGCATAAGCCAGGGGTGCCAGATGTACGATTTAAATCGCACTCCTACGATTTTTTGTCATTTTACTCATGTACGATCGCTAGACCAAGATCGTACGGAAAGTGTACGATTTTTATATACCTGGCAAGATTTCATAATGAAACGAACGTGCTCTACCGGCAAGTATGAATTTCGGGGAATTCCTCAACAACCTAACTCTTTTGCTTGAATGAAGACTCTTTGCGCAATCTTATAAAGAGTGTATTTGTTTGTAATTTTACGAAAGTTTTTCCTATCCTCTTTCAGTAATGATCGCGACTTGTTAAAACAAAAACCAGTTTTCCTCATCAGTCTCGGTCAGTATGTAGTGATTCGCTTTGAATCTGTATACTGTCGTGGGTGCTTTTTTGTGTTAATTCAATACGTTCAAGCCAGAATGAGTGATGAAAGTGAAGAAGACCTGCACAAGGTACTCAAAAAAAAAAATTGGAACACAGAGCAAAGAAGTATCGTCCTGATTGGGAATAACCTGTTAGGGCCTGTTAAAAATCAATGTGGTTAATTTGTATAGGTACTAAGTCTAAAAAATAAAGACTTTCTATTTCTAGGTTGTACAATTTTTTAATTTCATTTCCTTGGAATATGATTTTTTGTATTTAACACCTTTTTTTCATCTGGCAGCCCTGGCATAAGCCAATGAAAACTGTCTTGTTTTATCCCATACATATTTTATTTTCATAGTTTTAGCTGTTGATAGCAATACGAGAGCAACAGGTCATTGGAGCTTTTATTTTTGAATAGAAATAGAAACATCTATCACCTTCATGCAATACCACCTTGCCAGGTATATGATGTGTCTTTCAGAGAGATTGCTATGCGCGCGCACGCAAGGGGTGGGTGTGACTTGCGTAGGTTTGTTTACTGCTCGTATTTTGATATTGTTTGTTTTCATGAATTTGCTTTTGTTTATTTTGGGAATCCAGGGTAACATTTTAGCTTCAGGGAGATTAATGAAAAAAGCTCTGTTGGTTGTTAGGATTATGAATGGATCAAGTGAGGCTCAGTTTACGCTAATTTAATTGAATATCGGGGAAATACTTGCTACAAACTTAACAAGAGCAATGTTTTTATAATTGAATCTATTTTGGTGAACATTCCAAAATAAAATTATTTGAGAATACAATTTTCACAAAAATATAAGTATACACATATCACCAACGTCTAGGGATATTCCGGATTTTCTCAATTTACTCAAAATTGTTTATAAATGATATGCAAAATGTGTATATTTTTAAAAAGCCCATTTAACAGACTAGATTTTTGACTTAACTTAACGAAGTTAATAACATGTTGTGCTGACCCCACCTAGAGTGGGATAAGGGCAGGGAAATGATGATGACTTTTGAATAAGTTAAATTTAATATTTTTGCGCAAATAAAATTTTATCGAAATACAAACAAAAATTCAAAAATGTTAAAACTAAGGATGAATATGTTTTATTATGAAAAAGTGAAAAATTAAGCGAAATAATCCCGGTTTTTACATTTATACGATAAAATCAGCAGTTGAACTACCCATGATGTTAACACGTTAACAACGGTCCTGCAACGGTTTTTCATACTTTATATCAAGTTATCAAAGTCTTGCTGTAGGCAGAGTATTGCTGAAGAGATTGGAACAAAACAAAACGTGATATCAAGATTATAGTCAAGTTATCGTGTTATCAGTGACGTGGCTGAAAGACACTCAGGCGGGAAGCGCATAACCACTCAATAAAGACTGATTTGATCTACGCAAAAATGATAATTTCATTCAAAGGTCTAGTCTGATAAATAGGCTTTTTAAATATATACATGTTCCATGTTATTTTTAACAAACTTATGAGTAAATTGAGAAAACCTGGAATATCCCTAGACGTTGTTGATGTGTGTATATTATGTTCTTACCTATGAAATTGGCGTTTTGTAAAGAGAATTTCGAGAAAATTGATTTCTCAATACGTACATTTTGTATTTTCTCCTGGGACTACAAATCCTATTCCCCTAAAATGTTGTGTGTTACAATTCGACAACATTAACAACACAGTCTAACACACAAAAAATACAACGACTTTAAGCATTAAAAGCGACAACACATGAAACGAACAGCTTTAGATTTTTTTTTGGGGATAAACTTCCTCAAATATAGTTTTTATTTAATTTTCAATCTTTGCAATAATGTTACGTTCTGAATATAAATTAATTTTGTAAATTCAAATCTTCATTAACAATTCGGACCAGACCGATCAGACTTCGAGAAATTGTTCAGATTACTTCATCAATAAGAAAAGAGCTGATAATCTGCAAACGACTGGACATATTTTCTTGAATCATAGCTAAGAACTTTCTACTAGCTACGAGTAGATCCAGTCATCTTTCAATCAAAACACCAAATAAAAATCGGTTCATTCTTTGAGAATCTATGTTGCCACAGTCAGATACACAGATACACATCAAACTTATTTGTTAACACCCTTATTTCAGCATCGGGGGATCAAAGCAGATTTTTCATGTGCATACTAATGTAAAACCCGTCCCTGAACCACCCCGGAAGTCCGTAAATACCCTTTAAAACAACAAAGTAATTGATGTTGATCAACAATGTTCTCGCTTCGGAAGCTTCCACAATAGCTTTTAAGCTCTTAAGTTTACAAAGGGCCGGAATAGCGAATATTTTTACGATGTATAAAAGCCGTAGGAAATTATGGAATATCTTCGATTTAACGAGTCTGAATCTACGCTGACGCTGAGGCTATGTTTTGCAGGTTTATAGCCTTAGTCATTTCAATAATTTTGCCGTGGTTCCTCAAGACGGTGATCCTGCTAATATTATGAGGGCGAAAGTTTGTAAAAAAGTTGTGAAATGTTTGTTTCTCCTTCACGCCTGAAAACTGAATTTTCAGGCCAGGGAAGTCGTGATGGTGTTTCTTTGTTGTTTTTGCGTTTCAATAACTGTTATATGTCCAGCAGTGGACCTGTTATAGGCTGATGATGAACTATTATTTTACTAGTGAACTGGAAAATGGTACATATTCAAGAAGTTAAATATTATGAGCCGCGGCATAGAATGTTTATTCTCTTAACAGCTAGTAGGTTCGGTTTTATGATAAGAAGTGAAATCCTTATTGCGTGCGTACTCATTAAAGATATTTGACACACAAACTAATGATGATTAGTTACTTCTATCAGTAGTAGTAGTAGTAGTAGTAAATGTTAATCATGATAGTGTCGTGAGCGTATCACGTAATTATGATCAGTTCTACGCTTTACCATTGGCTAAAATTTTACATTACGATGACGACCTCTGTGGCGCAGTGGGCGACGGTCCACCTGAGACTAAAAAGGTAAAAAGGGCTCGATTCCCGCCGCCGGACAAATGTTTGCATTATCTGCAGATATTTATCTCACGTCTTTGTATTTTCTAAGAATATTATGTTAGTATTTAAAAATGTATTTAAGTAGTATATCAGTCATGCGGTTCTCATAATTTGGGGCTACATGAAGCTGTGTCTAGCATTAAATTGCTTACAATATGAATAAGATAACATAATTTATTTCACTACTTAGTACCTACTTATGTGCTATTTCTAGAGGCAACATTATCTATAGAAAGACAAAAATAGCGCAGGCACTTTGTGGCTCAGAGTTCTTACCTCCCGTGCTAGTTGTTAACTGTGTTAAATGGTTGAGATGTTCTTGTTTCTGAGCTCCCACCAAATTTGAAGTTTATAAGACTAGTGAATATCCAATGGCAATTAAGCGGCTCATTAAATAAGCTAGGGAATGCCGGCGGATGTTTCGACCACATATGTAATGCTGAATCCCCGCCTAAATGCGGGTTGCCTTTGTAAGAATTATTAATAAGGATGTTTGAACAAATAAGTGTTGCGGTCTTTTTAACCCTACACCGGAGCATTTACATTTAACTCTTAACTTGCTTTGTTCGCTTGTTAAAACTAGACTCTTTAATGATTATTATCGAGCAAGTGAAGCGAATGAATATATCAGTGGCAACTTGGGTGATTTTGCTTTGTATGTTTGGTAGCGCATCAATTTCGAACCGTTAAATCAGTATGAAACTTGGTAGGTCAATATGTAGTGTCATGTAGATAGATACCAGTGAATGCCCAGCAACTTTGTCCGCATAGCTAGGTTTTCCCCCACTCGCTGCGTCTCTTCAACAGCTGAATTTCCGAAGCCTTTCAAAGTGCACCCCTTCACTATGAAAGGAACAATACCTTCAAATTTCAAGTCCCTAAGTTAGGATACGATTTAGGCTGTGCGTTTATTTTCAGTCAGACTAAGAGTCAGTTAGTAATAGTCAGTCAGCCATATACTTATTTAGATAATTGCTGGTAATAATAAAAGTGATTAATGTTATGCATTATTATGGATGAAAGGTCAGCTGACTAAGTACACTCGTAATATGTAATAATACATATTAAACGTTTACGGGTGGATCTATGAGCATGTAGGCCGCGACGTGTTCCAGACTAGATCGTAATCGTAACTCTAGATTTCTAGACTACCGCACGAGTTAACCGTACCGTGGACGTTGGTTTATGGTTGAGCCATATAAACCGCAACTGCAGACTCTTTTGCTACTGATTTTATCCGACTAATCCTAACTGGGTGTAAAGGGTTCCAACATTCACCTTTGAAACCCCAGGCAACCTCACCTGCGCGTGGTGCACCCTACTGTATAACAATCAGGGCTCTGGCGACTAGCTGACAGTGGCATAGCGCAGCCGGCACACCTAAATCCCGTGGCCTTTGACGGGCAGCAGCGTCGGCGGTGCGAAAGGCTGTGCTCTGTGATCTCCAATCCGCATGCTCAGCGTGGGGATTATCCCCTTTCTTATGAAGAAGACCTATGTCCAGCGGTGGATTGAATAGGCTGGTGTTGTTGTAGTAATTATCCGGGTACCACGGGCGGCAGCTAGTATCAATAAATGCTAAAGTTAGTTGTCTTCTGCGCTGTAGTTTTTAACGTAGGCTGATGTTTGTTTTGAAGTGCAACTGTAGTCATCGTAATCGGCCGGTATACATCACATCATATACCTGGGCTTTCTTTGAAATAATCTAAAAAAGTAATTTATTGTGCTTGTGTTAAAGATTTTTTATTACTTTTGCATGCATAAGTAAGTAAATAAAACATGTTTTCCCAGGAAACATACGAGTATCTTATCCACAAAGCAATACTGTTAATTATCTTTATTACCTTGTACTAATACTAATATAGTTATTTGTTAATCTACGTAGATCGTATGCATTAAAGCTATTTCGAAATGTCTGTAAGGAATTCCAAGATTCAGATAAGGAAGTCTAGAATTAAATTCCAAATTGATATACGATTACCCCTGGCCATGGCAATAAATAAGGTTTCAAGTTTTCGATATATGGACATTATAATTTCCATACCATTCATCAAGTTTTTTACGTTTAAATTCGATAAGAGCTTTTTAGATCTTTAATATACGTAATGAAACCGAGTGTAATCAACGCACCTCTCGCTCGCACTATTCAACATTTTTGAAGATATAAAATCACTGACTATAGTTATGCAAAATAGCAAACCTTCACGGCCTAGAAAATAACAATTCAAAGGTTCAGCAATAATATCATTTCGATTCGTTTTCTTACCAAAAAACTTGTACCAATGTGATTAATTTTGGTACAAATTATATGGTACGAAAACGTGTTGGGTTCAACATGATATTCTTGCTGAACCATTGTATTGTTATTTTCTAGGCCGTGAAGGTTGCTATTTTGCATAACTATAGTCAGTGATTTTATATCTTCAAAAATGTTGAATAGTGTGAGCGAGAGGAAGGTTTGACATACATGTATGGTCGCCTTAAACCGTAAGTCCTAGATATCAGAACAGCAATTTGGAGTGTGTATTGCTTGTATGGTGTATGGGTGCACTAAGAAAGGATTTGCTGAAATAGTGCCCTTAAGAGTCTTCTTCGTCGTATGGGCTAGTAACCAACTGTGTCGAAGTTTTACGGCTGCGCGATAGCGACACAGAAGCCAGGACCAACATCTTAACATGCTTTCTGGACCACTGAAACGCTCAGATATAAATGCCAATAAACGGTCATCCATCGAAGTAGTGACTGGGATGTTGCTTAACTCAGATGGTCGGATAGGACACCGAGGTAAGCCACACCACGGGCTCTAAGTGAAAAACCTCTAAGAACGAAATCGCAGCGCGCCTACTAGTCACACTAAATTATAAATTCAGAAGTTGGTATGTTAGTATGTTTGTTCCCACTAACTCCATAAAGGTCGAACGGATTTGGTTGGATGAAACTTGGAGTGCATATCCAGTTTGTAATCTGGATTAACACATAAGCTAAATTTACCACGAGAGCGTAGCCGCGGGCGGAAGCCAGTATATCTATATAATCGTTTGGAAAAGGAACGGCCAAATCAAATGCATAATCAACAAGTAAACTTTATTATAATAACTCTGAAAAACCATGTTGTTGTTGTTAGCCTGCACTGTCCCACTGCTGGGCACAGGCTTCCCTCGAGTTTATCATTCTTTGCGGTCCAACGCTAATGCTTGCACTGATAGTCGCTGAAGATGTCAAGCTCGTCGCGCCATCGCTTACGTGGGCCACCACGACGCCGTCTCAATGTCTCAGGGCCCCACTCAGTGAGAAAACATATTGACTGAATATTTATAGTTACGTTTACGTTTACATTATTCTAGCTATCAAGATGTCCCTACTCAAAGTCCCAATAAATTAAGAATAAAAAAAACCCTATAGCTATACCTATATTCTTAAAAACATAAAAAAGTTACTATTTAGATACTTACTTTACTTTAACACGTTGACTGTGGACTTGGCCAATTACGCTATGCACCATGCACGAGGAGGACGTCGGCTTCCGCCCAGCAGAATCATATCTGTGTTTTCAGCACTCAAACTGTTAAAGAGGCCTGCATTAACTGAATTTTAGATACGATCAGCCGTTCTGGCATAATACCTCACCACACCACCGTACTACCGTAAAAACATATTTACAAACCATCCTCACATTCAAACAAACTTTCTAATTAAAATAGTAGCCTTGTTAAATAGAATCATAGATTCGGATAAGTAGCCTACCAAAATTCACCAATTTCTTCCATCTATCTCAATTATTATTCCAACTCCCGATTCACATAAAATATTCTGACCAATTCTAATAGTTCTCGCAAGGGACCAAGTGACTGTTGAATTTCACCGAGGGTCCACCGACCGAGGGGACACAAGACGTGGAAGTTGGAAAACACATTAACTAGTTATATTATGCTGCCGACGACATATTCGTCATGGATGAGGGGAGGGTATGAGGAAGCAATTATGAACACAGTAGGTAACTTCGGGACAAGCAAGTGTTATTGATTCGTCATCTTCACCCTCCAAACGTGTTCAGCAGAATATTTTTCTTCATTATAGGTTTCCAATCCATGAGAGTTCTGTGTTTTATATCAGATAGGGTTTTCTATAACCTCCACTACGGCTAAGAAATCACAGGTTACTTCTGATACCCCCCAAAAATCGCGCACGTAATTTAAATTTGTGTGCGTTACAGATCATAAGTAACAAGAAAAAATCATTAGAAATTTATGGGGATTAGAAAGATATAAGACCCTATATTGCAAAAATGTAATAACAAAAACATAAAAACTGGTACCAGGTGGGCAATGTTAAGATTTGCTAAATCAAGTATATTGTACTATCGCAGATGTTTTTAGTAGCCAACAGTTTGGTATAAGAATCAAATGCCTAATGCCTATATACGCTGGCAAGAATTGATGTGCAGCACTATACAGGTGGGGTAAAATATTACCTCATTAAGAAAAAAAATTGTTTCAAAAAATGCATTTTCGGATATATAATATAATGTACAGTCAGCCCAGAAAATGACATTTGTCAAATAAAATAAGTTGGTCGCAATGGACTCTATTTCCTATGAATGATGTTTTATAGAAATTGTATGGAAAACTTTTATGTTTATTTTAGCGAAATCTTACAATTGGACTTGGTAAGGTATAAGTTACTTTGGGAAAAGTGTTCCTGTTGGGAAATACAGTCGATTGAGACCTACTTGTTTTTTTTACAAATGTCATTTTCTAAAAAAAATGCCAGTATTTTTTTCTAAAAATAAATCTATAGTTTCCTCAGAACAAAACCTTCTAATAACTACAAAAGAAAAGGTAGCTGCCCTCAATGAGGTACAATTTGCCCCACCCTGTGTATTCATAAATTTGACGACCTCTGTGGCGTATTGGGCTCGCATGAGACGCAGAGGGTTGTGGGTTCGATTCCTGCCTAGAGACCAATGTTTGTATGATTTGCTAATATTTGTCTCGGGTCTAGGTGTTTCCTATGTATGTATATTATGTATGTATTTACAAAAAAAATACGATTATCAGTAATGTAGTTCCCATAATACAAGGTCTACTTAGTTTGGGGCTAGATGATCCTGTGTGATAATGTTCAGCATCATTTAATTAAAAAAAAAAACATCAATGTAAACTCTGCCATGTCTTCTGTGAATAAAAGATCTTTTATCTGTTTTCGTAAAGAGTCGATGTACCACGGCTTGTGGCGCACGTTTACAACAACCATTAGCTAACTAAACAGACATCTAAAAGACATGTACCAATAGCTGATGCAACAAGGCTTAGGTATCAAACATCGCCGTTTCGTCAGGGGTGTCAATGTGAGGTCAAGGCTTTGTCTCCTAACACATATCATGTTGTTCAATTAAAGTGATTCTTAGGAACTAGCTATAGGCAATTGCTAGTTCTTATGAATCTAATATAATTTTTTTTAAAGATAGAGCCGTTTAGTATTTATTTTTGTGATTTACTATGGGTTATAATTTTTTTTAAACGCATATTTCGTCCCACTGCTGGGCAAAGGCCTCCCCCAAACTCTTCCACACGTCCTTGGCGGTCTCCCACCATTCCTTTTCAAATGCATCAAGATCGTCCCGCCAACGCTTTCTCGGCCGACCCCGATGTCGCCATCCGCAAGGTGTCCATTTCGTAGTGATGTTTGCCCACCTCTCCGGGAGCATACGGCTGACGTGTCCTATGTGGCTGGGTTATAAATAATAATACACATTTTTATAACACACTAATATTATAAATGCAAAAGTTTGTGTGTTGTGTGTAGTGGGTAGAATCAATGTTGTTTCCACTCAACTCCGTAACGGCTGAACGGATTCGGCTGATCATGGAATATATATAGTTTGTGACCTGGAATAACAGTGAAGCCACTGGCGTAAGGCTAGTCATATAATAATTTTAGTCAATTATATTATTATTGCGATGATTTAGATGACCTTTTTAAATACAAACAGAGCGTAAATTTTTTTAAGTCTTCAGTTCTTAACACGCCACATACTCGTACCTTATTATGAATCGTTGAATACTTTAACGTCTAACGAATATCATGAAACTGTCAGTAATAAAATAGAAATACTAATATTGGTTTAGAGAACATTTTAGAATTTTACAACACGATACAAATCGTGAAAATCATGTTATAAAGCCTTAAACTCCCACAGCCTCATAAACTTGCGAAAGCAAATAGCTGTCTAATTCCAAGCTCAAATAGTATTTTTTTATCCCGCGGCGTCCTAACAGTACTGAACGCCCACAAGTATTGGCACTTCAGTCGACAGCTTCGCACTCTAAATTCCTAGAATTCTGAGCGTTATTCGAAAGGTGCTAAGTTGAAAATGGTGTGGCGTGCGAATGGCGTGAATACACATCTTTGCGTTGGACTGTCACGGAATCACTCGTCCACTTGACACAGCCTCGCTAACGAACTGATGATGAAGCTTTAGCGCAACTTTAAGGGGATAACTGGAGAGCTTTAACAATTCCATAGTCAGAGTCAGTTTTTTTCGTAAATAACTTACAGTTAAATATTAAAATAAACACAATAACTTGGACGTGACTAAGCTAAATATCGTGGTCGATATTATTCCTACCCAGTAATAAGAGGAATTAAGACCATAAAAATAAAACATGGGTTAACAGCTTAATATATGGAATACAAACGAGGCCAAATTATATTACCGCTCAGAAGCTACCAAGCTTCAGTTAAACGAAACAAAAATAGCTGCTGAACCTTTTTAACTGCTATAGTGTTCCGAAAATCCAAGAGATTCCGTGGATAAAACATGCAAATAGATAATTTTGGAAGAACAAAAAGAAACGGCATCGCGACTTCTCCCATATTCACGTTCGTAAAGCCGGTTATATTAATAAAGTTATTATAGCAGTGCGATCTTTAGGCGAGTTCCTAGCGGGTGCTAGGATTTATTTACAGTTTACAGATTATTCAGATTTCTGCTAGGCCGAGTCGGTACATTATAGCGCAGCATATCCTAAACTCGGGAAGACTAAACTAGAGGAACTTGAGCGGCGGGCCGGAGAGGTTGGAGCTAGGAGCCCGTGTATTCTGCCCGCGGTGTAAGTGCAGATAGATACTTCTCTCAGTACCCATATAATACACGCATTAAATGAACACACGGGTAGTGCTAATTGTCTATAATCATAAAAAAAATAATCCTAAAGCTAAAGTCCATTTTTAATTATTATATTTTTAAACAAAATAAATCACAAATAGAAGCGCGCGACGTTGGCAATGGTAAGTAGCCCTTACACAGTTGATTCAATTTTTTTACCTAATTTGTGATTTATATTGGTTTTATAAAATAATTAAAAATGACTAGCTTTATTATTATTATTTTTTTATGATTACTAACAAGTAGCACTACCCTTTGTGTTCATTTAATTTCGCCATTACAACTACAACCTGTATACAGCTCCAGCTAGGTACAAGGTTCGTGCCGGTAAACACTGGTAGCCGGTAGCTTAAACCTGTTTCCCCGAGACTTGAGGTTGAGGAACTGCGTAGGCAGTATGATAAGATAAAAATCCGCAATGCACACGTCAATATGCGACTTCGTGTAGCTAAATATATTCTTATCGGAAGCATTACTGCAGACCTTGGCAATGCGGCAATGCATCCCGAACTGAATTATCTTTGCTTTCGTATTCGTATTCGCGACTAAGGTGATTTAAAAATATGGGCATATGATATTTAACATAACTCAACAACAAATCTTATTTTATCTTGTTAGCTTTCATCAGAAATCTAGCTAAGTATATAAGCTTCAGTACGTACCGACATTGAGAAAATTCCCCATGCGCTGCGGAGCACCAAAAAAGAACCACTTCTGTGGTTATGGTTTTTTTACATACATTATGGTTTTCTGTGGTTGTGGTCCAGATATTCTAAGTTTATCTAAAAAAACTAAAATACTTAGCTTAGACTACAAGCGACATTAAAAACTTAATAAAACACAAATTTAATATAATTGTAGTTTTTGACTCGCCTTATGATTACGTACAGGCATTTTTGTTTAAAATCCGTATTCACTTTCAAATATTGCGAAACGTTACCCATTTCGAATTACATATAACCTGAGCACAATCTGGTTTGGATAGGTTCCACTGATCTCAAAGCTACTGTATATTACTCAATGTAAACTATGTACTGTGAATGGGAGCAAATAAATCGCCTTGTACAAGGAGCGCTCTGCGATACCGTTAAACGGAAATGATAGATGGTACGAGTAGTTATAAGCTTCATACGTAAGCATTAATGTAAATGGACTGATTGAAATTCAATATGGGGGAAATCTTTAAGTCAGTGTA
This sequence comes from Horisme vitalbata, assembly GCA_951804965.1. NCBI lineage: Eukaryota > Metazoa > Arthropoda > Insecta > Lepidoptera > Geometridae > Horisme > Horisme vitalbata. The sequence continues at coordinate 17,175,314 of OX638092.1, read as the reverse complement.
TTCAATTAAAATAGGCTTTGCTAGGCATTGCTTGAACTCACTGATACAAAAAGATGATTGAGATTGTTTGATGGGTTTTAAATGTTTCAGTTGATAGGATTGACTATCATGTGTTACCGAAGTATCTAGCCAATAGAAGCATTTTCAATTTATCACAGATTAAATTATACCTACACTGGTCTAACTGTTGTATGATAATCACTCATTTCACGTTTATCATACTCCTATCAAAAAATATCAAAATTACAAACATATGAGGCATTTCATTGCAACTTTGATGATTAAGTATAGGGGTAGTAGTATCAAATATAATTTCAATAATGTTATATCCTAAACCGATAACAGTATCAGCTGTTTATCTATTTAGAAAATTTACACGACAAAGCAACACCGATAGCGTATCGTGCTGGTGTCGTTAGCCACCACATCCATAAACAGCAATAAAAAGCAACGATAATGGCGTTAACAACCGAATACATAGGACACCATTGAAAGCAGTACAGTACTGTAAAACTAGCTTATCAACTAGTATGGCTTTGGCTTTACACAGAAATTGACCATTGTAACAAAGCTCAAGAAAGGCGGTCCTATGCAGATCTTTGATATAAGAGTTTATTAAGTGCTTTTTAGGGTTCCGTTCCTCAAAAGGAAAAAGAAGGAACCCTTATAATAGGATCACTTTGTTGTCCGTCTGTCTGTCAGTCTGGCTGGCTATCTGTCTGTCAAGACCTTTTTCTCGGGAATGCGTGGTGGTGTTAGGTTAGGTTAGGTATCAAGTTTAAATTAATATCCAATAAAAAAGTAAGCTTCTAAAATAACGCAATCAAAAGATACGGCGTTCATGTCCCATATTTCGAATCGAACCTATGGGGTACTTGCCATTGCCCTAGAATAATAAAATTTGGCAAGAAGCAATGTCTTATAGGACAAGCAAAGGAAGAGGCCCGATACCACTGACTTTTAGCAACAAAACAAAACATATTTTATAATTTTCAAACATTTATGAATAGGTAACACTATCTAGCAGAAATGGAAACAATCGAGTTTTAGTGGAGACATTTTTTTCCACGTTTGTGGCCTCCGGAGTATAAATATCTCGATGGTTATTGCTTGTGGTCAGCGCCGTAGTTTAGGTGCCAATAGATGGCGTTGATGAATTTGTAGTATTTTACTGTTTTATTACATAATTTGTTTTCATTTCAAAACTGCACTCAAAACTCATTCTACAAATTTCAAAAGATCTTCATTTTCGATCACAGCTCTCAAACTTAAAACAGCTATATCTCGAGAACTACTTACCCCACAGATATAGAAGAGAACTAGATAAAGCCTTAAAATTCACTATGTTCTGAAAATCAACTCATACGGCTGATTTCTACTTTCTTATGTCCAATATAATCAGTTAGAGATCAAGAAGTTAATCTTACCAGGGCGCTCGAACAAAATTCTATGCAAGTTCATACAAATGCCCTGGTACGAAGTCGCAGAAATAGCATTGAGATAAAGTCCCTTTCTAGCAAATGATATATGGACATAAGAAAGTACAGATCAGCCGTATGAGTTGACGTTCAGAGCATAGTGAATTTTATATCTGTGACTTACCCTAAATTGGCCGTTCCTAGCTCAAATAATAGTTATTGACAAGATCTTTGTTTTCGATGACATCTGTCAAGCTTAAAACAGCTATATCTCGGAAACTACTTATCATAGATATCATAGTTTTTTTAACATTATTAAAAAGTTTTGATTATTGTAAACCTAACTTTTTAATCATGTTTTAATTTTTTTTTATTTCTTTTGACATGCTTTATTTATTTAAGTTATTCGATTTGTACATAACCAATATTAGGATAATTTAACTATACAATTATTATTTTACTGTACTCGCTCAATGTATTTTAATAGCAAGCTGTCTGTCGCCTATAATTATAATAACACTTAGCTAGTATTTTGCTATATCTCGATGTTTCAAGAATTGAAATGGTGTATACTATGTTGGCAGCACCAATAAACAAATAATAAACAAATAGATTTGCCATTTATTGACAAGATCTTCGTTTTCGATGACAGCTGTCAAATTTAAAACAGCTATATCTCGGGAACTACGGGACTATTCGTGAGCGAGTCCGAATCGCACTTGACCGATTTATTTAAAGTTCAGATGAATCCTTAGAATAGGCGATAACGTTCTTATTTAAAAAGTAGCTTCAGTATTGAGTGAGTTTGTTGAGGGTCCTGTGTTTTCATTGCATTGAAGTTTTTCAAGATTGGATAGCGAACTATCAAGCTAGCGTGTCAAGCTAGTATAGTTTATATGGCGTTCTATCTTTTGAGCTAGTAGAGCCCCCCACCACTGATTTTACTATCCTGGCTTGGGTTTCATGTGGCTGGCGAAGCTAGTATTCGATTGGCTGGTGAACAGGCACCACATTTTGTTTTTCTGGCCGCAACTGCGTATTTTGAAAGGAATAAAATACCCAAACTTCGTACTGATATTAATTTAAAGTTTGTACAATTGTTTCGTTATACGGTTTTCTAATGCTAATTCTAATAATTCGTCTAGTGCAAATTGTCATAAATAAATAAATAATGCTGGACTATCACACAACATCATATAGCCCGAAACTAAGCAGAGCTTGTGTTATGAGAACCACATGATTGATATATTAGATATATAATTTTTTTTTGTTAATACCTACATATCATGGAATAGATAACATAGAATATAAAACACCCAGACCCGAGACAAATATCTGCTGAACATGCAAATATTTGTCCCGCGGCGGGAATCAAACCAGCAACCTTCTGCGTCCCTGGCGGACCTTCGCCCATTGCGCTACAGAGGTCGTCGTAGTCGTGTCATAGTTTTCGAAGTAACTGTTTCAGTCGAATAATTTTTCTTTTACGAATGAAGTTCATTTTAACAACAGACGTGTTGACACCTTCGTCACTGCAATTGTACGTTTGTAATGGCTTAAAATTAACTGGCTTCATTTAAACAGTACTAGCATGTTCAAAGCTAAGAAGGCTAGCCAGTAGAACAGTTTTACTAGCTTGCTATTCTAGCTTGAAAAACTAGCCTCGTCTATCTCGGACATTAGCAATAACTGAGTGCATTGTAGCTGTTTTCAACCGTAGCTACGTCTGACAGGACTGTGTACTTGTCATAATGGCCCGCCCGTCACGACTGCACCGTACAAACAACCAAAACGTGTTCACCGACTGAATTAGAAGCTATTGTTTTAAAACCCTACCTGGCGGAAATCATCTTTTGAGTCCACTGTTTTGCGATTTATATTCACTCCACGTACATCCAACGCTGACAGCTCGGGATCTCGAGCTACTGAATTCTTTTTGAACTTATTTTTGATGAACAAATAATCCCGCAAATATCGATGAAACATTGAGATTTGATCGACTTAAGATGGACGGCACATCAGAATAATTAAAACAATCATATTTCCGTTGAATAAGACCCCCATATAAGGATCACCAAACATGGTTCTTATTGTTATAGACTTAAGGCTAATGATGAAGATTGATTCTGAGAATCATTCTCTCATGCCCAATTCGAGAGCCTCTTAAATTGCGGCTATAAATCCGAGCTGATTTCCAACCGAGCGAAACTTGAGATAGAATCTCTATTGTCCATATTTGCGCGGGTTAAAGTCACGGCAAAGGGTCAGAGGGACCCTTATTATGAGAGGCATGGCGAGACCGTTGCAAAACGATTTAACCACGGGAGGTTAATCCGGGCGTCTATGTCACCTAACTTGAGAATTTATTAGGTTTACCCAACACATATTGGCTATTATCTTGAGAGCATATTAGCAAAACATTTAAACAGATACAACAGATTTTTATTTTCGATTAAAATATAACCGTCACTTAACACGGGACATTGCATACTAATCATCCAGGATAAGTTTGCCAGCAAGTTGAGAGCAAATAGTATATTTAAGTACTTATTTTCTTATGGAAAGAGGGAAGGGAGGCCTTTGCTCTACAGTGGGATCAGATTGGCTCAAAAGATCAGATATTGAAATTGTCCAAAAGTTTTATTGTTTGTGTCGTATGTAACGTTTGTGAAATTAATAAGGTAACTGGAACTCCGGTAGAATTGGGCACGATTTTAAGTGCTAATGAAACGTCATTTGTCACCATCCCGTAATTACAAAGTTTTACGTAAAGGCAAGAAAATGCATATTCATTGTTTAATCACTGTGACGGGGAAGTAGTTTCCAGTAGCTGAAACATATACCTCACAAAATGCTATGCTAATCAATTACTAAATCACGAAATTTAAATTGTAACTGTAGGTTTGTCAACGAGTTAACAGTTTTCATTCAAAATATCCCACCAAACAATTAGCATTCTGTAAAGTTTTGCCGCAAACTCGCGAACAAGTAGGCCATATATGGCGGCAGATGGACCTTAGATTTGGCACGCCTGGATCGTTACTATATACCGAATTGATGCGATCCGAGAACCGTTAAACCGGGACATTATACTTGGAGCTTTTATTTCAAACTAGCCTTTTCTCGTGACTACACTTCTAATGCAAGAGCTTGGAGAATTTGATAGAACGATCTATGCACAAGGATTTAATTGTTTTTTCGAGGGAAGTAAATTACAGTCTTGGGCTTTGAAAATGATGTTGAAGACAACGGGTAGGTAAGGTACGTATAATATTTTTATGAGGTAACAAGGGATATTAAAATTAAAGGCTCTGGTATGACATAATAGAGACCGTTGATCAATCAGACCGGTCGACGACGATAATAGAGTAACAAATTAATTACCTATGTTAGATAAGATTGACGGTTATACACTAAAACACGCCGTAAGTATTTCCACGATAAATAATCGAGTTTATGATACATTGATTGCTAGGTCTAAATACTTGAACTACTTACAAGAACTTTAGTTTGAAGTATTCAGAGTAAAAACAATCTCATTTTAGATACGATATAATAGATAATAGAAAATGAGCATAATTATGTCAACAAGGGAGATCAATGCAGCTCTAGATACATTGAAGGACAATAATTAACGGGTGTTAACAAAACAAAAGTTCCATGCAAAGTTCGCAAGTTCAAAATCAAAATACAACACATTTTTGAACCCAAAACACGTAAGTATAATACCTTGATGTACCTGTACGTATATTTCCACATATATTACCATAGTATACTCAATGTTATGTCCGAAGCTATCGAAGTATGTTTATACATTCAGTAATTTCAGAGTAACGGATAGACATTCTAAGATATACCAGTAATGCGTAATTCCACAATTGTGATCTTGCCACGCATTTTTCAAACGCTAAAGCGTTAGGTAAATTCATTATACGATCACATGCCTACTATCACTCTATTATTCTGTAGTGGTTTATAAAATATTTTAATGCTGATTGAGACTACTCTATTTTTTTAAACGCTTCGTCGTCACAAGAGCATTATTAAAAAAAAGCTTTATTGACAGAGGAGTCTAATTAACTGTATTTTGATACAAAAACAAAAGATTTCATAATAATAAAAGCAGGTGCAAGTCACTCAGGTTAAGAATTTATAAAGATTCTCGTTTTTCTGCATCACAAAACCATGAAATAATCGACACACAAGTCAATGTACCGCGAATGCTTTTGTAAATTACACGTCTCAGGACACTTTAGTCAGGTCATAATGTTATTGAATGTTTTGCCCGTTTTCAACAGTTCAGTAATATGTGATATGCTAAATGTTTCATCAGCATTATGGATCGTCCAATGTTTGTGAGAAATGTCATATATAAGAAACGCTACGCAAGAAAACAACTTGCGAAAGTTATGCGAAATCTCCATAGATATTTCAACTTGCTCTTATTTTAAGGAATACCCTTCCGACGGGATATAATGGTGATGTGAGTGCATCGGGAACGACACACATCGGCTATTTCTGACCAACTAAAAATACGGGGCCGAGTCGGCGCCAGAGAAAATGCACTTTTTATGCATCGCGCTAAATCATTTGATGACTAAACACTATACTTGGCGTCTCGTCTCCGTCTCTCACCTACATCATAATATCTTTTTTATAGCGGGATCGTGAAGGAATTTCTAAAATTCGAGAGGATTCAAAATAAGATGTCTCTCTTTTAGCAGTAATTTGGACAGCAAGAAGTATTAGCTTGCAGTTCGATACTAAAGGTAATAAAATCTTGATTAACGACGTCCACAAATGGCAAACACGTCCATTCATCACCTGCCAACAGTTTTTTTAACATGTTAATTGTCTCATAGTATCATAACTCATTGTGCGTGTCGTATCACCGTACCTTGCTTCTTTAATTTCTTGTATTTATTCTTGCATTTCGAAATCTTGAATGGTGCAAGGTCGTACGGGTCGAAAAAAGACTGTGATACACATAGCACGAATTCTTTCTCTATCCAGTTAAAGTATGTAAAAATTTGCAAAGCTATTTAAGCGCGGCCTAGAAATTTAGCTGTCGACGGGTTACATACTGGAATTTACATAGCCCTGTGCCACTGCATATCGATTTGCAAGCGTAAAATAATTGTATACAATGATTCTGAACTTTATGTAGCGGCGCGATGTGAGAGTTATTCGATTTAAAGTTTACTATGGATATAAACATACTTAATACTGTTATATAATCTGCGATCTGGTATTCGCAATCGCAGACTTTAATTAATTTGATCGGAATCTCGACGTTCGATGCGAATGGACAATGTTTCCATTTGTATACGCGCCGGGTTGTTTTCATTATGCAAAGCGGTCCGTGCAGGTATTACGTAAACTGGAGATTTAGCAGTTGCACTAGATGTTACAAATTGGAATAGCATCACACCTACAATAGAAGAGCAAGATTACTGCTTAGCAGTATCAAGCTGTCCATCCATTGTCAGTATAGTAGGTACTTTGCTGATTAAAAGTAACGTGAGAATGTGGGAGCGCACAGACTTACGAAAGGGATGCAATAAGAATGATAAGCAATTAGGTTTATTTGGTCTCGTTCTTTTGAACATACTAATTATGCCATACCTGATTCTTTGCGATCAAAAAATCTGATGATACAAGTGACCAGTGAATTGAGTCACTGGTCACTTGTATCATCAGATTTTTTGATCGCAAAGAATCAGGTATGGCATAATTAGTATGTTCAACAGAACGAGACCAAATAAACCTAATTGCTTATCATTCTTATTGCATCCCTTTCGTAAGTTCGACTCACCAGATGGGCTTGTTGAATCTTAAACAGTCACGTAAAGTTAAGCATAATCATTCAGACGTGTTGAACTATTCCTTCGCATATCACAAACATTTTTTCTCTAGTCATTGGTTCTTTCTAAGTTCCGGCTCTGGAGTCTGGAAAGAGACTTTACCTACCTACCTATACATTACCTTGAGCTCACACTAGGATTCTCTCCTGTGTCGTGAGAGTCAAGAACTATGAGTACTACTACCATTAGACTCGCAGCGGGAATCGAACCTTGCGCAAATGCGTCATTTAATAATAAATGTTAAGCATCATAACGGGGGGTTGTAAGGGGTTCCAACCCCCATCTCCGGAACCCAAGCCAACCTCACCTGCACGTACACCTTGCTAACTAACAAACGGGGCTCTGGCGGCCGGCTGATTGCGGCATAGCGCAGCCTAACACCGGCACAGCTAAATCCCCTGGCCGCCGACGGGCAGCAGCGTCGGCGGTGCGAGAAGCTGTACCCTGCGATCCCCAACCCGCATGCCCAGCGTGGGGATTATGGGCATATCCCCTTTCTTATAGGGGAGGCCTATGTCCAGCAGTGGACTGAATAGGCTGTTGCTGTTGTTAAGCATCATATTTTTTCATCAAAACCTATTTTATAGTAGTTTAGATAGCATAAATTCCTTGGACAATAGAGATATGAAATCTTTAGTCTGTAATCCTAAGTCGCCGCGAAATGCATTACACACAAGAAGTGAAGAATGCGTGTCTATTGGTTGAGGTCGCGTGCCAGTATTGGGAATGTGCAACGGGATCTGATGGACTCTTCAGTAATAGAGTTCGTGCAATAAAACCGAATGATGGTGCTTACAGCTAAGTGAATAATCTGCTTTAAAATTGAGTGTTTTTGTTTAATGCATGTTCTTTACGTTTATGTGGTGAGGAATGCTTATATGATTTTGAAGACATGATTTTTTCATGAAGTTCGTGAATTTGTTTGCTGCTTAGCGACATGATGATGATGTTTAGATTGGTGTAACTCAAGTTAACGTAACATTCGCCCTATAATCTATTATTTTCCATGTCTTTGATGATTTTTTTTTAACCAAAATAACATTTCATTCTGAGATTAAAGCATCGAACATGTGATGGGGCATGGTTACTTCGCAAACCTATAAAATAAAACTTTTATTGCCTGTTAAAGTAATCGACACGGTGGCCATCAAAATATCTAAGTTTACGATGAAAATGTTTTTAAATTAACACCTTTTCCTTTGTTACTACTGAATAATTTATAGCGAAGACACGCAGTATAAAAGAAGATGATTGTGTTGTTGCATTGGTTGTAAATCAACATTTACTCTCAATTTCATTAGCCTTTATGTCAGAAAATCTTCGACCATTAAAAAACATGGTCCCGACATGCATTAAAGGATGGACTACACTATAATCTACCTTAATATAATAATTATAATAATATAATAGTCAACCTTATATAATACTAATAAAGAAACTATTTCAAATGGCATTCATTTTATTTCACTTTAGGCTTTTTGAAAAAATTGAAACTCATCTTCACAAGAAACTTGAACACAAGACGTGCAAGAACGGAAAGCAATACTTCCAAACGACACAAATACGTTGTCCGTTAACACCGCCGATGTTCGCAGGGGCTAATTTCAGCCAAACGGTATAGCCAGCGGTACTCCTACGACACGTTTGAAATGTACGTCTGAAATTCTTTTTGATATTGTGAATATCATCTCCTCTAGATATGTCCTTAGTTTATTTGTAAATGAAAATATCAGTCACCGAAAACTTGTCACTCAAAGAGCAATAGAAACCTTTTGTACGGCTGTAATTGCACCTTTGGTACGGCTACAGGTGACTCGTATTCCTCGCTAAAACCGAGAACGTTATAAATGCGATTTTATGCAAAGTGACTAAGAATTTCGGTACTCAATAGTTGCTTAGTAACAAGCTAACTCGTAATTAACTTTCCTTGAATCGGGACCAAGGCCAACCAAGACGAATGCCGATAATTCTCAAACTGTGGTTAACAGATGGAATAAATAACTGCTCGCGTGGGTGTCCTAACTCTCGAAGAAAGGAAGGACACAGAATGTAGGACGATCACCTCTGTACACAATGTCTTTTTGAAATCGCACTTTGGCCACATTTAAGTGATAATGTGAAGCTTATGAAGTGGCTAACGTAACGATACAATTTACCGATGCTCGTAGCATACATTGAGATGTCTTAAACTTTGTTGACCATTGTTGTCTAAATGGATGGGCTGTGTGGGCGCAACACGAATTGCCGCATGCCAGACTCTGCATAACGATATAGAGGCGTCAGGTCTGGGTCACTCAGAATTGTTTTACAATGTAAAATAAACTTTGTGTAGCTATCATTAGATTTAATGCAGCCTAGAAAAGTTGGCTGCATAGTCTTATATAAATGAACTTAGCGGACCTCGTTAGTATGTAATGATCCGCCTTTTACAGATTTATTATATTGTCCATTTTAGTTGAAGATGAGTGAAACTTCTGTGTATATAATATCATTATACGTTGTCACGAAATTGTCATCAAAATCATGCTGCATTCTTCTGATCTAGAAACTGTTAGAAAACAATCCTCGTGGGAGATTCAAATATAACCATTAGTCAACACGACTCATGTTAATTAAATTAACAGATTTTTTGCAACGATATAGTCACGAGAAGTGTCTTGACAAAGAAAATTTATCATTATGCATCTCGATGAGCAGATATAAGTATAACTCGAAAGTGGGTTAGCAAAAACGAATAGGCGACGGGACATTACTTTAGTGTTTATAAACATCAATGATTATTATGGTGATAATGAAAATACTTTATGAATATTAGAAACAAGTCGTAAAATACATGAAAGCAACAAGACCAACTAATGTTTTCTTTAATGTAATAGAAGAATACCTACTTAAACTGATCTATTTATTTGTGAAGAGAATGAATGACAAGTGCAATTTCAAATTTATACCTGTACCATAAATACGATTTTTAATAGCAACGGCAAAGATTCATTAATGAACATTGCATTCGATTCACCGCAACTCCATATTTCAAATAAAAGTCATACAAGACAATAGTTGGCATTTAGAAACGAGAAAGCTTGTCTACTTTCCCGGTATACATTCATTACTAAACAGACAAGTCATGATTTGGAATGGAATTATGATTACAGATGACATCACAGGTTTTGTAATTCACAAATTGATCTTGCTAAACAATAAACCAGTTGTCAGGACTGTACAGTTCAGTTCCTATTGTAAATACGTTACTTGTTTATTGAATCCGCATCGGATTGTAAACAATTGGAGATAAACAATATCTGTATTGACAGATTTGAGAGAATGCTATCGATTGAAACTACGTTCCTCATGAATAATTGCTTTCAGAACTGAAGAATCAATTGTTACGTAAAACAGTCAAGTATTGTCTAGCGAATAATCAAACAACTTTTTTACGGAGATTTACTTACCTTTAACTGTCACAAACAGAAAGTACCCAGTCATCGCAAAGTAAAATCAGATTCTTTCACAAAATCAGAGCGAAAATCAAAAGTTAATTTCAGTGGACTAAATGGATTAATCTTCTTCCAACTTACGGATTTTATTTGTCACAGGGGAAGGGTTTAATGAAACTGAACATCCCGAAACCTTTTTGATGAAACTGGGACTCTGTGTAATAAAATGTTAGAAGAGTAAATTCTCAACAATCCGATAAAGCAGACGTAATTATTATTATTATTTATTTATTTATTTAGTTAACACGGTTGACACCAATTGCATTAAATTTTTTGTTGTTATATCTAATATCCATCATAAAAAAAAAGATGTCTGAGTCCAAGCACTTATAAATGAAATCATATCACCATTTCTGCGTCGTGATGTATTTCCCGACCAGCATCTCACATAGCTTAAATGCCTCCCGGCTTAAATTATAAATACCATGGTTGATAATCCTCAGTGCATCAAGCCGTGTGAAGTGGAACGAATGGAACAGGCATGTGCGTCAATGGTTCATCCTGCAACACCCTGTCCTTCACCACTTGTTAGGTTATAATTAGCCAGAGCAATTTATCATGGGCTCACTCAGGAATTTTGTATATTCCAAACTGTCGATGATATCATCGAGCTAGGACTTACTGACGGAGTTTCGAGTATTATGTAGAGTCAACGAGCATACCTGAAACAAAAACAATCAAATTAATATAATAAATCACGTAACGTATAGTGTAAGTATTGTACAAGAAGTAATTCTAGAATAGTCGATTAACTTATGAAGTCATTGTTATGAAAAGCACAATTCGCACTAGCTAAAATTGGCTTGTTTTGTGCGGAACAATAACGTGCAGAACAATAGCCACCTGAACGGACCTAATACATCTTGCAAACGTGAGCAAAAAGTCTTTAAGCTGTTTGTTCTATTTCCAGTGTTTTGCTGTGGGGTTAAGAGCTCTCTTCGTTCATTTTTCATTGGTCTAATAGTGAAGGAAATATGCCCGGATATTCTACAGCATCCGCAATAAATCAAGCTCGTGGAGCGAATAGTTGGATATTTGGAGCACGGCCGGCACGCCTCATACGAAACTCAGTAGAAAATATAGCTTGACCATAACTCTGATGGTCTGGTATGGTATTATGCAAATGCATACAAGTTTTGCCCACAAGCAATGCTTTTAACCGACTTCAAAAAAGGAGGAGGTTCTCAATTCGGTTGTATTTTTTTTGTTTCTTACCTCATAACTCCGTCATTTATGAACCGATTTGGAAAATTCTTTTGCCACATTGTAAAAAGCAAAGTATACCCTACTTTCCAATTGGTCCCATAAAAATTTAAAGTAAAAATACCAACCCTAAGGGTGAGAAAACAGTAAATGAAAATTATATGGGCTTAAATTTTATTCATTTTTGTATGTTTGTTACCTCATAATTCCGTCATTTATGAACCGATTTAGAAAGTTCTTCGTTTTTTGTGTAGGGTATACTTTTTTATTCGTCCCATAAAAATTTGAAGAAAAATTATCAACCCTAAAGGTGAGAAAACAGGAAAAATGATTTTATGGGCTCGAAGTTTTTAAATGTTTTATGTTTGTACCTCATAACTCCGTCATTTATGAACCGATTTTGAAAATTTGTTTTTCGTTGTTGAGCATTTACTTTCAGTTTGATCTCATATAAATTTAAAATAAAAGTACCAATCCTAAGGGTGAGAAAATAGGTAATAAAAATTGTATCGACTTTAATTTTATTTATATTATAGTTTTCGTCTTAAAGTCAGAGTCACTATGAATTCGGAAATAAACAATAATTTATAATAAAAAAAAACGACTTCAAAAACAAAACCGGCAAAACTAAAAAGTGAAAAATAATTGCTTATTTTTTGTTCATACAGATAACAATCAACCTTTTTTTCTATAAAGGAGAATGCCGTCTGATGTATGGCGCTCGGTACCAAGACTAAAGTGAGTGCGTCAAAATATCTCCAATAAGTTTTTAGTCGATTCTACTGTCCAAATAATTAAAAATGAGGGTTATTTCCATAGTAACACTTTACATCAATGTTTGTTGCCATAGCAACGTATATATCATTGGTTGTTGCAGTCTAATGGCGGCGTGCGGCGGAAACCAAATCAACAAAATATTTTTTTACTTGATTATTAATTCCGTCGGTGTGTAAAACTTAAAAAAATGTTAATGTCCTTTATAAAATATAATAAATTTTATGGGATACGTTCGCTTTTGTCGCAATTGGTACGGGTTCTCGGCATTCTCCTTTATCCCGAACGATCTATGCGTTTACCACATAGGTAGATCTAGATACATACATGTTATTTTTGGAGGATATTTTAGAGAAAAAAAGGTTGATTTTTCAGTTTTTCAGTTTTTGTTTTAGAATTAGGTTTTTTTTATTTTAAATTATTTATTATTTATTTAATCTAACATTTATAAAAAAATGTCTAGAACAGCCAATAAAGCCAACGTAATTTTGTTCTGTCAAAGTTGTGTTTTCTTTGTAATTTGGGTTTACCACAGTTGCTACATTAATGGTCTTTTGGGCAAGATTAAATTAACTATTTACAATTTCACATGCCTACAGATTTGACAAGGCACAAAGGGCCAATCGCCCACGAAGCAAACGTGGGCTCGCATCGGCAAGGTGCTTCTGATGCAACTTCCTCTGCGCCCACAATGCGTTACTACAAATTGTAAAAAGAATTCACGAGGTATTGAATCATTCTGTAGTTTTTGGGAAATGTTTTGTTAAATCGTGAGAAATCTGCGTGGTTGGATGATTTGATTTGTGTGAGGGTGTTGCTAAATTTCAAAACGATTTTAAATTATTAAAGCATTTTTGTGTGTATATTGTTATATCAATTAGTGAAGGTTTGTTTACCTTTATTTACATTAACCAAATTATTTTTATTATCAGCCCTCAATGATTCAATGCTGGGCAAAGGCCTCCCCTACTCTATAATCCTGAGCTAAAATGGTCCAGTCTGCAAATAATTCAAAATTATTCAAATAGAAACGTAGCATGTCGGAGTTGTCACATAGCAGATTCTTGAAACTAGGTACCTACTATTAGCATGGCCAATTACTGTTGAAAAGACATTTATTTCCTTTCCAACCATCGCTAAGTCCAATTTCCATGCTCTAAGAGCCTTCAATAAATTAACCACGACCACTTAACTGCGCAGAGCTGTATTATTATCACTTTAACGTGAAAATTGCTGGCAACACAGGCTATTACCGCGAGCTGTGTTTTGCCACAAATACAACATTTCTGTTCTTTATAATATATTTAGTTATGAAAATTAACGAGTGAGAAAATCTACCTTCTGTAGAATTTTATTGTTAATGGATAATTAAGTCCACCCGTAAGCACACTTGCGGAGACTGTTTTTCGACTAGACCAAAAATCTGTAACTCAACAATCTGACGTTCTTTGGAGTAAAACATTAGTCAAAGTAATCATCACTCTGGTTAGTCTAGTAGTCAAATAGAATATCTCGGCATTTCCATTGCTTTAAAAGTTGAGCTTCTTATATTTTCATTTTTAATATTTTAAATATATATGTTTGTTTATTACTTCCAAGTTCAAAATAAGTAGGCTTTGAGTTTGAATATATTTCTCGTACTTCAAAAAGCGATGGAGCAAATCACTTACATTTCCTATGTTCAACAATGCAGGGTATGAAGCGTTAGCAGAACTTGTTACATTAGTTTGAAACCTGAGATGCATTATTACATCTTTCTGCACTGCACGTCAGTCTAAAGAGAATGCAGGGTTTAGTACCTTTGTGAAATAATTCTGAGCTTTGCAGTAACGTATAAGAATTAAATTACATTTGTCTGCCCGTAAATTTTTCGTGTCTAATTTATCAAAGTAGCATAAATGAGACGGGTCGGTTGCTTTGTTTAAAGTTAAAAGGATAGGTATGGTACACAATGAGTCCTTTATTACCATAAATGTAATGAATGAGTTAACTTCTCAAAAGTAAAAATAAAATTAATTAAAAAAAAGGGAATTTTTTGAAATTAAAAAAAAATTAAATGAAATTAAAAAATTAGTAAAAGAACATGATTAAATTGACTCTTTTATTATCTTTCTTTAATTCTTTATTGTAGACAGAAACAAAAAACAGTAAATAAATTCCCTGAAAGTGTTTTCTTACGGAAAACCTTTGGGTATACAGAGAAGTGACCATGAGAAGGATATAAATATATGTGTATATAAGGGATCTTCTCTTAAATGTTTGCAAATTAAATCTGTAGAACACACTGTGTTATATTTTTTAGATATTAGAATAGGGCCCGACCTGCTTCACATTAAGTAATAGAGCACGATAACAGAATTAGATCACATCCTTCCGTCCTATATGTTACGCAGCTCCGGCACGTAATACTACAATGGAAATGCGCGTACAAAATACACATAGATAAAAATGAAATAGGAATGGTATGATTATTGGATTTGAGGAAAACGAAAGTATCAATCAAATGAAGTCACTATTCAAGCCTAACATTAAAGAAGGAACATAATAAAGAACTAGGAATGTGCAATTGCAAAGTGTACAAAACGCATTTTGTAACTGAAATCTGAGACTTTACCTGCATAAATATAGGAATCGAGTGTTTTGTAAAAGTTGGAAAAAAATTATGCAAGTATTGCCAGGGCACAAGATTGAAAACAAGAATTTGTAAGGAGAGATTTGCTGTTACCGTAATCGTAATCTGACGCAAGATAGTAGAAGCGAAGGCGTTGATGGCGCCTATACACCCCACTCGAATCCAGGTAATGACTACTCAATGTATTTACGTTTTACGTAGACAACGGCATTATATCAAGCCAAATGACGAGTAACTATAATACACTTTAACTGCTGAAAACAGCGGGCTTGAACAAGGACCCGCCCTTCTCGTACACTCAATAAGAACGAGGTCCGCCATCAGTGCTAAATTATAGAACAACTTAATAATACCTTAATAAGTCTCGATTTTAACTCATTGATTCAATTGTAGGTATTCATAACGCCATAACAAGCAGAATCAAATCGCAAATAAGTACTAGGTAAAACAGCAACAATAGGACAAGCTATACAGATTGTGTTCATGAATAAAGCTAAGTGCTAAGGACGCTAGTAGAGGTTTTATTTAACTCTTACAAAAACAAACGGACCAATGTTTAGACTGGCCTTTGCTCGAGTCAAAACTAAATCTTAACTGGTTATTTTCTTTAGGAATCGTAAAGGAACTAAAAGTTGCAGAGATTAATGAGCTGTTCGATATAATTGAGGAAGAGATCTAATTTCTGTAACGATGCAGAAACAGGTCAAAAGGTATATAATGACTATATATAGGAAACTCAATTAATAATAATTTAGTACCTAATACACCATTTGCCACTATTAAAAACAAAAATATAAACAAAAACAAAAACCAAACAAACATCTTCACGACTTTTTCCCCATTATGGATATCTTCAGATATTGCTCAGTACGCAAATCTATTGAGGATACCTTAACGGGGGTAGTCAGAGGCATGTCCAAACATTACGTTCGATACTTGACCACTTTTTGCAAGCAGCTAGCATTCCACGTGACAGGTTGCAAGCCCATCGCCGCTTTTTATTGGAACACTAACCTAGCACATACCTTTCGAACTTTTTAGTTCGAGGGAACGCCTGTTCCCTCATGATGTTTTTCTTCACCGCTTCGAGCTCGAGGTAATGCGCACATAATTTTTTTCGAAACGAAAAATCCATTGGCTGAGATTCGAACCCACGACCTCCAGATCTTAAGTCGGGGTACACCCCACTAGGCCACCATTGTTCCTCAACCACAACAATAATATGGGTGGTGATGAAACTTTTCAAGCTTATACAAACTTATGGCACGGTATATCAAATAATCCAACAATATATAAAAGAACATTGAACCCAAAAACAACAAAAATATTGCCAATAAAGCAGAGAAAGCGATAATTAAATAAGGGCTCCTATCACGTGCTTGAGACATACTTTATCAAATAACATCTAATCAGGAGGCGACTCGGCGTATTCAGAGCAAAATGTGACATAAGCAAGCGCATTAAGCACTACAATAATATTGCAAACGTGGGCCAACAGGTGTTTGTGTTTATTTTGGTTGACACCTGCGTCTGGAACTAAATATAATTAGTCTGAGACTTTCCACGCGGATTCCTGATACATCATTTTATGTAGAATGATCATAATTACATAGAATAACTTCAACACTAGGGCTAGCGCTTTTATAAACTTAAGTAATTACTTGGATAAATAAATTAGGGAAGAATATTATCTATTCAGGTATAGGTAATAATATTTCATTACATAAATTTATTACTTAAGGTTTTATCAACTACATAATTACATTGCATGCATGCCTAACCTAACACAATGGTTTAGGCCACTATGTAAACATCAGAATAGTAAAAGATTGTAATAAATCAATGAAATAATAAAGTAGGTAGTTTATAAATTACTTAGATAAAATTAAGTAGGTAATAGATTATAATGATTTTATGCAAACCACAATTTTCAGTTCAATAAATAAATGGACACTTCAAAGAAAATCCACATGATAGTACAAAGTTATGAAAACAACATGGTAAACTGGATGACACGGGTGATAACAGTCATCGTTAATGTCGAACAGAACAAACGTATCTTGTAGAAAATATTTATAGCAGAATACACATCGCTGTTTCATAATAAGTTTTCAAAAACGAAAGAACAAAATAATCAATGTATGCGTGTCGATTACAAATATGTGTCGACGAGTTTGGTAGTAATAAAAACTAGTAGAAAGTGCAAGAGGAGTCATCGGCACTTGGTGTTGGGCCAAACTGTGGCAAGGTCATTGGCTGTTTGATGAATAGGCATTTGGCCATGAGGTAATCAAGTGTTTGTTTATATTTTTTATAAGATAATTTAAATAATAAAAAAAATTTTGGCCAACTAGCCAATTATTTTTCCAAAACAATCAATGTTATGAAAAATTTCAAGATTCACAATCGTAATTAGTGTCGCTTCCTGACTTACTATAGCAATAACGATTTGCATGTTTCGATAAAAAGCCGGCGCGTTGCCAAATCCCGCAATGGTTTGTTTGGCAATTCCTTTATTCGGTAGTAACACTTTGTCTCGATCTGAAGGTGCGTTTCCATTATTGTGCAAAATGCTTGTTTTTGTAGCGTCTTCGCATTCGAAAAAATATTCGAGTGTTTTTAGCGTTGCTAGCTTACGTATGGATATTACAGAATAAATATGGTTATGAAGTTCGTTACAGAACCCATTGAGTTGGCGATTAGTTACTGCTAGCTGTTAGCTGGGCTCGAGCGAGGCCGATGCCATCGCGGCAGCATGTGACTTCACGTAACTTCTTTACAGTTTACAGATAAAAAAACAGTTAATTTGAATACGAAAAAAATACCAACGTTAACAACACAAAAATAGTAAATTAATATCGCATAAATTAAGGCACCGTAAATTACATAATTCATGCCGCGCTTTAAAATTATGTTATTATGTGCAAATTAACTAAGAATTTCTATTTACCAACATGACCAGTAAAGTATTCTAATAAAGAATTGTTTCCGTCAAGTCACCCACAGATTAATGTTTGTTCTTAAAGAGAAACTACGTTGAAGAATTAAATAACTCTCGCATCAGTGTAGTGCGTATTTAAAATCCGATCTTTCCAATTGAACGACATAATACTTTCACGTTTTATGTAATCACGCGCCTCTTGGCCCGCCCATCCGTCATACCTCTCGGTTTGTTATCTCGATCTAAACTACGAAAGTGTACACAGATACCAGCTCTTCTTTATAGAAAGGGGGAGATTATTGCGTACTTTTCATCCATTACAATTTAAATCACATCAATTATTATATGCCTCGACGTCTTATCTAGATGCTCGCGGATTGGTCACACAAATGTGGTACTTGACATGGATGCTGGTAATAAAGGGTGATTTTCCTCAATCAAAATAATTTTGCATTCAGTCGTGGCCGTGACGGAGCAATGTTTGCCCTCGGAAGTGTACTGCGCATAACAAAATACGTACGGGCATCGCTTGCGGAAAGGCGTGACGAAAATTTGATGAGCTATAAACCTTTGTTTTTGAATATTGTACGTTTCTGAGTCACATTAGATGCGGTGTATAAAAATATGATAAGACTCGACACTGTCAAAGAGATTAAGTTATCTGACAGGAGAAAATTAATCTTACTATTCGACTTTCCTACGTGGTAGCAACGTGCTCGGTGGCGTATTTTATAAAACAGATCTAATGAAATTCCACAAAATCCCTACCAATCGGATTACAAAGTAGCCATAAGCACTCAATACAGCGAAGCCGTAGCAAGGCTGCGAGTGGGTCAAAGGCAGTGGATTTATTATACTTAGTTTATAAACAAACATTTGGGTCTACCGGTTGGGAGCACGTTTTTGAACATGATGTTGAGTTGTTGCGGATTAAGCTCGGAAACGTGATTTTTTGGAATTTTTATGGTTTCTGTTGTAAGAGCCTTAACATTTTTACTACTGTTACTAATTTTCACCAACCACATTTCTGCATCTTTTATGTTATTTTGATATAATTGTATTTAGTTTATGAAAAATATGCGACATAAAATTGTTGAAAATATGAAAAAACTCGTTAGTTTTGGGCTACTAAAAATTGAAAAAATGTTTTAATCAGGTTATAGATCAAATCATAGATACTTTTAATCCACGTTCCCAAATTATTAAAACAACAATCCATTATTAACAAAGTTTCGCCTCCAGAGATTTCGACGAATTCGTGAGCAATAACAGGCTCTAGAAACATTAACTCAGGCAAAATATATTAATTCTGTGTAAACTTTGTCAGATATCAATATTATATGACCTACATTTACCTCTATAACCTTTGAAGGCTAAGGCAGACGACCATGTTTGTTTTCATTTAATTTGTTTTCGGCGAAACATTTTTGCTCTACTTAATAAAGGGCGGCTTTTCGCGAGACCAGGGTACTACATAACCCAAAAGTCACGTTATAAGCTAGGACAGCGTTCTGGCGTGGATTTAATATGTACTGTACATACAATACATTATTGTTTATATAAATAGCGGGTCGGATATGAGAACTGGACTGAAAAATTGACTGCATTAGCACGTGGTGAAAGACAACGATTTGAAGTTGTCTCTGTGATAAATGGCTTTGACTTTGATATCCAGTCGCATGTGTCCAAGAACTAAGATTCTAGATCAGTGCTTAAACGTGTTAATCTATCCATAAGAATAAAAATTAATATTCAGCTTCAGACAAGTTCTTAAATTCGGGCTCAGTCTATATTTAACATTGGTCTCAATTTTATAACGGAGCGCTCAAACTTAGTTAAAATGGAATTTGTAGATATATTTAGGACTAGCTGACCCGACAGACGTTGTCCTGTCTCAAAGATGGTATCGAAGTTAAATAAAAATTCATAAAGGATATCGAAAAAAGCAATAAAAGGATATCGAAGTGGATTAAGCAATCTAAGAGGATATCATAGTGGAAAATGCTATCAAAGAGGAAATCGATGTGGGAGAAGTTGAAGAAGCAATCAAAAAGTATGTCGAAGTGGAAAAGGCAATCGATGAGGATAAAACAATAAGAACAACAACTACTACCCTACCCCTACCCCTATCCTACCCTACGCCTACGAATACCCGCATTTTTTACTTTCATTATAACATTCTCCTGACAATAAACAAACACAACAAAAAAAGAATTAGCGAAATCGGTCCAGCCGTTCACGCATGATGCCGTGACCAAGGGAAATTCATTTTTATATATATAGACTAGAGGTTGGGTGGTGCGCGAGCCTCAGGTATCAGAGAGGAATTTGAAGTGTAAGAAGCAATTAAAGAGGATATCGAAGTAGAAGAAGCAATCAATGAGGATTTAGCAGTAGAAGAAGCAATCACAGAGGATACTAAATAGAAGATGCTAAAAATTAGGATCTTGATGTAAGAGAAGCAATCAAAGAAGATATTGATCTGGGAGAAGCAATCAAAGAAAACATCGATTTTTATATATCCCAAAAAATCATAAAATACTTAATCTTAAAAATCTTAATCTTGATTTTCCCTGAAGTGTGGGCTAACAATTAAAATACAAAAAAATCAGAAATTATATATATGTTAAAGAATCAATCAAATAGAATTTCAAAGTGAAAGAAGCAATCAAAGAGTTTATATATTATATATACATTATAAAATATCAGAGACTGACATAACTATGGTTAGATACAAGTGTTCTAGAATCAAATAGAAGTTTGTATTGATTCGTCCTTGTCGCAAAGGAGTTCTTTTGACATTGAGACCGCTGATTGGAACGCTTCTAATGGTTATCTACGGTTTATCGTTCTATTCATTAGGTTATGGATCGTCATTAATTCTGTTTGCATCGTTGACGTCTGTCTGTGGTTCAGTGGTTTTGGGATTTATGCTATCTTATGTTCAAGGTTCGGTCGGAGAAACTGTGATGGAGTCAAACAAAAGTATTAACAACATGTGCATTAGGTAGGCATGGTATGTAGGCAGGACTCAATCAACCTACTAATATTATAAAGGCAAAAGTTTGTAAAAAGATGTGATGTCTTTCCTCATTCACTACTATTGCTACTAAACGGATTGAGCTGAAGTTTTGCTCATATGGTTCTAGATCAGAAATAACACATATCGAGCGAAGCCGCTTGCGTTAGCTAATCAGGAATATCTCCACCAATTGTGTTACCTTAATATTGCTTACACTGAGCTACTTTTCCTCTTTCCTATATGAATGTGGTGATCAATAAAGTGTTATCTATCTATCTCAATAATCAAGAAAAGATACATATATACTTTGTACTGTACCGGAATATCTATGAAGGACAGGGCACAACCACTATTCATGGTTATTAATTTTATTTTGCACGATAGTAGTTTTGCCTGTCTTGCTCTTGTTAATTACCATAAACTGTGTTTATCGTCCAGGTGGACAGAATAAGTTATTTCAAGTTTTTGGGGACACTTTAAAAAATAGATTGGGGTTATGCAGGATATCCGTTACTTTGAAGATTCCCTATTGTGTTTTAAGGGATCTTGAAGTTCTCGAACCTGAAATTTTAAGAAGAGAGCATGTTTGACCCACTTTTCAGGGCTCATTCAAATTCTTTAGACAGATGAATATTATTATGTCCACTATCATTATGTGATAAGTTGCCTGAAATTAAAAAAAATATCATTATATTATTATTATTACTGTAGCTATATATCCTTATGTGTGTCCGAAAGAATATTGTCCTTACCAGATGGACACTACTTTGGATGGGTGAACGTTTTGTGGCATTTAGGTCTGAGCGCTTCCTTGCTTCAAAAAGCACGTAGAAATGTTGGTTCTTTTTCAGTCGCTAAGTCATATCAGATACCTAAAAACTCCGACACTAGAGTCGACCACTAGCTCATAATGAAGAAGTAAGAAGTGAAATGTAGGCTGATGATGATGGGTCAGCTCGGAACCTATAGGTACCTACAAGTTATTTAGTTTAAAATCTAGAAATATAGATAAGGTTTATAAAACAAACCAGTTATTATTAGAATTACAAACATGGGAACACTTAAGATGGGTAAACTGTTCAAAGAACTAATAGAACAAAAGTCCCGAGTGAGCTGGCTAATTAGCCCATGGAGCCTTGAAAACTTGTAATTAAAGAATCTATCTCTAGTTTATAACTAAAAGTAAGACTTTATAACCTTTGATTCCATTGAAAAACTGTTTATATCCTTTCGGCTATAAGACTGAAAGTAAATGCCTATAAATGAGCTAAAAGATGTTCGACTCGACACCCTCGAAATCGGACGCGTCGAAGTCGAAAACAAATTTATCTCAAAAGGTACCTAATCTAAACTGGTTATCGAATTCGACATCCAAGCTCCTTCATTCAAGTTCACTTGATAAAATATATTGACCTAAACAAAAACCATATATCCAAAATACTGCCCTTTTTTTCTTTTCAGAGCAAATTCCACGAACCAGTCAAAGTTAACTTGACTGAAATACCATGGAACCCAGAAATCAGAATACAATCTTGGAATTCTCGATGACAAGAAACGCAGACATTAATAAAATTAGAATCGGACAAACTCAATAAATTTTGTAGGAGCGGTTAAATAATAGAGCTGGCGTCGACGAAGCATTGACGACATTCGATCTCGAGGGAGTAATCGCTGTCTTCCATAAAATAAGAAAATTATGCTGTTCCTATGCAATTTTGAACATAACAGTATCTGTCAACAGTGCATCAAATGCATACAGCAGGTCATTACCTGACAACCATTGTTGTCGCATAGACAAGATAAACTATGACTTGAAAATTCCCCTTAAAACCTTTCAAAGCAAAGAGAATTATTGATATTGAATTACATCTATTTTTATAAAATTTTTGAAGCTTATTGTATTTCTCGGACACACTAAACTAGTATTTACTGATCTAGGGCATGTTGAGTTGAGAATAGTTTAGATGCGCCATAAACAAAGAAAAAAATAGTTTCGCGTTGCGCTAGTGACCTTGAAGTGATGCGAAAGTCGCAAATTGCGTTCATTTAGCTTGAATTTGCCTCGAATAAGAATTATACGACAATTGAACTAAACCAGTTTTAAAATTAATATCAGTAATAAAATCTGCCGTGCGAATCTACCCGAGTTAATGGACTGTAGACTAGATTGGTTTTTTATGTTTTCTCTAATTTATATTAAAAATAAAACATCTATTAGTTTTTACCAGTTATTCAGGTGTAAAACTGAAATAGACTAACAAAACTAAAAGATAACTAGCTCGTTTAAATACTACATAATTTATTGAAGCCATTAATTTTCAAAGTTTCAATTTAAGTCGATTTTCTTTATTTATTTTTTAGCCGGAGTGGATAGGAACTTATTAATGTGTTAAAATGCTTATACGCATAAGAGTTACAGAAATTGAATTTTCAATCAGCTTTCAAGAAGAGTTTTGGACCTTGCCAAATTGTTGGGTTGGGACTGAATATGCATTGCAGATTCAGTTTCCAACCCAAGGGATGTATCTAGACAGCAATATTTCAATGTATATGATAATGCTAAGACAAGTCTCTTAGGATTAATTCAATTAATCTCCAAGTTAAAAGTTATTATGCTATATTCTGTGCCCATTGATATTAATAATTTCTGTAGATTTTACATATTTTGTAACTGTATTTTGAAATTAGCGTAAGCTGCCTGAAACTATAAACAACAACAACAACAATAACACCAGCCTATATCAGTCCACTGCTGGACATAGATAGACCTCCTTATAAGAAGGGGGATATGCCCATAATCCACCGTACGGTGGGCATGCACGGTTGGGGATCGCAGGGCACCGCTTCTCGCATCGTCGACGCTGCTGCCCGTCGGCGGCCAGGGGATGTAGCTGTGCCGGTGTTAGTCTACGCTATGCCGCAATCAGCCGACCGCCAGAGCCCTTTTGTTATTTAGCAGGGTGCACCAGGGGCAGGTGAGGTTTTTGGATTCCGAAGATTGAGGGTGGAACCCTTTACACCCTAAAAAATAAACTACAATTGGTAACAAAAAATGTCTGCTAGCAGACATTATTACTACCTAACTTAAATAGTCGCAACGCGCAGGTCCAGTCGAATAAAACTCCATTTGATTGAAAACTACCACAGCCGCAGAAGTTATTCTACTAAAACTACAACAGAAAATGTTTAACAAGACAGGTCTATCCATAGTTGTAACAAAAAAGATTCTATCATAAAACTTTCGACGGCATTTATATAGCATACGTGCCTACTATTAACCATTGCTATGCTACAGACAAAACAGCCGCAGAAGTTATTCTACTAAAACTACAACAGAAAATGTTTAACAAGACAGGTCTATCCATAGTTGTAACAAAAAAGATTCTATCATAAAACTTTCGACAGCATTTATATAGCATACGTGCCTACTATTAACCATTGCTATGCTACAGACAAAAGAGCAACGAGCTATCGTAGTTAAAGATGCAGCAATTCACATTCATTCCACGCGCAATTTCGTAGATATGAATAGTAGTAACTTTTTTTATTTCCAACGAGTACATATGATTATCCAGCCCTTTATGTAAATGATTAAGATAAGAAAGTACAAGTCACTTTGAATTATTAGGAACTCCCTTTTAATTTTACCAGATATTGGATAGGCAAAACTAATTGTAGACGCATAGAACACGTCGATTTGTAGTACCAAACCAATGATATACTATAGATAGACGCGCGTAAATATAATAAATCATAAATGGAATGCAAATTTTGTATGAAAAAGGAATCTGTATATATTATTATAGTAATATAGTTCTGTTTTCCCGGATTAGGTACAATCTTGGAGTCTTCAAATCCAGAGTGAACCAGCATGCTCCATTTTAGACTACATCTTCACATGTCTTAGGTGTAATAGTATTCAAACACTTGACTATTGTTTGTAATATAAAGGTAAATATTAAAAAGAAAATAATACAGTTGCAGTTTTAAAAAAAATTGATATTTATTTAAATTTACTTACACTCTCTGTTAATTACATTGGCTGGTACATTTTATGAAGAGTCATGATTTTATACGACGATAAAATGTACATATATGTTATGGTCTCTACTGAATTATTACTCTAATATAAAAATATACGGTCGACATTGTTCAATATCCGCGAGCGGAATGATAAACACCTATTCATAAAGTTACTTTGTTTGAAAAGTGAGTTACTTGGTTTTGTGCATTGCAGTTCCGGCTATCATAATGTCGCAGAGTTGTTTGTTTCAGTTTCAGCTTAAATTATCAATTTAACGCAGAATTGGCAATATGCCATATCTGGCACAAAGGTACTCGCTCATTCATCGAGTTGCTGTTATTTTGCTCCAAGGTTGCTGGTTGTTGTTATGGGTATCTGGCGTAAGGTAGAAGTATAATTTTATAACAACTCAAAAATTACTACTCAAGCTTTATTTGAACCTTCGTCCTTCGATCACA
Organism: Horisme vitalbata; assembly: GCA_951804965.1. NCBI lineage: Eukaryota > Metazoa > Arthropoda > Insecta > Lepidoptera > Geometridae > Horisme > Horisme vitalbata. The sequence continues at coordinate 17,149,484 of OX638092.1, read as the reverse complement.
TCCTTAGAATAGAATAGAATATGAGTTTCAGAATATGAGAAACAAGAGGAAAGTTTAAGTACCACCTAGGTGGTATGCAGGTAGGTTTTACTAAGCATCCAGTAAATTACCATAACTGAGGTTTATTTGGTTATATAGAAGTAAAAAAATAAAGGCTGCTGGTAGGCTAGCTGGATGCTTTGATTTGAGGACAAGGCGCAATGGCTGATAATTATGATGTTGGGTTGATAAACAGCTCAAAAATAAAACGTAGCCAACAAAAATCAATGCAACTCAACTTGCGCCACAGAATTGTATGAATTAATCTCCGCTGCAGCGGTTATATATATTTAACTAGCTTTCTACCCTAGCTTCGCTCGTGTGGTAGCGGGATAAAAAAGCCTATGTGGTGTGCTCCGAGTGTCATCCAAATCCGTTCAGCCGTTATAGAGTTAAGTGGGAACAAACTCACACACACAAAAATATGTAGTGTAAGTGTGATAGGTTTATATATAATTATCAACATATCAGATGGTATACTTAAGATTATGCGTTGAGCCCACACACGTGAAATAGACACCGGTGTAAAGGCGACCTCGAAGTTATCGGACAATATGTAAGCGAAAAGCGTATTCAAATCAAAAGCATAATGTTACCTTTTGAAGTCTTTCAATCATTTGAAAACACCGAACCAAACAATGCAATAGTTTTACCTGAAAATAAAGATTTTTTTTTTATCAGAAACTACAGAAATTACACTTCATGAAGATAGTATAAATTGGTAACAGTTATTACATGAATAAATTCCTAAGGGCTATATTTCACCGGGACACCATGGCAGCGCAACCAATCGCTGGCTACCAACAAAATGTATGATGGTGTCCGTTTGGTGGCTCAAACGGACACCAGGTGAGTAACTCTCTATAGAACTGTATACATTTTGTTGGTAACCGGCGACTGGTTGCGCCGCCATGGTGTCCCGGTAAAATATAGGGCTAAATGTAAAGGATTCCTTTATGTACGTTTATTAACTAACGATATAGGTTTTTAATGAGGTGATAATATAAATAACGATGGTGTGGCACCAAATGAAATAGGTGTTGCAGTTGTAACTGCACCTAATAAGCGAATACGACCTAACAAGTTGAATCGTATTCATTTTTATGATCTGAGTGGATTACCCATTAATGGATAATAAACCCGCTGACACTGACACTCCACATGATGTCGTTGAATTAAAGGCACGATATGCGGTGTATATTATGGCAAAGGTGTGTTGTTGGCGCCGGGTGGGCGACCATACCATCTGTCGGCCTGCTCGACAAGCTTTACACAACTGGGTGATAGATAATCTTGAATACTTCTTTATGGATACATTTAATACGTTTTTTAAATGTTGTTGATTTAGTAAAGGTAATTATAAAATTTGAGGCACATAAAATTATATATACACAAAAAGAAGATATTATGTATATTGGTAATTTTGAACAACTCAAAAGAAACTAGAGCGAAATAATAAACAAAGTAATTGTAAAGTGCAAATTCTATTTTCAACGTTACCTATTTGCTTATAAAATGAAGTATCATATATCTTACAACTAACATAAAAATGATTTAGAAAATGTAATTAGTCGATCAGCTTTTACGAGCTCTTTCACTTGCTAGTAATAGAATTTCCCATCATGAAAATTTCTCTCACGATGTGCCAGTCATTGGGGTTATATTTACTGTAAATAGTGTGAATAATAGATGAAACATTTAGGCAGACAGTCAGACACCTTAATAAAGCAGAGTTTGGAGAAGCATAATAAGCCTCACTGGAGAACCCTGTCGTTCCAGAATATCGTTCCGCTGAATGGAGGAGCTCTTAACCTTGTACTTATATCGTCTATGTCTAGCCGGTGCGTGCAAGATGGCTGAATAACGGAAGGGCAAGGTAGCTCGTTTGAATGATGTGACATTGAGGGAATGCGGTCACCGCTGTTACACAAAACCTCACACAATGCCGTTGTTAACTGTATAACTATATTATGTCCTGGTTACGCGAGATAAAGAGATGGTGGCAAGGGACGTACTAAAAAACACCTCGCCGTGGAATTTTGTTTTGTTCTGAAACATTTCCGTAAAAACTTGCTCGAAATCTACTCACTGAAATCAAATCATAAACAGGCCAATGCTCTGTTTGAAATTCTAAAGCATCCTCTAATGTCAAAACAACACGCAACAGTGCATTCCGACCGCCTACTTAGCTAAATGAAAATGATCCTAATAATCCAACCCAGTGATTAAGCAATAGTGACATATCAAATTAGACGGGCAAAATGTAAAGGCTTCCAACGGCCATTACAGGAGTATGATCGGTGGCCACGCGATGGGTGGCCGCGCCCCCTTTCCTTGAAGACCACCTGCTCTAACAGACGTTGTTTGTACACGCTTCGATGACCGTGGGGTGATCGGAATTTTAAACTTGAATAAACCGACATACAAGGACGTTTGACCTCTAAATTTCTTGTGATATTACCCATACACAAACAAACGCTGCATATTCGAAACATAACTATCAACATTATAGTCATGAATGGCTTTATGAAAGCTATGATTGGTATTAATAAGTGTTATCAAGACCACGACGAGTTTGAAAACATGTAATTTAATGAGCAAATGACTGCATTAAAGTAGCAAAAGAAAATTATTGCTTACGCTTTCTAGTTATTTAAATGGCACTAAAAATACCGGTAGCTGCGCGTTGTTTATTTGAATACAAATGATGTTTATATTAGTCTAGATAATTGATCGCATTAAAATTTCAGAGGATCTGAATTTCGTCATTTCACTTTCGATTTAAGACGATTTACATATTTAGATTATGTTCCGGATTCGGTAATATTGCAGTAAAATCTTTATACTGTTATATAAAAGATTGAAAATACGCGTACGATTAAGTGGAAAGTGTGTTAATGCAAAATAATATGCATTTCGGGGATATTAAAAAGGCATTCATATCGTTGCGTAATAAATAGGGGAGTAGAGCAGGATTTCGTACTTGCGTTACCTTCATCAGTGACTTGACATAACATTGTGGCGTAGGTAGAAGCATATTCATGCGACGAGGTGTATGACGTGTAATGGCAGCGGAAGCGAGTTCATCAAACTGGATACCGGAATAAGAGCATGAAGCTAGAAATAATAGGTCGGGGAAAAAGTGTCTTCGTATTATGTTAGTATAAAATTGAAGATTAATAAATTTGGTTGTACTGTTTGTATCTGGCTGGTTTTAATATCAATACTTAGAGGACATTATGATTACTGGTGATGAAAGTGGATGACCTACGACAAGAACGTGCATAAAAGATCTTGGTCAAAGGGTAGTCCAGTTCTACAGACTGTAGCGAAACCCGGATTAACGCGCAATAAGGTGCTGCTGTGTGTATGGTGGGATTGGAAGGGTATCGTTTATTATGACCTTCTACCGCCGGGCCAAACTATCGATTCCGATCTCTACTGCCAACAACTAATGAGATTCAAGCAAGAAATTGAGAAAAAACGGCCGTAATTGCGACATCTTTGGCCAATCAGCAAATGAGCTTGGTTGGAATGTGTTAATGCATCCTCCGTATAGTCCGGATTTTGCACCTTCAAATTTTCATCTGTTCTGGTCTCTTAAGAACTCTTAACATAAACAGAGGACTTTCAAAATTACTGTCGCATTTTTTTTTATCTAAAAGCCCAAGATTTCTACAGCAACGGAATTATGACACTATCTACAAGATGGCAATGTTGATGGTTGAACAAAATGGTACGTAATATTATAATTCAATTTGTATATAAAACACGAAGAAACTTTTTCCCCGACCTATTATTTCTAGCTTCAATATAAATATAATGATAAGTTGATGGATAGTTTTTTTTTTGCTTATATTCTAATAAATACAAGTATGAGAAATTTTAAATTATGAGAGAAGATTGAGAGAGATTCTAACCAAACATGCTTATTAAGTGTATTCAAATTACAACGTGGTTTAATATGGACATACCTTAAAAAAACTAATTAGCTCATATAAAAATACACAGAAGAAGCCAAAACTGTAGCGATGCATTTGCCAGCGTCCCCTTCTCATGCAAAATTCAGAGATGCCGTATCAACACACTTTTTGGGCTGATAGGCGACGGACGACCCACGGCGATCTATTTTAGGTAGATGTTAACCCACTTTTGCACACACCCAGTATTACAAATTAACTGACTTTACCCGACTGGTTGAGTGCTTGTTGAAAATTCAAACATTTTCACATCAATTATCGCACTGTTTTGGAATTCAGGTCATAAACATGCCAATTTTCTATATTTGAATTGGCAGCGCTAAATATCTTAATTAAAATTGATGTTATTTATTAACATTAATTCAATATAATACAAGCTCAAATACATTTTGAATAGTAATAACTTGAGCAGAATGCTCAGAATACCACTAAGTGCTGCCGACACAAATGTTTGATACGTTGAGCTAGTCCAGTGAGTGCAGCGCAGTTGTATTATTCAGCACTGAAAGCGTTATAATGGATGGTTTGCTAGGTTAAAACAAAAATTATATTGCGTGACCCATTGACTAGAATGCAATATTACAATAACCGTCATTGAAATTAATTTTGAAGTGAACCGTGAAGTATTAATAACAACGACCAGAAAGCATCGAACAATATAATTGACGGAAGCACGCGTTGCATGCTAAGAACGATTCAAAGTTGCTGCATAGATGTTAGGGACAGTAACTCTGCGTCCAGTTCTATCGCAGGGTTACCAGCTTTTCCTATTACTTTCACAACATATTTATTTCCATCCATCAACACAATAAGAAAGTTCGACGCTCTTATGTTTATATATATTTTTTTAAATCTATCGTACCGCTTTTTATATAAAAAGACATTCCCTTTCTATTCACTAACTCTGGAATTCCATAAAAAACCATAGAGGTCACGAATATTAGCTGAACTAGCTGAACTAATAAGTGTTTCAATGGGATGGCAACCCTATCTTACATTAGTTTCCGTGTTGCGGTGTTTCCGAGAGAGGTTGCGCAAGCGTGTGCCATCCGAGCACGCGACTGCAGACGAACCGGAAACTGTACTGTAATTTGGATGAGTATCTTGTTATGGATTCTAAGAAACTGTGATAGAATTTAAATTTGATTTTATTGATCTCTTGCCCTAGTTTTTGTAAATTATAAGTATGACATTAACACGTTGGCGGCTGGCCTCGGACATGACGCTCCGCGCCATGCACGAGTACGCAGTCGAATGTACTTAATCAGTCCGCAGAGACCGAAAGGTGTTTTGAAATGAATTTCCTAGTGAGTAAACAAGAATTTCCAATTCCCGTGTCACACCACAACATGTACTATCAGCGACAAACGCACTCCCAGTTAGGTATAATTAAGTTTTATCCGTGTCTGAGGTAGTATTATTAACATTCATGTGGGCCATATTCAGCTCCGTTGCAGAAAGTAGATTTTATTCGTAAAGAAGAACTTAATCACCCCGCTTTTTATAGTATTCAGCGACAGATCTCCGTCGACGACGTCCTTTTTTGTGTCCCATGAATAGTTGAGGTTGAGACTAATTTGATTGGTGTCCAACCAACTTTTTGTTGTTTGTTTGTTTCCCCAAGTTTTTTGAAGCAAAAACTGTCTGCGAAGATATGTTTAGATACGCTTTTATTTACGTTTCTTGTTTGGCATTGAAAACATTTTACATAGAGCTGATGTCAAGCACTAAGCGTATTTCCACGCTTCTTCTATGTTTTATGATACACACATCTCAATATTATGGTAAATCTACCCTCATTCTAATGCTTGAGCTCTATACTTTTTGAATAACGATGTTTTTCCTTATACTAGCACGATTCCCTGCTATTATTTTTATATTAACGTATAATACATTTCTTCACGGCTGTTATCACCCGTCCCTTACACAAGTGGGACACGGCAGGCATTCGTGTGCGACGCGTTACGTTTTTACAACGTTACTACACCTGACACGTAGCAACCGTTTCTTCTTCATTTGGAAGTTGTTTATCCTAGACGGAAATATATTTTACCCGGAGATTTTCTTTCACCCTGTTCGCATTTTTTTATATTTTATTTTGTTTGGAAACGTATTTTTGTGACTGTTTTTGAAAAATTTATTCTGTCTGGGGTGAGCATCGGTGGATGGAAAGTTTTGAAAGAAGTAGCTGTTTTAGTTCTTTTTCACAAAGACATTTTATATAAATATATTAAACTTCAAACATAACAATTTTTGATTTAATTAGAATCAGAAACACTTTGAATCGTCAACTTTTTTAATTTACTTCAATGGTATCGCGACCAAACAGGGTAGAATCGGCAAGAAACTAGACTTGGCTTATATATATATTACATATATATATATATATATATATATATATATATATATATATATGAATATATAATAATATATTAATATATATATTTATATTTATTTCATTGCAGAATATATATTATTTATATTTATTTCATTTTCATTGAAGAAAAAAGCATTGCAGTTATTCAACTGATTACGTTAAGAGTTGAAAATTGCCATTTAAGAAAATCTGTTAAATGCTGACGCCAAACATTGCACACATATTTAAGGTTCATGTTGCCAAATAAACTAGAGCCTTATATAAATTAATTCCTTACTCATAACATATTCTTAGAATATCAATAATCGACCGCGTCTAAGAAGTTAAGGCCTTTAATGCAAACTGATGCAGTTTCTTTGAAATGAAAGCCGCGTCTCTGCCTGGGGTTTTAGTAAGGAATTTCAATTAATATTTAACAACTACAAGCTATGCAGTTATTTCTTCTACCTTACACCTGCCGGATTGCTATGTGGTTTGTTTTTATACCGCTTTCAGAAAAAGCTCTCAGTGTTTAATTTGCATGTCTTTGAAAGTGTGCTTCTCTTGAGCGCTTATTATTTATAGTTTTCAATTGAATGTATCTTCTACAAAATAAGGAGCGTTACCGCAATCAAATTAATGATCAACCTCATTGAGGACAAACGTATCAGTGAAACTAATCACCTTTCGATAAACCAATTAGTTAGAGATCGTTTAAATCGTTTAAAACTCATTTGTGTCCGGGGTCTAACAATCTGACGGAATCGAGATCGATTCATGAATCGATCAATTGAGGTATCGATTCTTGAATCAATAAATTGTTGAAGAATTTTAAGATTATCGGTAGAACATAATTAAAGGTGTTACTCGGTTGTCTTCGAACTTTAGGATCTTTTGGTTTGGCATTTGTTCGTCAATATTAATTCTCTCAATACAGTTTAATTTAATCGCATATCGCAATCGGTATTTTCTGTCACTGCCAAATTGGAAGTCAAAGCATTGCAGTAGATTTCTGTAAGTTATGTTCCTCTACGATCATCAGCAACGTCTTCTCTCAATCTCTTAGAAGGACGTGGAAAGAAAGTGTTTGTAATTGGTCGATAACAATTAACATACCTGCTATGGTGCAGCTACTTCTGTAAATAAGACTTGCACTTTCTACATTTCACGAACGTCACTTCCGCACCTTTCCATGCATTTACAATTCATTCATAATGTGTTTTCATTTGACCTTGCTGGCAGATGTTATCCTTTATGCGTGGCCCGAATCGTAAACAGTGATTCATACCCATCGAGTTGATGATTCATTTATTGAAATTAATATACTCGTTGATATACCTACTGTTTCGCATTGGGCGAGTAGGAAATACTCGGAAGGCAAATTAGGCAATTGATTTTGTTTATTGGTCAATTAAGTTTATCAGTTTTTCCCTAGACAATGAAGGAATTATTAATCGTCATTATTTATTTCATTTGACGGCAAATTTGCGTGAAGTTTATCCTACAAAATGTAACTTTTGACCTAAATGCTTTTATCTAATTGCTCCGCGGAATGGTCAAGAATCATCGCAATGGTGTGATAAATTACATAGTTATAATTTAATTTACACAAATAACCTAAAATGATCTACGAATCTTGAAGCGTCGAGCTGGGACAGAGCGCAATGGCGGTAATTCGGGGAGGCCTATGTCCAGCATTCGCCTGCTTTAAGCTGATGTCTATAGCTGCAGTCATCAGCATATGATGATGATCATGATGAGCTCCGAAAAGTCTCGCGTATAAGTCTTGAGTCCTGAGCCCTAGGATTATTAGCCCTATTGAGCACCTGGTACAGCTACGAGAACCAACCTACTATCATTTTCACCGTATGTATAGAGCTAGACTCGGAACTAAACCTCTGCGGGGGAAGTCAATCAATCAAAAGTCCGATCTCTAATCTGGATAGACACGAAGCTTAGGCAAACCCAATATATCATTGTACACATCGATTACTGCTATGATTCATATGCAACCCTTATTTTCGCAGTTTTAGCATTAAGTTGCATATTAGTCAAATAATTATTACGGACGCGGAAGTGTTGTATGGATGCAAGCTGATTTGTGTATATTATATAATCAAACTGTTCATAAGTAAGATTTTAAGCACTTTAACTTCAGAGCTACTTTAGACGAGGTGTATGACCAAGTCCGTGCTTAACTAGGGTTATTTAAAACATTACGGCTTAACTTAAAGTATAATTTTTCACTCGTGCGAAGCGGGGTCAGACGGTACATGATAAAAAGAATTTAACACAAAAATTAAAAGCTGAACACGAAACGAAACAGTTCCGTTTTTTTTAATTTAGAAAACCATAACTAAATAGCCTTGCACCACGAGGAGTTACATAAAGTTACACACCGCGGTAACACCCATAAAAAGACAGTAATTATGATGGTACACGGGTTGGTAGTTTTGAAGATATTATCACGGAATTATGCATCAGCGTGAACTACTAGCCGGAACTTGAGAAAAGAACGTTGAAACGTTATCGAACTTTGTTTGCGCACGTCATGGTAATCACTCTCTCTCTCTCTTCATTACTTGGGGATATTGGACATATTATTATAAATAGATTATAATGGACATCAATAGTGATGAAACAAAAAATTTTTTAAATAATCACACCGTATATACATAATGGAGGGGTGAATGCAAGGTAAGACCAAGTAGACATTTTTATTTTACATGTTACACTTACTGGGTTAAAACGAAAACTGACCGGTAACAACGAGCCGGAAAAGGCAGTTTCCCACATTCCCATAAATGACTTTACGTTAATTACACCGCGGACAAGATTCTAAAATGCTTTCCATTCATTAACCGAGTTACATGACACCCTAACGAACGGCGCATACCACGGAAATCGAGTATTAACATACAGGTCACATGTGAAGCAAACTTTCGGCAATATTATGAGTTACAAAATTAAACACGCTCATTCATTACAATTGTAAACTTTTACGTAAGATACACACAAATTAACGGCTATTGTGCTAATTGAATTTACTGCGAATGTTAGTGCGATTGGTATAACAAATTATACAATCACAACGAACTAGGCAGTCTCAATTTCAAAATATAACTGCACATTTGAATAACTGTTATTGTAGATACGAGAATTGCACAGTGGCACACCTTTTCAACCCATAAAAACAATACTTAAATAATAGTGACTAATTTTTTTTCCATACAGGGAAAACAATTAAAAATGGGATGGATGATGGCCTTAACCAAGTGACTAATTATTCTTGAAGTGGACGAGATCGATGACCCACACTCGATTCATTTAAGCTAAGGTATTTGAATTGGGTAAAAAGACGAGGTTTAGCAGCCAATCGATAAAGAAAGTGCTAGGTATCTCGCCGCCATTGCTATTCTCATGCACGCACAATTACATTCACGGAATGTTGTACATGCGTGCGTTAAAAGTTAAAACCCATTTGGTATATTAAGTTTCGAGTTATAATCGAGACATGTCCGATTCCGGTAAACGAGTCTGTAACGAGTCGATTGACTCTCGGTTTCGTCGTGCGGAATGTCACCCGCCAACTCGACCCGCATGTTATCTGACCGACGAAGTACAACAAAATATAATGTGGAAGTGACATCTTGTGAGAATTGACTTTGGAGCTATGAATAATCTATTTCAATATGAGCTTATCGGATTTTCCTGTCCTTAGAGATAAGGGTTGGTCTACCGAAATAGAACTGTGGGTTTGTCATTTAATTGTGGTCATGTCAATTTAGTTTATCATTATGCTGGGTACGGATAGCGCGTACATTGGCACGCCTAGTCGGTTACGTGTGTCTTGGAACGCCTTCTAACTCTGTACTTGCTGCTTCGCGTACACTTTGGGGAATGCGAGCCGCGCGAGCCGTGGGCAGTTCGCGACGGCAGTCCACATTAACGCGTATCCAATGTACGCGTGGACAGCGTACCCCGACTACGCGTATACAGGAATGCGTAGTCCGTACCCAGCTTTAGGTTTTAAGGTGGGCCCATAAGGACCTTAGTAGATATGAACTTACGACACAAGCACGTTGACTGCGGGCTTCGAACGTGCCCGTGAGCAAGTGTGTTTTCAGCTCTCAAGCACTCGTTAAGGTACTTAAAAATAAGAAATCAATAAAACTTATCAACGGACCTTGTTTTCTTTGTCCAGGATCTTTGATATTCTGTCCACAATCTTCTTTCAATCTGCAGAATGCAGACAGTTTCCATCCGATCGCAAGACGCAAGCCTTCAAGAAACTCGTCTTGCGGACGCCATCACATACCCGTGAAAAAATAATTCCTCGGTTCATTGTGAAATTGTGTCGAAACTCGTTTTACTTTTTATGGTATAGTTAATTTTGGATCAAAAAGTAACCGACTGCAAAGCCGAGGAGAAGAAATTCTATTTTAAAAATTCTCCTGTATAGTGCTGCACTAAAGATCTACATTAGGATAAAATTGAAAGGAGGTTAATTCTAGAGTTGAATAATGAACAATTTTATCTCCAGAACGAATCTCGTTATCGAACAGCCAATATCTTCCACCAAGGACTGAAGTACATACAAATTGGTGGGTTAACCTTGTCGTAAAATGAAAATAAAAGACCCAATAATTGCGATGCCGTAATATATTGTTATTGCATAACGGACTTGCAAGACATTTTAAGCCCAAAACCGATATGAACCGATATGTTCCGAGTTACGAGGTTATGATTACTGTTGATGATAAATAGTTTATTGCCTTTAAACCTCCATTTGATAGGTATGCGATGTCTCAATTTATTGCGCGTGGGCCGTATGATAGAGTCGAGGTTTGTGGTTGCATTTTCGAGGCGAGCGCTGCAACCAGTTCTTAGGGAATGCGCTTGACCAGAAGAGATACGCCTTGGTTTGTTTTCATTAAAAAAAATGTGCCTTTCATGGAAAAATGTCGAGCACACGCTCACACCTCAAGTAGATTGAACATAAATCGTAAAGTACACATTAACTGGTTATATTGCAGGCTGGATAATGATAATACTTTACATAATTATTACTTTTAAAGCTCATATTCCAGAACACGTAAAGCTTTAAAGCAGTTTTTGTTGAATTGTGCATGTGTACCAATCCTAGTAGCAAATACGTGCATAACCAATACCTTAATTTCAAAATATAATCCAAAGCGCGATCGGCAGAACCGCGAATCAAGGTTCTGTTATTGTTGCATACAAGATAAAAGTGTGCATAATATTGATACCAAGACAATAGAGCTTAAATTACTATGAACTCATAATGATTGCTTATCTAGGCATTGGTATTGGTATTGTCTTTGTACTAAGAGGTTGTAACTTACAAACGACTAATAGCGGTTTAAATCTAAGTTTTAAAAGAACGTTTTGTTTGCTGTAAAATCTCCTGAGATCAATCCTTACGGAACTTCTTATTCTCCAGGCTGAACGGCTGCAGACAACAATACGATTTGTTCACCTTCTGACATGTCGGATTGGATATCTCTAAAAAAAGTACAAGCTCAAAGAGAGATTCTGTATTCTCCAAAATTCGAGGAAGTTAGAATTTATATTGTAAATAGTTTGCAATGCTTTGATACAAGTGGTTCTGGATCTGAGCTCAAGGTGTCATTACAGAAACATTACAGCAGGATGTGTCTAGATGCAAAGGATATAGGTGATAATAAAAACGAAAGTAAATAATAATGTAAGAATATAATATAAATAAAGATAACAATGAAATGTGATGTAGGCGTTCACTGAATACAAGATGTTCAATAGTGAAATGGTGTTAGAGACTATTATGCCACTATTATGCCAGTGCCAAACGCTAACAGGCAATAAATAATCATCAACATGGTGTTAGAATCACCGCGTCTTTGTTCGGGGTTCATTGCCCTCCGCGCTCAGAGGGAATAGGGACAATGGAGGGCTGGAACGCAGTTGCAGGGACTAAGGATGTGTCGCTGTGACTCGAAAAGTTTAGAGCTATCTGCATTAATAAACATAATTTAACAGCTGCTGTGGACGGCGTCGTTGTTTATCGCTTTGAGTGCTGTAAACACAACTCTCGATATGGATCTGCTGGCTCTCAGTCAATGTGTTAATAATACTAGAAGTATTGCTTCGTAAGTCACGCAAATATGGAACGTGCCTTACACAAAGTTCTGCATCAATCAACTTTTTGCATGAAGGGATGAGGCCTGATGAGGCTCATGTACCTGTTATTTCACTGGCACCTCATCTACAAACACCCTTCATACCGAAACAGCAATGCTGCTTCACGACAGAAATAATAGTAATTAAGTACTTCCTACTACTTCTGTGATACTGTTGCTATTACTGTGGTAAAATAGAATCAAAGTTTTAATTTTATTCATACATCGCCACACTTAGATTGACAGATTACTCTGTAATAAAAGTATGAATCGAATTGATTATGCGTGAATCGTAAAGAAAATGGTAAATTGCTACCAGAACTCTTGGTTTCATTGGTTTGGTCTTGGTTTTAAAAAGTACCTACAGTGTTAAAAACATTAATAAAGGGCTAAATACATTAATAATTTAAAAAGGTTGCATATGTTGCATACACTTAGTAGTCTTTTGTAATAATTTAATCAATGCCGAAACCATCATGGAAAAATATATTTGCTCCTGGGAACATCTAGATTATACGAATTGTTGTAATCATTTTACGAACTGGAAGACGAAAAGTAGCAAGACTTTAAAAGATGGACCGCAGAATCGTCAAGATTGCTAAAGATTGGTGGCAGAACAGGGAAGAGACCGATCTTCGTAGAAGCCTTTATGGGAGGAGCAGACGTTGACAACAGGGTCATCATCATCAGCCTATAGAAGTCCATTGCTGGACATAGGCCCCCCTAATGAGCGCCATTGCCATTGTCCTCAGCTCGATAATTAACAGTGTACTTGTTATTAATATTGATTATCACAATTTAGGCTGGGTACAAAAATTTATGTATTTATTTTATGGGTTTGCTTCAGCACATCCCTATCTCAACAAGGGACAATGAAGGACCGCGCGACCGTGATCAAATGGCGTAGCATTGATTTGAAGACGGATTGTTTAACGAGACTTCCGGGTTGCTCTTCAATTATGGACTGTTTTGTTTACTGTCATAGATTACAAAGATCATACATACACTTAGATCAGATTGTAAAAAAAATGCAGGACTGAGATATCCACCGACACATTGCATTTCGTTATATTAGTATTTTGTATCAGTATCTATAAGAGCTTTGGAAACCACCGTTTTTTGTTTTCTTTCAGCTTCGACCTCATATATTTTTTTATTATCCTGCTGTCCAATTGCTGAGCATAAGTTTCCTCCATCTCCTTCAAAGACTTACGATCTCTTGCTGCTTCCCACCAGTTAGTACAAAAAATGAGTTTCTATCATTATCATCCAAGAAAATAATAATCCTCTGAAAATTATTTAATTTTAAAGCAATTCTCAATCAATATAATTTTTTTACTTTTATAGGGTTAAAATTGCAGACAGTCGGTCTGTAGGAAACAGGATTGATGAGATTCACTCAGCAGCCTCGGAATGGACTGCAGTCTGTAAGGGTACTCAAATCAATATTGACATAAAAGCTTTCCGATCATGTTATATTAATCGTGTAATATTACACACGGTGCTGCTTGCCAGTTCTGTTAGCTTGAACTTGGATTGACACGAAAGACGGGTCTTGGCGAAACTATAATATTTCATGAATGGCCGAGAAAGATTGGCAATAAAAGTAATTGGAAAGTATTAAATATTAATCCAACCGAAGACTTAATAATTTTATATTTTAGTTTTGCTTCAATGAACAGCATGACAAATGGCAAGTAGTCTATCAGTGGACTTATTCAGGCTAACAATGATAAATAAGGTTTCCCAATAGGACGTCAAGGTGATTTCTTTAAAAGAAAATTGATCTTGGATACTCGCTTGTAATATTAATACGAATTCTTAAGATGTAATCGCGCAAGAAAAACATCCCATTCCTAAAATAGACTGCACTGCCGGACCGGCAGTACACAAAAGTGTTGTGAGCACACTAGTATATAGAATACCTAATAAGCGGATCGGTTTAAAGCACGAGGTTTCTTAACCCGTGGTGCGGGGTCATCGGCCTCTGTGGCTAAGCGCCGGCGCAGGCCTTATTGTTGTCTATAGAATAGTTTAGACTAGCCTCGTAGCTAGCGATGTTTTGTTTCAAGGCCAGCTGAGAAAATGAGTAATAGCTACCTATCTATTATTGTGCTTTAACGATGACGGTCACTGAATAGGTTCAGCAAACTGATTCTTTTTACCAACAGGCAACATGAATTACTGTTAGTGACTTATAAAGAATATTCGATTATAATATTGAATAACTACATAATAATAACATTCATCCATTCATCCATATATCCATGCTCACAAACTTTCGCATTTATAATATTGGTAGGAACATTATGATTATACAAGAGACTTTCTTAAGCAAAGGAAGAAACTCAATAACATTATAATGTTTTATTGGTTGTGGATCATCAGTATACATATATAATAAGCTAATATATAATGAAGATAAATTGGTTTCTTAATTTCGTAGCTGCTCCATTTTGATAACAATTAGTACTTAATTAAAGTTATCAAAGATCTTCGAAAGATAATTGGTTCACACTGTGCGCGTGTGAACATTAGTAGCGTCTTGCATCACGTAGACAGGGGCGGACAAAATAACGTAATCTTGTGGAAGAAACATTATTAGGTAATGGATGTTGCTGCATATAAACAAAAGCCAAGTACTTTTTTACAAGATAATATGGGTTAGCATTGTAGTCTTTTTATTTGTATTTTTAAGACTCATCATCAGAATTTGCATCGTTGAGGATTAAAATTCAACTCCGAGTCCAAATTATGAAATTAATATAATAAAAATAAATAAATATAAAATAAGTAGACGTTAACAAGTGACATCTAATGATAAAAAGACTGATAATATTTAAAGTAACCATAAGAACTAACTTGTATATTCTTCTATAACTTGTATACAAAGGAACAATATTTATGTAAGGAAAATATTAGAAGACCAGACAAGAAGAGAAGGACAGGAATCAAAAAGATAACTAAAATCTAAGGAAAACCAAAAATAGAAGTAAACAAATAAGAAAAAACACTGATAAATCAATCAATAAGATAAAGGTGACTAATTTGTCAATAATAAAACCAAACGAAGACGAATGGCAGTAGTCGAGATAAAATATTGCACCCAGATTACGAAGACATTCCGTAATCGAAAATGATGATGAAGTCATATTTGAAGAGGCTAGAAAGTGATATAATCGACCACAAGTTAAATTGGTGTTGGCTGTTGACGTTTTTCCTACGGTTGTAAATTATAGAGTAATCATTTTGTTCTTGTTTGCTTTGCTAGTTGTGTGACCTCTAATTTGACGATTGTCAAGAATGTTTGACTTATTATGTATTTAATTTTGATTTCATCTCAAATTCTAGTTTGTTTTGTTTAAGTACAGGTTAAATTAAATAAAGACACTTCCTAGAGGCATATAGGAACACTATCACACCTTGATGTTTATTATTTTGACCAATAGGTATAAGGGAAAGGGTGAAAAAATATACCCACAGACGAACATAGAACCTACCCTTTTTTGGAAGTCGGTTTATAAAAGGGATGGAAGGGGTTCCAACCCCCATCTCCGGAACCCAAGCCAACCTCACCTGCGCGTGGTGCACCCTGCTGTATAACAAACGGGGCTCTGGCGGCAGACTGATTGCGATTTGCGGCAAAGCACAGCCTAACACTGGCTCTGCTATATCCCCTGGACACCTACGGGCAGCAGAGTCGGCGGTGCGAGGAGCTGTGTTTTACGATCCCCAATCCGCATGCAGGATTATGGGCATATCCTATCCTCCTTATAGGGGAGGCCTATGTCCAACAGTGGACTGAATAGGCTGATGTTGAATAGGTAATTGAATAAAAACAACTTAGAAGTCATACATTCAAGTAGAATAATATTCATTTCTTACTTATATGTTAGTCAGTCAATGCAACTGTTTTACATAATGATAATGACAAATTCTAGTAAAATCATCGTTTGCATCTCCTGCAATATGCTATTTATATAGAAGCTGTACAGCAATTTGTTTAATGATCTTTTCATATTACTGTTATAGTCGGACACTGTATTGCGTTGTTCCTTCGTCATGTGACATTATTATTAATCATCATACCATTACTCTGCTAATATACTGCAGTATTTGGTTCGACTATTCGATTTACATTATATTTAAATCAGCATCGCATATTTTAGACTTATCAGTACATAATGTTACTATGATTTCCTGCAAAAATTCAACATAACATTTTATCTTATTTACGTATTACATTCGATTTTAAATACATACATTACATTTATATTGTATGATAAGTTTCGTACTTATTAAATAAAATCACATTCAGAATGACCGACAACATACTCTTTAATATAATAAGTCTGTATCCTATAAATGTATTTTCTTTCTTCTTTCTATTAAGTTGAAAATTTGCAACTTTGTTTCCTTGCAGCAATAGCAGACTTCATTAATGAATGATTTCTGAGCTCTTAAATATGCAATAAGCCGGGATTAAAATTTCACTTCAGCAGCCACTGTTCAATAAAAACTTTGATTCGCGGGTTAAATTGGCCATTGTATCGAACAACATACCATAAACCTTAATCTTAAGCGTGCAAACACTTTCTACGGACCTTGGGCAAAAAGTACTTCCATTGTTAAGTGTGAGCACGTACTCTGTTCGTTCACTTGATTTTTTCTCACCACCTGCGTCTGTAAGATGACTCGCTACAGAAGATGTAACAGTGTAAATTGCGAATACATAAAAATATCATTGAAACAATGTATAGACCACTATACCAAATGAAACAGTTTGTATTTAGTCAGCACTGATAAGCAAGCTCCAAATTCTTGGCTTGGTTTGACTTTGCATTAATCCGAGTTACGTTAGACGTCCTCCCCGTTTGTGATCTAAAATAACCGCATACAATTTAATAGGAAATTGGGAAGTTGCTTAGCGATTTACTTTGAATTAAAAATAATTTTTCTTTCTTATTATAATAGCAGTAAAATCCGCTTGGGAGTAGCACAGGCCTGCAGCAGCAAACGTCCGTGATCTCGGCTAGATCAGTCTCATAATAAATTCCAACATTGTTGTTATTGGTGCGGTTTCTAGAGCGAAAATCGAGTGAGTTTACGTACATGGTACGGTGTTAGAAAGCGTGGGGCGAGCCGATCGACAATTATTGGCAACATCGTGTACACTCGAGATCTGGCTTCTTGCTTCTATTGTTCAGATTGTTCTATTGCCTGTTTAATTACCGGCGAAAGTCTAACGAGAGTTGCGTGAAAGTTTAATACACACGTTGCTCCCACGTGTATTGTCATTACACTTTTTGTTGGCAACCGTTTTGTGTCGTAATTGTTGTTTAGAATTGTGGCGCGTAAAGTAGTAAAATTATGCAAGGTGTTATTCAATGCTTCACAGGCGCAGGTCCGAGTGAGTGAATTCAGTGCGAGCTCTAGATAGATAAGAGAGTTTCACAAGTCTATTTGTTAACACTTAGTGTGCGTATTGTTTGAAAGAGAGCAGGTTAAGAAATATTGGAATAAATAACTTCGTTCGTTTAAATGCCACTCGAAAGCCTCTGGTGTTTAACCAGGCTTGGTATATAACTAGGACTGATATCATAAAACAAACATCATCATCATCATCATCATCATCCACAGCCCGACTTTATCCACTGCTGGATATAGGCCTCCCGGAGTTTGTGCCATCCACCACGGTCTTGTGCTAGTCGTATCCACGATCGCCCGGCGACGCGTACTATGTCGTCGACCCATCTCGCTACTGGTCTTCCGATGCTTCTTTTGCCTGCCCTCGGCCGCCATTCGGTCAATGTTTTGCTCCACCTGTCATCACCACACCTCGCAATGTGTCCCGCCCATCCCCACTTGAGCTCCTTATGTCGATTTCCACATAAAACAAACATTGTTCAATATTTCAATTACACACCAATTTATACAACATTTCTTTCTACTTTCTTAATGTTATTTGAGTTAGTATTATCTTCGACCTTATTGCTGAATTCTTTTAGATAATAAGCAATGATAACCTAATAGAAAACGTTGTTATCTGAATAAATAATTAGTATGCGATAACTAGTGATATCAATAATACTATGAACATCCAAAACATTCATAAATTGTTTTTCGTACCTTGAAATCAAATACTTGAAGAACGGGAGCAGAAAACCACCAGTTACTTGATTGTGGACTTGAGACGATCTATCAATGTTTATTGAAAGTTGGGACTTGGCAAGACCGCCGACTTGCGGTTTTGATGCCACACTTTGTTTAAATTAATGTCATCTCTTAAATTGTTAGCAATTTTTCTTTGTTATTCTTTTAACGGAGTCAATTCATTGCGCAGTAGAAATCTATGGTGCCGATAATCTGATGTGTTTTTTAGATTTTATGAAACTGCTGCGAAATTGAAAGAAAGAAAGAAAAATTCATTTATTTGACCCACAATTCACACAAAATAAGTAGTTACATAGGTAATTCGGTACAGTGTTTTTTATAGGACTTGAAGAGTGAACAAGCATATGATGTTAAGTGGTAACCATTACCTATATATACACAAATACAAAAAGCACGTTTTTTCGAACGTGCTCTAATGCAACCCCCTGCGTCCATCAACTTGAGGCATGAAGATGATAGGCCTCTTGTGCCTGTAATTTGGAATATTTCCGTTTGAGCTCCTATTTTTTGGCATGGTGGCAGTACTTCCCCGGACGAGCCGTCCACAAAGAAATCTACTCCTACTAGTCGTTTTTGGTTATTAAAACAAAGAAAGATTCAAGCAAAATAAAAACAACATATTTGCGTAATAATGAGCACTAAATATTATTTTTTATTGCATGGGGTGATAATAATAATAATGCTGAACAATGCCACACAGCATCATGCATGTAGCCCTAAACTGAGACTAGCTTGTATGTATTATGGGAACAACATGACTGTTAAACTACTTAAATACATACATACGAGTATTATACATAGAAAATACGGGAAATCTCACTCCCACACGGTCAACTGATCCCAATCTAGGCAGAGTCTGTAGTGTACTGTGCGTACCAGAGACTGATAAACGTTCATATAAGTTTATATGACTGTTGGGTGTAAAGTTTTGTATGCTCTACATCCTTTGTAGGTATGTAAGTATATTTATATGATCTACATCTTCCCCTCTCATCTGTGGTATGTATGATAACTGCTAACACGACGACAATGGCCACAAAGTGAAGATGAAATTACGGAAACACTAAGCAATTACAAATTGTTAATTTCAGATTATCTCCCAAAGCGATTAAGTAGTTAATGACTATTGACGATCACTATTGTAGTTTACTTCACATGGGTTTCTTGTATTCATGATGTAGACATTTACAATGAAACGAGGAAATTGATGTTTTTAAATGGATATGTGGAGACAATTGATGAGGGAGAATTTTTTGTGAGTTCTTCGTGTTTGTGATATGACACCCTGGATGTGGATTCAGTTTTAGGCTTGTATTTGAGAACTGAATTCAAAGGTGTAGGTTCAAATATATTTTTCAACTCAGAGAGATGGGTAGATTGTCCACTGATCAAACTAATGAATACGGCCATTAGTGCTCATAATGTCTACATTATATGCTTCTTTGTCCCAACACAGGGGTTTAGTCCTGTTGGAACATGTTATTTTTCATGTTTCATGATATAATACAAGAAGCTTTAGGTCACTTGACGACTGCAGGGCAGCGAACAGCTAGTCTACAGTACTCAGACAAAACGCTACCTGAAGTAAAATTGTTGAAGCAAACCTGATGTTTTCAAAGCTGTGACTGAGCCTGTAGAAAAATAGACCCAATTAAAAGTCCGGCTTATTGTCTTGATAACAAAATAATTACGCAATTACAGAGCCATGCAGACGCAATTAGACGGGTGCTTACTGCTTAGATACGGAATCAACATGAGACCGGTTCTGGTGATGCTATTTTAAGGGCAACCTTCCAAGAAGGCCAAGAATGACTCTTGGGTGCTGTGACTATGAAATCGTTGGGGCAGATTATCTTGATCATATTTATCTGATAATAACAAGTATCTTATCTTTTGTGTATCGTTCTGTATTCAAGCGTTGATTAAATCACCTCAACCACAGGGCGAAGACTTTTCCAATTTTTCAGGATTACTGTGGAGCAAAAATCCATCGTCTATAAATACATGGACTGATGAATGAGGGTGAATTAACTTGTGGGGGCTAACGCAGGCAGCCGATATCAAATCACCTTTTTGGATTGATTAATAAAGATAACAGCCATCTATAAGCTTTTCCATTTATTGAATACATAGTATTAAGTAGCTGGAAGCTGCGCTGCCACACGATGCACTCCAAGAGGAATTAATTGAATTAAGCCACGGGCCCCTCTGGCTCGTTTGACAGGATCTATGTGCAGCGCACACATCAATTTGGGCAATTGGTACTCATGCCGCGTGGAGTGAAGAGGGAGAACGCCTTTGATAGCGGGAAAAATAAGTAAATATTAGACCGATTTCAAAAGGCTTTTGAATGATCAGGGATTGCAGGATTTCGATTTCTGCGTCGGTTAACAAGGTTGCTTTCTTAACAACACCTCTTTCAAGCAGTCTACACATTAAAGGCACCGACATAGCCACTCAGTAAATACGGCAGCAGGGGCTCGGAGACGGACTGTTTCGGCGGCTTTGGTATGTTGACTGCAAAACAACAACTTTGAGGCA
This sequence comes from Horisme vitalbata, assembly GCA_951804965.1. Taxonomy (NCBI): domain Eukaryota; kingdom Metazoa; phylum Arthropoda; class Insecta; order Lepidoptera; family Geometridae; genus Horisme; species Horisme vitalbata. The sequence goes on along the minus strand of OX638092.1, from coordinate 17,128,215 downwards.
ATTAGTTTAAAGAAGCGCTCTCGTTCTTTAATCACGCTTCTATCAATCAATCTAGTCGATAAATTTGTCCAGGTCTCTAGTCTGTAATTTAAAGGACTATGTAACAGTTTAACGCTCAGCGATTATGTTTATTCAAAGTAGCATTACATAAGCTCATTACAAAGCTGAAGCTTAGCAAACCCTGCCAATGAAACCGTTTCGGATAGCAATAAACAAAACAAACTTGATGTAAACACTCCTCATCATGCAACTACTGCGTAAGTATACTATTAAATAATTCAATTGCAATGTAAAATTCTCAGATAAAGAATCACATAGGTTCATCACCGTAACATATTCCGCAATTCAAACGCACGGAAACTTTACCAGCTAAGTGCGAGAAATCGCAGTTATATTTAGAATTCCGTGACCGGTAAGGATTTTTTTTTGTAGAGACATTTAACATGATATTTTGGCAAATAAGATATAGCTATAGTATGTCATTGTCATTTAAGAAGCCTAATTCCTACCCATTGAGTAAGAAATTATCATGAATTTTGGTAGATTCTAAACGGAAGAGATTATAACTTTGTATATTGTTTAACTGAATCCATTCTTTTACCAAAATATCTCGTGAAAAGAGCTGCTTTTTCCGTGTCGTCGTTGTGGGAGACATACAAATTTCAATAATAGGATGTGCGATCTATATTTAGGGGTCGGTACAGAACTCATAAGAAACCTTTTTTTTTTTAATAAGAAACTGAAAATACTTTCAAAGCATCCAACAAGATTGCGATATGTTTCACTTTCACAAAAGATTTCCATCATTGCACTGACAACTTTCCAATACAGATGTACAGAGTGTGATGACCATCCATTCAGACAGCGTTGTCATGCACAAGTCGCACCATCATGCTGTTATATCGGGAAAGTTTTACGGCTTGTTTATTTATTTGAGCAAACGTAGCAGTATAAAGAATACACAAGAATCATACTCGGCATCAAACTACCCTTAAAGATCAACTCAATTCTGTCTGTCTGGCCAAGAAAGACAGTTCACAATTCCAGAATCAGTAAAATTCTTCGGTCTATGTTTTTGGACAGCGTGACATTGTCATAACAGACATTTACAAAATATGTAATTATTACGATTAGATATTTGTTACTTAGATATTTGTAATCTAAGTCTAGCATTCAACTTAGCATTGTGGACATAGTAAAAAATTGGACACTTAACAACTAGACGAGATCAAGGAAACTAATCGACATTTCACAATTTGTTCCATCTTCAAGTACCATCAAAAAATATCAGAAGTGGACTTTTTCTGGCTAACTCTAATGATATAAGTCGTGCACGTTAAGAACTGGCGGTTATTTCTCCAAAAAACAAGTGATAGTAGTATAGAAGTATAGTTACAGTATAACAATTCAATTGAATGCCATGTGACATTTTAACTAAGTAGGTACAAACAAATTATTTTATATTTGCATGCCTTTAGTTGGTAAGACATTGTATGGGACTTCTACAAACAACCTTATACCACTGTAACCCGTGTTTGCAAATAAATATTTTGATTTGATTTGATTTGAAAAAAGAGCCAAGAGGCTCATTTGCAATGATGATTTGGTCGATGCAAGACTCCAAAGCTTGGAACATCGTCGTAAAGTTGCAAGTCTTTCTGTTTTTTATCGGTTACATTTCGGAGAGTGTGCAGCGGAACTGTACAACTTGATTCCACCAGCTCCATTCCACCATCGGACAAGCAGGCCTTCTGCATGGCGACATCGCTATATGGTAGACATACCTCGTATGCGCACAAAGCGGTTCTCTTCCACCTTTATCATGCGCACCGCCAAGGAGCGGAACGCTCTACCCGAGTATGTGTATAACATGGGCATCTTCAAGGTACGAGTGAACAGGTTTCTTCTAGGCAAGCGTGCTCCATCGTAGACTGCATCTTCGCTTAACATCAGGCCAGTTGTAGTCAAACGCAAGCCTATCCAATATAAAAAAAAACTTGCAATAACTAACTCATTACATCACTTTCGATTGCGTTCAACAAAAGCAGACAATAGACAGACGGGTTGTAAAAGCCCTAGGAACTTACAACTGCTGGGAAACTAAAGTTCTCGATGGCGATCACGAACTAGAACACTTGTCCTACTGATTCGACATTGCAAATATTACAGGTAGGTTGTGAAAGGGGGAAAACAGTTCTTCAAACTATCTGGGGTGTGGCGTAATGAGTAGTCAAGCCATCACCTGTGGGTCGGAGGTGCCATGACTGATCAGATAATCAAAAATTATGTTCAGTAAAAGTATGGTTTTCAAGTTATTGACCATTTTTAAAATTCCATAAAAATTACATCCTTGGTCGCTTTTTTCGATGGCATGATCACAAATCAAGGTATATCCTCAGTCTGTTTTTTGCAAAATTCTCTTGGATAGCTATTGTTTTTGTGAGGTTATCTTAATTTTCTTCTTATTTAACATTTTATGATGGAATACATCAAATCATGTCCAATCAGGCTCTACAGCGTCCCGGTCAGTGAGTACCTGGGTGGTCTGAAAAGGTTCCGACATCAACGTGAAGATAGCAGCAAGTTGTAAATAAAAACTAGTAAAATGTAATTGTGCATATTTCACAAAATTTCAGACATTTTGGAAGTGTAATTGTTATTTGTTACAGTCGTATGAGTGAGTGATGTGAGTGTTATTTAATTTTATTTTTGAAAGGCAATACGCCTACACGAATCAAAGATGAGTTGGACTCTGTGTATGGAGACTCTGCACCATCATTTACCACAGTGAAATTTTGGGCAGCTGAATTACGTGACCGTGAGAGCTTGGGAGTCGATGAACGTTCGGGACAACCAAAACCTGCAACTACTGACGATAACTTCGCTAAAGTTCACCAAATGGTGTTAAACGACCGCAGAATTAAAGTGAGAGAGATTTTAGAAAATTTAGGCATGACAAAGCTGCCCAAGCGTTGGGTGCCGCGTTTGCTCACGATAGACCAGAAACACCTCGGTCGCGGTTGCCATGGCGAAAATCCACGAATTACGGTTTGAACTGCTTGACCATTCGCCTTACTCACCAGGTCTAGCTCCAAGCTACTTTTTTAGATCCCTTATTTAAAAATTGCGCACGGAGGACAGGAATTTTCGTCAAATGAGGAGGCTCACCTTTCTGAACAATTACTTTGCAGTTTAAAAGTAGTGTTGTGACGTTATTTGGACTGGTTAGAGAGATGGGAGCATCGCTGGGAGAAGTGTGAAGAGTTAAAAGGAGACTATGAAGTGAAAATAAATATAAATTTTAAGAAAAAATGTCTTGTATCTTTGTTAGGTCGGAAACTTTTCAGACCACCCACGTAAAAACGTAATTTTTAGGGACATTGAGAACTTCTGGCTGATGGCTTCTTTTGTTTATTGCACGCACATCAAAGGCAACGTGATTAACCTCGTGAGATCAAGACCTTTAACCTAGCCATCCAATAATGCAATCAAGCAGAACTAATCAACCACCGCTGACAATAAATTAGGAGAATGTTTTACGATGTGCGTTCTGTTCCAAAGCCAAATGGAACCGCGCCAGTTAAGTGGAATCTTGTTATCTCACTAATATAAAGGTGAAACAGTGAAATGTGCAGTTGTATGTTTTTTCACCTTCACGCCAATTTTTGATGTTCTAGACAAGGCTCAATAAATTAGATAATAACATATGGCTATTTTTTTTCTGAGTGAAGCCGCGAGCGGAAGTGAGTCTGAAACAGCGTATTTTTTTCTCATCAATTATTTTATGTGCGAATGTCTGCGTCTGCGTCTACGTATACAGTGGGTGGGGCAAAATTTTACCTCTTTGAGGGCAGCCTATTCTTTAAAAAAAAACTTTTCCAATTCTAATTAAAAAAAATCTTTTCCATACAATTTCTATTAAACGCCATTCGCCATTGAGTCTATGTATGCAATTCGAACATTAGCCGGGAAATACTCTGTTCTTATTCAATACCACCGATTACCACTTTGCGTCGAATTGCATACATAGACTCAATGAAGTGGCGAATGGAGTTTCATAGATTTTTATTTTTATTTTCGCGAAAACTTACGATTTGATTTTGTTAGTTACTTTGGGAAAAGTGTTCCTTTTGGGAAATAGAGTCAATAGAAAGGAATTAGTTTTGTTTTGTGACAATTTGTGTCAATGTCATTTTCTAGGCTGACAGTATATTTTTTAAATATTCTGAAAAATTTCGTTTTTTTTTACAAAAGAAAAGATGGCTGCCCTCAATGAGGTGAAATGTTGCCCCACCCTGTATATGTAATATATATGGCGTAATATATGGTTGCTATGGAAATACGCAAAAAAAAAACCTTGATGACAATTTATTAGAATGACGTGTGGAAGACAGTATTGATATACCTTGGGAAAGATATTTCGTATGTCACGGTATTATTGAATTTGATGTGCAATATTTGTTGATCTTTGATCAATATTGCACTATTGCATCCAAGCTGTTTGAAAACAATTAGAGATTTCGTTCGGCTTGTAAATTGCAACAAAACAATCTAATCTTTTGAATGTCAAGGATGTATGTAATTATGATTGCAGGTGTTAAAAATAAAACTATTAGAGAAAACAGACAATGTACCGCAACTCAAGGTTACACTAGACCCAATGGCAACAGCAGAGAGAAGCATTCTTACCAATTCTTCTCTGTTTGGTCGCGTTACGAATTGGTGAAAATTTAAATTAAAAAAAAAATACGTTTCAAAGTGTGCTTGCTTGTAAGTGCTGACTGAATAAACGTATTTTGATTTTTGATTTAGATTTTTTGATAAGACTTGTTCTTGAGGAAATTTTCCAATTTTCACTCCAGCAAAGTATTTTTTCATATTAACGTATATTTTAAATCATTCGAAAAGTTTGCGAATCAATCATTTTAGTGTATATTATTATGTTATATTTTGGCACCCGGCTCAGACTAGAGCAGGATCGAGGCGAGTGGCATAATCAAAGGGGGCCTCCCTTGCTTAACCAAGATACTAGGAACGCCGAAGTAAACCACACCACGAGTCAAGCAGTGAGTCAACTAACAGTAGTCCAGTACAGTGCTGAATTAATTTCGCACTACTTTTACGCCTAGACTTGATTCAAGCTTTTTACCCTTTTTCAACACAATAGATCCATAAAATAAGCCTTAAAACAGAACAAAGGACATTTAGTGACAAACAGCATTAAGTTGTTCGAGAAAGAAGATAAGAGACAGCCTTCAGCCAAGGCTGTGCCGATATCACCGGCACAACATTAACCTACAAAAATAAACCGGTCAAAACAATTAATGTGAACGTAAACGAAAACGCAAACGAAACTGCAGGCGTCTATATATATAAGAAGTCGAATGTTTGCCTGAGCCCTGCAATGAAATGTCACAGTAATTAATAACGTCCTCATAACACTTATGCCTGGTCTCTGGCCATAAATAACCTGTTCCGGCGCGAAGGTAGTATCCTATGAGGAATTCCACTTATGCACTTCTCAGTGCGTCCGGCCTGTGCTACTTCAAATACCTTTCAGTGAAAAATGAGCTTTATCTTGCTGCGATTTACTCCATAATTAACTGCCAGTGGCTAGCTTTTTTGTAAGATGGGCTTTAAACTACTATGACATAATTTTACCGATGGTGATGACGATAATCAACGAGTCTGCTATTGGTTCTGATCCTCAAACAAGTACTATCTTCTTCTTCTTTTTTGTATGAGCTAGTGGTCAACTCTGGTGTTGTGAGGTGAGTTTTTAGGCCGCTCGAAAGCCTCTGTCTTGGCTTAATGACTGAAGAGGCCGGGACCAACTTCTTAACGTACCTTCCGATCACAGAAGCGCCCAGATCTAAATGTTACTAAACAATCACCCATCCAAGTAGTGATCAAGCGAAGCGTTGCTTAACAAAGACTATCTGATATAGTGTAGATAAAAAATAGGATTCAGTGTACTTTAAGGTTCGTACTGAACAAAGAAATTTTCAGTTAGAGTTTTGAGTTTAAGAACACTGAAGTATGCAACGCCAGGAGCGCTTTACAAGTAACTTAGTAGGTGATATTCAAGGTTACCTATGCATTAACGATTTTTAGAGAGCTCACTGATTTTAACACTAACTACTGGCCTTTGAGCACTGATATGTTTGGCAGGAGGGTGTTATATCATTTTGATTTTATCACGTTTTCTTACCAAAAAAACTTGTACCAATGAGATCAATTTTGGTGCAAATTTTTTGGTAGGAAAGCGAGTTGGGTTCGACATGATATTCTTGTTGAACCTTTGTATTGTTATTTTCTATGTCGCGAAGGTTGCTATATTGCATAAATACATTCAGTGATTTTATATCTTCAAAAATGTTGAATAGTGCGAGCGAGAGGGAGGTTTGACATGTATGTCACTTTAAATCACACGTTGATTGCTGGCCTCTGAAATGACGCTATGCGCCATGCCCGAGGTCCTCGAGCCGAGAAGAACGTCCTGCAGCAGGTACGACGGTGTGTTATTCAACACTCAAAGCGTTAAAGGCGAATATCATACGAGTCCATGTAGTAAGATACATTTAGCAAAAGTTCTTTTATATTCTATGTAAGTGGCCTAACTGAATCGGAAATTGAATGCTTGCGTGTCGATGGCTGAATTGAGTATTTCTGTTTTGCAAAAGAATCGGTGAACCGAGTCCGATTGTACCGATTAGTGTAATTAGCGTGAAACAAGTTTATAAGAATTGTGAAGGAACTAATTTTAATGTGATTTGATTGACGACTAAATCTATGAAAGTTATGTTGTCTTGTCAAATGCCTGCTCAAGATAACTATCGGAACATTGGCTGCTAAGTGCATTATTGCAGTTCTTCGTCTTTTTACGTTTTGCACTGAGTGAGTCACAAAGATAGGACCTATATTTTTTTTACTACTATAGCCCGCGGCTCCTATCGCGTGGTACCGATGCACCGGTGTAAAAAGTATTATAATATCAATGTGATTTGACTAGAGGGTGCTCTGCGACGTCCGTGTTTAAGTTTACCCCCGCTGCACCCCTTCAGGAACTGAACCCTACATTATGCGAGAAATACATTTATATTATGTACCTGAATTATCCCAATGCAGGGCAAAGGCCTCCCATAAGGAACATAATTTACCTTTAAAATTTCTAGTCTCTAGGATTTACGGGTTAGGCAGTGCGTTGATTGTCACTCAGTCAGTCAGTTTTATAACAGTGTCTTTAAGTCCCATAGATATGAAAGAAGGTATATTAGACCTTTCACATGTATTAAACATAATAAATTTTCCTGGGAAAATGAAAAATTAAACGCGAGGTAGACCTCTCAATTAAACATTATATTTTATTAGTTATGTTGTGCAACAAGCGTAGAACAATCTAGTTTGCACAAGTAAAGAAAGCTGTACTACTAACATTTACAAAGCGATTTGATGCTCTTAACCAAATTAGCGATTCGCGTGATCCAAACGCTCCCTCATTAGTGCACTGTTAGATAAGCAGTTGCAATGTGTACTACACAGGGACCACATAATGAGTAGATTGAGTAGTAGTTTCAATGGTCTTTCTTTATAAGCTACTCTCCAACTCTGTTGATAGAGTTTTTAAGCCGCCCAAAGGTCTCCGAATATAACATTAATATGGGAACCAGAGATCCCTTATAACAACACTAGCCTATATCAGGCCACTGTTGGAAATATACCTCCCCACGCTGGGCATGCCGGTTGGGGATCGCAGGGCACAGCTTCTCGCACCTTCGACGTTGATGCCCGTCGGCAGGGTGATATAGCTGTGCCGGTGTTAGGCTGCGCTATGCCGCAATCAGCCGGCCTCGAGAGCCGATTTTGTTAGTTAGCGGGCACACCGCGGGCAGGGTTCTGAAGATGAAAGTTGGAACCCTTTGCACCTCGACAGAGCACTTAATTATAAGTACCTACCTAAATATGGATAGTAAATTTTATTAGGAATCACTTTTAAATAATTTCGCGTGAGCCGTAAAGAACAAATCATTTCGCATCCAAAAGCTTGTTTCACTATCTGATAGTGACTATCTAGCAAATCAGTAAGAAGGCTACACTCAAAAATACAATGTACTTTTAATCTTAAATTGGTTTTACCAAGCCAGATCCTTAAAGATCTTACTATGATTGCATTCTAAACGTTGCACGGCACAAGGAGCTCTTGAAAATACAGAAAAATCAAACACACGTGTTTAGTTGAATGATTTACAGTCTGCGAGTCATGGACCTTGCTTAGCGAAGGTTACATCCTGCCTATGAATCATTACTTCCTTAATTCAGAGAAAAAATATATTATGTCGTGTTGTGCCGGTCAAGTGTATAAAAGTGGAGTGTGTCGCGGCATTTAATGCTTATGAATTGATAATGATAACACAAATTGTATCTTTCGAAATAAAATCTCAGTAAATATGTACTTGGTTTAGCAATTACCTGTACGAAAGCAAGCAGTAAATGGTAATGGGAAATGTCGCCTCATTAGGAAAGATCTATATTATACCAGTGGATTGCTATAGGCTGATGCTGATGATGAAGCAGAAAACTTAAAGTAAGCGGTTTCCGTAGCCTACAACAAGAATTAGAATATTGAAGTGTATTGGATCGGGAGCTCCTGATGAACTGATTCATTGTGTTGGTTTCCAATCGCTTGAAGTCATGAAATGGAAATGATGTCAAGGGCGTAAACATTGACATTGCTATTGTGGGTGTAGCAAGTAGGTATATCTGGCATTATGTCATCAGTTCACATATTACCAACCAAAAATAAATGGAAGGTATTTTAGAAGTGTCATTAGTAACAGTATATTGTTTAAAGATTTAAAATTTTCCGTAAATTCAGACTCAGTTTACAAAAACTCTGAAGCAACAAAAACTTCCTACGTCAATGATCAAAGGTCTTTATTTTCGGTGTTGCCAAGGTATCCTCTTGAAAACAACAGAACAGCTGATTCTGTGTGACTAAGAACTTATCTCACATCTCACAAGATGCAGCGCCCAGATACGACTTGACTGTTTTGTTTGTTTTGTGTATTTGAATGTGAATAGATGAACATTTAAGCAGAGTTTCTTGCTAATTCTTCTCTGTCTGGACGCGTTACGAATTGGTATAAATTAAAAAAATACGATTCAAAGTGTACTTTAAGTTCCTACTGAAAAAATTTTGAATATTTTAATTTCCAAGGGGCTCCCTGACCGTCCATTGACTGGTGTTTAGACTTTTAATAAACAGAACCCAATTCTTCCCTAAATACTCTGACTTCTTACTATCCAAAAGATCTATCGATATTTGTTCAATGCGTTATGATGAGGTATCAATTTACCATGCGTTTTATTTTGTTAACACTCTGATTGCGGGCCTCGGACATGACGCATTATGCGTCTTAAAAATTCGGTGTTCTGAACTCCCCCATTTGATCTAAATAGTTTCATCGAGAACTTCAAGATAGTTCGAATTCGAACATGTTGAGATAGGAGAAATGATGGATCTGAATGGTGTCATTCATTATACAGGGTGGGGTAAAATTTTACCTCATTGAGGGCAGCTACCTTTTCTTTTGTAGTTAGAAGGTTTTGTTCTTAGAAAACTATAGGTATATTTGGAAGAAAATAACAATTGCATTTTAGGAATTTTGAAAAAATTTACAGTCAGCCTAGAAAATGACATAATTTCAAATTGATTTTATGTGTTGGCAGAATGATGATACCACCGATTAGCTCTTTGCTTCGAAATGAATATGTGAACTTAATGTTATGGCAGTTATTGCGAATGAAGTTTCATCTTACGATTTGATTTGGTAAGATACTTTGTTGAAAAGTCGTTGGAAAATAAAGTTGATCGAGACCAACTTGTTTTTTTTTGACAAATGTCATTTTCTGGGCTGACTGTACATTTTTTCAGAATTCCGAAAATGCAATTGTTTTTTTCTTTAAATAAACCTAGTTTCCTAAAAACAAAACCATCTAACTACAAGAGAAAAGGTGGCTGCCTTCAATGAGGTAAAATTTTGCCCCACCCTGTATATAAATAACGGGTGAAACAATTCATGCGTCTCAAGAACATCAGTGTTACAGAACTTGGGTAGGTACATGTTTGCACAACTTTGACTGTATCATATTAGGCATGTCTGAGTCTGAATGGCCCATTGTACCACTCGCTGCCGAAACTGGTTCGCTCCCATCCATCAAACAGTCCATCTGCGACAACCTTCAGCCTACAATGGGCTGTCTTGCGAGATCCGAACTCGTTTCCTGATGCCATTTCCTTCGGCAAACGATCTAGGTCCATAACCATTAGATTTGGCAGACCGGCTTTTATTGCTCAAATCCCGGTTTAAAATATATCATCACTCAGAAACCAACGGCATTGGCCGCAGAGCCTTTGGTTTACATTATGCTAACTTTATAAATCTAAAAGTTATGTATTAAGTAGGTAATTAGAAAGGGCCAAGATAATAAATTCCTTTTATTCCTTATTTGGTTTAGGCTAAAAGGGTCCATCATTTGTCCGGCTTTTTCAAAGACTATCCGTCCGGCTTTTCTGTTTGTTCGCTTTGCAACCCATATTAGCAATGCTCAGGAAATAACATGATTCATGCATGCGATGTTGATATGAGTTTAACGGCGCCTGACCTTTGGTTTGTACTACGCTCGAATAGTAAATTAGATCCGCTTTATTACGCTGCATTAAGGTCGAAATAAGCTAAGCCAGGCACTGCAATTTTCAATGTTACATAATATAAATATTTTAACCATTTTATACTAAATTGACAAATGATGATGGATCTGATGAATTCATTAGCTGGTGGAATCCGTGGAATTTATGTTTCCCAACCAGTAGCAGTGTTAAGAAAGCTAGGTGTGAATGATGGTAATGCGTCCTTATTACGAAACAAGGCGCGAACAATATACACAAACGAACAAGAAATTTATCAAAGAGCTTGAGCGGCGCTTAAGTAGTTCTTGAACATTATAATACCGAGCCAAGGGCACAAGCTAAATTCTAGGCTGCTGGAGAAAAGTGAACTCTGAGCAAATCTCTACACTGCGTCTTAGAATACATTCCCACTTAAATAATTTAATCGTATCGAAAACTTTGCAAGTCATATTATTATACTAGGCTAAGAAGAATATTTAGTAACACATTCCGGTATTCTTTTACTTTGATGAGTTCAACAATTTGACGACCTCTGTGTCGCAGTGGGCGAAGGTCCGTTTAAGACGCAGAAGGTTGCGGGTTCGATCCCCTTGAGACAAATGTTTTTATGTGTTTTCTATGTTAATATGTAATTATGTTTAGTTTTCCATGATGATGTCCAGCCTTAATAAATATTACGAACGCATCCACCGATCTCCCAGCAAAGTTCACATCAAATCGCAGGCGTCAGATCAAAAAGCTTCATACACATGATCCTTTAATAGGGGCCATATAAAATGGCGTATTGGCAGTTGAAAACCGGTTTAAAACCGGAATATTATAAAACTTACCTAATAACAAAAGGAATGTCGAATGCTACTTCTCATACAGGCTTCATTACAAGTTTACATCAGTATTATCAGATATATCTCTATTCTGTAACGTTCATTGACGGACATTGATTTTTCCCTAATATATAGCACCACCAACTTCTTTGCCGTGCTGCTGGTGACGGGGTCAATGCGGTGAAATGGGCGATGAGCTATAGGCTCAAATCTTAGGCCTGTTTTCATGAACCATGATCTTCAACCTCGACTTTGGGATCCAAGCCATGTGCTGTGCTGGTGTGCACATTGGGCGATGAGCTATACAATTATTAGGCATGAACCACGATCAGAGGTTCCAACCTCTATCTTTGAAACCCAAACCAACAATCCTCACCTGCCCGGGGTTATTTTGATGAATGGATCAGCTGATTGCGGCATAGTGCAGCCTTACACCGACTCCTCTGGCCACCGCCATCATGCCGACAGAGAGCAGGGTCGGTGATATGACAAGTAGGACTTTAAAAAAAAAAAAACACTTCTTACTTCTTGCCCTAAAGAATTTTGAAAATCGGTTCACGATTGACGGAGACATTGGTGATCATAGGGCGAAAATTACAAGTGAGGATGAGGTTTTTGAGTTTTCCGGGAAAAGTACCAATCCCTCAGGAATAAAATTAATATGGGACCACCTGTGAAGTATACTCTATTAAACAAAAAAAGAATTTTTAAAATCGGTCCACAATTGACGGAGTTATCGGTGAACGTACATAAAAAAAAAAAACAAAAAGGTTCCGACGAATTGAGAACCTCCTCCTTTTTGAAGTCGGTTAAAAAGATGTGCTCTACGATCCGAAACCGCAAGACCCGCGTGGGGATTATGGGCATATCCCTCTTCTTATAAGGGAGGCCGATGTTTATAACGCTTTGAGTGCTGAAAACACAACCGTGTAGGAGGCGCAGGTTGTGCAGTCAACGTGTAAAATACGGGCCTTAGTGGTGGATGGAACAAGTGACACAGCGAAGAAGCTCCGACTTTATAAAGTATTCTCGTTGGTATATTAGTGCAGTTAAAATAGGTACTTTCTCATCTGTTTTGCAACTAAGCCTGTACAAGCACCTGATGACAGTGATAATGATAAAAGATACCGATAAGCTATCTAAATAACATTTATCATTTACTTAGTGCATTCCTCTTTTGCTACAATAGTGTTCAATTCAATAAAAATACAAAAATTATAAGAATAATACAAAAAAAATATTAAAAAATTATACTGTACGAAGTTGCGTGAACAATAAAAAAGTTGAACTCTTTTGTTCAATCATCATTTGTAAACTTTATGATTCTCTTGAATTAGGACATTAGGGTTTACAAGGCATGATATTATTTAACTAGGTAGGTACCTACCTTCCTAAATACTCTCTCTCTCTCTCAATATTGGCAGTTCCCAGCGAGTTCCTAGAGGATTCAATTCAATTTTTAAGACCAAACCCTATTCAGATGATATTGCCTACCTACTTACGAAAACAATGAACTTTTTGAGTATTATATATAACATTATATACATGATGTAATGGTATAGGCATTTGCCATCGCGAATAGTATTCACAATGGAACACGACATGACTGCCTGCGACGAATTTGTTTAGCCATGGGCGTAGTTCTAATCTGTTTTATGCCATAGGTAATGAAGGTGAGATTGGCAGGGGCAATATGGAGAATATATTATATTATGGGATTGTCAATGAAGTTACACGAAGGAAACCGAATAAATTTATCGCATCGAGATGTATTAATTGCGAAAGTTTGTGTGTGTATGAGTATGTTTGTGGTCGCTTCACTCCGTAACGGCTGGACGGATTTGGATGAAACTTGGAATATACATACATAGCTTAAGACCTGGATTCACACACATCACATTGGCTATCATCCCGATATCACGCGAGCGAAGCCGCGGGCGGAAGCTAGTAAATGATTTTCTAAGATGACACACTCAATTGAGAAAATGAAAAATATGAACGCATTGTTAGGTTTAAAAAAGTAAATGCATAAATTTTTCATTAATTTCTTCCCAAACAATGCGTTTCTATATTTCATTGTTTTTTGCATTGATTTGTTTCCTAACACTGCGTTTATATCTTTCATTTTCTCTAAGATGTTGTTTGGTCTAGGTCCGGTGCTCTGTGGGACAGATCTTTGCACTATCTGCAATTATTTGTTCCTAGGCGTAAAACTCAAAAAATGCGAGGTTAGTAAGGGACTGTAGGACGTAGTAAATATTTTTGATAGTCATATTATATAAGTACATGTATTTCTGATGATTTTCTGACAGTGCGAGCCAAGCGAGAAAAAGGTGGTGAAACCAAGGCGGGAATCACTTCCTATTTCAAAGTGCGCATACCAATATTTAACAAGCATTTCCTAAGATATAAAGTAATCAGCAAGGTCACTGTCAAGGCCAGGAAAACAGCCGCAATAAATTATGGTGAATGAGTGTTATTGTCATAGCCTTAAGGCCTAGATTTATTCAGAACACGGATTGTTTGCACGTAAGAATAAATAGGGATTGGTCTATTCGACATTGAATATGCTTAATGCTACTTTTGCGAGTTTTATTGACGGCTATTCCGGCTGGTCGTACCTAAAATGGCGTGAATCTAGACACAATAGAAAATCTGTTACGTCGCGTCCAGATACGCTTCGGCATACCTAGTACCTACCAGGATAGAAGATTATTTTGTTGAAGATAGTGGAACGTCGCTCTCTACAGGCAGTTCTGGCTTTAGTTCCGTGCTTCGGAAGGCACGTTAAGCTTTTTCAACCTCCGACATGGCTTTTACAGTCGATAAGCCATGTCGGATGCCTTCAAGCGGCTTAAAAAAAACTGCATAGATTTGGAGCACTTGCTCACAAGAAGAAGAAGAAGAAGAAGTAGGCATAGACATCGATGCCTCTATCTACCCTCTATAATGGTTTCCTCGATAGATTTGTGTACTGAGCAATATCCGAAGATATCCCTAATGGGGAAAATGTCGTGTCGTGATGATATTTTTTAAGATCCTACGCGTACACGAAAACATACCACATGCCTACACCTGACAGGGATAACATTCATTAAGAATAGCCACTGGGCATATTCCAATTCCATGCATACCTGACTGAGCAAACATCAAAACTCTAGATCAATGCACATAAATGCAAATGGCGAGAAGAGAAAAAGGTAATAAAAATATCCGGCCAAAAAGTATCAGGCGTAGCCCCTGCTACATCACTAGACCAAAATATGACGTGAGGTTCGATAACAGTAGGTCAGTTTGTATTTAGAAGTTTACACGCGCGTTTTAAAAGGTAAAAATGTAAATAAGGGCAGGTGGACAGCTGTTTACGTGGGCCTGATTCATTGATTACACCTGTCTGATAACAACTATTTAGTATTCAGGAGGGGCTTTTATTTAAGCGTAATAGTATCTGTGATTCGTGATATCATTATCGTCATCAGCCTATGTAGTCAAATGTTGGACATAGGCCTACCCTGCGCTCAGTCCTCAGCTCGACGCATCCAGCTTCCACCAACAGCCTTTCGGAGATCGCCACTCCACCTGGCCATGGCCTCCATTCGTGTTATTAATAAATAAATAATACATTAGTAATTACTAGCTTCTGCCCGCGGCTTCGCTCGCGTGGTACCGGGATAAAAAGTAGCGTGTGTTTATCCAGGTCACAAACTATGTACTACATTCCAAGTTTCATCTAGCACCGTTCACCCGTTACGGAGTTGGGTGGGGACAAACATACTCACACACACAAACTTTCGTACAAATTATATTTTTAGGGGAACCCTAAGGGAAAAAACGGGACCCTATTTTAGACTCCACTGTATGTCTGTCTCTATCCATCTCACCAGGCTCTATCTCATGAGCAGTGATAGCTAGACAGTTGAAATTTTCACTGATGATGTATTTCTGTTGTCCCTATAACAACAAATATTAAACAGAATAAAATAAATATTTGAGGGGGGCTCCCATACAACAAACATATTTTTTTAGCCTTTTTGCTACGGCCACAGGTAGACCCTTAATATTTAGTTGAATATTCACTTCAAAAATAAATAATTAAAATAAATTAAGGATGGCTCCCATACATATATAATGGTACGGAACCCTTTGTGCAAGAGTCTGACTCGCACAGTTTTATTTAAATATCTTTAATTTGACATACACAGTTAAGATGACCAGTTTAGATAGTTGAGTTAATTAAATAAAAAAAAAACGATTAGTTGTTCTAGGAAGAAGCTGACTAATTATTTCATCAGGCGAATAGCAGATGACTTCCATTTTGAAATTCTTTTTTAATTTATTGCTTTTAATTTTAATGTTAAATGTTGCCATCTTAATTTTAATGCATGCCCATGATGAAGTTTGGCAACTATTACACAATTTTGCATATATTTTTAATCACAAACTATGTATATTCCAATTTTAATCCACATCCTGCAAATGCTGCGGGACATGATCGACACCCGTAGTCAATGTGTTAAAATAAATAAACAATTGAAAACAAAGTTACTCTGAGGCGAGTCTTGGAGTTTAAATATGTTTTTTTTTGTTTACTTTTCATTCCTGTATTATTCAAAAGCTACTGGACCAATTTTGATGGGTCTTTTACAATTCCAAATTACTTTTTGACTTTTTCAAGCTGACATAGATGTATAACTCAACAATCACATACATAGCCATAGAGTATCAGGAACTGCGAGTACACTACGGTAACACAAACCTTGCTTGATAAGGGGTACCTACCAGTAGTATTTTTGTAGATCGGATCAGGCCCGTTTTAAACACATTTTATGACAATCTCTGTGGCGCAGTGGGCAAAGGCCTGCCTGAGACCCAGAAGGATGCGGGTTTGATTCCCGCCATGAGTCAAATATTTGTATGTTCTGTGTCTCAGGTCTGTTTTTTTTTAATAAATACAAGAAAATGTATTTACTTAATTTGAGTATCAGTCCTGTGGTTCCTATAATACAAGCTCTGATTAGTTTGGAGCTATATGATGCTATGTGATAGTATCCAGGATTAAGTCAAAGTCAAAGTTCTTTATTGCGTTCATGTGTACAAAGAGTATTATTGTAATGTACTTTTAAAATATATATACATGAGATGAGGATGGGCAAGGAAACATTTTCGTTTGTGCATTATTAATTCAACTCCTGAAGAGTTTCAGAAGTACCTGTATCTATTACCTAAATAATGTTTCTAGAATATGTACTACTAGGAGAAAATAATAAATTCTTATTACTTTTGTCAAGGCATTATGCCAATCAGAGAAAAGCTATGCAGTAGGCAATGTCCCACACAGCCAAATGCCAAATTTAATTGTAATTTATTGTAATATTAATTGAAATGACACCTTTGACACAATATTTGTGACAGTTGATTAAAAATGGGAGAAACATTTTTTAATCTTGAATAATGGTTGTGTAATTTTATTTCTACTATGGTGTCTATTATAGTAATTATAGAGTTTTCTGACAACTATTGTCATTTTAACCAATATGCGATGGTAATAAGACACAAGTGTAGTGAAATGGAATAAAAGTGAATTTGGTCTGGATTTGATAAAAAAAAAAATACTGATTGTTTTTGTTATAGTCGACTTCATAGCCGAACAGGACCAGACTGAGAACTGGACGAGTAGATTTATAAAGTGTAAGTTGTCTATGTTGCCTCTTATTATTATTATGAACAATATATTGATACTGTTGAAATTTAGGAAAATTTGCCCAGAAGCCATTGAATAAAGAATGAAAATAAAATGAGTAAATAATAACTTAGTTTTAGACAGTGCGATTGTGAGTTGGCTCAGTCAGGTTGGATATATAATTATGAGGATGCAATCCTTAGGAAATTGCTGCAAAATTGTATTATTTTGTTCATTTTATATCTAATCTAAGCAAAAGGTAAATAATAACAAATAAAATGTTATCAAGTATTTAAATGTTATCAACTTTTCATAGAACTTACTATTTTCTAGCTAACTCTAGAAACTATTGTTAATTAAACTGGAATCCATTGGTTCAAAACAAGAATCTGCTGACTCTGTTCTCAGACAATTCACATTCATCAGGGAAAATAGTAGCCTAGATAAATGTAAACAATGAATATCAACAAGGTGTACCTTGAACACTTCAGAGAAGAATCCCGCACCAATCTTCTCCGGTATAAAGTCATCGAAGGGGTACAGGGCTGCCACAGCGGTCCTCAGCGCCGTGCACGAGGATCCTGTCACCCTCCTGTCTCCCACTCTTTCACAATCCTCACTGACACCTGACTCCTTGTCGCATTCATCATCACAACACACGCGTTTCGTCCTCTCCCCATCACGGAACCTCCGCCCTATCCTCGAGTGAGGACCTCTCACGAACCTTCCGCTCTTGGCGGTCTCGTCCAAGTTCGTGAAGCTCTCCGCTATCTTCAGAACTTTGCTTGGCTTCCGCCGCTCGTATCTGCTTCCCACAGTGCACTCGTCTTGCATTCTAACTGTTATGGCTATCCCGTGTCGAACATTGTTCAAGTGTCTTCCACAACACACGGGCCCTTCGCGTTCACCATCTCCACGATAACCGACGGTACTTGTAAATACAAATAACCATTTTATTTCACAAACTGTAAAGTCGATTTTGCGACTGTCACTTTCACAACAATCTTCGGTTATGCTTAGTCCGTCTAGTTTTTGAAAACGCGTACGAATCGTCGAGATTTTTATGTGATGAGACAATTGTTTTTTTCTGCTATACAATCCTATTGACGACGCGCGTTCACGTTCAGGCAAAGTAAAGAAAGCGGAAAGCAAGCAAGCAGCAAGCCAAGCAACACCCACATGACAGTTTGTTTTCTCAATGTTGGCAGCGTTCGGCATTCGTTGAAGGTTGGTTTCGTTTGGTTGTCAGCATTATAAGATGCGTTCACAAAAATAGGCTGTGAAGTCAAGAAGCAAGCAATATGTATTGTCGTTGTATTTAACGTTATTTCATTAACGCGTTATTTATGATAAACACATTACATAAATCGAGCAGCAGCATCGACACGTTGCATGTCATTGGATGTCGTTCTTGTGTCGGGTACTTACCAGATCCCATTACCAAAATAACTCTAAACTCATACGTGCCATGAGGTCTTTGGTAATGACCTCATTTCCTAGCTTCTTATTATAAGAAAAAGCTAGTGGACATTCGGCGTAGGAGCGCGGGCGCGATAGCGGCGTATACACACACCGCGTGTTTAGCCCTGCGTTCTATTCTTGCGTTTGACTTTAGTAGTATTTTGAAAGGAGGAAAACTATTTAGTTTGCCAATGTTGGCAAGATGACATGATATATGTTTTACGGCATATTTACTATCAATAAATTACTTATTTACATTACTCACATAACATTTACCTACTAGGTACCACTTTATCCTCCCTATATTTTCCCCAATAGATACCTTAATTTTGTAATCGGGATTCTCCATTTCCCAAATGTCTGGTCTTATATGAATTTCATAAATAAATTGATCAATATCGAAATTATATCATTCTCCATTTCGTCGAACGTGCGTAGGTACACACTACCGAAAGACACGATTAATAAAAAAAATATAATATCAAACAATAATTATTGTAAATACAACACTTGCTCTGGCCGGTGCAAAGGCAAAAATCAAAAAACAATGCAAAGTAAAACATGTTCGACTCGCTACTGCCGCATGACCGGCATGACGATTCAGCCGATTAGTCGGCCTCTTTACAACCGAATCATCGGCTAGTCGGCCAAAGTCATATTTAGCTCATCTCTATACATAATATTACTGTGTTTTTGTAGAATTGTAGGTAGGTCTATCTATAATAAAATAAGGTACCTAGTACAAAAAGGTTTTTTTCTGCCATATTTCGGACTATTTAGACCTTAGGTTCGGATCTTTTTCTGTTTGACTGCCGGTAACATCTAGCACGCTAGACTCACGCACGCTATTGTGTGTGTATGCTCAAGTCAACCTGCGGTGTGCCTTGGCGGGCTATAGGTACAGTAAGATGGATGGATGTAACACTATTTAAAAAAAAATTGAAATATTTCCTTGTTATACCTAACTATATACCTAACTTCCTACACGCAGAATTTTTTATATTAATCTTTGAAAACGAAAAAAAATCCCGCTTTTTTTTGCAAAACCACGACGCTAATTCAAAAATGAAACAACTTTTGAGAAAACTAACATTTTTATTTTAATATTCTATTTATTAGCTTTACATTAGAGCCAAAAAACCCACACAAATTACCTATATTTATTTATAGTTCACATCCATCTAAAACTAACGTGATTTCGACAGTATAGCAAATGTTGCGGCCATTTTGCGGAATGCGCAAATCGCAAAATGGCACCGATGTGGCAGGTGACTCTTACTTTATTAACTACCGGCTAGTTTGATACAGATTTAAAAGGCACTGACTGATTATGATTGCCAGTAATAAATAAAAAAAAAAAAACTATCCTGAAAAGGTCCAAAATGGCGATGTTAATCATATTATATTCTTTTCCTGCAGTTAATATGAACAAAAAGCCCCCCCAGGTGCAAAATTGCACATCTGTCAAAAGCGAAATGGCGCGAATTTTTAAATGCACTTTTTATGTAAACACACGATTTTCACTTTTTTTTTCTCGATGTTTTTTCGAGAAACCAATGTTAAAATTTAATTGTTCTAGAATCGAGACCGCTAGAAAAATCTGTTTTTAAGTGTTTTTCAATAGTTTTCTTGTTTTTTTTTATTAAAGTTGTTATCCGAAAAAAAAGTTTATATATTTATCTATTTCTAAAATAAAAAAATAAAATTTAAAACGTTGTAATTTAAATTTATAGCACTGAAAGGCACATACAAGTTAAATAAAACTAATCTCTAGGACCTCTAGTATGCCTAACATTATCAAAAACTCAATCTGTATACAAAACATAACACTTATAACCATAAAATCGGCCACATGTGTCAGCAATATACATGAGTTCGGCGTGGGTCGGTAACTTGAGATGTTAATTACATCAGACGTGTTTATCGGAGCAACTGTTTATTATTTGAGTCGTGTAATATCATGTGTTCTGTACACTTTTTTAAAGTTAAAACAATATAGTCATTATACATACTTTCAAAATAACGACCGAAAAAACGTACGATTTACGTCAGAACGATCGACCTTTTAAAGGTGGCTGACAGATAAAGGGAAGCAAACTAATAATATAAATATATAGCCTTATTTTTTGTTAATATCATGGATGTACATAAATTATCCTTTTTATCCTTCATTAACCCTCCTGATCCTTTTCCAAATTTGGTTAGCTCAATAATTGTTGTAGTTTCCCAATTTTTTTATAAAAATAAAAAATGTAAAATACAAAAGACATAAAATGGCAAATGCACAAACCGTGCGACGCCACGAAAAATAAAGGTCCAAAATAAGAAACGTCAAAATTTCAAACTGGCGCCAATATGTCGACTGCCCCTCCGTTTACTCCAATGTTTGCGAAGTGAGAAACCAGAAATGTATACTTAGTATAGAAGTATATCTATCATCATCATCATCATCATCAGGCTATAGCAGTCCACTGCTGGACATAGGCCTCCCCTAATGAGCGCCATTGCGCCCTGTCCTGAGCTCGACGCATCCAGCTTCTACCAGCAGCCTTTCGCAGATCGTCACCCCACCTGGCCGGAGGGCGTCCTACACTACGTTTGCCGAGCCGCAAACGTAGAAACTTCGAGAAGGACCCCAAGAGGAGGATTCAGCTGGGTTGGGCAGCATTTGGAAAACTACATCGAGTTTTCTCGTCACCCATACCGCAATGTTTGAAAACGAAAGTTTCCAATCAGTGCGTCCTAGCGTGCGAGGGGGTTGATAGGTCGAGTGGGGTATCAAATGAAAAGGCTTGATTTGAACAGTATATAACCGTTATGATATCATGATTTAGGATGAAAAATGTCCAAAAAATGACCATACCCTCCCACCCCTTAACTCCAAAGTTTGCGAAGTGAGTAACCTGAAATTTATACATTTTATAGAAGTACTTACCTATATTTATATTTTACTGGTAAATTATAGCAGTCTCCAGCTTATATGATTTTGTAGAAACCTCAATAAATGTAAGGACATCTGTGGTCAAGCTATAAAGCAAGTTACACGGTCAAAAATGGTGTTATCTGTAAGGCCCTAATTTGCCAATTCTAAAGCCGGTTCTATTTTTCTATAGGACGTACAGATTTTAATTATGAAGAAACCTTACTAATTAGTATCGCACGCTATTGACGTCACCCATGCCCATAGAAATCTTTTCTGGACACTCAACTCTCGTTTGCTATAAATTTCGTAGCGCGGGTGCACAACGCTGCGCCTACTACTCCAAGGTAACTACTTCTCATTATGGCCTGTGCTAAGGCATTGTAAAATCTAGTAGCCCAGTCTTGAAACCTTTTTTGTTAGTATGTTCAACAAACTAATATTAAATTGTCAAAAGAATGACACTTAGGTCACGTATGTGATGTGATCTACCTCGGTAAGTTGTTTAATGATCTAGGGGTTCATATTTTTTCCCGTACACGTACATTTATCTGGGGTCACGGAAGCGACCCCGCCGAGTCGAGCAGGCGAAGCCGTAGCATACCTTTATACGAAACAACTCGGCATTTTTCAGGCACGTATAACTTCGTCACAGCTTTAAACACTGTGCTGAAAATTATATCACAGAGACATCTTACCGGCCATTTGACGACCTCTGTGGCGCAGTGGGCGCCTGAGACGCAGAAGGTTGCGGGTTCGATTCCCACTGTGGGACAAATGTTTGCATGTTCTGCAGATATTTGTCTCAGGTCTGGGTGTTTTTTATGTAGGATATGTATGTATTTACAATTAAAAATACAAGCTGTGCTTGGTTTGGGGCTACATGATGCTGTGCGTGTGATAACCTCCAGCATTATTTATTTAATTATTTTATTTATTTAATGGGTGTTGCTGTAATGGTGATATTAAATGAACACACGGGTAGTATTACTTGTCAGTAATTATAAAAATGTAATCCTAATGCTAAAGTCAATTTTTTAAACAAAATAAATCACCAATAAGGTAAAAAAATAATAATCATGCTTTGTACCATACGCGCGCTTCTAAACAGACGTACGTGACGTTGGCAATGGTAAGTAGCCCATTTATACAGCATGATTCAATTTGTTATAACTTATTTGTGATTTATGTTGTTTGAATTTATTTTTTCAAAAATGGACCTTAGCTTTTGCATTTAATATTTATGATTACTAACAAGTAGCACTCCTGTCTGTTCATTTAATGTCGACATTACAGCAACACCCTGTATTGATTTACAAAGTGTTGTGTTCTTAGCAATAATAGTTTTCAAGATATATACCATCAAAATTCTGTCAGTGACCGATATCAGTTAAGTACCACCCTCTTCTAAATCAGCATTTCTCATCATCTTCTAACCTTGACATATCAACAAAGGCTAATACAATTAAACAACTCTCATTACACAAACCTCCCCCTGTTTCTGTTCCTTTCAGTTTTAGTCTATTTTCCGATGTTAAAAAGAGCGTGACATCCATTTCTTCCAAAGCAGTTGGCAATGACAACATCAGTCGCAATATGTTGGTGCCCATACTCGACGATATCATCCATGTCCTTTCCCATATCCTTAACTTCTCTATATCTAGTGGGGCTTTTCCTTCTGTCTGGAAAAATGCCCATATTATTCCACTACCTAAAAAGTCTAATCCTTCCTCGTTCTCAGAATATCGGCCAATATCCATTCTTCCATTCCTGTCGAAAGTTCTAGAACGCCTAGTCCACCACCAATTGAGTGCTTATTTAACTAGTAACTGCCACATGAATCCTCTCCATTCCGGGTTTCGTCGTGGTCATAGCACAACGACGGCCTTAATCAGGGCCGTCGTTGTGCTATGACCACGACGAAATCACCGATGATATCCGTCAGGGTATGGACATTGGACTTGTGACTGTGTTGTCATTATAAGACTTTAGTAATGCATTTAATAATGTAGACTTCGACGTTCTTCTGGCTGTCCTTCGATATTATAACATATCTCCAACGGCTATGGACTGGTTTCAAAGTTATCTGTATGGTCGCCGGCAGCGGATCCGTTCTGGTGAATCTTTTTCATCGTGGTCTGATCTTACTGCCGGTGTCCCTCAGGGCGGCGTTCTTTCACCTCTTCTTTTTGCTATTTTCATTAACTCAATATCTCCTTCCTACCACCTTTACGCAGATGACCTTCCAATCTATACGCAAGTTCCCGTTGCTAGCATAACTGCAGGCATTGCAGGCATTAGTGCTATTACGATGACTTTGCGGAGATTCTTGTGTGGAGTAAAGCCTTCGGTCTCAAAGTCAATCCAAATAAGACTCAGGTTAAAGTTGTTGGCAGTTCCAGGATGTCATCAAGAATTGACTGGCCCTCTCTTCCTCCTGTTGTTTTTGATGGCATCACTATACCTGTTAGTCATACTGTAAAAAATCTAGGTGTGTGGCTAGACAGAGATCTTTCATGGGAACCTCATTTAGCTGAATTAAGCAGAAAGATGTTTGCCTCTGCTGCATCCTTAACACGTTCGAGGGCGGTACGTAATTGAACGTCAGACATTTTCAGTATGATATGACAGAACGTATAGTGTCGTTATGAAAAAACACTTTGTATTGGGCAGACCGTGTACACACGATGCTTCGTAATGTTAAATCCTATTAACTAACTCTAAGCGTCACATCATACAAAAATTTCAAATTCCTACAGTCGCATTGTGTACGTTAAAATTCACTCCAATGAGTGGTGGTATCTCTGTGTAATGACCCACACACACAAATACACACCGTTATTACACGTCCTCAACTCATCGTCGCTCCATACATTCAGTGGAGTAGCGTCATGGGAGGTGAGAGCGTACGTCGGTTTTACCAAAGATGTGAATAATAGTCGATACCGTAAGTACCTACCTCCAAATATATTACCATAAAATAGTTACTGCGTTGCAAAGTTTAGCTGGGATATCTTGTTTATTGCTAAGGGATACTTGTAAAAAGGTGTATAAGTATTTTATGTATTTATTATTATGTAGTCTATAGTTTATATAAAGTAATATTACTTATATAGGTAATTTTTCTGATATATATCAATCATGCGGTTCCCATAACACAAGCTCTGCTTAGTTTGAGGCTACATGATGCTGTGTGATGGTCCAGCATTGTTTATTTATTTAATTAGGTATATGATGTATGTTCTTGTATGTACTACGCCATCTTTTGTTTATTGTGATATCATGTCCATCCAAAGGTTGTCTGGAAGAGATCTATTTAAGCGATAAGACCGTCCATTTTACGTTTTTGAATTGTATTTTTTCCAGCAAACTGCTGAATTTTTCTGATATTCAATAAAGAATTTATCTAACTATCTTGTGTAATTTGTTGTTCTTTGTGTTTTAAATGGACAGACGTAAGAAAAATGACAGGAATCTTTTCGAAGACCTATCTGACTCCTCTCCGAAGGAGGATCCCTACCATGACGACGGAGAATATGGATCTGAGTCTGATCATGTTATAAAACGACCAACGTTAGTAGGCGTTGTGTAACTGATAAGCCTTTTCACCATAATTTTGTACGACAGAACGTTTATCACGATCGACGTCAAAAAACGTTGTGCCATTAATGCATTAAGATCTACGAATTATATGTGATAGAACGTCTTTGTACGTTCGACATTGTCATACGTTATTATACGTTGTGTCATATGAGGTATATATTTTTATGTTAAAATTGAAGAAACGTATTTACACGAGTGACGTTTGAAAACGTTACTGTCACAATACGCTGAAATATATGTAATAAGTATCGTGCTACGTATACAGACGTCGTCTGAAAATGTATGGAAGTTTTTAGTGTCATATTACAGACCACCGCGAATCGGGCACCGCGCTCGAACGTGTTAAGAAGACTGGGGAATTTTCTTCCTACATCTACCAAAGTTACGTTAGCACAGTCCTTATTACTCCCTATTCTTGACTATGCCGACGCTTGCTATCCTAATATTATTGAAAAGCTTGAAAAACTTGAACGCCTTCAAGATCTGTCCATCAGACTCATTTTCGGTCTGCGCAAGTATGACCATGTCTCTGAGTTTCAAAAGTGGTTACCCATTCGTGAGCGCAGAAATACTCACATTCTCTCTCTTTTGTACAGTATCCTCTTCAACCCTTCCTCTCCTTCTTATCTCAAGAAGCGCTTTGTATATCTTTTCCAATCCAATTCTCGCACATTACGCTCCTCTGAGACTTTACAACTTCAATCACCTGTACACACTTCCACTTTCTATTCTCACTCTTTTACTGTTCAAGCTGTTCGTCTTTGGAATTATCTCCTTGTCAACATCAGAACTGCTCAATCTCAGCCTATCTTCAAAAAGCTTTTGTTTAACTTTCATTCATATGTTTCACATGACGCTTGAAATGAAATTTTCGTCATTGTTTTATAGTATCTGTCTATCTATTTTAATATATTTATTAGTTTATTATAATTTGGTTCCCTAGTAATTTATAGTAAATATTAGTATGTATTATTTAATTAGTATGTAGTGTAAGTACATGTAGCTATTTATGTTTATGTATATTATAATTATAGTATTCAATAATCCTAGTCATCAAGGGATAAATTTGTGTTTATTGATATTTTCACCATCGTCTACTTTAGTCTTATTAATCCAGTCCCTCCAAAGGTTGTCTGGAAGAGATCGCTCTAAGCGATAAGACCGCCCATTGTACTTTCAGTATAAGTTATTGTTTGTTTTGTATTTTATGTTTAAGTTAGTGTGTGAGTACAATAAATCTATCTATCTATCTATCTTGTCTGTCGGGAGCCGATATCGGCTCCTCGGTACCTGCCCGGTTTATATCCTATAAATAAAGCTAGAAATTGTGTCACATGTCACTATGACATTGACTTTTATTACGATCTAGACAGACAGGGCTTCCAAATAAAGCAAGAATCACCTGCCACATCGGTACCTTATGATTTTTATGACGTTAATAGTTTGCGGTTCGCGCATTCCGCAAAATGGCCGCGACATTTGCCATACTGTCGAAATCACGCTATTTTTAGATGGATGTGAACTATAAATAAATATAGGTAATTTATGTGGGTTTTTTGGCTTTAATGTAAATCTAATAAATAGAATATTAAAATAAAAATGCTAGTTTTCTCAAAAGTGGTTTAAATTTTGAATTATCATCGTGTTTTTGCAAAAAAAAAGCGGGTTTTTTTCGTTTTCAAAGATTAATTGAAAAAATTCTGCGTGTAGGAAGTTAGATTTAAGTACTTAATTACATTTTTAACCATAAAACATTTTAAAAAAAAATAATGGTGTTAGAGAAAAATACTTAAAATAATGACCATAACCTTGCGCGACATGTTTCGCGCGGTTGGCTCGACAGTGGTGTCATCTTGCGAGGCGCAACAGATAAGCGGAATGACCATATTTTGCCACTCATTCATGATCATGATCATCAAAAGTCTTAGCGAACGGAAACGGTAACGGTATCAACAGAAGTTTTTATTCTTTATTTAAATTCGAAATAGTTGTGTATCCGGCTTTAAAGGTATTTTTAGGCCGGTACTCCTTGCTGTTGGTGTGGTTGGGAATTATAAAAGTTGGAATAAAATTAAATGTGTAGAATGAATGAAATCGAAATGGAATCGGACTGGAATCGGAATGGAATCGGAATGGATTCGGAATGTTATCGGAATGGATTCGGAATTAAGTAGTAAACATTACCTATACCAAAGTATTGGTTCGTAGGTCATTTTCAATTTTAAATAAAACAAAAAAACAATTTCAATTAATTTATGCTGACGTCTACATACTTAATTTCAATGTATAGCTTTATATCACACAATGGAAACTTAATGATGTCAACCTGATACTAAATTAGCTGAAAATTTATCGAGATAATTGAAATTTTGAGCTTGTTTAGTTCAGATTTGCTTCCACGATGGATAAATCTCTATGATTTATTGAAATCAACAATTATAGCCATCATTAGTCACAACTGATCTACAAACTATTCAAAATGTAACGCTCAATAGCTATAAATACAAATATAATTATTGCTGTTGCGGTTTTATTTCTAGCTTACTTTAAACTAATTAAATTTTACATTGATCTCAAAATGAGTACCTATTCGTCTTTTTCTTACCTAAATTCTTTATTAACTATTCATATTCTTATTGATAGTATTGCTTGATCAGAGAAAACATTGCCTTCCCGTAAAAACCATTACTTAAGTATATACATACACTGCTAACTAGTATCATTTTTATTAAAGCAACCATTACATGGTGCAATCCAATCAACACAATTTTTATGCAATTATTTCCTCACCCAGTCAAGTCATGATTTGCATTTACAATACATAACAGATAGGTAAGTCCATTCAAGTTTAAGTTTATTTTCAAAATATTAGGCAAGTAGGTAAAAACACAAAAAAAAACTTAGAAATTATGCTAGCTACAAAATATCAGCTTATTTACTTTGTACAAATGTTAAATTAACCTAATTTGTTTTGTGTGATATTTTTGCGCAAACAGTTAAACACCTCTGATTATTAATTGCTATTAATTATTATAAAGATAGTGCAGTCTATGAAAACGTAACTAACTTATTATTTAATCTTATGTACCTACTTATCTTGTAAATCACAAATTTTCTAAATGATAGATGGTTTCAGCACCTATCTTTGAATATTGTGCCTTCATGACATTGTTAGCATTATCTATGTAACTTATTATGGGGACAAAACTGATCTTAGAGAACTTACTATGCTGATTTATTCTAAAAAGGATTGAAAATCAATTTCAAAGAACTAAAAAAAGACTTAATAAGAGGCAAATAAGTAAGAACCTAATCGTTCAAAATAATTAAAATATATAACAATATTGATTAAAATTGGTGTTCTGGGATAAAAAAAAAGAAACGGCATAATAAACCTTGGTGGAATATAAGGTTTTTAAACTTACTAATACAAAGCTGCTGCAACAAGAACCATTGATTCACAACCATTCTCAACATTATCAACCGTCTTGATCTAAATAGTATTCCAATATCCTAGAACCACACTGTCCTTACCATAAACTCTATACGAACTACACAAGAGATTACGTTCTTCAAAATAGAAAGAAGAAAGTGCCTTCCACTTCGAAAAATGACAAGGAACTTTCATCAGCTCGTAGTAAATTGTCACAGTACAGCTTGATTTTAACAGATAATATACTTAAAAAATATTTTGAAAAGTTTAAGGCATGAATATGTTTCGATGTAATGAGATAAGTATTAATTTTTAAATTTATAATAATAATATTTTTAAACAGTTAATATTTTTTGTGAACTTTAAGAAATATGAAACTCTACGATATTTACATGATAAAAATTAGGTGAAGTAATATAAGGTAGGTACTTACCTATCTAATGAATTAATTAGCTCATTAGAATTGTACTATGGATTTAAAGAAGCCAAAGTTTTAAAACTCAACATTATGTAACAAACAAACAGAAGGTACTAATATGTCTAAATAATGATGGCTCAAGTACAAGCATTAATTTTACAGAACTGCCTAAACAACAATATTAGATAGTTTTTAGGCGATTGTGTCTATCTATGAACTTTGTAATTGATTTAACTATTTTCTCTCGCATAATGCTGGGGCTGAGCTTGCGTCGCTTTTGTGTATTGTCGTCCTCTTTTTACAAACAAAATAAAAAGTTTGACATCAATGAACAAACACTCATAATCAAAGGACGCAAATAAAGCCCCAGGCACCTAAATATTATATAACAATTAAAAACGTTTTACGGTGTAGTTACAAAAATAAAGCACGATTACAAAAGTGCCTTACAATCTAGGTTTCCTATAATTTGTTCTAAGCTTTATTATTTCATAGCTATACAAGGGTAAGGGTAAAACAATTGCTTAATATTGAACAAGAAATCATCTCGGTATGATATAGTGGATGATAAGAAGGTGAACGAGGAGATACAGTGGTATTCGTAGTACTGGTTGACTGTTTGTTTGGTCTTGACATTCACCTGTAATAAAAAAAAAATGTTTAGGTAGGTACGGTCGCAAAATCACAAGTCGGTAACCTACTTACTAATCATTCTAGTGACTATTTATAGGTTCAGTCCACTGCGTATAATAGGTAAAATCTTTCAGTTGATGCTAAGTAATCATAGCCATGTGTTAGAAATATAGATGTAAGGCCGGTTTAAAACCAATTAAACCAATCCGTTTAAAACGAAAAAAAAAAGTTTAAAACTGAAATTAACAATTTTTTTCGATTTAAAACGGCCGATGTATTTATAATAAAGAAAAACATATTTTCTTTATTATAAATACATTTCCTTGATTTTATCGAGGTAGGGATATAACGGAGTATATATAATCGGTGTAACGTTTTTTTAAATGTGTGATATTGATATATACCTACTTAGCGGGTTTAATTCTAGTTGGTCTGTCCGACCAAGCGTAGATAGAAATATAAATTCTTCATTGTAGGTACACCAAAATGTTCAATAATATTCAAGTAAAATTTGCAATAAAATACAAGTACCATGGGTGGTCTTTTTTTTTTTTTATAATAAATAGGCTTACGTTTGACTGCATTTCGCCTGATGGTAAGCGAAGATGCAGTCTACGATGGAGCACGCTTGCCTAGAAGGAACCTGTTCACTCGAGACTTGAAGACACCCAGAACTTATCTCATCGCTTAGACTTATCGCTAAAAGCGATCTCTTCCAGACATCTTTTGGATTTGGACACGAAAGCACGTTAAAGAAAAGAAGGCGGTGTACATACGACAGTAGCTACATAAATAATATCATACACATACCTAAAGTAGGTATTACCTAACTAAGCTATAAAAACTAAAAGTGTTGCTGAATAAACATTTTTTTCATTGTTTTCAAACGATGTAAATAAATCAATTTGATTCGGTTTAAAACCAAACTCACACTCTCGCACTCTCGTTGACGTCGTCGTCACTCGTGTGGTGACTCGACCGTTGCAATGTGTCCTACACATATGCACACACATACACTACCGCGCGCGGCCGCCTTTGTAGGCGAGTTTTAAACAGTTTAAATAGATTTATTTGCGGTTTAAAACGGCAACATTTTATTTAAAACGTTTTAAATCGGTTGATTTACATCTATAGTTTGAAACCAACCTTTCCTTGCTTGCAACAACCAGCAGTCATATTTCTAAACAACTGTTTGGTTGTCGTAAGTTAAATACTAGATCGCACCACAAACCATCACGCTATCGATGCGATAAAGTTGTTAATTAATCTCTAAACAAGACTAAGTTATTTCATAGCTCAGAAAAGATGCATAAGAGTTTAAAGCAAAAGCAATGTTTGGTCTTAAACAAGTTGACATCTGTAAGGATGTTCTCAAGCAATGGCGTATTCTAACCCTTCCATCCAAGTTTAAATTATTGAAGTTGCAACTTTTGTTGAAAGTAACTTTCACCTCTTCGATCCGACCCCACAGGCAGTCGTCTGGAGGATACACTGTGACATATGCCAAGCAAAACCGCATAAGTGTGTTCGCAACCATGTCCCCTTGTCAATCCGTTTTGTCGATAATTTGAGTGTGTTCAAAAAATATCTCACTAAGCGTTTATAGGAAAAAGCTTATTACTAGATTGAAGATTTTTTATAAGATAAATTTAATTTAAAAAAGATAACATTAAACGTATTATGGCATCGTAGTTTTTTTTAAACATTTTGGACATTATTCTTTGCATTTTAGTTTCTATTATTTAATAATGATTATTATTTTATTTTATTTTATTTATTATTCTCCTTAAATTAGTTCACATTTAACATATACCTATTTAATTGTTTTTATTATATTTTCATTGTTTTTAGCATTTTGTTAATAAGCCTGTTACATTGGACTATAAATGCACAAATAGCTTTAAGATAAATGTAATTAGACATAGTGCTACGCATAATAAATATCCTTTTTTAATTGATATGTACTAATTAATATAATCCTACTGCATTATGTCCGTATTTTATTGCTAGCTATCCCCATTCC
Source organism: Horisme vitalbata (assembly GCA_951804965.1). Classification (NCBI taxonomy): domain Eukaryota; kingdom Metazoa; phylum Arthropoda; class Insecta; order Lepidoptera; family Geometridae; genus Horisme; species Horisme vitalbata. The sequence goes on along the minus strand of OX638092.1, from coordinate 17,096,530 downwards.
CCCATTCTAGTTGAATTGTTGCTCACCAATTCATCACCATGAACAGTCACTCACATGAAGTTGAAATGAAATGAAGTTATGTTGATAATATTAAGTCATTCTTTGACTGCTTTCATAGCTCAGTTGGTAGTAAAGTAACTCTCCCTTCTGAGCTGCGAGTCCCGGACAGTCATTTGTAAAATGAACATGGTGTTTGTCTGGGTCTTTTATAAGTATCATTGTATATTTAACACACACACACACACAGGACAGGGCGCAATGGCGCTCATTAGGGGAGGCCTATGTCCAGCAGTGGACTGCTATAGGCTGATGATGATGATGTATATTTAACATTCTCTTGTTCTCTGACTCTGCCTAGTTTGGGATCAGTTGCCCGTGTTTGAGATGTCCCGTTAAAATATATTTACTTCATTTAATTTAAAGCTATCCTATATCATTTAGATCTTACCAGTAGCAACAGCATCAAAAACAAGTTCTGGCTGCACATTGGCCCGCTCGCAGTTGGTCGCCGAACGGGTGACGGCGAGCGTTCCACCACGTGCTTCTTTCGACATGAAGCAGTACCGTCGAGCTGCGGTGCTGTCGCGTGTCACCGGTGTCGTCACTACGAACGAGACGCCGTTCTCATACCACCCTCCGTGACATGTGTATGCTGAAATAATAATAATCATAAAATGTATTTATATCTGTTTGGCGCTCGGCGAAGCAACACGTCTGCGGAGTTCTGCGGAGTGCCGAAGACGGACAGAGCGTCAAAAATTTCCTGAGGAGGCCTTATAGGGAAGGCGAGACATTGTCGAATTTCTGTTGGGTTTTAGTGGCAATCGTCAGAGAAGATTAGCGTTTGAGATAAATATTTTGTCTTTTGAATATCTCGTAATGGATTCCCGCAATTTACGATTTTTAAGTGATTGTACATAGGTAAATATATTTTATTTTTGTTGTTGTTGGATTCTTTGAACTAGAAGGTAGGAAAATACAGTATAGCTGGATTGGGGCTGACTTAAGTCTAAAATTTCTTCCTAGGTAGGATTATTTATAACACAAAAATGCCAAAACATCTAGGTACGTAATTGAACTCACCTGTCACATATTCTTTATTTTGACAAGTAGAATAGAACTCCATGTTCTTCATAGAATTGCAGCCCACTTCTAATTTATTGTAGTTATTCACCACACAGCTTACTTCGCTTCCACCTGACTGTCTTTTACTCCTCAACATAGGGGCAGCAGGCATGTTCCTTACGCTAAAATTGAACAACCTAGTGCCATTAACTCTACGATTATGTTCCATTTCCTTTTCTTTCTTTCTTCTAGCACTATTTTGTAACGTCTGTTGCGACCTTTTTCTTCTGGTGTGCTGGTTGTTTTCTATTGCATATTTTCCGGAGTATGGACATTCCTTTGACTCTGGGTTACTTGCTGAAATAGAAAAATATGCTAAGTAGACGATAAAGTACGGTACAGTCAAACGCAGCAATAACGTAAGAAAAAATGAACGATGAATGATGATGAAAACCAAAATGGCTGGTTTTCGTCATCGTTCATCATTGTCACACACTATAACCTATATTTAATAAACGGTAGTAGTCTGTGGCTCGAAGATGGAACGAAAGGGCAGCCTGTTAACTTAGTGCAGGGTTAAGCATTACCGGCGCGTCCCATGCTGCGTTTAGTAACTCAGTTGGCCACTGAAATGATAAGCACCGGTCCTGTTTTTACAAACTTTGACAGTTTGTCAATTGATTGATGTTCTAAGTTTCTATCGGCAAAGTCTCATTAATTAATAAGACATCGAATCGATCCTGTCCTTATTAATCTGTGACCCTATCTTTTCCCTATCCTATCCCTATGTTTGTAAACCATACTAATTTATTTTACCATAAGAACATGATCAATATTTAAAAAATCGCTTTCAATATTATGTGTCAATAATGGCATCGAATCAATCCTGTCCATATTATATTAATATCATGTCCTACCCTAATCCTATCAGTTAATTATTATTAGTTTAATTAAAAGGCACGAACCTACCTATTAGCCGAACCCAGTTTTAAAACTCGTCTCTGCTATTAATAAGAATTATTAAAGATTCTCTTTATACAAAATCCTTAAATATAAATTTTAACGAGAATCAGAAACTTGTTGATTATCTTTACAAGTTAGCAAGATGAAATTAAGCCGATTAAGGGCAAGCAGGGTAAATAATTCGTAGTTTTGTAAATTGTTACAGTTCTACCTTGCGGTATCACTAGATGGGGTGTACGGGGTTCCAATCCCTATCTTCGGAACCCAAGCCAACCCCACCTGCCCGTGGTGCACCCTGCTAAACAACGAACGGGGCTCTGGCGGCCCCCATTGCGGCATTATTGCGGGAATTGCGGCATAGCACAGCCTACATCGGCACAGCTAAATCCCCTGGCCACCGACGGGCAGCAGCGTCGGTGGTGCGAGCGAGAAACTGTGCCCTGCGATCCCCAACTCGTATGCCCAGCGTGGGGATTATGGGCATATTCCCTTTATTAGGGGAGGCCTATGTCCAGCAGTGGACTGATATAGGCTGGAGTGGAGTATCCAGATGAACATACTGGGTGTGCTGAGGGTGTAAAAGGGGGTTCAAAGGTAAATTTTATCTGATTTTTACTCATATCTCGCATATCTGTACATTAAATTTCTCACTTTATTTTTGCTCTACGAACAATACTTTAGGAGCCAAAGAGTAAAGTATTAGACCATTTACGAGCTACAGGATTTTTTTTTGCCTGAATTTGAATTATTCCCCCTGATTTTATTAATTTTCTTGAACTAAGTGTAATGAAAGTTCACAGTGGAGAGGGAATTCGAAAATACTTTATTAGTATTTCTTCAAAAACTATTATGTGCTTATTGAATAAAGATATGGAAGGTAGAAGGTATATGGAAAATGACTAAAACCAGGTTTCAAGACGAAAACGCAACGATAGCGCGATCTAGCAACATTTTACTTTTAGCAACGCCATCTAGTAGGTAATCAGAAATTTAACATTAACTTATAACTTAATCATTAATTTTATGTAATACCACGGACGGTTATGGTAATACGTACGCGTAGTACGAAATAGTTTTTTTTATAAATGCGAAAGTTTGTGAATATGGATGTATAAATGTTTGTTACTCTTTCACGCAAAAACTACTTTACGGATTTTTATGAAACTTGGAATATAGGTAGGTACATAGTTTATGATCTGGATAAACATTATAGGCTACTTTTTAACAAGATTCCCCAACTGATCTGACTTTGCCCTGCAGGGTATTTATTACAAATATTGAAAAAAGTGGCAATGTTTTTTAGAAGTGTGGTATTACGTCCTTATTAGAAGTTTCAATATGTTTCTGAGGCTTGTTCCCGCCAACTCCAAGAATTCTTCCCATGAATTCCAAAAAAATATTAATAATAAATTAAAATATTTTATTCACTAAAAAACTTCCCGCTGGCTCCAAAAAGTATTGTAGCAGTACAGTCACCATCAGATTTGTCTTGCACATTATGATTGTTGTATTTTAAGGCCAATAAAAATATTGAACATAATTAATCAATAAAGGTGTGAACCGTTTATGTTGGTGGTGCGTGCGTAGCGTACCTAGGTAGCACTGCTAGAGCACCACCAAAATAAACCGGTCGGTCTGACAGTGGAGTTATAGACAAAACAAAAGCATTTTGTTTGCACGTGCATTCAGCTTGGTAAGTACGAGTGGCGCTGGCGTCGAAGGGATGATAACTCTATGCTAATCGGCCAATTATAGCTAAGTAGAGCGAGATAGATACAGTAGTTACGGCAACTCTTTTGTTCCCGCCTGGAAGTAAATTAGAATTGCAATCAGTTGACCTTGTATCTCACCGTTAAGCACATGCTTGTGTCGTGTTTTCTTGTTGGTTGTTTGTGTGAGTGTGAGCTTAACATCGTATGGATGATACTGATAGTCAAGATGGCGACATCGCTGGGCCTAGTGAGGCTCAAAACACACCATTTACATACATTGAAAAGGCTGGTAACCTTTATTAATATTATTTTAATTAGATACCACTGGCTTTCTGTTGACGCAGAAGGTTGCGGGTTCGATTCCCGCCGCGGGACAAATGTTTGCATGTTCTGCAGATATATATCTCGGGTCTGGGTGTTTTCAATGTACTTATGATTATGTATGTATTTACAAAAAAATGTATATAAGAACATCAATGTTACCTATTTTACAGCAGAAAAATACAATTTTGCCCTAAATGATGGTAAAGTTAGGTATATTTTTATTTTCAGGGAACAAGAAAATACTAGTAAGAGCCGACCGCCAGCATTTTTTGCATCACACACTTAAAAATGGTGCTCAAATGTGTGGTGGAGATATTTTAATTATAATAGTAAGTAACATATTTGAATAAACCGATTGAAAATAAAGTAAAGCATTTTTTCAATTTCATTATACTATCTTTCTACCAACACGCCGCGCGTCGATATTGTGTTTGACTGTACTCAATATTTTTCGGAGTTGCTGGGAAATTAATTGGTAAGTATTTTACTACCTAAAATATCTTGGAGTTGATGGGAATCAATGTATGGAATTTATAATTTTGAGAACAATGGTTTTGGAGTTGCTGGGAACAACCCGTTTCTGACACGGAAGTATTTTTTGCTAATGTCACTTCAGTTAAGTGTCAGGCTCTGACGAAGTTGCAGGTTAGATTTGCGGGCCAAAAACAGTGTGAAAAACTTTTGCCAGAACTCGATTTGGGATTGCAGCATGTAAGTTATTTTTTGACTATTGTTTGTTTTTCACCAATATGCAGTAAATAAGTCCAACCAATTAAACAAAGCAAAATCTCTCTCGAATTCAAGAATATGTTGGTGGGCACTGTCAAATTACTTTTTCTAAAGCAGTTTTTACAACTTTGCCCACTAAAATATTACAGCTAGGGCTGTCTCTTCAGCGTACAAAATTTGAAGAGTGATAAATAGTTTGATAGGTATAATTAGCGGCAAACAAGTTGAGCCCTGACGCAATGTATACTTTATTTTAAATTTATTTCAGAACTATACCTTTATTGGTAAATATAAGAATATAAAACCATAACTATTTTGTTGGTATTTTAAATAAAGTTTTTAAGTTTTTTTTGTTATAAGAAGATGACAAAAATACCTATAATTTTTGTATCTTGTTATCTTCTTGTACATGCTAAGGTACCTACTACGGTAATGAATGGAAGAAAATTTTGTAAAATAGACTTTTTTTTATTTCAGAATGAACTAACCCTAAAAGTACAAGAAAAAAATAAAGGATATTGTAATCGAGGAATTATAGAGATTATTCATCAAAGTAAATGCTAGAATTAGCTGTTGACATAACAGAAAACAACAGTATGTCAAGTCGGGAGGCAGAAAAGAGGTTCGGTATCCCCCGACGAACACTCCTACTAACTTTATAAATGCGAAAGTTTGTGAGTATGGATGAATGTTTGTTTATCTTACACGCAAAAACTACAAAACGGATTTGGATGAAACTTGAAATATACATAGTTTGTGATTAACACATATGACACTTTTTATTCCGATACTATGCGAGCGGAGCCGATAGCGGAAGATAGTATTATTAAAGTGATAAAAAAACACATGAAACCGGTTGGGGGACAAACGAAACTTACTAAAGAAGAAAAGCTTGTAAAGTTGTTGGTAGCTTCGGCAGATTATGGCAGTACGATGACAAAAATTGATATAAAAATGTTAGTTTATAAATATTAATGTATTAATACATTATTTTTAAAGTGAGCGTATTCGTCCCTCAAACCGCGTTAGTTACCTTACAATATAAAAGTATACAAAAAAACCTTTGTACGTAGTTTTATTTGTATGAAATATTACAAAAAAATGTTGTGACTTTGCCCACTGAATTTTGACTGTCAATACGATAGGATTCAACTATAATAATACAATCATATGTTACATTTACTATTTCTTTAGAATAAACCCTAAATCTTATAATCATAAGGTTAAAAATAGCAAAGTTAGAAAAGTTTCTGAGTATTGGACAAACTTGTAAAAGTTATTAATATTTGGCCCGCTCTTTAAATTAATGTTTTTATCATATTAATTTACATTTTATTGGTATTATGATATGTTCAATACAAAGATATGGAAATTTGATAATGGTCTAGCACAATCTCGAATCAAAAATTGTATTATTTTTTTTTTATTTTCAACGTTAGATCAAGATTTTGACTGTGAATAAAATTGAGTGGGCAAAGTCACAACAATTTTTTTGAAATATTTCATACAAATAAAACTACGTACAGTCAGCATCAAAAGTAGATGATGAGTTTCAGAATTTCAATACAGCTGATAGAAATTTGCGTCAGAATTAGATAGCACAAAAGTGTTCCATAAATAGGTGATTGAAAAATATACCAACAATAAGCTGATGACACTAACCACCACATGTACCTGATGACTTTAAGGTTCAAAAGTATCTGATGTAAAAAAGTTTTATAAATATACTACATGCACCCCGCGGCTTCGCCCGCGTGGAAATGTATGTGTCAAAATGTGTTTCATTATTTACATAAAGGTTTATTTTTACCACGTTTTGCGCGGAATAAAAAGTACTAACATATTATTAATGCATAACCGTACACGTTCCGTTCTCATTCCCACTCTCACTCCCTTTTTCGTTCCCGTTCCCGCTCCTGTTCCCGTTGATCACCAATTCAACAGCCGGTTAAGTATGATAAATTTTAAACCTAACTTGAGAAATGATTGGTTCCCTATACAAACTTTCATCCCCTATCATACCCTGTTCAAGTTTTATTTTCTTAATGTACTTTTTAGGAATCAATTTTAATCAAAGTTCTTTAATAAAATTTGATTACCTTTAACCGCCTTATGGGTTGAAGTGCGAAAAATCCTGAAACAGGTCATTTATTTCTAGAGGAGAGATTCTGTGCAATATTTCAAGTCGATTGGTATTTTTTTGTTCCCCATACAAAGTTTGCCACCCCGTTTACAACTTTAGAGTTTTTTTTTTCAAAATTAGATAAGCCTTTGTATTATTCACTAAGCTAAACTAACAAACATTCATACAACTTTTGTTCCCCGTACAAACTTTGCCACTCCCGTTAATCGTCAGGGATTGAATCTCGAAAAATCCTGAAACGCGTATTCAGTTTATTTTTAGTAGAGTCTCTTTGCAAAATTTCAAGTTGATTGGTAAAGATTTTTTTTGTTCCCCATACAAACTTTTCCATCCTCGTTTACCATTCTTGAGGCTGTTTTTTTTTTTTTCAAAATTTGATTATCCTATATGTTATTCTGGCACCGAAACTATCTACGTACTAAATTTCATCTAAATGTGTTTAGTGGTTATGGAGAGAGGAGTGTTTAGTGGTAACAAACATTTAAAAAAAAAAAAAAAAAAAAAGAACTATCAACATTAAGAATTACTATAAACAGAGCTAAAAGGCCACTTAAAATAGATAGTCAGTTATTTTTGCTATGATAGATAGTCAGTTATTTTTGAACATCTAACTTTATTGCCAAAATATTGCAAAGTAACATAAATCATATAATTATAAAACTATTTTACATCAGATACTTTTGAACCATAAAGTCATCAGGTACATGTGGTGGCTAGTGTCATCAGCTTATTGTTGGCATATTTTTCAATCACCTATTTATGGAACACTTTAGTGCTATCTAATTCTGACGCAAATTACTATCAGCTGTATTGAAATTCTGAAACTCATCATCTACTTTTGATGCTGACTGTACAAGGGTTGTCACTTTTTTATTGTAAGGTAACTAACGCGGTTTGAGAACGAATACGCTCACTTTAAAAAACTAAAATATTAAAACAACTATAAAACAGCCAGTAAGCAACTCATAATACACATAATAGGTAATATGGCAATATAATATTTTAAGATCAATTTGTAGGCAACTCATTTGCCACTAAATATATTCGAATTCGTGATTTTTTTCAAACTATTTATAAACTAAATTTTTTATATCAATTTTCGTCATTGGACTGCCATAATCTGCCGAAGCTACCAACAACTTTACAAGCTTTTCTTCGTTAGTAAGTTTCGTTTGTCCCCCAACCGGTTTCATGTGTTTTTTTTTTCACTATAATATTGTCCGTTGAGGGATACCGAACCTCTTTTCTGCCTCCCGACTTGACATACTGTTTTTTTCTGTCATTTCAACAACTAATTCTAACATTTCCTTTGATGAATAATCTTTATAATTCCTCGATTATAATACCCTTCATTTTTTTCTTGTACTTTTAGGGTTAGTTCATTCTGAAATAAAAAAATGTTTTTTTTTGAAAATTTCGGTTTTTCAGTATGGTTGATAAGTTATTTCACGTTGGTTTAATGAGTAAAAGAAAACTGAAAGCTGATGATAGGTCTAGCTAGAGATTGCTCTTTTTTCAAAAACCCGCCCAGCTTTGGCCTGAAGAAGGGACTTACCGACTAAAGTAACATAAGGCGCAGTGACTGCATTGAAATGCCGCGGGGAGCAGGCCTCGTCCGGGCGCACGGTCGGAGACCCTCGCTGCAACTCCGCGATGAATGCGTCCCGACGGTACAGCACCACGCATACGTAGCGAGACGCGCTGGGAATGTACAGAAGCTGGCTTTAGAATTCACCAATAGGTAAGTAGGTAGCCAAAACGGATCTATGTCACTCAGAAGTTAGGTTCAGCAAACGATTCTAGTACAATCTGACCCAAATATACTTCGCTACTTACAGCCATCTCCAGAGGGACATAGATACGTACTTGTAATGAACGCCATTGCACCCTGTCCTCAGTTTGATACAACCAGCTTTTACCAGCAGCCTTTCGCTGATAGACACTCCACTTAGCGCTTATTAGGGGATGCAGTAGACTGCTATATATGGAGACTTATATTTTATTATATTTATTATATTTTACCATAACATACACATAGCACCAACGTACCGCCATCTAAAGTCGGGTTTTCACTACGGGATGTAATGTATATTACATCCCGCGATTGCTATTCACACTGTCAGCTATAATATGTTATGCCTAGTGCGAGTTTTTTACCAGCTCGATCGCGTTTGCGTATATGCAAATTTATATGGAATCGGGGTAGCGCCATCTAGTGAAAAACGCGTGGCACCGAGTCCTTTCCATACAAATTTCCGTAAACGCAAACGATCGTGCTGGTAATAAACATCGCACTAGGTACCTAGCTAGTTATTATTAAGCCTCAAACCATCCAAACTGAGGGCAGGGGGAGGCGCGGTGTCCGGGGACGTGAGGTAAAATATACATCTCAATATCGCTCGAAAAAATATTAAGCTTAAAGAACAAGAAATTGATTGATGCTAACTCTAATGACATATTATGACATGAAGCGATCGGTTAAGTTATTTATACGTTAGTAATATGACACAAGTATTAGTGAAATGGAATAAAGAAGATTTGGACGGAAACTCTCTGGTGAAGAAATTGAAGAAATTGTGCGCCGATCGTATTTTGTTATCGTCGCCATTGCTATAGCAGAAAACAGGACCTGACTGAAGACTGGACGACTGGACTTATAAACCGTACTGAGTTAGGGAACGTATCATATTATTAGGATCAATTATACTTGATGCTGGCGAAATTGTGGAAACTATCCCAGAAGCCATTTAATAAATAAGTGAAGTGAAGTGAAGTTACTAAAAGTGCAAAGAAAAAAAAAGATGAATAGAAACTGATTAACTGGCCTCATAGCGCAGTTGGTAGAAACTCTGGCTGCTGAACTGCAGGTCGCGGGTTCGTTTCCCGCCCAGGACAAATATCCGTGGGCTTTATGCTTTATGGGCGATCACGAATAATTCAACCTGACGTATCGTAAGCTAACGAAAAATTTTGGCCAATGACAAAGCCTTATTTTGAATCTGCGCTTTCTCTTTAGTCAACATTTTACGATACGAACAAGTACTTTTTCACTCGTCGTTGTGATCAAGCCTCGGGACATAAATGTTTGTTTGGAGAGTCTTTGGTATGTGTACCAATGTCCCATAGTAAAGCTCTGAGGCCGCATTTATTTACTCAGTTGCCCACTAAAAGGATTACCACTGGTCCTGTTTTTTTAAACTTTGACCGTTTGTCAATTGATTTTGTTTGAATTTAGACTTATGGAATGTCAAAGTTTACAAATATAGGTCCGGTGCCGACCATTTCGGTGTGCAACTGGGTTACCAAATGAGCCCTCTGTTTAGTTTAGTATTAATTGGCAGTGTGTGGAATGGTAATAAAAAAACTCACCAATGGTGTTGCCAATGCGCCACCAACGCCACAGAATTCCCACTCGGCGAGCTCGCCTTCACATTAACACAGTAGACCTTAATATCAGCACCAGTGTTGTTCGCAATACGTAATGTAGCATTCTTCTGGTAGAATGTGTAGTTGCTGCTGAAATCCAGTGTATGCCAGGTGTGTGTGAAGGTCATCCATGTGGGAAACTTGCAGTTGAAGCGGACTGAAACTGAAATGTAGGTAAAGTAAATAAATACGTAGGTAATTCATTCATTTATACTTTATTGCATATTAAATGTAACAAAATGTTAATGCTGCCAGCATTTTCTATTAGCCAAACCTGTGGCCAACCTCCTTCGTATGACCTGGTGGCCAACTCTGGTCCGGGAGGTGTGTCGTTAAAAAATGTATGGTGAACGGTAAAATATAATATTTAATAGCTCATCATTCATTTCAGCTACAGATGTAATATATATCTCATATTCAAAAGCCGGCTTAAGAATAATCTGTGCTGATTTTAGTAATAAACCAACTTGACACACCCTCAGACTATTGAGAAGACACCTAAAAAATTGGGTCTCTTCGTAAAAGATGTTGCGTGAAAGTATTTCCGAGTCCTAACTAAAACTAACATAATGGAATTTGATCCTTCAAATCTAAGTTATAAGATATGTTAAGATATGTGTTACAAGGCTTCCTTCCCATCACATCCAAAAAAGATTCCCAATCACATACACGAAATGTTTTAGTACAGTCAACATAAGCAAGAGTTTCTGGGTTTTATTTATTTGTTTGTACAATAGCGACCCACCCCGGTTTTCCACGGGTGCAAGTTATACGTATAAACCTTCCGAAAGCCGCATCAAAATCCGTAGTTTTAAAGAAAAAAAAAATGACGAAGATGTTCAACTAAAATAATGCTTGGCTCTACCACAACATTGAATGTCATTATTAGTGAGTACATTTAAATTTGAATCGTACTTTATATTACAATTAATAAATAAGATTACCTAACTTAATAAAAAATAGTAAGAAATACGACGCAAATAAACAAAACACCCGCTAGTCTGTATGTAGGTACCATTCATAGTTTGCAAGCGAAACAGATAGATTTAATTATGCAATAAGTTTTTTTTAAATTGGACAGTAGGGGGTAGTCCTAAGCTATAGCAGATATAGAAAAACTGTTTTAGAAACAATTTTTGATCTTTTTTTATTAAAATTTATTTGGCATCGTTAAATTTATGATCAAGCGTGAGCTTTCCCTAAAAAGTAAAAAAAAGTAATTTCCCCGTACTGTTTAAGAAAAAAAAACACGACATTGTTACTTAAGATTTTACATTAATAAGATTGATTTTGATTGGGGGTGGTATAATTGAAAATTATTTAATATACTTAAGACTGATTAAATCTGTGATAATCGAAAATTGTTTAGTTTTAAGTCTATTATTTTGAGTTTATATTAATAATACAAATTATAATGTTCATTAACTGAGATTTCCTCATACACTAATATTATAAAGAGGAAAGATTTGATAGTTTATTTGTTTGTTTGCTCATGCTGACTCTACCTTAACGCTACATGGATGTGGTTGGGAACTAATGTATGAAAGTTTTATATTCCATAGTTCTCTTAACAATAGGTTTGGATGTGATGGGAATGACCCGTTACAAGCTGTGTTGATTTCAAAGCTATATATAATGCTATAAAATGCCGACAGGAAAATGGGTCTGTATACCTAGTTTTCATGTTCTGCCTTGGGTTTAATCCCAAGGTGATTTGCTTAGAAAACCGAGTAAACCGCGCCACGAGCGCTTCTAACTGTGAACTTGTTTAATAAATAAGTATTAGAAGATTTGCGAAACCATACCTCGTTTCAAAGACATGGTCCTGGAGCCCTCAGTGGCACTGAGTCCATTGCACGTAGCGTCACCTGACTGTGCCACGCGGTACTCCACACCAGCCGCCATGGCGGGACCGTCCTTCATGGCTCCCGATGCTGAGGAAGTTTAATTTCATCTGGTACTATTCACATAAAACCTTTATGTTTGCCGAGAATTACTTGTAACCTATGTGGTTATTCTGGTATTAAAGGCTTTCTACCTTCATTCCAAATTTCATCTAAAGCGGTCAATCGTTTCGGCCTGAAAGTATAACTTTCTTTCCCACGCATTTATAAATACCTAGGTACTAGCTTTCGCTAGCGGCTTCGCTCATATGGTACCGGGATAAAATGCCTATGTGTTAATCCTGGTCACACACTATGTAAATTCCAAGTTTCATCAAAATCCGTTCAGCCGTTACGGAGTTGAGTACAAACATACACTCACGCACACAACCACACAAACTTTCGATTTTATAATATTAGTGTGATATAGGTTGTCACTAACTACATAACCTATCCTTTCATCTATAATCCGGCAGGACTAACAAATTCGTCTCAACCATCAGCAATTTGTTTCTAAAAGCGTACTAAAAACAAGCAAGTCTTACCAATACCATTCGTCTTTTCGTAGACAAAGCAACGGTAGCGGTCTTCGTTGCTGGTCGCGTGGTTGTGATGCAGCTTTCCGACGAAAAACCGAAGGCTGCCTTCCTTCCACGTCGCAAGGCACTCCAGCTCTTCAACTGTAAGGTAAATAGTACACAGGTTAGTACTTACAGAAAAAGGTGTCAGTACCTACTAAACAAACTTAGATATATCTATGTATGCAGTAGGTTTCAGACATTCCATTGAACAGGATTAAGCGCTTCCGAACATAATGCACACTGCTAAAATATGGAATCAGCTGCCAGCGTCTGCTTTTCCATTGACTTACGATCCTAACGGCTTCAAAACGAGAGATGGTAGGCATCTTCTGGGAAAGCTCGCCCCGACCCGGCGACCTCATCCCTGCCCACGCAAGCCTCGAGACCTAAAGCTTTTTAACTTGAATCCGCCGTTGGCCCCATCCAGTCAAAGAAGTAGAAATTTTCGCCATTAAACTTCTACTCTACGACTCTACCCTGTTTCGTTTTAAATAGTTTTCTATAGGAAATTGCATCCAGTAAAATGACGATACAAACTGTAGGACAATTTCAATTTTGTCCGCGTTTCTGAGTTTTGCAGATATAACCTAGCCAGACTATAATAGTTACACTTCAATCAAGTCAAACTAGTGGCCAACTCTGTTGTTGAAGTTTTTAGGCCGAATACCTCGGACATGACTTATTGATTGAAAAAGCTTGAGCCTACTTCTTAACGTGCCTGAAGTGCTGTTATCAACTTATGTTGCATCGCCTTGAGTTGTGCGAGGAATTAGTTCAGTCATCGATAAAATAAATTGTGTCTCTGAATGACAGCCCGAATCCCGCATAGGATATTTAAATATCTCGATGGTTATAGCCGACAAAACGTTAATACGGTAGTGGTTTAGCCAGACCACTCGGGCCGTATGCGAGCCAAGTAATAATGAGAGTGCAACGTAGTACCATAAGATAAAGGTTACTTAAGTAAATATATTTATACTTAGACCGCCTAGGTATTAGGTATTCTGCATTGTTGGCGCACAAAATCCCTTAGCGTGCAAACTAAATATTCCAGAAATATGGTTCTAAGCATATACCATGTTCGATACGTTGGCACGCCGCCCAATTCATTTGTAGTCAATTTTATAAAGGCCTTCGTTTCAATTTAAGGCGTATAAAAATGATTGTTTGTTGAAGAGAAAGGATAAACAGATTAGTGTTGGGGCGCTACGGTTTGATTTAAAATTTGTGATTTCCACCCATTTTGGAGGTGGAAAGGTCAAAGTTCAGATGCCAGCCGAGGGCAATAGGATTTAGAGGTCAGATACTGAAGGATTCTATTGAAAATTACTTGCATACCTGCGTACCTGCCTACACCTAGATTTAGGAAGTTGTTAACCTTTTCAGTACCTTTTGTTTTTGAAAAATTAACTGGTGAATATATTTATCAAAATTTAATTTATGCTAAATTACATATTGACGATTTTAAAACAACAAGTGACATCCACACAATAAACATAAAATATTCATTCCCAACCGGAGATTTGCCAAGGTCGGTAACAGCTTTTTATGTTTAAGCATGAATCTTTAATAAACTGCCTTTGTATGTACAAAATTTAGCTTTTAAGGAATTTAGTGTTGAAATGAGAAGTTTCATATCGTATACTGTCGAAATCATATCTATTACAGTCTTGAAGAAGCTATTGCTGATGATTTTATTATGTAGATACCGGCAAAATTGTGTTATTTCTGTTTTAAAATATTAATGTTATCATGCTAATAATTGTAAATGTGATATTTCCTAGTGTACAATTTTATCAAACGGAATAAATAATTTGATTGATTGATTGAATAACGTTCAGAAGTGGGGTAGTTCGTTACCCTGTTTAGGTTTATGTCGGCAATATTTTAATCTGAATTCTTTCATTGGAAATTAATCAATAATAATAATAATAATGCGGGACGTAATCATAAAGCATCATGCAGCCCCAAACTAAGCTTGTAACTGAGCTTGTATTATGGGAACCACATGATTGATATAATACACATATAATTTTTTTTAAATACATACATATCATACATAGAAACACGATAAAATCAATAAACCTACGATGTTTCTAGTTTAGACCGTTACTCATACGATCCAATCGTTATCTAGCCATAGGGATCAACACTCCTTTTTCTATGTGTAGCTTATGGAAAAGTGTCAAATGCCACTTACGGCCATGGCCATGGCCATACCATGGCTGTAAGTGGCATTTGACTACTAGTAGGTACTAACGTGCTTTGAACAAAATTCTCAAAAACTTCCTGCGGCGCTACAACCCTTTGAGGGTCTTGGTCTCAACGATTTTCCTCCATTTCGATCTATCTCCCACCTGCGTTCTCCAAGATGTTAACTTTCCCATGTTTTCTAAGATCTCTCAACGCAGTCCTTCCAGCGTTTTCTGGGTCGTGTACCTAATGTCTTCCCAAAAAGGTTTTAACACAAAAGAGTAAAAGAGACAACACCTATTTGGGCCTTTCTTAGGAGAATTTTCAGACACAGATTATTGTTTAAAGCGATAGTGTAAATAAAATAAGTGCAAGTTATAGACACGCCTTGCCAAATGTCACTCACAGCATTTGAAAAATCGTGTCTTTTGCGCATTTGCGTTGATAACAGTGCTATTTATCTTATTATTATCTAGAGATGTTGATCCTGTTTAACTAACCTTCTTTAACCTTATTTTTAATGAACCTACATATATGTAATATGATTTCGATAAATATTGAATACGGAATATCTTTTGTAACATTAAGGCTAGTGTATTCGGTGTTGCTTGTGTTACACTAAAGAGGAAACTAGACACACCATCTTTAAGGGTAAATAATTTATCATGCACAGATTTTAGTTCAAAGTGCGCATTCCTTGTACGTTAGTACCTACATATAGGTAGTTAGGTACATACTAGTAGTAATTTAAAGATTTTGATTTTGAGTTTAAGTGAAAGTATATAATAGATGTTAATATCACGATATATATAATTATATCGAAAGAACTGTCAAAACTCTATTGAAAATTTTGCAATATTTATCTCACGTGATAATAATATCTATAAAATAAATAATAAATAAATAATTCTGGACGTAATCACACAGCATCATGTAGCCCCAAACTAAGCAGAGCTTGTGTTATGGGGACCACATGATTGATAATACTACACATATAATTTTATTTTGTAAATACATACATATCATACATACCGACCAGACCAACCACCCAGACCCGAGACAAATATCTACAGAACATGCAAATATTTGTCCCGCAGCGGGAACAGAACCCGCAACCTTCTGCGTCTCAGGCGGACCTTCGCCCACTGCGCCACAGAGGCCGTCGATTATTCCTTATATTAGATATACATCGCGAGAACTGTCAAATTTCATCCAGTTTTGACAGTGTCATATAAATATAACGAATCGCGAGAATCAGGCCCCAGACCTATACAAGTAAAACATTATTCGTAAAGTTTATATAATAACTTTAAATCAGTAACTTCCAAGACTCAGAAAATATTTATGTAGTCCTCAATCGTACAAAGTTATGAACGCTCTAATAAGAGCTAATTTTAGCCTTTGAATAAATGGTGTCCATACACCACACCAGCCTATATTAACTGCTGGACATAGGCGTCCCCAAATAAAAAGGCCTACAGATATGCTCATAATCTCCACGCTGAGCATGCGGGTTGGGGATCGCAAGGCACAACTTCTCCCACCGCCAACGCTGCTGCCCGTCGGAGGCCAGGGAATGTGGCTGTGCCGGTGTTAGGCTGCGCTCTGCCGCAATCAGCCGGCTGCCAGAACCCCGTTTGTTGGTTAGCAGGGGCAACATGTGCAGGTGAGATTAGCATGGCTGAACATGGTTTTTGGAACTCCTTAAATCCCAATCACAAATGACTAATGGTGAAAATATCACAAAACATTTAGTCTACTTACCAGTACTTTCAGAAGCATGGACGTCAGGACAGGCCTGGTAGTTGAGGAGTAGCCGCGAGTCTTCCGTACAGCTCTCGATCGAGGATACCGGGCTTTTGCATTCACCATGCCCCCTGGAATTTAATTTTTGGATTGGTTACTATATGCACTGAATATAGTAGCGTAACTATAGGCAACAATATTGTAAAACCATCTCTCTGTATGTCAACGAGTGGTTTCTTAGTTATAAGATTAGCTTTTCCAGTGTTTGTTCCTTAAAGTTCTGCATTATTTTATTTTGACGGAAAAAATATAAAAAAAATCTGAATAGGGACAACACTAACCTAGCAAGTCCTAACAACCACCTAACAGTATGAAATATACGTTACGACCTATTCTCCACGACACCACACCATACTATATCAGTCCACTACTGGATATAGGCCTCCACTAATAAAGGGGGATATTCCCATAATCCCCAGGCTGGGCATGCGGGTTGGGGATCGCAGGGCACAGCTTCTCGCACCACCGCCTTGCTGCGCATCGGTGGCCAGGGGATTTAGCTATGTCAATGCAGGCTGCACGGCCGCTGGAGCCCCGTTCATCATTTAACAGGGTGCACCACGTACATGGGAAGGATTATTTGGGCATCGAAGATGGAAGTTGGAACCCCATACAGTACACCCCTATTTCTACTACCTATTCGAATACCTACCAAATATACATAAAAATCGGTCGAGCTGTTTCGGAGGATTGCGACCACCCACTAAAACCGTTACACGAGATTTTTATGCATACACATGTAAGAAGATTGTGTATTAGGTAGGTTTTTTTTAAATAATAGAAAAATGTCTGCATTTCACATCACAGCGCAATCCGCATCTATTGTTCAGCACAGCTCATTACCAAACACTGCAGTGCAACCTGTCTGTTAACATCGTCAATTCGGGGCACCATAACTCGACAGATGTTCTCCACAGTCGGGTAATTAAGACAACTGACATGCGTCAACGCGCATGCTCGGTTTCAAAATGAATTGGTGATTACACAGAAATTGAGCTGCAGAATAAGCGGACGAGAAAATTCCGCTCTTTGATGAGCGGAGTTCGAAGGTTGACTTATCTAAAAGCTCTTTCACATGAGCTTTTTTTCTCTCTTTGAGCCTATAGGCAGCATTTTTCAAATCAAATCTAATCAATTTATTAGCTACTAAAACATGATGCCAATAGCTCCTCGAGTATGCAAGGGTTAATTTTATGTGATTACTAGATTTTTCCCGCGGCTCGGCCCGGGAACAGTATTTTTTTTGGTACCCTATGCCCTTTACTGTACCCCAGACAATGTGTATTCCAAGATTATCGATTGAGTAGTTGTGAAAGCGTGGCAAGCAATCTCACATTCGTATTTATAATATTATTTAGGGTAATTTACAATAATACCTACTTATCTACTTAATATAAAGAAAGTAAAAAAGGAGTCACAACATTAAATTGTAATTAAAAGTACCTAAAGTTCTTGATGGCCTACTCGCTTTAAGTCTGTGATTGTTTGGATGTGAGAGCTTTGTTGCTGCAATTTGTCCGCTCAATGAGCATTCCAGAGCCATCACGGATCATCGATTAATTGATCAGCAGTCATTTGATTGGAACGTAGGATCGTTGTAAATTAAGCATTTTTGCTTTATTTTGAATAATTAACAAAGGCAATCGAAATTACAAGTCTGTAAACAATTAGTTGCTCTAACGGTTTACAAATAATTGATCAGTGGCCAAGTGACCAAGGTACGGTTTCAATGAGGGGTATTTGCACGATTAAAAAAGGCTGGCTTCATGGATGACGCTGACTCATTTTGAGTTTGAGTCACCATAGATTTATTCAAACTCTTTGGTCATCACAGAGTACTTTTACAGTAAGAGTTAGTTACTCAAGAGTGACATACAACTTGTTTTTTTTTTATTTATTTATAAGAGCTCTTGACCTGGGGCGAGCTTTTCCAGAAGATGCCGTGATGATGAAGATGAAGATAATTAACACTCTTTCTGAAGTTGTTAGGGTCGTAAGTCAATTGAAAAACAGATTGCCACGATCCTGCACTAGATCTGCGCCTGATCTGGCTGAAACTTGAACTTTGAAGCAATAATAAAAGTCAGCCTTTTCATTCCAGATCTACAGCAACATCTACAGCAATCTACAAGTTGTAACTTTTAAGTACCGGCTGTTTGGGACATGATTTCTGACGAAGTAAGGGTTGTTCAGCCTATACTATTCTCTCAATCTAGTCGGCATCCTCAGGACAAACGATGTCAATATATGTGTGGAGCCGCCCACACGCCTTGCTTTTCCAATGGATAACGTTGACTAGGCTAAGAGGTCTGTAAAATACTGGCTTAGTCATCATTTAGCCTTCTGCGGGAGGAGATGATGCTTACCTGTTGTAGGTAAAAGAGAAGGGTCCCTTCAGCGGGCAGTCGACAGGATCAGCGTTCTCTCTGAACATGGAGTAGAGGAGAGCGTCTCCGGTGATGAGCGAGCAGAGGTGCGGGAGCGCGTCCCTTTGGTGGCAAAATGCTGGAAGAATCAAGGAATATTGGTTAGCCCCACGTTGGGCGCCAAAACATTATAAGTAGGGACTTATCCCTTACTAACATACTACAACACCAACATTGGCCTACATCAGTCCACTGCTGAGCAAAGGCCTCCCTTAACAGGACGAGGCATTTGCCCATAATCACCACACTAATCATGCGGGTTTTGCATCTCAGGACGCAGCTTCTCTCTCTGCGCCGGTTCGACGCTGCTTTTTATTTGATTGCTTTTTTTTTATATTTTAATTTAAAAAAAAATATGGACAAGCTCTTGAACTTGCGTGGGCAAGGGCCCACGCAAGTCATCAGCTATTTGGTGGACGATGGGACGATCTTTCCCAGAAAATGAATATTAACTGAAGCCGTATACAGGTATTTCAGGTATTTATTGTATATATCTATACATTGTCTAGGTATTGTATAGAATACCTGAATCTTATAGATTGCCGGTAACGTTTATCAATAGAAAGATTCTACATAAATGTGGTTTGGTGGAACGATGTAGGGAAGAAGTTCAAAAAGAAGCTGAACAAGGGTACCCATACGATCATTTTGAACCACATAATTATTTTATGGTTTTTAAGTTATGATCAAATGTTGTTTTTTCTTTTAGTACGGGATTATTTTTGTTTAGAGTATATAGTAAAATACAGGATTATTCACTTTTATTATAGTATGTAATTAGTCGCAACAATACTGTATTTCATCCCAATAATCTATAATAAACATTGAGCAGGAATAATATAAGTAATAAGTTAATAACTAATAAGTATACGGGAAATTACTCATAAATACCACTGCTTGCGATTATGAACAAAAAACGGGTTCTCGTGAGCAGACCCGAAACTTTGTTTGTTTATTTAGTATTTTACTATACTCTAAAAAAAACATATTAAAGTAAAAAAAAACTGTTGGCAATAACTTAAAAACGATGACACTTTTCATTAAAACATAATGTGGTTTATTTGATCAGCTCGTTCGATCCCTAAATCATTCTACCAAACACTTTGTGTAGAAATGTAAAAGCGCACTGCGCATTCATGATTAAAAACCATTTTATTTAACGTTCACGACATTTACTCACTTTCTTTATACTGCAGTACGTTTTTGTGTTTCTCGTGCATGACCACACATCGGTAGCAGCCTTTCCTACAACAAACAAAATGAATTGAATTAAAAAAGTTGTGATTGAAACCTTAACGGTGCTTCTAATACAACAGTGAAAATTGGTTTCAGCGTCATGATCATCAGCAGCAGATTATATATCGATATAAGGTATAGAGTCTCCATAAACTTGCGCAATCCAACGCGATCCTGCCCAAGTCTAACCCATGTCAGCCCGCGGCTTTGCCTCCCAAGTGGTCCCAAATGGTTTGTAAAAGATTTTACCAAAGTTTTGTCGTAAAATATTAAATGTGTTCTTATATTTAGAACATATTTAATATCCGGCCATGTGGAGTGACGACCTGCGAAAGGAAGTAGAATGCATTGAGCTCAGGACAGGGCGCAATGGTGTTCATTGGAGGAGGCCTATGTCCAGCAGTGGATTATTAAGTGTATAAGCTGATGATGAAATTTAAATAATGAAGCTTACAGTCTTACAGAAACGCACAGCCTAAACCGAAGCCAACCGTTAGTCCTATTGACTTGAAAGGGGGTATGTTGCTTGCATAGTATACACTAAAAAAGGATTTTCTGAAATTTGGTTTCTGAAGGGTGCTTTGGGACAAAACATCTAAGAGAAAAAAATATGTAAAAATAAATAAGGTTTATACTAATCTGTCCTACCAGTAATTCCACTATTTCGCTATTTAGGATAAAAAAATTAAACTGACCGAGTGTCCAGTTTGTCCTTCTGGTCAGACTGTCCAACTTACCAGACGAACTCGCACCAGAGAAGAATATATTAATTACTAGCTTCCGCCCGCGGCTTCGCTCGCGTGATACCGAAATAAAAAGTAGCCTATGTGTTAATCCAGGTCTTAAACCATGTATATTCCAAGTTTCATCCAACACGAATGAAGCGACCACAAAGATACGCATAAACACACACACACAAACACACACACACACACACACACACACACACACACACACACACACACACACACACACACACACACACACACACACACACACACACACACACACGCGCGCGCGCGCGCGCGCGCGCACACACACAAACTTTCGCATTTATTTATATTTATTAAAAGTTCTTTTTACATCTGTACCTACTATTTTCATGTGTTTGTCTTGTGATTTGTTCTGTTGCTGTGTGTTTGCCAAATAAAGTATTTCTATTCTATTGTATTCCTCAAAATCAGGCCCTTGGTAAATCTTATAGCGAGGCAACGTTTAGTGAAAATGGGTATGAGTACTCTTTTCATGGCGGTAGATAGATAAATAAACTTACTCATCAACAATCAGGAACTTGTCACCTTCAGACGACAGGCACTTCCCCTTGTTGGAGAGGCGGTCCCCTTCGATCACGATGGGCTGGATGACTCCCGACTGGAACCAGCGGCCGTGCCATCGCGAGGGGAACGCGCAGCCTGGGGACAAAGAAAAACCATCATAAATAAGATAAGGAGCTTTTGATTTCTCTGTATGCGTTCAGTTAACACATAAAGATTTATATGTGTTAAGTTATGAGTAAATACCAATTGCGCATTCCATCCAACTTAACAAATGTATTTCCGCAAAAAAGTTCCGCAAAAAAAATATTCATCGGTATTTATTAACTTTTATAGAATTAAGAATTTCGAAATATGGATGATGACTGGATAAAAGAATAATAATTCTAAAATCCGTAAGATAGGTCAACATTTTTTTTTATAAGGACACGTATTTTTTAATTTATCAAATAATGAGATACAAACGGAGATAAAAAGTTTCAAAGTTAGGGAGTGGGGGCTCGTGAGGTCACGGCTACATAAATAGTGTACTAAGCCGTTCCGTCACGCGGAACTTAACACACTATATCTTTGTAATTTTTAGTTTAATTGCCAAAAGAAAAAAAATACGTGTATAATATTTTTTGATAATGTAAATGACAGACTAATTAGAATTTATCAGTCGTCTAGCCTATTTTGCAAATACTCGTATATAGGCTATTTCCTTCTGGGGATATCATAAAATTGGATTATCTTTATCCCGAGGGATGAGTAAAATACTGTAGACCATGAAGATGTTCATTTTTTTAATGAAACACATCGTCGAAGCAATACAAAATTTTCAAATTTTGCTCACAACACAAATTTAAAGAAACCATTACCTAAGCATATGAGGTACTCAGAGGCATTATAATAATATTCAAAACTATGTATAACTACGCAATACTATACCGTTCTCCTGGATAATGACGAAGAGACTCTTTTTAACTCAGTAAAAACGATGGACTAGACCACCATAAATATTTATTTTGCTGATATTGTTGGTTTACGTAATATGAAACTACAAAACTTACAAACGGCGAGGCTACACCGAAATTTCTACGACTCGTTGCACGTCGTCGTCGTAGATTTTTGCGTTGCATCGCCGCACCGCAATGTTGTGGTCTCGTCGAAAAGCAAGTCATTAAACGTTTCCAAAACATAACGCCATTAAAAACCACCATCAAAGTAGCAATATGTGGCACAGCAGTGTTTACAAACGCAACCATGTTACTCCAACCCGGCCAGTTTCAGAAGGGCCCTTGACGAGCGGCCGCTCAAATAAAGCCGGTTTATTACATTCCGGCGGGTAGTAAGACCTACCCATGGAAAAACGTGGGAAAACATTTTCTATTAAAGCTTAAATCCTAAGCATTAGTACTGACTTTTCCATCGGCCTGAAAACTCAAATACCATAATCGATTTTAACTTAAGCAAGCAGACAGATAGACGGAGAAGTGATCCTATAAGGTTTCTTTTTTTATTTTTGAGGAACGGAACCCTAAAAAGAAGAAGAAGAAGCCAGTAAACAAAGAAAAAAACAGGTTGTTAAATAACTATATTTTGTATTAAAAAAAAAACAGTAATGTTGCTAGTTTTTACTATGTAGCATATAACGCAACCTGGCTAATTTAAGAAAGGCTCTTGTCGACCGGTTGCTCAAACAACATGGGTGTATTATATTCGAGCGGGTAAAGTTAATTACTTAATTTCTGTTAGTAGCCATTTAATAGTGATTTATTAGCATAATTCGCTGATTATGGCGGCGGCGTAACGTTATGTGTGCCTCGACACGAACCGAGCTTTAGTTTTATTAAAACAATAATGAATTAAGCTGCGCGCGTTATTTTTACAAGTAAAGTGAATAAAGTTTGTAGGTGACTTGGTTGGTAATTTAAAAATTAAGTAGTAGTCGGTCTACTCTAGATCAACAAATATTTAAGTAGGTAGGATCTTAAAAACCATTCCAGATTTATGTAGCATAAATACCCCTTAACTAGGTAGGTACTACACTAAAGTAGGTATTATTAATTGATGTCTCTTCTATTGCATATTAAAATTTAAATGACAAGATTAACTTTAAGGTTAATAATAACTTAATAACCAATTTTCAAACATTCTAAAATGTCTTGATTAAGTATTGGAACTTAGCAAAATTATCAAAACTAGATTTCTTCTAAATAGCATATCAGTGTTGCCGCTTTGCATAGAATAAATAAATTCCTAAGACAAGTACCAAAAGGAGCTATATTTCGGAATATTAAAGCCAAAGAAAAACAGCAAAGATCTGGCGACAAAATCGTTAAAACTGCAACACTGGTTAACTGCCTACGTTAATGTAATGTATTATATGTAAAATTGGGGATACCATTAATAAGCTCGATATATAAGGTCATTGTCGCCTGTTACTAGTAATGAAGGCAATAATCCTTCAATTACTCAACAATAGCAGATGTGAACGACTCCTAAGAGTTTTATCAATAAAAACTACTCTTATTGTGCGAGCGTGAGAAAAATAGTTCGTCATAACAAAACTTTACTTGTTAACCAGTTATTAAAAATAATAAATAAATAAAAATTCTCTATTGTCAATAGTTAACACAAATAAAAAAAATTAAAAGGAATTATTAGTACACTTTGAAATCAATATAAATATTAAGTTGACGGTCGTCTTATCGCAAACAGCGATTTCTTTCAGACAACCAATTTTCTATGATACTTACAATATTTGTTAATCAAATAATTCATAAAATTGGAGGTGGAAATGGGATCAGCATTCGTCGAATGCAGATGTATGGCAAGTCTTAACACCAGTTATGGAGTTTTCCATCGACCCTAAGTATAGCGTTCTCAATATTTTAAGCACGGAGCATAAAAAAATCCAATAGAAGAGGTATTGAATTTTATACACGCATCTTACCATTTAAATAAACATTGTCTTATGACCCTAACAGCTTCAAAAAGAGAGTTAATAGGAATCTTCTGGGAAAGCTCGTCCCATCATCGACCTCATCCTTGCCCACGCAAACCTCGAGGTTAAGATTTAAAAAATGAAATAAAAATTCCTCCACGATGATCTCGATTGATTTTAAACCAACATAATTTATTATGATTTGGGAAATAGCTTTTCTTTCCTACGGTTAATATTATAAAGCTCATGTGAAATGTTATGGTATGCCATACACGATTAAGTCCATCGTCCAATCAGCATGACACTGCTGATTGGATCAAATATAACTGACGAGGAACGTGTCCGTGAACTGACATGGATTGGCATGACAGGCATAACTTGGACGATGGACTTGATCGTGTATGGCCACCATTAGCCCCGTCCTTCACGTCAATACTACTGAACGGATCCTTCTTAATTGTTCACTACTATTTATGCGGTTACCACGCGAGCGAAACCGTAGGCGGAAGATTGTTCAAAATAAGCACCCATTTTACCTGTGTTAAAATCAACATCGCATACTTACCAACTCAAACATAAAATTACAATTAGCCGCCGAAATAAAATTATTTCAAAATGTCCAGAGAATTATGTAAAGTACATAGTCTCTTTTAAAATGCAAATCGACTCATTGTGATTTCGCCAGTGATTGTTCTGCACAAAAATATGACATCCTGCCTTTATGTGCAGTCAATTATTTCCAGTAATAACAAGATAAGTAAATTGAAATACAATGAGTCATCACAAACATAAAATCAAAACGTCTACGGTTTTGTTACACTTCTATTTACCATCCACAAGTAACGTCAAGGTAAGGTAAAAGCAAAAGCTTACTTTACTTTCATGTTACTTGAAGATGGTTAATTTAATACAAGAATGAGCTATAATATTGTTTATTTTTAAATTATTTTAGTGGGGTAATCCTAAGGTAATAAGTAATCAAATAACCTACTCAATACGGAAGGAAAAGTTTTTTATGACTGTGTTATGAAATCCAGAAAGTGGACTGAAAATAGCGAAATCTGTTTAACGTGTAATTCATAAATGTTAAATTTTGATAATTTTTAAATATTACTTACTCCAAATAACCGCCAAAAAACTTTTCGTCTCTTTTCGTTCTTGCTGTTCAATAAAAGGATAAAAGATTACATAATGTCAAAAAAGGCTGTAATTTTCGTAGAATTGTAGCTACATATAAAGCAGAAAGGGGTATTACACGACATTTCTAGCGAAAACTAGTCAGATATGCAGAATTTAGAAGTTGATGTTCTACATGGCAGGCTGTCATTATACCACGATTGATTGCTTTCCTTAGATCAATAGATAAATAGGTACCTAGATAGATTTCTTTTTGTAGAACGGCTCGCCCTTTATGTGAACTACAATGTAGATTTTTTTTGTCAGACGCCAGACAGACGGTTTTTGTAGTGATGTTAAAGAAATGACAAATGAATGTCGCGTTTTTGGGTACTAGTCCCCTTGTACCATTGTACAGTAACATACATATACATATACAGTATACAGATATGTATAGTACTAGTAATTTACATAGGTAGCTAGGGCGTAAGTTCTGCTAAGTGCCCGCAGTGTCAAGTGCAGTTGTTCTTTACATAAATGCTAAAAATACTAAAATTTAATAAAGCTTATTATAAAATATCTGATTATTTAGATGACATAAAAGCTTGGGATGAAACTGCCTCCAACTCCATCAAAAACAATGTAATAGATATTAAGTACAATGACGTAAAAAAAATATAAGCCAAGCAGAGTCTTGCCAATTCTTCTCTGATTGGTCACGTTACGAATTGGTGGTAAATTAAAAAAAATTACGTTTCAAAGTGTACCATACAGTTCCTACTGAATAAATAAATTTTGAACGTTGAATTTTGAATTTTTAAAGTTTTTTCACTTCTCTTGCTCACAAAGTGTATCATAATAAAGTAGCTTAGCGGGCCTAAAACTCGAGTTTAATACCTCGGGCTAAAAAGTATTTTTTCTTTTTAATTTTTGTCTAAAATCATCAGCCCGTACAAAGCATTCGTTCTCTTACATAAAAACTCGACTTCTTGGTGCTCCGTCAATCTTTTTTTTTTTTAAATAGAAACGTCTTGGTGATGTTTTATGAAGGTTGATTAAATTTTAATAAAATTTCTGAAAATTGTCTAATTTTGAATTGTTTTATTTTCTCACAATCGAAGTGAAAAGTAGAGTGTTTTACTCGGGCCAAAACCACCTATTATAACTCGGTCTTGTCATCCTCCCTCGCTACGCTCGGGAGTAACAACCTCGTATATAATGGGATGGTTTAGTCCCTTGTAAAACAATCTACTATTGTATGGGTCTTTTTTAGTTTAGTAGGTAGGTATGTTTCTACTCAACTCAATATCGGCTCAATGGATTTGGTAGAAACTTGGAATATACATAGTTATTGACACGGATTGACGATGAGACTGTTGTACTTTCAAGAAATATGATTTGATTGAAAAATAAAACAATGTTTTCATTGAGTGGAATCCTATCTTCAATATTTCTGGTACTCTTCAAGCAGGTCTCATTGGTTTGGACTATTAACTTATAATAATATAATATAATATATATATTAAATGAGCAGATATTTGATATAAAGTAGTTTAAATCATCATAGTTCCTAAAACCGATCTTAGCCATCTTAGTTCAGTTTCCCCACTTGGTGTCCCCACTTTATTGGTAATAGCACCGATAAATGTGGGTACACCCTTGGATAATTTGTATCTGCGGTAATTAATGGTCACCGTTAAAAATGGTTCATTATTTTAATAACAAAACCACAAATTATACAGAAGCTTTTAGTTTTGATATAATTTTCGGTTGGGGGTGATACGAGTATAATTAATTAGTATTAATGCCTTCACTTCACCACATAATATTGTGTGGGGTTTTTTGGGTAGAGTGAATAATAAATTCAACTTCTAATAAATCAAACCTACTTACCAAAAATTATGTTGATATTGTTTTATAAAGTGATTTTATTTACATTTCAATAAACCATTTTGCAGACAAGGCATCATGAGATTTAGATTTCTAAAACTATTGTGATACTACAAATATTCATATTCATTCACATAATTTTGGGAAGCTTATGTTCCGAACTAAGCCGTGATTCATCACGAGTTCGTCTATGCAGACTGTTCGCTGGAACCCACTGTCAGTCGGCTATTCGGCAGTTGTGCCAAAGAGGCTGTCAAATCATTTGTTTCCAACCTTCATACCTAATCAAGAGGAATGGCTCAAGACAACTCGTAGATAATAAGCCAGGGATGTAACACGCAACAAGCAGTATTCGCCAACTTAGCTAATTTCTCATGGAGAGCGAGCGTGGGAAAGATGTTTAGACGGTGCGATTTTTCTCTATCGAACGGATTTGCGTGTAAACAGAATACCAGTCAAAGACGACACGATTTCAAAAACACTTACGAAAGTAGTTTCGTTAATCATAGGTCGTCAAGCTACGCAACCATCGCATCGTGCCTGATTACATGCTAAGTACCCTGTGGATTGGTGATTGATTAGTAAGACTTAGTAGGTAGGGGCTATAAATATAACATATTTTACCACAAAATGACATGATAGCCTTTTTACTAAACATTCGCACATACAACAACTAGTAGAATGAACATCGTTTAATTTTTTCCCCCTAAGAGCCATGTTAACAATTTACATACATTCAGTGAATAAATAATTTTTACCCTTATATAATTATAATATAAAATAAATAATTTTTACCCTTATCTTTAGTTATAATTTCGATCCGAACTTCTTTTCCCTGACACGTTGACTGCTGGTCTCGAGCACGTCCTACGGTGGTGTGCTATTCAGCACTCAAAGCATTAAGTTGGCCCAAAAACATCATCCACGTATTTTTTTTAATTCAAAATTTACATAAATAATTTACTTATGTTACGCCAAGCCAAAGCTGTGGAGGGGGGTAGCCTTTAAATAGCCTAGCGCGCTCATTTGTGGCCAATTTTTAACATTGTAATCTGGGTAGGACGAACCTCTGTTAATCGTTCCCAAAAATAAAGTGATTCTCCAAAGTACTTCTTTATTTAAGCCCCTTATGTTTCACTTAGTTACAAATTTTCCATCTTAACGAATAAGTCTGTCGTTCTAGCTCTTTGTCCGAATCGTAGCGTCAACGGGTCGTGCCCTGTAAAAGTATAAACCCGGGCTTCGGCTTCATTTGTTTAAATCAAGCTTTACCCCACATTTTGTAGCTTCCACGAATATTGTGATGATGTTAATAATGCCACAACATAAATGAGGCGCATCTTGTTAGGTTTTCCTTCCTTGCAAATTGTCTTTACGCAAACTGATAAAAATTATACACATTCTAGCTTCCGCCCGCGGCTTCGCTCGCGTGTTACCTGGATAAAAAGTAGCCTATATGATAATCTAGATCACAAACTATTCTAAATTTCATCTTAATCCGTTGTGCCGTTATGGAGTTGAGTGGGAGCCAACATACTCACACATACACACAAACATTCGCATTTACAATATTAATAGAGATTACTAAGTCTATGGAACCAAAGGAGAATGCCGATAAACCGTACCAATTGCGGCAAAACCAAACGTATCCCTTAAAATTGCCTTTATTTTATAATTAACATTAACATTTTTTTAGTTTTACACACCGACTCGATTAATAATCACATAAAAAATTATTTCATTTATTTGGTTTCCGGCGCACGGCACCATGACACTGCAACAACCCTCACTTTTAATTATTTAGACGGTAGAATCGACTGAAAACATTGGAGATTTTTTCACTTTGCATAATCAAAGAGGTTGGCTCAGAAACTTTTATGTAGAACTACTAAACTATCTCTATCTTCAAGTATTTAATATGCTCTCGGTAGAGTGTTCTGTGGCATTGTGTAGCAGTGTTTATTCTGTAAATAGATATTAGACATCATCACAATAATGTACGATAAACAATCGTTGCATCAACTGTTTGCTAATAACCGGTGACGCGAAACCAGCATAGTTTGGAAGAGGCATTCATGGCCTTTTCGTGGTTGTATGAATGTGTTAAGATCTTGGATCTTAGCTTGGATTTCGCCTTCACCAGTAACAACTAATACCTATTATAACCATAAATGATGTAAATACCTATCTACTTTCTCGTCACTATCATTATTTGAAAATAATAAAAAGTAGAACAGTAGTAATGTATGTAATGGCCTACCTACGAAGTAGAAGTTAAAACACCCTTTTACCTATCTGTGTGAGGTATATAAACCTTTTCTTATAGATACAGTATCTTAGTTAAATGTTTATCGAGTAATACTTATAATTATGTAGACAAAGCTGAACAAAGGTCTCGGGAAAGCATTTTAAAAAAAATAAACTCTAAAACTAATATCAAATAAAAACAATTTGTTGACGTTTATCTTAAAAAAGACTTACTATTCCATGAATAACAGTGAAATACCTTTTGAAAAAATTAGGTTTTGTTTTGACGCAATCACTTTTACGGGTATTATTGTAATATAATATTTTTATATGACATATGCGGTACAAGCTGTCGCTCCCGTATCGGCCTTACAAGTCAAATTTGTAAGTCCCAAACCGTGTCCTTCAAGCTTGGGACTAAAGAATGCTCAAATCATCTTTCATAGATGATAAGGCCTATGTACTGGTGATGTACCCGTAAGTAGATTTACTACTGTAGATAACTCAGTCATGGTCAACCCCCCTGTTGACCATCAGCCACGTAAATCAATTCAATTAACATATTACCTAAATGTCTCTAATTCCTATAAATTCTTTTACTTTGACAACATCATAGATGTGTTTCTATATAAATGTTCAACAGCCACAAAAGCTAATATCAAGAAGTCAAGTTAAGGCATCTATATGTAGGTAGGTAGTTTTTTTTCCACAATATTTCAATGGGATACACTTAGCACAAAGCATATGAGATACTAATGTAATATAAGGGCAGCTTATCATCTAAAGATGTGTCGTCTGCACATTTTTTTAATCAAAAGAAGGCCTTGTCTTCCTCCCGAATGATTTATGTTCCGAAATATACCCCTCCGTTACGCTAAGAGCTCTGAAGAGCCTAAAAAGTTTCGCGTTGCTTAAAAAGATTTATTTTTGGAAACTTATAAAATAAAGTTGCAACATTGCTGCTTTGTTTACGATTTTGGTAAGTAAGTTGGTAGAAGTGGTAGAGTTCTTTGTGAACGAGCTCATCCGGGGAAGAACTACCACCATGCCTATTGCTGCCGTGAAGCAGCATTGCTGTGTTTCGGTTTGAAGGGTGTGGGTGCCGGTAAATTACAGGCACATGAGACTTAACAACTTCATACCTCATGTTGATGACGCAGCATCGTAGGACACGTTCCAAACATGCGTGATCTACGAATCAATACTTTGTTTTGGGCAACGTCTACCATGTAACATCAGGTGGGTCAGGTGCTTGTTCCATCTTCAGGCATCATAAAAACCTAACCAACTCTTAGTTGGTTGGGTGGTTTTACTTTGGTTTGTTTTGAATCAGTCATGAAGCGATGACGTTCATTAGGGGTGTTTTGCGCTTTGGATAGACTCGTTAAATTCTTATTTAATTCTAATCCATGATACAACAAATATGTAAGGACAGACAAATGTCTAGTACGTCTGTAATTTCATGAAAGTAATAGGGAAAACGTAATAAAATAGAATTATTTTATTGTAAGCAGAGATGAATTCAAAAGCATCAGCTGTACAAAACTGATACCGATAAAAAAGAACAGTCATTTCAAATTACTCCAGAACAATGAATACAACAAAACAGGACGGTATTATACCGAAACTCGTAAACCACTCAAAAGGCCTCTACAGAAAAAAAGAAAAAAGAAAATGGCGGCCCACTTTCGCGAAGTCAGGTGGTCGGGCGCCGGCAGCCATCATTAATTTCCATTCAGTGTCGAATGGCCCGAATATATCGTGCAGGAATCGTTATGGTACGAGGGAATGTACTTAGGGGTATAATCTTAGACAGCCCTAAACTGCGGCGCTGGCCCGAGGAGCTCGTATTTTTGGCACTCGATTGTGGCCCAGTAAGCTGAATTTGAAACTTACCTATCAATGAAATAAATGTGCCTGGGTTATTTGAGATGACCGAGTGGTCGTTTTCTTGCCTCAAAAACGTCTATTTCTACTTTTACAAGGATTAAAACAGACAAGTAAAAAGACAGATTTTTTAACAGAAAAACATAGTTAGGTATCTACTTAGGTATAAGTATACTTACATTGAATCATCATTTCTGTCACTCGCTATGTCACTCCTTTCTTACTCATGTTATCTTTCACATAATCTATACATCTTTTCTTTGACCTACCTCTAGTCCTCTATTCTATATTCGAATATTGCTAAACTGTAAATTTAACAGTGCCTACAATTTCAAAAATAG
Organism: Horisme vitalbata; assembly: GCA_951804965.1. Classification (NCBI taxonomy): domain Eukaryota; kingdom Metazoa; phylum Arthropoda; class Insecta; order Lepidoptera; family Geometridae; genus Horisme; species Horisme vitalbata. Next base: position 17,064,359 of record OX638092.1, on the reverse strand, counting down.
AACCAACTATGCAACGTCATAAAATCGTTAGTTTATTTTTAAAATAGCCACAGGTAAGTTTGTATCAATCGCCAGTTTTCTTGGAGTTTCAACAAAGGATGAACAAACGGAAAATAAGTTGGGAAAATCTAACACAGTCGGCATATAAATCAATACAAAACCTAACTACTTCCTATCCCTACGCCATCGTCTAAGTTTAGTGCAGGTACAGCTCCAACTTCTTTTAGCTTTAAAAAAAAAATTTCCTTGTGGGATGTTCTCTCTTCTACTTTAAATCCGGCTGGAGTACTCTGTTATCCCTATGGGTTACGGGTTATTGGCAGTGATGGCCTATTAGAATGTTTTTTGAAAAAATTGTGTGCTCTCAACGGCGAAGAAAAAATGAAACGTCAGTACGTAACAGACGTAATAACAACAGGCTCTGTATGCATAGTTTGCAAAACTAAACTGTTGCAGTTGCATTGTATGTATGGCACTTAAAATTTATAATAAGATACCTAAGTCTTTTTTAAATCTTAGTGAAAATATGTTTAAAGCTAAACTAAAACAATTATTAGTAAGTAAGTGCTACTATATTGTTAATGACTTTTTAGTTGACGATCTGAAACTTTGACCTTTTAATTTTAATTTTTATTGACATTTTAAATATTTGCACGTCAATTGTATAACTATAATTTTAAATATTTGCATGTCTAATTTAAAGGTAGAACATAATTGAAACAAGAAATATAATTAAGACCTACAACTGTAACCTACATTATGTTGAAGCAAATGAATTAATCTTTAATCTTTAATCTCAGGAAACCGGCAAGCTCGTTGAACTAAAATCAAAGTTCCAATAAAAAGCGGTGCTTCGCGGCGCGGCTTTAGGCCTGCAACCTGTCACATGGAATATTAACTGCTTGCAAGTATTGAGCATGTACCGAATTTATTACTTGGACTTGCCTTTGACTTAGTGGGCAACCTCTATGGTGACCAAAGATCAGAATTGGTCACTAGCTCATACGAAGAAGAAGAAGAACCTCTATGGTATTTTCAATAGACTTGCAGTAGGTACACTAAGCAATGTCTTATGATATCCAAAGTGAAAAAGTCATGAATCTCCAGCCAATGGTCATATTGAGAAAAATATGTGTACATAATTACGTGCATAGAAAGGTGAAGGAAAGTCTCGTGGTTTACCTGCGGTTTAGTCAGCTTCATACTTCATTAACCATGTCATTTCTGTGAAATGGTGAGGGTATCATGATCTTATAGGTTCTAGGCAAGCCTACAACAAACAAACAACAACACCAATCGCATATGTCAGTCCACTGCTGGACATAAGCCTCCCCTAATTAAAAGGGGGATATGCCCATAATTCCCACACGGGCACGCGGGCTGGGGATTACAGGGTATAGCTTGACGAACTGCCTTTCGAATTAAGCTGTGCCGATAAGGCTATGCCATCCGCAAAAAGCCTTCTTCATATAAAATTATGTCTCGGACACAGCATCAAGCAATGTTACAAAATGACGTATTGTTTTGGTGACTACCAAACTTGTATCACTGATGCGTCATCCGGAAAATAATGAGTACGAAACATTCGCGCTTTGAAAACTGAAAACAAAGAGGCGGATGTTTCTCTTCACTTCATAAAACGTCATAGCATAAGCCAGATACTGTAGACACGATGATTCACCCCAGATCTTATCAAAAATATTCCCTTTGTCTAGACTATAAATCCTTATTTATTATAAGACTTCGTTGTAAATCAATCGGCTGCCACAAAAATAAATCATTGTAGGTAAAAGTTTTCGAAGGAATTTGACGAGCAGCTGTAGTAATAAGTACCTATTTAAGTTAGGTAATAGTTTTGTTTGTTTTTATTATACACACAGTATTTGTGGTGAATAAATACCTCGTTGTATCTGTTGAGGGTAGAAAGTAAGTATTACATAGATTGCGGTAATAGGTAAACATACATATCAGCCCATATCCATTCCTGCTAGACACAAACCTCCCCTTATAAAGAGACATAATGTCCATAATCTCCACGCAAGGCATGCGCGTTGGGGATTGGCCACAGTTTTTCGCATCACCGACGCTGCTGCCTGCCAGCGGTCAGGGTATTTAGCTGTGCTGGTGTTAGGCTACGCTATACTGCAATCAGCCGGCTGCCAGAGCCTCGTCCGTTAGCAGGGTTCACTACATGCAGGTGAGGTTGGTTTAGATTTCGAAGATGAAAGTTGGAACCCCTTACCACCCCAAGTAGGTATATAGTAAACAATTGTACAGGTACACGGAATCTTTATTTTCTAAAGATTCCGTTTCCGTTAACTGCATCATTTTTGATGCTCAATTGGTTGATATACTGCGCGTCATGTAAAAAGTGAAAGTGAAAGTGAAAATTTCCCTATTGAGTACGCAAATTACAGTACACTTTGAATCTTCAATTCCCCCAATTTACACCAATTCGTAACGCGACCAAACAGAGAAGAATTGGCAAGAAACTCTACTAGGCTTATATTTTTTTAAATGTCAGTTTTAAAATATTTTTTCTTAACTATTAACATTGTTTTTGAGACGGGAGTTGGAGACAGTTCCATCCCAAGCTTTTTTGTCATCTAAATAATCATACATACATTGAGTTTTCATATATTTAGTGGCACGGCACAGTCATAACATGTATTTCTTTAAACTTAGTTCTAAGTGATTCTCTAGGGCCCATATTATAACGAATGCACGAACAGCCCTCTTTTGCAGCACAAATATGGTGTTGATATCTGCAGCATTCCCCCACAATAAAATGCCGTACGACATAATGCTGTGGAAGTAGCTGAAATAAACCAGTCTAGCCGTTTCTACGTCAGTAAGTTGACGGATTCTTTTGACTGCGTATGCTGCAGAACTGAGTCTGTTCGACAATCCATCTATGTGAGCGCCCCATTAAGGCTTATTATCTAAAGTTATGCCTAAACTTTATTTTTCTTAACTTTATTTTAATTTATTAGGTTTAACTTGTTTAACATTTGGTAATATAAATCTTATACATTTTGTTTTAGTCTCGTTCAGTTATAAATTATTTACATCAAACCAGATAACAATTTTCGTTATTGTTCATGTCGTCAAAATTGGTCTGCCGTCTCTTTAATTTAAATAAAAGAGACGTGTCATCCGCAAACAATACAATTTTGTGGTTGTCTCTGACAAGTATAGGTAGTAGTTCATTGATATAAATTACAAATAAAAATGGTCCAAGTATTGACCCTTGCGGAGCACCCATCTTTACTACAGATCCTGGGGAACATTTTCCATTTACGTCTACTTTCTGTATTCTGTCAGATAGGCAAGAAGTGAGAAGGGCTAAAGCCATACCCCTGATGCCATAGTGATCTAGTTTCCTGATTAATGTTTCATGGTGTACGCAGTCTTAAATGCCTTAGACAAATCACAAAAGATGCCTAAAGTATCATGTGAGTCCTCCCAGGCATCGTAGATATGCGATACCAACTCAACACCGGCATTAGTTGTTGATCTGCCCCGCGTAAATCCGAATTGTTTGACATCTAGTAAGTTGTTAAAGTTAATATGGCTTTGCAGCTGACTAAAAATAAGCATTTCAAAAATTTTACTAAATGTTGTTTGTACTGTACAGTATCTGTTTAAAGTTAGTAGGGTCAGAACTACTACCGGATTTAAATAGAGGCGTTATTTTACTGTTTCATTAGATCAGAGAACTCACCACAGTCAATACATTCATTAACATTAAATATAAACGCGAGTTCTGGTGCGATAATGTCAATCAAAGAACGCTGGAAGAAGCGGAGGGGGTGTGTTTGCGCACGGGTGAATACCGATAAATCGTCTACTGCGCAGCTTCCCCTCAGCGTTCTTTTTACGTGACGCGACCTATATCTGAGCTTAGAATTTATATCTTGTTACCATTAGATACATACGAATAAGCGCCGGTTTTATCATTTTCTGCCCTGCCGTCTGCCGATTAGCGCTGGCTTATTCCGCACTGACACAGGCTTAAAATACTCATAGCGTGGCTTACTTCGGTGTTCTTAGCAGCACCCCAAATACAGTTGGGACGCAATAAGAAAACGTTCAATAGGTTTTTGGAGCTCAATTTTAGTTATTCTTTTACACTACAAATAAACAAATTTACTCACTGCCGTACCTTTTATAGTATTAACTAAGATTCATATTGCATTTATATATTTTCAATTTAATTTATAAATAGTCTAAAGAAGTGTACTACCTAAGCATCACTGAAAATACTAGCTATTTTTCGCGCAAACTACAGGATCTATCACATAACCTCGGGGGAGGTACAGCGTCGTTGGCAAATGTTAGCGGAGACAAAATTATAGGCAAAGAGAATTTAAGGGGATAAATAATTCCCACGACCTGAATAGGTTGTTAATAGGCTTGCTTCTTACGTGGGATATAGGTGGGCGTCTATCAATATAAACTTATTTAAAGCCTGGGTTTGCGCTAGTGTCAAATTCTGGTGGCGGAGTTTTTAGGCCGCTAGAAGACCTCGGACGTGGCTTAAGGTAAAAAAAGCCGGGACAAACATTAAAACGTGCCTTCCAATAATCTCTATGTTTAAAACATGAATCTGAACTAAGTAACGACGACATCGCCGTGACGGTGAAAAGTCGGAAGGAACAAGGTTAAGAATAGTTAGTCTCCCCCAAGTACTTATGTATTTACAAATAAAAAAATATCTATCTAGTTTATCAATCATGTGGTATTACAAGCTCTGCTTAGTTTGGGGCTACAAGGTGCGGCGTGACAGTGTCCAGCATTAAATTTAAGGACCACCTGTCAGAAAATATTGCCTAGCTATTCACAAAATTATGTCCTAAAGGCAAAGCCATAAATTCTAAAGCTCAATATAACATCAAATTATTAAAATAGGTTTCAATTATCGAGTATCGGCAATGCTTCATTTCTACCACCTACGTAGAATAAAGGGTGTAAAAAGACTGCTTCCGATTCAGGTACACGTTATGTTTATGTTCTTATTATTCTTATTATTATATATGTTATGGACAAAGTGATTAATGCGGGCATTATTCATAGTGCCCGGGCAATATGAATAATGACCAGCTACTTAGGGCAAAGTGATTAATTATTACCTAAACTTCATTATCTATCACATTGACCGGTCATTATGAATAATGCTACGTGATCATCGGGCAATGTGATAATATAGCTACTTTGGGGATGGAGTGAGGGGAGGGAAGCGAACGCGCGACACGCGCTAACCAATCAGAGCCCGTCATGGCGGCGTACGAACGTCCATCGCTTCACTGTTCACTACACAGCTCTCAGTTTTGCATTCCAAGCGAATACGGACGGACGCAGACGGATAATTCCGTAATTCAGTTTCATAACTAAAGTGAAGAAAGACTAGCCAAGAAAAGCGAAGTTCATAAGGCATCGCTAAAAGGAAGAAATTTGTGTTTTAAATTTTTATTTAAAGCCTGAAATAAAAATAATAGTTAAATATTGTGTCTTTTATTATTCTGCCCAACAGGTGATGGGCGTTATGTATATTGCCCGGGCAATTTGATTAATTCAATATTTCTTATCACATTGCCCTCACATATTGGTCATTATTCATAATGCCCGGTCATTATGTATAATGACCAATTAATCACATTGTCCATAACATATATACATATATATATATATATACCAAAATAAAAAGAATCTAGTGGCACCTTATAACAATTAAAATCTCTTAACACTTATACAAAAATTAATATCTTAAAAACAACAATACAAATACACACCAAATACACATTATTCATTTCTTTCCACTAATATTAATGTTTACGGCACGAACATCGGCTGTCACTATCGCCGACGTTGGTGCAGCTATGTTACAGTATCCCACACCACACCAGTTGTTTATACACCACCAGTTTTTATTCCACCATATGTTTTATATAATAAAGAATATATATATATTTATATATATATATATATATAAAACATAACATGTGTGTGTGTACACATGTTATGTTATACTACATAGCTTAATCCCCTGCCAACCGACGGGCAGCAGCACCGGTGGTGCGAGAGGCTGCGCCCTGCGATACCCAACCCGCATGCCCAGCGTGGGGATTTTGGCCCCCTCCCCTTTATTAAGGGAGGCCTATGTCCAGCCGACATAGGACTGATATGGGCTGGTGTGGTGTGGGATACTTTAACATAGTTGCACCAACATCGGCGGTAGTGACAGCCGATGTTCGTGCCGTAAACATTATTATTAGTGGAAAGAAATAAATAATGTGTATTTGGTGTGTATTTTTAAAACTTTTGTTGTTGTTTTAAAAAAAAAAAATTTGAATAAGTGTTAAGAGATTTTAATTGTTATAAGGTGACTCGAGATTTTTTTATTTTGGTCTAAGTTATAACGAGACCATAGAACAGAAATACCATATATATCATTTAATTATGTACAATCGTCACTACGGATACCTGTACGATGTCCCTCTGAAGTTAGGCTCAGTAAACCTTAGTACAATCCGACCCAAAAATAGGAACTACGTCGCTTCTTGCAGCCAACATCAGTAGAGAAAGATACGTTGGCCTAAGTAGTGTAAGTAGATTGAGTGGAGTTGAATATTTTATGCAAACAATCGTAGGTATTATTTGTTTTTCAAACCAATGTACCGTAGGGGAGCCACGTATATACTATAGTCTCAGTTTTAGCAGTAGTCTTTGTACACCTTGTACACGTACCCTCTACTTAAGCTATAATAGTGGTAAATAAATACTCCACAGAGAATATATACTTGCTAGGGCTGCCACCCATTGGAATACACCTTCAAGTCTAAAATAACGAATTTTCTATATATTTTGGTAGGTTTTCATAAATCATAATCATCATCTACGAACTTTTCCCACTGCTGGGCATAGGCTCTTTCGTATGTGTTTTTATATAACCATCATCACCAACGACTGATGTCTGAGCCTTGTTATTTTTTTTTTGATAACCAGTATCGTCTCACTGCTGGGCAAATGTCTCCCCCAAATTCTGCCAACCATCTCTATCCTTCGAGTTATCCCAGCATTCTCTCTCGAAGGCTTCAAGTTCGTCCTGCCAACGCTGTCCTGGCCAACTACAACTAGTTGTTGCCGTTTTAAATTATTTATACATAATTTGTGACCTAGAACAACATATAACTAGGCTTCTTTTCATCCGGGTACCGAACGAAGCCGCGGGCAAAAGACTAGTCATAAATAATAGTTTTATACGCCGCTGTATCAATATGCATTTTACTCTCCCTCGGGCTGCCATGTCCGAAATTCGAATATTAATATTTGTGGTATCGAAGCCTGAACGGCTGACTTATTACGTAAAAATTTGCAATAGCAATGACTTTATTTGGAAAATACGATCTTGTATATTATGAAATAAAAGTTTTTATTCATAATATAAATAGTAATACTAAACAAAAAAATACGTACGAGACCGATTGTTGATCGCTCTTTGATGGATGGAATAGGAATAATAACAACAACAACCTTTAAAAAAGTCCACAGCTAGACATACGCCTCCCCTGATAAGACGAAGGATATGCATATGTGCATTATACCCGCGCTGGGCATGCGCGTTGGGGATCGTTTATTTTACGTTTTATAGGCTTATGTTTAACCGCCATCTCGGAAAACAAGTGTCGCATGTCCTGAGTTGGCGCCCCACACGCACTCTGTGCATTCGATTTGTCAATGTAACCCCATTTAGCGAGGTTTCCTCTGCAGTGGCCAACCTGAGTGCGAAGTCGATTGAGCGACTTCCAAATTGGCCACTGCAGTTCGTGCCCTGGAGGCAGGTGTTGTCCTGGGGTGCACGAAGAGATCTTCCATGTGGCGCACCCTGAAAGCAGCTAGAACCGGTAACGCAGGTATTAGGCTGACTAATCTCTTCACAACAATGATTCAACCAATTCAACTAAGATTGAGGTTGGAACCCCATGTATTTGTTATACATTGTTCTTAATTCGATTGATAAATCTATACGCTATTCGACCATATGCGTAGTGATTGCTAATGCATTGCTATTGCTAAATTTTACGTAATAAGTGCGGGGATGCCTTGACCTTGTTGTGTAGGCTTTCCATTATACCAATAGTTTTTATATGGGCGTATACATAAATCCTTCGGCAAAAAAAGAAAAAGTAGAGAATAACTCATCACAAAATTGTATTTAAATATGGAGCATTAAGCAATTTTAGATTCTTGGGTAAAGCACCTCTTTTCGACAAAAAATACAAAATTCTGTACAAATTAAGGAACATTTTAAATCAAAATCACTTCTTTCAATACTAAATCAGTTTCTCTTTTTTACCCGACTGAAGTCCTCTTCGGTCGGGTTATGTTTTTAGGGTGTATGTATGTTTGTATTATTATTTGTCCGTCGCTGTAGCCAAACGGCTGGACGGATTTAAACAAATGAGGTGTCGTTGGATTTGTCTAGATCACGAGGGTGACATAGGCTATATTAAATGTAAAAAATCTGAAATAGCGACTGTAAGAAGCCATTTTCAATTTACGATGAACTAAAATAGAAAAAAGGTATTAATAACTCCTTGATTTCTACAAATTAGGTGTCATTGGGTTTGACTGAATCATTTAATTGACATGTGTGAAGTGTCAAAAATCCAATAATGATGTGTCTATGTCTATGTCAATATGGCGATGAAGTATTTTACGCTGAACTGAAATGGTATTAAAATACTGATTGTTTTTTATTTTTATCTCAGAGCTTCACAATTTTATAATTTATATGTAATTTGTTTCTTTAGTCATTGTTCCGAATGCAGAATAAGTTTTACAATAAAGTTATCATACCAAAAAGTATTAACCTCCTCCTAAATTCTTCAGAAATATTTCTTAATTCTGCTGTATGTTCCACAATGGAACTAAACTCCTTGGAGGTTGCGGATTTAAGCCTCCCCCATACAGCTGAGTTATTATCGGCGATCTTACCGCATGCGATATTGCAATATCTGTTTTTAGTACATTATGTATAGGGACGGCTACGAAGTTACACACTGCTGCGATAACGCATTTGAATGAAAGGAGATGGGATACATTATCACAATAACGCATGCGCTGATAGTAACGCAGCAGTGTGGGGAGGCCTCAATATTGCAAGCAAGATAAAAGACTCTGTTTTATAGATAGTAGGTAGGTAGGTAGTCAAAATATTATCTTTAGAAAAATCTTCAGAAAATACATAATTCCGCTGTCATCTCACACTGGATTTATGTATCAACAATTATTTTGACTTATTAGTAATAGGTACTTTTTGTCACCATTATGTAGATAAATAATAATATGTAATTTGCTTACATATGTATAATTGTTTTTTTTTTTTATAAAACACACTATTTATCCAACACGCCATTTAATTTTAAAATAATCCCGTTGTTGGTTTTATAACTTAATAATTAAATTACTGTTGGTAATCATTTCATTTACATTAGATAATTATCATGAGGTAAAGAAGGCGTTGAATCGAAAGGAAATATTGTTTACTGGGAACGATCATATATGATACGATGAAGTATTTTCAAAATGACACAATCATAGAAATAATTGTTTTGACAACTCTCAAGCTTGCACTCTGAGTTGAGATTGGTTCATAAAATACCTACGGCGTTAGTACTCAAAACCTTCCGGTTCCCTTCCTTTTTTTTTAAATTAATACTTGTTTAAATATTTAATTAACATGATAAACTGATTGACTTGGTGATAATTATATCAATGCACAACCCAAACCTTAAAAGTTTTTTTTTGTGTTTTTATTTCTAAATTTTTTCTACACTATATTTATATGAAAGCAGTTTTGACGTTAGGATGTTTAAATTTTGTATTTAGGCTAGATTGAACATTTATTAATAGTTTTCTCGCGTTTTTGATAATTCGAAACACAAAGAGGTGCCACAAGGGCTTTTTGCTTACTCAAACTACTTTATATCCCGGTGTACAACACGAGCGAAGCCGTGGGCAGAAGCTAGTTTTTCTTATAACACTTGCCAGTCTAGCAGAGAAGCCTGCTAAACCTACTTATTCCTGTATATCATGCCTATTTCTACTATGAAGCACCATTGCTGTGTTTGTTTGAAAGGTGAGGATGTCGATGACATCTCGCACTGCTGACGCTGCTGCCCCTCGGCAGCCAGGGCAAACTGGCCGCCAGCCAGAGAGATGTTATACAGTAGGGTGCACCACGGGCAGGTGAGGTTATCTAGCTGGTTCCAATGGAGGTTGAAACCCCTTACACCCCTATATAGGTAATGGTTACAGCTTAACAACAAGTAGGCCCTGTGCTAATTCCATAATAATGTACTTACAAAAATATTTGCAAAAATGTAATTTGGCGTTAGTAGAGTTGGCGGAATTTGTACTAAATATTTTATCTTTTAAATATCTTGTAATGGATTTCCCTTTCCGCAAAGTCACGCCTGATTCAATTCATTATAACAGTAGTTTGTTAAACAAACTAATTAAAATGTAGACTTTTTTAGCAACCACTTAAAATAATTTAATAATCTGACGTGCTACATACAAACTTTCTCACTCTCTCACACTCAAAAGATAAGACAACAAGTCTAAAGCCAGCTTTTAACTATGATATATATATTACATCTTGAGCTATAATATTTTATCGCTCATCATACATTTTGCGCGACACACCTCCCCGGACACCGCACCTCCCCCTGCCCCGATCTGAGTTTGAAGTGTCAAATGATCACGTGTAAAGATGTAAAATACATTACATTCCATAGGCAAAATCCGGCTTTAAAACATAATTGAGTCATATTTAGACAAGCAAAAATTTATTTTCCTAAGTAGTTATTTGTTTATTTTGCTATATAGACTGATTTCTTATATTTATATTTGACTACGGTATGACCTAATTATTACGACAGCTGATTCAGTCTACTTCTGGGCATAGGCCTTTCGTTTGAGAAGGGGGATATGCCAATTATCCCTACGCTAGTCATGAGGGTTTGGGATCTCAGGGCACCATAATACACAGCTACAGCTAGTCATAGGCCTCCCCTAATGAGCACCATTGCGCCCTGTCCTGAGCTAGTCGCATCCAGCTTCTACCAGCAGCCTTTCGCAAATCGTCACTCCACTAACAGCTACATATTACGTCACAATACCAGAGTCCCTATTCTTAATTATATTGTTAGCAGTCATATTGGCAAGCGGCTATTCCCTCTGCCTATAAAAGCAGCGAGCCTACCGGCGCGCGTGACATTACTTGTTTAAACTTCGTACTGAGTGGACCCTACTTTGAGACTTATTTCGTGTTGTATTTTGTGGTTCTATGTCCACATTCCTTGCCTGAATTATTTGTTGTTACAAGAAATTGCTAATGTTGTTTTTGGATTTACTTTTTTTTAAATACTTCCGCTTCTGATTGCTAAATATATTATTTTAAAACGCTCGACCTAGTTAAACTTAGGTAGTGAGGTAAGTAGGTAATCTTGCGAGCGTGTAATTTATTTTATAGATCACATTCAATAACCGATAGAAGACCTAAAAGTAATAAAAAACATAAATCCTACATATATTTTAAAGGGAGGCCTATAGTGTGGTTGAAATCAGATGGATAATAATGATGAAGAACTTAAATTATTTAACTTATTTGTTGTTACAAGAAATTGCTAATGTTGTTTTTGGATTTACTTTTTTTTAAATACTTCCGCTTCTGATTGCTAAATATATTATTTTAAAACGCTCGACCTAGTTAAACTTAGGTAGTGAGGTAAGTAGGTAATCTTGCGAGCGTGTAATTTATTTTATAGATCACATTCAATAACCGATAGAAGACCTAAAAGTAATAAAAAACATAAATCCTACATATATTTTAAAGGGAGGCCTATAGTGTGGTTGAAATCAGATGGATAATAATGATGAAGAACTTGTTTCAAATCATACATTCAGCAAGTTTAAAAGTAAACGATCAAGCAAGCCAAGATTATTCGATAGCCAAAAGCGGCTTGCCGCACCGCAAAGTTGCCGGACAGGTGACAAATCGTGTCAGGTTACACAGGAAGCGTTTTAACCCTTCAACTAGCCCGGTAGTGCGGTCACGACGATCGACAATCGGCTAGGTAAATGTTGCCAGTGGTGAAAAAACAAACTAAAAACTAGGCGTTTGCACGTGAACTGAAGCTATAGAATAGAGGATGGGACAAAATAACCCATTGAGGGCAGCCTTTGCTTTTATTTTTAGAAAGTTCTACACTTTGTATACTGTTTTTAGGCCTTTGACAGATAGGTGTAGATCATTTATACAGCGTCAAGTGGTAACTTTTACTCACAGTTGGGGACGCTTTAGTGTCTGGGACATGGTTAAATGCAGAAGGCTTGTCCCACACCTATATATACATTCCTTCTAGCCAAGTCAGCCTTATCCAAATACATCACGGGAAATACATAAGTAGTCAATACGTGTGTAGCTGACTAAACAGTAGGTTTCCTAATGATGTTTTCCTTCACCGTTTTGAGCATGTGGTAACGCGCATATATATTTTTCCAAATCAAAAAATTAATTGATGCACGGCTGATATTCGACGAGACCCACGGGATATATGCTATTAGGCCAACATGTCTTACAACCCACTTGAAGAAGGTTGCAAAATCATTCTCATTACTTTTTGAATATACAAATACGCCAAGAAAAAATAATACAAACTGAACGCCTATCATGAACATTTACATTGCAAATAACGGCCTATTCTGAGCTTTGCTTTTTCGTACCCTGATAGTTCAGTTTCAGTTAGTTATTTGACAAAAATACAAAAACGAAATACGATCCAGTTTATTTTATTGTGTGCTTTTGCAATCCCGGTAGGTAGGCTGCAGTAACCAAAGAGTATAGAAACGCTACGCAGTAACCCCAAGGAGTTTTTATAGGGGACTGCGCGATTTGCACACAGAACTGTGCCTGATTTTTTTTCAATAAATATGGGGTTTGTGTCTCGTTTTGTTTTTTGTGTGACACTGAAGGGGAATTGGAACACAACCCCCTTTTGGGAGAATAAATCAGGCACAATTTTTTGTCTCACTGGCCTCTTAGCTCAGTTCGTAGCAACTTTTCCCTTCTGACCTCCAGGTCGCGGGTTCGATTTTCGATTCTCACACAGGATAAACATTTGTGCGATGATATATGTCAGTCAGTCTTTGGCACACATAAACCGTGTTTGAGATGTCCGGTATATTTATTTTGCTCAATACGCGCATTCCCTTGTACGTTAGTACTAGTATAATTTCATGGATAGGCTGTGGTAACCAAAGAGTATAGAAATGCTACACAGTAACCACTTACCATCAGTCGGGCCGCAAGCCACATCAGTGGTTAATAGTTAAATATAGCTAAATGCTACAGGTATGACTATGTAACCAGTTAAAATATAATTGAGTTATTTTGTTCCTACAAATACGTAATATGGGAAAATCCCGCCGGAATGAAAATTTTTGGGATATTATAAAATCTTCTAATTTAGTTATACCCAAAATTTTAAAAATTATTTGGTATAAAAAAATTATACAACCTCGTTAGCATAGTAATCAAATATATGGCTAATGCTGATACGCAAGAAGTGCGGGTTGAAATCCCTCCGCGGGACGTGCATAATCTGCAATTTTTTCGGGTCTTACCATGATGTAGTGCCATGACTTAGTGTCATGGTGTCTACTCAATAGGTTCCTAACGACTAAGGAGAAAACCTCCTCTTGGTTGAATACATTAGATTAGACACAGATCTTTCTTCAAAGCGAGCACTTTCATGATAAAAACTCATTGAAGGTTTAAATTCTAGGCAATAACCGTTTCGGCCAACAATTTTTTTTATTTATTTATAAAAAAAAGTCATCAACCAAAGTATACACGGTAAAAAGAAAAACACTTCACAGATTCAAGTGCATGCTAACTGTTAATACAAATATTATTATTAAGGTGACAGACTTAATTAAAAACGAAATAAAAACTTGTTAAGCTTTTATTTTTAACCCTGGCAACCCTGTTGATTCTAGCGGAAGCCATTGGCGCGCAATTTCGAGCTAAACTATGGTTTTTGGTTTGCGGTGTGCGTAATGATTTCAAATTTGGCGTGATATTGGATATTTGAGCGATTTGATTTGATATTCGAATTGAAATCTAATAACCTCTTTGTTTACTTTTATTCAAATAATAGCTGCTACCTACGACTTTGCTTGCGATATATCTATGAGTGATGTATGTCATAAAATAAAAAGAAGAATATACCTTGCTTTATTTAAATGAAAATAACTTTCATCAGCATCATCATCATCAGCCTTAAGCAGTGCACTGTTGGACATAGGCCTTCCCTAATGATAGGTATTGCACCCTCTCCATAGCTCAACGCATCCAGCTTCTACCAGCAGCCATTCGGGGATCGTCACTGCACATGGCTGGAGGGCTTCCTGCACTACGTTTGGCGAAATTTATTCAATAGTAAGTACAATTATCTTTAACTTGTTTTTTTTATTTACACCACAGACAACAGAGAAATACTGTTATCGTGTTTACGATACCTCGATACTTCGTAACGCGAATAAACAGAAAAGAATTGGCAAGAAATATACCTAAATTTATGCCTACTCTAGAATTGTCTATACGTACTTATATCGTTACACTTATATAATGGTTACTTCAAAACATAACCTTTGATTGGTTTCAAATGCGTCGGAGAGTTCTAAATACAACAAGTAGGACTTTAAAAAAAAAAAACCGTCTTCAAATAAATCACTTCTTACTTCTTGCCCTAAAGGCGATAGATAATCATAGGGCGAAAATTACAATTGAGGATGAGGTTTTTTGAGTTTTCCGGGAAAAGTACCAATCCCTCAGGAATAATTTTTTTAAATTTATATGGGACCACCTGTGAAGTATATATACTCTTTTAAACAAAAAAAGAACTTTGAAAATCGGTCGACAATTGACGGAGTTATCGGTGAACATACATAAAAAAAAATCGAAAAAAAGGGTTTCCTACCTCCTCCTTTTTGAAGTCGGTTAAGAACCACTTTTTCTACTAATAACTGACCGACATAAAACAGACGGTTAAATGTGGCCATTGTTTGAGATGAATATGACATATCAAAACTTCTGCCAAAAATAACTGGTTAACACAAACAGTGGTTAAAACAGCCTTTAGTTTGTCGATGCACATGCACCTAACTCGGCGATCCCCAACCCACATGCCCAGCGTAGGGATTATGATACCCCTTCTTACTAGGGGAGGCCTGTCCAGCAGTGGACTGATATATGCTCGTGAAGGTGAGGCAGTTGCCATTCAAGACATAATAGGAAATCTATGTCAGCGCTCGTGGCGTGGCTTACTTCGGTTTTCTTAGCAGATCATCTTGGTTAAGCAACGCTCCGCCAGGACAAGTCTGAGCGCTGATTCCGTGCTTCGGAAGGCACGTTAAGATGTTGGTCCCGGCTTTTTCAGTCGTTACGCCATGTCGGAGGCTTTCGGGCGGCCTAAAAACTCTGACACCAGAGCTGGCCACTAGCTCCTACGATGAAGAAGAAGTATGTATGTCTCGTATTAAGCTGTTAAAGCATCCAAGAAGATAAACTCTAAAACGTTTAGGCCACTAGATCACATCACATACCCACTGCGGGGATCAAACCCCCAGATCCTCTGCCTCAAGCAGCCACCTACTGCGCCACACAAGCCGTTAATCTTTCTATGAGCTGCCAAAACACAGAGACACAAGAATGCACTCAGAGCTCCGTAACAAATCAAATCACACGTCGACCGAATTAGTACCAAACTTATTTGTAAACGTGTATATGTGATGGCTTCATTGGCACTTAGGGTGAATAGTTCCCGCAAGAAGTTGTGGGTTCTATTCACGCTATGTACGGGCAAAAATGTAAGTTCCGCAACAAATCATACGTCGAACAAATTAACAACTAAAATGTATTATGTGTGATTATGTGTAAAAAATTATGTGCGAATTCTTTTGCTGGGCATGTTGGTTTCTTCACGTTTTTTTCCTTTACATAAGGTCCGTTTTGAGCATGTGGTAATTCGCATAACAATTTTCAATTATGTGCAATCGACCAATAGAATTGCATCTACTTGACGTGATAGCTTTTTGAAGCTATTTTATTTGTTGATTTAGTAAATCTCCGCTTCGCCTCCCGGCCGTCCATTGGTAAAGCACAGTTTAGTTCATTTATTCAGGAACAATAAACCATCGTCTTTGAAAATAATACATAAATAAAACATTTGACGACTCTTATTGCTTATGCGTCCTAACAGTGTCTATTTTGTATGGATTTCTGTAAAAATAAATACATGCAAATTTAAATAAAATGACATAAAATAATTAATTAAAATAACAGTATCCAACAAAAATAAAATAAAATAACTATGAGTAGGACTATTCTAAATAAGTAGCTGTACATGTGTATTAATTAATTTATTAATTTAGGAACACCAACATAATAAACACCAAACCATAGGCATAGAACAGTGATGATACAGCTTAAGTCATATTTAGTTAGTTATAGGTGTAGGCTACATGCGTTATGTAACAGTGAGTCACATTTTATAAAAGAAATTATAAAAATTGAAACATCCCTTCAACAAAATCTTTGCCAGTCTCGAGAACCTTTAGTAAACTTTTAAAATGAAAGGTGAAATGACAAACACGTTTATAAACACGACAATAGTATTCAATTCACTTTATTTTTATTTAAAAGCTAAATATAGACTTCCTTCCAGACACGTGTAAAAGGATCTTTAAATGGGCCTATTAACAATAATCCTTTTAAAACACAGCCAGGATCTCACGACTTATCTCGCGTTTTTAAGGTTCAATTTAGCTTAGCTTTTCATAAAAAAGTGGTTTGAAATTGCTACCGTGTGGTAAATAATAGCTTTTATTTTCGTCATAATCCAATGGATGTAGAATTTCCTCAGGCAGAACTACGTGTCATCATCATTATCAACAAGCTCTAGGTCCATTGCTGAACATAGGTCTCCACCAAGGATTACCACGAAGAACCGTCTTGAGTCCTCTCCATCCACCGATTACCTGCAATCTGTCGGGAGCTCTCACTACACTTCGTCTTCCAGATCGTAGTCGTCATTCAAGAACCTTTATTCCCCCAACGATTATCGGATCGAATCTACGAGTACATGTAGGTAATTAATCACCACATACCTACATAGGTGCATATAACAAAAAAATTTAAGAAGATATTGAGATTATCCTAAATAATTGTAGACTTGCAGGACTCTTTTTGTAAAATTTTATAAGGATTACCGTCTGCTTTAAAAGGAAGTAATAGCTATTCTAGTGTATAAGCATAATGGCAAGCGCGGGATAAGGTGAAGTATGCTTCTAAAGGGAGTACGGGTTCCAACCCCCCTCATCGGAAGCCAAGCCAACCTCACCTGCACGTGGCGCGCCCTGCTAAACAACAAACGGGGCTCTGGCGGCCGGCTGATTGCGGCATAGCACAGCCTACATCGGTACAGCTAAATCCCCTGGCCACCGATGGGCAGTAGCGTCGGTAGTGCGAGAAGTATCCTGCGATCCCCAACCCACATGCCCAGCGTTGGGATTATGGGCATATCCCCCTTTATTAGGGGAGACTTATGTCCAGCAGAGGACTGTTATAGGCTGGTGTGGTGGTATGGTGGTGTTTGGATGTTTCTAAAACTATGGATATTATAGTGAGAAGTGTGGAGTGTGGACATTATCATTATCATCAGTCATCAGATCACACACCAAATTGGAAAGGGGGCCATTTTGGCGCTGCAGCAACCACACATCACGCCAATTTTCATGTCCTCTACTTTTTGGCCCCCTATTATTGTGTTTGTCTTATAAATATGAATAATGTTCGAAATTATCACATCACATCTATGTCTTCTCGCACAGTTAGGTTCCAGAGGAAATTCCTCCCGCGAACAATCAAGCTGTGGAATGGTCTCACTGCCGAGGTTTTCCCCAGAGACTACAACATGTAGCGTTTCAAAAATGGCGTTTTAAAATTTTTAAAAAGGTCAGTAACCTTTTGATGTTACAAGCGTCCATAGGCTACGGGTACCGCTTACCATCAAGAGGACCGTCGTGTTTGCTAACTTAGTAGTATAAAAAAAATCAAACAAAAAAACAGTTATTTAAATTCATCGAGCCATTTCCGAGTTTTCGCGAGACTAACGTAAGACGTGTGGAGTAATAAGTTGTCAACCCATTGCCTGTGGGGGGGTGTAATGTCATGACTGATAAGAAAATAAAAAAAAGTGTTCATATTTTCAAAATTCCATAAAAATTACACCCTTGGTCACTCTTTTTCGACGTTCACAAATAAAGGTATTGCCTCAGTCTCTTTAAAAGTACTCATACAACATACTCTTGGATAGATGAACTATCAAATATAAACTTTTGTTTTGTACCTCAGGTTATGGGTTGACTACTCATTACGCCGTACCCTGTATACCTAGATAGTAAGTTTTTATGGTTAAGCTGTTCTCGTTATTTTTCCTCCATTTTAACTTTATACATTTTATATTAAGCATAACGGAACAAAGAATAGTTAATCTAAAGATTAATATTTTATTTGAAACAGCACTTAGGAACTGCACTCAAGCTTCTAGATTAATAACAAGCGATAACTGTCTTAGTGCCGCACAATGTGGGGCTAGTCTATGGATTTCCATTGAATTAATGGGGGTTCTTGAAAAAATCAGACCCGAGTCAAATATTTGCAGATCATACAAACATTTGTGTCACGCCGAGATTCGAACCCGCAAGCTTCTGCGTCGGCTGGCATTCACGTACTGTGCCACAAAATTCATCTATTGATTCTGGCACACAAAGTGCCGGATACCAAAACTATACATGCTTAAAAACCCATCGCAATATTGCCCAGTGTCGGACAATATTGCTTTCGGTTTGAGCATGTATAGTTTTGTATGCCAAAGTCACAATATATAGTCTTGACCCCACAAAGTAATATAAATCCGTATAGAAAACATTTTTGTTTGTAGATGTTATCTCAAGGTTTCTCGCTCTTTACTTCATATTAACGCTTTTCTATTAAAATAAACAAAAAACAATAAAGGAATTCAGTTCGCGATAAATTAAAATAACCACTAATCACTGGATTATACCACAGCAAAAATTGAACGGCTGAATCATTTCTACTCTGTTATTAATTTACGGCGTGCGATGCATTATAAGCGCTGCATAAGCTTGTAATACATTTCATGCATACGGTGATACTACATACACTTTATTATGAACACGTATTTATGTAATAAATATAACATTACTTTGTAGCGTGTTCGGTGTTCTTGGCAGATTATCTTACGATACACCCTGTTACTATTTGGATAGGTTAGCATTGGTGGCATTAAGATCCCAGTGTTTTCGTGCTTCCGATGGTTGGTTCCGGTTTTTTCTTTACTTAAGTTTTCCGCAATATACACAACTCTTGTAAACAATTCTAGCACCTGCAATACATATACTGAATATCTAGGACCACATATCCTCGAAATAAACTACGAAGTTTTAAAGATAGCAGACGACACGGTGTTTATAATACTAATCAATGAGGCGGCCGAAAAGCTTTGGGAAACATCAACACACAATAGAATTAACCGCAACAGCGGTTAACTCTATTCTCACTATAATAATCAAAACCTAATGGGTAATTTGGAGTAAACCTAATCTTCATAATGGGAAAACTCAATGGGGATTAATGGAATAAACATATTTCTTTACTTGAACCAGCTGTTTAGTACCACCTACGTTCTTGCGTGTACATAGGTACTGCTAACTAAGCTGTGCGGTCGCGTGTGGACCATCGAATTACCTTCTAGGTCATGCAACACTACGAACACAATCCTCAGGGAAACACGGGAATATAAAACTTATCGCACATTGTTAGGAATCAATATCGTCTGCATCCCGCGTTTGACTAACCAGGAACCGAAGAGTTTTATTTGAGAATGGACGTTCTCTCGTTGTGTTTGGTTTGAAAATAGTTTGTCTGTTACATAAAATTGGTTCGAATATTTTCGGGGACTATGGATTTAGGATTTACGTAGAAGTGAAATTCTTTCAATAAATAACTAATTGCGTGATTTGTGGTGTTTTGCAGCAAACTTAATTAGCTATTTCTTTTTTGTTGCATAACAAATTCAGTAAATATGTTTTTTTCTTTGCTCGTCAAACCATTGAGGTCGACATAGTAGGTAGTTTTGTTTCGATGTTTAAAAACTTAAACTTTATTTTAGACAACTCGCTAGAATAGTAGGTAGGTTATAAGTAGACGTTTTTTACATATATATTTCTTTGGTAGATACAGTTATGTATTCTGTGCTATAATCCCGAAGGAAGTTATCGACGGAAACGGAAACTTTCGTAGAGTTAGCTAAAGTTAGCGCGTTTAAAGAATGTAGGATATAAATTGCGCCAGTGGATTAGAATTGCGATAATTGTATTGTGTAATAAGGCTTTGTATTATTGTGTAATAAATAATTACTGTATGAATTATCATAATTATCAACTACTACATGTAATGAATAAAAGAGATAAAAACAGAACCTTTTTCTGCCGCTTTCGAAATCTAAACTTTTTAATCCAGAATTCTTTGGTCTTTTTTTAAATCTGTAAGGAGTTTATCAAGCTTTATAGAATAAGAACAAATGGGTTTTTTTTTGTCACTAGCAATAGTTTTAACAAAAAACAAGTTATTATAATACTAAAAAAAAAAATCATCATGGATTAAAAGTAGGCAAGTTTAAATCCCACCAAAAACATTTTCATGTAAAATGCTGCCAAGACGAGACCTTAAAGGCTTGCACTGTCAAAAAGTTATCAAATCTCATGTCGAGCCAAGCTTCGCCTTAACTCTACAAGCCCTAACTTCACAAACTCTTCTCTTAGTCAAAATATCTATGTGGCTTGGCCGTTTGGCTACCGTTACCGTAAGGTGAAAAACTTATTCATTGCAAATTAATTTTTAACCGACTTCAAAAAGGAGGAGGTTCTCAATTGGACTGTATGTTGCTTTTTTTTTGTTAAACAATACTTCTTTTAGTAACGAATCGGCCAATCCACATTATTTTGACTAAGGTGAAGAGTTTGTGAAGTTAGAGCTTGTAGAGTTAGGACGAAGCTTGGCTTGTAGAATAGTTTGTGAGGTGACGAAATAACTGACACTGAAAAGATAATACAAACTGCAGGAGGTGTTTCCAATAGACATTATTTATATTTTGGAAGTTCTGCAGAGATAAGCTAGCCAGACTATAATCTGCGTAGGAGGATCCTTTTTTTTCATCTGTAACGACGGTTAGGTGATTCATATTTTACAGTATTTTTCTGATTTATATTGTTCAAAATATTAGCAATTTAACCAGTCTATGTCAGTAATACGACACAAGTGTAGTGAAATGGCATAAAAGTGAATTTGAACTGGAAGTCTCATAATAGTCATAATAGTAATAGTAGTCATAACAGTCATTTATTCATAATATTCATTATTCATTCTCTGGTGAAGAAAATTTTTCGTGGGTACGGAACCCTAAAAACGATCGGCGAACAATTTTCTTCACCAGAAAGAGACCAGTGAAGCCTTCACTGTCCGTCTGTCTGTCTGTCTGTCTGTCTGTCTCTCTGACACTAGGCTGTATCTCATGATTTGTGATAGCTAGACAATTGAAATTTTCACAAATGATGTATTTCTGTCGCTGCTAATGCAATAAATACTTAGAACAGAATACAATAAACATTTAAGTTGGGCTACCACCTACCTTCGTGCGCGAGTCAGATTCCCTCTTGGCCGGTTTTTTTAGTATAGCTTTAGCTGAACAGGACCTGACTTCTACAGTCACTGCAGTCTGCTGGACTTTTAAACCGTACTAAGTTCGTTGCATCATATATGTCTATGAACAACAATTATACTAACTGGTGAAATTGTGGAAAACTATCCCAGAACCTATTGATTCAAAAAGTGATATCAGCTTTGATATATACTTCTTTCTTTTGTAAAAATTGTTATTTTTGATAGCGACTGCGTGAGTGGGGGTGTCCACTATAACATAAAACCTATCTTTAATATGGCCATCACGGATACAATGTGACGCGCTTATCTGCACTCAAGTGTAGTTTAGATTATTTTTATTTGAGAGGAGAATTTATTTATAGTTATAAATGTCTAAGAACGTTATCAATCAACTTTCAACCTTTGTTTTCGAAGATTAGGGTCCCGTATTTCTTAAAAAAACGAAACCTTTTAAGTCTTTCGGTCGACCTTTTTCTGTTACGAAATTATTTTTAAGAACAAGCACTTTTTGATATGTAGATAAAATCCATTTTAGCTTTAAAGCTTACATTCAATGTTGGGATCAGTCTATGAATAGATATTTTCTTTTAAAATAATTCTACTAGGTACTACTAGAATATAAGTACTATAAATAAATAGGTTTTACAGCCGAGTAGCAGATTCTTCAGTTAGATTTAATTTGTGTATGGTTTAGGTATTTGTCTACGACTAGAGGAGAGTGGAGCATCAGCGTATATCAGTCCACTGCTGGACAAAAGTCTCCTTGTTAAGAAGGGAGATATGCCTATATTCTCTACCCTGGGATAAGTATCGCTGGCCGAAGCTCCTCGCACCGCTGCTGTCAGTCGGCGGCCATAGTTTTAAGTGTGCTGGTATTAGGCTGTACTAAGCTGCAAATTGCAATCAGTCGACTGATTGTGCAGAAAATAATAATAACCGGCGAAGTACGAGTTGGCCGTCGGAGGTTTCCGTATAAAATTTGTTGCGTATTTTTTTCCTTTCCTTGTATTCTGGGTAGTGATTTTAGGTCAACGGGATGTATCATATAAATTTTAATATCCTTTCGAGTGTCAAAATTGCGGCACAAACTGCCGTATCTTATAATTGCGTTGACTTAGAAGTTTATTCTTCCTAGCTCCTAGGGATTACACCTGCGTATTTGATATTAATTTCAACTTGATACTTTTATGCGTTCCTGAGTACAGGGTCTTGACAGACAGACGGACAAACATTTGCTTTTGAGTTACGGAACCCTAAAAATAAAGTTTATATTAGATATTTATAATTTTCTCGCCCCAGATAGTACCTAAATACTCTTGGTACGCACCGTTTGGTATATTGAGATACCACGTTTGATGGCTCAAGCACTCGAAAAATCGCCCTCCGATTATGATCGTCAAATCAAGTAAAAAGGATCATGATTCGTGACTAATTTTATTTATCGCACTCCCCCCCACCTCTCCCTCAAAACGCATTTATAACCGCGAAACGGTCCGCCAATAAAACCACTGAATCAAAGAGAAAAAGTGCTCTCCGTTCTATAAATATTTTATTTCGGATAGTGAGAAGTAGTGGCTGCATCATTCTGGTAAAATGTGGGATATACAATTGAAAATGGGGATTATGTTAAGGATTATTTAAAAAAATATTGAGATATTTCGTGTTAATTTATTTTAATAGGAACGCTTGTATCCAAAATATCGGTATCGTATTATTATATTTTTATGACAAGTTTAGTTTTACTGTACAACTGTTTTTGCATCGTCACCCCATATTATATGAGTGTATGCTTCTCGTATGCGAAGTACGTAGGTACGTTATGCAAGAAGAATTATAATAATAATCGTTAATTTACGCACTATTGTCACTGTTGTTAGTAATGATAAAGTTAGATAATTATGTATTAATGTATCAGCAATAAAGAAAACGTACTTGGCTAGTTTTTAGGTTTAAATTCTGCCGGAGTAAATGCCATTAATATTCTAAGAGGAGACTTATTCAAGGCTCAATCTGAAAAAAGTAGCCTCTGAATGAACGGAATATTTATTTTTCTCCTTGCTCTGTCGGCGATTGACTTTGACTGCTTATGGTGACGGATTGTAAATATATCTTTACCATACTCTTTCCGTAAATTAAAGATATCTTGCCTGCACCAAAATAATTCAAAGATATAAAAATACTTAGGTAAGTATACAATCATTATAATAGCTAGCCTTCCACTCTCGGCAACACTTGCGTGATATTCATAATAAAAGTAGCCTTTGTGTTAATCCAGGTCACAAAATTTGATTTTCCAAATTTCATCCAAAACTGTTCAGCCACTATCTAACAAGCAAAAAAAAAGCAAAAATTTGTGTAAATCCAGGTCATAAACTAAGATATTCAAAATTTTGTCCAAATCTCTTCAGCCGTTACGTAGTTGAGCGTGAACATAAATAACAAGTCACACACTAACAAATAAACTTTAGTGTTTAGAATTATTAGTACCTATAATGATGTGATTACTGTGTCTGTATGAGGCGTATTATAATTTAAATAATACTGGACCGTTGAGTAAAATTCTATCACTTTCAATCTTTATTAATCAACCTGTTGACCTAGCCGAATAGCCGAAGAATAAGTAATAAACAAAACTATTTTATCCCCATTTCTCTATGACCTTAGTCACCCTACACCGGAGCTCGGGAACTTTTACTAATGTGTGCTAGTCAAATGGACTCTCGAGAGTTCACCCATTGAATAAAAAGTTTTATCTTCATAGGTTTAGGGTGCAGAATGGATTAGCACAAGCTATATATAAATAATACGGTTCGCCTGTATGTCTGCCACTCATGCATATGGAAATGGGACTTAGGTCATGGAGTACCAACCACCATAGTGGTTTTTTGGTGTTAAAATGGATTGAAGCATCTTTTGATTGAATTTGGAATCGAGTGGGGTAATGTTGGTGCTTGTGTTTTTGTACTGGAACGTTAAGAGCTAGCAAAAAGTGGGCATATCCGAATATAGTGTTGAGACATGCTTCTGGCTACCCCTATAGTTTTACGTATCTACTGACCAATATCTGAAAATATCCAGCAATATAGAAATAAAATGTCGGGATGTTGTTTTATTGTATGTTTTTGGTAGTACAAATTAATTTAATCTTGTGATTGAATCCCTTTACTATTTCATATCTATCTTGAATATTTATCGTAGGTATACCTATATGACAAAACTGAGTGTTGGAATTAATTACGAAAATTCTCTAATAGTTTTCAAAAAGTTTTGTTTTTAACTAAAGTATAGTTGAACTATAATGTTAAATACCTACATTATTATATTATTATTAACCCTACACAATTCATTTTTTTGCACTTAATTTTATTAGAGTGTTACCTCCATAAAAATAACGTAACGTAAGTTATTTGCATAATTTCCCTGTGAAAGCACATTATTACAAAAGCTTTTAAAATGAGGAACGCCATAAATAAAGCTTTAAAACATACAGGGTGTAAAATATCCAAGTGTTCAAAACTCGCGGAAGGAAGCAACAATGAACAATGAGCCTACAAAGTCACGGCTTTCATTACGCAATGATTAACAAGCGTGCGCTTTGCAACCCGCTATTGGTAAATGGGAGTGCTACTGAGAAACACTCCTAGCTGCTTACACCCTGTATGATATTCGTAGTTTTACTGAATTAGACTTTTGACGTAAGAAGAAGAAAAAAAGTAAGTACCTGTAAAAAAGTTTAATGTTCGAATAGTGAAGAACACTTATAAAACATTTGAGATCATCTCAACCAGTTTCAGTATTCGGATGAAAGGACCTTATTACTGAATAGCCAGCAGTAGATTGCCACTGATAACATACGCCACCCCCTATAGGAAGGGGGCTATGACCATAACACCGACTCAGGTTATGTGGGTTGGCGATCAGTATAGTTGTGACATTTTAATGATAAGGACGGACTATAGTAGGTTTTAAATAAGATGTACAAAAATAATAAGAAAACAAGCAATATATCCTGTTTCTAATAAATACTTCTTAATACTTAATAATGATCTTCATCATCAGTTTATAGCAGACTGCTGATCATAGGCCTCCCCCTTAATGCCTCCCTTTTAATGTAATTAAAAAAAAATGATTGTACTAGAAAATTTTCTCTCAATTATTTTAAATCGATTTCTTTTTATTTCGAAACAATCAAATACATAACATAACATATATTATACATTTACACAAAACACCAAGAGCAGCACAAGGTTCCAATGTTTTCCTTCACATTAAAAGCTCAGACACCGAATGTTTATCGAAACTTTAAACCGTATAATCAAAACAGGGAGCGCTTCCATTCCACAAGTGAGTGCCCTCAGTTGGAAACTTTCACCACTCCACTTCAGCACTCTGCAGCCAGTCAATAAGCGTACCTAGGAGAGGTTATATTAATAAGAAGCTGTTGCCGTTATATTCCGGTCGTTATTGCGATAAACGTAAGGCATTGACCAATTTAGAAAAATAAATAGTTTTTAGAGTATTTATGTATTTTATATTTGTTAGAGTGCATTTATGTTGGTGACCAAATCCTACTAATATTATAAAGGCAAAAGTTTGTTACTATGGAGTTATAAGGCATTGACCAATTTAGAAAAATAAATAGTTTTTAGAGTATTTATGTATTTTATATTTGTTAGAGTGCATTTATGTTGGTGACCAAATCCTACTAATATTATAAAGGCAAAAGTTTGTTACTATGGATATGTGGATGTATGAATGGATGGATGAATGTTTGTTACTCTTTCACGCAAAAACTACTGAACGGATTTGGATGAACTTGGAATATACATAGTTTGTGACCTGGACTAACAAATAGGCTACTTTTTATCCCAGCAACAAGTGAGCGAAGCCGCGGGCGGAAGCTAGTAAATAAATAAAAAAATACAAATACAAAATTTATTTGATCAGTTGGAACACTTTAATTCGTAATTTTAGTAAGTCAGTTTAATTTTCTTCTTCTTCGTAACGCAACCAAACAAAAAAGAATTGGCAAGAAACTCTGTTTTTCTTATAAATATTAAACAGAAATTCATTCCGTTTGACTTATTTATTTATTTTATTTTAGTTTTCATGATATTATGGCTATGTGGTTTTGTAAGTTGTATACCGACTTTTGATCCGAACTCCGAAGATTGGGAATTTTTTGTTTATTTTATGTACCTTTTTAGCAAGCTTTTACCTGTTTTCTCTGGTTTCGACGCTAAGAATAAATGTTTTTATCATTATTGTATTTATAAACTATTGCATTTTTTAACTTTGGTTTGAACAAGTATTAATATATTATATTATTATTATTTAACATACATAAAAAAAAGATTTCGACGAATTAAGAAGCCCCTCCTTTTCGAAATCATTTGAAAAACCCTGGTTGTCAATGAAATCTATGGTAGGTATATGTTTATTGTATGTATTAACTATTGTGTGTTTTTACTATTTTGCGCGAAACTGTCGCTTAGTGGAGACTTTCAGAGTATCGCGAAAAGCCGTCGATAATTAGTGACGTGCCATGTGCGAATTTAATAACTCGTCGGGTTTAGCTCAAGTTTTTACATGTGACGTGACGGACACGATACGGCTAAAGCTGGGAGCAAATTTTCCGACGAATCCGTTGTCCACGTCTGTTGGTCGGGGCTTACTTGTATCTGGATAATTCTTTTTTGTAATCGGTACTTAATTCCTGAAAATCGTGATCACTATGTGATGTCCTGCAGGTATGGACGGCCTGTCTCCTGCGATTCCGATTTGTGACCATCTGCACCACTGTAGAACGACGTTCCCTTGTCTCTAAGCTGTTAAAACCATCGGGTTGGGAATCTTCCTCTAGAACATTTCCCCCCTACATGGCCGAAATACGACAAAATCTGTTCTTTTATATTAAGCTGTGAGAGGATTGACACATTTGTGCACTTAACCGTCCACGGCAACATTCGCCTCCAGCATCACATCTCGAATGCATCAATCCTCTATCTCTCTCTGGCCAGGATGGTCCACGTCTCTACGCCATAAAGAAAAATCGGAAGTATTAGGGCTCTGACAAGGCAAATCTTTGTTTTCCGGGTTATTCCCCGAGTCTTCCAAGCCCCTTGCAAACGAAACATTGCTTCTCTGCCCATGGCCATCCGTAGTTTCATCTCCGCTACACAACTTCCAGCTTCTGCGGATATTACGTGCACTCTTTTTCGGACGCGTCCGTAGTCCGCGGCTGTTGGTCGGGGCTTACTTGTATTTTTGATAGTACGTGCACTATTTTATTTTGCTCGAAGCGTGCAATGTGCAAAATATCGGTCGTAACTCGTAAGTAGCGGACGTCACCTTGGGCGTTCGGTTGCCTGATAGAAACCTGGCCGACTGAATGCCGAACAACGGTGCACATTCCTCAGTATCAGTACTGACTTACTGACGAGTCCGATAATTTTTTCTCTTTTAGTATCAACATTTTAATAAAGGGCGGTGCACAAACTGCACTCTTACCTACTATGCATTTAGTTGAACTCTTCAGAGCAGATTAGCGAAATTTGTACTAAATATTTTGTCCCCCCCTAAAAGGGTAGGTAAGGATACCCCCTTTATACATGATTTTAAACGTTCACTATACACATAAGTAAGTACCCAGCCGTTCAATAAAAAAATTGTATCACAATTTGTAAATGTGTCAATTAAAATTTTAAAATATTCTACAAGGCAATTAAGTATGTATAAATTACGTACTTATATCGAAACAGTGAACAAGATTTTTTGCTGGTGCACTACCGATTTTATTGCAGAATCATACTATTAAGTATGGTATTTCATCTATGACTTATTGAGACCGTGAATGAAATTTAATCTGGAACATCTGGAGCATTTAATGCGA
The DNA here is from genome assembly GCA_951804965.1 of Horisme vitalbata. Classification (NCBI taxonomy): domain Eukaryota; kingdom Metazoa; phylum Arthropoda; class Insecta; order Lepidoptera; family Geometridae; genus Horisme; species Horisme vitalbata. Next base: position 17,035,593 of record OX638092.1, on the reverse strand, counting down.
CATAATATTGGAAACTGTGTTGAAAATATTTAATTTGTCTTTACTCTTTGTTGCAAAATAACTAAGCCCCAGAAATCCTTTAAATTGTAAGTTTTATAACTTCCTGGTTACTAAGATAGTGATTAGGTATTTTAGTATATCTACGTAAATAGTAGGCGAATTTTTAGGGTTATCAGGGGACCAACATTTAGGTAAAATTTAAAAAGAACCTTTAAAAAGTAGTCGTGGGACAGAAAAGTTTTGTCATAAAAAAGTTAAGTGTATTTTATAAAACAAACTTGCCAAGTTTGTAAAGTGCCTTGTTGAGTAACTTAGGACTTTTTATTTTAAAATACAACATATTACAAAGTTTTTCTGTCAACGTCAACAACTTTTTAGCAGTAAGAAAAGGTCATTTTTATTCGGAAATTTAAATAGATTTTATTTTATTTTATTTTGTATATTTTACCGCAGCGGTTACGCCGTATTACCATTTATCTTTGGTAGAGGTCTCCTATTTATTTAACACTGATACTGCCAATTGACCAACTCACCTGCTGAGATAGGGTATTATAACAAACCCAAAACCCCTCTTGAAACAAGAAGATAATGCTATTTCGTTCTTTGTGGCAACCCTATTGTAGATGTGAGTGCGGTGGTGAAACAAAGTTTCCTAAATCAAATAGTGGAGCGAATAAACGTATCAATGTAAGTTGCCTTGGAGTTATCTTTCGAGTAAGATGGACAACTTCGTTTTACACTGAAATGGAGTAGCAACCTGGTTTTATACATTACCAACAAAAACCCTCTCCGATAGTAGAAGGTGATCAAAATGATCTTTTTCCATATTAAGTAAATAAAATAAATAAAATATAAAAGCCATTACACATATACATAAGTTTCTACTACATATTTTAAGACAAAACATTTTAAACCAACTAAATAAATAATACTTTATTTATACTATAGGTAAGTATTACTCCTTCTCTTTCCTTACTCTTCATAGTAGTATATAAATATAACATGCTAATCTGGTTGAAACTCAAATAATAACAAATAAGTAGATACAGCCACGTGCAATAAGAACATTTTAGGAACGTGTCGTTGTACAGTTGAATCATTCGGCATTGTCATCTGGTAGCAGGCGCATTTTAGTTTAACATAGTACTTAAATGTGTACAGCTGCATGCATAAATATTTTCTAGTTTTCAGTAAAAAGTCGCGGTGTCAGCAAGTCAAGACTCGTGTCGTCACAATGTCAGCAAGTCGCGACGTCACAATATCGTGTGTTGTAAAACGTTCCGTATATTTGCTTACCGCGACCGCTCGTCAATCACGCAGGCTGACTGTGCATTTCAATTTAAACCATGTGCTACAGAGATATGCTATACTATACTATGGACCTGTCAGGCGATACAGATGTCAAATAAGGAGTTATTAATTATGATGTAGAAATACAAGTATGTATAGCTGGGATCGTGTAGGCCTCTGTCAAATTAAATGGCGAGTAGAGTAAGAATACCGCGGAAACCTTTATGGTACGACGTTAAAGTGTATGTTTTAAAGTGGTTATCGTCACATAGGTCTTTGATTCATTGTTCGGGACGCTGGTTGCCTCGGTCATGGTTAGATGCCGTAGGCATTCCCAGCACCTATACCACCTACCAGTGCTAGGCTGCGCTATGCCACAATTATCGGCCGCCAGAACCCCGTTTTTTATATACGACTAAGTTAGCAAACAGGCATACGGTTCTCTTAATGGTAAGGCTACGGGTTCACCTTGCTGAATATAGCAGGCACCACGGGTAGGCGAGGTTGGCTTGGGTTCCCTAAGATGGAGGTTAGAACCCTTTACACACTGCAGCTACAGCAAGCCCCAAAATGAAGCTATACTAACATCGCCTAGCATCGCTACCTCTGTTTATATTTACAACTCAAATTAAGACTAACGATTCGACGGGCCCAGACGGTTTTAATTTTAATTTGGAAACTGAATCGCCTTAACGACCGCCGAATGTTTTACCGTTCTCAATCATCATTACAATTATGACGTTGCTTTACATTTATTTTGGTTTTAGGGTAAAGTAATTTTTACCCATTTTTAGCTGAGCATATGTTTATGCTATGTAACTAGCTGACCCGCCCGCAACTTCGTTTGCGTGTAAACACTTTTTAAGTTACGCGTAACCCTAACTATGTATGGAATTAAAAGTACCAACCTACATGACCAGGTTAGGCCTGGGTCGGTACCCGGGCGCATTCCCGTTCCCGTTCCCACTCCCACTTCCGCTCCCTTTTCCGAGCCCGTTTTTTCCGAGCAAGAACGGTTCAAATACCACTGAACTACGATCTCAGTAACAAATGGGAGTTCATGTTGATATTAATATTATTTAGTACTTTTGATTTTAATATTCTTTTATATTAGGTCCTTACCTACGAAATTGGCGTTTTATCAGTTTATTTTATTTTGTACACATTTATTTTATTCAACAGTCTTAGACAAAATTAATTTATATTCTGAACGTAACGTTATTGCAAAGATTGAAAATTCAATAAATACTATTTTCAAGGAATTTCATCCCGAAAAAATAAAACTTAGAAACTGTTTACTTCATGTGTTGTCGCTTTCAATGCTTAAATTCCTAGTATTTTTTGTGTTTTCTTTTTTAAATAAGTCTACGCATACTTTTCACAATGTTGTCCAATTATACACACAAAATATAAGGGGAATAGGATTTTTAGTTCCAGAAAATAATACAAAAATGTATGTATTGAGAAATCAATTTTCTCGAAATTCTCAATACAAAACGCCAATTTCATAGGTAAGGATAATTAATTATAATATTAACTTAATATTTGACACGGGATAAGAAAGTACTCTATAGAGTCACAGTTTTCAAGTGAAAACTGTCAAAAATGGTCGAAGCGTATTTGATCTATATAAACTTCAAAATGCCAAATTTGCACGAATTTAGACCTTATGTCGCTTGAAAAGTGTTCAATGTCGGCTTGCGCCGAGTTTTGGTGCAGATACTTTTTTCGACGTTTGTGGCTCTAGTCGTGGATGTACCTATTACCACTTTAAGAAACCGTTTCAGATCATAATAAATTATATTTTACTCCGGTATGGGCTCTCGCCAGAGCTCTCGCGAGTTCACCCCTGAGTGCCGCTTCGTCCACTCTTACTTCGCTCCGCTACGGAGGTTAACGGCTCGCTTCGCTCGCCACCTCCTCCCTTCGCTCTACTCGTCCTCGCGGGCTAGCTCTACTCAGGATCTCCCACGCGATCTTCTGGCTCCGCATTTTTTACACATTTTTTACACTCTAGTTGTAGGGACCATAAGACTAGGTGGGATCGGGGTGCTCTGTGTTGGTTCTGTGATATATTTATAATAATAATAATAATAATGAGGTCAGATTATCAAATAATACGCTAAAAAAAAATAGCAACCTATACAATGGCAAACAATAACGTGATGAAATTTCGTGAAAAAATTACAAAAATTCATACCTCTTTATCCATTGGTTTCCGCACTACGCCATTTCAGATGGCTTCCTAGATATAGACCTATCTGTGACAAAAGTTTCAACCGCCTAGCTCACATCTGTTAAATTGTGATATTAGTGTAGTGGTTGGCCCAAAATATTGACTTATTTATTAGAAAATGACTACAAAAAGGTTAAACCCGTTCATGTTAAGAAAGACCTATGTAGGAAGAATAAAATGTAGTAGAGCGAAATAGAACACAAATCAGTAACTTTCTCTACTTTTACCTTTATTTGATGGTGTCCATTGAATTATAATTTTTCACTACATGAAGCCATATTGAGTCTTACCTGTAAAAAGAGAAAATCATATTAAAATTGGGAATCAAAAATTTATAATATTATAGTTTATGAGCCTAGCTCTTGTCGGTGTCGTGATGCAATTCTCTTAATTTTGCTGTTTCCATTGCGGTCTCTTTCACTTCCTAAAATGACATGACGGACCTTTTCTATTAACTGGCTCATGAAATATGCCATACAAATTATAATATACAGGACTAAATAGATAAATGTATAGTAAATGCTACGTAGGTACACTCTGACACTCAAGCGCATGAGTGAGGAATTGTATTACATTTATAATCATAAAAAAGAGACTTTTCAATATGTTTTTCTTATTTATAACCCCAAAAATCAATAAACATAACGCAAATTAAACTGTTTATCTCTCCATTCTAAACCACATGTGAACACAAACCCTCTGAAATTCTTTAAACTGCAATCATTTCACGATCAATTTCCGACATTCATCTCCCCCAAATACAATTCAAAGATAATTCATACAAAACAAAACATTGGTACCGCGTTGGTTTTACATATCAAAAACCTCCTTTTTTTGAAGTCGGTAAAAATAATTCTCTGCAGAGACATTTTGTGAGCAAAATTAAAATAATGCATAAGAGTGCGCAGCGGGTTTCATTCCCGCTGCGAGACAAATGTTTGTATGTTCTGCAAATTTCTAGACTCGAGTCTAGGTGCTTTCTATTTATAAATGTATGTATTTACAATAAGCTCTACTTAATTTGGGCGTGTGATACTGTCCATCATTATTTATTTTTTATTTAGTTCTCTTTCGCAATAACTGTGCTAAACGTAAGTCTTTTTATATTGATATTGATATTGTATGAATAAAGGTTCGATTTGGAAAACCTTATAAAACCATTTTGTATAACCTGTGTATGTCTGTCACAACATACACTGCTTGTAATCTTTTTTGATAATTGATTTTGTTTGGGTTTCATACATTCATACTTTTATTCTGACGTAAAGTTTATTTAGTTTAGTAGGTGTATTTGTATTCATACACATTATTTCTTCTCTGTAGATCCAAAAAGACGATGATACTTGCAGAAATATAAAATGACAGGAAAACGACTCTTCATGTTCATGTCAATCGAATTTTACTCATACTTGTGCTTATACGAAGATGGGCGATGGTTCAAGGAAGAAAAGTATGCGATTTTAGAAAAAAAAATTACTTACAGGTTGTTGACGGTGAGTCTCCACTCACCGTCAATATGCCAACCTGTTGTTTTTTTTTATTCAAAGTCAAAGAAAAAATTCATTTATTCAGTAGGAACTGTATGGTACACTTTGAAACGTCATTTTTTTAATTTACTACCAATTCGTAACGTGACCAAACAGAGAAGAATTGGCAAAAAACTCTGCTTGGCTTATATTTTTTTAACGTCATTGTTCTTAATAACTATTACCACAGAATACAGAAGCTATTACATTGTTTTTGATGGAGTTGGAGGCAGTTTCATCCCAAGCTTTTTTGTCATCTAAATAATCAGATATTTTATAATAAGCTTTATTACATAGATTACGTTTAACAACATTTTTGAATTTATTTACAGATAGATAAATCACATCATTTGGGATTTTGTTAAAAAATCGTACACACATCCCTTTAAAAGATTGACTAACTTTATGGAGCCTTACAGTAGGAACAGCTAGTTTATGATAGTCGCTATTTTTCTTGAACATGTTAATATGTTTTCAGACATACATTAAGTTTTCATATATATATATTGGCACGGCACTGTCATAACATTTATTTCTTTAAACTTAGTTCTAAGTGATTCTCTGGGGCCCATATTATAAATTGCACGAACAGCCCTCTTCTGCAACACAAATATGGTGTTGATATCTGCAGCATTCCCCCACAACAAAATGCTGTACGACATAATGCTATGGAAGTAGCTGAAATAAACTAGTCTAGCCGTGTCTGCGTCAGTAAGTTGATGGATTCTTTTGACTGCGTATGCTGCAGAACTGAGTCTGTTCGACAACCCATCTATGTGAGTTTCTCTCCATCCAAAGGTTGCCTGGAAGAGATCGCTTTAAGCGATAAGGTCGCCCATTGTACCATAATTTTTAGTGCCTGTTTCAATAATTTGTAATTCTTTGTATGGTGTGCAATAAAGCAATATCTATCTATCTATCTATGTGAGCGCCCCATTGAAGCTTATTATCTAAAGTTATGCCTAAAAATACAGTACTGTCCACAAGATTTAGATCTTCATCTTTTATTTTTTATTAAATTTATGTGCATGTTCTGTGTTTTAGCTTATCCTATCTTAATAAACTTAATTTGACAGTCTTCAAAAAGTTGATTTGCCGATTTTATAGGTAGTAATAACTAGGATCTTTTTCAGTGGAAATAACTGTCATAAATGGATAAGAACCAGAAACCGTCCAATATATTTCAGTGCACGTGGGCTTGTAATTACTGCACAGATTGAGCTGAAATCTAGACCAGGAATAACATATGAGCTTCTTCTCTCTTATCCGGGTACCATGCGAGCGAAGCCGCGGGCAGAAGCTAGTATTTTAATAATGTAAGAAACGCGTTCCTTTTCAAATAACTGAGCGATGATATGAATAAGAAAGGAGTGTTGAGATAAAGACTGATAGAATGAAATGGAAGGAGCAAAAATATTGTCACAACGTGGAATAAGGACAGGGAGTTGAGTATGTTCTCTTCTATTTCTATTCTATTTTATATCTTGGATTTAGATTTATATAATAAAATAATAAATATTAAATAATCCGGGACGTTATCACACAGCATCATGTAGCCCCAAACTAAGCAGAGCTTGTATTATGGGAACCACATGATTGATATACTACATAGATACATTTTTTTTTGTAAATATATACATATCATACATAGAAAACACCCAGACCCGAGACAAATATCTGCAGAACATGCAAACATTTGTCCCGCAGCGGGAATCGAACCCGCAACCTTCTGCGTCACAGACGGACCTTCGCCCACTGCGCCACAGAGGTCGTCAAAATGACTTGCAGATGTCTCACTACTCTTGTAACTTGCACCGTATTAAGGCAACGTCTCACGTTGGTATGACAGCTTTTATCAGGTATTGTTTGGTTTTACGATTGATGGCTAGGGAGGGTAGGTTGATATCCTCAACGGGGTTACAGTTAGAGAGAGTTCAGAAAATGTATGAAAACTCTATGTGTGACGATAGAACGTTGTTAGTGTGAACGGAAACAACTTTTTTCATATATTTGGGATCTTGTGAGATGTATCGTCTATCGGTCCGACTGACGATTTTATAGATAGATAGATAGATAAATTCTTTATTGTACACCAAATTAAAAAATACAATTTGCAGAAACTTTACAATTTAAAAAAAAAGGTACAATGGGCGGTCTTATCGCTAATAGTGATCTCTTCCAGACAACCTTTGGATGGACTGGATAGCACGATAAACCAAAGACGTTGGTGTACATACATACGTAAGTAGCTGGATAAATAATATCATACACATACCTAACTAACTACAAAATATACCTTATAAAATATACCTACTACATAAAATTAACTACATAAATATAATACATGTTACCATGTGCTTGTTCCATCTTCAAATAACATAAAAAAAAACATAAATTACATAAATACCTATTAAATAAAATAAATAAATAATGCTGGACATTATCACACAGCATCATGTAGCCCCAAACTAAGCAGAGCTTGTATTATGGGAACCACATGATTGATATATTACATATATACATTTTTTTTTTGTAAATACATACATATCATACATAGAAAACACCCAGACCCGAGACAAATATCTGTAGAGCATGCAAACATTTGTCCCGCGGCGGGAATCGAACCCGCAACCTTCTGCGTCTCAGGCGGACCTTCGCCCACTACGCCACAGAGGTCGTATGTGACACAAAGGGGCATAAGGGGTTCAAACCTCCGTCTTCCTAATCCAAGCCAATCTCACCTGCGCGAGGTGCATCTTAGTATAACAAACGGGGCTCTGGTAGCCGACTGAATGCTTCATAGCGCAGCCTTACACCGGCACAGATAAATTCCCTGACCGCAGTCGGGCAGCAGCGTCGGTGGTGCGAAAAGCTGTGTTCTGCGATCTCCGATCCGCATGCCCAGCGCATAAATATCTACTTGAAGTAGTACCTAAAAAGCATAATGTTAAAGGCGTAACCATCACCTTTACCAATGTATTACGTCGTAGGCTACGTTAAGAACGAGCCCTAAGATGTAGCGCCCAGCGTCTATCAACTTGATACATGAAGGTGTTAGGCCTCATGTGCCTGTTATTTCACCGGCACCTAAATAAACCCTTCAAACCGTAACAGAATATGCAGAAGTAGCGTAGTAACTAGTAATCAACCTGCAATTATACATAGTTATTTCGGAATTTGTACCAACCATTCTACGAAGCGCTCATGGCATGGCTTACTATCATGTTCTCTTGGCTAAGCATCGATGAGCCCCGTTGCTTGGATTTGTAACCGTTCTCAGGCTTAAGATCTGAGGGCAACAAGTACAATTCAAAAACTTTTGTAGTATACTATATCGAGCTCAATTTTGAAGTACCTTTTTTCGTTAATTACCTCACCGTTATGATTGATAATTATTGCAGTCTGCAAGGAGATTACATTACCTTCTTTATTCGAAAAATTTCTACATAAAAACAGTTGCGCAATTTCCAAAAAACGTACATTAAAATTGAGCTCGATATGCTAAACCAAGAAAGTTTTCGAATTGTGCAACTCTTACTAGGGGTACTAAGCGCTTTTCGTGCCTCGGAAGGCACGTTGAGATGTTAGTCCAAACATTTTTCAGTCTCTAAGCCATGTCGGAGGCCTTCGGCGGCCCAAAAACTCCGAATTGGCCACAAAGTCATACGAAGAAAGAAGGATCCATGCTACATAGAAGCTTTAATAAACATGTAAGGACTGTTGCTAGGATACGACTGTTTCCAGGAAGCAAATTACCGATTTCATATGTTTCATAGAAACTAAGGCACTCAGGCGGAATGTAGGGCAACCAGTGGCCAATGACCCGGAAGATCTAGGCTTAGGCGGTCAGATAACAGACATAAAATGTGCGCTTGGTTACACAACACCTGTGTGTTTCCAGAGTTCGAGGTTGAACAAGGACGATTGACAATAAATAGGTACGTCGAAAGGGAAAGAGGCAATAGGTATTTTAATCTTGTAGATGATGATTTAAGTTTGATGATGATTTAAGCTTTGATGCATGTCACCGAAATGAAAATGTTGCGTTGGTCTGGAGGTGTTACACAGTTAGACAAAATTCGGAATGAGTATATCCGAGGTACTTTCAAAGTCGCAAATATACATCATAAGATGCAGGAAGGCCGATTGCGCTGGTATGGCCATGTTATGCGTAGGGATGAACACCACATGACGAAACGAGTCATGGATATAAACGAGGGCAAGAGAGGTAGAGGTCGCCCGCCAACTACCTGGACCAGAACCATCTCCAAGGATATGACGATGCTCGGCCGAACGCCAGCAATGACTCAAGACCGCAACAAGTGGCGGTCAAGTATCAGGAGGGCCGACCCCAGATAGGGAATGTGCCAGGAGAATGATGATGATGATTTAAGCTTTGAGTGCTGAAAACACACCAGCGCACCTGCCGCAGGAGAAGCTCCTTGGGTTTGCAGTCAACGTGTTAAGGAGGGTTTATTTTGTTATATGTTTTCTGCGCGTATCAGCGCACGCACTTTAAATTTTCTCCACATTTTGCATTTCAAAAACGGAGCGTGCGTACGTGCGTTTATTCCGTTCGACGTGTTCGCTCGAACTGGTGGAAAATAAAAAGTAAAATAAAAATACATTTAAATACGGTAGATGAATAGATCTTGGAAAATACGTAGGTAAGTAGATAAAGTTAGTACAGGCTCCGCTTGTGACGACCCAACTTGCATAAAACACTCAAGTCAGCTTACTTAGCATTCCGAATAAATTTATTTCGCACTAAAAAACGGGCATTCGCACTAAAAGCGGGTTTATTCAACTAACGAGTGTACTAATTAACGGAAAATCTTTTCTGTCTACATAATAGAGTGCCATTGCGCCGCTCCTGTTTTGTTGATTTTCGAATAAGCGAATGAAATTTCATTAGGCGTTTTTGAGTTTATTCTTAAAGCTTAATTTAATTTATTTATTTAGATGAACTTAGTGTTATAAAAGAAAAGACCTGTTTTTTGTTTGTTGAATTATTTATTTTTATAAACTTTTTTTAAGCTAAAATAATTCCTTAATTCTATTGGAATTAATAAAAACAGTTAGTGATTAACTGAAAATCTTTAATTGCATTTAATCGTGCTTTTTGTTTTTCAAAAAACACCATTATTTCAATGAAGTAATGTGTCAAAGATTATACTAAACTAATGATAATAAACCTAATTTATAAATGCGAAAGTGAGTTTGTTTGTTACTCTTACTCAAGTTTTAACTACTTTACAAATCATCATGAAATATAAGGTACCTTTCATCCTGAAAAAAGTAATTTTCCCGAGGGATATAAAAAATACTTTTTATACGAGCGCAGCCGCAGGCATAATCCTGGTATACTTCTAAAAGCGAAATTTTTATAACGATTTTTATAACGATTTTTTTCTATTTTAAGAAAGTTGGGGTAAATCCGCCCCAACTGATCAACTATCCAAACATTTAAACAAAAAAACGGACACGCAAAAGGTGTGTTTAGTTATACAATAACAATAAATTTGTGGTGCAATTTGAGTACTATTATTGTCAGTGAGCAGCCCCTAATGGGCTAAGCGTGATGAAACCGACCCTTCTGCCGTCATTAATGATGGTATAAAATCTGTAAATACATTTTGATGTGGAATTTTGTATTTTTGTGGAATTTAAACGTTGAATTACCTCTTAAACGTTTTCGTCGATAGTATAATGCGACTGTTACCGTAAATATTTTTAATGTTATTCGAACTAATGCAAAATAAAATTGTATCTTGGTTATTCACCAGTTTATTCGGTTCTTGGAATACAACAAAGCAATCCTAAAAGACACTTTAAGATGTTGGACCCGGCTTTTTCAGTTGTTAAGCCATGCCGGAGGTCTTCGGGCGGCCTAAATTTCCGAGACCAGACTGGTCACTAACTATAACGAAGAAGACGATAACAAAACAAAGGCAAAGTATATAACTAGAACTTTATTCTTAATCATTGGCACTCATTCTAAGCACCAGACAACTCGCACAAAAGTACATGTTTAAAAAATATACATAATATACGTTAGCTCTAAATTTTCCTCAACATCCTCTATACTCCCTTGCCTTGACAGGTCACATGTTAACTGTTTACAACTTTAACAGCCTTAAGATTTAAAACTTTCTTAAGCTTACTAAAATATTTTACTCTCCTTGTAAACTTGTATTGATTGTGAGATTTATAAGACTCCAGAAAAATCTATATACCAGCTATAAAATTTTAAAAGCATTTAGTGATTACTTTAGGGATTTTTTTATGCTTATCACGCGGGCCACTTTCCATGTAAAGCGGAATTTTTTGCTACATAAAGTTTGGTGTTATAAAACACCGTCTTTCTTAAAGAACGAAATGACGTTTTTTTTGAGTTAATGGTTCAAAAACTAGCAAAACTATATTAAAAATAGTACAAACGTAGTATACGTAGGCCGTATACCATACGTAGAAGGAAGGTTCTTATTACTTCGTTCGACGTATGGTGTCGGAGTTTTTAGGCCGCCCGAAGGCATCCGACATGGTTTAATAACTGAAAAAGCCGGTATCAACATCGTGACGTGCTTTCCAAAGCACGGAAGTACGACGTACGAAGTACTACGATCTAAATGACACTAAACAGTCACTAATCCAAGTAGTGACCGTTAAGAGCGTTGCTTAACCAAGATGATTGAAGAAAACCGAAGTAAACCAGGCTACGAGCGTTTCTTAGTGAAGTGAAGTGAAGTGAAAATTTCTTTATCAGTACGAAAAATACAGTACACTTAATAATACCAGCATGTCTAGTGGAGAATACTTCGTGTTCCAGTTCGAAGTCGTCTTTGGAGTACCTTTGTCCATTGTCGGTTAACAGTTTACTCTGTACCGTATAATTTAACATATTTGCAATGCTTATCATTTAGATAAAATTACTTTAAATTATTGTTCATAGTGGAACAAAGTACCAACTTACTACCTATAACAACATTGTAATTTGTGAGAACTATTATTATTTTTGGTAAATATTTTTGTATTGTATTGTAAATAAATAAAATAGTAAACTGACCGACTGGTTTATAATTTCAACGCACACCTCAAACTGCTGGACCTAGAGACTTGATTTTGCACATACGAGTACCTATATTGATATATCTTATGCAAAGTGGGGCACAATTATACCTGAATGAGGGCAACCCTTTATTAAAAGCTTTTATTATTAGTAAACTATACGTTTTGAAGAAACAACATTTATTCAATTCAAATTCGAATCAAAAGAACATTTTGAAGAAAAAAACAAGTTGGTTCTCAGTCGACTCTATTTCCCAATAGGAGCATTTTCCCAAAGTAACTTACCAAATCAAAACATATAATTTTGCAAACTAAAAAAATATTTTCCATACAACTTATATTCGTCACAACGTTGAGTGAGTTGAGATATTTTACTCAATGTGCTGTTTTAAGGGAATATCTTTTTAACATTTACTTATCTTCTAGACATGTAAATATAGAGTCCCACTAATTGCGACTCTAATTGATGGATGTAACTCACTTCAAATTAACTAAGGAAGTTCGCGACTTTACCTGGGATAATTTGAAGACTGACTGATTAGATGCTTTGCGGCAAGGGGCTGTTGGGGTAATTTAAGGGCTGCTAAATGGTAATGTCAATGCTCTTTGTAAAGTTCACGAATTTTGGAATAGATGCAGTTCGTACTATTAATGTTTGAATTAATGTAAGATTATTTTATGCATGAGCTCTTTAAGCGGCTCTCTGATATTAAAATTAAAAGTACCTAAAGCCCGATTCTTCATTCATCACAGTTTGTAAGTTGCCAGACTATTAGAAAATACATACCTACATATTCTACATAGAAAAACTTCAGATCTAAGACAAATATTTGCAGAATATACAAACATTAGTCTTGCGGCGAGAATCGAAAGCAACTTTTGCGTCTCGGAAAGGCCTATGGCCACTGCGCCACAGAGGTCGTCAAAGTAGGGTTAGTTCTGAAAATTGAGCTCATCCTATACAAAGTGTACCTACTTGGAACTGAATATAGTTACGTTTAAGGACGGTATGGGGACGGACGATTGACGGATTCGACCCCAAGGAATAACGGCAGATTGGATCTATTCTATCGCATAATTATTGAGAAACTATTTTCATACAATATCTTTAAGCTATGGCGTAACATGTATAGTTCACTACAGCGCTATGCAGAAGTAGCTCCGAGTTTCGACAACTTTGAAACCCATTACTACTTAGTCAATTATTTTCTTATAATTTGACCAGTACCCTAATACGAGTTGCACATTACGAAAATGTTTATGGTTTTCGTTTTCGAGTTAAAAGTAAAAAGTAAAGTAAAAAAATTCTTACATACATTATAGTATTTTTTTTTTATTTACACTACTCGAAACGCGACCACACAGAGAAGAATTGGCAAGAAACTGTGCTATTTAGGCTTATATTTTATTAACGTAATTTTTTTTTTATTCTTAACTATTACTTGGATTGTTTTTGAGGGAGTTGTAGACAGTTTCACACCAAGTTTTTTGTCATTATCTTATTGTTTGGAGTGAAAAACATTGCAACCTGCAAGAACATTAAATGATTACGTTTGATCAGTTTATATTTGATTCTAATAAATTTTAATTTATGATATATGGAAATTACTGTTCCATTTATCATAAATTAAAATTCTGCTGGAAAACGCAAACTATTGAATATTTTCGTATATTCAATATATTTTCGTATATTTTCTACAACTCGTACTGAGGCTCAGTACGAGTTGTAGAACTAAGTCGAATGAAATGTATTCTTTATAATTTCACCTGTACAATCTTTGAGTCTTCAAATTTAAAGTGAACTGGTATCTTCTAGGCAATTTCAGACAACATTTTCACCTATTTCAGACATAACGAGATTCTGCGAATTTGTACTAGATTAAAAATAAATATCTACCTCTTAAACTAATGAGATACTACGTCAGCTTTATCTGCTTAGGTATCTACCTTCCGATCACACTAGAGCACAACAGAAAAAAAAGAAACAGAATAACAAGCATTTCGGTGCAAACTGAAAAGTCTAAAGTCTACTGTCAAGTCTCCACGTTTGGAAAAAGCATTCGATACAGAAAAGGGTATCCACAAGTACACCTAGCGCCGCAGAACAAGTTGTGTGTGGCTCGGATTCAAAGAAGGGTACCCTTGGGGTACAAGTATTGCAACATAGAACCAACAATCCAGACTCAAAAAGAACAATGAATTCGAAAGACATGTTCATTATAAACGGCTATAGGTTTTCAACCTATCACGAGGAATGGCAACTGCTTGCAAAAAAGTGGCCACAATGTAAATTATAATTATTATTATGCGGGACACAATCACACACCATCATGTAACCCCAAACTAAGCAGAGCTTGTATTATGGGAACCACATGCCTGTAGTCCTACTGCTTATATAATTTTTTTCGTAAATACATCCATAAAAAACACCCAGACCCGAGACAGATATTTGCAGTACATACAAACATTTGCCTCTCGATAATTGAACCCGCAACCTTCTGCATCTCAGGCGGGCCACTGCACCACAGAGGTCGTCTAACGTAATGTTTGGACTTGCCTCTGACTACCTCCTATTTAGTTTCCTCAATAGATTTGCGTACTAAGCAATATCTGAAGATATCCATACTTAATTGGGAAAATGTTGTGATGATAATAATTATAAATAATAAAATTCATTTATTTGTAACCAAATCATATTATGACAAAAAAATTATTCTTCATGTTTATCTAGGAGTAATAGGTACAATATAATAATTTTACGTACATAATATTATGTGAACAAGTGAAGGTTTTTTAGCCTCCACACTAGGATTTCCTGTGTTGTGGGTGGCTAGTCTCTTCCAGTATACATAATAATTGATGTTTGCCTTGTGTTTTTTTTGTTGGTTTTCTAAAAAAAAACTGAGTATTAAATCAAATTCAGTGAATCAGGGTTCTCTCAGAAATTGCTGTTAAATTAACGAAGTTACTCTTAAAACTTGTATTCATTGTGTATTCCAAGAACGTTTGTACGTCGCAGCTTTTTAATTGTCTTCAATACGAAGTTCGAGCGACAACTTCAAGTTTATTAAGTTGTATTACTTATTTCGTGTTCGTGGTCTGGGTCAGATGTTGTTTGAATAATGGTTTGTTTTGAGTTAAGTTTTCGAGTTCTGAAGTTTTAATGAACGTTTTAAACTAGGTTTGTGTGTCAGTTTCCTTATCTTGAAGATTCATATACTTATTTTTTATTTAGTATCATAACATCATAAGTTCATTTTGATAAAATACTCTATGTTTAATCACTTGTACTGACAAAGTCTAACTAAAATAATTGTATTTTTTCACAACGTAAAAAAATGCGTATTTCAATTTGATTGTTTTCATTTTTTTTAAGTTTTTCATGGGGATGGCAGGCTAACAGAATATTGACCGAGGGCTGGGAAGATAAGTGCAGTCGGTCATTTAGCAGCACGATAATTTGACGACATACTCAGCGTCGTGGACCGCCAGTGAATCAGGTTAGCGCTGTACCGTGGCAAGTGGCAAGAGGGCTGCGGATGAAATACTTAATAAATAAGTACTTAGACATTATAGACTCTACTTGATACTATAAATCATCATCAGCCTGGCTTCAGCTCGAGATCCAGCTTCTGCCAGCAGACTTTCGCATACTATAGCTATCTTCACGATATTCAGTCCCGATCACTTATTCTTGACTCCTTGACTTAACTCACTCCATTCATGATATTCGATATTCACAGAAATAGACTAGCTCAAAATTACCTAAGTCAAGACATCGAAGTTTGAATACTTCGGGGTAACAGATGGATTCTGTAAATGATCGAATTATTACAAATATACAGCAGGAATATGAAACAAGCTTTCTGACTTAACAATATTGAACATAGAAACTTCGATTATGTCAGAACTTTAATAACTGAATGCAAAAAATCTCTAACGTAATAGCAGAAAAAATATTCAGCTAGACCACATAAATAATAGTGCCACGCATAGATTGAAATCCTCCCATTTTTGAAGTTTGTTAAATAAGAAGCGTAAGTCTTCTGAAGTCTACTACAAATACCTATAATCTAATTTAACAATAAAGATACCACATGTCAAAATATTAATTAAATAGCCTCTCATCTAAATGAAACTGATTACCCATCCGAATCATTACTAGTCAGTATATAATATCAGTCATTATCGGGCGGAGTTTGAAGGAAAATCAAGTCGTACAAGAAAACTATGAAAGTTTCCTTATTTAATGTGCGTTGGTCATAATTATTTTATTTCATTACGTAATCCACTGGAAATCGGCCTCGTAACTAAATTGCGGATAACATTAATTTCATAATCATCAGCCTATTGCAGTCCACTTGTGGGCATAGCCCTCCCCCAATGAGTGCCATTGCGCCTTGTCCTTAACTCGACGCAGATTCTACCAGCAGTCTTTCGCAGATCGTCACTTCTTCAAGCCAGAGGGAGTCCAGCACATCAATTACTTACAAAGTTTTTCATCTTAGCCTAAAAAGGCCTAGTTCGTCTTAATAATTATTAGGTAATACCAGTTTAATATAGGTAATTAAAAGTTACGTTCCTCATCCCACCAACTTTAGTTTTAGCCGTTTTCATATTCTGTTTGATGACAAGTTAAATCTATAAGTGGGACCTTAACTTAATTAGTGGTTTTCGAGTAAAAGAGCCGGGTCGCTTTTACGAGTTTAAACTATTTTTAATTTAATTGAATAAATTCGATGTCGGAATCTCTGTATAACATTATATTACATTTGATCTAACGGTAGGATCACAAAGACTTGTGAAAAAGTATTCATAGGCTTTGCTTATGTGAAAGCGTAGCTGCAAAATAAAGTTTTTTTTAGATGGAGAAGCCGCAGTCAAAAGCGTATAACAATGTAATTTTTTTTACAAAATGTCTAATGAACCTTATAATTTTGCGCAACAAAATGTGAACTGAAGTCTCGAGCTATTCCCTAGGGTCGTATCCGTCAGCTGGATCGATCCTGCTCCATGCTGGTTCCGTACTTTTTCATCTCGCGAGGATTAAATAAACTTGGACGTTTCACTTCTACCCGCATCGGTCTTATTAGTTTCTCTATGTCCTTTTTCTTTTTAAATATTTGAATTTGGATTTGGATTTATAGCTGAGATTGAGAAAGAAGTTTTAATATCATCGATAGGTATACTGTTGCTGGTGGTTATGATGTTATATTTAGTCTACTTTCAAGATAAATGGGCAGAGATGACCAATTTCTGCTTGCTATGACTCTGCCATACTTATTATATCTCATACATTATTTCGCTTAATCCACTCCTTATCACATTAATTATCTTTCGGGTTTATATGTTAAAAAGTGGGGGAAAATATGGAAGGGTTCATCAACAAATCTTGAGACACAAAAGCTTGGGATGTAACTGTACCCAACTCCCTCAAAAAGATTTATGCTCAAAAACAGTGTAGTAAAGAATAATTGTACCACAGACGTAAAAAAATATAAGCCAAGCAAAGTATCTTGTACTAGGACGGACATGACGGATTGCGCAGCTGGATATTTTTTGCACAATTCAGTGACACAATAAATGTCACTTGTCACTTTTGATTCGGCCAGATTCTGGTATCTACATTACTTTTACATGGGATTTTTTTTCTTTTACTATACAACATCAACAACACCAGCCTTTAACAGTCTGCATACATCTTAGATAAGAAGGTCCATAATCTGCAACCCAGGCGTGGACTGGAGATCGCAGAACACAACTTCTGCACTGACAAAGCTCGTGCCCGTATAAATCTCTATGCCACTATGCTGTAACTTCAAAACTATAGGGGTACAATTTTTTTCTTCCAGGGTACAAAATAATACATATTATTTCATGAATTTGTACCACAAAGAAATGACTAAAAGCTTCCATGTTCGTGCTGGGTAGTATCACACGGTGGTCAGGGATTTCAGCTGTGCTGTTCCGTTGCGGGTAAATATTTGCATGTTCTATTGATAATTTTTCCGGGTCCGGGGTATCATGGTATGCATAGTAACAATATATATCAATGGTATGCATAGTTCCTGATATATATGTATATAATCCTAGTGATTTTTTTATGGTACCTGTCAGATGACCTATATGAGATAACCCATCATATTTAAGACGTAATCATTACCTACAAGTACCATTATCACAAAGTATTGCATCGTATTTCACGCATGTTTGGGATGTGCCGTACGATGCGACAAACTGCATCAACCTGAGGCATTAATGTGATAAGCCTCATGTGCCTATAATTTCCCCAGCACGCAGACCCTTCAAACCGAAACAAAGCAATGCTGCTTCAGAAATAGGCATATGTGTGATCAAGGCTAGCTAAATGACTGTTGGCCGGTACAGCTTAACCAAAAATAGCCGTGCTCATAGTGTGTGTTTACCGTGATCCGTAATCTTGTCAGTAACAGATACACATTTTGTTATGCAGATCTGAATGCGGATCGTCGATGGCCGGACGACACCAATCGCCGTTCGGTATTGGGTGAGAAAGGAAAGGAGTAAAGGCAATTTTTTTAGCAAATAATATCTCCAACTGAAATAAAAAAAACTCAGGAGTATATTGTCTAGAATACGTTATACGAAAATTTCATTGTATATATATCATAATCATGTTCATTGTGAATAATAATTAATATAACTTTGTTTTTTTTACTTTGGCGAACTTGGAACCGACAACTGGCAAGGGATCGCATAGGCTATGGGAAAATGTTGAGTTTTCGTGTCGCCAAGGCTCAGAAGACTCACTTCGGGTCCCTGTACCGATGGAGTAAGTAAGTTGTTTTTTTTTATACATATCACACCAAGCGATAATCTTCAAGAGCGTCTAGTGGTGTACAGTACACACGAAGTTTGAGGGGGAAAAGCGTGCAGCGGAAGATAAACTGCCTGAAGTGCGACAATAACAGTAAGTGCGAGAAAATAGCGAATAATTGGTAATTTAGGAACTATACCAATATAAACAGCTTTAAACGCATTGATCCTGGTGTGCTTTCAGTAGCAGTGAATGTTTTCGTAAAGAAAAGGGTTTGAATACCGGTTTCAAATAACGGTTAGTTAGGTTCTTCTTCATATTTTTGATGTCTCGATTTATTTTGTTTGATAGTATGAAATGATACTACCATAAAACTCGGTCAATTAATGTTTTTTTTCAAGCTTTTGGTCAAGCACCAAAAATTTAACTATACCAAAATAATTCCCATAAAAAGAGCAAATGGTTCCTATGCCCGTTTCTCTGTATGTGATATACTATCCCTCTGTACTATACATTTATCCACACTATCCCTGTAAAAAATACTGTGTAACGGCAACAACATCGCTAGCAGTAGCAGCTGTAGAAAAAATACCTAATCCAACTGCTAAAAAAATAGCAAAGTTGTAATAGTTGAAATAAAAAAAATACTAACTCGTGTATCTAAACAAATACATGATCTTATAATAATTTGCCTAGGTTACTTTAGTTCTTTTAAGTCTATAGATAAGTATTTTACACATAAGTGATTTCTTAAATAAATCAACCTATATCAGTCAGAATTAGCCGAAAGGCTGGCCAGTGGCCATATCTGATGAAAAACTGATAACCGTTGGGGTAACCGAATTTTTGAGTGGAGATTGCGGCTCGGAAAACGCCCTCCGGCCAGGTGGAGTGACAATTTGCAAAGGCCACCTACTGGTAGAAGGGACTGCTATTGAGCATTTTAATCTTTTATCATCAAGCGATTTTCGGACCGATCTTTTGAAAATCGGATCAAATGCATGCGATCAGATCCATTACCAACCAGCCACAAAATTGGATGCGCTTAAAAAGAGCACATCCCTTTCTTTCTTTTTTATTTAGTGCTGCCAACTCGTATAAATCCTAGCCGCTAGACTCATTGACAAAAGTCGCTAGAAACTTGATCTACTTTCCAAAGTTTTTTGTTATTGTTTCTACGGATACGGGTGTACGGGGTTCCAACCCCCATCTTCGGAACCCAAGCCAACCTCACCTGCACGTGGTGCACCCTGCTAAACAACGAACGAGGCTCTGGCGGCCGGCTGATTGCGGCATAGCACAGCCTACATCGGCACAGCTAAATCCCCTGGCCACTGACGGGTAGCAGCGTCGGTGGTGCTGTGCCCTGCGATCCCCAACCCGCATGCCCAGCGTGGGGATTACGGGCATATCCCCCTTTATTAGGGGAGGCCTATGTCCAGCAGTGGACTGATATAGGCTGGGGTGTGTGTGTGTGTGTGTGTGTTTCTACGGATATTCTGACATTCCTGTGAAGTGGCGTGGGTGGCTATAGGCTGATGATGATGATGATGATATCAGGCCACTGCTGGACGTAGGTCGGCCCTAACAAAAAGGAGGATATGCCCGTAATCTGGGCCCTGATTCTCAGGAACAGATACGTTAGACATATATCACGAGACACTGTCTAATTTCCTTATAGTTTTGACAGTTCTCACGACATAAATATAGCGTGACATTAATACATATTTCTGAGAAACTGGGCATATACCGAGTTCCAACTCACCGCAGCCTCTGCCCATCCATGAATGCGCAGATGCAGTCGCATCCCCTCAATAGGATAATGCCGTCTGAGGTTGGCTCACAGAACAGTCCCTGACAGCCGAATGCTATTCGCAAAAATTGGTGTCGGAGTTATTGAGATTGTTATTGGTATTCGGACAAAGCGTAGCGTAACTTCACGTTCTAGAAGTCTAAAGTATAACGAATGGTTATTCTACCTTATAATAAATTTGTTGGTTTGTTTGCTATCACGCCTTAACTACTCAACCGATCATCATAAAATATCTCAGGAGTACAGAAAAAAGTATGTCATTTACCTTATCCAGAGAAAAAGTACTGTTCCCGAGGGTATCAAACAAAAAATTTGAGAAATCTACATTAAAATGAGCGAAACGGTATAACCTAGTGATAATTATAAATGCGATAGGACGTATGTTTGTGTGTTTGTGTGCACGTTTGATCCTACTTAACTCTATACATAGTTTGTATAGTACATAGGTGAATGATCTATACATAGTTTGTAACCTGGAATAACATATAACCGTTTTCTCGTGTCGTAAAATGAACACATTATTACTTTTAAGTCTCAGCTATAAATATGAAGTAGTTTCGAACGTTCTTTACGTAAGAATCTATAATTTCAACGGCTCGACTGATTTGTATTAAGGTATTTTTGTTTGGTTTGCGTTGATTCAGGGGTGGTCAAGAAAAAAAAAATTAGAAAAAACAGGAAAATTGGAAAACGCGGAAGAAATTAGTCCTTTTTTTCCCATAGGATTTTTGTATGAACTCTAGTATTTTGACAGGAATACGATTCATAAGTTTTTAATGCCGTTAGTTTTCTTCAAAAAAAATTTATGATATACTTATATTAATTTATATCATATCTAGTCATTTGAAATACATAGTTTATTAGTTTTTTATGCCAAAAATCCTTGACCTTAGCTTTCTAGTTTATACTTATTTTATTACACCATGGTCATCAGTAAAACTTTTTATATTTCACCACATTTACGACGTCTATAAAAGGTTGACTCTGACCGTCATCACGGTATCGGAACAGGGACTGGTCCGGACTGATAGCTTAATCCTGGGCTTTTATCTTGTGTGTGCGGAAACACACACTGTATAGTGAAATGACGACTCGGTGGCGCAGTGGGTAAAGACCAGACTGAGACGCACAAATGTTTGCGTGGTCTGTTGACATTTGTTTCGGGTCGATGTGTTTTTTTTGTAATGCATATCGACTATAATATATCGGTGTGGATGCTGTGTGAAAAATGTCCAGCATTATTATTTTAAAAAAATATTCTTGGTCTTGGTGACGTAGTGGGTGAGAAGCTGAGACTTGTAGTTTATTTCTAGATTTGGCACTTACTCACTACAAGTTTATATTATTATGTTCTTTATTCCATCTTAGTAAGGTTTCTTATAAAGCCATGATAGTTCCAGAAAATAATATGTACACCCATGGGGAAAGTTTTATTGAAAAGCTTTAGTTTTTAACAAACCAGTCTCAACGTCTTTTCATAGTTTTTCACTTATTTCAAAAAATCAAGCGGTACTTTTTTGGTTGTATTTTTAGAGAGATGTGTGCTTTTTAACGTACGTGGATGATATCTTCCTTCCGAAACTTTATGTAGACAAAGATTCACACTTGAAAAACGTATTAATCAATATTGTTGTTAAAAAAATGATCGAATAGTCATCATAACGCTTTGAGTATTGAAAACACACCGGCGTACCAGCGCGGGACGTCGTCGTCGCACTCTTCTTGACGCTACGCGCCATGCTCGAGGCCCGCAGTCAACGTAATAAAGATATTAAACGTAGGACATTGGATAAATTGTTGTTATCACTATTGTAGAAATTTTTAGAAGGAGATACATTACTGATATAAAATAGTTAATCCATGTCCTCGCTTAAATCCGTTATATTTAATTCAGGCCAAAAGCCAGAAGGGGGCGCCCTGAGCTCATGTGTGAAGTTAAACGACTCGCAGCCAATAAAGCTATGCGAGAGTATTGCCGAATTACGTGATTATGCTGCTCACAGCTTGAATTATACTTCTTGTGGATCGCTTATTTTGAATGTTTTAACGAAGCTTCGGCATAGCTTACTATTTTATATTTTATCTTGTTAAATTGTTTCAGATCTTCCACGTCTTGCGTACAAACAATAAGCAGTAACTGTAGTTATATTACTTTTGGATATATGCACCTTCTTTGTTTTTTTCTAACTGCTCTTTATTTTAATTTTGACTTTACCACAGTGGCTTTTTTTTACATTTCTTCTTGTTCGTTTGAGTACTAGTAGCCAACTCTGGTGTCGGAGTTTTTAGATCGCCATAAGCCTCCGACAAGGCTTAAGGACTGAAAAATCTGGGACTAACCTCTTTCGTGCTTTGTAAGGCGTAAGCCTTCCGAAACACGAAAGTGCTCCGATGCAAATGCCACTAAATGCCACACTCATCCATCTAGTGACCGTGCGGAGAGTTTCTTGGCCAAGTTGAGTTCAACTTGGCCAAGAAACACTCTACCGCCGCTTACTTTGGTGTTCTGAGCAGTTGCTCAGATTTTCTGATTTTTTTATATTACCACAACTTGTTTTATACTTACTTTTTCTTCAGATTTGATACTCTCAAAAATTGTTTTACCCATATTTAGAATTTTTATTTTTCCTGCATATTTTTATTAACTACGATAATTGCCAGTATTTCTCTTTTTTCCTGCCTACAAAAGCTTAAGCCCCGAAACATCACTATAATCTGGCGGAGCCCCGTTCAGACTGAATAAGGCTGCGAACTCCCGTGACAAATTGATTGGGGTAATCGCGTAGAGTGAGTAACGGACGAACCGGGTGATAATTAAACTAGCCTGACGTGACTTGTGTTGGTGCTACTGGCAAACAGTCACGTCGGTTTGTGCTTGATTTTGGACAGAAGTTTGTGTGTTAGGGAAGGACAAAAAAAAAAGTCACTTGAAGGCCTTTTCATTTTCCTCCTGCCTCTCTTCCCGTGTCATGTGGGATCGGGTGTCCTAGTACTTCAGCGCCAGGATGCTCTATCCTGGTTTGTCTTGACAATGGACTACCATGAAGACGCTGGCCTATCTCTGCCTCGGGGTTTTGTTTGGATGTCGAGAACAGTTTTTACTGAATAGTCTTCTTCTCTCGGCATTGAGATCAGATCCTATTTTCTGTTAGCCAGACGGAGTGACGACAGGTGGACCAGAGCTGTGATCGAGTAGTGACCTAGAGTTAATTACAGGAGTAGTGGCCGTCCTCTAGCGAGATAGGTCGAAGATATTACAACTAACGTGCGCGGCCTGGTTCAGACTAGCGCAGGATCGATCCTGATCGATACTGATCAAAATAATGGTATAAAAGCTGATAATAATAATGATGACGTCACTAGAACCGGTGGGTCAATTGGATAGACGGCACTGCAGACGGGATTGAACCCGCATCTCTACCTTTATGTAAATTAAAAAAAGGTCTGGTGTTTGTATAGCATTTTCAAATTTATTTTATATTTTGCGTTATTGAAGCCAGATTTTTGACTCGCTTGTAGAATAAGAACATTTTAGCAATTGGGGGCGGTATGCTCAGCTTGACAGAAGAATTATTGAAATGAAAAATAATAATCGATGATGGGGATGGGTTAGGTTAGCTTAGCTCTCTGAAAAGGAACTTGTAATTTCATACATATTTCGAATTTGATCGAATTATCTGTTGATCGAAAAAATTACACCTCGTGCAGCCTAAAATCTGCACAAGAGTTGGCCACTAGTTCCAAAGTACGCACCGGAATTGGCGTACAATAGAGAAAATAAATAAATAATACTGGAAATTATGGCACACAGCGTCATGTAGCCCTAAACTAAGCAGAGCTTGTAATATGGGAACCATAATATAGGTACAATTGATATTTTTTTTTGTAAATATTCATACTATACATAACATAAACAATACAAACATAGGCCTCATGGTGGAAATCGAACGCGCAACCTTCTGCGTCTTCGTTAAAAATAAGAGTTAGAGAGTAATGAAATAAAAAGTTAGACTAGATATACCCATTGTTAAAATACTAAATATGTATGTACCTACTAGTTTTAGGTTTGTGCTTGTTTTGGTACAAAAGTATAGGTACTTAGATAAATATTTTTAAGATACTAATCTACACTATCCTATATAATATTATAAAGAGGAAAAAAATGTATTTTTATGTGTGTAAGGAATAAACTCAAAAACTACAGTGCCGATTTCAAAAATTCTTTCACCTTTGGAAAGCTACATTTGCCGTGAGTAACATAGGCTATATTTATTGCTAGAAAAAATTACGGATCCTTACTAAAACTTAAGTAACGTAACCCAAGGTGTAAAAAAAGTGCCCTAACCCGTGCGAAGCCGGGACGGGCTGCTAGTTGTCAATAAACTGGAGGGCTTTCTGAGTAGGAAGAACACATTTATTTCCGTAACATACGGCAAGGGAAAAACCATAAAACCAAGAATAAATACACTACCAATTAGACAATAAAATTACAGTTACGCAACTCCAATAGGGCTAGACTAGTCAATCCCCTGTGGGAAAGTCATGCTTTTATTGCCCAGAGAATATTATTATTAATACATAGTTATTGTGATATCGAAATATATAACAAACTCTGGTTAGTTACACCATTTATAACTCGAAGCGGCAGAAACGTTAAAAAAACCTATTTTTATACCATACAATTTATAAGGCATAATTGATTTCTTGAGAACGGATTGACTGATTTCTATGTTTTTTTTACCGGGAATGTTAGCAGGCACGGTTGTGAGAGTGGTAAACAACATTTATTGATTTTGAGGGGGTACGAAGTGCGCCGGGTCAGCTAGTAATAGAATATAACTTAGAACTAAAGTTTTCGGTATAGCTCAGAGAATTAGCAAGCTGAAGTGGCAGTCGGCTGGTCATATCTGCCAAAGAACCGAAAATCGTTGGGGTAAATTGCAAGGTCCGCAGTCAACGTGTTAATACTCCTTTAACTACATAAAGAAAAAAATACTGTACAGAAGCGGGTGTTACCTACTGTAGTACTTTCAATTTTAAGCTCTCGGGAAACCATTGTCTTGAGATATTATAATGACAAAGCTTTTTAGGGTTCCGTTTTGATCAAGGTGATATTGGTGAAATTGGTTTTCCGTATGGGGTGGATCTATGTAATATTCGATTATGGGGCTTTGGATTTGCGATGTCATGGGTACCCTATTTGTAGTTTGTTTTGATTTTTATGCTTTGTTTTTTTGCGAAAGTTTGCAAAATGTAAGATGTAATGTTTGGCAACGCTGCTGCCCGTCAAAGAGGTAACGTCTCGTATGGCGTGGCGTCTTGCGGCACGTTGGATTTTTTTCCGTTTATAGTGCGGCAGCGAGAGCAGCAGCCCCCGTCTTCGCACGCGTAAACATAAACATATCGCAATACGGTGATGTTTATAAAGAGGCGCACGCGGGTTGCAAAAATGGCAGAAGGTTCAGCCGCGGGCATTGCTTCGAGCGCATTTACGAGACGTGGGACGCCGCGATAATCGCCGAGTGAGATGCGTCAATTACAACTGCGGGCTCCGCTGCAAATACCGCTGCATTTCAAATAAACGCATGTAAAACGCTTCTTCGTAAACGCACTCTACAAAGCCATATGTTTGAATTCACTGCGGGTCGCGCCTCCCAACGCAACGATCGAGGCCTCGTGTCTCCGTAAATGAGGCCTTAGGCTGCGCTATCAGCTGACCGCCAGACCCCGTTTATTAGCTAGTAGGGTGCACCACCAGCCAGTGTGGAACCCTTTACGCCCTAACTGTTCAACCGATGGACCGAAGCCGGGCAAAAGCTAGTACGGTAAATAAACTGTGAAGTTTTCTTAGTATTCGCGTACCTATAGAAGCAATCGATCCTGTAAGTACTCAGAGGATCTATAGGAACTGCAAACAAGTCATAAATACTTTTCCCCTTACCTTTCAAAGTTTCAAGGACTTCGCTGAAACCCGTTAAATCCTAGGTAATTAAAAATATTGAGCTCCATTTAGCCCGCTTTTGGTTTGAGTTTTCTGATTTATACTTAAAACTTGAGCTGGCGGAGCTAAGGAAAAACATTTAACATAATATCCTGCAGTTACATACACATGGTACATACATACACTTATAAAAATCTATCGAAAGATAAATGATGCTTATAGTATGGTACTTGTCATTGTACCGTGGATAATAACGAACAGTGAAAGGATCTTATTTTAATAAATGGTTTACTTTGAATAGCGTTTAAAAGTAACGGTTTAAAGTAGACGGATAGTCGATAGACATAGTAGAAAATCCTAATTTTTCCTGTGTCGTGAGTTTCATCTCGTTCAATCACTAACTTAGTCTAGTCACTCATAAATTCATTAACTCATAACATAAAAGAGTCAGTCAATGAGTGAATGATGAGTAGGTCTGTTAACTTGTGATTTATTACACTCAGAGCCGGAACAATACTGCAGATCATGAAAACATTTTGTCCCGCTGTGGGAATCGAACCCGCATCTGTTGCATCTCAGTCGGCTATTCGCCCGTTATACCGACAAGATTATGTTACTGAACAGTTAACCAAACCAAAATCTATAATAACATTGGTCTTTCGGTTCGGTTTGGTTCACATTTAGATCTTGTTGGTACCAGCATTTACATGCCAATATACATTTGCAGAGTTTCTTGCCAATTCTTCTGTTTGGTCGCATTGCGAATTTGTGTGAAAGTATCAAAGTAATATGTGTCAAAGTAATCCATGGCTTGTAAGGCTATTACAGGCTTCTGCCCAGCAGTGGACTGCTATAGGCTGACTAATGATATTTCTGTTTCTATTTTAATATTGGCCGACAGACACTAAACGTTTTTTAGAGTGGAGATGGAGACCGCGTTTAGGCATAGCGTAGAACGCCTCCCCTGCTAGATGGAGACGATCTGCGTACCTACTAGCATTTTATAGCTGGCAGTAGATGAGAAGAGCCGAGAATTAGGGTCAGTGGCGTTTCTTGAGAGTACACGTCCATAAGTGGACTGCTATCCATGTCAACTGGTTGTTGAGGAAACATACATTATAACACTTCAACTGCCGACTTCTGGCAAGTTGCTAAACATCATGTCCGAGGACCTAGGTCCGAGTTTCTCCTGACATAGGTAGACAGATGTTTTTCCAGCTCTTAAAACGTTTAAAATAAAGAAACTTAGCTTCACCTTCGAAGACAATATCTACATCTTCAATATTAAATAGCACTTCTGAAATAACGAATGATCCAATTATAAAAGATCTTATTACTCTGGTTCTAGAGATCCTGCTACACTCAAGAATCTCCCTTCGAACAAAAAGTAACACAAATCAAGGATCAAAATCGTCCCAACCACGCAAATTTCGACCTTGTCACGTCGGCTTACAAACTTTTCTATTGCCGATTTACACATATTTGCGAAATTTTTGTAACGATACGATGTCACGTTCGATTTTGCGTCGTATTGTGTGATGGTTACGGTTGAAGTGTATTTGTGTTGGTTCAAACACTAGAGATCGCTGGGAACGTCAAAAAAGTCGTGCAGTTTGCTAACGAGAGGGGAACGGTGTGTTCCGTTTGCTCCTGAACTTCGAAAACTTTACACCCTTTGGGTTAATAGAAATTGATTGCTTGAATGTGCAAATATTTATGGTTAAAAGTTTTGGCGGAGTTTTAATTAATATTGACGAATGGATCAGGATGTTCGGGGATTATCGGATGCGAGGGATGTGATTTTGTTTCGTTTTTGGGTAACTTTTTTGCGCACCTACGTATACTCGTTACCAAATTGAAAAATGAAACTTTTTTTAGACGATTTTTGTCGTGATGAAATTGTAGTTATTATATTAAACATTTTATTTTGTGTATAAGTCCTTACTTACAAAGATATAAGATATTATTACTCTGGTTCTAGAGATGCCGCTACACTTTTATTTGTATAAGTCTTTACAGTATGACTCGTTTATGTGATAATGATGAATTTTATAAATGCGAATGTGAGGTTGTTTGATTGTTCCACTTTCACGCCTTATTTACTCAACAGATCATCATAAAAGGAGAATGACCAAAAGACGCACCAAAAATTCCCATGCATCAAAGTATAGTCATTATTTTCATATTTTTTTACGACATTACGCGTCGGGGATTTAATTTTTGAACAGGGAATTGAATCCAAAGTAAAAAAGTGTTGTTGTTTTACATGAAGTTCCGTTTGGGAGGCAATATTACTCATCCCGATTTTGTAAGGCCGATCTTCCATGTGATTGTTTATGGTTTGTACATTGATGATCGGGGTGTACTTGCCTCGCACGTACCAATTATTCACACCCAAGGAAAGCATAACCCGATCATCATGTACACATCATTGACAAGATTTAAACTATAGTACATACACGAGATGCCAAGAATCGACTAGGATAGTTAGTAATACGGTCTTGTCCGCAATACAGTGCACCCCGACTTTTGTAGATTAAGTTCGTAACATATCACAGAACCGACGCAGAGCACCCCGATACCCCCTAGGCTTGTGGTCCCTACCTTTAAAGTGTATATAAAAATGCAGAGTGTATATATATATATGATGCATCCTAAATGAAGTTAGAACGTGTGGATGAGTAGAGGACGACTGGACGTAGCGACACTCAGGGGCGACCTTCCGAGAGTACTGGCGAGAGCCCATACCGGAGTCTAATATTCTTTTTTATTTATCTTTAGTGATTTATAGTCTATGAACGTTTTTACTTGTTACTTTCAAAGGAGTGATTCAAAGGAGTGAGTGAGACATCAATGATCGGGGTGTTCAAAATCGGGATGTCAAATACCCGAACCCCGTTTTGACATGATATGAGGTCACAGCCGGTCAAAGAGGTGTAGAATGCAATTGAAACTAATTAAGATGAATACAGAGAAGTTTTAAGGTTTTTCGTTTTTTTAGAATTATTCGGAAACCGGGGTTATTCTTACAAACAGAACTTTTATAGGAGTTAAAATACAATGTTTGACTTTGATGCAGCGTTGTGGATTCCATACATCCATGAGCATTTTAATTTTCTTTTCACATAATACATACAATATCGAGAAAGAGAGAGAGAGAGAGATAATTTTATGGACCTGATAAATTGAAAAATACAGTCGTCATTATTTCTTATAAACAAAATAACTAGTAATAGATACCGGTATCAATAAGAACAGTCCCATCGATAACAATCTCACATTCGACTAGCTGTGCTTGTAAACTAAAGCGTTCGCTAGCTTTGTTTGTTTAGCCAATATTCGTTTATTTAGCGAATAAGCGTACTATAATGGAAAATACGTTTACTTCGCAAATATCCTAATCTGTGCATAGTCACTTTTGATAAGATCAACAGATTTCAATTATACACCTGCCCCCTTAGCTTGCAGATTTTATGTCTACTCTACGATAGAGAAGACGACATATTTTTCCTGATTGTCCCTTCATCCCAAACATGCCTATTTTTTGCCCAAACGCTTATTTGTATCTATTCTATAGATAACCATGTTCAGAAAATTTAAAAAGTTGCTACATTCACAACCAAAAATAAGTTTTATCTATTCTTTCGTCGACAAAACCTTGTCTATGGTTGCTTAGCTAAGCCAGCTGAAATGAGATCTTCATTTCATGAAGTGGAAAAAAGTAGAGCAGGATTTAAAATACCTTCATGAACTTTTTCTCCATAAACTTTAATATACACTAGCACATCCTGCAGCAGGAGCGGCATGCTGTGTTTTTCAGCAGCGTACTCTGCAGCACTGTATGTGTGTATGCAGCATGTCAAGGAAAAAGTTTAACAAAATCAGCTTTTCATGTGTTTTTGAGTAAAATTATCGCGTAACTACAAGCCATTTCTTCAATGAAAAATTTCAAATCTCGAAAAACCCTTGATGAAATGTTGTAAACCATAGGGCCTAGATTTAACCCTGTTCGGCATAACATACGCATTTAAATTTATCTTGTATAGGTACTATTAAACATACTTGCATATACTGTGCTTTGGCTTTTGAACTCCCTTTAGCTTTGGTGTAACGGTGGTCTGGAGGACATCGCTTTTGCGATAAGACTGCCGCCTGTAGGACCTTTCTATGTACATTTATGATTATGGTATATATCGTTTATAGTTTTTTTGTCTTAAGTATATTAATATCTGTATAGTCCTCAATATTGTTTATTATTATTATACAATGGTATACGTAAAAACATTTCTAGTCTGCAAATAATTATATAAGTTATACCGACTAGAACCACATTGCCGTCACAACAGTTTCTCCCACACTGCATTATGCTAAATGCGCGAAATTAGCTAAATATACTAATTTAGCTAAATTAGTAACTAAACACTGCTAAAAACGATAATGGAACAGTTTGCCTGGAGTGCTTTGCTGTGTCACCATTCATCATCTATAACAGATGATACAAACGGCCTAGACCGTGGTCACGGGACAATCAGTTTATAATGTAGAAACGTTTTTTTCTATTATATGTTTTTTACTTAATTTGAAGTAGTATCATCATTATCATCACTCGCAGCCCGACTTCACCTACTGCTGGGTATTGGCCTACCTTTGTGTGTGTCAATTTTCAAGGTCCGATGCCCATCTTACTATTAATATAAAGTATTTCTCAAGCTCCTGTCTTTAATATTAAATTGCAAACTGAATACTTAACAATATATCTAAAAGATAATCATAGAAGAATTAAGAATTTAAATTATTGATCCTTGTCAGAGACTATAACACAATTATCCATTGAAAATATTTGAATAATTTATGAAATCATTACGCGTTCTATTTTAAATTATGGTGATAACTGAAATCTTTAGATTGAAAAATCGGCTTTTATAATTTCTTAGAAGCAGGTATGTCAAAGTATTCATTTTAATATTCATGCCAACTGTTGAATTTATAACAGTCTATTTTTCATTAATCGGTCTAGAACCACTGTCC
This sequence comes from Horisme vitalbata, assembly GCA_951804965.1. Taxonomy (NCBI): domain Eukaryota; kingdom Metazoa; phylum Arthropoda; class Insecta; order Lepidoptera; family Geometridae; genus Horisme; species Horisme vitalbata. The sequence goes on along the minus strand of OX638092.1, from coordinate 17,003,895 downwards.
AGCCATCTTGATCTCCATTACAACTACATTAATAAAAGACTATAGGTATCTATCGTTATCTCTTTCCAAGGGGACTGAAATGTCTTCTTTAGGACCAGTGCAGACCGGCGGTTAAGATGACAGAACATTTATTTTAAATCCAATGTTATTTACTAACTGCTTTATTTTGCTTTTCTTCTATTTCTATCTACTTACTTCTGCTTTTATTTATCTACTTCTACTATCTACTCCTTATTTCTACTCTATTCAATAAAAAATAACATAAAATAAAAAGAGCTTTCGTTCCACACAAAAAACGTTATATACAGATAAAAAAATAAAAGTTAAATTATATATTCTACGTGTGGCAGTAAAAGCCTCCTCCAAGGATCGCCACTCTTCCCCATCTCTTGCTCTTCTTGACCATAATTTTCCAGCTACTTGAATGATGTCTTCTCTACTAGTCTACTACTCAGTTTATTATAAATTGAATATCTGTAAAGATGCAAAACTTTGGTAAAATCCTTCACGCGAAAACTTCTGACCAGATTGGGCTGAAAGGTAGATAGTCAACCAAGAAAGGAGATACAGACTCTTGGTCCAGGTACCACGCAAGCGAAGCCGCAGGCGGAAACCATATATTATATTTCAATTGGATAAGTATAAAATATTAAATAATGTTGAAAATCGTTAGTTTATGTTTGTATGATTATTCCCACTGAACTCCGTAACGGCTTAACGGATTTGGACGAAACTTAACTGAACTTCATTTTTTCAAACGACTTTGAATTACGTTTACGTTCCGTATCCTAGTTGCTATCACGCAAACAAAACCGCGAACGGAGTGCCAGTAAATTGATTCATGTTAAATCTCTGTCAAATCACCATAGGAAAAGACGGGTCCGCCGGTCTGTGCCGGGCTCTAATGGATTTTTCCTGACTACCCTACTTGTCACTAATTTGGGATGTGATGTCGGGTGTTACGATCCTGAAACGTATTGGAGATGTTTTTATGAAACTCTTTAGTTTTAACGAACGGGCTTTCGCCCCATTTCAATCGTCAGTTACCACTGTCTGTTGTATAATTTGAGAATAGAACGGGTTACTGAATGCATTCTATGAATTAACTATTTATTGGATTATCTGAAAAATTTGGCCTTCGAAAAATAAAGATCTTCATCACCTTCAATATAAACATCGTTTGCACAATATTTTCCATATGATCGTTATCATTATCATCATCAGCCTGTAGTCAGTCCACTGGACATACTAAAGCCACCTCGACGACCTCGACGACCTCGAAGACGCTTGTTGGGGGTTCGGAAACATTTTTGCCGGCGCGGGACAAATGTTTGCATATTTACAGATACTTGTGTCAGCTCTAGCTAGGTGTTTTCTAAGTACCTACCTAATATGCAAGTGTTTACATGTATAACGACCTCTGTGGCGCAATGGGCGAAAGCCCGCCTGAGACGCAGAAGGTTGCGGGTTCGATTCCCGCCGCGAGACAAATGTTTGCATGTTCTGCAGATATTTGTCTTGGGTCTGGGTGTTTTTTATGTATGATAGATAAGTATTTACAAAAAAAAATGTATCAATGTAGTATATCAATCAAGTGTGTCCCATAGCACAAGCTCTGCTTAGTTTGGGGCTACATGATGGTGTGTGATAACTCCCAGAATGATTTATTTATTCATTTATAAAATATGTATGACTAGTTATATTGGTCATGTGATTTTTATTATGATAGCTCTGCTTACTTTGGGGTTAGGTTCAAGATGCTGTGTGATAGCGTCAAACATTATTTATTTATTTATTTATGAGCGTCATAAGGCCCTGTTTTCTGCAGATCGTCACTCTACCTAGCCAGAGGGAGGCGTACACTTCGTTTGTCGAGACGCGGTCTCCACTCAAGAACTCGTTTACCCCAACGTTCTTCGGCAGATTATGGCCAGTCCACAGCCATTTCAGCTTGCTAATTCTCTGAGCTATGTCGACAACTTTTGTTCTACGATCTTGAAATTCATATACCTAATAGTAGCATAGACTAACGATATTTAAACATGACTATATTATTAATATTACTTATCATAAAAATAACCATTATCTGTTGATACTGTATTGCTTAAGAATTATGTAAACGCCGTTCATATGCCTGTTCACATTCTATGGGATCATCAATAACAGTTTTATAGATAGATAGATAGATAGATAGAAAACGCTTTATAGTACTCACACCAACATAGTGAAATATAACTATAAACAAGAAAAATTATGAAAGTACAATGGGCGGTCTTATCACTTAGAGTTTTTATATCATGCTCATTATTAATACTGTGGGCTTTGCCTGATAAATAAATAATGGTAACGATTGAAAAAAAATGGCCTTAAACTGATAAAACTGCTTGCCGTTTCAACGTCGTTAAAAATTTGAAGCGTTCAAAGAGCTGTAACTTAATTTCCATCGAACTCGCAGCTTGCTGTAAGCGGTTTTACACTTGGCTTAACTTAGTTAACTTTTATGTTAACTTAGGCTTTAGCTAAGCGTAGTTGCTCTAAAATGTTTGCAAAGACGACTGTAGTTTGCAGTGGAAATGACAGTAGTTTTAGAATAAAAGCTTGTTAACTTATTTATTTTGAGTATAAATCACTAATCATTTAAATTTACATTTCAAATAATATCAAATTGGTTGTTTCGATGTTTAATTTATTATTTTAAATTTGGAGTTAATGAAACTTTCATTAAATAATGTACCATCAATCACACCTATATTATATTAGGGTGTTTGGTGGAACGATGTAGGTATTAAAATAGCTGATCAAGGGGACCCATGTGATCATTTCAAACTACATAATGCTATTTATTATAAAAAGTGTCATGGTTTTTAATTTGGTCAACAGTAGTTTATTTTCTTTTAGTACGGGATTTTTTTCGTTTCATTTTTTATAAAACTAGCAATATTTAGGTTTTGTATAAAAATAGAAGAAGAACAAGAAGCAAGGTTTCACGAAACTGGGAGTCAATGAAACACCCACTAAAGAATGTACCATCAATCTTTAGATAAAACATGCAATAGATTTTCTATTTCCCCGTCTAGAGTACCATTAGTGCGCAAAAACCGAGGTGCACCTGACATCGGTAATTGATATACAGCGCCATTAATCACTTTGTATTTTGCCGTATAAACTTAATGCTTTATCGTTTCCCCCTCTGTGGAAATATCTCAGTATTTTGTTGTTTACTTTCTGGTGCTTGAAACGCTTTATTTTCAATATCAAATATTGGTCTAGTTTTGTTATTTCGCGTATTAACTATTTATTTTTGATAAATAATTTAGCTAGATTCTATAATCTGCCCCAAAGGGCAACAAAAGACAATAAACAGGAATATAGAATAGACGAGCCCTAACTTCACAAACTCTACCTTTGTCAAAATATGTGGCTTAGCCGTTGTTTTACTACAAGATCTATTGTCTAAAAGAAACGTGACGAACAGTGAATACATTTTTCATCGGTAACAAAACGGCCATGCCTGCATATTTTGACTAAGGTGTTTGGTAAGCTAGGGCTTGCAGAGTTACGGCGTGTAGAGTTAGAAGCTTGGCTCGACATGAGATCTTATAACTTTTTGACAGTGCGAGCCTGGTCTCGTCCTGGCAACATTTTACATGAAAATGTTTTTAGTAAGATACCTATGGCACACAGACATGAATCTAAATTCAAGTCCGTGCCTTCGTCTTTTACTACTATTCTGTTAGATTCGTTTGAATTGAACGCATCAAAAATCATATATTTTTCAAATTAATTCAATGGATAAGATTATCCAGACATATTAACCCTTAATAATATGCATCATAGTAGTTTCACAGACACATAGCCCTTTACAAAGAGCTCTACTACATAAAATAAAACATATATTTCTATTTATTTAAATTATAACTATTATCTCAATGCAACCTTTACTGTATAATACTGAATAATAAATACTTTTTTATTATAATTTTTATTTATTTATTTACTAAAACAACAAAACTAGTATCTAACAGTCCACTGTTGGACATAGGCCTCCCCTAATAAGAAGGGAGGTATACCCATAATCCTCACGCCGGGCATGCGGGATGTGGATTGCACGGCGCCGACGCCGCTGACCGTCCACGATCAGGAAATTTTGCAGTGCCAAAGAAAGCCACACGCCATGCCAGCGGTGGGCTTATTGTCAGCCCACCGCCAGAGCCCCATTTATTAGTTAGCAGGGTACACCACGAGCAGGTGAGGTTGATAAGAGTTCCAATGTTGGCGGAACCCTTTTCACACCTACTTACTTCGCTAGAATAAAATTAAATAAATACTCCTTTTCTTTCCTCAATGCAACCCTGCTCTCCTTGCCCTCGGGGCAAAACGCCCCGAATGCTGAATCGATACTCAAGTTGCGACTGTGAATTGTTACCCACGGCTCAAAATCTTGGAGAAGTTATGGGTATGGATAAGTGGGGCGGCTGTTTCCTGTCCCTTTAATAATGAACCCGCCAAACAATCATAATGTACCCACATAATCACACTAATCATACTTCACACTAATAATAAATTCGAAAATTTGTGTGTTATGGAATGTTTGTTTTGGATGTAATGACGCTTCAAAGTGTACTATACAGTTCCTACTGAATAAATGAATTTTGACTTTTGAATTTTGAATTTTGTTCCTACTTAATTCTAAGCCCAGCAGTGGACTGCTGAACTTAGAATTAAGTGTGAAGATGATGATGAACTCAGTAATGACCGAACGGATTTGAATGAAATATGGTATATGGATTATTTGGCTTGGCTTATTAACACATGCATTTTTTGCCTTTGAAAGACTTAGGGGCTTTCAATTAGTAATTATACAATTCTTATAAAAATACCTAATATTCAAGATGCCTTTCCTGTCCTTATTGTTTTAAGGTGTCACAGCTAAACAGATATACGCTACAAGATAATTGATTTGTTATACTGAAATATTTGTAGAAAGTATAAATAATTCAAGTTTTAGATTTTATAAAAAGATAATAGTATCACATGAGCGGAGCTAGGCCAACCACACACACCACACCAGCTTATATAAGTCCACTGCTGGACATAGGCCTCCCCTAATAAATGGGGATATGCCCCACGCTGGGCATGCGGGTTGGGGATCGCAGGGCACAGCTTCAGCTTGACAAGAGTTTCATTCTCATTTGAACCTCTAGTACAATTATTTTAGACCTCGAGTGGCGATTACGAACTGAAATCATTTTATTTCACACCTAGAGCCATGTTCTGTAATGATAAATTTAGAAAGGGTGGGGGAGAAGGCATTTAGAATAATTTTATGTGATGATATAGAAAAACCGGTAAACCGTATAGGTTTGTATGTAGACGCTCAAACTGTCTTGAGCCTTGAAACCATTTTGCCATTTCACCTGGAAGAAATAGGGTTATGATAGGATTGTACCATTTTTAGATGTCAATGTGTTTTGTTAATTTTTTTCCCACAATAAGTGTTCATTCAATTTGAGTTTGAAAGTCTTAGCAGTGGGACGAGAAAGGTAAAATATCACAAGCAATGAATCACAGTTAAGCAGAGTTTCTTGTCCATTCTTCTCTCTTTGACCGCGTTACGAATTATTATTGGAGTAAATAAAAAAGAAACAAATTAAAGTGTCTTTTATGATTTATAGGTTCGTCACTAGCTCATACGAAGAAGAAAAATCATCATAAATTCTTACAAAGTTTTCCCACTCGCCATCATACCGTCGAAGTAAGCTACAATATTGATTCGCCCCCAAAGGCAAGACGAATTCCATAGTTGCATCAAGTACCATTTGTTTCGACATCAGCATTGCCAGCATTGTATTGGAGCGCCCGTGTAACTGGATTACGGACTCGAGGATTGATTTGATTAATCTAAGGGTGAACTTTGGAATATGACGATAAATCCAGACGGTTTTGCTTGGACGGTGGAATTATGGTTTCGACTAGCTTATCTTCTTCGTATGAGCTAGTGAACAACTCTTGTGTCAGATTTTTATGCCAGAAGAAAAAACGGGAATCTACACAATTTTTATAAGAAAGCAAAAACAAGAAACGTCTAGCTATTATGAATGATATCTGGGCATTCTCACACCTTCATCTTAAAATAATCTTGTTGTAAAACCAAGACTCAGGTCCGAGTTCTGAAGACTGATTTTGGAGATTTTTTTCCCACCAGCTTCATATGTGTGATTTGTAGAAAAAAGTTGCTACAAACTGAGGCCTATGTACTGTTTATGAATCTACCTTTCAAGTTTTATACATAAGTTGTATCGAAATGGCCCTGCTATGTCAATGAGACTGGGGACTTGGAGTGTAAGGGGTTCCAACCTCCATCTTGGAAACCAAGTCAACATCAACTGTTCGTGGTGCAAATACAACAAACGGGGTCCGGTGGCTACCTCTTTGCGCCATTGCACAACCTAACACTCACACAGCACAGCTAAGCTCCCTGACCGGCGTCGGCGGTGCGAGAAGCTGTTCCCAGCGATCCCTAGCCCACCTGCCTAGCTTGGGAATTATGTTAATAATCCCCCTTTTATAGGCGAAGCCTATGTCCAGGAGTGAACTGGTCTATATGACTATATAACAAACATCCAAACATGAACACATTAAACCGTAGAGTGACGTAGAAAAAACTGTGATGTTACTAACTTGCAAAAATAGGCAAAGAGGTCAAAAACGTTTTCTTTGAAGAAAAATTGGAACTGGAGTCTGAAAGCTGTAGTCTGTTGTCAAGTTTTTCTTTACGAATACGGTCCGTTGACTTGAATTCTTGAAAGGAAAAATATTCACCAGCTTTAATACCTACAAAAGTATCATTATTATAATGTAGATTGTAATATGAAAGAGTCTGAATGTTAAAGTTTGTATATCACTCAAAAAAATGAACTCTGATGACAAAAAATCTAATAGATAGGTATTTTAGTTTCAAAATTCGTCTCTTTTTTTGGAATAAAAATTTCTTTGAATATATATTTTTTAAATATAATATCGATATCCTGAAATTATAAATAAATTTATTCGAAAGAATGTATCCTGGAATTATAAATACATTAATTCCGAAATTATTATTAATTTACTTAGATTAATATTTTGAAGAGATTGCAGGTGATCTGTGGATGGAGAGGGCTCAAGACCGTTCTTCGTGAAAATCCTTGGCGAGTCCTATATTCAGCAATGGACTTCTATACGTTGTTGATTATGATGACGATGACGAAATTCATATTTGACGTGGGATGAAAGCTAGTCAAATAAAGTTAGTTTATTAGCTATCGTGCGTAGCGGGTTTATGGTAAAAAAAAAGGTTCTTTTGAGTGAACTTTTCTATTTTCAACATTTTTTTGAACTTTTCCTTTAGTTCTCATTTATTTGGACCACCCTGTACATTATGTATACATAGACAAGTAGGAATAGTATCGTTGGCACAGCATAAACTAATTATCTAATTAATGAATGTCAGTTAACAGGAGGGTGACCCTGTGAAACAGAGTGTATCGCACAATTAAAAATATATTTCCTGTTTTAACAGTATCCGAACTATCCGTTTTAGGGTTCCGCAGGTGGCGAGACTCGTTATTGCTCTATTAGCGTGTACTCACTTGCACTAAAAGTGCAGGGTATTTTGAGGGTGTCTGATCAGAGGGTAGAATTTTTGATAATAATAATGCATAATTTAGTGTTGATCCCGTATATTACTTGCTAGTTTTATGAATTGTGTGCAGGAAGAGCTTTATATGTATTTAGATGTGTTTTGTGTTTAGATATAGACAAACAATTTTATTTACGAAAAAATAGCACGCAAATACATTGAAATTTACAATTATATTTAGGATACAAAAACAACTTAAAATAATAGGTAGGTAATATGTGCTGCAACCTCAGCATCAAATAGGCCTCGACTCAGCATTATAAATAAACAAATAAATGATGCTGGACTATCACACAGCTTCATGTAGTCCCAAACTAAGCAGAGATTGTTTTATGGGAACCACATGATTGATATATTACATTTTTTTTTAAATACATACAAATCATAAATAGAAAATACCCAGACCCGAGTCAAATATCTGCAGAACATGCAAACATTTGTCCCGCAGCGGGAATCGAACCCGCAACCTTCTGCGTCCCAGGCGGACCTTCGCCCACTGTACCACAGAGGTTGTCAAAATTTCATTATGCCCATCATGTGGTGGCATCTACTGGTAATGTTACCAGTAGATGCTGTTTTTCTGCAGGGACCTTAATAAAAAAAAAACAACATTTGATCATCATCATCAATCAGCCTATAATAGCAGTCCACTTCTGGATATAGGCCTTCCCTAATGAGCGCCATTGTGTTCTGTACCGAGCTCGGCGCATCCAGCTTCTACCAGTACCAGCCTTTCGCTGATCGTCACTCCATCTGGCTATTTTTTGCCGTTCAACATTTAGTACAGAGAAAAATATCAAATTGGAATAAATAAATAGAAACCGTTCTTTGAATGAACAAATTTCTTTTTCTTTATTCTCTATTTTTTATTTAGCTTAAAAATCCAAAATTACCTTCTAAAAGTCGTCCGTTTTTAGTTATCACAGTAGTCATTATATTTTTTTTATGGTACTTGAAGATGGAATACGCACATGGTCCACCTGATATTAAGTGGTAACCATTACCTATCACAAAGCATTGCATTGTAGATCACGTTTTTTTGCAACGTGCTCTGCGATGCAACGCCCTGCGTCCATCAACTTGAGCCATGAAGATGATAAGTCTCTTGTGCCTGTAATTTCACTGGCACCCACACCCTTCAAACCGAAACACAGCACAGTTGCTTCACGGCAGAAATAGGCATGGTGGCATTACTTCCCCGGACGAGCCCTCCACAAAGAACTCTACTACTATTAACTTGCGATATTATTGCGAATGTTTAAGAATGTGTGTGTGAGTATGTTCGTTTCCACTCAACTCCGGCTGAACGGATTTGGACGAAACTCGGAATTTACCTTTGTAGGTATATTCCAATATATATAGCCTAAACGATGTAGTTTAGGCTACTTTTTATCCCGGTACCACGTGAACGAAACCGTGGGCGGAATCTAACTCATCATCATCATCATCATCATCATCAGCCTATAGCAGTCCACTGCTGGACTTAGGCCTCCCCTAATGAGCGCCACTACGCCCTGTCCTGAGCTCAACGCATCCAGCATCTACCAGCAGCCTTACGCAAATCGTCACTCCACGTGGCCGGAGGGCGTCCTACACTAAGTTTGCCGAGCCGCGGTCTCCAGTGAAGAACTCGTTTGTCCCAGCGGTTGTCGGTTCTTCGGCAGATATGGCCAGCCCACTGCCACTTCAGCTTGCTAATTCTCTAAGCTATGTCGACATCATTAGTACTATGTCGGATAGTATCGTTGCAGATTCTATCTTTCAGAGAAACTCCAAGCATGGCTCGTTCCATAGCTCGCTGAGCCACTTTAAACTGGCGGTAAGTGGATTAGTCGTACTGTTAATGTCCACGTTTCGGCTACGTATATCACGGCGGGTAGGACGCACTGATTGAAAACTTTCATTTTGAAATTTTGTGGTATGGATGCTAGCTCTTATCCATTATTTTATTTTATACGTAAAACCATTTTTTACAACTAACAAATTATATATAAAATACCTACTAGTAATTACAAACTTTTGGTCAAGCATTTAAAATTCCATTTTGTCTTTTCTTTGAAATACCAATAATAATTTGTTATTTTGTACGAGGCAGGTGGAAAGCTGAATTAAATAGGTAGGTAATTATTAAGTAAATGTAACGACAGGATACAAGCAATCATTACTTTACAGTAAGTGTTCATCTTTAGAACCAGGTTCTTTGTATTTTTATTGTGGTTTTCATTGTATAAAGGTGCTATTTCTGCATTCTATATTGTTATTGAGACATAAGTACTTAGTTGTAGGTATTGATAAAATTTCTATCCTTGTACAAAAACTGGCATCTGGATTTCAAACTCTGCGTAGTTTTCATTCTTCTTCTTCTTCAGTCTGTATCAGTCCACTGCTGGACATGGGCCTTTCCCAGTAATTTCTGACAGCCACCTTACGCAAGTCATCGTTCCACATGGCCAGTGGGCACAGTTTTCATACTCATAACAAAATCATGAAAATGACATGGAATATACTTCACTACATATTTATAAACAAATGCCCTTAAAATAACAATAATAATGAACACCCTAAGAATCCCATATTATTTGGTGGTCGATTTCTTTGCCCGGCAGTGTATAAAGGTGGAATAAAACATTAATTGCTGTCAAAGCGGGTAGGGGAAGACAAAGGCTGGGTTTTTTCGTTACTATTGTGTACGGAACCCTCCGTCACGCTCCGAGCCCGGCCTTGTTTTAAATGTCCTAATAGTTGATCGATACATTTTGTTTTGGCGGTAATTTAGAAATAATGGTGATATAATCATCATCATTTAGTTGTGTAGCAACGTTCTGTAAATAGATGGTTGCCCAGTAATTACTGTGTTATCATCATCATCATCACCATCAGCCTATAGGAGTCCACTGCTATACATAGGCCTCGCCGAATGAGCACAGTTGGACCTAGTCTTAATCTCGACGCATCCAGCTTCATTACTGTGTGTGTGTTTGTTATAAAAGACTAGTTTTCGCCCAAAGCTTCGTTCGAGTTAAAAGTAATTTTTCTTTGCCTCGGGAATAGTCATTTTTTCTGGATGCAAAGTATGGACCTCATGTCTTTTTCGCTACCTTGACAACGTATATGCGTTTTATTTTTGATAGGATAACCACATCCTCACACGGCCTATGTCAGTCAGTGGACTGATATAGGTTGGAGGCCTATGTCTAGCCACTGCTGGCCAGCCTCCCCTAACAAAGGGGGATATGCCCATAATACCCACGCTGGGCTGGGTTCGGGATTCCAGGGAAACATTTCTCGCACCGCCGACGCTGCAGCCCATCGACGGCCAGGGGATTTAGCTGTGCCAGTGTTTGGCTGCGCTATGCCACAATAAGCCGTCTGCCAGAGCCCCGTTTGTTAGTTAGCAGGGTGCATTAGGCGCAGGTGAGGCTGGCTTGGGTTCCGAAGATGGGGGTTGGAATCAATTACACCACATATAAATATATTGATAGGAACTGGAATTTCAATTGTAATTATAATGTTTTTGACTGACCTGATAGCTCAGTTTACAGAAACTCAGTCTTCTGAGCCGCAGGCCGCGGGTTGGATTCACGCTCATCAAATATTTGTGTGATGAACATTGATGTTTGTTCTGAGTCTGGTTGATTTATAAAGTATCTATGTATGTTTATCCGATACCTATAGTACAGGCTCTGCCTATTTGGAATCAGTTGACCGTGTGGTGTGTGTAAGATGTCCAGCTTATTTATTTATTTATTTATTTATTTTAGTCTATTAGTCTTAGTAGTTTTAATTGTATTATGATATAAAGGTAAAAAAATGTGTTTTGTACCTACCGTTTATTATGATAATTATTTTGTAAAATTACATAATAATCGGTTAAATTATTATATTAAGTATATGCAATTCAAACAAATGTTTTGAGCAATAAACTTTTCATTGTTCTATTTGATAAAAGTTCTAATTCTTATTAAAGAACTTAACGAGAAAAGTTGAATAAGCTTAAATTTACAGAACGCCTCCAACTCACGTATTATTTCAAGAAACTTCTCTCATTTAATACACGAATTATATTCACAATTTTAACTTCTCATGACATTAAATTTATTTAACCTAAATGAAAATTTTCATTGGTGGGATTTGAACTCACGACTGTCAAATCGGAAGCCATATGGATTAACTTTTATTTGACTTATAGAAAGCAATAAATACAAAGTAAAAGTACTTTTAGGTATATAATCGGTATCAAAATAAAATCACACATACGCTTGAACCGTCTGGTTAGACTTAGAAAAGTTTTATGAAATTGGGTACAACATTGAACCATAACAGCAAAAATGCGTTAGAAATCATGCCCTTATTATGCCTATAGGTACCAAATATTACTAATGTGCTAACGCATGCCACACGCCACACTAAATTTTTCCTATGATCGTTAGTTTATTTGTTTTGCCACCCTTACTCACTGTTATGAGGTTAAAACATAATTTGATAATAGTTTTTTTAGTCATTCTAACTCAAACCATGATATTCTACCTACAATAACTGTTTATCAACAGTTATTTATGTTTAGGAACTCCACAATCTCCATTATTCTGATACCCAGGAAGTGTACATGAAGATCAGCTGTCGAATAAATGCCAAGCGCATCTCAACATTTTATGGCTTGGCGTAAAACTAAATGCTATTTTATGTGCCGATTATGTCGCAAGAAGCTCGTCGGCGTGCTTTAAATTTTAAAATTTAGGGTTCTGTTTGTCGACACTGTGAAGAAAAGGGTTAAGTTATTTTACAGTCATATTTTTCACATAATGCACTACTTAGTAAATACAGGATGGGGCAAAATTTTAACTGATCTTTGATAACAAAATAGGAACATATAATTTATTTTTCTTGCTTGATAACCAGTTACGAGAAAGGAATGTACTTGCCGTTTTTGTAGCCATGTTTCATAACCATACCGAAATACATAACCGAAAATGTTTTTTTTATCGCTGCCCATAACTGGTTATTAATTAATAATATTTTATTTTCTTTCGTAGCCGATTTTCATAAACTGGAAATATCAACTTATGAATGACGTTTCATAGAAATTTTATGGAATACTTTTTTTATTACTTTGCGATTTGATTTGGTAAGTTACTTTGAGAAGTGTTCCCGTTGGGGAATAGAATCGATTGAGAGCTACTTGTTTTTTTTAACAAATGATTTTTTTACATTTTTCAAAATTCCGAAAATACCATTGTCTTTTTCTTGATAATAAACCTATAGTTTCCTCCGTTTTATAAATGTCATTTTTTTTAGTCTGACTGTACATTTTTTCAAAATTCTGAAAAAGCAATGGTTTTTTCTTAGAAAAAAAAATATAGTTTCCTAAGGACAAAACCTTCTTGCTACTAAAGAAAAGGTAGCTGACCTCAATGAGGTAAAATTTTGCCTCACCCTGTATGTTGGGTGTATATGATGTGTGATATGTTATGTTATAACCGACTTCATAAAAAAGTTTTTCAGTTCCGCTGTATGTTTTATTAGCGTGTAAGTTCTAACACAAATATACTTTTTTTGGTTAACGTTTGAATTTACTAAAATATTTTGGTATAACCATGTAGAGTCTGTGCAGAAAAGAGTGAACAATAGTAGCATTTTATAATATTCAGTAATAATAACAAATAGTAACGATATATTTTACCGTGAAAACACTAATTAATACCGTGTAAACTCAAGTATAGCAGTGCCCTCAAATACTACGTTTCTTAAACTTAACAGAATCTTAGGTAAGCTTTTGTTAATTTGGTAAATTTGAAAGCATAATCGAGTTAGCATGAAATGTGTATGTAGATGTGAGTGTTTAAAATTTAAGTTAATTTTTCTAGTGGTAACGAAATCCCTGACAGTTAACCAACTATTATAAATTACTAACAATTTGAACCATAATTTAAAAACTACATAGACAAGTTTTAATACTCTTGCTACAGAACACTTGTTCACCGTGTCAGACTCGCTCTTGGCCAGTTATTTTGATGTTGTTTTTATAGGGCAGTTACATCTGATTGTTGGCAGGTTGTTGTAATGTTCTTCTAGGAGTTATAACAAGATTTTAGGAAAAACTTTGTTATCGCTAAATCTGTTTACTTACAAATTGGTCGTAAACTTTTTTATTGAAAAGGTGATCTGAATGATAATAATTTATATCGTTTTGTAGATTTTAGATTTAGTTATTCGTTTTTTTCTGGAGTGGTGTTTTGTTAATTTAAGTATTGCAGTGCACCAACGGGGCTCATGTTGCAGACCGTATGTACCATGTGAAGCAATAAAGAAAATATAAATATGAATATGTTGAAAGTTTTTCCATTTGTTATTATTATTACCTACCTTTCAAACAGAGATAAAAAATGTAATGTCATAATAGAAATGGTATATGTTTAATACATAGCCCGCTAAATCTCATCTCTGTATTAGAGTTTATCAATATTTCTGGATTAAAACCCTATATTTTACTAGGTATGTATTAAGAAGTTAGTTATAAAATAACCAAGTATATAATGTGTTGTATTAATTAGGTTTAGATCATTTTGAGACTTATTTTTTTATAGAATAGGTGCTTACTATCTCAATACAGATATAAACGAAATATTGGACTAGTATATACATTATACACCAGGTATTACCTAGTGTATTGAGATAGTAAACACCTTGTATGACCTGACGGTGTAATCAGAATCTAGACCCAAAGTGGCATAACAGGCATCCAATTTAAGGGGCAGTTACCTGAGCCGGTCTTAAATTGGTCAGCTCCCAGTATATTCTAAGCTGACCGCAAGTAATGGGACTAGGTTTGTATTGCAGGCAGGCATAGTTTCTGGTAACTTGTGTATTATTTCGATACGAATGTTTCAGTGCATATATGCACAGGTTTATTATGTCTTGGATAAATAGATTATTAGGAAATTTATACTTAGCTACCTCTTAAATAGTGAACCTTAGCTACCACTGAGAAGTAAACCATAGCTACTATTATGATGGTGTATTATACTATAATAATTTTAAAAAATCTGAAGTAGCTCTCAACAAAGTTCTCGTGTGATGCGTGAAGTGATGGTTAAAAACTATAGGCAGTTGTAGACTTTTCGGAATGACTAAGTAGCAATTATTTTTATTGCAATTATTTCACATGAGCATTTAGGCTATGAAATAAATAGATCACATCGCATATTGACTAAAATGTTCACTAACAATCGAATCATAGTTAAATCTCAATTTACCATCTTATGATTTATAATATCCCAAAAAAATTGACACTGGCGGAATTTGAAGCCGCGACCTTCCTACATTACCGGGACGCGCTGGCAACTTTGCCTACGAAGTAAACCCCTGCCTGGTCGAATTTATTGACTTGTCATGGCTCAAAGCGCCATTTGTTACATTTACATAATTAAACCTTGCAGTTTTGGAGATATTATAAATCTCTAAAAATTCCCAAATAGTCACTTACCATCTTGTTTGCTAGTGTTTCCTCTAGGGCCGCAGCTTGCCAGCCACACTAGGAGCACCCACCGCAGCATAAGGCCAAAGCTGCCTCCTCTCCGCAGCTCCGGCTGGTTGTGGAAGTGTCTGACAGTCGGCGTGTATGTGACTGTACACGGACGCTCCATCTTGTTGGTACACTCGCACTCACTGTCATTTGAAGTTCACTTGTGTTACTGCTGAAAATTCACTTTTATATTAAAATTCAGTCTTAATACCTACGCGATGATTCACTCTTGGTAAGCAATGACTTTCTAAGATAGATAGATAATTTAACTCTTGGTATAGACTTTTCAAGATTCACTTGTTATTGATTCACTGTTGTGTTTTTTATTGATTCACTACCCACGATATAATCAGACGATCTATGGAGTCATTGTTGGTGACTTACACACCTTCGGCTTGACTTATGATACATTTTTATTTAAAACTCATAATTTGACTCAAGTTACCTGTTGAATATAGATTATTAGATTTATTTAGTTTTTTTTCGTCAATGTGTTGTCTACAATCTTAGTAATATGATAAAAGTGAAAAATATGAGGATGTCTCTAAACAAAATGTATTTCTCCACCACGCCAATATTGCTGGAAGAAATGAGATTTGATAATTTAAGTAATACAAGATCAGAAATATATACTGCTACTCTTTATTTGGGTAAGAAGCCTCGGGCAGTATCAAATCGAATAAATAAAACAAAAAGCCTGTAACACCATCTTCTAATTCATTATCTTTACGATTTGTTTCAAAAAAATATTTACACCATTATAGTATTAGATAATTTAATACCTGTTCAAAGAACATTTATTATGTAATCTGTTGCCTGATTGAAATCGTCTGAGTTGTCTAAATACATTTCGGTACACGTATTTTTTTAACGATTAACTTGACCGAAATTTGATTTTAGTACGAAAACGGCAAGAGAAGCTACCGGACAGAATTTGCTAAACCTAAGTTTGGCTTGGAATAACATATCAATTTATAACAACCAACTGTCATTGACATTTTATCAGGTCAGACAGGTTCAAAGATGTATACAGCTGTACACTAGGATTCTCACTGTACCCTAGATATCAGGATGTATATAAGTGGGTTGGTAAAAACTGAGACTTAGTCTATGGTACAACAGACACACCTAGTCCCGTATTAAAAATCTGAAGACCATACAACTGACAAACCTAGACCCGTAATAAATATCTGAAGAAAGTCCCGTAACGGGTGTCGAACCCATAACCCTCTAGCGTTTCAAATGATGAATGCTTGAATAGAACACCTATTTTAAGCTTTACTTGAGGTTCTTTAGTAAGTAAATAAATGAAAAGGCTCACGTGGTTTGTACAAAATGACGCCGATAATTTAAGGTGTAGGTATTAAGGTCAACTAGGCTAAAATGGTATAGGTTCTGAGAAAGTCTCCTGTATCATTATAAATTTATAAATGTAACATTTTTGATAATGAAACTAGCCCTTGGCCCACCTGGTGTTAAGATCGAGGAATTTTTAGGATTAGGATTCATAATACTTATATGTTCGATTTGAATTTTCATGGTTTTAATTTTTACTGTGTCAATTAACAGTTGTGAATCTTTTCTAGTTAATCTAGTTACTTAACTAGGTACCATACATATTTCTGAACTAAGTGGTAACTATTACTTATAAGTTATAACAAAGTATTGCATCATAGGTCACTCATATTTGGTTCGTGCCCTGAATGCAACCTGATGCAATGTCCTTGTGATCCTTCACTCACTACGATGCTAGTTCATCATCGGACCATTCATCGCCCGATGAAGGGTTCGATGCTGCAGCAGAATTTTTTGGGGTCATTGGGCCCCGGTAGGATTCTACCACAGCCCCGTCGAGTCGGTGCGTCAAAGTTGAGGCATGAAGCTGTTAAGCATCATGTGTCTGTAATTTCACCGGTACTACGTCCCGGTCAATGAGTAAAATTTACCACTTGCAGCTGTATAAATCATCTAGATAAGATGCAAAGGCCTAAGGTAATATAAAGGACAACAGGTCAGACAGGCACACCTTTTCCACGGTCTGACCTCAATAAATCAAAGAGATCAACGATAAGCTTCTGGCTATTTGGGAGGCTTTGATTTCTAACATTCAGACCGAACGACTTATTATTTGTAAATAAATGGCCATACTTAAAAAAAATCTGTCAAGAGATTAACGATGCTTAGATTATTGAGATAAGAGATTGGATAATGATAAACAGTGACAGGGTGAATTTTGAATAGCGTTATAAAGTATAACAGATAAGTTCTCATAATTTGAAAAAATAATAATAATTATATTCAATATTTGCTATATATTAAGTTAGGATTCTTTCAATACCTCAAGTATTGAAATAATCCTAACTTAATATTTATTATAAATACGAAAGTGAGTATATTTGTTTGTTTCGCTTTCACACCTTAACTACAAAACCGATCATCATGAAATTGTGTTGGCAGGGGGACACATTTCATCCAGAAAAAACGGAAACTTTTTGTCGGCTGAAATGGAGTTTATAAAAAAGGGGAAGAAAAAAAAACTTAAGCGCGAACGAAACCGCGAGTGGAATGTATACATACACCAGATAATATACACCAGAGTTGGCCACTAGCTGAAACAAGAAGTAGATGGTGCTAGATCTAGAATTCCACAAGACATTAACATGTCTACTGCGGGCTTCGGACATAACGCTACGCGTCATACCCGACGAGAACGGGCTGCTGCAGTTTCACAGTTGCGTTATTCAGCACTCAAAGCGTTAACCTTTATAAATTAGCACGTTAACTGCAGGCCTCGCGTAAGATGCTCCGCGCCATTTGCAAACGTATTTTCAGCACTCAATAAACGTGAGCTTTCTGCAATGCCTTCTCAAATGCTTATGTCCGGGTTTTCCTGGTTAAGGGATAGGTTTTAACAGTAGTTTAAGCTACTACTGCAAAATATCCCCCCAAAATAAAGCTCCATCAATATTCCTTAAACCGTAATTTTAACCTTCATCTTAAGAACCCAAGTCAACCTCACCTGCCCGTGGTGCACCGTGCTAACTAACAAACTGGACTTCGGCGGCCGGTTGTTTTTGGCATAGCGCAGGCTCACACAGGCACAGCTACAACCCTTGGCCACTGACGACGGCGAGCAGTGTCGGTGATGCGAGAAGCTGTGCCTGGAGATCCCCAACCCACATGCCAATCATGGAGTTACGGGCAAATCCCCCTTCTTATACGAAGGTCTATGTCCAGAAGTGGACTGAATAGACTGGTGTTGTTGTTAAAGAAGGATAAGTTTAAACAGCAATTAAAAGTACTGCGGCAATACACTAAAAAAACATAATAAAACTCCATCATTATTCCTTAATCCGTAATTTAATTTGCGAAATTCACAGACAGTGCGGAACTTAATTATCGACTTTTGCGACTATCTCGCTGCCTTGACCCAATCTCTGCGTCGTGGAGTATACAGGCAATTGGATGCTATTTAAACCGTTTGGCGGCCAACGGTGACATAAAAAGAAGGGTCTAGTGGGGTGTTAACTTTGAGGAAGGGTTTAGTACGGAATCTTAGCTCCGGACGAAAAGTTTGATGTGTAGGTGCGAGCTTTTTTTAACTATTACTCGATTGTACTTTTGATTGGTTTATTCTATCCTATGTATTAGTAAAATACATTTCACATAAACATATATATATACATATATATATATATATACATATATAGACTTAGGTCTGGGTGATTTATATGTATAATATGTATGTATTTACAAAAAAAATATGTATATAAGTAGTATATCACTCATGTAGTTCCCATAATACAAGCTCTGCTTCATATGGGGCTACATGATGATGTTTGATAGTGTCCAGCATTATTTATTTATTTATTAGGTTCGTAAGTCAATGAAAAAAACAGTTAAAAATGTATCGTAATCGTCGCACTTAGTCGCGAGCGTCTGTCATATCTTGATGTCGTGGTTGACGCCGTGTACATACATTTTGAACAAAATTTATGAAAATTGTCCCCCGCAGCTTGTCGTAGCATTTAATCGCTGACGTTTGTCGTCCAATGTGCGCAGGCTGTTATGTTTTCCGTCTTTTCTAGACGGTCACGGACCTTTAGTTCAGTAATAAAGCTGCTTTCTTTCATTATCATCATTATCATCATC
Organism: Horisme vitalbata; assembly: GCA_951804965.1. Taxonomy (NCBI): domain Eukaryota; kingdom Metazoa; phylum Arthropoda; class Insecta; order Lepidoptera; family Geometridae; genus Horisme; species Horisme vitalbata. The sequence goes on along the minus strand of OX638092.1, from coordinate 16,984,543 downwards.
ATCAGTCAATAGAAGTCTACTGCAAGACATAGGCCTCTATTGATCGCCATTGCTCCCTGTCCTCAGTTCGACGCAAGCTTCTAGAAAGCAGTTTTTCGAGGCTCATCACTCACCCTGTACTTATTTATTTATAGCCGAATAGCGTCCAGGACTTACGATGCTTTGTAGTGACTTTGCACGTTTAGGTTTATAAAACCGGCCTCTAGAGAACTGACCTCACTGGTGCCCATAATAAATGCTTTGCAGAGGTCTTGCACTGGAGAACTGTAAATTGTTCAGCAGCATCGCCAAGTGAAAGGGTTCGGGGAAATTTGGAAGCTCTTAATAGTGTCATGAAATTATTAGAACATAAAGATGAGAAAAGAGTTTATTACCCAGAATATAAGATACATTTTGTCAATTAGTAAAATTGTGTCATTTGAGACTAAAATTTAGCTCCACATCCATCCACATCAGCCCATATCAGTCCACTGCTGGACATAGGCCTAAATAAAGGGGGAAAAACCCATAATCCCCACGCTGGGCATGCGGGTTGGGGATCGAAAATTTAGATGAATGGTAGAATTAAGAAGACGTAGAAATTAGAACTCTACCAATTGCCAAAGGATAAATTCCAAAATGGAGTATGTAATTACACCTTTCCAGAAAGAAATTAAAAGAACTACTTCTATAAAGCTGACATAAATGTGACATAATAAGTAGTAACGTAAAATAGTAGATTGTTTTACAAGGGACTAAACCATCCCATTATATACGAGGTTGTTATACTCCCGAGCGTAGCGAGGGAGGATGACAAGACCGAGTTATAATGGGTGGTTTTGGCCCGAGTAAAACACTCTACTTTTCACTTCGATTGCGAGAAAATATAACAATTCAAAATTAGACAATTTTCAGAAATTTTATTAAAAATTAATCAACCTTCATAAAACATCACCAAGACGGTTCTATTTTCAAAACAAAAGATTGACGGAGCACCAAGGAGTCGAGTTTTTATGTAAGAGAACGAATGCTTTGTACGGGCTGATGATTTTAGACAAAAATTAAAAAGAAAAAATACTTTTTAGACCGAGGTATTAAACTCGAGTTTTAGGCCCGCTAAGCTACACTATTAATGATACACTTTTTGAGCAAGAGAAATGAAAAGACAATTACTCATCACCTGTCAAATACGATACGATACAGACACAATTTACTCAAAAAATAAAGTTTATCGTCCTAATAGTAATATGATTGAACGCATCGTGCTGTAATTCCAAACGTGTTTCCATGTCTAATAATGTTATTTTAGTTCGCCCAATAAGGTAATCGCGTGTCCCGGACCTGCAACTCACCTTACCTGTATTACGAAGAATTAGAGTTCCAATTTCTTTGTTATCTAAACTTTGTTGGTATGGAGAATTATCGTCTAGTCATTGTCCCGAAATGTCGGTTTGATCGAGTGTTTTACTCGTTACTGGCACTTTGGCGGCTCACAGTTGATGGTATTGCTTCGAGTTGGGTGGAATGGGCCAAGTTGAACAGCTGTAATGGTAGTTGGAGTGGAAAGAAGAAAGATGGGCTTGCTTCCTTTCCATTTCATTCTGAACACATGTTTCCATTTCGAACGAAATAAATGTGTTTAATGTTCTAGTTTTGAAGTGATAAAAAATATACACATTAACTAGAGATTGCTTTCAGCAATAAGGCCGCCAACTATTTTACGTTTATATCCAAGTCACTTTTATATATTTTCTGGTTGAATGTAGTCAGTCATCGATGAAGAGCTCTTTATCTATGTATCTATGTTACGAAGACCGGCAAAAAAAAATCAAGAGCAATGATTTACTTATTTAAGCTTGCCTCCGTGAATAAACAACAAATAAACTTCAAGATAATTTTAATCCAAAACTTTAGTCCCATGTACCAAGTGTTTAATCCCTTCAGCCCTTTGCTTTGAGTGCTGAAAACAGACTTGCTCTAGCCTACTGGGCTGCTACTGCATGGCACCTAACGTCATGTCTTAGGCCCGCAGTCAACATGTTATTGAGCACCTAATTGAACAGTAATCTATAAACATGAACCCCCCTTCCCCTTCTATCATTATCCGTATCTGATATATACGAAACACCTTTTATAACATAATTGGTTTTTAAAGCTCAATAAAAGATTGAAAAAACCATGGAGGTTGAAAAACTTATTCAACTTGGACCAGGTAAAAGCTTTTTAGGTTAGCCTTAAAACTCCTATTGAGGCCTGTCAAAGGGCCCCGTGAGTGGAGCCCTCAAGTTTGACGGTAGTTTTGTTGAATTTGGACCTTTTGTTGGATGAAGTGTTTGTGATTCTGTTCAATGGTTTGCATTCGGAAGTTCGTGGTAAAGGTAACCAAAAGTAAAAAAGTAAGCAGAATTGCATTGTTTGTTGAGTGAAGTTTGCTTGTCATCTATACATCTATCTATATATACGAGTATGTTTATAAATCAGTTGCCGTAGTGTTGCAAAAACTCGAAAATGGCCCAACCGATTTTTTTTCTATTTGTTCGCCTCACTGCAGGTAATATCCAGAAGGAAGGGTAAAACTATGCAAAGGTTTCAACACAAACCCTGACTGTTTTAAGTTTGTTTGTTACGCTTTCACGCCTTAACTACTCAACCGCTCATTATGAAATTTTGCATATACGTTTTTAGTGAAACAGAAAAGTTTACCTTTTATGCAAAAAAAGTTACTTTTCCCGAGGAAAAAAAAAGGTAAGTAAGCGAGTTTAAAATTACTTTTAACTCGAGTGTAGCTGTGGGCAAAAGCAAGTAGTCTTGTTGCGAGGCGTTAGTAGGACGAAGACCAAATAACCCTCCTCGTTGTGTTGGCCCATCATCATCATCATCATCCACAGCCCAACATTATTTGCCATTGCTGGATATAGGCCTCCCAAAGTTTGTGCCATCCACCACGGTCTTGTGCTAGTCACATCCAGGAACGCCTTGCAAATCCATGGTTAAGTTTAATTTTGTTTCCGATTTTCTCGCAATGTGTAGCATTAATAGTTAGTAACATCAATTTCATCGATTTAAAATCAAATGTATGAATAGGTGGTAAGCCCACGCTGATACAATTTAGAAAGTGAGGGTCTACAGGCCAACTGCAACTGCTTATAATATTCAAAGGCATTTTGTAACTGTCTATTTTGAATAAAGGTTTCTAAGCTTAAAAAAAAAAAAGTTGATGCACCTTGAGTTTTTCGGATCAATTTATTGTGTTCTAAAGGGCAGGTGGGCTGTGGTTTTTGTGTTTGGGAGTTTCGTTTTAATGATGTCTTATTTATTTTTGTGAATACTAGATAGATCCGATTCAAATAACATAATCAGTTACGGTCACCATCAGCATCATCATCTTTAATTTATTTGCTTTAGGTATTGATAGATCATGATTTGAATCAGTGACCTGCCCGTTTACTTTTAGTTAAGTTAAAAATACATAAGGTCAATTTACTCGTTTATTCTATCCTTCTATACTTCCTACTAAATATTATAAACGTAGTTTTTGGGAATGTATGGATGTTTATTACCCTTTTACACTAGAACTGCTGAACGGATTTGGATGAAACTTAGAATAAACATAGACTGTGACCTAGATTAACACCTAATCCCAGTACCACGCGAGCGAAGTTGTGGACGGCAGCTAGTCCCACATAAAGAGAATGTACTACAACAACTCTACTTACTCTACTCTACATAGTTTTTTAATTCTACTTAAAACCAAACCTTGAAGGTACATGTAGAAATATTTTTGTGTTAACCTTAAACCTTAACCTGCTAACAATTCATGCATAGCAAGAGTTTTAGAACAAAATCGCTCTCGACTACCGTGGAAAATAAAAAAATTAGTTACGTCAGATATCAGTATAAAAATGACGAATATTCCGAAACTGTCTGAATTCAGACAATGCAGGTAACAAATCAAACAACGGGCCATATCCTACTCGTTGGATTGTACCGGTTTATTTTAACCGTAACGATGCATAGTTTCGATAGGTGTCTATGGTACATGTGCCCTGACTAACTAAAGAGCCGTTAAACGGTTAACGTAAAGGGCGGCTCAGCGCTTCAGCTTAAAAAAAACATATCTATTCTAGATTATTTAAAGTTAAACAACGTCAAGTGATAATTTACTCACGGATCAGGACGCTGGCGTTGTAACGCCTGAGACATGGTCATATTAAGTTTAGTAGGCTTGCCCTGTCCACTCAGCCCAAGTCGGCCTTACCCACAGGCTATATTTTATTTGACTAATGCCTCGATAATTTAGTCCTATTTATAAGAACAATAAAACCCTATTCAATCAAATGACAAATAAATTGCAGGTAGATACCTACCTAACTATTATTATGAAATCCTTTGAACTTTTCAAAATAAATATCATTATTACGAATAAATCACTGAGGTTGAATATAAAAATATAACAGATTTGTAAAAAACATTGAACAATGTATACATTTAGAGCAGAAAATGCTGAAAACTTTGACGTTGTATCGATTCGGCTATTCAAGGGCACGACTCGTAACGTCGTAACATCTCGTCCGCCGAGCGAGACCGGAAACATTCGCGACATGTGCCGTAAATGTTACTATTCCATTAAATGTTCACCTGAGAAATGTATTTCTATCGGCAAATGTTAATACGATACGTACCATTTGAAGTGTTAATGATGATGTAGATACAAAATTTTGTTTGTTGTTTATTTGAACACTTTATACACGTACCGACTTAAAATATGTTACAAAAGGCAGGCTTAATGGCGTAGGCATTTTCTACCTGTCAACCAGAAACAGGTTCTAATAAGAGGTTGGCGTAAGATAATAGATTTTGAATGATTCCATCTCTAGGCTTATGGGATATAAAAAACAGTTCTAAATTACTGAAATTAACAAAATAAAAAAAAATCGTAGAGTAATAATGTATTTGAAGTGAATTTTGTAGTGCCTTTTGTTACCTAATTTTTAAGGCCATTTAAAAAGCTTTACTTTTCAGGTACCTAAGATGGTACCTAACCTTTCAATGAATAGAAAAAGTCATTTTAGCCATACCGCAGATTTTCTAAATTATATAAAGTCCAACTTACAAACTTGTTCCAATAGTACAGGCTCATGCAATAAAATTTTCACAAGGCATCTTAAAACCTTCCTTAGCTTAGCGAAACCCTTGGTGGAATCGTGCACATTTGTTACCAGTTATGCAAGGGGTCATGACAGTGACAGCTGTCACAATGACATCTGTCAGTTGAGATGGCGCGCGGGTGCCGCGGTCCCGGCACGTCAATCAACTCGGCCGGTGGAAAGTAAAAGCAATCTGAAACAGCGGCATTTTCTGACTAATATTAGTCTTGGATCATAGCTTGGTTAGATTTTATGTTTTTTCGTTTGTTTATATTAGGTGGATATTAATATTCTGTACAGAAGAAAAATCTTAACAAATCCTGTTTTTTTTATGACAATGTTTATAAAAAAGGGAGGCCTGTGAGAAATTATTTTTCAGTATAATATTCTATAACTATTATCCCAATTTAGGTTTCTGAAAAAACTTTTATGTTTCACCTTATATAAGGCACATGACAAGATAGAACTCCGCATACGTTTGTGTAATTAACCTAACACTCAATAAAAAAACTGATTGCAGACTAATATTATGACTTAATCATAGTTTATGCAAATTAAATGGACCCATTTATAATTTCATTGTACGATCCTCTCAAAATTATATTCCTCCAAATTCTGATTCCTTGCACACAAACCACCAACATTCGTAATCCCTTCCAGTGAACGATCCCTAGTCCCTTTTAATACTATTGTTAAATATATCTATTGTTGCGGCCGCAATATATCGGGATCTATGTTTAGTTTGTTTACTTATTTGTCTGCTTGGCTAATGGCCGCTCGTTTTATTTTATTAGTCAGCTTGTGAGAACTATAATGTATATAATTATTGCTATTTATTGTTACGTGTCGCTTTCATTTATTCATATCAAGCAACTGACGTACAACCTTAGTATTTGAGTATAAATTATAGGCTGCTCATAATTGCTAGTTGGTACTCATAAAATAAAAAAAAGATTTTCTGCAGTTGTGGTTTCTCTTAAAAAAGTTTTCTATATCGTATAAAATATTCTACTTTGGTGAACTTTATTAGTCTGCTTATAGATATTACTAGCAGTAAAAGATACATTTGTACAAGTATTATTTAATTGTCGTGAGAACCCACTGGTCGTATCGAATCTGGGTGATTGGGCAATAAAACATTAAGAACCTAATAACTCTTCACCTGCCTTCTTTTGGAATGTAGCTTTGAAATTGATATTATATGCTGCTAGCGAGTTAGATACGCTGACCGCCGACCGGTAATGAGTATGCCTTTTATATTCAATATTTTATATTGTTCATGGTTCATCTCTAAAATACTGTATGTCTGGGAATTTATCTCTGTTTTGATCTTATCTCTACTTAATATTCTATTCGCTGATATTACTTATTTGTGAAGCTACATTGAATTCTTGGAGCATATTTCACTATCTTCAAGTAGACTATACAGCCATCATTATGACAAGTAAGTGGTCCTACTAGTTAAAAAAATCATGGTACTTCAATTTATCATTACTGACTGACTTAAAACTTTAACTTGCCAACTACTTAGCACTAAACGGGAGTAGCATAAACATAACGTATAGGTGATGCAAGAACCCTGTTTAATACTGAAATTTCAATAAGAAAGAGTAAAATAAACTATTCCCATAATCATCTAGTCTAATAATGAAAAGAAACGATCTTCGAGCAATGCGTTCCAAGATACCTTCGAATTTCATTGTGATTCCGAGAGATTTTTATCGCATAATAATCATGAGCATAAAAACGAGTTTATTGCTCGAAAACATACAGAATACCCCTTTTGTTGGGGTGGAGATGGAATAATAATATTTTATGAGACGAATCTGAAGAACACATTGTTGTATTTTTGCGGCAATAATGGTTCATTTTGTATTCATCTTGGGTTCAAACTTTTGCTTTGAGACAAAGCTTTGCTTGTCGCGCGGAGACGGCCTGATTGGTATTCTATTTCTGGTCCTTTAGATTTCTTATTTCTGTATTTTTTTATTGAAAATGCTTGCCAAATATTTAACGTGCCGTCGATTTTGTACCAAAAACCATTATTCAGATTCAACCTTATGTGATTCTGCATGGCTTTTAAATGACTCAAGATCAAGACTCTCTTTGTGTTGAATGCGCTACTATTTATTTTAAATTGCGGTAGCTATAAACGTTCTCGATAAATGTGCATCTAACAACGTTTATCTCCACGTTAAATATATCCCGTTTTTTCTAATAAGTGAAGAGAGCAGCAAATCGTGTGAGTAACAGTGTTTCATGCCTCGCATGTCATCTGTAGTTTTTGTACTTTCAATCTTCACTCGGGGAGATGCCACGTGTCGTTCCGCCCCATAATTTTAATTACACGCATTGTCACTTTTATCACCATGGCAATAAGGGCCGTTTTTGTAGAAATAATGTGTGTTAGTCACGAGAGTGTCAACTAGACGTGAATCCACTTTTTCGCATGATCGCACACATGTTTAGGGTTAAATAGATTTACTACGAGATTGAAATTCAGTGGTGATGTTTACCTTGTGTGTATTTAACAAGGGTCTGTGGATGTCAGTGTTTGACAGTTTAAAATGTAAATGTTTGCTCGACGGACCAAAAGTTCACTTAAAAAACTATTTTGGGTTTTCAGGATTTGTATAGGTCTACCACGTACATTATCTATCGATAAAACTGTCGATACTTTTGAAAATCGTGGCTATCGTCATTACAACAGTAAACAATCTTGATACAACAATAGAAATCGCTGAGTTCATAATGATCAGACTCACACTGAGACATCGATTGCCCCGTTTTTTGGCGCGCGCTGAACCAGCAGGGTATCACGGATAAAATATATCTAATCCAAATTGCAGCAACTAATAATTCTTTTAGAAAAAATGATGAGGGTTCTATGTCATATCGACTATAATTATTCACTATCTAAATATAGCTTAGCTATACATGAATATAGTAATATGTACAAGTGGTCAAGTAATAATTTAAAAGTACGGCTTAGAACACACGGATATAATTACCTAACCGTACTACCGATAGCATCTCAAAATGACTTTACTGCCCATCTACTTGATCGATAGCTTTACATTATGAATCCAAATGAGCGGTAGCAAGTGCTTGCCTGTCTAGTAGCTAAAACTGGCACTGAAAAAGTATAGTTGGCTTTCGTTGAATCAGAATGTGAGTCAACATTGGAGTGAATAGTGCTTTAATTATTTTATGATTCTGTCAACGTGCATTTTTAAATCTTCGTCGCAGTAAAATATTTTTCTACTCTAGCGCACTTAAGATGCGTCTATCGGTACTTTACACTGTATAATTAAATAAATTGGCTTAATATTATACGTAACGATAATTTTATATTTTTGTATTGTGTATTCTAAGTATACCTATCCGAAAAGCTACCTCTGATATTGTTCCCGTAACGCATTTTTTATCATTATCAATTTGTCGTTAACTGGATCCAGTCACTGGATCAATGTTAATCAGCTCTCCAGACCCGGACTATTGTTGTGTACAAACCGGTCGAAAGGCTGATAACTTCCTGAGAGAGAAATAAGTCGTAGACGAGACGTACATAGTTTCTATTTCTTATTTTGTTGTTCACATGCCTCGTTCCTTTGGCTCGAGCAGCAGACGTATTGGTTTTTCTTTAGGGATTATTTTTATTAGTGCAAGTTTATTGTTCGTTTCAAGCTTTGCGTTTTTTTGATGTGCCTTGCTCTTTTACAGTTATTGGATTTATGTTGTTTCATTGTGTGATGTTATTTTGTTAATATTCGTTTCATAGCCATAAAAGCTTCAGGTTTTTGTGTAAAGTTTAAGTAAAAGTCAATGATGATAATAATATAGGTATGAAGTACTTAGAATGGTAATTTGCTTTCAGTCATTTTGTGTAGGTAGATAGGGTAGGTTGTAAACGAAATATAAGACGCAATTAATACTAAACTGAATTTAGAAAGCCATAATTCAAACGTAATCTCAAGTAGGTACCTATTGTACTAATTTAACATGTTATCAAAATCATGAACACATACTTAGGGCAAATTTAAAGTAGACTAGTCTAAATCATCCATTCAAGCCATTTTATTGTATGTATAACAGTTGACAAATTGAATTCAGTTCAGCTTTGAAGTGAAAAGCCGGATCTAAATCTAGGTCTGAGCGAGACAGGTAAACTGGAAAAGCAGGAAATTAGCGCAAATAGACTATTGGCACAAAGGAAATAACACTTAGCTCTATCACGAGAGAAACGAACATATTGTTCAATTGCTGATAACCACGGATTTGTCGATGTCAATAAAATGTTGAATGAAAGCAATCCTTTGAATGGTAATGTTTGCAAATAAAATGCTTATAACCCACTCGTATGTGGAAAGTAATGAAAGAAGATGTTGTTGTCACAAACAGCACATAAAGAAATAAACGAGGTCTAGATAATAATAATGTACCCAAGAAGTTCATTGCACAGAATGATATAAATCGTGAAAATTTGCAATACAAATCGCACTGCAGAGTCTAGTGCAGAGCTTTTTGTATGCGGGTTAAAAGAAACCAGCTTATTAGCATATTCCATAGGATTCTCACCCCCTTTGCGGCAAAGAGGATAAATACAACAAAACATACGATTTAACAATATCCCCGACAACACATTGGCGATTAAAACACTCTGTTACACCCGATTTATCAACGAAATGTTGTTTCGTATCATTCTCTATAGTAAATTGGTGTGCCTTTGCGGTCACTTTTGTTTCATAATCACATTGTTTCTTTTTGTTGGTTCACATGTTAACACATAAATGCACTTCTGTGGCTAGATTATGGTCTGTTTTTGAGTTTATTTTGTTTTATATTATGTGGGCGTGGAAGAAGCGAGGCGTGCGGTGGCCTCGGGATCGCGGCGTGTACTGAGTCGCCGCGCCGAGTTGCCAGCCCAGGGCGAGGTGATCCCGCTCCCTGAGTGATCCCGGCCGGCAATGGTTACCGTTTCGTTACAGCTCTTGCTAAGTTAAAATAAAGGTTCGAATTATTAATGAAATATTATTAGAACTTATGAATTAGGTTATTACGTACCTATACTTATATCAAACAATATCTACATAAGTAATATTGAAATAAAGTAAAGATTTAAGTCTTTTTAATCATTCAAAATATCGAATTATTATTGGTTATGTTATTCATAGTATTTAGTTTTAACAAAAATTTCAGTCTAAATTAACTATTAGGTATCTTCATTTTAGGACTTTCAATAAATACAAACCATAATATAAACAAAAACATATAATGTTAAATACCTAAGTTATTTTTTCCGATGCAAGACTAGACTGGTTTCTTTTTTGATCAAACTAATAAAACATCATCTTTAATTTTAACTATCACCATATATACGAGTATGTATAAATATACATACTCGTATGTATGGCGTTACGCGACCTACACACATTAGAATTTTGAAATATATTTTTTTAAAATCTAAGAATGTCAAACACACAAGACATTCTGCGTTGAATGGAACGTCACAAGACATTAGCGACATTTAGCTCTCTCTCGCTCACACAGTTACATCGTCGTGGTTGTTCCTACCCCGAATTCACCCTTCTCATTGCAGAATTCTATCGTCCAGCCTTACATGATCTTTACAATGCTTCTGTTTCAGCCGTTAATTTTTAGGTAGCTGAGGTCTATTTACATTGGACGTTGTAGGCCTACGATTTTAGGGCTAACAAATTAGAAAGGGGAGAAAAACGCTCGAACGTCAGGTTTATTGACATTTTGCTGGGCCATAATTAAGGATTATCGGCCCATTAAAGTTATCGACACGCCGTAAAATTTTAGCTATTTTTTGTTACAGTGGAGAAAGGGCTATCATTACGGAACGGTTTAAGGTGTTTTATTTTGATAGCCCTTAGAAAGTGGCGTTTAATTTTAAAGGTTGATCAGGTTTTGATTGAATGATAGTATTTTTTTCAATATGACGCAATATATAATATATTTATTATGTACCTATGTCTTTACAAAAAAGTATAAGTTTAATAGTTTTAGTCAGTCAAGTAGTAGGTACCTATCTACCAATACAAGCTCTGATTACTTTGGGGCTAATGATGCTGTGTGAAAATGTCGGGCATTATTTATTTATTATTTATGTATTTCTCTTTTTAATATTGAACCTAATGAAATGAAGCCTGGAAGTAGAAGTCTAAAGGTCAAAGTCAAAGGTGCTAAAATTTTCAGATGATATAAAGACAACTTATTCAAAAAGATGTAGGTACTTCATTTGTTTAAAAATTTGGTTAGATAACAAAAAAATAATTGCAAGAAAGACAATAATTTAGGTTAGTTGTTTCATTCATATAAAACTACAGCGCCATCTCTGTGAATAGCACGTTTCCAGTTTCATTTAAAGTGTGCATAAGGTACACTCTGTTGACTTTAGCTCAGGCCAACCAACATAACCAATTCAAATGAGGCCCGATAGATGTCTCTAAAATCTTTTTTGAAAACTTGTAAGAGCTAGTTTAGATGACTAATAGAGGTAGAGCCTTACCCTCTTATTCATAACTTTTTAGGGTAGATATTAGGGTTCATAGGTTTTAGGGTAGAGCTGTCAGGAAGTAAGACATTAACCGTCACACTTATAAAAAAAGCTACAAAAAATTATCTATTGCTTAAAGTTAACTGTTTATCATCATCAAATGTTAGATAAGAGATAATAATAGTCTAAGCATTGTTTAACTTTTGACAGATTTGTATAAGTAAGCCATTTATTATTACTACTATTTAATCATGTTTACTGAATTTTTTCTTCGATCAAGAGTCATTTTTTATAGGATCTTATAAATTAAATTTGTTTTTTTATGTCACTTGTGCAAAATATTCAGTGGTAAAAAGGTAGCGGTAATTCTGTTGCTCAATTTTTTTAAACTTGATTTCACATCTTGTTAAAGGACTAAATGAAGTTTAATTTTTAAAAATGCATTTTAGCTATAGGTAAGTAAAACTATAGTGATAAGTTTATTATTAAAGTAGTTATTTTATATTTATACAAGGTTTTTTTATAACTTTCAGTACTGTAAGGTACTGAAAGTTATAAATAAAACATAAATAAAACAACCTGAATATTCTTTACCCTTTTAATATTTTACATAATTATGCCGAATCAACATACACTATTATTAAACATGATTTGTAATATATTTTTATACACTTATATTGTATAACCTTAAGAATAAACTTATTTATATTTATACAAAAATAAATCGCAAGAATTGACTGGTAGATTCAACTTATAATTTTGAATCACAAACTATGATCCACTGTGTTATATTGGAATAGTAGATAATCTCGATTATATAATTTTAATAACCCTTCAAAGGTATAAACAAAAAAGACATCATATTAAAAAACAACATTTTTTTTACCGTACCTAAAAAGTTAAACAATAACATTTTACTAAAACAACTCCACGCAAAATGATGATAAGAATCTCTCTCTTTTGTTAAAGTGACCATGCGTGGGATCACTTATTTATGTTTTAAGATTTATTACATTTATACGTTTGTTAATTGTTATATAAAAAAGGACGGCTTTTTACAGCTCTTAATTTATAATTTTAACTTAAAACTAAATAAAGCTCAGAAAGGACGGAAAAAGTTAACAAAGCTTTAATCTGATTAAACTTCCTGCTTTTGGCATTTATTAGTTGTTCAGAGAGACTGAGGACAGGGCGCAATGGCGCTCATTTTGGGAGGCCTATGTCTAGCAGTGAACTGCTATAGACTGAGGATGATTATTTGTTCAGATATTTATCTAAGGTTTTCATCAGATAAAAGCGAGGTCGTATGAAGAGTTTGGTAAGACACCACGTGAGGTAGATTAAAAAGTAAAAAAGTTAAATAACAGTTCTGAAACGTAAATATTAATTTATACTGTATTTACATCTTAATATATTTGTCATCTACCCAACTTTAAATGGAAAGTCAGCTATACACGACTGTACAAAAAGTAAAAAGTTGGAAACATTTTTCTCTAAAGAAAATGGAGAAAGTGTTGAATGTTACGTATAACTAAAGTGTTTACAGTAAAAACAACAAAATGGTTCACTTTTATTAAATTATTATTCTTTTGGGATAAAATGGTTCACATTTTGTGATAAATCAAAAAATATGTTATTGGATTTGTAGCCGACCTTCTTAAATACAAGCTCGGTGGTTTTTTGTATTATTATTTGAGCACAAATTCATGTTTGAACTGGTCCACTACACAATTACAATTATAAAAAGATAAAACTATACCATACAAAAGTTGGCAACACTGAGCAAATTATCACTTTTGTAATATTTTTATGACGCATTGCTTTGCCTTTGTAAAAATTCGTAAAAGCCAATTACCGAAATTATAAATCTAATAGCTTCGATTTTATATACTTTTTACACCAATTGGTCGTTTACTATATTTTTCTAAGCTTTCTCCAATATATCCACCCTTAATCTAAAATCACTACAGCCTTAGATAATAAATATTCATTTAACTTTTTTATTTTTGTCATTGTTAATAAATACTTTAAAGACAATGTTTTTGCAAAACGGGAATAATTACTGGTCGTAACGGTATTTTAGATGAAAAAGGTTTATGCCTTGATTACCACTTTAATTCGGTACAAATAATATAAATATGTTTTACAATGATTATACTGGTAACTAAATTGGATGTTTATTGGATACCATATGGAAAACAGCTTTTACATTAACCCAATAATCTCGACTTTTATCAATGAAAGGGTTATTGTACCTTTTCTTTTTCTGTCCCATTATGTACACGACAATTTGCAAATCCATTCGTTAAGCAACCATTTTCTCTTAGAAAACCATTTTCACTTATAGAGTTCGTGAAACCGTTTCTGTAAAAACCGTTACCTATTTGACTATTTTCGGATATGTGGCCATTTTCAGTTATAGCAGCGCCATTTATTACGTGACCATTTCCAGTTAAGACGTGGCCATTTTCCATTTTTATGTGGCCGTTTTTAACGTGGCTGTTTTCAGTGGCATCGGTGGCATGGCCGTTTTGTGGTATGTGGCTATCAGTTGTGGTGATGTCGTTGTTGTTGGTTTCTACTTTTTGCTTAGGTTTCTTATCTTTGTAAGCTTGGATGTAAAAGTTTGTGAACAGTACGATGAAGATGCTGGAATGGAGGATGAGGCCGGAAGCGATGATCCTGAAATAAAACAAAATAAGATATATGAAATTCGCAGACTATTAACATACACACTACACAGGCTGGATAGTAATTAACTTAAGTGGCTAGTAATTTAGTTATATTTATTTAAATCATATTACTGCAGATACTCGATTTTTTTTACTGTTCAGGCTAAATTAGATATAACAAACAACTCGGCACTCGATTTAATTACTAGGGTAACTCTTCAGGGTGCCTAGTGCGAGTTTTTTTACCAGCTCGATCGCGTTTGCGTTTACGGAAATTTGTATGGAAAGGGTGCCACGCGTTTTCAATAGATGGCGCTACCTCGATTCCATATAAATTTGCGTACAAACGCAAACGCGATCGAGCTGGTAAAAAACTCGCACTAGGCACCCTGGTCCTAGTTTGTCAGAATCGAAATCGAATGGAATCATATCTGACGGATTCACTTTTTTTTCTTAAATACTGTCAGGCCATCGACTTTCGTCCTGCCTCCTCCTTGACTTGTATCTGAAATGAATGTCTAATCTTAAAAAAAAGAAAAGTGTAAACCTAATGCTTAAACTTTAATTACCTAATAACTAGTAAGAGGTACAAAAACATTTACGATTGTGATAGTAGTGTACAGTCAGTTGCGCTAAAATTGTAAACCTACATTCCATAACTTCATTTAGTAGCTTTTACTGTACACGTATTTACTTTTGATTTTATAGCTATAAAATCAAAAAATGCTATGTATAGATTGAAACCTAAAATATGTGTACTAAATATAGAATATTGTGATGAAGCCATTTACAATTTTATACATTTAGTTATTTATATATTCCATGTATTTATCTAAATATATACAATTTCGATGAATCTATCTAGCAACGTATAGCCTACCTAGGAGACTTGACAGTTGGTGAGAGAGACCTTGCATAGTGTAGGGGACCATAACGAGTGGATTTTCTACTACAGGTTTTTTACTAACGCCTCATTGATTATGGTTAGGTGATATTCAATCAGAGATATGCTTTGCAGCTCTGCTGCGCGCGATGTGAAAACTAAGCTACGAAACAATGCGACCGTTTCTACTGATGTTATGCAGCAGACCAATCTGTTACAGTAATTTATCAGACTCAGTTGGTAGTACTGCCTTCTGAGCTGCAGGTTGCGAGTTCGATTCCCGCCCGGGACAAACTTTTTGTGTGATGAATATTAATGTTTGTTCTATGTCTGGGAGATTTTTTTAGTAACGTACATAGCACATCTCTGGTGGGAAGGCACCTACACAACCGATGATGTACTGTGCGACTACCCATAAACATTTTATCGCAATCGACTGTCCATTGTTAGCAATAAAATGGCCGATCGGAGTGGCCCTAATGAAAGTGGTTGTGTTGCACCTGATCGAAAGTGAGCCTCTAACGCGTATTTGAATGCGTTTCAACGAAGGTTTTTCAACACTTTTGTCAATGTAACTGGTGCAACATACGAGTACAAAATGTTTTGAAAGAACACAGATCAGTCTGTGTGTTTAAAGTACCTATGTTTCTAACGGCGAGGCCAATCCACTGACGTGCGGCGATGAAAAATCTACGATGACCACGGCGCACAACGTTTCATAGAAATTAAAGACAAGAAGGATGTCGCACTGAAATGCGGTGCGTCAAAGTAACGCAGAACTACAAGTAGGTACTTCTGCAACAATGCTTCGGATATTTAAACGATGCCACACGATGCGTTGTGCGACGTTTGAGATACGTCTTTGCAACGCAGTGTAGTGGCCTCAACGTATATGAAATGATTTTCTGTACAACTAAATCAAAGCTGTCTAATTGTGCGTTCCACTAGTCCATATACAGTATTTATCAAATAAAAGATAAAAATAAGGCAATGATTTTAAATCTGTCAAACTACACACTTGTATAACTGTATTAACTTTAATCAAACAAGAGATCAGTGGATTCGGACAAATGAATAATAATAATAAATAAATATAATAATGCTGGACACTATCACACAGCATCATGTAGCCCCAAACTAAGCAGAGCTTATATTATGGGAACCACATGACTGATAAACTAAATAGATATTTTTTTTTATAAATACATACTTATTATACATAAAAAACACCCAAACCTGAAAAAAATATTTTCAGAACATAGGTACAGACATTTGTTTCGCTGCGGGAATCAAAAATGCAACCCTCTGCGTCTTAGGCGGACCTTCGCCCACTGCGCCACAAAGGCCGTCGAATATGTTATTAGTGTCTGTTGACATGTAAGTCCTAAAACTATATTTGTTGAGCCAACATAAGACTGTGAATAATTAACCGATGGTTGATAATAATGAAAATGTATGTCAAAAATATTTTTTATGGATTTAGAAGTCGCGTATTTAAGATCTTGGCCTGTGGTAGCGACGAATCGCGAGGAGTGGAAGGAGGGGAGGGAGGCCTTTGCCCTGCAGTGGGATCAAAATGGCTGAATAATAAAATAATAATAAATAAATAAAATTTAGAAGTCGGCTCTTTCACGTAAAGTCAAGTTAAAGTCAAAATTCATTTATGTAGTTGGACCCACAAGGAGCACTTTAAATAATAAATTTTTGACATCGTTTCGCACAAAACAGAGGATTGGCAAGAAACTCTGCTCGGCTTTTAATAATTTTCAAAATTATTGTTAAATATTACATTGTTTTTGGGGAGTGGGAGGCATTTTCATCCCAAGCTTTTTCATCTAAATAATCAGAAATTTTATAATAAGCTTTATTGCAGATATTACGTTTTACAAAATTTTTAATTTATTTACACAAATTAAGTATTTGGGATAAAACAACATCGTTATAAAAACGTACACATTGCCCTTAAAGATGGACTAACTTTATGGAGCCTTGCAGTAGGAACAGTTAGTTTATCTTTATTTCTAGTCATTAGGTTTGTCACTTTTGTTCTTGAAAATTTTTTAAAAAAAGCATTTTTTTTGTAAGTTTTGTCCTTTCACTTTTTGGGCTGAATTTTAGGAAACCCCCCCCCCTACACTGTGCAAGGAAAAACCGTAGAATTTAGGCTGGGCGTTGATGGTCAGTCAGCTTCATTAGTTTTATATACAGGGTTGAAAAAATCAATGGGTCCTAAAAGGAAAGCACCTACCACCATCTTATTATTTTACTTAAAAGGAAAAATTCCATAATTTTTAAAAGAAACAGAACTGCATTCAAAGTTTTTCTAAAATCAGCTTGCCTCACCTGGGAATCGAATCAGCTATAAATTCAAAATTAAGCAATTCGTTATTTTATTCCACTAGTCAAAGATAATAATAATTCTTCTAGAAACATGAGGTCTTATATTAATTTATCGTGCAAGATATCCATGAAATATAACATTTAGTAAACATGGTCTTAAATCGACATTACCTAGACTAGTTTATGACACGTGATGATTTTCTTCCCTAATTTTTTTTCAACCTGTTTATAGGTTAGGTTTCATGGATATCTTGTACTATAAATGAATATAAGACCTTGGTAGGTACCAATTTCTACTGTTCATATGCTATACCATGTTGCAGTCATAAATTTAAATACCTTATAAAAATGATATTAACAGAAAATTACTGCTATGAAAGTCAAAAGAAAGTTCAAGTTAAGTAGTGCGTTTGTCATAAAATTATACCTATTATGTACATTGCTAATTAGAGAAATAAATAGAAATGTATTTTTCAATTATGTCTTTTTTCAATTTAATTGAAAAAAGTACCTTTTCCCGAGGGACAAAGCAGGTTAAAACAACAACACTTTGCGATGTGGATTATTTAAAAAGTGTTAGATAAATGTGTTGCTGATATTCATTCTGAAAGGACTATAACGTGTTTAATATTTTTAGACAAACTAAGATCATTTGCACAGTCATATTCTATAAACGAAAGAAATGCTTGCAGTTTTAAATTCATAACATAAATACATTCACTCGATCTGAGGCCAAAGTACGAATATTTTGACATGTCTTATGGTAAAATGTTGGCCAATGACAACGCGTTATTTCGATTGTATGCTTTTTCTTTGGCGACTTTGGATATGCTCCATTATTATCATCATCATCAATAACATAAGAAGTCTACTCCAAGATACGCTTACGATACTACATATGAATATTCGTGCTTAGGCTCAATTGTTGAAATGATGTTAAAGAGTCGTTTTATAAAATATTTTAGATAAATTGAAAATACGACACATATTATATATTATATTTATTTATTTTTATTTAGTTTTCCTTAAATATTTAATATTTCACGAATATATTCTCCTACCATAATATTATAACTGCAAAAGTTTGTGAGTAGGGATGTATGGATGAATGGATGAATGTTTGTTACTCTTTCACGCAAAAACTACTGAACAGATTTGGATGAAACTTGGAATATACATAGTTTGTGACCTGGATTAACACAATAGCTACTTTTTATCATTAACTTTTCGATAGACCGATAATTTTCCATTTAATAAAAATGGATAAGCTATCTTAAATTATCGGTAAAACTTTGTAAAACTTTTCGGTTATTTTTAGTTTTACCAAAATCGATAATGATTTCAATCAGTAATAGAATGGGCAACTGGTTCAAAACCTTACTAGCTTCCGCCCGCGACTTCGCTCGCATGGTACCGGGATAAATAGTAGCTTATGTGTTAATCCAGGTCACAAACTATGCATATTCCAAGTTTCATTCAAAACTGTTCAGTAGTTTTTACGTGAAAAAGTAACAAACATTCATCCATATATCCCTACTCACAAACTTTTGCAGTTATAATATTATAGTAAGAGTATATACCTACAAGTTAAATAAATTTCGATATACCGTGCTAACACTTCATTTAGTATGGGCATCAGCGTCCGTTCATGTAGTGAACAGGAACTGTAACTCGTTCGAGTTAAATTGACGTTGACACCTTGCGTAATTGCAATAATTACAAATATTTACAATAATAGCATGATAATATTAACAATGATTGTTGCTATTTTGTTAATAATTGCAATTACGAGAGGTGTTAAGTCAACTCGCACGTCTCGTAAAGGCAGACCAAGGCCGGACCTTAAGGCGACTATAATGGTCAAACCTCCCTGACGCTCGCACTATTCAACATTTTTGAAGATATAAAATCACTGAATGTAGTTATGCAAAATAGCAAACCTTCACGGCCTAGAAAATAACAATACAAAGGTTCAGCAAGAATATCATGGAGGATCATGGGAGGTTTGACCCTTATAGTCGCCTTAATATGGTCGGACTCAGACCACTCCTTGGGTATGTGCGGGGCGCGAGGCGTGATGAGCGGATGTAGGCGCGGGGAACGGGCGACCAGGTTGTCATCCGCTCGTACAAGTAGCGGCACGAAACTCTAGCGCTGACTGTTATTGCGCAGAAGTCAAAAGTAAGGTATCATATGGGAGCTAGAGGCGAGAGAAAGCGAGAGAGCGCATGAAGTTTCGTTCACCTCAAGACTTACGTGCCGCTAGCTGTACCCTACGTGACACCCATCACCACAGATCTGGGGCCTGATTCTCAGCGATAGATATTTAATGTCACGTTATATATATAGTGGAAACTGTCAAAAGTGAATGAAAATTTGAAAGCTCTTGCGATATCATCAAATATCATATAGTTTTGACAGTTTCCACGATATATATATCTACTCGTAATAGAGTCAAATATATCGTCAGAATCAAGCTGTCAGTGAACTTCTGTATTGAAAATGAAATCAGTAATCCCTTAAATTTTGCAAAATAATAACTTACTTTGGATATCCGCAGTCATACACCAAAGCGCTGATGGAATGGAACAGCACCATGAAAAACTGGGCCTGGAACAAATAAAAACAAATAAAAAATATTAAGAAGTAGGTATTAATAAAAGAAATTCTAGTTAAAATAACCTACTTATGGCAATTTATTGGGTATTTAGTAATTAAGTAGTGTACCTACTCAGAGTATGACTGTTATACTAGTAATTTTTTTTTTTTTGTAAATACATATATATTATAAATAGAAAAAACCCACCCCTGTCCAATATTATGCAGATAATACGAAAATTTGTCTTGCGGCGGTAATCAAACTCGCACACTTTTGCGTCTCAGGCGGGCCTTCACCCACTGCGCCTCAGTGGCGCCGCCACGGAGGTCGTCAAAAGAAGAAGGATCAAAATCGTGATAATTTTATACTCTGGCTAGCACTTGCAAAATGTTAGTAGGTACAAAGATCAAGGCGATTAGACCAGCTAATGTGGAATAGATACGCGTTGCATTAGGAGAAAGGATATGGCGGCGTTCCGTAGGCTGGCGCAATCTGAATGCTGCCCCTGCGCAAGTGCATGGCGGCTCGCTTAACTAGCTCCCGCAAGCGGTTTTATTTACGTGATCAAGATCGGTGGAGACTGCGGCTCGGGAAACGTACTGTAAGACGCCCTCCGGCCAGGTGGAGTAACGATTTGCAAAAAACAAAGAAAAGCTGGATGTCGAGCTCAGGACAGGGCGCAACGGCGCTCATTAGGGCAGGCCTATGTCCAGCAGTGGACTGCTATAGGCTGATGATGATAATGATGACCAAAATCGGTACATAACCACACAAATAATAAAAATATATAAGTTTTTCGTATGTGTGTGTGTGTGTATTTTTGTTACTCCATCGCTGAAACTACTATTCACATTATATGACCTGCGGGGTAATCTGCTAACTCTGTTGCAAACAGAAATGATTGATACCGATCCTGTTTGAACAAACTGTGACAGTCTGTCAATTGAATTTCGACGGATAAAATGTCATAGTTTGTAAAAATAGGATCGGTGTCAATCATTTCTGTTTGCAACGGAGTTAGCCGATCACCCCGCTGGAGTAACATAAAAGCTACTCTTTATCCGGGTATCAGCAGAAGCTAGTACCTAAATAATTATTTCAACTCCTACTGCGGGACAAATCTTTGCATGTTTTGCAAAGTTCTGTATGTTGTGGCACGATGGTGTACTGAAACTTTATTACTTATATTGTATTGAATATAACTTATCTATAGGTTTTTATTGACGCAACCTGAGGATGTGTGTCGTTTCTTTTCGGCAGTCTTCGACACGGTGTTTGTGTGCGTGCAACTAGACGTATTGTACGACTCTACGAAGCTCGCACGAATCGAGACGATCACCACACTCAAAAAGTGTAACTTGAATTAATATCAAAGAAAAAGAAATACTGCATAAATAAAATAAATAAATAATTATAATTGCTTAAGTTGATACAAAATGCTATGCAATAGCTTTACCGCGGCAGTCCCCGAGTGCCACACGTCTTTTTTTTAATTTAAGGGGATTTTTCTCTTATATATTTCATGGTTTCTCACCGTAGGTAAACGAAGTGACGTTTTACAATCAATTAAAGTTAAACGTTGGAAGGTACTTATAGTAAAATCTCGGCTTTGCTTATAGCGAATTCAACTAGTACCTATCATGTATCCTAACGACTTGCGCAAGAGTTCCCGTCTCTTGGAATTCTAGGCGCGGTACTCACTGTCCTTAAATGTTAGATTCTGTGAAAACTGTTTTGTCGGTTTGCGGAAGTATTTCGCAATATTGTACCGGCTAGGTACAAATTATTCAATTCGACTTATAACGATCAATAAATAAATAATGCTGGACTATCAGTCTATCACACAGCATAATGTAGCCACAAATTAAGCAGAGCTTGTGCTATGGGAACCACATGATTGATATTGACGACCTCTGTGGCGCAGTGGGCGAAGGCCCGCCTGAGACACAGAAGGTTGCGGATTCGATTCCCGCAGCGAGACAAGTGTTTGTACGTTATGCAAATATTTGTTTCGGGTCTGGGTGTTTTCTATGTATAATAAGTATGTATTTACAAAAAAAATGTATCAACGTAGTTTATCAGTCATGTGGTTCCCACTATACAAGCTGCTTAGTTTGTGGCTACAAGATGCTGTGTGATAGTGTCATATTTTTTTTTATATTACATAATTCCTTTTATTTGTAAATATATACATATCATAGATTGAAAACACCCAGACCCGAGACACATATCTGCAGAACATGCATTTGTCCCACGGCGGGAATTGAACCCGCAACCTTTTGCGTCTCAGGCTGATCTTCGCCCACTGCGCCACAGAGGTTGTCAATGATTTGCTTAGGCCAAGCTATTGTTATGATAATGTAATAAAATGTTTCACTCACGTGGCATATACATCAGACACACACACACACTGACTTGATATTATTAGTCTGATAGTCCTTTTGGTCCTCATTCTATATTCTAAACTTTACTTTTACTTGTGTTTCAAATTGTTCTGGGGCAAATAAGGATCTAATAGTATGGTACTTAAATAAGCAATTCTATCTCTAACCTGTTCTCTAACCACTTTTTTTAAGATACCTATTTTTTATTTTATTTTTTATTTATGGAACTAGCACATGGCCCACCTGATGTTAAGTGGTAACCATTACCTATAACAAAGTATTGCTTCGTAGGACACGGATGTGTGGAACGTGCACTACGATGAAACGCCCTGCGTCCATCAACTTGAGGCACGTACGTATTTTAATAACTTTCTCAAAATCGCTTAGTTATAAAAAGTTACAATCATAACTCATAAGCAATGTATTACAAAGCTGTAAAAAGTAAATTCAATTTCTTTATTTACACAGCTATAATGAATAATTGCAAAAGAAATAGCAAACATTGAATAGCATTTTATATCGAAACGATTGACACCTTAAACATTACATTCACAATACACAGCTTACGAAATCAATAGCTAGGTCATTTGATACAAACTGCAATACTTGATGTAGGTTTAAGCGTAGGTATGTGACATTACGTGATCATGAGTAAATACAGGAATATTGCGCGGACATTGAAACATATATGGTTGTACCTTTTTAGTTGTTGTCTTGGACTTTTTTAGTCAATTAAGGACATTTGACGATAGTACTTGACGATAGTACTGGTCTGGTACTCACCAGTACTATCGTCAAGTACTTATTAATATCTTAGTTATGAACAACTTATTAACATTTCAGGTCAGGTTGTCTATCAACCCGACAGACAATTGTATCGCGTCTTAATCAAATTAACTAATTTTTAAATCGTCGAAAAAGGAAAATGCCTAAATGTCATGTCTACCCTAAAGAGCAAAAATTCAGAACTTCTAAAATGGTAATTTGTCGAAAATGTAAAGGTCTATAAAAATGGTTTAAATATATATAAATATACAATAGTATCGTGGCTACGAATAGAATTTGACGTTGACACACTCTCAGACGACGTTCCAAGCGCGGAGAAGAGACACGTGCACTATAACTAGTGTGATTTCAGCAAGTTGTATTCAAAGTGTTGAAGCAAATCCCCGGAGAATATAAACACGTTTTAAGAATTGAGTATTATTTCACACGCCACTAAGTTATTCTAATTACCTACTTCATGACCGTCATCTTAAAGAATTGCCTACAATGAGTCAGCTGTTCCCACATCACTGTAATGTTATACTAACAAGGACTTCGTATGTGTCATGGTGACGAGCCGTCGCTTTGTGCCTATAGCATTTCACTTTTGTATGAAAGCTATAATTTTCTTCGAACTCAGTGTATCTAAAACGGGAGGGAATATGCGTATGCGTGTTTTACAAACGTTATGAAATGTTGCCTTTGCATTTATTTAAGATGATTTATAAGATTTATACGATGTCAATTATTATTTTTTATTCACTGCCTGTTTAGGAGTTAAATATGATGTCTTTAAAGAAGGAAATCTCATTTTTACAAAGGAGAATGCCGTCTGATGTATGGCCCTTGGTACCAAGACTAAAGTGCGTGCGTCAAAAAAATCTGCAATAAGTTTTTAGTCGATTCTACTGTCAAAATAATTAAAAATGAGGGATATTGCCTTATTAACCCTTTATATCAATGTTTGTTGCCATAGTAAGGTATATATCATTGGTTGTTGCAGTCTAATGGTGGCGTGCGGCGGAAACCAAATCAACGAAATATTTTTTTACTTGATTATTCATCCCGTCGGTGTGTAAAACTAAAGAAAATGTTAGTGTTATTTTTAAATTATAATAAATTTTATGGGATACGTTCGGTTTTGATGCAATTGGTACGGGTTATCGGCATTTTCCTTTATATAAAATAATTAAATATATAAAATACGGCGCACTAAGCAAAACTCCTATCTAAGCAGAGCTTGTATTATGGGAACCATATGACTGATATTACTACCTATTTTTTTTTGTAAATACATACTTAAATAACTAAAATATACTTAGAAAACACCTAAACCTGAGACAAATATCTGCAAATAATGCAAACATTCGTCCCGCGTGCGCCATAATAGGTCGTCAAGAGATACTGACGAAATACTTCGATGAAGACGTGTTTCATGACGGCCCCTGTGGCGCAGTGGGCGAAGGTCCGCCTGAGACGCAGAACGTTGCGGGTTCGATTCTCGCCGCTAGACAAATGTTTGTGATCAGTAAATGTTTGTCTCGGGTCTGGGTGTTTTATATGTGTTATGTATTTAAGTACCTAGTCTATCAACCATGTGGATCCCATATTACAAGCTCTGAATTTAGGCCTATAGGTGTTGTGTGATAGTGTCCAGTATTATTTATTAATCTCTTTTTCAAAGTTTCAACAATTTTTATTTGAATTCAAAGGTAATGAGCGTTATTTAATAGTGATGTATTTATGCTAAGCATTATTACGTTTTTGCATTACACTAGACTTTATATTCGCTAATTAATCTAGCTCAGTATCGCAACAATGTCATTGAGAAGCCAAGAGGACTTCAGTGATTGTTTGGTAAGAAATAAGTAGACCGTGTTAAACTTGCACTACTAACGATTTGCTAGATTTTTATCAACAAGAACTATTTTGTCGTGGAGCTGTTTCAACAAGCCTTCTCATTGAAATCATAAGGAGCGTTAAAATTAATTGGATATGTTGAATAATAAAAAAACGAGCATGAATGACGGATGGAAACTCATAGGTCAATAAAGTGGACTGATACCGGCTATAGTGTTGGTGGTGGTGACGGGTGGAAACAGTCGGTTACCCCAAATGCTTTAAACTGTAAAAGTAATGTTTTTTTAATGGAAAAATGAGGTTTAAGCGATCGAGAATCGTATTTAAAAGGGTGACTACGCTTATGCGTCTTATGATGATCTAAATACTAAAGTAAGCCGCGTGATTTAAGCCAAAGGAATAAGTAGGAACAAGAAACTTGTACATACCAGCTGTAGAGTGGTGAGGTGCTTCTTCCACCAGAGGTATTTTTGGTACTTGGGTCCCATGGCTGCGACCATGTAGTACGCGTACATTATCACGTGGACTAGGTTGTTGACGATGTTCGAGAAGGTTCCATGACCACCTGGAAATTAGAACAGGCTTACCTCTGATCATCTACCTACCTACCTATGATCATTTGCTGGTTATTTTAGTAACCAGCAAATGTGGGATTGCTTTCAAATATAGGTTATCGCTGAGGGATAATTTAAAATAACCATACTAATATAAAATTACAGGCGGTAGTGACTATGAACCATCTTGTTTCGCGTCTTCAGCTACTACAAAACCATCACAATAACAGCTTTTAACAGTCCACTGCTAGACACAGGTCTTCCCTGATGCGGGATAATCCAAACGCTGGGTATGCGGGTTGTAGTACGCAGGGCACAACTTCTTAAATTACCGGTACTGCTGCCCGTCAGCGGCTAGGAAATTAGCTGTACCAGTGTAAGGCTATATCGCAATCAACTATTACATACCAGCAATGAACTTGACGAGCAGCCACGCCTCGAAAGGCGTCAACGCGTGATGGTACAGATGGAGCCACGTGATCTGACTTTTCTTCTTCCTCAACACGAAGAATATCGTATCTGCGAACTCTGATAGCTTGGAGAAGTAGTATACCCAACATAGATGTAGCATCTGTAACAAATTTAGGTAACTTAAACATAATCGTTTCGGTTTAGGTAATTTGGGCTACTCTATTTCCATGAAATCGTCTCTTTAACTGCCTATGAGACGATTACGTTTCAGAAACTATGGAGAGGTCTGGTTTTATTTACCCGATTTAAAGTTTCATGTAGATAAATATTCTTATAATCTAAACTGCGGCTTGCCAAACGTAGTGTTGGACGCACTCCGGCCAGGTGGAGTGACGATTTGCGAAAGGCTGCTGGTAGAAGCTAGATGTGTCGAGCTCAAGACAGTCCAGCAGTGGACTGCTGAAGACCGATGATGATGATGATGATGACGATGATATTCAAAAATAGTAGGTTTAAGTTTTCCTGGATCTCTTGGTTGTTTGTTATGAAATAAATTCAGTAGTTATTTATTTCAGCTACTTCGTTCAAAAACAACTTAATTGAATAACTCTTCATTCATAAAAACACAGATTATTTTAAAATTATCATTAACATAAAATAATTGTCAATGCCAACTATATCTACATTTTTTTGCCTATGCTAACGAAAATACGATCATCGTTATCTTCAATGACAAAGGAAGGAAGTGCAAAAATGGGAGTTATTAGTTTAAGAAGAAAATCCTTATGTAGAACTTCTGAGATTTCCGTTTACAGATAAACAATCAGTAATTATTATTATTTCTGAAAACAAAGAAGATTACCTCTATACAGGTATAATAGACATAACTCTATACGATGAATGAATTTAATAATATTTGATTGCTCAAAAAAAAAATCTAATATTTGAATTATTTGCAGATATTTGTCTCAGGTGTGGGACTTTCTATGTTTATGTAAGTATGTACGTAGAAATGTATTTTCAAAAAAAAAAATGTGACTAGTATATAGTATGGAATGGGATGAGGAGGGATGGTATATGTGACTAAAAGAGTGATGAGTATGAAAGTGACTGGATGTAAGAGTAGATGGAGGCCGAAGAAGATATGGATAGATTGTGTGAAAGAGGATATGACAGTCAAAAAAATTAATAGAGATTGACAGCCGATAGGAGTGAATGGAGAAAGAAAACATGTTGTTGTGCCGACCCCACCTAGAGTGGGATAAAGGCAGGGAAATGATGATGACGACTTGTATATCAGACATATCGTTCCCATAATACAAGCTCTGGTTAGTTTAGAGCTACATGATGCTGTGCCAAAACTACGTCGAGTTTTCTTGTCACCCATACCGCAATGTTTGAAAACAAAAGTATTCAATCAGTGCGTCCTACCCGTCATGACATACGAAGCCGAAACGTGGACACTCACAGTACGGCTAGTCCACCAGTTTAAAGTCGCTCAGCGAGCTATGGAACGAGCTATGCTCGGGGTTTCTCTGAAGGATAAAATCCGTAACGAGTTTATCCGACATAGAACTAAAGTTGTCGATATAGCTCAGAGAATTAGCAAGCTGAAATGGCAGTGGGCTGGCCATATCTGCCGAAGAACCGATAACCGTTGGGGTAAACGAGTTCTTGAGTGGAGACCGCGGCTCGGCAAACGTAGTGTAGGACGCCCTCCGGCCAGGTGGGGTGACGATCTGCGAAAGGCTGCTGGTAGAAGCTGGATGCGTCGAGCTCAGGACAGGGCGCAATGGCGCTCATTAGGGGAGGCCTATGTCCAGCAGTGGACTGCTATAGGCTGATGATGATGATGATGATGATGATGATGCTGTGCCATGTGTCTAGCAATTTTTTTTCTTTCTATTGGACACCAAACATTTATCAAGTCTGCATAGAAAGCGAAATCAACCATGCCTTGCTCTCAAGCCTTGACTACAACACTGACCTACAACGGCTACGCACATCGAGATGAAACTTTCACTGTTACGACAGCAAGTTCAGTGCGACGGTCAAGTACGAAAGTATGGGCTGATTGATTAACGCTGATTGAGGAGTGACAAGATGTGATTGGTAATTGGTGTTATTATGGGAAGATGGCATCTTTGTGTA
This sequence comes from Horisme vitalbata, assembly GCA_951804965.1. Classification (NCBI taxonomy): domain Eukaryota; kingdom Metazoa; phylum Arthropoda; class Insecta; order Lepidoptera; family Geometridae; genus Horisme; species Horisme vitalbata. The sequence goes on along the minus strand of OX638092.1, from coordinate 16,956,275 downwards.
AGCGTTTATGTTTATGAAATAAAAGCTTTTTTATCAGTACTTGCAACGAAGTCGATTTATTTTCTTCTTTTTTGAACTTGGTGGCGTTTGTCGTAGACTTTGATGCAAGTATAGGTTTGATTTCCGATAAAAAAAAGCATTTATGATTGTTGTAATCTTTGTTCCCTAAATAAAATCTCAATGTAGGGTAAGGATTAGTAGGACCCTTATTTTCAAGTACTCAGATACATAAGGTACTCTTGAATCTTGATAGCCGAGTAGGAAAGTGGAGTCAGATCTAGGATTTTTATTATTCTTTATTCAAAAGACCAACAGCTAAAGCGATAACTTAATATTTTTATTATTATTTGTTATATTATCTTAAAACTTGTACTGTGATGTGTGATTGTAGTTGAAAATATTTTTTCTGAATAAACATTCTATCTGTCTGTCTTATAAGTGTTATTGTCTATATTCTGCAGATATTTGTCTCGAGTCTCGGTGTTTTCTATGTATGATATGTAAGAAAAAAAAATATTTATGTAATATATCATGTGGTTCCCTAACACAAGCTCTGCTTAGTTTGGGACTGCATGATGCTGTGTGATAGTCCAGCATTATTTATTTATTTATTGTGTAAATATTTGGGGCAGCCGAACTGGGCGCAATGGTGCTCATAAGGGTAGGCCTGTGTCCAGCAGAGGACTGCTAGAATGCAGTTGACCTGCAGAATTGTAGGTACTCGTATATGTTAGGAGGGTTTTTGGTATTTCTAAGTGGGTTTCTATAGGAGGGTTTAGGTATTTCTGTGTTTCGCGTTTTGCTTCAAGAGTATCGAGACGATTATTCTCACTATGTATGAAGGAATTAGATGGATATGACAGCTGTGCGACTGCTTGACTGACTTGCTTGATGAACCTTTTTGTTATCTTGAACGACGGTTGTGTCATTTTTATTTTATTTTATTTTCTAGTGTTTTTCTGATTTCTTTTGTTTAAATTGTGTAGAAATTTAAATAATCTACCTTTATTATTTACTTTTTATACTTATTATTACTAATGGTAGATTGTTTAAATTTCCAAACGGTTTTTTTTGTCGTAAATTTTCCGACATTTGACTGAAGACTGAGGACGACTGGATTATAAACTGCACTACGTTGCCTCATATTGTTATGAAAAATCAAACTTGATACTGATGAAATTGTGGCGATCTATCCCAGACGCTGTTAAATAAACACTTGTTTTTTGGAAACGCAAACGATTAAGTTTATCAACAAGACAAGTATGAAAGTTGAATGCATGTTATATCACGTGAGCTTGCCCTTTTCCACAAAATTACCAGTGTATGAAAAGTAGCTTAATCTTCCGTTCGGCAAACATTTTTCTTTTTTTTGGGTTGAAACTATAGTATCAGGATATTGGTCAAAGTCTGTTATAAATAAGCACTCATTTAGTACATAAGGAAAGGGGTATGGATTTAGTTTAAATAAAGTAAAATAAATTAAGCTTCAGGTTTAGTATACCTAATTCTTAGAAGGGCTCGTGACGGGGCTTACTTTGGTGTTCTTAGTTAATCAGCTTGGTTAAGCAACACTCCGCTCGGCCACTACTTGGATGGGTGACCGTTTAGTGGCATTCAGATCTGAACGCTTCCGTGTTTTTGGGAAGGCGCGTTAATATGTTAGTCTGCTTTTTCAGTCGTTAAAGCCATGTTGGATGCCTTCGGATGGCCTAAAAACTCCGACACCAGAGTTGTCCAAAGAAGAAGTAGAAGAAGAATGATACTGGCATCTGTTTCGTTAATTCATCAAATATGGGTTACCTTTAGTGGGCTTTAAAAGTAATAAGCAGTAAGCTTCACGCAAATTAGACAACACACAGACCTGAGACAAACATTTATCTCGCGGCAATCGAACCCACATCCTTCTGCGACTCAGGTGGGGCTTTGCCCACTGCCCCACAGAGGTCGTCACTAGTACTAACTTTACTGACGCCCACCCATAACTTCGCATTTCTTTATAACAAACTTAATTGCATAAATACACTCCATTAATTATAATAATAACTCATAAGTATACAGAGGCGCCCCTGGGTCCAATTCCATCAGGTTTCATTTCAAGAATGTAATTAAAAAGATTTAATACGTTTAATTGTATCATTGATGGAAATAATTATAATGTTAACTGAATTCTTTACCCCCTAGAGCTTTTAAATTATTATACGACAACGATGGAGATAATATCAACTGGTATGTCATCATCTCCTGAGCCTAGAATCACCCACATATAGGCCAGGTCACAGGTATAGGCTTCTCTTGGGTTTTGCCTGGATCTTCTGTTCTTTGTCTCTCTCATCCAGTTATGCCCAGCGACTTTCGCAATGTCGTTGACCCAACGCGCACGGACAACCGGGAGCTCTTTGGTCCAACGTCAGCCACCACTCGGTCAAGGCTTTACTCCAGGGACCTTCATGGCATCTTACCAGGAAACAGAACGATAAATCTTAAGTGGAGTTGGGCAGGACCAACTCCACTTCAGATTTATCGCTCTGTTCCCGGCTTCATAGACTTTTGTCCTGCGCCGAATCTCAATGTTACGTGTTCGATCAGTAAGTTTAATGCTGAGCATGGCTTGTTCCATTTTCCAAGGTAATTGGTAGTTATACAAAATACGTAGTTAAAAAAACGAATAAACAGGCTTGCACATTCTCGCTCTATCACCGGACCCTCGTTACCAAGCTCAATCTATTGGACTGGTCAAAACAAATCGTACGAGCCCAAACATAAAAGTATTTACTATTAGCCACTAAAGAGTTTCACCATCGATCTCCTGGCTACGGAAACGGATACGAGACATTAATGTGCCTGGGATATGATTCAAGCAATGTCTTGTTAGCCTATGTTTTTAAGGTATACTAAGTAAGGATATAAATTTCTCGTGAAATAATTTTAGTCCTGCGTTCAATCAGTAAATTTCTGATTCTGATGAAATATTCCTTGAATGGGTTAATAAGGTTACGTTATGTAATTAATCAAGTATTACAAAACATTGAATTTAATGTTCATACTTAGGAACAGGACATCCCAGTAATCGATGATACTTACATCAGAGGTTGCGTTTGCATGTCCTGTGGCTTTAGTATTTTACAGGTATCATACCATACTACAAAGTATGTGTTAATGGATGGATGAATGTGATTTGATGTACGAGTAGAATGCCGAAGAAGAGATAGAGCCATTGTGTGGAAGAGGATATGAGTGTGCAAGAAGTGATTACAAAGTTGACGGCCGATAGGAGTGGATGGAGAATAAATAAAATGCTGTGCTCATCACATGTGATAAGGGCAGGCCATTTTGTAAAGCGGGAAAAAATATTATTTTACGATGAAGCTTCGTTTTCCCTTAAAAAACTGTCAAAGAATAAAAATTTGGCGTCGAAAATAGGTCCGTATTTAAAGGGAAAACAAGGAGTCATCGGTAATGGTCTGTTATAGGAAACGGCCGTTAATGGCCTTGGCCTTATGAAAATCTGTCAATCAATGTTTGTTGGTTAATGACAATCAGTGACATGGCTAACTTTAAACTTTGAGTTACGTTTACCTTATGTTGTATTCGAAAAATATGACATTGAAATGCCTCTTGCATTCGATACGATTCATGATCGATTAACAAACGTTTTCCTGTTCTACTTAGAAACCTCGTACCTATTAGATTATGAGACTCTTCCGCGTGACTATGATTATAGCACTGACATTAATAAAATCACGGAAAATTGCAAAAACTAGTTTTATTCAAAAACCAGTTTGAATCGATTATCATATTATGTAATACTGTTTGCTAATTTAAAGGTCGTGAGGTTGTTGGCATCAGCTAAGGCCCATTTACACCGACTAAATAACGGCCGATAAAACAGGTACACCGTATTCCAAAAATTTGACTCAGGCGACTTTGCGGGAATCCATTACAAGATATTGAAATGACAAAATATTTATACAAATTCTGTCAGTCTTCTCTGACGATTTCCACAAATACTTAACAGAAATTCGACAAATGTTTCGTTGAATTCCTGAAATGATTGATCGCTGTCCACCTTTGGCACGCCGCAGAACTTCGCAGACGTGTTGCTTGTGTTGAGCGCCAAACAGTAGGAGTGCAGTGGAACTGGAGTGGTGTGATAGAGAAGATATCTACTTGAGCATAGGCTCAGCGGTGTTAAAAGCTGATTAGTAGTTAACAGCTTAACTTTTTATTGAAAGTTTTCAACTATTATTTGTTATTTTAATGGAGATGGGTGGGACACTTGCTCCGATGGATGACCAACGATGGACAAAAGCAGTTACCGAATGGTGACCAAGAGCCCGATTGTCGAAGGACATTGTTCTGGCAGTAGTAAAGCAGTGGAACTGACAGGAGTGGTGTGATAGAGAAGAGACCTTTGCTCAGCAATGGGTGTAAAGAACTGAATAGTAGTATACAGCAGTTTAGTTCAACTTTTGATTGAAAGTTTTCATCTATTGTTTGTTATCTTAAACGATGTCGGTGCAGATGGGCCTTAGTTATTTTAACGGTTGTGTGTGTGAAATTTGTTCGTTACAAGAAATCCTATTGAGTTTTTTTGTGTAGAGAAACTGTGCGATGGCATTGTGAATAGTTGGCCTAGTAGCTCGGAATCGAATCCCGCTGCGGTACAAATGTTTGAATGAAAAGCAATTATTTGTTCCGGATGAATGATAAGCAAATATTTGTTCCGGGTAAGTGTGAGGTGTCTTGTTTGGGGTTAAAGATCTTTCACTCAGCTAGGTGGCATGGAATATGTTCATACCACGTTCATACAGTTCTTTATTCTTTCTTCATAATGATTAGTGGCGATCTCGGTTGTCGGAGTTTTTAGGCCGCCTGACACCCCCTGACCCCTGACACGGCTTATCGACCGAAAAATGGGATAAAGTCGAAAGTCATCTTAAAGAGCCTTCTGAAGCATAGAATATCTCAGATCTAAGCCACTAAATAATCATTCATCCAAGTAGTGACCAGTCAGAGTGCTGCTTAACCAAGATTATCTGCGAAAAACACCTAAGTAAGCCATGCCACGAGCGCTTCACAAAATAAAAAATTAAATTGAATTTAAGATTCTATAGAAAAAATATGTATCTGAGTATTATATCAGTCATGTGATTCACATAAATATAAGCTTAGTTTGGGGCTATAATAGTATGCCGAGTGTCTCGCATTATTATTTATTATTTATCATTTATCAATTGTGTCACTGGGTTTTTCTTAGTTACATTGAATTATAACCCTGAGGTTCTAGGTTGAGGCCTTAGATGGTGAAAAAACCAGTGTGTTGTAAAGATTCAGTGCAACTTTCAACTATAATGAGTGTGAAACGATCGTAAAAGTTGTAAGACATGTCATGTGAATTTGTAGCTACATTTTTAAGACGACCTTGCCACCTTTGGATTATGTTGATATGTTGGTCCCGGCTTTTTAAGTCGCGTATGCTGGTCTGGTCAAATATTTCTAAAATATCTTCGTCCAAGATTTGATAAACTTTGATAATTGCCTCATAATTAAAGTGCTGTCATCACAATGATGAATTCGTTAGATTAATTTAATTTATTTGCAAATTGGACAAGATCATAACAAGATTGGCCATAAGCAAAAGGGCAAAAGTCGCAGTTCTCTTTCACTTTTGAATCATGTTTACATGTTGATCCCGGCTTCAGTGGTATCATCATCATCATCCACAGCCCGACTTCACCCACTGCTGGGTATAGGCTTCCCTTTGTATGTGCCAATTCTCCCGGTTCAAATCTCTTCTCATCCAGTTTCGGCCCACGATTGATGGAATATCGTCTGCCTATCTAGCTGCTGGACGACCGTCGTTTCTGTATCTGGTTCTTGGACGCCATACAGTTATCGCCTTACTCATCCTGTCATCACCTCGCCTTGTCAGGTGTCCTGCCCAACTCCATTTTAGTTCCGTTATGCGGTTCCCAACGTCTTTGATCTTTGTTCGACTTCGGATCTTGACGTTAGGAATACGGTCTATAAGCTTGATGCCAAGCATAGTACGCTCCATGGCTCTCTGTGCAATTCTCATATGGTACACAGTCTCCTTTGTGAGCGTCCATGTCTCGGCACCATAAATCATGGTGGGCAGTACACACTGGTCAAAAAGGCATTCAGACACTGTGGTAATTCCTCTGACTTAAAAATGTCGTCCAGTTTCCCAAATGCTGCCCAATCTAGTTGGATTCTTCGAGCGATCTCCTTGTTCTGATGTTCTTTTCCAAAGGATATATGCCCAAGATAGACACATCGGTGGTATACTACTGGTAAAATCTTTGTTAAATGTTTTTGTCAAAGCCATAATTAAACTTTGACATTGATATGTAAAGTGATGATGAATTCATGATGATATATAAAATTCAATTAATTTCTGTGATCAAAGTTACATTGGGTAAAAATATACAAGTAACATAACAGGAAAAAGAACATAGGCCAGCAGATCTTAGGGTTGGTTATAATTAAAAGTGATGATGGTGTGGATTAATACTAGCTCGGTGACCCTGACCCCTATCATAGAAAGGTCGGGGAAACAATCGCAGAGGTCGCTATTAATCATTTCTAAGAGAATTATAAACAATAGTCTTAGGTTAAACATAATTTCAATGATTAATTCGCAGAGACTTGTTTTCATTTCTATAGTCATTAATGGATAAAAAGCAACGATATTAATCTTTTTAGGGCTTAATCTTTATTGCCTAAAAAACAGAAAAATAGATTTCCGAAATAAAAAATAGATTTTTGTATTTTAAGCCTTAAAATACAAAACCTTCAGGGAAAACCTAGGTTTTTAATGTATATTCCAAAAATTTAGATTCTCGCGGGATTTAAACCCGCGACCTTCCCATCAATACCGGGACGCGCTAAACAACTGTTTTCCCTGTGAGGAGTCTTATTCTTGTAAATTCGTATAACATTCTAATTTCCATTTGACCATTCTAGTTTTTTGTTATTTTCAAACTTATATTACCAGTTTTAATAACTACAATACTGTTCTTACATAGAGCAGTTGAAGACTTCCGACTCCGAAGGGATTTCTTGGAAGCTGTTCTCACAGCCGAATCCTTCGGCATATTGGAAGTTGGCACTTCGATGCGTACTTTTATATTTCATTAATACATTAAACTTTAAGAATTCTTTTTAGTACCATTTCTCTCCTAAAAATACTTTCACGTAAGATTTTTAGGCAGTTTTGCAATACAAACAATGACAAAACGTAAAATCCACATCCGGCGCGCCTACCCCCCTGGCTATAAGAATGTATTGCGTTCGGATACGTCGTGTCATTTCACTTTCCGTACACACGAACGTTCGAAAGTTACAAAGCTTGTGCCGTTGTGATCTTGACCGCCACAGAGAATCTTGTGAAGATGGGATCAGCGGAAAATTTGAATCTTATTTCAACTTATTTTGGCACCAGCTTTACATCCGCGGCCCTGCTTGCGTGGTACATATAAAAATAGGCATTGTGTTAATATAGATCAGAAACTGCGTATATTTCTAGTTTCAGAAACAGCTATTTCATCCATCCAACCGTTAGTTATGAGTTGAGTCGGGTTGAGTGGAAAAAAATACATAAGCACGAACACACAAATCGCATCTAGAATATTGGTGATAGTGTGATTTCAAGAGTGAAACGTGAGGGAAGTGAGGTTTGAAAAATTCAAAATCTGCTTTGAAAGGATCACCTAAAAGAGGTTATATGGGTCAAAAATTAATAATTCTGTTTTTTATTCAGTTGTTATACAAAAATCGCATTAGTTACATATTTAACATGTTTATTTACACTGGACGGAATGAAAAACATACCTATAACAGGCTTTTAATCTAGACATTTGTACCAACATTGAAATGTTAATTTTATTTCTAAATAGTTTAACACGTTGACTGCGGGCTTCGAACAATACGATCCGCGCCATGCTCGAGGAGTGTAAGCTCTTGCAGGAGTGTTGTTGTGTTTTCAGCATTCAAAGCGTTATACATTATACACTAGACACTAGACATTATAATATAGGTTTTTTTTTCAATTATGTTTGTGCACATCGTTGTTTTAAGCTTTGCAACGGATTTTGATACGGTTTTCAATATCAATTAGAGTTTTTTTTCAAAAGGCAAATCGTGGTTGAATAAAATGATTACATTGAAAAAATATTAAAATCAGACCTAAAAAAAGTCTAACATCTTCATAAATTCTAGATATTTTGAAATTATTTTTGTTTCAATTATAGGTGCTGATTACACCGGAAAACCACACCCACCGCTGACTCCTCTGTCATTACAGCCCATGCCTACTCTATGATACACCTTGTATCTCGTACGTCGCTTAATCGTCATCTTGATTATAATACCATCTGTTCCCTTCTTACTTTCTATCGTTCAAGAATCTGCACATTGCCAAAGCAAGTTCAATTTTATTACACGGTGTTAAAGTTCAAAGTTATTTAGTTTTACGGTCGTTAGCAATGTAATTTTTTGGGTACTTAGATTTATTCAATGTTATCTGTTCGTTAGTAAGGGAATAAATGAAAAGTTCCGATTCGCAATTGCGATATTCTCAGTTAAATTAAAGTTTATGAGTATTTCTTATCACTTTTATAGAAGTAGTTATAGATTTATTTTTTTAGTTATAATTTTGTAGGAATTTTTTCAGGGACGATTTTACAAATACTTACCTACCTAGACTTTATAATTTTATAGACGTAGTTTTGATTTTGTCAGTGTTTAAACAGTTGAGAATATTACTTCGTATAGTCGATCACAAGACTAGCGATAAGGTATTCGTATCGTAGATAATCAATTTTGGCCAATGAGAAAGCGTAGTGTCAAAATAACGCTTTGTCCATTGGCCAACATTTTTCATTACGCTTACAATACGTCTGGTTAAAATATTAGTGATCACTTTACAGTACATTAATGGGCCTACTGCAAACGGAAAGAAGTATTTTTTCATAAGGGAAGCAGCTCTCTTTCAAAAACTAGACTTTTTCAATGGGACTTTTAAGCTGGGCCTATTTGGACGTAACTTGAAGAACGCTTTTTGCTGGTTGTAGAGACAAATATCTGAGCTAACTGGTCACTTTAACCGGCATATAACTCACTTTGACTTTACATGAGGACAGTGAAAGAGGTCCAGAGTTTAATAAAGCAAGTTAACCGAACAGTGGCATAACTATCATACCCGTTAACTTCCTTCATAAATATTAGAGGACTCTTTACACAGCCAGATAAATCAGTTGGGCTAAAAACTGCAACTCTCTTGCTTCCTGGTAGGGAGGAAACTACTAAGCCTATATATGTGGATAGGGGTAACTGTTTAAAAAACTCAAGGTACTCACTCTCCTCGCTGATTCACTTTCGCTGTAATCCACCGGTTGACATGATAGGCTGTAGTCGTCCCACCATCCCGATGCTAGGTGCTGCGGACAAAGACATAAATTTAGTTTAACCAGCTTACCCGGACAAAAAACAGTCTTAGCATATGCTAATAGGGTCCAAAATAACTTACCTTTATACCCTACAACTTGTTTGCCTACTTACTTACTACGGTACAAATCTCTGATTTCAAAGGTCTGATGTTATTCATGTGCAAAATTTCAGTTCAATCTGTTGAATAGTTTTGGCGTGCGTCAATGATTTTAAAGTAGAAGAAAACCGTTTATTAGTGGTATATTGATTATGTAATGATGGTACCAGTGGAACCAGTTCATACAGATGATGAACAGGTAGACTCGCTTAAGTAGGTTTCTGACTTCAAATAGAAATGCAATATCCTGAAGTGGGTCCGTAATGTCAGACTTCAAAACATTTGTATATATAAGAAATAGTTAGGCATTTAATTTTAGAATACTTCCTACAACAAAACGTGATCGGTTATCAATAAGTAATGCCGGAAAGCTGCCTTGACCTGGTTTACAAGATTGCAAGAATTAAGTAGGTACTACCATTGATTCGCGGTTTCATTGAGAGTAAAACAATGCACTTAAGGAAAAAGTATTGATGTAATCACGAATATTATAAAAAATCTTTTTGATAAACAATCTTTTTTCAATTTCATAACCGTTATTATCATTTATATAGCAATGTTTGACTGCTAGTCAAATGTGTAATAAAGAAAAATAGCAGGTGCCGGCCCTGAGTGACTAATTAGACAACAACACTAGCAATTGCTGGACATAGGTTTTCCCTAATAAGAAGGGAGAAATGTCCATAATCAAGCTTTTCGCACCAACACAGATTGTCGTACCAATACAGCTTCTAGCACCGACGCTGGTGCCTGTCGGCGGCAAATTTTGCTACCCCAATTCTTAACAGGGTACACTACGGGCCGGTGAGCTTTGCTTTGGTTCCCAAGATGAAGGTTGAATCCCGCATAAACCCCATAACTTGTATGCTTTAACACAGATCAGTACGAGTTATTAGATTTTCTATTGTGTCTGCGTAGCAGATAAGAAGTACCCGTCCCGCACCCCCCAAAATACACTTTAATGGGCAAAGCACCTTTAAATTTCAAGGCTACAGTCACTATTGCAGCGCAATGTACATCGCCTAATTCAAGAGCAATTAAACCGGCATCGCACCAACAGTTCCGTTAACATGGTGTAAGATGTCAAGGCGTACACAATTGTGCGAGGCAACCACCGTGACGAGGCCAGCTTGGGCCTTATTGCGAGGGTGTAAGGGCTAGAATTTGTGTCATTGCTTAGTTTTTGTAGAATTGCTAGATTTCTATTGTCGTTTCTGACTACCTTAGTGAGGTTTTTGAAGTAATGGCTAGTATACGCTGAGGTATAAAAAGACGCGTTTTTGGATAGTGCAGGGTAGGGAAGATTTTGATTTTGATGTGTAGCGTCATAACCTTCGATCAAGGTATATGTCTGTATATCTGGGGCTTTTTAAGTTAATTTCTGCCCTGTGTGGTATCGTATCAAGTCAGCATAGCTTGGCTAAAAGTTTCTGTCACGCTAGAAGACATTTTTGTGTCGTATTATGAAAAAACAATCCTTTCTTCCTTAAAATTTTCCTTTCTTCCTTATAAGTTGACCACTAACTAGGTCATACAAAGAAAGGACATGGCTTAAAGATTTATTTATTTATGTTGGTTAATTCAGTGGAAACCGATACCGAATCACTGAACCACTGAAATAACAGTATTAATCCGACTAGTTGATCGTTTACGTTTTATCAAAAGTTTATCTCCATGTATGAAGGAGGTTGATAGATCAGACAGTTTTGCAATTGCTCGATAGCATAGTTTTATTAGATTTTATTTAAAACTAGTGCCTGCCACACGTAGCTTTTGGACTGCGCATCTGGAAGGAACGCGTCCTAAAATGAAGGATAGATCTACTCAGTTTGGACCGCGGATCAAACTAATCGAATCACTGTCAACTAGCCAACCTACAATCCGAACTGTAAATGATTTTAAATAGTTTCGTGTAACACGTGTCAGTCCAAGCACGTGGAATAGTTTGATTGAACTGCCAGCGCCCGCACATTTACATGTTCGTTTTGGCACGAGCGAGGGTTGGACTGGCGCGTGCTGTTTGACGTGGTTCGAACTATACGTGTGGCTGGCGCTATTATACAATGACTAGTGAAAACGCACGGTTAATAAATAGTTTAATTTCATAATTGATTTTACCCATTCATGACTACTAAGTTTACGTAACCCGCGGTTTAGCTCTACATCTTAAACGAATAGCCTCTTCAACCTCACCACTTTCTCAATTTTTATAATGAGATCTGATGTAAAAATATTGAGGAAAGTACGCGTGATATTCACTTTGCGTTGTGATAATGATGGTGTTTCAAGTTAATCACAAGATAATCTTGAAAAATGCCGCGGTAATGTCCTAAGTTTAATAATCTACTTAATTTTTATAAACAATCTTCCACAAATAAAAAAAATCATAATTGTTACAATAGCGACCAATCCTTTAGCTTGTTGTATGGATATCAGACTTATTAGAAAGTCTATTGCATTCTGGGTAGATTAGCGTTTCAGTATACAAAATTACCAGCTTATTAGTCCACTGCTAGACGAAGGCCTGTCTTAATAAGAAGAGGGTTATGCCCCTAATCCCAGCGCTGGTTAAGCGGGTTTAAGATCACAGGGCATAACTTGTTGCACCGCCGACGGGCAGCAGCATGTGGCCAGGGAATTTAGCTGTACCGGCGTTAGGCTGCGCTATGCCGCAATAAGCCAGCCTTCAGAGCCCCGTTTGTTACTAAGCAGGGTGCATCCCGAGCCGGCGATGTTGTCATGGGTTCCAAAGATGGAGGTTGGAACCCTTACTTTGGCGTTTTGGCATGTAAGTAGTTAAAAACCAGGTTTTACTAACCTCATAGAACATATAAGATGACAACGCAACCTGAAATGCGTTGTACCAGACTAGTGTGTGCTGTAGCTTGTACGGCTTTCTATTGGCCATCCAGAGTGGACCAGCCGCCATCACGATGGCGAGGTATACCAGCACCATGCCCAGTGTGGGGAGGGGCGTGTCGAAGAGAAACCATCCTTGTACTCTGGGATCTGGAAACAAAACATAAATTACTAGTCTTTCTACTGGGCTAATAGGCGCATTTAGAGGTTAACTTTTACCCCTTGCACCCCTTAAAAGGTTGAATTTCAGGATTTTTTAATAAACAAGAAATACATCGTCCTGATTTCAAGCCTTTTTGACTTCAGTTTTTGGCTGTGTGTACTTACCACCAACCCGCTAAATTAAAGTTATCACTAGATACTATGTACTACGCTAGAACTAATGCGCGTTATTACATTAACTTTTTATATTGCCAAATTATTAAGAAACAATATATTGTTTTTGCTTTAAAGTTTCATGGCCTCAACCCTAGTGTTTGACTAGACTGACTGGGCAAAGCCTAGGTGTTCTATGTAAATAGCACGTGTAACTTAGGAAATCTGTGAAAATAATTGTTGACTGAAGAATTTCAAATGAACGTTAAGCAAATAATTTCACTCCAACGATACTTATCTACTCGCTGTAATTTTATATTTCTAATAGTGTCATTTTCATTTATAAATTGTTTATACGATAGTGGTATCTTATACTCACTGACCAGGATAATGCCTGGGCCGCAACGAGACTATCCGAATCCGAAATAGGACTAAAGTTGTCGACATAGCGCAGAGAATTAGCAAAGTTAAAGTGGTAGCGGGCTAGCCATATCTGCCTCAGAACCGATAACCGTTGGGTTAAACGAGTTCTTTAATCGAGATCGTGGCTCGGCAAAAGTAGTGTAGGACGCCCTACGGCCAGGTGGGGTGACGATCTGCGAAAGAATGCTGGTAACTACTCGTAGGAGCTAAATGCATCAAGCCGAGAACAGGGTGCAATGGTGCTCAATAGGGTTGGCCTAAGTCTAGCAGTGGACTGCTATAGTCTGATGATGATGATGATGATTGCCGCCACATACTAACTTTCAATCTACAAAAGTTGACTGGTAGAAAATGCTTCTTAGCATTAAAATTGCTCATGTCTATGGAATTTTTGTGCAACAAATAAGATTCTTTCTGTCATCATCCACAGCCCGAATTTATCAACTACTGGATATTATATAAAACCTCCCGAAGTCTTGTGATTTTTACATCCGCAAAAAATACTCTTTCACCTCTGTATAACCATAAATTATTATTCTGTATAGCAACAAAAATCTTAAATAGACAACCATGCTGCAATATAAATTTTATTTATACCAGTGGGCCAGCCTACTCTACCTTATCACACAGACACAGTACAGGCAATACAGCGTCCCGGTCGGGTCAAAAGTTATCACTTGATGCTGTAAAACTAACAATTTTGCATCAAATCTAGATGAGATGCGATACAAAATTATTCAAAATGTATTAGTTTTTTGTCAAAAATCTAATACATTTAATAAGGGCGGCCTAAAAACTCCGACATCAGAGTTGGTCACTTGCTCATACTAGAAGAAGAAGACAAAAATCTGGGGCCTGATTCTGACGACTCGATATTTTTCAATCTATTAAATATATACCGCGAGAACTGTCAAATTTCATACAGTTTTGACAGTTTCCGCAATATATATCTAATAGAATCAAGTATATCGAATCTTCAGAAGGTTTTGATTTCAGCTTCAGAAATTTCAGCAAAACATTGACGAGTAATGACGTCATAAAATTGACAGCACAAAAAATAGCCTACTTTCACGTGCTATGTTTTAGAATGTATGGTAAATGGAGATCTAAGCAAACTCTAAAAACCATTTTTGAAAAATTATCATTAGTATTTTGGAGGCTTTGTAACGGTACTTAATGGCACTCAAATACTCGTTACGTTTATCTAGCTACTTTCCACACTTGGAATTGAGGCCTATTTTGATTTTTCAATAATGGATCATGATAAAAAGTACAATTGTTTAAAATTCTAAAAAAGTTACAAATATAAAATTCAAGCAGTACATAACTGTTTTACATATCAATCTAAACTATGTCTATTAAAAAAAAATAACATTAAAAAAAACAACAACAAACATATTTGGTAACGCGAAAAAAACCATTGTTCGATTTATTTAGCCAATCTAGATTTTTCAATCCAATTACATTTTAATCACTTAATATTAGGGTCATAAAAAAATAAGCGATTTTCATATTTTTCAATACAAAAGATTTCAACGCGTTGTAGGTGCGAGTGATAGCGAATAATTTATGTTTACGTAACTATACGTAACTAGATATACTTTTGTAGAAAATTCTTCTTCTTTATATGAACTAGCGATTAAACTGCCCATTGTACTTTCATAATTATTGGAGTCCGTTTTGTTCGGTGTTTATGTTAGAAAAAGATATAGAAATATATTTATTGCTGTAACCAATTTTACAATTTTGGTTGGGATTATGCAAATATCCACTATTTATGTTAGTGTTAGTGTGAGTTTAATAAAGAGATTTCTATCTATCTAGGGACTAAATTTATTGTTGGAGGTCTTAATCCCCCTTATGGACTTTGAGATGTTTTAAGACTTGGACTTGGTGAGAACCAAGTGGCCCATGCCTGAGTAGTGATCTGAGCTAAGATTTGTTCTGAAAACTCTAAAAATCTGTGCTTGAGTCAGGATAACATTTGGATTCGTTTCTTCGTATCTTATTGTTTAATTAAGTGTCTACGATTTATTTAAAAATATAGAATATAATATTTTATAAAATGTCAGTATGCAGTTTTGGTGTGAGGGAAGAACAAACATTTAGCATTCAGTACAAACTTAGTGGTTTATAGATATTTTTATTACATTGTTACCTGTAGCTTTTGTTAAAAAAATAGCATTTCACAAACTTTCGCTTTCATATATGTTATTTTTTTAAAGAAGAAAGGAGTAATGTAATTAAATTTGCAACACTAGACTTACAATTGTAAAGACTAACATAAACAGTAATATTAAAACTCTCATAACAAACTCGTAAAAAAAACTCGTAACAACCGGACGTCACAAAGGGACTCTGGCTCAGCATAGTAGGAAGTAGGATAGGTTGGGCTATTATAGGGTCGTGTATCTGACCATTGATTTTGTCCAAATAATCATTTATAATGTATCATAATATCGTATAAAAATCTCTGCTATGTGTGTGTCACCGAAAGGTCACCAAAGTACCGAATTAAGGAAAATAACTCTGCAAAAGGCAATAAGTTCTTTGTACTCAAAATTGGTTACAAGTAACCGAATCCAATCCCATTTCTTTTGGCACTTTTGCGAATAACGTAATAATGGAAAGTGAGTTCTGATAATGAGCTGAAGATGTGTGAATTATTTGCGAAAGTTTTTAGGAAGTAATTATATAGCTTTAGTCAATGGTTGGCGTAATTGCTTTTAGTTGTAAGTCCACGAAACGACGTGAGTGTTGGTGATATTTATTTAATTATAATTATTGATTTGTAATAAATGTGTTGATTAATTCAGAGAGGTTAAAGAGGACCTCTCCTCTTCTCTATGATTTTGACGTTTTGCAAAAGCTTAACGTCATAAACGAAGTATTCGAAAAAGCAACTTTATATAAATCTTCTATTTAAAGGAGCAATAAAAACGTCAAAAATATTAAACTGAAATCATACAGAGGACATAGCGCAATAGTATTCATTAGGGGAGGCCTATATGCAGTAGTGGACTCCTATAGGCTGATGATAATTATGATCATGATGATGATGATTTTACAGATACTTAACTAGAAAAAACATTACTACATTACAATTTAGCTTAAATTTTATTGAGAGCAAAATATGCATCATTGGGACAGTAAGCTACTCGATTGATAGCTAGAAGAGTTAACCGACTATAATTTAGTAACTTAAGGCTGAAAACACACTTACTCTAGCCAGGCTGCTGCAGCACTTTAAGGCCGGGACAGCAATCAACGTGTTAATTATTCTACGTATATTCGAAAGTCATTGTAAAGTTACCATACATGCCTCTAACAAACTCATTATAACAATGAACTGATCAAAGATAATCTTCGAACAAGATATTTTTTTAAGACTTCGATTAAAATGTCGTATTAACAAGGTGCTGAGTCAACCTGTCATCCTCCACGTTTATATTGATGTTCGTTCTCTCATATTATTTGTAAAGCAATTTGTACTTGAAAATTGAGTAGCAAACCTTTGGAGATATATACCTATGTCCAGCAGTGGACTGCTACAGGTTGAGGATGATGATGTAAATGACTCTTATTTTATAAATGTGAATAAAAGTTTGTGTTTGTGTGTTTAAATGTTTGTTTCCACACAGCTCTGGATAAACTGATTTGGATTAAACATAAATTGTGTATAGTTTGTGACCAGGATTATCACAAAATTTACTTTTTACGATGGTACCACGCGTGCGGAGCCGCGGGCGAAAGCTAGATGATAATATAATTTCTATTTAACTTTTTAAAACAGTTCATACTTTTATTCATTTTATTTTACAAGTTATGTATGTACTCTTTTCGAGGAATATTAAATAAAAATACATGTACATTTTATTTATATAAATATTAGTAATTTTTTTATGACAAGTTAAAAACGAAATACTATAAGCCTAAATCAATTATTTATTGATTTATTAAAATCATGTTTGGATAAGATTAGATAACAAATATAAATCCATCTATCATCTTTTTCACTTTCAACGAAACACGATGTGAATAGACTTTAAACTTTTTAAAGATACGCGTTCAAATGACTGAACAAAACAAACTAACGCTTAATACGCGTTCAAACGCACACTCAAAATAAGAACAAATCTAGTGTTGTTTTTAGTTTGCCGAAATATAAAAAACTACTCTAATTATATCGAATTATCACAACGTACGTGCCGTAGACATGGCGTGAAATCAGAGAAAGCAGTATATCATTGTACCTGCGAGTTCACTATGGCTGCTATGGCTACCCTACAAGCGAAAGTATTTTTGGTATTTTTAGTTTAGTTATGATTAATAAGTTTGTTACTTTACACGATGAATGGATTTGGGTATTTTGGATTTGACATTTGGTATGGAATATGAAAATCATAAATTAATAATGCTGGACATCATAATAGCCCCAAGCTAAGCAAAGTTTGTATCTTGTTTGTACTATGTATAAACTATGAAATAAACTATGGATTCAATAAATAAACTTTTTGCTTTTTCCTTTACTTTATATATATATTATAAATATACACAATTCTTGCATGGAAAACACTCAAACTCGGCGAGAACAAGCCACGAGAACAAGCCAATATTTGTCCCACAGCGGCAATTGAACCAGCAATATTCTGCGTCTCAGGCTGGCCGTCTTCTATTGCACCACAGAGGTCGTCTATTTTCTGATGGTACGTTATAGCCCTTTAACGACTATGCTACTAAACTAAAACTAGTGATTCATATTTTTCAGATATAATTACACTTATTTTTTTCCTGGAACAGACCTTTCAAAGTTTAAATAAAAATATTTTATTACTCTATCTTATTTAAATGATAGTAAAATTGAACAAGATTCTCAGAGGTTTCTCTTTCTTGTCCTCTCGATAAAAAAAACTACATAATTGAAACCTAGCATCATGCAACTGCAAAGAGGTCTAGGACGCGTTATGGCATTCGTGGTTTTGCAGATCTGGTTTTGTTGAAGGTCTTGGGTTTGAGTTCTAGTTGTGTAACAGTAAATTTAAAAGCAGTTACTTAGTGTAGTATTGTCATATTATACTTCTATCCAAAACCACATGCTTAAAATGAATTATAAATCCTATACCAGTCTTAGTTCAGTCCAATAAAAAAAAACACACTAATTCAGCCCCTTCAGTCATGGAGCGCCGTGTATTAGGGGTGAAGAGGTTTAATAGGATCCGCAACACGACGCTGCGATTAAGAACTGGTATAACGAACATAGGCGACATAAGTGCTAGACTGAAGTGGGATTAGGCGGGTTACGTGAGTCGTATACACTCTGATAGATGGGCATCGATCGTCACAAAATGGTCACCAATAGATGTGGGCGAAGACGCCGCGCCGGGGCAGGCCTCGTAAGCGTAGGCGTGACGACATCAATACCTTTAGTGCTTACTGCTGGGAGGCAAGTCTTGGAAGGAGATGGGGGAGACCTTTGCCCAGCAGTGGGACAGCATAGGTTTACTAAATACTAATTTTTGCTTTCACATTGTGTTAATTGCAGAGCTCTTCATGGGAAGTACTGCCAACATGCTTATTTTTACGGTGAAGCAGCATTGCAGTGTTGCTTGTTCTATTATTAAATAATACTTTAAATTATTCAAATAAATAAAACGACCTATAATAATATCGACCTCATCCTTGCCTATGCAAGTCTCGAGGTCAAGAGCTGGCCCATATTAAATATATATATAAGTACCCTAAATCCTGACAAAGTAAGGCCTACCTTCAATTTCCTAAAATTTGAATGAATCTTACAAATCAAAAAGAGTGTTATCATTGAAACGACGTCGAATCGATATCGTGCGAGCGATCACGCGACTCGATCATACCATTCCAACCGTTTAGGAGACAGTGCCTATAAGCCTCCTGTCAAAAAATTTATCAGGATAATTAGTGAAGAGCCTAGACTTTATTAGCCTATTAGCCTAGATCGTATTTTCATGACAAATCAATTCCTAGAACTTCGTAATTCGAATTCATAGAACGCAAAGTTGGCGAAATTGAAAGACTAACAACCTGCGCATATTGGAGGACAAACGTCAGCTATTAGACACTACGACAAGCTGCGGGGGACAATTTTCATACATTTTGTTCAAAGCTCCGCACACACGGCGATAATCGCGACAGCAAGATATGACAGACGCTCGCGACTAAGCGCGACGACAAAGAGTCGTGTTTACGAGGTCTGTAATAAGAGTTTTTTGTCGCTTCTAATAACAGGGTCCAGGGTTTTAGTTCCATTTTAGTTTTATTGCATCGTCACCACGCAAATCTCGTAAGACCTAAAATTAAACAAAACAAAAAGTAAAGTACAATTTGAATTTATATAATAAATCAAATCAAATCATTTTTTACATATTTTTATGAGTATTTTTATTAATACAAATAGTGCATTTCGAGATATATCATATAACTTTTAATAGCTTAAAAAAAACTTAATTATTTAAACCAAAACCAGAGAAACAGTTTTACCAACAAAGTTCCCACGGTCATGCTTAGAAGAAGTTTATGTCAATAGACTTTGACACACGGGAAATGAAACTCGCAAATGACGTTTACGCGCGGGTGGGCTAGTTCTTATCTAAGATTGTTACGTGAGTAATTTTTTAACACCGAGATGACCGAATGACAATAAGATGAACAAAATGGGACTTTCCAAATCTTCCAAAATACAATGCTGTTTTAGAACCACGATGAAGCTTAATTTTTGCGCATTTTTCGGCTCGTTTTTAACTAAGATTCTTACTTGAATATTTTTTTTCGACCTAGGTAATCCAATGGCAATACTTTAACAAAACGGTCCTCAATCGTTTAGAATACAACGTACAAAATATGCAATTTCAGTGTCACGAAGAAACTTTCACAGCTTATGAACTGTGCACAACACGAGAAAGCTCACTTTGTTCACTTTTGAACGCCGAAGCCTGTTTTGACTAATATAAACATTAAACATCCTTATCTAACCAACAAACGTAACGTTTGTAAGAACTTTTCTTGACCTTTTAATAAGTAGGTATATCAATACATTTTTGGTACAGTCTCTTGCAATGAGATGTTTATATTTTAGGATCGTATCGCTGTAAAGTATAATCATTCAACGAGTACGATGTCAAGCTAGCAAACGCTTTCTAGTTTCATAGATAAAGTTCATAGTTTATTATTCATTTATCTCCAGCATACACAGATACACAATGTTAAGCTTGATTTCTTCAAAAGTTAAGTAGGTTACTTATTGTATTATAAATCTAGATAATAAGACCATATTTGTAAGTTTGCTCATAAAAACTGATGCTGCTGTACAACATTGCCATAAGGTAAACAATAATTATATGAACTTATTTGATTGATTGACTATTTGAGCCATAATTATGTCAAAAAATACATTTAACAAACACACAGGTAGTAGTGGTATTATTAGGGGAGGCTTACACCCAGCAGTGGACTTTTAATATGATAGTCATAACAAATTGAGCTGAAATCTTGCTTAAAGATAGATAGATAGATAATTATTTATTCATTTATTTATTTCTCAAGCAATAAAACATTGTGTTGCATTTTTTTGCACAAGATGGAACAGAGAATAGGCGAACTTAATGCTAAGTAGCATTTTTTCCAGATAACCTTTTTCTAAAGTGGAGATAGAGAAGATAGCACATATTTAGTTCTAGACAATTTATAGTAATTAGTACAATAACAAATTATAGGCTACTATTCAAATGGATATCATTTGAGCGAAGCCACGGGTGGACATTGTATTTGTATTAACAGTTATGGCAGTTTTATGGATTTTATCAGAAATGAGAATATCCTCCTTTTTAGAAGTCGAATAATAAATGATTTTAATATACCTATGATAATAGGATTATTAAGTGGCTATAGTTTTTTGTGACCGGATGTAACAAGAAACAGACTATTGCCACCAGCATGAGTTTGCTTGACAGCGTAATTGTGATTCGTTTGAAAAAAAAAAGCTATAAAACGGCGGTAAATTTTCAATCTTTGGGGTCTAGCCTAAGACCTATCATTATTCTAGATCGGACAGAAGTTTCCAAGCAAAATACGCTATTATTAATATTTTAATTACCATCTTAATCCTAAACATATCCTATCTAATAATATAAATGCGCAATTGAGTTTGTTACTATGAAATTTCGTTGTTAGGGGTACAGAACATTACGTACCCTTTCCATCCAGAAAAAAAGTACTGTTCCCAAGGGCATCAAGCAAAATATTTGTCAAAATTTACAGCAGGCAAAAACTTGTTGTTTGTAGATATATTAATCAGAATTGATCTTTGCGTTCTCGGCAGATATTCATTTCAATACCTATCAATAATTTCATTGACTTCATTAAAACCTTGTCCTGAACTGAATTTTTAAACAATTTTTCAGTGTTTTAGCTGGCTTTTACGATAGTGTTACTCATCGTTTCTAATACCCTCAACAAGACCAGCTAATTCCGTTCACTGCTGGACATATGCCTCCCCTTTAAGAAGGGAGGTTAATATGCCCTTAAGCCCCACGCTGGACATATGGGTTGGGGATTGCAAGTCGTTGGCGGTCAGAAAATTTAGCTGTGCCGGTATTAGGTTGAGCTATGCCGCGATCAGCCAGTCGCCAAAGCCCTGTTTGTTACACAGCAGTGTGCACCACGGGCAGATGTGGCTGGCTTGGATTTCAAAGATTTAGGTTGCAACCAGTTTTCAGAAACTAATTTTATATTATGTTTAGAGATTTTTTCATTTCACCAAAACAGTAAGTGAATACCATAGACCAACTAGCAATATGGTTTCAAAATTGACTCTGTGTGCATCGACTTTTTCTTGGACACTATCATTTAGTACGCTCTCCAAAGTATGTAATTAGGTGTTTATCTAGGCGTAATTAAAATTTTAATAATATATTTTTTATCTATTCTTTTATCTTTTGAAAGTATAGCTTTCTTTGTTTATAAAATAATGCCATATTGTTTTCTTTAGCTACTGTTTGCTCTTTTGTTTTTGATAATATTTTTGTATATAAGAATTTCTGAAGTCAATCTTCTGAATTTAATTAAATTGAATATTTTAATTAATTTTAACTTTGATGATATTTTTAGCATATCATCTCAGTTTTAGCAACTTTCCGCTCAGTTAGTATTTGTATGAGTGACCGTTAACAGTCAAGGTTATAAGCTCTTGCCGATACTTTGGAAGGCACTACAAGATGTTTATCATGGCTGTTGGTGCGCCCCTTTGAGTGGCCTATAAATTTTGACACCAAAGTTAGCCACTAGAAGACACGAAGCAGTAACTAAAGTACGTACCTGAAACTCTTTCAGCCAGCATCCAGTACTTATTTATAATAGTTGTCCAGTTACTATCTGAGTAGTAATCGTCAATCGCAATTTTCACAAAACCCGACATTTTGAGTTCTTATCACAGAGCACTGAGTTACACTATCACTTGATAACACTTCACTTAGTTCGAAGTCAGTCAATAAGTGGGTTCGCTATCGGATTGTCACCTGCAACAAAAGAAAATAAATTTAGTTCACGTTTAAACCATCCTATGTGAACTTGAAAAACAAAATCATAAATACAAAATGAGAACAAAGTTTTGTTTATGGCATGCGTAGAAAAAGTTAACAATAAGTATTTCGATCATATTCACATAAAAAAGCGGGTTATTAAATTATTTGAAAAACTAACAGCTATTTATTTTATTGATGCGGGGAAAATAGTTTGCATTACATCATACATAAGGTAGGTACCTACGCTAAAAATATAAAAGCAGTAAAAAGTAATTAGACCGAGTAAGTATGTATGTAAATGCATAAACCCGATTTTGTCAGAAACGTGGCTATAAGCGTGACAAAAGTAAAAGCTAAGTATTAAAATATATTTAAAAAAATATTAAACGGATGGTGAATAAAATAATTTAGCAGTGGGTTTCATAAAACACTAGATTTAAAAATTGAAGTAAAACTAATAAAATAAAATAACAATTGATTACTATAGTTTTTTTAAATTTTCTTTTGTGCACTGAAATTTTAAGTAGTCGATACTATTCGGTTATACTTATTAATGTAATTAAAATTCAAAATATTTTTTATTTTAAAAATCATTTTTTTTAAATTTCATTTTGTGATCTGTTATTTTAGGTACCTACTAGTTGATACTATTTGGTTATAATTATTAATATAAACCTTTTAAAAAATAAAAATTATTTTTTATTTTATTTTATTATTTTCCAAGAGTCATCTATTATGTATTATAATTATTATCATACCAATAAATCCAGTGTCCTCATTTTCCCACAAAACAGCAATAAAAATATCACAAACTAATCACCATCGCATTTCATCTCATCGGATGAAAGCGAGAATCTGACTGAGCTTCGAAAGTGCGCCCGCGCACAGTTCCCAGCCGCAATTGAATTGCGCGCGCTCGCTCCACCAATCAAAAGCCTTGCTTCTCCCACGAAAGTACAAGGTCATAACTAGATATAACACACAGTTGACTTTGGACTTTAATCGCTGTAAATAGAGCTGGGTTTTCCGTAAATATTTTTACTATAGTAGAAATTGCAATTGTTTTTCAGTAGCCTTTATTTTTTTTATTTATTTAATGGTGTTGTTATTGTGGGTCTTCCCCGTGATTAGCTTCCAATTTACGTACATTGATGTATTATTAAATTTTCAATAAAATATTACATTTTAATGATAGGTTCTCAAATGGTTAAAACAAATGATGATGACAAAGTCACACAGACAGCTGACGACTCTGCAGCGCAGTCCGTCTGTACCGCAGAAGGTTCCGTGTTCGATTCCCGCCGCGAGGCAAATTTTTGTATGATCTAGAACTATTGTTCTGGGGTCTGGGTGTTTTCTATTTAAAATATAGTGTATACACGGTGAGTTTGGATCATTTGGCCATTCCGAAAGGGGGTGATTCAGTATTGTTGTCACAAGTTGTAAGAAAGCTACAATATTTGAATAGTCTTTGAATTCATGTTGTTGGCCTGTGCGAGTATATTTACCCCTTTTCAGTATAAAATACAAATTCTAACTCACCTAGGTAGTCTATGTAGTATTAGGTGCTTACCTATGAAATTAGCGTTTTGTATGGAGAATTTTGAGAAAATCGTTTTCTCCATACATACGGTTTTGTATTTTTTTCTGGAACTACTAATCCTATTCTCCTAAAATTTTGTGTGTATGATTGGACAACATTGTGAAAAGTATGCGTAGTCTTATTTAAACAAGAAAACTAACACATAAAAAAATACGACGAATTTAAGCATTGAAAGTGACAACACGTGAAATGAACTGTTTTTAAGTTTAATTTTTTGCGGATGAACTTCCTCAAAAATAGTATTTTATTAAATTTTCAATTATTGCAATAATGTTACGTTCAGAAAATAAATTAATTTTGTATATGACTGTTGAATGAAATACAATATGTGCAAAATGAAATAGAGAGAAAAACGCCAATTTCATAGGTAAGGACCTAATATATCAATCATGTCATGTGGTTTCTAAAACAGCATTCTTCTCTATATCTTGGAACATACAACATTATTGCATTAGATATAATATCGCAAGAACTGACAAAATTCAAATTGTAAAAAAAAAAATGTAACTTTCGTGTACATGGTGGGGCCAAAATTTCACCTCATTAAGGGCAGCCACCTTTTCTTATGTAGTTAAAAGGTTTTGTTCTTAGGAAACTATCTATAGGTTTATTTTGAAGAAAAAACAATTGGCATTTTCAGAATTTTGAAAAAATGTAGTCAACCTAGAAAATGACATTTGCAACACAAGTTGGTCTCAATCGACTCTATTTCTCAACAGGAGCACTTTTCAAAAGTAACTTACCAAATCAAATCGTAAGATTTCGCGAAAATAAAAAAGTTTTCCATATAATTTATATGAAACGTGATTACACCATCATTAGTGCCATACTACAAGCTGTGCGTAGCTTGGGGCTACATGATGCTGTGTGATAATATCCATCGTTATTCATTTTTAGACATTACTTATTTAACATAATACCCAACAGTCACAACACAGCTTTGACCCTGAACTAGGATTCTCTCCCTCCCATGGATATTAAGAACGATGAGGATATTAAGAACAAACATGCCCTGCAGCGGGAATCGAACCCCATGCTGAATTGAACTTCTTGTGTTTTAATATGTTCTTGACGACCTCTGTGGTGCAGTGGGCGAAGGCCTGCCTGGGACGCAGTAGGTTGGGGGTTCAATTAACGCCGCGAGACAAATGTTTGTATGTTCTACAAATATTTGTCTCGAGTCTGAGTGTTTTCTACAAAAGGACATAAGTAGTAGGTATATCAGTCATATGTTTCCCTTATTACAAGCTCTGTTTATTTTGGGGCTACATGATGCTGTGTGATAGTGTCTAGCATTATTTATTTAAATCCACGGATTGTAGCAAGTAGGTAGATTGCCAAGAAATTTTCAAATCGCATAATATCAAGAATCTTTAAATTATCTTACTTACTCTTCTACAATCTAAAAATAAAACGTCGATTCAGCTACTTTACGATTACCTATAGCTAACTGACGTGTAAATGCGCGGCTGAATGCGACACACAAGCCTGACACTGGCACAGCTAAATTCCCTAACCGACGAGCGTGGGGATTATGGACTTTGCCCTCTTATAGTCTGGTGGTCAAAATTATTCAAATTTATTTTTAACCCCCGACGCAAAAACGACAGGGTGCTATAAATTTGACGTGTATGTGTGTGTGTACGTGTATGTGTATGTGTATGTGTGTGTGTGTGTGTGTGTGTGTGTGTGTGTGTGTGTGTGTGTATGTCTGTCCCATCTTAGCTCTTGAACGGGTGACCAGATTTGATTTAGTTTTTTTTTTGTTTTTATTATAGAGGAGACGTATGTCCAGCAATGGAACAAGGTGTATTTGTTGTTGTTGTCGAAGTTAGGAGGTGCACAATAATAATAATATAACATACAACGGCCGCAAATACCTTTATAAGAAGTATTTTGATAAAATATTTATCGTTAAGCAACGTAGTACACTTGAAAGGTGCTCGCTGTGCACGAGATTGGTATTCCGCAACATATCTTCGGACCTTCGACGGCCTTGCAATCATTTTACACGTTAGTGAGAGTGAACTGAGCTGAGCTACTGCGCGTTAGGTTATTTTAACTTCTGTTGCTATTTATAATAAAAATGATTACGGAGAATATTTTTTGTAAGTTATAATTTTTTTAAAATAATCGTTTTCTTTATCATTGCAATATAAAATGTATTTATGTTCTGACTATGTAATAGTTATAATGATTATATTTTAATTTTACTAGCCCGCTATACAGATTGGCCCTAGTACGATATTTGATAAATATGTTTTTGGATATTAATTATGTATTTGTAATAAGAAATAGTACATAATAATTAAAAAAACTCAAAAAACACTAAAAAAAGTTTGTGTAGCAAAAACTCTTTAGTTTAGAATGTAAAATATTTCAAAAACTATCTCAATGTGATCTCAACATTCCTTCACCGTGTGCTTGAGTAAAACTAGTTTACCAAAGCTCTAATAGAGGGCGTTAGTGGTCACTTTCACCACCTATGAACTTGAGCCACTTCTTTTCACAGTCAATGTCGTTTATCTGTTTGTTAGTTACATTATGAAGTAAGATATAAATTGGTTTTTGACATAGATGAAAGTAATATTAATAAAGTTCGATACGTATTTAATATTTTGATATTTTAACATTTAATATACACAAAGTTTCTTGTATAACATACCAGCTTTCGCCCGCAGCTTCTCTGGCGCGGCAACCGGATTAAAAGTAGCCCTTATGATAATACAAGTTACAAACTACATATGTAATTTCTAAGTACCATCAAAATCTGTCCGGTAGTTTTTTACGTAGAAGAGTAACAAACATCTGGATAGATGTCCATTGTCCATCCTTACAAACTTTTACATTTAGTGTCGAAACATTCTATGCTGAAGTTACGCGACCGAAATGATTACGCCTGCAATGCTATTTGAATTACAGATGACACATTATGCTGAAATTACGTTGCGTTATGGCGTACAGACAAACTTGCCAAAATCAGCTGCGGAACCTACGTCGCAAAATTACGGCTATAGTGGGTTTAGACCCTTAAAATATTAGTGGGATTAAACAGCCCAAAATATCTTCCTCGCTAATTTTTGTCTGCTTTGATATAATTTTTTAAATAAATTATAATCGGTTGACGATATTAGAAAGACCGTGGGTGGCACCTGGACTTGCGCAGGATCAAGGCAAGTGGCATAATCAAAAGAAGGCCTCTGCCCAGCGGTGGGTCGAAAACAACAGTTATTGATGATGTCGTATTTTCAGCAACAAAACGAATATAATACTCTATGTATTACATTAGTTTTAGATCCTGCACTAGTCCAGGTGTAACAAAACATATCATTTTCAATTTTATTAGAAAATATTAATAACTGAAGTACTGCCACCATGCCTATTTCTGCCGTGAAGCAGCTGTGCTGTGTTTCAGTTTAAAGGGTGTGGGTGCTGATAAAATTACAGGCACAAGGCACAAGAGGCTTATCATATTCATGCCTCAAGTTGATGGATGCCGGGCTTTTCAACGTGGAGCACGTTCCAACAAAACGTGATCTACGATGCAATGATTTATGATAGGTAATGGTTACCATTTAACATCAGGTGGACCATGTGCTTGTTCCATCTTCAAGTCCATCCAAAGGTTGTCTGGAAGAGATCGCTCTAAGTGATAAGACCGCCCATTGTACTTTCATTATTGTTATTGTTTATAGTTATATTTGTCTATGTTGGTGTGAGTACAATAAAGAGTTTTCTATCTATCTATCAATCTACCATAAAAAAATGGGAAATTTAGTTACTGTAAATACCTGCTAACTATATTATGTTTAAGATTTAGGTCCCTTAATTAATTAATATTTAATTAATTAATATTTTTACTAGATCTGTTATACAAAATACAAAAAACCTTCAACCAACCTCAATTTGCTTCAAATTTTTACTATACACATTCATGTCATTGCCACTAAATAAAACAAACATTACGAAACTAACTTAAATCTTAAGCACACGATGTTTTTAACGTTTTCAAAGAAAACTCGTCAAATTTTTGACATTGACCTACTGGTGCCATTATTGACTCTTTGACCATTTCCTAAGAATTAGGAAAGTTGACCTTTGGATCATGAAGATGCGTTGTGAGTAGATACCGTGAGATTCCTTGGCGATTGTTATTGCAACATGTCTTCGGAATATTTTGACTTGCCCATGGCCGCATACTTGGTTGACTTGGTTTAAACTTTAGAATAAAAAGAACTTATGGAAAATACCATTTATCTAAAATGCATTAATTCACAATCGATTAGATTAATTTATATTTTTCCTGTCCTGCGGCAGGTACGCCGTTGTGTTTTCAGCGCTCAAAGCGTAAAAAAGTGTGTGTGTATGTACTCACATGAGTATATTTGTCTACTTACTTTTTTTTAATTTAATATGGGCCAGCTCTTGGCCTCGAGGCCTATCTCCTGGGAAGCTCGCACCATCATCAACCTCATCCTTGTCCGAGCAAGCCTCGAGGTCACGAGCTTGCCCTTATAATATTAAAAAGGGACAGGTTGTTTGTCCTAAAATATAAATGTTTTTCAAATTCAAAATACTGGTTAGATTAGAAGTCTGAAGATTTCATAACTTTTAGTTTCAAAAGCTCGATGTTTCAAATGCCACAACATTGTTAACAATGTTATCATACCTAACATTTACACATAATAAGCCTCTACAACTAGGAGTCTAGCCAATCAGTCAGTCAGTCAAACTTTGATTCTTATTATTATCCTTGAAAGGAAAGGCATTGTTTAACAGACAAAACCTAGATTTGGATGTCAATCACACTAAAATAAACGTGAAAGTTTGTTTAAATATTAATCCCCACTCCGTAACGGCGTCGTAACGGCTGAATGGATTTGGCATGAATGACTGCATTAACTCGTAGTCTACTTTTTATCCGGGTACAACGCGAGCGAAGCCGTGGGCCAAAGGTACTATGAAGTTAAAATGGATCCATTAATTCTACGTTACCTAATAATAAATTTATAACCTGAGTAAGTAAACGAGATCTTACAAAAATGTTGAATCAGATTTCAACAAAGTAATTGTATAAATTATGAAACTCAAAATAACTAAACTTTTGTATCAGTAGGTACCTGTGTAATCCGTAGGTAATAAATCTTTTTGTAATTTATTTAATTGTCTACATTTTTCTGTATTCGAAGTTCGATAATACCTACGTAAAAAGTAGAATTTATTTTACTTTTTATTTTAAAAGTTATAGATCTATTAGACGTGGCTGACAATATGCTGAGACCCCAACCTCTTAATAGAACCTATTTGTGGTTGGTAGAAAATACTTATGGTATTAAGAACGTCTTTTGTAACATTATAAGTATATACAGTAAAGTATACAAACAAACCAAAAAACATCTGACTGGGTTGCGTTTTAAATAATTTATTATGTGGCCAACTTTGCCTAATAAGTTGACTAATAACTTATGACTATTGCCTAGATTCTAGACAGTCTAGACTAGACGACACAGAACCTATTGCAGTCATACCCTGAAAATAATTGCTGGTTAGATTTAGATGTTGACGAAATTGACCTTAGATCTTGTATTGCCAATTATTATTATAGCTTGTCATGTGGTGAAACACAAATATTATTTCAGTTTATATATATTACTACCTGACCCGCTCGTGGCTTCGTTTGCGTTTCGGTTTATGCGTTTATACGGTACGTTTCGGTAAATATTTCCCTGAATTAGGGTTTTATTATTTGTGCTGAATTTCATGTCTTTTTCACAATATATTGAATACCTAATATATAATCTAAAGATTTCATTGGATTTATCTGCTGTGTCAAGGCAAGAAAACCTTCTTATCATATATTAATGTCTAGGGCTTATGACTATTTGGTACTTATTTTTTTGTCCAATTGCTACATTAGCAGGCGGCACACACGTATCGAGCTTGGCTACAATCAGCTATATTCGGTGGGTACAAGTCCCTGCTTTTGTTATGGAAATGAATATGGAACAAGCCCATGACCCCCTATGTTAAATGGTACCTATCACAAGGAATTGCCTCGTTGGTCATACGTGTTTGGAACGTACCCTACGACGCAACACCTGGCGTACATCAACTTGACTCATGAAGGTGCCTCTTATGCTTGTAATTTCAGGAGCACCCACATTCTTAAAACCAAAACGTAGTAATACTGTTTCACGGCAGAACTAGGTATGGTCTAAAGAATGGCGCAGAAAGTAGAGTCAGAAGGAGTAATTCCAAAGAAAGCACCTGGACACCCAGGGGTATTAATAATAACCCTTATTGCACATCTTCATGACTTTTTCCCCATGATATCTTTAGATTTTGATCAGTATGCAAATCTATTGAGGATACCTTAACGGGGTAGTCAGAGGCAAGTCCAAACATTACATTCGATACATGCCCACTTTTTGCAAGCAGCTAGCATTCCACGTGACAGGTTGCAAGCCCATCGCCGCTTTTTATTGGAACACTAACCTAGCACATACCTTTCAAACTTTTTTAATTCGAGGACATGCCGGTTTCCTCACGATACTTTCCTTCACCGTTTCGAGCTCGTGGTAATGCGCACATAAATTTTTCGCAACGAAAAATCCATTGGTGCACGCCTGGGATCCGAACCCACGACCTCCAGATCTTAAGTCGGGGTACATCCCACTAGGTCACCACGGTCATAACCCTTAAATGTATATTAGACAACCTATTGTTTCAGATTTTATATTCTAACGTAGTTTTTTATTACGCAGACATGCCGACAGATTTGGACGACATTTCGTCCAGAAACCTTGGCCTGAACCAAAACATTTTTTGACCCTAAACAACACTAACAAAGCCGCGAAGGAAGCTCTAATTTATTCTGATTTGTAATGCGGTGATTTTCTTTATGTTAATAAGTTGCAGAATTTTAATAAATATTTTAAGCAAATAAAAAAAAACAAGACAGGTCAAGCCATTTTGTAAAATTATATGGCGAAATTGTGTTAAAAGCAACAGCTTAATTGTCGAGATTGTAGTTGGAGCGACGCGACGGTTGCAAATTGCAACACATTATAAATGCACGAATCCACGTGCATATTAGCAAATTAATCGGATCCAAGTAAATGCAAGAGGATTACCATTGCGACATGAAAAGGTTTGTGATGTTTCTACCGAAGTATAGTTTCCAAAGCACAATGGATGGGCAAAAATAAGAAAAACATGTAGAAGTGCTCCATATAAGCAGCGATGGCTTTGCAACTAGTCACGTGAAAAAAATGCTAACTTCTTGCAAAAAGTGGGCATGTATCGAATATATTGCTTGGTTTTTATATAAAAAAAAACATTTAAAGTGTACATTATGATTCCTAATATTATCATTATCAGCCTGGATTGTCCCACTGCACTGCAGGACTTCCTAATTTGTCTTTTCCATGTCCAGCCATGTCAGAGGTATCGGGTATTTCAGAAGCTCTGACACCACAAATACAAAAATGGTCACTAGCTCTCGAATATAGAAAATGTGAAAGGGACAGCGCATAGTGCATAATTCTGACCTAAATGTTAAATAGGGCATGAAATTGCAATTTGTTCTCATTACATTAGGCTGGTATCTAATCCTTTATCACGTGAAGCTAGTCTGATATATATTTATGTGCGATGTATAACGAAAATAAAGCAGGAATTTATATTTTTTTTGTACCTTTATACAATGTATATTTTTTGTTTATCTAATAATCATGAAATATTATGTTATTAAAAAAAAAAACTACATAAGTCACTTTATTTACCTATTTTTTTAATAAATTGCAGAGGCAACATTTTTCTTAGCAGAAGACTATTATGTCGCAAAAATACGTCGAAATATTTATTAAATTATTTAAAATGATTAATTAATCTTTTCTGCTACATAAATCAAACTGCGTTTGAACTTAACTAATAGATTTCGGAATTAATTACACAAATGAATTTTGAAAGTTTTAAGCTATTTTCTAGACTCTTTATATTTCGTTAATTAAAGTTTCATCATGGAAGATGCGTTCTCACAAAATGCAGATAGCATGTTCGGTCTACTTTCGAAGCTGTTGAAATAGGCTCATTTCAGCATTGAATGTCCTAATGATTATTGCCTCTTTTAGTTCGTTGTTTTGGCAAACTCTTTTGGAATTTTAGGACCCCTAAGGCCTCTAAAATATCTATGATGAGTTATGTGAAAATGGTTTTAGAAATGGATATCAAAATGTATTTTTCAAAACCAATTTAAAAAACTAATTTACTGCAGGACATAGGTCTCACACAATGAGTGTCATTGCGGATAGGGGATCCTCAAAGCCAGGATAGGGCGGAGGATGCCCGCTCGACGCATCGAGCTTCTACAAAGATAAGTTAGTTGTTAAGTTATAAATAAATAATTAATTTTAATAAGCGTCTGTAATGAAAAAGTCACCGTACATAACAATGAATTAAAGACTAATTTTCATTTGCGTCTTCGATCACTTGGTATCTGTACATCATTGATCATAATATTATTCCTGAGCTGAGGAAGGGCGCAATAGCATTCATTAGGGAGGCCTATGTTCAGCTGTGGACTGCTATGGGTTGCTGAAACTACCGAGCATGCCGTTTAGTAGTATCTGCGTTAAATTTCAGATTTGACCACTTTGAAGCTCAGCAGAACCGAAATCGACCTAAATACCAGCTGGATAAACTGACACTCTTCATACCCAGCGTATGGGCCATTACAATTGTCTTAATTATTTTATTATTAGATTTAAATAATAAATAATACAAGACACTATCACATAACATCATACAGTCCCATATTTAGCAGAGCTTCTATTATGAGAATCACATAACTGATATACAACTTATTTTTTTTAAAACACTCAAATTCGAGACAAATGTTTGCAGTTACAGTTACAATTATTTGTCTCTGGTTCGACCACTCTATAGGAGGTTAGGTCTATAGGCCAGAAGTGGACTGATATACGCTAGTGGTAGTGAATAAATGTTTTTTTTTATCCATAGAGTGACAGAGACTTATCCCCCGCAGTGAGATATTCATGGCTGAAAATTAATAAAAGCGTAATAAAATCTTATCATAGTCTAGTCGCGTTGGAACCTCTCGTATGTTGTTTTATTGGCCGACCCATACACCGTTACGAGTGATGCAACTTAGCCTTCCAACCACTATACGGTCACTGTCATTGAGCCCGTTCTGTTCAGTTATTGCACTTTTACAAGCATTATGTCTGAATTAACTAGCATAGCTAAGTGAAAGTGTTAAAGCTGGTAGTAAACCGATCTCAAATTTGACTGGAATCATAAAAAAAAAATGTAATTTTTCGATTTAT
The DNA here is from genome assembly GCA_951804965.1 of Horisme vitalbata. Classification (NCBI taxonomy): domain Eukaryota; kingdom Metazoa; phylum Arthropoda; class Insecta; order Lepidoptera; family Geometridae; genus Horisme; species Horisme vitalbata. Next base: position 16,922,609 of record OX638092.1, on the reverse strand, counting down.
ATTAACGACCTATTATTTTTATCTTTAGTATGTTTTATGAATTTTTCTGTGTCTCATTTATTTGTTTTTAAAGTAAGCTTATGTTTACTACTATTTCATTTATCAAATTTGTAGCACTTCTAATCTCCACACTACACAAAGGTTGTCGGGAAGATAATTCCGTTTTATTTGGTGCTTAAATAAATGTCTCTATCTGAGGCGAAATGGATAAAGTGGGCTTTCGTGGGTGCTTATCAGTCATGTGGGTTTATTACAAGCTTTGCTGACTTTTGGACTACATGATGCTGTGTGATAGTGTTATTATTATTATTGAAAAGCATCATTTAAGAGCCGTGGTGGCCTAGTGGGATGTACCCCGACTTAAGATCTGGAGGTCACGACCTCGGTTCGAATCCTAGCCGTGCACCAATGAATTTTTCGTTTCGAAAAATTTATGTGCGCATTAACACGAGCTCGAAACGGTGAAGGAAAGTATCGTGAGGAAACCGGCATGCCCTCGAATTAAAAAAGTTCGAAAGGTATGTGCTAGGTTAGTGTTCCAATAAAAAGCGGCGATGGGCTTGCAACCTGTCACGTGGAATGCTAGCTGCTTGCAAAAAGTGGGCATGTATCGAATGTAATGTTTGGACTTACCTCTGACTACCCCGTTAAGGTATCCTAATAGATTTGCGTACTGAGCAATATCTGGGAAAAAGTCGTGTAGATGTTTGTTTTGTATGTTTGTTTTTATCATTTAAATAACCATAGAGATTGCACCTATTGTTGAGTTAGCTTCTAATATTTTTTGTACGAGGAAAATCTACAGTTTTTTGTCCAAAAAGGATGCATCAAAAAATTTAGATACAAATTATTATCTGCAGTTTTTAGTCTATTATTTTGCTAATTCTAAGAAACAAATTTTTTGACTTTGAGCATGGTATGATTGGCCTTAATTATAGTAGGGGTAACCACTGACCAGCGCAATTAAATTGTGGTTTGAGCTAAAACACAGTACATAGTTTCAAACAGTTTACACCTACAGTCTACGTATACTTTGACTGGCCCGCGGCTGCGCTCGGTCTTCTAACCCCTAACATGGATGCGAAATTTCAAAATGATCGGATTATAGATAAGGCGTGAAATCATAAAAAATAAACAATATAGTATTATTATGGTATAGTAAATATACCATACTACCTTAATATACTGGATGCGTCGAGCTCAGAACAGGGCGCAATGACGGTCATTAGGAGGCCAATGTCCAGCAGTGGACTGCTATAGGCTGATGATGATGATGATGATAGTAAAAATAAAGTATAGCTCATTATAGTATAGTATACTGAGCAGAGTATTGCATAAAACACTGCGTCTTTTTCTTTCTTCCTTCTTCGTATGACCGCCCGAAGGCCTCTAAAAAAGCCAGTACTTTAAGTGCTTTCTGGAGCACGGACGAGTTCAAATATAAATTCAAATAAACGGTCACCCATCAAAGTAGTGATTTGCAAGGAGTGTTACTTAACCAAGGTGATCTACTATTAAACACCGAGGGAAGGCACTCCACGAGCGCTTGACGTTCTGCAGTGTTCATGCTATACGTCCTTTGAGGAAATGCGTATGATCGCGTGGTACTGGGCATTGGGCATCGCCGCCCATAGTTGTGCAACAGCCAGTCACGCAAGCGCAGGATGTTGCACCAAGGCCGAGCGAAAACAGCAGTTCCACACGGAAATCTAGGTAGCTGGTGGATCTTGGTTCTTTCTATGAAACCTCATTGCATGATAAGTTTGACCAAAATGTGTTGGATCTAGTTCTGTTTTGGAAAGTCAAAGTCAAAGCAGGTTTTAAATTTTTGAAAGGGTCAACAATACGCATGTACTTCATCTCTGTGTTACAGGCTACGGGAACCGCTTATCATCAGGTGGACCATATGCCTGTTTGCTAATTTAGTAGTATAAAAAAATGTATAATCTATTGCTTGAAGTACGTCAAACTTATTGTATAAACGTATTCTACCCGAGAAAATTATGCAATTATTATATCACATCATATTGACATCTTGTATTGTACCATTATTACATGCAATAAATTTAATTTATTTAATTTGACTGAAAGTTTTGAATTTACTGGTTCGGTAGTCAATATTTAGCGAATTCTGCAAAAGCTTCTCCGGAACTGGGTTACCATAGTTGCATACCCATGTGTAGTACACAAGAGAGAGTCCTGGTGTAGGATCGAGACTATGTTGTATGTGTGTGATGTGATATTGTTCATCTTTACCGACAGCGTTCTACTTATCTAGAATCATCTTAAATTGTGAAAGCATACTTTTTTTATAATTTTCAGTATAGTCATTAAACTTATTAAATGCAACTTTCTATTCCAACGTTATTGATGAAACTTTGGGAAAACACAAAAAGCTAAAAAGTGAAAATTGCTCGTTAAACTATTAACGCCTTGAGTGCTGAAAAGTGAATTGAAGTGGTGAGAGTCTTTGTAAAATTCACTTGAGGTCGAATAAAAATACTTTGAAATGTAGGTTATTATAACTTAAAGCTGTATCAGTTTTGATACGTTGGCCAGTGAACTTATGTTGAAACACATTCGACCTTTAAATATTCAAAATAGCTGAGCAATAAATTTTCAAACAAATTTACTCGCCAATTCATTGTCAAGGAAGTTATGTTAAATATTATGTAAAGATATAAAAACATTATTTTTACATAACTTTTGAACTTGACATTGGCAATTGAATTGTCTGCAAAATTTCAAAACATATGAATATTTAATTCGTACTAATAAGGAGACATCGTTATCAAGTGACAAGTTAAATTTTGCTGTCAAAAGTTTTTACGCGTAATATGTTTTTATACAAAGAAAAATTATATGTGTAGTATATCAATCATGTGGTTCCCATAATACAAATTCCGCTTAGTTTGGGGCTACATGATGTGATTACGTCCCGCATTTTTTTTATTTATTACTACTAGGTACTGAATTATTATGTTTACATAGGATCACTTTTTTAAATTTTAACGACGGTTGTGTCATTTTTGTTTTATTTTATTTTTTTGTGTTCTTCTGTTGTGTAAAATTAGTGAAGTTTTAACCAATCTACGTTAGCAATACACAAATGTAGTAAAAGAAAATAAAAGTTAATTTGGACTGGAATTCTCAGATTCTTCTTCTTCGTAAGAGCTAGTGACCAACTCTGGTGTCGGAGTTTTTAGGTCTCCCGAAGGCCTCCAACATGGCTTAACAACTGAAAAGTCGGAACCAACATCTTAACGTGCCTTCCGAAGCACGGAAGCGCTCAAATCTAAATGACACTAAACGGTCACCTATCCAAGTAATGACCGGGCGGAGTGTTGCTTAACCAAGAATAGGGCCCTACTGAAAACTGGACGACATAACGACTGGACAGCATACAACGATGATTATGAACAATATAGGTACGAATTATTGTGGAAATTATATTATCCCAGGTGACATTAAATAAAAAAATGAATTAAAATTACATAAAAATAATTGACAAGAGTAAGTTGTTGGAATTTGTTAATGACTGTAAAACAAGTCAATCAACAAGATTTGTAAAAAAAACAATATTTATTAACAATTTTAACTTTTTTAGAATTTTGATATAATTTAAGGGTTTCTCTCAAACTATAAGAATACGTTATGCGCATTATTCAGTCTTTTGCAATCGACATAGACCTTGCTTCTTAGGGCCAACGCCAACGGCCTGATGAATGTATGGAAAATTTGACAGCCATTATTTCAACACATCTCGTCTTTAACGTCAGTTAGAAAATTAATTTTTAAATTTATCTTGTTTTATTAATAATTTTTTATTGGTATTTATACCGTTAAGTACCTGCTTATAACTAAATAACTAATAACAGGCCAACACAGACAGTGATGTCGATTCTGTGGTGCATTTTCCTAAACTAAACTTAATTTGACATTCCTAAGAGTGCTACTATCCCTTTCTTTTAGGTGTAAATGACAAGGATAGCTATAACTTTAACGCTGTCAAATTTAGTTAAGTTTAGAAAAGTGAACATCAGAATCGACACTATTACCTACCATGAGTACCACGGAGTGCGTCACTCCGCACGGTAGGTACATAAATATACGTTCTTTCTTAATATATGCTTATGATAACTTATGTAAGTATATTTGTTTATTCTTTTGTTATGCTTTTAATCGAATTTAATTGAATTCATCTTTTGTGCTTCATTAAAAAATATTGATACTTATACCGTTCAGTACCTGGTAATAACTAATGACAGGCCTGACGCACTCCACACAGTAGGTACTTAAATATACCTTCCTTTTTATTCTGTGCATATGATAACTAAAGTGAATATATTTGTTTGTTGGTTTGTTATGCTTTTAATCAATCATCATGAAATTTCGCATATAAGTTTTCAGATGTAAAGAAAAGGACATGGGTACCTTATATCCAGGAAAAATTTAGAAAAATAACTTTAACGCTAGCGAAGTAGCGAGCGGATGCTAATTAGTTTATAAATTCGTCGCCTTTATGTAGTTATTTCGTTGTATAATAATTGTTATTTATTCAAAAGCTAAGTAGTCTAGTTTTGTTCATGAATAAAACGGCCAAGTGCGAGACTCGTGCTCAATACCTAATAAAAACATAAAAAATTAACAAATGAGAAAACCGTTTAAATACTGTTAAAACCATCGGTGAAACAACCTTAAAAACCCAATTTTTACTTTAAACTCAACATCTACTATGAGCAGTACTACTACAGTGCACCTACTGCATAAAAACCTATTACGACCAAATAAAAAGAGCAAATGCTTTGAAATTTACCCTGATAACCATATGCAAAAAACAGGGTAAATTATTGTATTATATGCACTCAAAATCATAAGGTGGTTATAAACTTAACTGGCGTGAATTCTACAGAACTTGTAAAAATAGCAACTTAAGTTAAAATGTTTTGCTCAATTTTTTGTCAATTCATTGTTTTGTTGCATAGATACCATATTGTAAAAACACTTACTTTACACGAGTTAATAAGTGCAGGTAATAATAGGTTAGCTCTAAGAAGAGTCAGATTATAATCGTGTCTGCATGGCCACCAATCGTCCTTCATGATTTTTTAATAGTTATGTGTTGCGTTATATACAATTATATGCACCATATACCTACCACAAATGCGTTAACAGTTAAAACAATAAATAAGTTTCATTAAAAAATTTTTAAGTTTTCTAAAAATGCTAAGTGTTCTTTTTAAAATGGTCTCTTTAATTGTGGATTTGATGATAAATTTTTGATTTGATGGATTTGTTAATTATTATCATCAAATATAATTATATTTTTATAGAGCTGGAACATTAGGTATAATAAGTTTATGTTGTAAATTAAATATTTATCATAAGCCCGAGTCTCACTACAGCCCAGTGCTGCAGAAGCGCTCGTGGCGTAGCTTACTAAGGTGTTCTTAGCAGATCATCTTGGTTAAGCAACGCTCCGCCAATTCACTACTTGGATGGGTGACCGTTTAGTAGCATTTAGATTTGAGCGCTTCCGTGCTTCAGAAGGCACGTTAAGATGTTGGTCCCGGCTTTGTCAGTCGTTAAACCATGTCGGAGACATTCGGGCGGCCTAAAAACTCCAACGCCAGAGTTGAGCACTAGCTCATACGAAGAAGAAGAAGACTGAGGGCTGTGTTTATAAAAAATATATGTATATACTAAAGATTTTTATTGGGATGTTTCGGGTGAATGTGTATTATAGGCCCCTTTGAACATAGAACAGTTAAAAACTCGAAGATAAAACACTGAAAGTTACAATAAAAATATATTCAATGTAAGAAAAAATATTCAAATATGTACATACCAATAAAAATTGTTTTCCAAGTGAACATAATCTCTTAATAACTTAATCATAAATTAGTAGAGTTTCCACATTCACTAACTATAAATTAATTCCATTTTTAAGTGATTAATAAAATATATATTATCATAAATGATTATGATATTTATAAGAGCTTTCCAATCTATAAACGAATTGAACAACTATTTTACTTTTAACTATTTAGTTTAAAAAAAAAAACAGCTCTTCATAACGCGATGCAACATAGAGTACTGAGCAACTAGAAGCGGCAAAGTATTAATTGAAATTAAGGGGGGGTGCTGTCTAATAAGTCTTACAACCTTGTACTTATGACTTCTACAAATAAGTGTTGAATTGCATAAGTGTTTTATTGCATAGGCGATTTACAATTGTATTCACCTTGACGTTACTAGAAGATGAAAAAAAAACTGTTGCAACGTTTTCACGTCTATTCTCTTTTGATACTTCAGAACAATAGCCAATTATTATTTCAGTAAATGTCATAATGTTGTATAATCTACAATGAGGACTAATATGTCAATGCCGTTTCTTAGCTTTTAAAAGCTCTTAAAAAGTATTGCAGGTATACTAGCTGACCCAAGGAGTTTTTAGGAGTGTGCGCTTTGTATAAAAAAATGTGCCTGATTTTTCTAAATAACAAGTAGGACTTTCAAAAAATTAACCAAATTCAAATTATTCACCTCTTACTTCTTGCCCTAAAGAATTTAAAAATCGGTTCACAATTGATGGATATATTGGTGTTGGCGAAAATTACAGGTGAGGATGAGGTTTTTTTAGTTTTCCAGGAAAAGTACCAATTCCTCAGAAATAAAATGTATATGGGACCACTTGTAAAGTTTATTCTTTTAAACAAAAAAATAATTTTGAAAATCGGTCACAATTGACGGAGTTATCGGTTAACATACGAAAAAAAGTAAATTAAAAAGGTTCCGACGAATTGAGAACCTCCTACTTTTTGAAGTCGGTTAAAAATGCCCAAAAAAGGGTTGTGTCACATTTCCTCTTTTGTGTAATACTGAAGAGGAAACGAGACGAGAATACAAAAATAAAAGTGCATAAATGTAATGGGAATAAGGTTCACATGAACAAGGAGACAAACATGGTAGCAACTGCGTTGGTTTTTTTACTAATTTATAGGATGTTGTCAATGATCACAGTAAATCAAAGATATTTATAATATCTAATAATTTCGACTCAGGCGGGATTTTAACCCTTCCCATAAATACCGGGACTACAAACTGCGCTACTAAGCCAACTCCTCCCCTTGTAAATTTTCGTGCAGCTACGACTAAACGCTGTTATAATAATATAATATTTTTCCTGAAGTGTGAGCTAAAAAACATGATAGTAAATGATCAAAGATGAAAAATAAGTTTCTATTTGCGCCCCAATATATCACCTGATGCTGGCCTTGTACTGTACTAGTTAGTAGTACAGTGTAGTTGGCCAGGATATTATAAGTACTATTAGTAAGACTAGTACATCCGTTAGTTACTCAATAAATCAGCAATGTTTGATTCATTTGTTCTGTTTTCCGTTTGTGGTTTGTTTATTTCATTGGATGCATATTCAGATTTATCTAGGCCTTAAGGCCTATATAAAATGATAATCTGATTGACTGGGTAATATATTGACCACTGCGGAACAAATGTTTGCATGTTCTGTAGACATTTGTCTCGGGTCTCGGTGTTTTCTATGTATGATATGTGTGTATTTACAACAAAAAAAAAATGTTTAATATATCAATCATGTGGTTCCCATAATTCAGGCTCTGCTTAGTTTGATGCTGTGTAATTACGTCCCGCATTATTTATTTATTTATTTATATATACGCACAGATAAAAACGCTCGATCTAGTACGTGTCTCAGCTTTTCTGATAATTCCACCCCTGAAGGGGTGAAAAGGCGGATGAAGACCTTAAATTTCAATGTTAAAATTGCACGGCCTAAAAACTCCGACACCTCGCATGCAACTTCATATCGAGGTGCATCCAAAAATTGCTCTGGATATCGCTGTTTCTGTTTAGCTGCTGGATGTTTTAGCCTTGCAATACGCGATAGCAATATATATATGCAAATTTTAATATATATAGACCTTTTTATTATGGGCAAGCTTTTGACTTGGAGGCTTGCATAAGCTAGAATGAGGTCTACGTTGGGGCAAGCTGTCCCAGAAGATGTCAATTAATTTCTTTTTGAAGCCGTTAGGGTCGTAATTCGATAGAGAAACAGACGCTGGCAGCTGATTTATAAAATATTCGTATAATCGTTACTTCTGTGCTACCAGCGCCGTTGTCCACGAATTAACTGATAAGGTAAGAGAAGTGCTGGGTCGAAAACTTTTAAATTAGTTAAAGACGAGGTAATAAGTGTTTTTAACAGAACAGGTAAGTTAGGTTCCTACTTACATCCTTAAAGATACAGACAAATTAACAGATACCATCAGCAAATATGCCAGGAATATACCTATCAGTTAACGTTTTTGTAAATAAATAAATAAGCTAAAAAAATGTATTAATGGTTTAAAATAATCCCATAAACAAATTTAAAAAAAATATCTAAACTTGCATTAACCTAAAATAAAATACTGTGAACTAAGCGCGTTGAAGTCTTTTGTATGAACTGTATAGTTTTGTATTTTTTTTAATTTAATGCTGGAATTATCACACAAAATCATACGGCCTCAAACTTAACAGAGCTTGTATTATGAGAACCACATGACCGATATACAACTTATATGGTATTATTTTTATTACATAATAAAAACATATAGACCAACGACAATTATGTACAGATGATACAAACAATTGACTAGTAATTAATAATATTTTTTTGGGATAGTTTAATTCAATCTCAATAGAGTATCAAATGGTAATGTGGTCTTGGGGTAGATTAAGGAGTAATAGGTTTGACGATGCGTCAGCCAACAAATGATTTTGAACAAAGAAAACGTTTGTTGCTAATAACGACCAGGAATTTACCTATTATATGTCAAAACTAGTATTTTCATATTTTTTGTGCGTTTTATAATGCCATGACCGCAAGCCATTAACCTTGTTGCCTCATATTACTCCACTGCATCTAGAAAAATCTTCACGCTTCGTAACCAAATTTGACTACTTGTTCGGCAAAAAATAGGTTATTTTTTGGTATTTAAATGGTAAAAAACGAATTAGCAAAATAGGTAATTAGTTTTTGCCTATTATGACGACTACCCTATGTTCTATCCAAGTCCTATGTTTATGCTATGTTCATAATATTATAATGGTAGATAAATGTTGGTTTTAACGCAAGAATGAAAGAAGAACACAAGGATCTATGTTATTTTTTAAAGTTATAACCTAGACCTAAATAAAAACATCCTGAATTAAAGAAAAACTATTGTACAGTCATTTGGTTGAAAAAAGGAATAACCTGGAAAGTTTTCTGGGAGTTTTGAAAATGGGTTATTTTATAGATTTCGATGTACACCTTGCGGCGCTCGTACGCCAAAACTATTGATTTTACGTAAAAATAAGGTTATTTTATAAATATATTGTAGGAAATTTTCTAAAGTTTTTATCGTGAAATGTGTCGGAAAGGAGATTCTGTCAAAAAAACTACTTTTAGGCGCCATTTTTCCAATATGGCGGTGCGAGCAGCAAAAATACAAGGTGGCAAAGCTAAAATTTGGAAAGAGCCCATTTTCACTCCCGTAAAACTTTCTAAATAACTGGACAATACCTGTGACAATGTACAGCTGAAATGAGAACCTCCTTTTTTTGAATTCACTTATTTTGAAGTCAATAATTTTAGTAGTTACTTATATTATTGCTATTATCCGTTCCGTTTTCGTCATTATTAATTAATTTTGTTATTACCTAAAAATAATCACCAAACCGAGAAGAGAAGAACGGTCAATGTTTGGCAATCTACACTATTATTATTATTAACATTATATTGAAGAAAAAATTGTATTTTTGTGTGTGTGTGTATGTTTGTAATGAATAAACTCAAAAACTACTGTGCCGATTTCAGAAATTATTTCATCGTTGGAAAGTTACATTCACCCGTAGTAACATAGGCTATATTTATTGCTAGAAAAGATTAGGGATCCTTACCTTAAACTTAAGTAACGTAACCCAAGTGTAAAAAAATTGCCCTAAACCATGCGAAGCCGGGACGGGCCGCTAGTCGCTTATAAAAGTATACTCACAACTGTTGACACGAATGTTCAATTTAAAATTGGCCGTTGCTGGTAGAACTCGTACTCTTCCTCCTCAGTCAGGGTGCATTCCTCGAAGCACCAGAGGCCAGCAATCGCCAGCAGGATGGTATACGCGCTGTAGTAGACTAAGTACACTAGGATACTAAGCCACATCGCGTTCTTATTTGAATCAATCTGCAACAAAACATGTAATATTATGAATTTTATAAATGCGAAAGTTTTGTGTGTACTAACTAAACCACATTGCGTTTTTATCAATCTGCAAAAAAAAAAAACACTAGTATTTTTGATGCAAATGTTTGTGTGTTGTGTGTGGGTCGTGTTTGTATGTTTGTTGCCACTTAACACTGTAACGGCTGAACGAATTTGGTTGAAACTTGGAATATACATACTTAGTTCGAGACTGCATACTTATTTTCAAACGTTTGAAACGGTTCCAAATCGAAATGAACTGTGAAAAATTACCCGGAATTATGTTATTCTGTCGAGTTGTGACGTAATGACCATTTGTTTTTATCTTGAACTGTATTTTATCGTATTTTTAAGTAGTGTTATTCTGATAAAAATTGTTTTAAATATTGGCAATTTAACCAATTTACGTTAGTAATAAATGAGACACAAGTGTAGTATTTTTCTGATATTTTTTTTAAAATAAGGGCAAGTCTACCAGTTTACGTTAGTAATAAATAAGACACAAGTGTAGTGTTTTTCTGATAAAAATTGTTTAAAATAATGGCAATTTAACCAATTCACGTTAGTAAAGTTAGTAATATATGAGACACAAATGTAGTGAAATAGAATAAAAGTGAATTTGGAACTTTCTAAAGATGAATATTAGTATACTTAATAATCAGGTAGATACGTACCACGGAAGCAAGTTGAAGAAAGTATCACTAATATCAAAAAAATATTATCAAATTGCTTGTTGAATATTTTTTGACTGCTGGAAACTTTAAACTAAAAATAATATCTTTATATAAGTATAAAACACACCTATACGAAGTGAACGATGTCAAAACATTACACCTACTGATTGTAAATAGTATTCACTTTTGTTTGCATTGTCAAAATACATAAAAGTTGTTCAATGTATGCTTTGCTATAATAATCATGTTTCCAACGAAACATTACTTGTATCTCTAAAGATTAGAAAAGTGTTAAATGACAAAATGTCAATTAAATTTGTTTGAGGATCATGCAAAAACTACTGAACACATATTCTGTAGCTTTGAGCTGAGGATAGATCGTAATAGTGCTCATTAGGGGAGGCCTACGTCCAGCAGTGGACTGCTATAGGCTGATGATAATCAGATTTTGTTGCCAAAAAAAAAAACCTATATTATACTCGTTTTTTGCAAAATAAATGCTATGTTTTACATATCTAAAATCTATTTTATACAATAGACCTCTATAAAATAGCCGCAATCATATTAACAGAGCTCCATGTCCATTGGACTTGGCGGGCGGGAAAGAAGACAGCGAAAACTGTTAGTACAAATCGAAATTACTGAATGGATCGTGGGGATGCTGTTGCTCAGCATCGGTACATACCAGGTTCCTCGTAATCGTAATCGTAATTTTAAAAATGAACCTGTCTGATCCCACTGCAGGGCAAAAGCCCCTTCCCCCTATCCATTTCCCAATCTTGGGAATCAGTTAGTCAGTCAGAAAAAACAGTATTTTTTTGTGAGAATTGCTTAAAGACTCCTAAAATAACCAACGAAATTACAGAAAATAAATCATTTCTAATATTATAACGCAATGGAAAATACCTCAGCAAATGATTGTAAGGAAAACTAAGATAATCGTACTTACTGACATCTTCATCACAGTATACACAATTAAGATGTCAACTTTGATCTGTAATACGTTGCAGTAAATACAGTTTAGTTGAAAATAAGAATACAACTCTAATAAGAATATGTACATAATTATTACCTACATTGCTAAAACGACATGAGGATGACATATTCTTAGGCCTCATCGTCATCGGCAGCCAATAGCAGCTTATAATAGCAGTTCACTGCTGGAAATAGGCTTCACTAAATGAGCGCAATTGTACCCGAGCTCAGCTCGATGCATCCAGCTTCTACCAGCAGCTTTTCGCAGGTTGATAGTCCATGATGGCGAACAACGAATTTTTCTAGGTTTTGAAAACTCACTTGGCCAGATGTTGGTCTTTTTTAGCCGTCAAGTCGGAGTGTTGGTGGCCTTTGGGTGGCTAAAAGCTGAGATTACGAGTGCGACTCGACTCGACTGTAAGTGTTGGCCACTAACTCATACGACGAAGGACAGAAAACTTAGCAAGATAAAAAATGATAAACATGAAGTTGATCTTCTGCCTGATCTCCACTGTGTAATGTGATGATCACCTCAATAATGCGCGTTCATTACACAGTGTAATGATACGTCAGGAAGTCAACACGTGGTGCATCCTGTAAGGTTAATAAACAACCAGCAAAAACACTATCTAGCTATACTCAGATTGTAGATACAATCGTGACAATAACTATAAATATCTTCTTCCTTCTATGTATGAGCTAATGGTCAACTCTGTTGTTGGAGTTTTAGCCCGCTAGAAAGCGTCCTACATGGCTTACCGATTGAAAAACCGGGACAAATACCTTAACGTGCCTTCGGAAACACGGAAGCGCTTGGATCAAATATTTAATTAATAATTCCACTAAACGTTCACTCATCCAAGTAGTGGTCGGGCGGAGTGTTGCTTAACTAGTACACAAATTAGATACCACAACATCTGGACCCAGGATAACTAGAAAGATCATGAAATAGTAGATTTAGAAAATTTTACTTCTGGTGAATAAGGTTTATTACTAGGAAAAAAAGAGAAATTGTCGGAAAGGAAAATACGGGAATTTCATAAAGTTCCCTATTTATTTGGAATTTGTTTATAAGATTAGAAGTTGGACTGAATACCGCCTGTTGGGTCAGCTACTTTTACCAAAAATGAATATTAGAAATGGGTAAAATATGAATAGTATATTCCATTGTCACTATGTATTTATTGCGTAAATGCCATAAAAACTGTCAAACAACTATATAAAACGAATGTTTTGTCATCGTGACATTAAGACAAACCCGCTGTTTTTGTGCAACGTGTCACCTCTATTAGTTGAATACGTCTCTAGACTGAAAGACGTCATGTTTCAGTTTTTTCCTATAATAGAGAATTGAATGCTGGACAACACTTTATGCGAATATTTAAATTTGCATAAAGTGTGGTCCAGCATTAGTTCTTATCAAAGTATGTTTAATTTTTAGGGTTACATTCATCATCATCAGCGTATAGCAGTCCACTGTTGTACATAGGCTAATGAGCGCCATGTCCTTAGCTCGACGAATCATCTGGCCTCTACCAGTAGTCTTTCACAAATCGTCATTCCACCTGGCCAGAGGATTTCTTTCCTACACTACGTTTGCCGAGCCCTTTGTCCACTCAAGAACTAGTTTACACCAACGGTTATCGGTTCTGTGGCAGATATGGCCAGCCCACTGCCACTTCAGCTTGCTAATCTTAGGACTATGTCGTGAACTTTAGTGCTATGCGTGATAGTCTCTTTGTGGATCCTATCCTTCAAGGAAACTCCGAAGATAGCTCGTTCCATATCTCGCTGAACGACTTTATTGGTTACATTAAATTGATATATTGGTACCTACCTGGTTAGGATATGACTCTCATTAAGAGATTTTTGAAACTACCTGATAGGACAAAATTATCAAATTTATGAAATTTGATAATTTTATTACCATTTCGTAACGATGCGCAAAAATTTCTTTCTCTCTCAATAATTTTAAACAGTATTAAAAATGTTGTCCATTTTTTTAAAATTTATAACTACAATTTATTGTTTTTAGCTTTATATTAATTATTACATAAACCACGTCTAGAACTACCTATTTTTGACAGCAAACATTGTCGACTCGACAAAATGTAGGCTTTTTTATTGGTCAGAGGTCAGTGCGTTGTTGGAAAAAAAACAAAAACTGACTATTTACCTCATTTTAATGAAGTAACTCCAGTCTTACAATCCTCATGGCAAACGTTGTTCACGATTACTTCCAGTATTGTTTTGAGTGGCAAATTAACTTTTCTTGTGACGTTTGTACAACCTATTTGCGTACTTGTCTAGTTAAAATAATAGGTTTGTTTTTCCTCGTTTTAATAATGGTAAAGTACCCCGAATGCTTTTGATTACTTTATTGATGGTAGAGTTCATTGCTCTTTGGTTTATGCAAGTTATTTTCGTACATTTAAAATATTTACTAGTTTCCGCCTGCGGTTTTGCTTTCGCGGTACCCGGATAAAAAGTAGCTTGTGTATTAATCCAGGTCACAATATATGTATATACCAAGTTCATCATTTCAAATTCGTTCAGCCGTTCTGGCGTGAATCCAGTGAACTCCTATAGGCTGAACGAATTTGGCCAAGTCCGAAACCACGAGAGTTAGGGAAAAGTCATGAAAGGTGTCATGCCCTCGATTTTTAAGAAAATAATAATTGCATATTTAAGTTCTTCCACTTTTCACGGAAATGGACACGAATGATTTTTCAAAAAAAAATTAACCCTGTATTATTGAACCAATGGATTCTGTTGCTGATAAGGATCAATCTTTGCAAATAAATGTGTTACTAATAATGAATGCAAATAGCAAATTTTCACAATTTTATATTTTTACACGGAAGAAAACTCACCTCCTATTCAAACTTTTTGGTCGTTGTGTGTGAAACTCATTTGTCTTATTAGCGGGCGACTGTGGTGATACAATAAAATCAAAAAAAGAATTCCATTCATGTTTTTCAAATAATTGTTTTTTTCGATTTGAGTTTTTTGTGTTGATTTAAGACAGTAAAAAGATCTTTATAAGAATCGATTTATAAATAATGAACAATTTGATTTGATGGAGACCTATTTTTAAAATAGTAAATCATTGTTCGCGCTCTTAGCTGGTATTAAAACGCTCTTTACCTTCAGAAAAAGTGCTAAAAACTATGGCGAGAAGTTACAAAAGTTGGTTTTTAAATTAAAAAAAAAAAAAAAGTATATCCTATGGATATACGATATGAACGAACTTTACAAAGCTCATTACGAAACAGTTGAGAGGTTACTAAGCTCATTGCTTGATATTTTACCGAGGATAAATCCTGTCATGGTATCAAATGCAGTAAAGACGTATAAATTAATGCATTGAAGTCCATGGAAACCATTTTAAGCAACTTATTAGTTAGGTAAAATTAGATATTGAAAGTGAACCGTAAAAATTTGCTATTTACTTTCATTTTTAGTAAAACATTTCTTTACCAAGATTGAACCTTATTTTATTTATTTTATTTTATTTTACAAATTTTAGGAAAACTTACAGCTATAATTACACAATATGATCTTTGCTTAAGATAACATGCATGATACATGCATGATACGCTACTGAGGGCTAATTACAAGTTTCCACGTATATGATTATCAGCAAAAGAATCCATTGGTTCAATAATACAGGGTGTATTTTTTTTTAAATCTTCGGGTCCATTTCCGTCAAAACTAAAAGATTTAAGAAAAAAAAATTATGCAGTTATTATTTTCTTAAAAATCGAGGGCATGATTCCTTTCACGACTTTTCCCTAACTCTCGTGGTTTCGGATTTGGGCATCACCGCCCTTCTCAAAAAAACACTCTGTAGATGATAAATCGCGTACGTGTAATTGCCTATCTGAGGTACTTAAATTTATAAAAAAGCAAAACAGATAGGTCTTAGATTATATCTTTATGCCAATCTAACGAGGAAGTTCGTGTTATATTGTTGTGTCGTTTTTTTTTCAAGATTTGCGACGTTGCCTGATTGTCAATGTCATCTCTATGAGTTATTTATAAAAAAGAGGCTCTTGAGGACTATTTTTTTCATCTTGAACGACGGTTGCGTGTTTTTTTTTCTTTTGACTTATATTGTTTGAACCGTTTGGCAATTTCGCAATTCAACATTAGTAATAAAACACAAGTTTAGTGAAATGGAATACAAGTGAATTTGGACTGGAATTCTAATTTGCCATTGCTACAGCAGAACAGGTCCTAACTGAAGACTGGACGACTGGAGTTATGTACAACGTTAGCATAAAATAAATGAACATTGATCCTTATACGTCTTGATATAAGCAAAATTGTGGAAATTATCTCATAAGCTATTCATTTGAATCTAAATATGAATCTGAGGCTCTTAATAAAGGTGGCCTAATATCAAGATGTTTCTTGATATTGGCACATTAATTTTGACACCAAATTTTCGTAGCCTGGATTTATTCAAAGATTCATTATTTTTAATCTATTGTTAATAGTGACAATTTATTGTGATTTAATATTTATACTTATTTGTTAAAGCAATTTTAATACGTGTCTATAAAATATTTTAAATTTATATTTAAATGATAATCGTTGATAAGCATCGAGATAGTACAAAGCCACTCAAACATGGAAACAAATTTCCACACTCAGATGATTTAAAAAAAAATATAGCCAGGAAAATGGCAAAACCGGGAAAAAATAAAGTTTAGGCTTTTTATTATTAGACTTTTGTATGCACTGAAAAATTTGGTAAGGACAACGTCATCAGGTCATCTTCTTGTTGGATTTTCTTACGTAGATATCAGGAATTAAGAGTATCAGCACACAACTATTCCAACACTAGGATTAACCAATTTTCACCCTGAATCTGTGCTGTGAAGCTACCTATTGTATACTTGGCCACTACGCCACTGAAGTTATTAGACTAAATTACACATGTATCTATCTCACGTGCAAATCTTAAAGAGTACCTACATAATAAGTTCATATGTTCGTGTTGACTTTATCAACATAAATCGGAGCTTATGTCCTTCTGTCCAAGGTCGACTCTTGCAAAATAGAGTCAACTAAAGCTTTATGAACATACTTATCTATTTAGTTTCGTTTTCGGACTTATTAGGTCACCCTTAGGCTTCTGGGCTTCTGGGCTTCAGGGCTGGCTTTACAACTGAAAAGGCCGGGACCATCATCTAAACGTGCCTTCCGAAGCACGAAATCTTAATGCGTCCATCCAAGTAGTGGCCGAGCAGACTGTCGGACATTGACATTAGTGATGACGAAGACCAATGATAACGATGACAAAAACCGATTCGGTTTGTCAAACCAATGGAAAGCCATTTTGGTTTTCGACATCGGTCATTATTGGTCGTCGTCATTTATTATGTCAATGTCCCGCGTATCACGGACTAGGTTTACTTATCCTAGTCCGTGCGAGTATCAACATATATTTAACAAACTGTGATATGAAACGCATTGATATCGTCAAGCCAACGTTTCCGAGGGAAAGAGGCGTTGGAATCTTCTACCATCTACTGGTACCCATTGGCTGGACTACTGGACCCAGCGACTACTCGATGGAAATATTTTATGAATGCCTGCAGTCATCTGAAATTATCTGACCTATCAGACATGGTACTGTCAAAGGTTCGTTGATTGATACAAAAATCCCATGGAAAAAATGTACCTACTTTTTTTCCAGAATTTTAAATTTTCCACCCAGCTTTTTTTTCTATTTGACTTTCACGTAAACTTCATTTGTACTATTATGAACAGCTGACTATATTAGCATTTATTTTATATAATATATTGTAGAAGAAGATAATCCATTTTATTCTACGCTGCTATAAGTCTTGGTAACTTAATTCGTAGATAACTGAAGATGCTATGTGGATAACGCTTCACGGGTTGCAAAGACCTTAGATTGAAAAGTAAAAAAATTAAGATCAAACTAAAATTTTCTTCTTGTTTTACTAAATAATATGTATAAATAGTAAAAAGCACATGATACGTTTAACTTACTTGCAGTACTTCTATGACACATGGCACAGGCAGGTTGAAACGCCTAGAACGTTGTCGTGTTGCAACGTTCCGGTTCGTGTCACAACATCACTAATCCTTAACAGTCTTGAATTCAATTTTATGTTGAATTGAGTATCTTATGCCCAACCTACGTGTTAAGCATGGTGATGTGGTAATTATCACCATATTAGGTGTTTTCTATGTATAATATGTATGTACTTACAAAAAAAATATTAGTTGATAAATAAATATAATGAAACTAACGTAAATTAACTTATTCATATTAAAAAACGGGAATTTTCAGTATGAATGATAAATAAATGTTTATTCCAGAAATATCCATAAAAAAACACACATAAAAGTTTACATCTTAATTATGCAGCACTAAAACAACACTGTGGGGCAGAGTTTACTGGAAGCGGGAAAGGTTAAATCATTATCGAATTGCTACTTTATTCTGGATTCTAACATCACTTTGGACTTAAAACACAGTTTTATGCACAAGTATATGCACACATTAAAAAAACACAAAGTTCTTAGCTGTAGACACATTTTATTTTTTTTAAATACGCGGAGCTTATGATGTTTCAAGTCAAACGAGCGATTACGTCTAAACAACGGAATCTTAAAAAAATGGTAGTTCATTATGTAAGGAATCGCCGGCGGTTCTGCTCGTTTTTATGCATTTTCTGTAGGTTTTGAAATTGTATACACCGCTTGGCATTGTTTTGACGTTTTAGGAAAGTGTTTAAATAGCAACACCCTTATTTTTCTGAATTTAGATTATTAGCGATGATCTTTATGTATAATTAGGTTAATTATTTAGGTAAATATTTTACAATGTGCCGGACCTAGGATAAATCCTGTCACAGGCATAAAACGGGTGAGGTGTACCTAGAGATTTCCAATATCTATCTTTGAAACCCAAGCCAAGCTCACCTGCCCGTAGTGCACACTGATATGCTAACTAACAAACAGGGATCTAGCGGAGCTATCTAGACCTTACAAAACTAAATCACCTGGCCGCGCCGACGGGCAGCAGCGTCAGTAGTACTAGCAGTGGACTGAATAGGCTGGTGTTGTTGCTGAGTCAACCACGTACTGATGTGAACAAAAAAGACCTGATCGATAGACTGCAATATTTCTCAAGACGATGCAATGGATAACGAAGTGGAAAGAAAAGATAAGAAAAGCAGGACCCACCTGACGAGCCTGCTTTTCAAACTTTATTTTCATGTGATGATGAGAATAAAAATTTGCAAGGAGAGAAAAAGATAGGTTATGAGTCAACCGTTGGGTTTCAAAGACAACTTTCAGAAAAAATGTATTGATTTAATATGTAATAGGCCAATAAATAAATAATGCACACAGGATTGTATTATGGGAACCACATGACTTATACACTCATTTTTTTTTTAAAATACGTACAAAAATTGGTCTCGCGACGGGAATTGAACCTGTAACCTTCTGCGTCTCAGACGGGTTTGTCCCCACTGCGCCACAGATTTAGATAAAAACCTACTTAGCCAAGTAGAATTTCTTGCCAATTCTTTTCTCTTCTTTGAACATTGGATTCTATTGCATAAATATATTTTCATTTTCAGTCGCGGATACAAAATCTTAAACAAACAGATATTTATACAGTGTTTTTATATATAAGAAAATAATCAAATGAATAATAGTTAAAACTGGTTTTTCTTGTTCCCATCCTATTTCTCAATAAAACCTTTTGATTAGATAGGACATAACTATCTTGATTAATTTTACGTTTGGAATTTTAAATTTTCTTAATTAATTTGCCTTGTGTGTGACTGAATGGCGCTTTTCGGTGTAAAATTATTTATTTGGATAGTCTTGTATTTTATATAAGATAGGATTGATCGAAAATGTGATTAACTTAAAATAAACCGCTTTCCGATATAGCCTACATTTATGAAAATGGTAGGTTTTACTTCTACGTTTACAGCTAAAATAGGGTACGTTAGTTCAATTATTTTAATAGAAACTTCTTACTCCAACCAACACAATACAATGTTTCGTTACTTGAACCTGATAAAGGTTTAAATAATGTAACACATTAGTATAGTTATCTAAGTTTGTTTTGCCGCTTTGTCCGTCCGTCCGTCTGTCACACCTGATTCTTTCAGGAACTACATAAGCTATCGAATTGAAATTTGTTATAGATTTAAAATGCATTAACTGAATAAGATTGCCAGTAAAAAAAATATCGTTATACCTAAATGTCTAATAAAAGTCTTAACCCGAAATTCGAGCATACCAATGAAGCTCCTCTGAGTAGCAAAGAGTTAGTCACTGAAAAGGACTGGAGATTTGTACTAATAGTATGAAATACATTAATAAATTTAAAAAATGAGATATGATAATATTGGATTAATTCATTAACACAAGTGTTGTGGCTTACTTCGGCGTTTTTAACAGATCATATTGGTTAAGCAACACTCCGCCCGGTTACTACTTGGATGGGTGACCACATCCACACATCCAAATCAGCCTATATCAGTCCACTGCTGGACATAGGCCTCCCCTAATAAAGGGGGATATACCCATAATCCCCACGCTGGGCATGCGGGTTGGGGATCGCAGGGCACAGCTTCTCGCACCACCGACGCTGCTACCCGTCAGTGGCCAGGGGATTTAGCTGTGCCGATGTAGGCTGTGCTATGCCGCAATCAGCCGGCCGCCAGAGCCCCGTTCGTTGTTTAGCAGGGTGCACCACGTGCAGGTGGGGTTGGCTTGGGTTCCGAAGATAGGGGTTGGAACCCTGTACACCCCCATGATGGGTGACCGTTTAGTGATATTTATATCTGAGTGTCTCCGTACTTCGGAAGGCACGTTTAGATGAAGATCCCGGCTTTTTCAGTCGTAACGCCTTATCGGAGGCCTTCGGGCGGCCTATAAACTCCGACACCAGTGTAGGCCACTAACTCATACGAAGAAAGAAGGATTTACACAAGTTTATCCCACGATTATTTACTTATTCTTCTTCTTCTCTTTTCTTACGAAATCTTAAATTTTATTATACTTTTTAAACAATACCTTTACACTTATACACGTTAAAATGTAGGAAATAGTACAAAATACCTTACAAATATGATAACAATGGTTGATGGTAAAGCATTTTTGAACAGTTTAAGCGCATACCAGTAGCTTCACAGTGGGTCAAGGTGAGGCTGTAATTTACGAAGACCATCCGACCATTGCGACACGAACATCAAAATATGACTTGTCCTACTGCATGTAAAAGATACGAGCCTAAGGCACTTTATATCGAGTGCAACCTTGAAAGACACTGGAACTTACGCCCGTATTAAAAGACCGATCTCATTCTGATCACAATCTCAAGTGTTGTTAAAATTAAATTTTTGCACTGTGAGTTGAGTTTGGTTTATAAAGGAGAATGCCGTCTGATGTATGGCGCTCGGTACCAAGACTAAAGTGATTGCGTCCAAAAAATCTCCAATAAGTTTTTAGTCGATTCTACTGTCAAAATAATTAAAAATGAGGGTTATTGCCATAGTAACACTTTACATCGACGTTTGTTGCCATAGTAACGTATATATGGTTGTTGCAGTCTAAAGGTGCCGTGCGGCGGAAACCAAATCAACAAAATATTTATTTACTTGATTATTAATCCCGTCGGTGTGTAAAACTAAAGAAAATGTTAATGTCATTTACAAAATATAATACATTTTATGGGATAAGTTCGGTTTTGACGCAATTGGTACGGGTACTCGGCATTTTCCTTTGCCTTGGTATCTATGAACCGATTTAAGCTGTGAACGTGAGAGTGACAAGCACTAGAGAGTGTTCAAAATAAAACCTTATTGAAAAGTGTCATTTTGACAATTAGAGTTGAGATTAGACATCACATTAGACTGAAAGAACTGTCAAAATTCCTTACAGTTTTGACAGATCTCGCGAAATATGTCTGTTATGGCGATGCGCCCGACTCCGGATATTATACAATATAGTATTGTATCGAAAACGAATGTTAGGAACGCGCCCGATGCAACGCCCCACGTCCATAGTTTCGACAAATCAATAAACAATATTGGTTGAACAGGCTCTAATAAAATAAATCATTCAAACAGTTGCACAACTGTCATACTGAGAATAACAAGACTCTTGACAAACCAATCGATCAACTAGTCAGGTACACATGATAATTCACTTGAAACGCTCCGTAGTGTAAAGCGCCCTTCAGTTAAGTGTAGTGCTGGTAGGAGCTGGATGCGTCAAGCTGAGGACAGGGCGCAATGCCACTCATTCTCACTCATATGCTCGGTACGATATCCTTTTGCGTATGAGCTAGGCCATCTCTAGTGTCCCAGTTATAAGGCCGCCCAAAGGCCTCCGATATGGCTAGACGACTTAAACTGGCTCACGACAACGATGTTCCGAATGGACCGTTTCAAAACATTTTGCCCAAAAATTAATTCAAAGGCTTGCGCCCGCGCCCCTCTGATTTACGAATTGCATTGCGTTTCGTAATTGAAAGCTTTTTGAACTGTATTCAAGTATGTAGAGTAGGGCAGTACTGATTTGTGAAATAACTATATCACCGTATAGGTCGAGAAATTACCAAACTTT
The DNA here is from genome assembly GCA_951804965.1 of Horisme vitalbata. Lineage (NCBI taxonomy): Eukaryota > Metazoa > Arthropoda > Insecta > Lepidoptera > Geometridae > Horisme > Horisme vitalbata. Next base: position 16,900,057 of record OX638092.1, on the reverse strand, counting down.
CCATTATAAGTAAGTTATTTATATTTGGAGCTAAATATCAATCACGCAGCCCACAAAGTCAGTCCTGATATGTCATTTTATATCCAGTAAGGTACTTACTTTGTACTATTTGTTGAGTTATTATCTATCTATTTTCTTTGCTCATACTTATTAGGTATATCCGACATGTTATCTATTTATTTTTATTTTGCTGCAAAGAAATATTTTTTCATTTGCATTTACATATAATATCCCATTGCAAAGCAAACCTTCTCTCTCCTATTTTACTTATTAATTATGCGATAACTAATTAAAATGTATTATATTTTCACCCAATAAGTTGCTGAAACACCAACACCCGAAACAGCTCATAGTAAACAACATCCTTAGGTATTTGTTTATATTGAATAGGGTATTTTTTTATTGCGTTTGACCACATCTCTCCTGATGGTATATGTATTAACTTCCAAGGCCACAAATCTGGTGAAATTGCTCCATCCACTTCACCTTCACCGACCAGCAATATTTGCGAATAACAGACCTTGGAGAGTCAACGAGCTCATTATTGGTTTACATAATACTAACTAATAGATCTCCCACTACAATTAATATACATTGATTGCATTACACAACGGGCAAAGACCCGACTAAGGCGCGGGTTGCATGTTCGATTCCCGCTGTGGGACAAATGTTTGCTTTATCTTCAGATATTTATTCTATGCATTGAGAAATGTTTGGCGTCTGTGTGGTACCTATATAGTTTACTCATGTTCTTGATACCTATGGCAAAGGAGAGAATTATAGTGTTGGATAAGTGCCCTAGTGCCAATTGTGACCAAAGTATGAAATTTTTGGTGTCAATTCGTAAGCGTTCATAAAATTTCGGCCAATGATAACGCACCATTTTTTATTTATGCTTTGTCATTGACCATACTTTTTACTTTTTTTTTTCATTGTAAGCCTAACGTAAAATTTTGTCCTATAACAACGCGGAATTTTTAGATGAGTTTTGTCATTGGCTATAGATTCAATAAAATAATGGTTAACTGGTGTGCATATCATGAAACACAAAAATAATGGAAAAAAATTGAAAAATAAAAAAAACGATAACGGTTATGTTTAAGAAAAGTTTGACATAATATAAAAATGAATGGAATGTTCGTGTTTGCCAAAAAAAAGTGAGCTTTTTCTATAACCACTGCATTTGGTGACGGAAGGCTGTTGCATCACCACCATTAACCTTCATCAAAGCAATATTTGTTGACGACCACGCGAGTCGCGGCCTTGACAGAAGGGCGCGGTCAATGCTGGGTTGCACATTTGAAGTTGCGTTCTGGTCACGTACCAAAAATATGAATGTTAAACTTGCTGTTAATGAGTGGAGATACTGGGGCATAAAGGTTAAGTTTAGGTGGAAGATATGTCTTATATATTAGTACGGTTTCAAGAAGTCGACCGATGGGATTTTTATAAACCTAAGTTTGTGAATCAATAGCCGACTTTTTTAAATTCTTGAATATGAAAATAGCATTAAGCCCGCCTAGTGCTAAGAAGTGATCATTTCTTATAAATAAATAATTGTTTCACAGGTCACGCGTGTTTGGAAAGTGCCCTACAATGTATCGCCCTGCGTCTTTCTACTTGAGACTCTAAGGTCAATCATGTGCCAGAATTTGGCCGTGCGTTAGTCTCACACAACACCATCCTATTCAGTCCCTTGCTGGACATAGGACTCCCTATAAAACGGGGGATATACCCATAATCCCCACGCTGGGCATGCGGGTTCTCGCACCGCGACGCTGCTGCCCACGTCGGCGGCCAGGGAATTTAGCTGTGCCAGTGTTAGGCTGTGCTATGCCGCAATCAGCCAGCCACCAGAGCTCCGTTTGTTATACAGCAGGGTGCACCACGGGCAGGTGAGGTTGGCTTGGGTTCCGGAGATGGGGGTTGGAACCCATTACACCCCCTTAGTCTCACACAAACTCGCCTTTCACAAAGAGCTCTACTACCACTAATAGTATGTATAATTATTATAAGTACCTACTGTGTGCATGTAATTCACGGCCACAAGTAGAACCCGCACTTCTAGAATGGGATTAGGAAAGATTCGAGAGCGAGAGAAAAGAGCTCGTCCAGGAAATAGTATTTTCCTGGACAAGCTACTACTACTTTAGTTTTCTTTTTTTTACTCACACGATTATAGGGAATGAGAGCAACATGATAAAACTCTAACGATGTCCTTTACGGCTCTCAATTTCATTACAAAATATAAAAGCAAACATTGTAGTATAACCTTGCGCGGTTGCGACAGATCGCCGCTTGCGACACGCTGGACGACCGGATATTCAACTCGGACTTTTCCTAGTCGCTAGAATGAGTGGGTTTACTAGAGTGTACACACCGTACACACCATCAATAGTTCCAACTGGATGACAGATTTTGTAATATAGGCTAAGGTACAGACAAAAATATAAGCGTAACAGAGTTTTTTGCCAATTCATCTCTGTTCGGTTGTGTTAAGATTGGTGTAATATAAAAAAAATACGAGTCAATGTGTACTTTAAGTTTCCTAGTAAATAAAATGATTATTACTTTACTTTACTAGTATTTAAAAAAAAGTTCGCTTTCACTCACAACTTTTGCTTATAATAAATGCATACAATTGTTTATACTATTTTTACATCAACTGCATATTTTGTCATTTTTTTATAAGCAGGGTCAAGGTACGTTTGAGGGTCAATATAATACTAATTGCTTTGAGTGCAATTATGGCAAGTAATGAGTTTTTGTCACGTATCGTATGACAATAGTATACTAACAATGATTTATGGCCTTGCTCTTATACTTTTGTTCTACATTATTTAATCACATTATGAGAGCGACGAATTTAAAAATTATATCGCATGACTTTTTTAAATTACTACTTTCTTAACCATTTTCGTCCATGATGGGCAATAATATTTTTAATATTTTTTTTCATATTTATGATAAAATATATCTCGATAGGAGATTATATATATTTGCAAGACATCAGAATACTATTATCATTATAAAATTTTCATGTTTTTTTTAACATTGTTTTATTTTTATAACTCACGACGGAACCGGAACGGAGACGGTATTTAAATAATGCTGGACACTGCGCAAATCCATATTGCCTAACCAAAACCACTCAAGAATATCCGTCGGGGGCTGCCATCACTATTTTAAATTTCATAGTTAGTAAAAATATCTCTTATTATTCACGTAACTGTAAAACTGCAAAACTATTTCATTTAATGGCAGCCCCTGACGGATATTCTTTGGTTTTTTATTATGTTTATAGATACATTTATTTTTTAAGACGGGGGTTTTTAAATTATTTTAACCTCTTTCAATTACTTTATTTGATTATAAAGTGAGTTTCGTGAGTTTTTTCAAAATTTATAATTTGGCATTTTATTTTAATAATTTTCTTTTAATTTATGTAATATTTCTGACGCATTGTAATAATTAATAATTTTATGTACTTTCTTATGCATGTAATTTTACGTGAATGAAATGAAATGAAAATGGGTATAGGTGCTGGGCAAGCCTTCTCCATCTAACCTGGTTCTAAGTAATATCTACATATTCCCGGTCAGAACTCGAATAAAATCTAAAAAATTGTTTAACGCCCCGTTAGCAACCAAGTTGGTTATGAAGCAGACGAGTTAGCTAGCAAATACCAGGATCAGTATGCAGTCGGTTTTGCTGCAGAGATGCAAAATGCACCACGTAATTAGGCTATATTCCCGACTATATTCAGGGTATTTTCCCAGTCAGTCGATAAAAGTTATCACGAAACGCTGGATAAAGGTAAATTCTAAGTCACCGGCCTCCAACAAATACTGAGTGACATTAGAATGGGTGCTGGTTCTAAGAGCTGGCTGACCAGGTAGAGTGATAATCTGCGAAAGGCCGCTGATAGAAACTGGATGCGTTGAGCTGAGGTTAGGGCGCAGTAGCGCAGTGGCAGGAGGTTTATTATCTAGCAGTAGACTGCTATGGTCTGATGATGTTGGTTGGTGATAGTTTCAAGAAACAGCGTTTTTGCATCTGATCTAGGTGATATACGTAAACAGGATCAAGAAGTAAGTTTTTACTCACTGAATGCTATGTCCCATGCACTGCCTATAATTTATTTTAACAAGGTATGTTTCAGTTATCACAAGGTTTTAGTTATTTTTAGAAAATTACAACCAAAAAAATACAATTATCCTGATAAATAAACCATCTTAATTTATTCAAACAATAGAATTAAGATGACAAGTCAAATTCTTGCAAACAATCGAGAATTCTCGCGGCCACAGTTTCAAAAGTGTAACGTACTTAGGTATAAAGTACATGATCCGCTATACCTTAAAGCCTAGTTTTGCAGATTGCATATAGAACAAGGGTTAGACTGGGTTTTATTTGAAAGTGGAACTAAATATTCATGATCATAACCATTTATATTGCCAGAACTATTGTAACAATAGGTCCTACATACTTATTAGATGTACACACTTTTATGTGATAGACGCAAAATTTTGTGTCATTTTAATTGAGCAATTATTTTCTTAATAAACGTATAAAATTATAATTATGTAATTTAATTGATCATTTATCTGGTTTAACTTGTCATAATTAAAAATCATAATAAAATCATTTAATTATAAAGTCAAAATTATAATATATTACACACCTTTGGGAATAAAGGATAGCCGTTAACAAAGTTTTCAACACTTATCTAAATGAAGTATACATAATTAGAGTTTTCAAGTGTTAAATAATTTTTTTTTTAGCTATAATTTATATTTGTTCACAAACATTTTCAATAGTAAATTTTACACTATATGTTATGTCGAATACTTTAGAGGACAGTGTACCAAAAATTTATGTCACTTATGTTGTAACTGACAGTTTTAGTAACAAAGCGCTAACTTCTGCTCTTGCGGTTGTCATAAAATTAGGGACAGTCAATGAATAGCAATGTATAAAAAAAATAGTTTAGTGCAGTTAGAACGTCTCGTGAAATGCTCGTGTCGTAACGTTCTACATTCTTCCCTTCACTAAGCTGCACTTGCAACGGTTAGCTTTGAAGTGGCGTTTTCAAGAGGACCTGCTTCAATAATAATTTTGGGGTATACCTAATAGTAATTTTCATTCATTCATTTATTTATTCAATATTATTTTTCAAAAACACATATTTAAATAACATAAGTAAATTAAAAATCCGACGGTATAATATTTTTTTTACGAAAAAACAAACAGGCCAACATTATCAATTCACCTCCTTTTAAATAGATGGTCCTAAATGAAATAACACCTATTCAATCAAACATTGTTTGGTCTTCGCTATAGAGGCGTGTAATAAACACTTAACTTAAATGGTTTTTGAGGGAGTTATACACAGTTTCACGCCAAGCTTTTTTTTCATCTAAGTAATTGAATTTACTATGCTTATTGAAATATTTCAGTACTGCGAAAAAGATTCCAAATAAATAAATAAATATAAATTTAAATTCTACCTTAACAAATCGGAATTTTGTTATAGTATTTTAATATATTTAAAATTGAACCTATTTATAAAATAGTTTCATTTATTTACTCGGAACCACAATTATTCATGAATCATTTACCCCAGACCAAAACTATGAAAAAATATTTTATTAATAGCTCAGACTTTCCAAAAAGATTGACGTGCCCAAACAGTGAGAAACCAGTGCTATGTGGAAGTTGACTTCTCTTCTGTCAAGCCCCCGATACCAACAATAGCTCCTAATCCGTAAAAACTCTACCTCAAATTTTCTTTCAGTAGGTTTTTTTTTTTTTTTTTTTTGAAAACTAACAGCACATAAAAACAGAACAAGTCTCAACTTTTCAGTATATTGGCCATCAGCGTACATGTAGCAACGTATAGCTGCATGTATTAAATAATCTAGGTACTATGATGCCCTCACTTAGCAGAGTTTTCCCAAAATTTAAAACAAAACTACTACGCCACAACCTTTATCAGTCTACTGTTGGACATAGGCCTCCCTTATTAAGAAGTATTATAATCCCCACGCTGGGCATGTGGGTTGGGGATTGCAGGACACAGCATGTAGCACAGTTGACGCTGCTGCACTTTTATAATAAATAAAACTTTATCCCATCTGTTTGCTTGCCAGCTATAGCATAAATAAAATTAATAATATACATTTTACAACAGGGTGCAAAGGCGCTCATTGGGGGAGGACTATGTCCAGCACTGGACTGTAATAGGCTGATGATGATGTTAATATTTAATGTAGTAATATTACTTATTTGTGTTAATGTTATTTCAGTTTTTTGAAACATTTTTTTTCAAAATGTATGAAATTAAGCGTTCTACTTCTAAATTATCTAACAGATGACGACAGACGATTGAAAAATCGAGCCTAAGCAGCAGCAGGTTATCAATTATCATACTTCTATGTAAATATTTAAGTTGTCGCTTAGGTCAAGGATGACATTGTTTAATCGTTACTACAAAAATACTGTTTATGTTTAGTTTGTAATAAAATGCTTTTTAAGTCGTGCCTAAGCAGGGTGCTGAAATATTAAAGTTCTGTAATTAAAAGCTCGTGCTATATTTAGTTTTATATTTTTCTGTTGAAAAAATATGTTGAATACCGGTTAATAGACGTAGGTATTAAAAATTTATAAAAAATATTTGTACTGTTGTGTAGTAAATAAATGATTAATTGTTTTTTTCTATGTATCTACCAAATAAAGTTAGAAAAATATTTAAATTTAAGTAGTCACAGCATCATCCATGTATTATCCATAAAATAAAATCTGCTTACAATGGGACTTATGCTGTGTGAAAATGTCCAGTATTATTTATATATAATAAATCTAAATTGAAAAAATAGAGTGAAAATTTTACACATTAAATAATTGGTTTTAAATATTTTTAAACTTTTCTCTTCACGACCTAACCCAACAAAAGCTAAACCTTATCTAAACCCAAGAACCCATTTATGTAATCCAAGGCCACTCACCAAAGGTCACTTGCGCAGGAGTGGCACAAATCACACCGCAGCTAGTTCGCTACTGAGAGCCGAGCATGCGCCCGCGCAGCCATTGCACAACCCTGCTGTGTCTTAATACTTAGTGACTGTATCGACAAGGGTAAACGGTTTTTTTTGGTTTGTTCTGGAAATTATGAAACATTGTCTAGACTTAGGGTGCAGTTATGTAAGTATTATGACTGCAGTTAGCTCTTTGTAGCATCTTTGATCAAGGTGATTGCATTACCGCGTGCTCGAAATGGTGACGGAAAACATCGTGAGTAACTCTTTGGCATTATCAGTTCCACACTTATTGTGACTATGTCTTTCCTATAGGTAAGGCTGACTAGACTGAGATGATGGTAAAGGGCTGGGCGAGCCTATTCTATCTAACCATGTCGTGAATGTGAAGGAAAACATCATGAGGAATTCTGCGGCGTAGTCAGTTCCACCCGGTATTGACCATGTCTTTCCTGTAGGTAAGGCTTCCTAGACTAAGAGGATGGCATAGGGCTGGGCAAGCTTACTCCACAATTAGCTAGCATATTCATAGGCTAACCATGTCGTGAAATTGAAGGAAAACATCGTGAGGAATTCTGCGGCATAGTCAGTTCTACACGGTATTAACCATACCCAAACCGGGTACAAAACCTGCAGAACGTGCAAACATTTGCCCTACAGCGAGAATTGAATCGATGTGTAAGGGGTACCAAACTTCATCTTCGGAACCAAAGGAAACTTCACGTGCCCGTGATATACATCAAACGGGGCTATGGTAGCTGGCTTATTGCGGCATTGGGTAGCCTAACACCGTCACAGAGATCCCTTGGCTACCGACGAGCTGAAGCGTTGGTTATGCGAGGAGCTGTGCCTTGCAATCTCCAGCATGCCCTGATTATGGACATATCCCCCTTCTTTTCGAGGTGAGGCATATGTCCAGCAGTAGATAATTAGGCTAGTATTGTTCTTGTTGAGAATCGATCCCGCAACCTCTCATTCTATTCACCCATTGCGTCAAGGAGGTCGTAGAGGCATTCGAGGCAAATGTGAACACACTCATTGGAATTTTAAAAGGGTTATAAAGTTTATTATGTACTATTTGCTAGATTAATGACTATAACACGTCAATTAGTACGGCTCCATGCATGGAATTGATTATTCTATGCAAATCATGTTATGAGAGGGTTACGTGTAACTGGAAATTAAAGAGAGTGTACGGCACCACCTCCAATAGCGAGTGCATCGCGACGATATTATCGTTGTGCCGCAGGACAAATGCATTATTTGTATCAAGTCTGGGTGTTTTCTAATATGATGCTCTGTGATAGTTTCCAGCATTATATATTATTATTTTATTTCTACACTCTCATTAAACATGTCTTCACACGATGACTGAATACGAGCAAAATGTCAACGTATGGTTGCGCGGCTCTCACCACACGCAGCATCCTCGCAGCGCTATTATATTCTTTCCATTCTTAGTTTGTCTGGAAGAAGTCACTTTAAGTGATAAGACCGCCCATTGTATCTACATTACTATTTAATTTCTCCGCTTTTGTAATTTTGTGGCGATGATGAGTCGCGTCGATACGCTGAAGGAAATTGCCATCTCGTGGAGATTACCCGGCGATAGCAGCGCGGACTCGTCGCGATGCACTCACTCGTGAAAGTAGCGCCTAGGGAGATGTAAGCGATATTCGCGGTATGGTATACATGCAGATAAGCGGCACCTCACTAAATTCCATGACCTCCGATGGTAGCGTCGGCGGTGCGAGAAGCTGTACTCCTGTGATCCACAACCAGTAGTGTTCTTTTTTCAACCAGTAAATTATTATTATTTGTATGTAAGATAAGATAAGATAAGATAAGATTATTTGGCTCAAACAATTACAGCACATGTAGGTGGAGCACAAAAAACAAACAGAAAAACACTGATATACAAGTAGGTAGTAGGTACAATAATAAGTTTATCAAAGTTATCTTGCAGGGTAAAAAAAGAAACTAACTTTAGAAACATAATATGACTAAATAAAAAAAAAAGAAGTATTTATACATAACTAAATCTAAGAAAAACTATAAAGTAGCACTAAAGCTGTGTGGGTGTAATCGGTGCTGCAACGGTATGTGCCAAAAAGGCCCCTTCTCAGCTTGATGCTACTTTGCCTGGGGTGGCTAAGCAGCGCTGATTTTCAGAAGGAGCCTGGAATCTCCCGATCAAAGTGCAACGTGTCGGTCTGTCAGGTTGTCGTCAACTCTTAAATGTAGGTATGTATTAAGTAGGTTAGGTAGGTGAATATTATATAAAATTATACTAGTTACTTTAAATGTAACTTAATTAATTTTCTGTTGTTATGTTTCCTATGTGCATGATGTGATACCTAAGACGTTTAACCTTTTGATTGCTATCTTGTGTGTTTGTTTACCTGAGTTGGGTTTCTCTATCTCTTCTAAGTATATATAAATCGATTACTTAGTGTGTGTCTCGAAAAACTCAAAAATGGCTCGATTTTTATTTGTATTTTATTATTAGGCGAACCCTTAACTCAGGGGTAGTTTAGGAAAAATAAAGAAGAACCCAAAGAAACAGCCGAAAAAATAAATCCAAGTTGGTAATTTTGTTTTTTTGGGGTGTACGGGGTTCCAACCTCCATCTTTGGAACCTAAGCCAACCTCACATGCTCGTGGTGCACCCTGCTAAACAACGAACGGGGCTCTGGCGGCCGGCTGATTGCGGCATAGCACGGCCTTAATTGGCACAGCTAAATCCCCTGGCCACCGACGGGCAGCAGCGTCGGTGGTGCGAGAAGCTGTGCCTTGCGATCTCCAACCCGCATGCCCAGCGTGGGGATTATGGGCATATCCCCCTTTATTAGGGGAGGCCTATGTCCAGCATTGGACTGATATAGGCTGGTGTGGTGTGGTGTGGTAATTTTGTCTGAGATTGCGGCTACGAGTTGCAAATCAATTTGATGGTGCAAAGTTCAACGGGTCATCTAGTAAATAAATTGTGTTACATTGAAACTGCGCGCTGTTACAGCAACTGTTACTGTTATGACACGCAGAATTTTTGGTGTGCTTGAATTATGGACGGCAAAGCAGGTAAAAAATGAGATACAGGTTGAAGACGTCCGTATATTTTTCAGAAGCTGCTACTTCTACCAGACAAAGTTCCAGAATGCCCGCGCATAAACAATCTTTTCGCTTACGTGCTAGCTATCAAACCAATACTTTTTTAAAAATATTCCTGATTATAATTTATACAAACTAAATAATTCGATTATACTGTAAAATTTGATTATTTTAAATATTAATTTTAGTAAATAAATTTTAGTTAAAACATAATAATCACTAGCTTTAACATGAACCAAAAAGTAAAATAACTATTTTGTGATTATACTTTAGATAATAATTAAACTATTATATATAACGTATGAGCAACGTATAGGAGATGAACAGATTTTAATGAAACTTGGAACATAAACAGTTTGTGACCTAGAATAACACATACCTAGGCATTATATCCCGCTACCGTGCGACCGGAACCGCGGGCAAAACTAGTCATTTATTTAGTTGTTAAAAAATAAGATAATATTTTTTTATGATTCCTGGAGATGGAACACATGTACCACCCGATGTTAAGTAGTAACCATTACTTATAACAATTTATTGCTTTGTTGATCGCACAACATGTTTGGAGTGTGCCCCACGATACAACGCCCTGCGTTCTTAAGCTTCATGTGTCTATAAATTCACCAGTAGGCACACCCTTGAAACCAAAACACAGCAATGCTGTTTCATGGCAGAAATAAGCATTTTAAACTTAATATATCTCACTACACGATGTTTGCGTCCAATTCCAAGATCTTTCTCGACTAAGTTGATTTGCGAAGTATTCGCTAATGTGGACGCATCTTTACAGAGGTCATGACTTCGACATTTTGATATTCTCTCGATGTGCTTTATAGGCAAGTTGCACATGAAATTTGCAAACCCTTTCATTATTGTTTCGCCATTGTACGTACTCACCTTTACTAGTAACATTAGTCTACATGACTTGTATGTACAGAATATTGTGCATTGTACCCCTGTCAACTTTATACATAGACATGATTAACTTCTGCTCGCGGCTCGCTGGATTATTCCTGATCTAGAACTACATACGTAAGTCATGAACAATCGGACTGTTGTCCGGTCGTTCATGACATGACATGACACAAAAACATCAGCCTATATCAGTCCACTGCTGGACATAACTACTAGCACTACAAACGCTGCTGACGGTCGGTGGCCAGGGATTTAGCTGTTCTATGCCGCAGTTAGCCGACCACCAGAGCCCCGTTTGTTGTTAAGCAGGGAGCACTGCGGGCTTGAGAAGTTAGTTTAATTTAATTTCAAAGGTGGAGGTTAGAACCCTTTACTACTGACCACACAACTGCCACAAAAAAAACTGTTTAAACTAGATATGTTCTCCCGTAAAATCGCGAGGAAATAAAAGGTTCTAGGTATCAAAAATAAAATTAGTCAACATTCTAACTGCATTTCGAAGTGGCGTCACAGTGTTGCAACCAAGTTGCCAAGTCGTTCCTAGTGCTTCTAGAACATGTTGCTAAATCTCACACTTGGTACCTTGTTACCAATTTGTTCCGAGGCAAATGATAAGTCACTTTATCATGACACTGATGTTCAGGTAGATAGGAGTAGGTAGGTGTATAAGAAAGTCATTTCCACCAAGCACTCGTGGCTTACTTTTGTTCTTAGCAGATCATTTGGACACCAACTCCGCCCGTTCACTTTGATAGATGGGTGACTGTTTTGGGTCATTTAGATCTGAACGCTTCCGCGTTTTGGAACGTAAAGATGTTGGTTCTGGTTTTTCAGTTAATAAGCCATGATGGAGGGCTTTGGCAGGCCTAAAACTCCTACATATGAGAGAAAAAGGAAGGAATCACTAGCTCATAGTACTGGAAAATATATAAAATATAAATATAATAAAATAATATATATAAGACTCCGCTATGAGCACCATTGTGTTCTGTCCACAGCTCGACTCATCCAACTTCTACCAGCAGCCTTTCACACATCTACTTGAGAACTTGTTAGGTACCTGAAAGCTGTAGAGTGTACAAAGACGCAATCACAAAGACAAGAGAAAATATTTATATTCGTATGGTAGACGTAATTTTGATCAATGAAAAAGCGTATATTCAAAATAATAAGTAAGACTAAGACTCAAAAAATAACAGGTAGGCATCTAGATCTACCTATGTGGTAAACGCATAGATCGTAAAACTAAAATTCGAGCCCATAGAAATTTCATTTCCTATTGTGTTACCCCCGAAAAATACAACGAAAAAGAATTTTCCAAATTGGTTCATAAATGACGGAGTTATGAGACAACAAGCATAAAAAAATTAGAGCCCATATTAGTCCCGGTTTTTTCACCTTTAGAGTTGGTATTTTTTCTTCAAATTTTTATGGGACCAATCAAAAAGTATACCCTTTACAAAAAACGAAGAGTTTTTTAAATCGGTTCATAAATGACGGAGTTATGAGGTAACAAACATTAAAAAAAAATTGAGCCCATAAAATTTTCATTCCCAGTTTTCTCACCCTTAGGGTTAGTATTTTTACTTCAAATTTATATGGGACCAATTGGAAAGTATACCCTCTCCAACGAAAAAATAATTTTCCAAATCGGTTCATAAATGACAGCGTTATGAGCTAACAAACATAAAAAAATACAACCGAATTGAGAACCTCCTCCTTTTATTTGAAGTCGGTTAAAAAGGAGGAGGTTCTCAATTCGTTTGTATGTTTTTTTATGTTTGTTATTTTGAAGTCAGTTAAAAATAGTTTTAAAGCCTCCTCCATTTGCCTCCTTTTTTCTATCATTTAGCTACTCTGATCCATGTGACCCCAGCTATTGCGTTGAAAAAAATTTGCCTATGGTTATTCCGGGTAACAAACTTTATATAAAACTTTAAATATCTGTAAAACATACAAATATTTGTCCCACAGCGGGAATCGAAGCCACAATCTTTTGCGTATTAGGTGGTCCTACGACCACTCCCCACAGAGGTTGCCACAATGTATTTTATGAGACCTTAATGACGCCTTAAGTAATGATAATAGCAAATTATTTTGTTGAGTACTGAAAAGCACTAGGCGTAATGACTAATGGGGAAACTATTCGAACCTTGATGCAGTATTTTATTAAAGCTAGTTCATCTAGGACTATGGTTAAAATAAATAATGCATAACAACCCAGTGGAGCCTTGAGAATGCAAGGCGGCACCGCGGCAGATCGAGGAAAAGATAGCGAGATGAACTAGACACCTTCAAATTTTATATTTCTTCTAGACTTCTTAAATTTCTTCTAGAAAATAGCAACAATCATAATGTTAGATCACTAGAAATACACTTGCAATTTAACGGGAAAATCATACGGTTTTTTAACGTAATCCCAAATGACGTGATTAATTTATCTGTAAATAAATTAAAAAATGTTGTTGAACGCAACCTCTGTAATAAAGCTTGTTATAAAATTGCTGATTAATGAGATGGATAAAAAGCTTGGGATGACACTGTCTCCAACTCCCTCAAAACCGATGTAATAGTTAAGAAAGTTTCTAGACTTGCAGAGCCTAGCAGAGTTTCTTGCCAATTCTTTTCTGTTTGGTTGCGTTACGAATTGGTGTAAATAAAAAAAAAATTACGTTTCAAAGTGTAATTTACGATAGAGCGTGGGTACTAATAGCTTTAGATTGAAATGACAGGAGGGATCGTGCGGAGGTCTTTGCCCAGCAGGCATAAGACATAGCAAGCTTATCGTAATCGTAACATTATTATCAAACAGCAACATCTAGCCCCAAACTTAGCAGAGCTTGTGATACGTGACCAGGCATAGGACTACCTTATTATACGCTACTACAATGTGCCTCAGCGGTCATCTGTCCTACTGATAGCCTTTGTACCGCAGTGGCCGAACCCACCTGAAAAACAGGTTCGATTCCTGCCGCGAGAAAAATGCTTGTATGATCTGCAAATATTTGTCTCGGGTCTGGGGGTTTTCTATGTATAAAACGTACGTAATTACAAAATAAATTATATCTGTTATGAGTTCCCATAATAGGTACAGGCTCTGCTTAGTTTAGGGCTATATGATGATGCGTGGTAGCATCCAGCATTATAACTATTATTTATACTTACATTAACTAGGTAGCAAAAATTCTAAAACCTCATTAATGATAAGGCCGTTATAACCATACTTAAGCATGTTTTCAATGCAAACACAAAACTTAGTACAAACTAGTCTTTGTTACTATAAAAATAACTTACGATACCTAATAGCTGATAAACTAACACTGTTTTATTCATAAGAAGTTTAGTATCAATTATTATTTTATTATCAATGACTTTATTATTCTATATAAAAGATTAGGACCTTTTCACACTGGTTAGTTTTACAGACTTATTTTTATGCTAGTAGGGCACTATAGGAATGTATAAAGAGCTTACCAAGTAGAGCTCTTTAAGAAGGGCTTTCGGGAAGAACTAAATTTCTGAAGTGAAGCAGCTTTGCCGTCTTTTGGTTTGAAGGGTGCGGGTGCCGGTGAAATTACAGGCACTGACCTTGGACCTTGGATATGACGCTAGCTGGTCCAGCGAGTGCAGCGCAGCTTAATGCGTTATAATTATAGTGCGTCAAATTTTATTATGATAGTTAATATTGTAATTAACTAACCATTTGAAATATTATAAATAATACTTACACAAAACGATATAAATTACACAAATCAATCATCATCATTATTTTATAGCAGTCAACTGCTGGACTTAGGTTTCCTCTAATGAGCGCCATTGCGCCCTGTCCTCAGCTCGGCGCATCCAGTTTCTACCAGCAGACATTCGCAGATCGTCACTCCACCAGGCTGGAGGGCGTCCTACACTACGTTGGCCGAAAATCAATTGCCTGTGTAAAATTTAAGCCACACAATTTTCGCCTGAAAATTTAGCAAAATAATATAGGTACCAATAAAAATAATATTGGTGTAGTCATATACAAATATAATTATATAAATGAAACTTTCGGTGACGTCATCACCCTAAAGTCCTACTTTACATACTGCAGTGTTTGTGAGTGACATCATAATATTAACAATAAACATGCTCAACCCTACTTAATTGTAGGTTGGTTTTTTGCTTTTGCATCTAAAAATAAAATAGTTTTTACCACTGTTTTCTGAATCCTTAATAAAATCTATTTTTTTTGTTATGTTTAATGGGTATAGTAAATTGTAGTAATAATAATAGGAATAAACCAATTACTAATAGCTTCTCCGGCCGCAAAACAATGTTTGTATGATTTTCAAATATTTGTTTCGGGTCTGGGCGTTTTTAATGTTTAATGTGTCGGTATTTACAAAAAAATATATTTCAGTAGTACCTATATCAATATTCTCATAAAAAAGCCCCTGGGTTGCACGAAAAGAAATACACCATTTATTAACCGAACGATAAGTTATTATTAATTTATTAATAGCACAAAGGTCAAAAACCATTTTAAGGTCAATAAATAATGCATATTGCCGCATCACTCATCAAACAATATGTATAAATGTATATAGGATACAGGAACGGGTTTGAATACAATAGGAAAAGTACATTCACTTATTTAAAATACTTTAGAGTAAAATGGTCTTTTGTTTGACGGGAATTTGAATTCATTTAGAGAAATGATACTGTGATAAACAGACCTTTTTGTTGGTAAAAAGTTATTATAGTGTAGAAATGGATATCAAATATGAAAGTGTAGAAGATAGTGTGAGATTTAAAAGTAGTAAGTATCATAAACAAAAAATTGTATAAATATTTAGGGGCTATAAAACTGTGTAACTATTGTAAATTAAGAAGAACTAAATGGCGAAACGTAGGGGAGGCCTATGTCCAGCAGTGGACTGCTGTAGGCTGATGATGATGATGATGATGATGATAAAATGGTGAAACGTAGAGAGAAAGGATAACCTTTGGTTTAGTACTTGTTTGAGAGAAAGGAGTCCTTGCTCGCGCTCGAAGATTACTCCGATTAGTTACATTTTAATAAAAATCCCAATTAGTTCCATCTATACAACAAGTAACAGAACTTACAGCCTTCTAATTTTACTTATTTACATTATCATAATGTAACAAAGCCCTGCTCACAGTTGGTCTTAGATCTTCTTACTTTTTATAAAAACAAATAAAAATTTGTGAAATGTTTGGCCCCCCTGCACGCCAAAACTATGAATTAAGCTGAAATTAAATTCTAAGTCAGGAATAACATATGGGCTACTTTTTGTCCGTGTAAAACGAATAAAAATATGAGCATAAAATGTTGAGTTATTCCCGGTTCGGCCCGCGAAATCCATGGCTCGATGGACCCAAGTGGGATTTTTGATATTATCTTCCCTCCGTAGCTGCTCGCGTGGTGCCCAGATAAAAAGTAGCCTATGTTCTATTCCAGCTTGCTGATTGAGTAAAACAAAGATGACAAAGTTTTATCAGCTTTTAGCTAAGGGCGCTGTTCCATTTCCATACACAAATATAGCGCAAACTATAAACTTAAACACCAACTACAAAAATGCCAAACGTAAAACATACTTTACTACAAGTAGTTATGGTTCGTTTTTCACAATCAGGCCTCTCATCTGGTCTTATTTGTGGAAATCTTCACTTGATCACAAGCTTCGAAAAGAAAGTATAACATGAATATTATTATTACACTTTATTTGATTTAAAACTCGTCAAAATAAATTAAATGAATATTATTATTATTATAATATCAATGTATTTGAATGAGTATGTAGAGAAAAAAACTGAACAAAGCAATAGAAGTATGCCAGGATCGTGGCAAATGGAGATCCATGGTCTCTGCCTACCCCTCTGAGAAATAGGGGTAGCTTTATATGTATGTATAAAACTGTTGAAAAGCTAACTGATTAAACCACTGACTGATTGACTCACTGCAGTAATAGTAAACGCAGAGCTTTGAGGGTATGTTCAATGCATAGTGTACTAAACATTATGTACACATAGAGTCAAGCAGTGGTTCACTCAGTAAGGATTTCCTGAAAGCAGTAGGCAAATATCTCAACGCAGGCAATGTTTAGTGGCGTTCACTAGTAGAAAACCAATGCCTTCGCCACAGTTAGCTTTAGATTTTACAAAATATTTTTATAATTCTATTGAAAAACGAGAATTTTCGCGTACCGTTACACCGGTGCATGCACCGACGCCGCGGTTTCGACTCTTTTAGAGAGATTTCATCAAGGTGAGTGAACGCGACACTCTCCCTTGCCACTTCACCGATTTAACGATTTCTAAAAAATCACATTTTTGACTGAATTAATTCACGTTGTTCTGTTTCAGGCCAAATCGAAAACATAGAGACATGGACATTTCCACAGACCTCTATGGGTCTTGGGGCAGTACTGTTCCTGTACCTAGCACTGACAGTGCGTGTTCTACCAGCATTCATGAAGAAGAGACCAGCATACAAACTGAACAACTTACTTCTAGCGTACAACGCGTTCCAAGTTGCCTTTTCAGTTTACATAGTCTTCATTGTAAGTACTTGCTGCTATTTATTTGAAAGGCGCTTCTAAAACCTTTAATGAAAATGGAAACAAGATTTTTACTTTCATAAATAAGCCTTGGTAACATTAGGTCTTACGACTAGATAATAAAGGTACAGAACTTATTTACCCTTTTCAGGCATTGCGTATTTGTTTGAGGTAGAGAACCCTTTCATAATCATCAGCCTATAGCAGTCTATGCTGGGCATAGGCATCCCCTTAAGAGCTTCGTTCCGCCCTGAGAATGCTTTACATGATTTAATACACACATTTTTTTAAAGTAATGAGTCACTTATAATAATAAGACGTAATAATAATGTACAATAATTTAACAGAACATGAAGAAATCCTAGACAATTTCTTTCAGAATTAATGTCAAGCATTGGCTGATGTTTTTGTTGTAAGTACAACAACTAAAACTCTGAAAACAACAATAAAATAAAACGACTAGACATTTAGCATTAGCAAAGAAAAAAACACAGATTTTTGTAAAAAAACATAAAATTGACATACTTAGGTAATTGTATTTTAATGTATAAATCTAGACTATCTACATCTACACTTTATTTTATATTATATTATTATGACACTTTATTTAATTGTAAACTCATCTAAAATACATTTTTTACTATAATTAAACTTAATACTGCATAAGTACATAAATAACTATCAAAAACATTATAGTTAAAAATGTATCAAAACGGGAGACCATCGACCGCGGGGCAGGGCTCAAACGGTCGGTGGCTAGGGCTGCAAAGAGAGGAACCTCCGCACAATGCGTGCCGAGTCCAGGAAATATTATTATTATTATTTTTTTATTATTAATATTATAAAGAGGAAAAATTTGTATTTTTGTGTGTATGTTTGTAATGAATAAATTCAAAAACTACTGTGCCGATTTCAGAAATTATTTCACCATTGGAACGGTACATTCACCCTTAGTAACATAGGCTATGTTTATTGCTAGAAAAGATTAGGCATCCTTATTAAAACTTAAGTTACGTAACCCAAGGTTTAAAAAAGTACCCTAACCCGTGCGAAGCCGGGGCACGCCCCGGTGTTAACATAAAAATACTACTATGTTCTTATGTGTTCTTATGTTAATCTATTGTTCATTAGATTTGATGTTTATAATATTTTAAATATTCTTTCCTACAGTACCTAAGGTATATTTACAACTACAATGTAATAACAACGAGATGTCCAAAAGGATCAGATATGCAAGGGGTGAGTTGTTTTTTTGGTTTTCTGATGTTTACATTTTTTCACACCACCAAACCTCAGCCCTTATTACCTGTGACCAAACGCAAACGTAACGCGTCTTGTTACTATATCTGCGTGGAATCTGCGTGTAATCGTATTATCTATGCCCATTTCTAATTTCTTAACGTGACGCCATGGTCTGTTTTAAGAACGCGTTTGTGTTTGAAGCATGTTATGACGTCACACGTTATCGGCAAGGAATCTTTTGTGTCATAGAGAATAAGAGCCCTGCTCGAAAATATCAAGTAGGTTATGTGTCTTTTCGGCACATGGCATGTAGGGAATCATTTGTTCCTTCATCATGAAAATGTTAAGTAGGTACTTAGTAGCTTTAAATTTGGCTTGTTTTTTTTTTTTTTTGTGGCGTCGCACGGTTTGTGCATTTGCCATTTTAAGTCATTTTCATTTTGCTTATTTTATTTTTATAAAAAATTTGGGAAGCTGTTTACAAAAATTATTGAGCTTACGAATTTGGCTTGTTGTTTCTCAGTTTTGTTCCTACATTGTCAATGTCATGTGTTCCGAAATAAATGTTTTCATCTATCCATGTAACCTTCATGGAAGGTAAGTCAATCATGAGATTTGAATTTGGAACTTCAACATTTCTATAAAGATTTGAATAATCGGTTTCGGTCATTATAAAACTATATTCGAAATTCAAATTAGCCTTCTTGGAAGCTGCCAAGCTTCCAAAGGCAGATTATGTTTTACATATTATGGTTTTACCATAGAGATCCAAACCAAAAATATCGGGCAGTGTTGCTACATGAAAGAGAGTTTTTACGTACAATTTTTTAAGGGCGTTTGAATCTGCGACCGTATTTTTTTACTTCTGCGAGTCTCATCATTTTTCAAGTTTCTAAACATGGGTGAAGGCAACTTACTTTCGAAGAAAGTTCCATGATAAATTATTGTAAGAGTGTCGAGCTAGTGGTACCTATGGTGGTATGGTATTTTTTTTCAGACTAAAACCGTGTTACCGCGACGAAGTATTACAAAAATAAAGCATTTGTTACCTATTCGGAAAAAAATAAAGATACGTTTACAATAGGAATGGATAATTACGGATTGACCTACTGATGACCCAACTGTTCTGCTATTGACCAAAAATCATCTTTTCAGGTGATAAAAGAAATCTACCCGTACTTTATAGCGAAACACTTGGACTTATTAGATACAGTGTTCTTCGTTCTCCGAAAAAAAGACAACCAGGTCACCTTCCTCCATCTATACCACCACGCGGCGATGTTAACATGGACATGGTTCCACTTGATGTACCATCCGACTGACAACTTCGTTGTGGTGGGAATGCTGAACAGTTTTGTCCATGTGCTGATGTATGCGTACTACGGAATCGCGTCTCTGGGACCGAAGTATGCGAAGTTTATCTGGTGGAAGAAGCATCTGACCAAAGTCCAGCTGGTAAGTTTATCTTAGTTTTATTATATTTAATAACCTTATTACCCTCAGAGAACGAAAGTCACCGACATAGCTCATAGAATTAGCAGGCTGAAGTGGCTGTGGGCCGGCCATATATGCCACAGAACTGACAACCTGGATACCACGTTTAGGTAAGCGTAGCGTCAAGCACCCCCAGGCCAAATGGAGTGACGATCTGCGTAATGTAGCTGGCAGACGGTGGATGAAAAGAGCCGAGGATTGAGCTCAGTGGCGTACCTTGGGAGTGACCTATGTCCAGCAGTGGACTGCTATAGGTTTATGATGATGATGATGAATAACCTTATAAAGAAGGTGGGTTTAGTTCCGGTTCTTTTAGTCGTGAAGCCATGTTGGAATGTTTCGGCCCGTCTAAAAACTCTGACACCAGAGGTGGCCCAATCGCTCATACGAAAAAGAAGAAAGAATAACTTCCCACCTCTGGCCCGTTGCTGGGCATATGCAATGACCTTGGTGGCGTGGGCAAAAGCTCGCCTGAGACACGGTTTGTTACGGGTTAGTATCCCACCGCGAGATAAATATATTGTATGATTTGTAAATATTAGTTTTTTTTTACTATCCCTATGATTGAATTGACTGATGGCAGATAAAGATCGTGCAAACGAAGTGGCAACCGGGTCACAACTGCATTTTAAGAGACACATTCATTCTTACTCAAACACTCTCACTCAATCACTTCTTGATACTTATCATGACTAGTCAAAACTACTAAAAAATTCCAGTCAAACTACCAAAGAAGGTATCGCCGATTACTTAACTAGGCCAATTTTCCAATAAAGTATCTTACATAAGCGAAGTTGGATTGAATATTAATATGAACTTTTCTCACCGATTTATCATCAAAGTTCACCGACCAGCGTAAACATCATGATTACCAGCCGTTTTCATCTCACCGCTGAGCATAAACCTTTTTTAGATTGTGCCACTCGCCTCGACCCTGCGCTAGTCTAAACCAGGTCCCACCCACCATGCGCCAATCATCAGCGCAGCGTAGCAGCAGTTGGCGGCAGCGTTAGTTGAATTCGTCTACAATAAGCAGTATGATATAAATATAGATAGATAAATCTTTATTTGCAACTACAAACACAGACATACTAATACAAACAATTTACAAAATGTTGGTATACTGATACATGACTAACAAAATAATTAGCTCATTTTGCCCAAGTAGCAATGACTGATTTTCAGTTCCCACCAAGGTAACAAGAAGAACGAATGCTATTATACAACATTTACAGTTGGTAGGTTGGTATAATGTAAAAACAGTTATTTTTATATCCAGTTCAAAAGTGACCGTAATTGAATACTGAATACATAATTATGCTGAGTAAGGGCTATTTTGCAAAAGTGAACTGTACCACTAAACTTCTGTGTTCTGGCCATTGTAAACATATCGATGAATTAATCTTCTATCGTCTCTTCTTATATAGATCTTTAATCTATCTCGCCAGTGGACGTACCTTATTCCTATGACAATCTCTTTTCTACTCTTGGCCACTATTTGGTCAGTGCTTTGGTTTACTTGTCGTCATTTCGGCCACTGATGACTTTTATCTGACATGCAGTTACCAGTTTGTTTGAAGTCATTACTGATGCTTGATGATGATATATCATGTGGTGAGGAGGAATGAAAGCCATGCGACTGGAAGAGTGGTGAGTATGAGTATGCACGAGTAGAGGGAGGTCTAAGGCCAAGGAGGCTCTAAGAACACGAAGTCAGCGGGATCGGGGCGGGGGCGGCGGTGGCGGTGGCGCGGCGCAAGGAATGGCGCGTTTTTATGCATATATTTGCGTTGGCGCGCCGCTCCCCGCACCGCCGCCGCTGTCTTCGAGACCGCGGCCTTAGAGATGGTTGCATTAAGTGAAAGAGGATATGATTATGAAAACAGTACTGAGGGCTCATAGAATGGATAAAAAAACATGTGCCGACCCCACATTGTAAGATGGGATAAGGAAAAATGATAATGATGAACTGAAGTTGTCGATATAGCTCAGAGAAATAGCAAACTGAAGTGGTAGGGGGCTGGCCACATCTGCCGAAGAACCGGCAACCGTTTGGGTAAACGAGTTCTTAAGTAGGGATCGCGGTTCGGCATACGTAATGTAGGACGCTCTCCGGCCAGGTGGAGGGACGATCAGTGAAAGGCTGCTGGTAGAAATTGGATGCGTCGAACTGAGGATAGGGAACAATGGCACTCATTAGGAGAGGCCTATGTAGTTATATTCATTATCATTTAGTCATAGCAGTCCATCTGCTATAGGCTAATGAATTGATGATGATAGTGATAAAAATGACCTTCGTACAGCACATTATGCCTAGCATGTGTTGTTTGTTACAATACGGAACTATTTAGAACTGAAAATTCAAAATATTTGCATTGTTTTCATTTTGAAAAACCAGAAACTGAATGCTATTTATGTTAATTTGAATTTAATTTGCGTCACATACATACGTTATTTTATGTTAATTGTAAATAAAATCTGGAATAAAATTCTAAAATTAACATTAATATGTCAAGGAATGCCAACACTTCCTTCTTATTATACGTTAGGGGCTCACTTTAGGACAAACGAATTGACCTGTCATTTTGTACATTATTCTAGACCTAGTATAAAATAAGCTTTCATGTGGGAACCAAAGAAAGCCCTCGGAAGAAAACAAATACAATTTCTAAATCTGAATCTTTGCATCTCAAGAGCAACTTCATTCACTACGCCACAGAAAAACTCGTCCATCAAAAAAACCGGTAAATTGCGAGTCGTACTCGCACACGAAGGGTTCCCTACCATTGCACAAGATAAATGTTTATAATATACTTTTTATTATTTGTTGTTGTATTGGCAATAGAAATACACGGTGTGTGAAAATTTTGTTTTTAAGTGTTTAGAAGTAGAAATACACAGCTTTAAATTTCCAACGCTCTACCTATTACGGTTCATGAGATAGAGCCCGCTGACAGAAGACGGTTGCACAGTGGAGGCTTAGAGCAGGATCCCGTCGGGTCCCCTTGTGGCACGGAACCCTAAAATATCTACCTCAATCATATATTTTTTTATTTTCCAGGCCCAGTTCATCCTAGTCGTGGTAGACCTGCACTACCAGCAGAAACTGTCACCCTGCCCGTTACCATCAGCATTCTACTACTTCTGCATGACGCTGATCTCTTCATTCTTCGTGCTTTTCATGAAATTCTACTTCAGAAGCTATAAAGCCAAAAAAGTTTAGAGGTTCTGTCTTCAAAAGCACAAAGTGTATCAAAATTATTAAGACTGTTTTTTATGATGTTATAATTAATTTTTCATCCCCCCCATCTCGAAAAGAGTATTTTGCTCTTCGATATCTAAGTGCAAAAGCCGTTTTTATCTGCAAGAGGATAAAGTAAATTGAATTTAGAAAAGTTACGTGTTGCACTCGAGTGCAAAGATTTTTCACCTCGTGCTCTTTTGAATCCCTCCCTGAGCTTACTCAGTCATCAAAATTGAGCACGCAGGTTAAAAAGCAACTTTGTATTCTTATCTAACAAACCTAACAAACTTTCTATTATTAATAGTTAATAATAAAAAGTAATTAAATAATAAATAATCTTAATTAATATATAATAACGATTGATAAAGGCAATAACAACAAAAGTGGACATATACCGAATATTATAAATTTTTATTTTATAATATTTTATTATATTTATTTATTTATAAATATTTGGATTTGTCTTTGACTACCCCCTATATGATATCTGTCAACAGATTTTTGTACTGAGTCATATCTGAATATATCTATAGTGAGGAAAAGTCATGAAGAGATTGGTTTTGTTTGCTTTGTTCTTTAATAATGATAGTATATTGCCTGTGTTATTTTTATGTGACCATAATAATATTTAATTAACAATGAAAATTATGTTATGAAAAAATTCTCATATAACTAAAAATGGATCGATGTGACTGTAATGTGATCATGTTGATTTTACCATGTTACCTTAATAAATATAACTCATAAAACTCAATAAGTATTTTATAACACCTTTTTCGCCCTGTTGCAGGAATCGAAACTGCACCTCTGTTGTCTCAGCCAGGTACAATTACACACAACAAGGTACAAGTACAAGTAGATAAAGTTATCTGCATCTTTGCTCTTGACATAGCCTTCAAGTGATTATAATTAATTTAAACTTTGCCGTTATTATAAGGAAAGTGCCTTGAACGACGTTCTTTACAGGAAATAGGAAACTCTTTAACAGTGGAGTGAGTATTTAAACAATAATTTCCATTCATTTATTAATATCACTGTAATTTTTTTATTCATTTCCTTTTCAACTTTAAAAGTCCTTAATTTGTTAAATATACCATTCAGTGTATTTCAGTGTTGATTTATCTTATAAATGAATTAACATTAACAAAACTGTTATGTTACCAAACATCTTTGCTTATCAAAACTTTAAAGTTTATGAATTAAACTATTAACTAAAGTTGTATAACGCAAGAATTTAAACAGGAACAAAAAATAAGTAGGTACGGGTATGTAGGTTCTTATAAGTTTTGCAAATGCATTTGTGATAAATTCAAGTAAAGATAACATTTTTTTTTTTAATTGCTTTTGATTTTATAATTGAACATAACAAATGAATTTCTAGTTTTTTTGTAGTAACTAATTTTATTGTATTGGTTCCTAATATTTTGGCAATGCCAGGATTGGAAGTATCTTTTATTTATGGCCTACTAACTTCCGCCCCGCTTCGCTCGCGTGGTACCGAAATAAAAAGTAGCGTATGTGTTAATCCAGGTTACAAACTATGTATATTCCAAGTTTCATCCAAACCCGTTCCGTAGTTTTTGCGTGAAAGAGTAACAAACATTCATCCATTCATCCATATATTTATACTACTACTATTATAGTAGGATAGTAGGATTATAGTGGGACTATGCTCAATTTAATAATAAATTATTCAATCTAAATTGTAAAATTGTTAAGTGAAAGTTAATTTGTATCTACTTACAAGCTGTTTGTGCCCGGAGTCACAGTGAATGTCATGTCTCTACATATTTTCATGAATTTTCTTTGATACAAAGCTTTTCCTCACAGTTAAGATCACTAAAAAACTGTCAAATCGGCCGAGTGATGATCTATCTTATATGCGGCAATTGATTTATATTTGAATAAATACATATTAAAATTATATAAACGTAGTGTAGGACGCTCTGCGGCCAGGTGGAGTGATGTTCTGCGAAAGGCTGCTGGTAGAAACTGGATGCTTCGAGCTGAGGATAGGGCACAGTGGCGATCATTAGGCGAGGCATATGTTTGGCAGTGGAATGCTGCTGCTGATGGTGATGATGATATGATAGTAAAGTAAATCTGTATCTGTAAAGAAACAGAAAAATGCAAATATAAAGCTTGTATAACATCTACATGATGATTTACTTATTTACTGCGTGTCATTTCGTTTTCTTGTAAACCGCCGTTGCGGAATGTAAGCTGATGACACTTGACACACAATAAACCTGTAAACATAAAACTTATTACGAGTGTAAAATCATACGGCCTACTGGAAACCCATTCAAAGGTTTCGTTGCGCTAGCGCAGACGCAACCCGCAATAGGCTTCAGTCGTGACTCAACCACCGTGTAGGTCGGTCGCGCGAAAAGTTCAAAAAGCTTACCGAATCCGCGAGTGAATTTATCTAAATCATCAATAACCTACAGAAAAGGTCAGTTAATTTTTGCAGTGACAGTTTTTTGTTGGTTTCGCAACAATGATGCTTTGTTTTAAGTATATTGAAAATTTTTGTAACAGCATATTTTTGTATGATCGGTTATTAAGTAAAAGTAATCTGTCATTACTTGCCGAAACTAGGTCTATTTTTTACTGTTCTTATGGATGACCACTTGTAAATGGTGCAGAAAAAAATGCCATTGGGTGAGTGGTAAATGAAGAGGTACCGTACTACTTAGTATGATGAGGTCAATTTTGATTAGAAAAACATTAATTGGTGTCATTTATTATTTTTATTACCGATAGTTTTCAGGAAGGCTCATTTGGTTCTGCCATCTGAAGGCAGGCTGTAGGTTCGATACCCATCCAGGACAAATATCTGTCTTGTGTTGAGCACCTGAGTGTATTCTGAGTTTTTCTCTGTGTAGTTTATGATCACTTGACCGTACCTGAGATTCTTTATTTATTACTAGATGCCACCTGCAGCTTTGTTCGCGTGGTACCGGAATAAAATGTACATTGTGTTAATCTCAGTCACAAACTATGTGTAATGTGATGTAATGGACCTGGATAAACAAATACGCTACTTTTTCTTGGGTAACTCATGACCGGAGCCGCCCGCGAAAGTTAAGTAGTATTGTCAGGTGGGACTTAAGCCCGCAACCTTCCTATTCATACCGGGACGCACATCCAACTGCGGATGATTCTACTGATTCATCATCATTATTCACAGCCCAACTTCAACCACTGCTGAGTATAGGCTTCCCCTTGTATGTCCCAATCTCCACGATTTTTATTAATATTCATACCCATTTATTTGTGCTTAAATACCCTACATTAAAATGTGTAGCTTAGGTCTAGTTTAGCTTATGAGTAGGTTGGTAAGTACATTGACCCTGTCAGGGCACTGCAGGAAAATTATGATTTACAGAAATGCCAAATATAATGTAGGTACTAATTATATCAAATCATTCAAATAAATTAACAAAAAATATTAAGTCATATTATAAAAAACTATTAAAAAAAAGTCAAAACAACATAAATTAAATAAATGTCGTAAAATAAATAAATATATAAAAAATATTAATAATAATGTCAAGGTCAGTATCGGATTTATGTCAACTGATTAAGGACTAAGTTAGTTATAATTATTAACTATAAATAAATTGTCCTATAAAAATTCGTCAACAGAGTAACGTTTTCCGTCAAGATATTTTAATGTGCTTTTGCGATGATGAGATTTGTTTATCTTTATCTTCACTTTTTTTATACGTTCGGGTAGTTTAAAATATTTTAACAATTCTGTAGGCTAGACTGTTGTTTACTTATTGCAAGGTTGTTGCATGTGATATAAGTTTATTTTTGTTGCATTAGTTTTGTACGATCCTATTTCTGTTCCGATGAATTTTTAGAATCTCAAAATCATTTGATTTTGAAGACTGCTACGGCACGCATGAAGGCTCGTCACATTACGACACACTTCTTTCTCTCTCTCTCTCTCTTTCTCTCTTAAGGAGACTTGGTAATTATTATTCTCGTCTGATTTTGGTGTCTGCATTTCTTATCTTTTCTTTCCACTTCGCTTTATTCAAAGCATCGTCTTGGGAAACATTGCAGGCTATCAGATCTTTTTGATCAAATTTACCACTTCTTTTTTTACCATAATATAAATTCATCTCAACCATCGCTGTCGGATTCAACACGGAAAATATACATGCAGTACAAAAAAAAAATTGATGATGAAGCATTATATTGAATCTACGCTTTCTTATTGGCCAAAATTTTACGACTACATGAACTATTTCACTAACCTTCGTCACCTCTGATCAAAATTCTTAGACAAGCTCTGCTCAAAGCGTAGTGATAAAAATATCAAGTGTGTAATATTTCTAATCTTGTGACCCAAATCAAATTATATACACTAAAATATAGTTTACCAGTCCGACAGACGTCACAAACTACAAGTCCCTACAATTGCCACTTTCTCTACAACCCATCGCACACCATGGTGTATCAAGGCACTTATCTTATTTTGTGAGTTATACAACAATCAGTCGTATTTTTTTGGGAGTAAGGCTTATACTTATTATCATTGACTTTGGCTTAGATAAGTATACCTAGAGCTAATTTGTGGGAAAGTTTATAATTAACGAGTAGGACTCGCGCATGAAGGGTTCCGTACCGTTGTTTTGGAGCTCCACTTCAAGGCAAAATCTGTGAAAATTTCAACTGTCTTGCAATCACGGTTTATGAGATACAGCCTGGTACCAGACAGACAGACGGATAGTGGAGTCTAAGTAATTAGTAGTAATAGGGTCACGTTTTTACCCTTTGGGTACGGAAACCTAAAAAAAAAATTTTTTTTCCAAAAATGACATTAACTCGATATTCGATCATAAAAGCCCATACAGGTAAGACCAGAACATATATACGTTTATTTCTGACATATACACTCATGAAGTATATACATACATCACAACTGAGATACATACAAACCAAATATAAAATATTTAAAAAAAAATGTTCTACTTGGTTTCAGAAAACGTTTTTAAAATAATGCCGGACCTTTTAGATATCACGTCAAATCAGCACCAAAGTAAGCAGGAGTTAGTAATATGGGTAGCATATACCTACCTAAAATAAATACTTTAATTATTACTTATAGTTAATAGATTCAGCCGTGATTTTGCGCGAATTCATTACAAGATATTTAAAAGACAAAATATTTAGTATAAATGCCGCTAACCTTCTCTGTAAGAGTTCCAAAAAAACAAACAGGAACCAAATAAGAATAAATTGAACTAAGCTAAAAGATAATATTTTCCAAAATAGACTAAAAACCTACTGAAATCTAAATGATATTATTCCGTTGACGCAATAAATGACAAATTGTATATTAAATTGTTCGGGTAATTTTTATTATATTATTATTGTTACTTGTTCCTTTCTGATATGTTTTATCTTATTATTAAGTTCATCTAATAATTTGAGTATCATATTATTTTTTTGATTTGAATTTATTTGATTTAATCAAATATTGGATAATTCAAATATTTAATAAATATGAATCATGACAAGCATGCGGCGCTCACTCAGGATCAATGTACTGTTACTTATAATAACTGTATTATAATCAATGTATTAGTTTTATTATAAATACCTGCGATCTAAGCAAAGTATTGTTTTGTTTTCTTTGAGCATAAATATCAATGAATAAACAGAACGGGGCATAATGGCGCTCACTAAGGGAATCACCAGCCTATAACTACTGCTGGACATATTTATACCTCCCCTAATAAAAAGGGGGATATGCCCATAATCCCCAAGCTGGGCATGCGGCGGATCGCAAGTAATAGCTTCTCGCACCACTGACGCTACCAAAGTAGCCAAAGGGCTAGGCTTTAGCTTTTTTTAGCTTTTTACTAGCAAAGCCATCACAGTCATCACGGCTGGCTGATTGTGACACACACAGCCAGAGCCCCGATTGTTAGTTAGCAATGTGCACGACGGGCAGGTGAGGTTTGCTTAGGTTCCGATAAGTTGAAACCCCTTACATCCCAAATAAAATAATACATTTATCTCAAATGCCAAAATAAATAACCAAGAATAAAATATCAAGCACGTAATTCGAACGGCGAATGAAAGTGAAAATTTCCTGCTAATCTACAAAATGGTACTCTTCAAAAGTACAATTGTATTGTTACTACACCATTAGCATTGTTAGCACCAATTACTTTTATGCTCAAAGAACACAAGATGTTGTAACTGATAAAATAAAATCACATTAAAAACGCAACGTTTAATAAAATTGTTATTATTACAGATTAGTAAGTAAAGTAGTAAAAGCCTAAGTACGTCCAAGTCGCCATTTTATATATTTTTTCACGGGGGAATATATGTGCTAACCATTCTTAGTGTGCCCGTACCCTATAAGGAACACATCCTCGGAATGCGAAGCTTGAGAGTTGGCAAAACCCATTTTTAAATAAAATGTATAATTTCAAAGCGTTGTTGATCGATATTTTAATAAAATACTGTAATTTCACTACACATTTAGTAAGCGATCACTAAGCAAAGTTGAAATCGGTTATACCTTAATTAATACCAGCATACTTATGATTATTTTAGATTTGACTGATACATAATCAATAGACTAAAACGTTGTTTAGAGTTTGAATTCCTTGTAAGTAAAGGATTGCTCAAAATTCAAACTCCTAAGGACGTCGATGTGGAAATACTGGACGAAATCACAAATGCGCAACTCTATTTTTAAACCCCTTTCTTCTTTCAAACCAATCACTATGGTATCCCAACCAAATATTTACCAAAACGAAACTCAACTTTATCAGATCAAATCATTATAACAGATTATGTTAAATAGGTAAGCTACACAACAAGCGTACGCTATCTACACGTAGAACTCACCAAGTGCCTCCATGGCCTCTATGGGAAACCAGGCGGAACATGTCACACCGCCATCGTAACAAGGTGAAGCAGATAGGGAGCGACGTAAGTAAAATTTCTTCTTGTTCGAATGAGCGTGGCCAACTCTGGTGTAGGAGTTTAAAGGCCACTCGAATGCCTCCAATCGACTGAAAAGCCAGAACCAGCATCATAGCTATCAATCACCGTGCATCTAAATATCTAACCAAATGCATGCGCGTCTCGAAGGACACGTTCAAAAAATTATTCATTTATTTCAAGAAAACTAAATTCACAAAAAAACAATTCTTTTTTTACGATTAATATTAGAATTTATAATACTTAGAATACATCCCTATAACTGTATAATCTTCACATTTAGGTTGAAAGGGATTCCAACCGCCACCTTCGGAACTCAAGCTACTGCTACTTGCCCTTGCCTTGCTAGGGGCCCGTGGTGGCCCTTCTAACTAACAAACGGGACTCTCGCGGTCGGCTGATTACGGCATAGCACAGCCTACGGATGTATTACGGATGTGTAGCTAAATTCTTGACCGTTGATAGGCAGCAGCGTCGGTGATGCGAAAAGCTTTGCCTTTGCAATCTCCAGCCCACACGCATAGTGTGGGAATTATGGGTTTATCCTCCTTCTTATCAGAGAAGGCCTCAGCAGTGGAGTGATTTAGGCTTGTGTTGTTGTTTGTATGGAAACATTGGTCTCGCAGCGGAAATCAATCTACAACAATTCTGCTTCTCTACTTCTGCAACTGTGCCATAGAGCTCGTCCTCATGATGAAGAAAAACCACGAAACAAATAAACACGTGACCAATGATTAGTAACTTCTAATTAGTTTTCATAACCTTGTTTATTCAGTACTGAAAATTTCCTAACATCCTTTTTGCATTGCGTCCGGCTCAGAAATGTTCGTTGCTTGTTTCGTAGGCTCACTTGCCAATAGGCCATGGGCTTGTGCAGGTTCATTCGATTTGTTTTGCGTATCATCATCATTGTCAAAAGTAGTCCTGAAACAATAGAGAATTCGTAATTAAGGGGTTCAAAAATAAATTGGTATACCTAATAGATTTGGAAGTGAATGTACGAGAACAAAAAACAATGTAAGTACATAATAATAACCGTATTAACTACCAACATTACACATAAAATGTATTGTAAGGTTGGTAGTTAATACGGCAATTGTCTATAACATTTTTTTTCTCCGTGTCCAGGCAGTCTGCGTTAAGTGAAGAATTAAGGCTTCCCTGTGGATTTTTATAATTGAATAAAACAAATATTTATTCTTCCGTTATAGCGTTATAGTTTCAAAGCTCCGTTTATTAATCGTCAGTCCATCTCTAGATTTTTCCGTTTCCATTATCGAATTTATTTAAACGGATTATCGTACGAAAACTTAATTTTAGTCGTCATCATGAGAAGTCACTAAACTACTTATATCATCATAGTCATTTTAAAATACATTTATTGAAAAGAAAATTCTCTAGAATATGCTATATGATTAATAAATTTATACTATAAAGAGCACAAGCTTCTTTCTTTTGGCTTGGGCATTCAATGTCTAGGTACGTAAAAATAACCCACACAATAACACCTAGGTGTAAATGAATAGTCAATTTACTAAATAAGCAAGTCCCATTCTTTAGTAAGTCTATCATAAAACTTTCGGTTAAAGCTATAAACTATGAGTATTGTATCGCAATGATAGAAGCCAACATCTTGAAAGAAGTTGTCTTGGTTAAAGTATCTAGTATGACGAAAAAAATGACTTGACTTCTTGATTTTGGCTTTTGTGGACGGATAAAATAAACGTAAAGAATTTCACGTCAAGACTATAAACGGATTGAGGTGATTTTTTTTGAGAGCATCACGACATGTGTCATTTGGTAAACCAGTCCCTGCTTTCATTGAATTTGTTACTTACTTAGGCCCTAACCGATTTAGATCCTTCCTTCTTCGCTGAGCATGAGCTAAGGACCGATTCTGGTGTCAGAGTTTTTAGGCAGCTGAAAAAGCCAGGACCAAGATAATAAAGCTTTCCAAGCACGGAAGCGCTCTGATCAAATGCCACGCTGTTGTATGTTGTTTAACTAAGGTGATTTGCTAAGAACACTAAAGCACCAAAGTAAACCACGCCAAGAGCGCTTCCATTTATATAATTATAGCCATTAATAAAACACTTTCTTTGAAATTATATGGAAAATGGAAAATAAAGTACAATGCCTTTATAAAAGTGATGGTAAGGAATTTGGTTATTACAATCACGCCGTTATGTTACAAACATGCAAATTGCTTGTAAGTAAAGATATAATTGAATAGGTTTAATTCCCGTTTGTGAAATAATCACACTTGTGTTATTCACTTGTTTTACCGTTGTTATAATAAATACTGCCAACACGACTTATGGTAACTAATAATCCTATGTTTATTTGTTGGTTTCTCTTTTGAGTGCTGAAAACACACTTGCAACCGGACTGCATGGTGCGAAGGGTCACACTGTGTTGAATACTCAACTGATCCTCATAAAATTTCGCATACTTACTGTCAGGGATACAGAAAAGGACATGGTGTTACTTTCATCCAGAAAAAAAGAGAAAAGTAATTTTTTAAAATTTATGTTATTAATTTTATGATACATCAACGATAAGAAAAAAAAAGTTATTCCTTGCATTACTTTGTAATCTACTCCCGAAGGTGAAGGTCATATTTGCTTAAACCCTGGTGAGGCAGTCCTGACAAGATTTTGTTGCACTTTGCTTGGCATAATGATGATAATTCTCCGCCTTACAGTTTGGGTTGCCTACACATCAAAAGGCTTTAGAATGGTTGGAATTACTTATCTTCAGGTTAAGTTCCTAGAACAAGTGATCCGAGCATGGTCCACATCAGCCTCTTTCGAGATAAAATACGAATTTAAACCTACCTTGTACGTATATATAGATGCCTTAAGCATTAGGTACGAATTGTCCGTGTTTCTGTCAAGGTCTTTTTGCCAACATCCCGTTAGCTTACGTCACAAGCTTCCGTTCCAAAGTTTTTGTTCCGTCTACCGTTATGTACTAATATATATTATAGTATATATTCTGGGGTTTTGTAGGCCAAACGCAATACGAATTAGTTACATAATAGCATGTTCACATAGTTTTGTGATTTTATATAATTGGTAATGTTAAATCATGACATGAGATGCGTGTGGAGTGTGATCTAAAAATACTTTAGAAAGCTTTGGGCTGTTTCTGATTTCTATCCGTAAATTATTATAGGTTAAAATGCATGGCCTTATAAAAAAAAAAACTGTCAAAAGATGATCATTCTTAAGCTTGTAAGCGACCGAGGCTTTCGTTTATATTTTACATGTTTGTACGAAGAGGGTTCCGCCTCTTCGGTGCATGAGTTCGACTGGAACTTGACTGTAATCTTATTTTTTTTTTATTATATTACTTGAAAAGCTTTGCGATATTTAGATATTGATAATGTCTTATAGAATCATAGTGTATGAAACGTACTTGACCCATAAATCTTGTAGATAAAAAATACAAACTCTTTGACTTGACCTTACTATTTAAATAGGTTTTAGGCTAGGTATATAGGTTCATCCTCATTCCTCATTTCTTGATCACACTTACACAAGTGTGTACAATATTAATATTGTAAATGCAAAATTTGTGTGTGCGTTTGTGTGTGTGTGTAAGTATGTTTGTTCCCACTCAACTCCGTAACGGCCGAACGGATTTAAATGAAACGTTGACAATAGATAGATAAAAATGAAGACTTATATATCATAAACATACATAAAATACTCAAAGTTCATAATACCTAATTTTTTAAATAACTATTTTTTAGAGAGATAAAATATTTATAAAATTTGGTTTGAAGATTTCTAAGGAGACAGAGCTACGAATATCCGCTGGTAGAGAGTTCCACAGACGTATAAACACAGTAAATTAATCCGTGTTGAAGGAGGTATTGTGTTCGGGGGTCTTAAGGCGATGACAATGCAAGGAACAGGGAGGACAATTTTGAGTAGAAAGAGGGGTGAAACATTCTTCTAGGTAATTGAAAAAGATAATTTCTTTAAGACAATACATAGTTTATGAACGTGATTAACAACGGGTAACGTTTATCCCCGTACCGCGATAGTGAAGCCGTGGACGGAAGCTAGTGATTTTTGCTATACTTAGGGTATAGGGTATATGTTTTGTATTACATATTTTTCCTTACTCATAATTCAAGTTTGATGCAAAGGCCTGTTTTTTCTTATAAGTGAAATAATTGTAATTTACACATTATTTTTCAAATGCATTCACAAATTATAAGGTGATTGATTTTTATAAAGGTACCTACATAAATTTTGATGGTTAGTGTAGAGTGTAGATGGTTAGTGCTAACTAGCGATTAAGATGACAGAAAGTGGATTAACCCCCTTACCTATAAACGCAACTTAATTTAAACCATTAATTCTTTTTTCACTTATTTATTATGGGACAACTCTAAACTTCGAGGCTTGCATAGGCAAGGACGAGGTCAACGATGGGACGAGCTTTCCCAGAAGATGCCTATTAACTCTTATTTGAAGCCATTCGGGTCGTAAGTCAATGGAAATGCTGGTAGCTGATTCCATATTTTAGCAGTGCGCAGTGCTGATGTTTGGAAGCGCTTAGTTCTGGTAAATGGAATATCAACTTGTCAGTACATCTAAAGTTCCTATGCAAGAAAGATGAAGGTGGAATAAGGTCATGTAGCTCCTGCGCACAGCCAAAGTACAATCTATAAAAGACCGACAAACACGC
This sequence comes from Horisme vitalbata, assembly GCA_951804965.1. NCBI lineage: Eukaryota > Metazoa > Arthropoda > Insecta > Lepidoptera > Geometridae > Horisme > Horisme vitalbata. The sequence continues at coordinate 16,864,775 of OX638092.1, read as the reverse complement.
AACCTCGCGACGATCGATGGCTCATGCTCTCGTGCCTTGCTTTAGCAAGATACTCTTGACCAATGAGCCTCATAGCCCTATGTTCAACTGAGTCTAGTGCGGCAAGTTAACCATGTCACGATTTGTTGTTACCCAATGGTAAGAGATGTAAATGTTTTAGCTTGTTTATTTTTTGACAGAATTTTACCAGTAATGCAAAAATCTTCTGTCAAAAAGTATTAGATAAGCCAAACAGCAGTTTAACCGGCTGTAATGAGTGAGCCATGGCTTAAGTATTTTTTGTTTTAAGTGAGCGACTCGTCGCGTCTCTGTGATTTGCACTGCCAGTGAAAGTCTTTAAAGAACTGGTCATCAATCAAATTTGATAATAAAGTAGGCCTTAGATTCCGCGTACAGTTACCTATCTATTAGCGTAAAGATATTGTTCATAAAAGTACAATATAAATTTAAATTGATAGCCTTTATTGTCATTATAAGCATCATACAAACAAACGTTATTTAATTTAACCATTGCTTAAGGTTTGCCCTGTTTGTGAACGTTATCACTGTTTGTCAATAACCAATAGTGAGAGATGGCAATACGTTATGCATTGTTAAATGAAAACAGTAAAAACTGTACCCTTGTTTGGGAGCCTCACTTAAATATTTATGTTAATCTGTATTTGTTGTTTTAGCGGCCACAGAAATACATTATCTGTGAAAATTTCAACTGACTAGCTATCACGGTTCAAGAGATACAGCCTGGTGACAGACAGATAGATAGACAAACGGACAATGAAGTCTTGGCAATAGACCAGTGATATTTTCAAACATTGAAAACGTTTCCGAAACGAATCCGTGATTGAGAATAGAGCTGGAATTATAAGATTGATTCGAGGTTTGTTGTGTAGATACCATCGGGTCGTAGCGTTCCTAAGATTCTCTCTCTGAAATTCTATTAATCCGTCGGAATATAAATGTCTTTGAAAATAACTATCGACGTCTCTGAAACTTATAAAATGTTTGAACATTAATCCTAGCTGATACCAGCCTCTAGAACCTCGTATGTTAGTTAGCAGGATGCACACGGTCAGGTGAGGTTGGCTGGTGCTCCAAAGATGGAAACGGAATCCCTAACATCCTGCAATCCCCACCTCGCAAGCCCAGCGTGGGGTTTATTTGCATATCCCCCTTCTTATAAGGGTAAGCCCTAAGCCCTGCAGTGGACTGTTAGAGGCTGGTTGTGTTGGTGACGGATTCGATTTAGAAACTTTTCGAACGTTTTTGAAAATACCCCAGCCCATGCCCCGGCTGCAAGCTCTTCCGAATAAACAAAAATGATTTTTCTTACTTATAAACATTTGACCTACAAACCGATAAATGCCTTGATGATAATCTCTTACCTGTTAACCGTCCAAAGACTCATCAATAGCTCGTCTGCACGCGAATTTTATGCAACTTTATAATCTCACTTGGTTCAAAGGAACATGATATTTACTCCTCTATGTTAGAGCTCTTATTAAATGAACCTAAAGTTGGTGTGAAATTTGAGATTAACATTGAATGAATCGTGAACTTGAGTTATAATTTTATAATTGTATCAACAAATAACCAGTTTTGCTGCAAAACACGTGCTTTATTTAAATATTTTGCTATTTTTGACGTATTTTGTGACGCAATTTGACCGCAAATGACTTTCGTACTTTTGGTATTGTATTTAATTGTTTTAAACTAAGCATCATTTAAGCTTTTTACATTAAATTTGTCAAATTGTGACTTATTATATCCGCCAACCCAAATGTCTTCTAAATCTTGAAATGAAAAACAATAACATTGTACTATCCTACTTCCTACTAATATTATAAATACGAAAGTTTGTGAGTATGGATGTATGGATGAATGGATGAGTGAATGAATGTTGGTTACTCTTTCACGCAAAAACTGCTAAACGGATTCGGATGAAACTTGGAATATACATAGTTTGTGACCTGGAAACACATAGACATTTCATCCCGGTACCACGCGAGCGAAGCCGCAGGTGGAAGCTAGTAATACATTAAACTTCATTACTGAAAAATAATGTCTAATGACGGTGAAGAACGGAAGAATTTTAACTGACTTTAGCTAGAAAGTTAACCTAACTACTCAAAATATTTCTGCAAAGCCAAAGTCAAGCCATGAAACGAACGTCGTAGAATTAGATTAAACAAAAAATAAAAATAAATTTATAGATTCGCCAGTATGCTCTTACATTCAGCTCCGAGTTTTAGCAAAGCAATCTTAGTTAAAGAAAAAAAGTTTGATCACGCTTCCATACACTGAAAAGTAGGTTACTTCAGTGACTAACACAATGCTACCATTAAAAAACTTTGCCTTGATTGACCTGTCACGCTTTCTTTTTGACCAAAAAGGTTTTATTTTTGTTGTCCTTGCGACATATACCTACTTTATTACCTCATGTTTTTTTTTAGTAAGAGATCAAGTTGTGACACTTTGATTCGAAGGCTCCGATTTATACCACGACATACACGGCATCTGGAATCCGGAATCATGGTTAAAATATCACAGTATAAAAACTCTGTACTTACTTATAACTCGGTATTACTTATCAGTCAGTTTCATCACAGATTATGTTATAGGTACTATACTGATTTTTTACGGCTTATGACTTAAAAAAATGAGAATAATTATGAACCAAAGAAAAAAAAATGACTACAATTATTTTTATTAAAAATCAAAATATATACTAAGTAGTAAACGATATTTGCTTATATTTTTATTACAACTTACTACAAAAAAATCTGCTCTATTTATCCCTAACTACAAAAGAAAAGCTAACTGCCATGAATGAGATAAAATTTTGCCCCACTGTATGTTGCATAGTTGAACCATGGTATTTAAATCGAAAATTAATATATTGGTCATGGCCTGACCTGCATTTGGGAGTTACGTATCAGTAGGAAGTTGGTAAGCATGTTTTCCACGCCCTTGAGTTATATAATATCAATTGCGACCTACGAATAGATACATTAATAACTCAATTATATGTATTATAATGCAGCTCCGAGTCCTGTCGTCGTTAATGGATACCTTCTTGAAGTTGTTTCGGAGTACACATACCTCGGGCAGATATTTCAGTTGGGTAAAAACAACTTCGAGAAGGAGGCCAAGAGGAGGATTCAGCTGGGTTGGACAGCATTTGGAAAACTACCTCGAGTTTTCTCGTCACCCATACCGCAATGTTTGAAAACGAAAGTTTTTAATCAGTGCGTCCTACGCACGACATATACGGAGCCGAAACGTGGACTCTCACAGTACGGCTAGTCCACCAGTTTAAAGTCGCTCAGCGAGCTGTGGAACGAACTGTGCTCGGAGTTTATCGACATAGAACTAAAGTTGTCGAAATAGCCCTTTACAAAAACTCTACTACCGAAAATATATTATTTTGTTTTAAGTAATAAAGAAACTTAACATTCTATAAATAATAATCATTAATAGATGAATGTTTCTTAATAAGCGTATGTCAATTATAACGAGTAGGTATATAATATTATGTAGTCAGAAAAAAAAAAACTATTTTGTTGATGAATAAAGTTGTGTAGGTAGAATGGATCTATGTTTGTAATTAAAAATGTTTTTTTGTGTTCTTGCAAACATTTGGTCATATGTAATTGACAAAACCACTAAGTAGGTACGACTTTTGACCTGTTCAAATTAATATCGGAATAAATATTGGATGTCGTCTTGAAAAGGTATTTGCTTACTTTAGTTCAAATATTCAAGGTTGACAAGATTATTGACAGGACTAATTTAGGGTTCAGTGGAAAATAAAATTTTATCGTTTTCATAAATGGTGTATTTCTTTTGAATGGCTCTATTAAGTAACATAATTATTTATTTAAAACACTATTTTTCACAGCAAGCACGTTTTTCACGTGATGCGTGTATCTTATAAGAAAAAGTTTTATCATTGTAGATATACACAAGTTTATTTGTTAACCATTCACAGAAATTAGGAAAAAAACTGAACAGTTTCTTAGACAAATTCATATTTTCTATTCTTCTTGTTTACTCACTCCATAAAAACAGTCCATAATCATATCCATAATAATAGGGCATTGTGTATTTTCATTAAATTCAAACCAAGTCTATTGTACCTAACGATAAAATTTGAATGAATAAGTTTTCGATTTTATTTATTCTTAAACTATTTATGACTTTAGACCTCTTTTATTTATCGTTAGACACCACTATCTTTAACGTAAAATAATTTAAATACAACTCATAACTTCATAAATTTTTTGAATTTATTCAATGAACAATCTATTTAAATATGAATTTCATTTTTTTTTTGGTTTTATTCTATATTATTTTATAAAATACTTCTAACTTAATGCTTTTTCATTCATGTAAACAATCATAGGTGTACTAACTGTACACCAATAACCTCTTAATTTGTTAACCTTTAATTTTTTGCATGTCAGAATAAATATGAATGTATATTTATATACTAATACGTAGAAAGTCATTAATCATTACATAATGTGTATAAAAATAGAATAATAAAATAGTATAGAAAATTGTCTTTCAATAAACAAGACTAGTTTACCTTGTTTGATCTACCTTTAGTTTCATAATAACCAGGTCAAGTAGGATTTTAACAGCCTAAAGGATATGCTAATAATTGTTTGTTTAGTTTGCGCAATTCATTGCAATATCGCATTTTAGTGTAGTATTGTACCGCATAAACAGCAACCAGCGCTGCAGTTTCTACCATGTTTTTGCAGCATAACCTGAGTTTTTTTTGGAACTGTTTCCCTTGTGTGTCTCTGTTCTGTTTAGAACAATTTTATTGAAATTATGATGAATATAAAAATTTAAAAATGTTGGTAAATAATTATTATAGTTTAAAAATACTCGTCCAAATTAAATATTTTTTAATCAATATATTAATAATACGGTTTTGTCTGTGCGATTATGGATGAGGTAATAAAGACGAACAACTACCGATAGTATATCATGAAGGATGGAACCGTTGACATTTGCAGAGCTTGTCATCGTCCCGGTGAATCCCTCAGACATATACTTTCGGGTTGTTCGCACCTCGCTAACACTGAATACTTGCACAGACATAACCAAGTAGCAAAGATCATCCATCAGCAGCTTGCTCTCCAATACGAACTTTCCGGTTCAGAGGTTCTGTACTATAAAAGTACGCACCGGTACCGGTAAAAAACCAATTTTTCATGAGTCTTCAATTAAATAAAGTGTCATACATAATAATATTAATGCTTAAAATTATAAAGTGAATTATTGTGAAACTTTGTGAATTTCACATTTTGTCGTCTCTTTGGTGAAAAAATTAAATGAAAATATACTTTAATAAAAAAAATATAGGAAATACCAGCGTAAAAGGTAGTTTAGCAAAATATTTATCTATCTATTTAAAAGACACAATTTATTCTTATTGGCCATCAATTTAGTATAAGAAACTCCCGACCGCCATCGCTACCGCTACCGCTTCTCTATGCCCGAGGCCTTGTGAGGCTACGTATCGCGTTGTGCAATTATGCTTCTATAACATAATAGTGGGCGGGCAGTTCGTACGACGCAATAAAACTTATCTCAGATAAAAACGTAAACTCTTACAAAAACGTGTTATTTATAAACAGGCTAAAGCTTTCTTTGACATACAAATTACCAGTATTTTGGCATTAGTAGTGTGCATTGTGAAGGGCTCATCTGGCAAATTTACCTATTTATGCCGTGAGTAACATAATAGTATAATGGTAACATACTCACCCAAAAGTCACATTTTATAAAGTCTTCAGTTATACACACTACACATAAGTACATACCTACACCATAGCATAATATCTAGAAAAAAAAAACAAAAACGTGTAGGCTAGTTTATAAATAACAGCGATGCACTTGTTAAACATTATCTACCGCTCACACAAATGAATTTAATTATAAATGTTAGTGAACATGAGCTTTATTGCTTTGACTTAAAAACTAATAAGTTATTCAAGAAAGTGGAGTAGTTTGTTACAAAAACATTTTCTTGTTTTTGGGTAGGTAGTACATTTTGAAATTGAAATTAAAATTAAATTAATAAAGCTACTAATTTTGTCTCGCGTGGTGGCCGGTTCGTATAACGTGGTATAACTGTTGATGTATAAACGGAAGTATTTTACTCAATGGCTTATGTATATTTATTATAATGAAAAAATTTACTAAAAGTGATTTTGGGATGTGCCCATAAACCCCACTCTGGGCATGCGGGTTGAGGATCGCAGGGCATAGCTTCTTGCACCGCTGACGCTGCTGCCCGTCGGCGAACAGCGGATGTGCGTTAGGTTGTGCTATGTCGCATTCGGCCGACCGTCAGAGCCGTGTTTGTTAATACAGCAGTGCACCACGGGCAGGTGAGGTTGAATTGAATACCGAGGGTGGAGATTTGAACCCCTTACAATCCACTTTTTTCCCATCACTCTCAAAGTTTTACAACGTAACAATTTCATAACTAGATTATCTCTGACACTTAAAATGCATGTATACAATGTCATAATATATCTATGTATCTATTTTCGTTCCATATCTTTGATATCTGTTTATCTACTTTTCATGCTTTGTACTCCTACCTTTTTATAATTTAATACCTAACTGAAACATTTTTGGATTGTTACCAACTACACTTTTAAATTAAATTTAGTTTAATATTATACTAGATTGCTTATTAATTAATTGTTATTGTGTGTTTTCTAACCAACCTAGGTATAGAACATACTTTGTTGTCTTGTTGCTTATAATGCGCATGCTGTGAAACCCTTTAATTACGGGTGCACTGAGACTTTTATCCTTTTACATGTTTTTGTGTGTGTGTGGTGCCTGTATTGGGTGTCCTTAGAAATAAAATAAAAAAAAAGTCAGTTGAAAACGAATTATAACCAAAATCAAAATGTGTTTATTCAATGAGGACTATTAATTAGATACACTTTTGAATGGTTATCATCATCATCATCATCTCAGCACGGAATCACACACTGCTGGGTATAGGCCTCCCTTAGTTTTTGCCAGCCTCCTCTGTCCTGTGCTTCTCTCGTCTAGGTAAGCCCAGCGACTTTTGCGATGTCGTCGACCGTTATTTTTTTTTATTTTATTGATACCAATTTGTATCGCGACCAGACAGAAGAATTGGCAAGAAACTCAGCTTGGCTTATATTTTTTTAAAGTCTTTGTCTATTCTTTAACTATTGTATTGTTTTTAACCGACTTCAAAAAAAAGGAGGAGGTTCTCAATTCGGTTGTATTTTTTTTTTATGTTTGTTAGCTCATAACTCTGTCATTTATGAACCGATTTGGAAAATTATTTTTTCGTTGGAAAGGGTATACTTTCCAATTGGTTCCATTTAAATTTCAAGAAAAAATATTAACCCTAAGGGTGAGAAAATTGGGAATGAACCTTTTTTGGGCTCGAATTTTATAATTTTTTTTTATGTTTCTTACCTCATATCTCCGTCATTTATGAACCGATTTAGAAAATTCTTATCGTAGTGTAGGGTTTACTTTGCAAATGGTCCAATATAAATTTGAAGTAAAAATACCAACCCTAAGGGTGAGGAAACTGGGAATGAAAATTTTATGGGCTCATATTTTATTCGTTTTTTTACGTTTGTTGCCTCATAACTCCGTCATTTATGAACCGATTTAAAAAAACTCTTAGTTTTTTGTATAGGATATACTTTTTGATTGGTCCCATAAAAATTTGAAGAAAAAATACCAACTCTAAAGGTTAAAAAACAGGGACTAAGATTTTATGGGCTCGAATTTTATTCATGTTTTATGTTTGTTATCTCATAACCCGTCATATAAAAACCAATTTTGAAAATTCTTTCTCGTTGTGTTTTTCGGGGATAAGACAATAGGGAATAAAATTTCTATGGGCTTGAATTTTATTTATAGTTTTAGTAATCGTCTTAAAGTCAGATTCACTAAAACTTCGGAAATAAACAATAATTTAAAATAAAAAAAACCGACTTCAAAAAAATTTATTGAAAAAACTGTTAAACTAAAAAGTTAAAAATAATTGATAATTTTTTGGTTCATCCACCTTTTTTCTATAAATTTATTCCTTACGATCTATGCGTTTACCGCATAGGTAGATCTAGATACCTACCTGTTATTTTTGGAGTCGATGTCAGCCAAGGCACGCCATGGTAGGTAACTATTGCGTGGGCGGCGCAGGAGGGCATGTCCGAGGTGGGAGAAGTGTAGTTGCTATAATGTCGTACTCCAAAGCTGACTCCGACTCCAAAAATAACAGGTAGGTATCTAGATCTACCTATGTGGTAAACGCATAGATCGTAAGGGATAAATTTATAGAAAAAAGATGGATGAACCAAAAAATAAGCAATTATTTTTAACTTTTTAGTTTAACAGTTTTTTCAATAAATGTTTTTGAAGTCGGTTTTTTTTTATTTTAAATTATTGATTTTAAATAATCAGAAGTTTTATAAGCTTTATAACAGAGATTATTTTAAACAAAAACATACCTACAATCTACAACAACAACCACAATATACCTATATGTAATCGCAATCGCAACGTTAGATTCAGTTAGATATATGCTATTTTATATACGTTCTACTAATTGAATCATTTTTAATTTAAATCTTATCTTTTATTTATTTCGTTGACATAAATTGTTTGATGACTCTCGGCACTATAAACTTTTATAATCTTGATTCTAGGCCGATTTGTCACATCTTGGATTTTGACTTCTGCGTTGTAAGTCATCATAAATCAATGGCGCTGATGATGGCTACTGCTTTTATAAGGCCTTTAAAACTACCTGTTTGTTACATAATCAAGTGATAATAGTGAATTTCATTTTTTATTTATTTGACTTATTATCTATGCAATCTGTGTGGTTACACATGATCAAGTCTAGAAGAATACTATATCAACTTTTAGTGTATACTAGTAGTAGTTAATAAGAGATCTGTGATCTGTGATCACTATGCAGACAAAACTTATAACTAACTAACAATCAAATATGTAACATATTTTTTTTCTTATATTATCTTTTTAGTTAGCAAATAGGAATGTTTAGAAACTTCTTGACTTAAACCACTCCTTAGCTAATCTAGGTCATCAGGCTATGGAGAAATGCCTATACATTACCTACGTGTACTTAGCGCTATTTGCCAACTGTGCAATCTTTGAGAGTGCAGTGACCATGCAGTCGATGCGTACATTGTAATATGACCTTTGTACCAATGTGATTATGGATTTGTTCACTTTAATTATAGTTGTAATGCAATAACCTATTTATAATTGCCATAGCTAATATGTAAACCACCGGGTAAAAGAAACAAATGCTTGAATTGAATCGAGAATTTGATAAAATTGGTTGAAAATATTCCCAGAGTACCCACACAGACCTATTTAGTATTTAGTATAGAGACCTATTTAGTAGCATAGAGCTTGTGTGCTTTAGAAGTTGGCTAATAATAGGTGTTAGCAAAATTTAGAACTTTACATGACATTTACCTATTTTAGATGATTTATTGTATATATTCAAGGTATTATTTTAACTTAGCAACTCTTATAATAAAGGCTCTAAATTGCCTAAATCTCCAAACGTGTATACTTGTGCTTGTTACTGTTCCATGAACTGTAGGTAAATTAGTTCTAACTATTCCGATCACTGATTATGATTATGTGTTAGGCTTAATACTCTATTTTTATAACCGTATAAAAATAGAGTAATAGGCCTAACACAGCCTATATATTGCCTACCGGTATCATCTACACTGGTAATTGAATTGCCCATTAAATGCCCTTGTTGTTCAAGTTAAACCTCGAAAATAACGGTTTATTGAAATTACCAGGTGTTTGAATCATTTATCAACGGTATTTGATAGAAAATAATCGTAACTTGTATTACAGTTAAAAACTATTCCATTTCGGATATACATCACAACATAACATTATTTTATTTCCGAAATGTCAAAATTCTAAAATTAAAAAAATTACATTTATTCAATAGGAACTTTAAAGTACACTTTGAAACGTCATGTTTTTTATTTACACCAATTCCTAACGCGACCTAACCGAGAAGAATTGGCAAGAAACTCTGCTAGGCTTATATTTTTTTAAAGTCCATGTTAATACAATCTCTATTCTTAACTATTACATAGTTTTTGAGGGAGTTGGAGACAGTTTCATCCCAAGCTTTTTGTCATCTCAATAATCAGATATTTTATAATAATTACAGAGGTTACGTTTAACAACATTTTTTAATTTTATGGAAATAAAGAATATTGAATGGAATACACTTATTTAGTTTTTTGTGTATCAATTAATAATTGTAAATGCATTTACCATTATTATAATATGTCCGATACCGGTGTCGGAGACTTTGGGGCGGTGAAACACGGTAAATTTTATCGTCAAATCACCATCCCTATCTTTTCCCTCTCTTTCCATGATAAAATGGCAGCCATTTTGTTTTTATTTGGGATGTTTGTACTGATAGAGCCATAGCTACCCATGTAGGGGTACTAAGAAGACAAAATAGGACTCATTTGATAGCTAATAAATAGACAATGAATCAATCAAGATAACAATTTTACAATTTTAATTTAATAAAAGCGCAGAAAAGCATTTCTAAACCAGTGGCTGTCATTTTATCTCCGGAGCCGGTATACGAGGTTTAATCGAAAATGTCTTTTGTTTAGTCTTTAGACAAACCAGGTTTTAAGATATTTTTAACCAGAGTTTGTTATCAGTAAATCCAATAAATATCTATCTATCATCTATCTTATAATACAAAAAAATACTATAGTAAGCCAGTCAGGCTTTATTAGAATCGCACTATAAATTATAAAGTTTGTGTGTGTGTGTTTGTGTTTGTGTGTGTTTGTGTGTGTATGTTTGTCCATACTCAGTCCCGTAACGAATGAACGGATTTGGATGAAACGTGGAATATACATAGTTAGTGACATGAATATTTTAATACCGTAAGTCAGCTTCATTCGAATCACACTGATATTATAAATTCGAAAGTTTATGACTGACTGAACTCATTTATAATATATGTATTAATATTTACATTTTATTTTGACGACCTCTGCAGCGCAGCGGCCGTAGGTACGTCTGAAACGCAGAAAGTTTGATTCCCGCCGCGAGACAAATGTATGTGTAAATATTAGTATCGGATCTTGGTCTTTTCTATGTTTATTATGTATTTATTTATCAATAAGAATATTCAGTAGCAACATCAGTCATGTAGTTCTCATATTACAAGCTTTTTTTTGTTTAGGGCTATATCATGCTGGGCGATACCGACCAGTATTATTATATGTGTTTCTTCTTTTTTTTACTCTTAGTTATAGCATAAGCACTATGTAATCGTACGTTTAAGTTTTATGAAATAAATTATTCGTATTCTTATTCTTATTATATTTTATAAGCCAGTTTTTTTTGCTACGATGGGTTCAATTCTTAAAATCTCAAATGTTTACAAACTAAAGCAGGTCAATAACGCAGGTTGCAAATTATTTAAACCACTAAATGCGTATGATTCCATAACCACAAGTGTTTAGTGGTTGCAGGCCTAGGTTTTAGGTAACATAAAATAGTTTAGGTAACCTAAAAAGCACAGGTGCAGAGTTTAGTGTTTTAGTGTGTGGTTTTCGGACTGTTGGTGTCTGTTTTTCCATTGACTTACAGACCGAAGCGTATTGAAGACGCAGGTGGTCAACTCTGCTGTCTGAGTTTTTAGGCAGCCCAAAGGCCTCGGACATGGCTTAAAGACGGAAAAAAGGACCAACTCCGAAGCACGAACGCACTCAGATCTAAATACCACTAAAAGTCACCCGTGCATATAGTCACCGGGCGGAGTGTTGTTTACCTAGGTGATCTGCTTAGAATACCGTAGTAAGCCACGCCATGTTGTTACGTTCGTAGGTATAGGTATTATGACATTATGACATGATATTACCCATCAATAGCGTAACGTTATGTTAATTATCGTAACTGACATAATAATGTCACCTTATTTTAATTCACGGCAGTGTTTAACCGAAAACCCAATAGTGAAACTAGCTTAGCTTGAACTTATTCGAACATAAATTAAAATACTGGCTCATTATACTCAATCAATATAGTAACGCTTTTTATAGTTACGAGGAGTTCATTGATCAAACTCTTCAAAATAATTATGTATAAATTTTTAGATTATTTATACCTGGTACCTAATTATAGGTATTTAATTAATATTAGATTGACGTGTAAACATTATTTACCAAATAAATGATTATTGATTGATGAACCAAAAATAACTCAAATTATCAAAATTACAAGGCTCTTGATCTTTCTGAATGAGTAGGTGCATTTACAAAGATAGCTAGGTAAACTATTTTGATGTGGAAAACTATCTGTGTAAGTACATTTACATTTATTTAAACTATTTCGCTATATAAGAAAATGAATAAAACGAAATTGTAGAATTTATGAGATTAGAGGTAACTAGCTTCCGCCCACGGCTTCGCTCGCGTTGTACCTGGTTGAAAGTTTATCCAGTTCCAAGTTATCAAATATAACTTCAAAAGAAGAAAGGAAATCACTGCATAAAATAAAAAATATTAATAATAAATACTTAATCATCGCAGCCTACTTAAGTAAATCGTCTAAATCATAATTACATTATGTTTCACATAACTGTTATGTAACATTACACCATAGCGAGAATAGAATATGAATACATTTAGGAAATTAAAAACACGCCCAAGCCATATCATTTTAAAACTTTTACAACCAGTTTTGTAATACTTTAGGTTATGCTATGATGGTTGTCGTGCCCTACAAGACATGCCTTTACAAAGTATTTTTTTTAAATCATCATAATGATGATGATATCATCTTCGCTCGCGTAGTACCTAACGGGATAAAAAGTCTATGCCCCCGTATTAATCACGCAAACTATGTATATTCAAGTTCAGCCGTTACTGAGTTAAGTGAGAAGAGAACAAACATACTCATACACACACGCACAATCTTTCACAATTATATTATTATCTTTCATAAAATTGTTCATGTTCATTGTTAATTACTATTGAGTTGAATTATTTTATGATTTTGTCGAACTGCAGACAAAAACGTAATGACTCTAGAGCCCTTTCACTCGATTAGAGGTCATTATTGCGTGCATCGTTACCGCATGCGCGGATGATATATCTAACATTTCCTAGTTGTCCACTGGACTTCCTCCTATACATAACATACGAACAACAACAACACCAGCCTTTAGCAGTCACTGCTGGATATAGAAAAAATCTCCCCTAGTAAGATGTTATGCCTATAACGCTCGACATTTTGTTTCGGGGATCGATCACCACAGATTTTCGCTCCGTCAACGCTCCTCATTGTTGGCGTCTAGGGGAAGTAATTATGACTGCTGGTGTTATACTGCGCTGTGCTGCAGTAAACCAGCCGTCAGAGCCCCGTTTGTTAGCTAGCAGGATGCACCACGGGCAGGTAAGGTTTGAACCCCTAACATCCTAGCAAAAAAAAAAAAAACACACAGTATTCCTGAAGTTACATTTTTCTGATCTCCAAGATCAGACGCGTAGTTTTTATTTAATCACATAATTTCTTTTAGAATAATTGTTTACAATCAGTTGGCCTTAGGTGATTCCATACAAAATATTGGGTGGAATCAAGAAAAGAATAAGATTAGTCCATCTAGCATTATTGTAATTGTATTGGACAACAATATGTAGACTCAAATAACAATTCAGTCTAGGATTCGTTTTCTCGCTGGTTCTATTTCCTAGAGCAGAGTATCCCAAACTGGGTTCCGCAGAACCTAGGGGTTCCGTAAATAGTCATCAGAGTTCTGCCAAAATTATTCATTTTTAGCTATTAAATAATACCACGGTTTAAAAGAGCACAAAATACACTCGAGAGCAATGAAAACGGGTCACTCAAAGAATCCAAAAAATCTCGGAAAGTAAGAATGCTAGGTTAATGCAATAAATTGTATTTAATAGACAATTTAATACTCCTTAAATGAAAGTTAAAAAAATATGAGTCACCATACATTTTATTTACACAAAATTACATAAAGAAAAAAAACTGCTGATCTCTCCTTAAAACAAAAATAGGAAACATGAAATTTTTGAACTTTATGACGATTTTCTTGAATTTCAATACTTCGTATTACCTCCTCGTGCTTCCATTACTGCGTTTACGCGGTTTGGCATGCTGTACACCAAGTTCCTTATACGATTTTGGGGAATATTCTCCCATTCCTCTGTGAGAGCAATTTTGAGCTCAGGAAGCGTGATTGGGGGAGGGTTTCGTTGTTTTACGCATCTCCCTAGCTCGTCCCAAGCATGCTCGATCGGGTTGATATCCGGGCTGCGCGCTGGCCACTCCATACAAGTAATGTTCATCTCTTGAAGGTAGTCATTCACAATCCTACCTGTATGAGGTCGGGCATTGTCATGCATAAATATAGCATCCTCACCCAAATTGACCATAAATGGACCAACGTGTTCGTTGAGGATTTCTTCCACATATCTTACGCTAGTTAAAGAGCCGTTTTCTATGATCACCAGCTCTGTGCGACTTTCAGAGGAAATTCCGGCCCACACAAGTACAGACCCACCACCGTAGGCTACTTTTTCTTCGATGCATGCTTGCTTGAATCTTTCCCCTTTATCTTTCTTATGCTCTACAAGCACGATGGAAGACACAGAGTGTATAGAAGACCAGGGGAAAGATTCAAGCAAGCATGCATCGAAGAAAAAGTAGCCTACGGTGGTGGGTCTGTACTTGTGTGGGCCGGAATTTCCTCTGAAAGTCGCACAGAGCTGGTGATCATAGAAAACGGCTCTTTAACTAGCGTAAGATATGTGGAAGAAATCCTCAACGAACACGTTGGTCCATTTATGGTCAATTTGGGTGAGGATGCTATATTTATGCATGACAATGCCCGACCTCATACAGGTAGGATTGTGAATGACTACCTTCAAGAGATGAACATTACTTGTATGGAGTGGCCAGCGCGCAGCCCGGATATCAACCCGATCGAGCATGCTTGGGACGAGCTAGGGAGATGCGTAAAACAACGAAACCCTCCCCCAATCACGCTTCCTGAGCTCAAAATTGCTCTCACAGAGGAATGGGAGAATATTCCCCAAAATCGTATAAGGAACTTGGTGTACAGCATGCCAAACCGCGTAAACGCAGTAATGGAAGCACGAGGAGGTAATACGAAGTATTGAAATTCAAGAAAATCGTCATAAAGTTCAAAAATTTCATGTTTCCTATTTTTGTTTTAAGGAGAGATCAGCAGTTTTTTTTCTTTATGTAATTTTGTGTAAATAAAATGTATGGTGACTCATATTTTTTTAACTTTCATTTAAGGAGTATTAAATTGTCTATTAAATACAATTTATTGCATTAACCTAGCATTCTTACTTTCCGAGATTTTTTGGATTCTTTGAGTGACCCGTTTTCATTGCTCTCGAGGGTATGTGATGAGAAGAACTCATCTACACTAATATTACAAAGATGAAAAAATTGTATTTTTGTATGTGTATGTTTGTAATGAATAAACTTACTGCATAAAAACTACTGTGCCGATTTCAAAAATTCTTTGACCATTGGAAAGCTACATTCACCTTGAGTAACATAGGCTATATTTATTGCAGAAAAGATTAGGGATCCTTACTAAAACATAAATAACGTAACCCAAGGTGTAAAAAAGTGCCCTAACCGGTGCGAAGCCAGCACGGGCCGCTAGTTACTTTTATATAAATAAGGTATTACACTTATAGAAAATTCAAGTTAAATATACGATGCTAACGTCGTAATTTGCCATATTGATTATTATTGTAGTGGTGGACCATACCTTTAAAATCATAAATTTTACGATGTAGCATTGGAAATTTTGTAAAGAAATATTACAAAATTATAAGATCTTTATAATATAAATAACGATGAGAATATCGTAAAATTTGAAGGGTCATCATCATCATGATTTGAAAAGTAATTTTACCTAAAAGAATAAAATAATATTAAAATAATAATCCATTTGTCAAAACGTATTGTTGTAAAACAGGCTTTTTAGCCTACGTTTACAAAACACAAATACACGTCAAGATTACCCCAGATTCCGGACTCATGGCACCCCTATATCGCATACAATTCTCGGACATAATATTTAACTATAAAACAGTAAAATAATTTCATTCTGCACATTACAACTTTCAGTTAAGAATAATGTTTTAATTATATTACAAATTTCTTTAAAAAAATTATATTATTTATTATAGTGTTGATTTGTAATGATTTGATTTGGGGTTCCTTAAGATAAAAGGTATTTGGTTGGTTTTCCGTTATCTTTAAATTTTAGGAACCCCTGCACCAGAGGAAATCAGAGTCTGACTTCCTTCCTTGGTATGTACCTACATGCTCACTTTTTGCAGGCAGTATGCAGGCAGTTAGCATTCTACGTGAGAGGTAGCAAGCCTATCGCTGCTTTTATTTTAACCCTACAAAACATATGTCTTCGAAGGTTATTTTTTAGGGTATAATCTTTATTTTAAATTATTTTAGGATATTATCACCATTTGAAGAATCTGTGGACAAAAATTTCTTCAATAGTTTTTCTTGTGCAGCGGCAACACATTTGCTTCTTGGCATATTATTTCAAAATAGGGCAAAAATATAAACTTTTATGATAAAATTTATAAATTTTATTAGTTCCTAAGCATTATTATTTTAATGGATATTAATGAGGAAATAGCCAATCACATAAACAGTGAGAGTGAGGGATTTCTGAACGTCAATCTTTAGTTCGGTATTTGGGACACCAACCAAGCGTGTTCGTTTCAACACCTGGACAACTTCTCACAAAACCTACTTCTATTCTCTGAAGCAGACAGTCTATTTTACTCTGTCAATATTTTTGTTTATGTTTTGTGAACCAGTTTGAATGATCTCCGAGTATTTATGAAGGAGTTGTGTTTTTGTACGCAATGCGGCAGGAGGTAAGGATCTTTGGCAACTGGTTTTTGACCCGTAAGGAGTTTACGATGGGTAATGAGTGGATCTTATGAAATTATGGGCAGGTATGTTTATGAGCGTTGAAACTGTTTATCTTGACGTAATCATCGAGTTTAAAAAGGAATATTTCGCTTTAGTTTATTGATTCAAGCGAAAGTTTGCGGAAGTTCATTAAAATATATTTTTTCTGCACATTGAACCAATAACCCTTTGCAGCGGCTTTCGTCCATTGAACCGAGGTGGCCGTAATTAACTTTATAGAGATATAGAGGAGATAGATGTGTATGTGTAATGTTAGAATTCCTTCAAACTTATTTATTTATCACAAACGCTGTTTAGGTACACCATTACAATTTTTATACAAAATTCTTGTTACATAGTAGGTAGGATATTATATTAATTATTTATTATTATATTATTATTATTATTATTTTATTAGCTTCCACCCTGCAGGTGGACACCCCGCTCGCTTTTTATCAGTCGATATAAAAATTAGCCTGTATTATCCCAGGTCACAAACTATATTCCGAGATGAGTGACAGTGTCCAGGCGGGCTAGATGAGCGCCAATCTAAGCAGAGCTCGTATGGAAGCCACAATACTGATATTATTTATTTTTTAATACACACATATTATGCATATAAAACACCCAGACGTGAGTTAAATACTTATTTGCAAATCATACAAATATTTGTCTCGCGGCGGAATTGAACCAGTAACTTTTTGTGTCTGAGGCGGGCCTTTGCCCACTACGCCACAAAGGTAAAAAATATTGGGACACTCGTTGTAAGTCTAATATTTTTCTTCCATTTCGTTGATTATTTTCAACATAATGTGTGTAAAGCATCTTTTTCGTAACTTCCCAAAAATTTAAACTCAGGTGGGAATCGAACCTGCGACCTTTCCAGAAATATTGGGACGCACGCGCTCATCAACTGCGCTACCGAGTCAACTCCTCGGCGAAATTTTCGAGCATTCACGGCTAAGCGCCGAGGATTATTATAAAATTTTAGATTTTTCCTGAGTTGTGTGGGCTAGCACTTAAAATACAAAAAAAAACATCGTTTTCGTGTTCTGCCCTTTATATTAACCTAAAGAATATAATAGTGAAGTAAGTTCTATGTTATTCTGCATGCAATTGGAAATTTTCACAATACATCTGCAATTATAGACAAACGAAAGGATATGGCTACATCGTCGAAGTACTGTGATGAAACGTGTGTCGAGTGTTCGAAGTAAATTTAACTAACCTAGGCTCTGTTTGGTTTCGTCCTTAGCAGTTGGATTTCAGCATATTATTGAGGTTACCTTTCTTATTTATTTTGAGTATACATGGTGGGAGGAACGATGTATGGAACTAGCTGATCGTGGGCTCAACCTCACTATCTAGTGTTTTACTGTCCTCTTAATGAAAAATTCCCGAACTAAAAAGACAGCTTTTGATACTAACTTTGACCATGACTCTTTTCATAATAGCATAAATATGGTTTAATATTATTACATGGATCAGCTCCTTCATTTCCTACTTCGTTCCACGAAATAACCTGTATAGTAAAAACGTAGATTTGCGCGCAAGGAATTTTTTTTTGAGTAAATAATAAAATGTACCCATGTACCTAAAACCTTGTTAACACATGAATTATATTATTTTTTAACAGGTAAAATGAAATAACACAATTGAATACTTATAAAATACTTACATAAAACATAAGATATAATTATCAAATACCTATCTAGTAAATTCACCTAAATGAATCCTAATGAAAGCCTTGGTTGGCCTTCTACTTATTGCTATGATTGCCTAAGGGGTCCACACTCCACATGTTTAAACTACCACACTATACTGTATTAATTCTAATTCCTTAAAATCATGTAATGTCAATAAATACTTCTAATTAGTATTGAGTAAATCATGTAATGTCAATAAATACTTCTAATTAGTATTGAGTGTAGGGTTATAAATTTTCAAGCGGCCTACAAACTCCAAAACCGACTCGTGAATTGCGACTCTCATTCAAAGAAGAAGAAATAAAGGAAAAGTATTTTGTTTATTTTTAATCACACGGTTCCTACAGAGCAATAATAAAAAATACTGTTGGATTAAGACTTGGCAAAATAAATAATGTTAACACGAGCATCATCAACTAAAAACAACCAATATGTACCTACCTAGGTACATAATCATGATAAGTTAAGGTAGATTCCTTTGCAGGCCATCTAGTGGTGTGGGGTTTGTCGTTTTCAGCCCGTTATGTTACTGAATGCAGTATGTTGAACCTCCCCTATTCACCCTTTTCCACCCTCTGTATACAGGCCTCTGTTTTTGCTCGGATATTAGATGGTTAGCTTTCTAGAGTAATAATAACTAATCAAAGAAAATTACTACAAAATATTATCAAAATTGGAATAAGTCTAGTTTTATCATCGGCTAGTTGTTTTTTTGTATTATGTTTTCGTTTTAATATTTACGAGTAATTTTTCGAGTAATATGCCTTCTTGTCCTTTACTTCTATGAAGAAAGCACAGTATCTAACCTTTAGCTACGTTAGAGGTACATAACTAATAAATTTTCTAATAAAAAAATAAAAAAAATTGGCACAATTTATTGAAATCAAGAATAAATAGATGATATAACTCCATGATCTATTTTATTTATTGTAACCATGACATCATCTGATCACAAACACAAGATACTCTCACCAAAACTTGGCACGAGAGAGAAATAAATCGCTTTTCCGGGACACCCTATTTGCCAATAACCCCAACTCACCCTCTCGAAGGATGGGGGATGGGGAAAGCTCAGTGTGGGAGCGGAATCGGTAACGATCGGTCGCTTGGGACGTAGTACATAGTGAAAATGAAAATGAAATTGGAATTATGACAAGATTTAAGTTTTGTTCATTACCGTTCACAAAATGGAGTTATGAGCTGTGTTACTTGTAAGTCTATAGAGATTATTATTAGTAAAATATTAAAATGATGTCTATTTTGTGAAGTGTACCTGTATATTATAAAAAACTGAATAATTATTACAAACCAGAATGCCAGTAGGGACACCAACAGTTTCTATCTATTTGTCACTATCGAGAGTTATCAGGTCGAAAATAATATTTTTTTAAGATAACTAGCTTCCACCCGCTGCTTTGCTCGCGTGGTACCGGGATAAAAAGTAGCGTATATATTCACGATAGATATTTAAGCAAATTATTATTTTAATACTTCCCATAAGGTTTCCGTATGGTGACTATATGATTTATGAGATAATCTGCAGAAAGAAAGTAGTTTAGCAATAAATCATTTAAAGATTTTTCTAAATTACGTATCTGTGAAATAACGTTATTTATTATATAATTGACTAGCTTCCGCCCGCGGCTTCGCTCGTATGGTACCGGGATGAAAAGTTATGTGTTAATCCAAGTCACAAACTATGTATATTCCAAGTTTCATCCAAATCCATTCAGTAGTTTTTGCGTGAAAGAGTAGCAAACAATCATCCATTCATCCATCCATACTCACAAACTTTCGCATTTATAATATTAGTAGGAAGTAGCATTTATGGCATCGATATTATTTATGATAAAAAATCTACTGTATTAGCAAGGGCAAGAGTCCAAAATGGTAACTAGGTGACCTGATGCTGTTAGGTAAAAGGTGAAAAGTCATTGAAGCACGAGAAAGGCGCTCTCTAAATACATGTTTTAGTGCTTAAGTATTTATTTAAAAACACCAACATGATTCCCCCATCGGTTCTGTGGCTTATTTCTAATTTCTGTTTGCATATGAACTAGCTACCTTAGTTAAACATTTTTTTTATTGTATGGCGTCTCGGTATTCGACAGATTCTGTGGCGCAGTGGGTGAAGGTCGCAGACGCAGAATGTTGCGGGTTCGATTCCCACCGCGGGACAAATGTTTGCATGTTCTGCAGATATTTGTCTCGGGTCTGAGTGTTTTCTATGTATGATATGTAAAAAAAAAGGATTTATGTAATATATCAATCATGAGGTTCTCATAGTGCTCTGCTTAGTTTGGGGCTACATGATGCTGTGTGACAGTGTCCAGCATTATTATTATATTATTATTATTGTTTATTCTTAGATTTACCCCCTTAGTTATGAACGCTATTTAAAGTTAATCAATGCTCAGAGTTAGCCCTGTCACTGTTTGACATTATCCAACGGATAGAGATGGCAATAGTTTAAGCATTGTTTATCTTTTAAAAGATGTTCATAAGTAAGGCCATTAATTAAAGTAACATTTATTTGAAAAATAAAGTGTAGGTGGACCTGTAATTGCTTTTATGTAGGTAGCTTAAGATTCTTCATTATAATAAATAGTTGTATTGGTAAACCTACTTAAATAAATAATGAAATCTATTCTATCTATTTAATTTTTAGCACAGTGCTTCAAGCTGTAACGAAGTTATAGTTGCCTGAAAAGCACCCGAGTTGGTTTGGGAAAAGGCATACTATGATACTATGGCTTCGCCTGCTTGACTGGGGGGGGGGGGGGGGGGGGGTCACTCGGCGACCCCAGATAAAACATAGGTTAATACAAAGGGCAAAGAAAAAACAGATTAAATTATATTCTATTGTATGTAGAATGAATTTCGAAATCTGCCTTGACATAACTTTTGATCGTGCCTAATAGTAGATGGTTTTACAAGGGACTAAACCATTCCATTATATACGAGAATATTTCCTATTTCTAGTTTTTAATATATATATATATATTATTAATTACAAATTATGATTACTACATGCGTTATACAGTAAATAGTAATGAAAAAACAAAAATCAAAATCAAAAATACTTTTATTTTATGCATATAAAATAAATTTCACACTTTGAAACGTATTTTTTTTTAAATTGAAATTATACCGTAATACACAATGTATGAAGCTTAAAATTCCGAGAACAATAGATTTCGCATTGCTGGGAATAACCCATCAAAATAAGGAACAGTCTTACAAAAAAAATAAATATAAAAGTATGCATATGTCATAAATAGTTTATTTATTTTTATTAGTTAATATAGGTCACAAACTATGAACCCATCTCCAAGTTTTATCCAAATCCAAATTCAATTGCTTACATTTATGTACATGTCAACTTATCTTCTTCTATAGTAGGTATCATAATTATGTACACGGGTTTTACAATCCATTCAGCCGTTATGGAGTTGAACGGGAACAAACATACTCACACGCACAAACTTTCGTATTTATAGTAGGTATTAGTGTGATAGTCCTATTTAGACCAATCTGCAGTATTATAGTACAAATTAAGATTTGGTACTAGGTGCAATGTATTAAGTTCGTAATACCCCGAACTAGTTAAATATTTACTTAGCATCATCATCATAATTTATTTAAAAGCTGTGCTCTTGTCGGCGCAACTGATGCAGCTCCTTCCATCTGCTTCTCTTCAAAGCACCCTCCTTTACTTCCCTATACGATACCTATGACATCTACTTTATCTTTAGTGTGGCTCATATTATTTATCCTTGGTCTTCCAATTCCCCTCTTTCCTTCTTCCCTTCTACTTTTCCCTCTATGATGTTGCGTATAAAATCGTCATGTCGTATAAGGTGACAAAACATTACTTACTGATCACAGAATTCTGTTTCCCACGGAAATTGAACCTGCATTGTAGGTCGTAAGAGGGGCATCTTGAGCCTCCAGCCAACGGGCCATCGAGGTCCTTAACATAATAATAGCGTATCAACTAGTATATATTCTATAGGCCAATTACGAATCGTTTAACTAACTGTACTTAGCACTTAATGTCATTTTAATTTGTTTTTGCTTTCGAATACAAGAAACTTTGTATTGAAAGTTGACAATTTAGTAAGGATGTTTAGAAAATTACCTTTCTTGATGGTCGTTGTCTATCGTAAAATGTTGGCCTCTGACAGCGTGCTATTTTTTATCAAAGCTTTATAATTAGCTATTTTTTCACGAAAAGTATGCAAAAAGTATGGCTGAAACATACGAGAGTGCCCTACCGAAGACAGTTTGATAAGAAATGCCAAATTTAAAATTTGAATTAAAATCTCTGCCATCGCGGCTCTCTACAAAGCCTTAAAAATACTTACAGAAATTCCAAATTCTAAATTTGAATATAGCCACAGCATAAATACCTAATATAACACTCTCTGGCAAGCATTAAAACTACAGAAAAAGAAAACATTAGTTCCAAATTAAAAATTCAAAGCAAACTTCGTACTAAAATTTTTTCTAAGTTAGTTTTATTTTTGTTTCAGAAAACAATAATATAACACTACTACACATAATGCGGACCCCCTTGTAGCGGATAAGCAAACAGATACAGACATGATGGAGGTCGTGTCCAACAACACTATAGTTAAGGGTTACAACCATATATTTACAGAATTAGCTGGTAAGTACTATAATATAATTAATATAAACTATTGAGGGCCACGTCTTCGTCCACATAGAAGTTTTCCCGTTGCACCCATTCTGGGACTGAATTTCAAGATATCCTTTCTTTGTGCACAACTTCACTATGCAAGGAACATACCCTTCAAGTTTGAAGTCTAAGCTGTCTGACTGATCGAATGGCAAAATTATTTTACTGTACCCTGAATGCTGGACCTGGGTTTGCATACTATCATAAAGCATCATGTAGCCCAAAACTAAGCAGAGTTTGGATTATGAGATCCACATGATTGATATAAGAATAAATTTACTGATTATATACATTTATTTTTGTAAGAACATACACAGAAAACACCTAAGTCTGAGACAAATATCTGCAAATAATGCAAATATTTCTCCCGCGGCGGGAATCAGGAGGAACTGCAGGAGTCGCAGGCGGTCAAACTCGTGGTGGTCGTGTCAAACCGAAAAACAAATCAAAATCAGTCCATAATTCAGCTATTACCACAGATATAAAAGAGAACTAAATGAAATCTTAAATTTCACTATGTTCTGAACATCAACTCATACGGCTGATCTCTACTTTCATATGCCCATTAACATCAGTTAGAAAGGAACGCATACTTTATCAATGCGACTTCAAATGAGATCAAAAAGTTAATCGTACATGGGCGCTCGAACAAAATTCTATGCAGTTTCATTGAGATGCCCTGGTACGAAGTCGCATAAGAAAGTAGAGATCAGACGTATGAGTTGACGTTCAGAACATTGTGAATTTTAAAACTTCATCTGTTCTCTTCTATAGCTGTGGTCAGTACCGTCTATTTTGCTTTGGTTTGACCACTATACTTTGCTTGATAGCAGAATTATAATCAAATAAATTGTAGCAAATGTAATCAGATAATTATCATAATTATCTTCTAGGTCTTGACTTTATCCTCGCAAAATGTAATTATGCATGGGAATCGTAAATCGTGTGTAACATAACATAAAAGTCATTTCAATTTATAAAACTGTAGTGAAGCTGACAGACTGACTAACTGACAATCAATGCTGCTTAAACTGCAAATTCTATAGACTGGGGTGTGGTGTACTCAATAGGTAGATAGATAGATAGAAAATTCTTTATTGCACAAAATAAAACAAGTACACAGGCGAACTTAATGCTAATTAGCATTTTGTTTCAGATAACCTTTGTTAATATCTCAATAGGCAATACTCAATACATATTTATTGCTTTCATACCTATATCCATGAGGTATTGCATGTTATGAGATATAGGTATCTCACATGAACCATGCCTAAGGGTGTAGCGATATGGTAGGCCGTCGGTCTGTCGGATTCGTAGGTAATACAAGTAGATAGTTACCTAGGTGTGCCTAGCTAACAAATTTTCACAGTTTTATTATTATTGTTTAACGGGTCTTCCTCGCGGTTTACCTTATTGATACGATATTAATATTTTAGATTATGTAATTTTTTTTAAATTTCTACTGGGCCATCTCTTGACCTCGAGGATTGCATAGGCAACGATGAGGTCGACGATGGGGCGAGCTTTCCCAGAAGATGCCTATTAACTCTCTTTTTGAAGTTGTTTGGGTCGTAAGTCAATGGAAATACAGACGCTGGCATCTGATTCCATTTTTTAGCAGTGCGCATTATGATGCGTGGAAGCGGGTAGTAGTAAGCAGTGCATCTGAAGTTCTTATGGAAAAAAGGTGAAAGCGGAATAAGGTCATGTAGCTCCTGCGTACACTCTCCGAAGTACAATCTATAAAAGACCGACAAACACGCGACCTCGCGACGATTGCTCAAGCTCTCGAGTCTTGCTTTAGCAATTATTTTAGAAGAATTCTGTTAATGATTGAAAATTATTATACAATTGGGCTGGTAACTAAAACGAGGAGATACCTATGTATTGTTTAGGGGTGCCCAAGAATTTCTTGAAATACACCTCCTGAAGGGGTGCAGGGGAAAGTCCCTACGCGAATGAAGTCGCGCGGCGCCCACCAGCTGCTCATACACTATTATTGTTTGACATATAGTTTGTTAGTTTTATTGTATACAATGTGATCCTTGTAATATAAAGCAGTAGTTGTAGAATGATGCAAAACCATATCAAAATGATTTATTCGTAAAACCGATTCATATGTCAATTTGATTATTTAGTACCTCCAAACATTAAATCACATAAAAAAAAGTTTCACTTACATGCTTACTACTAAGTATCAAACTTTGATCATCGAAGGTATCAAAGTAAACAACTTTGATACTTAGTGAAACTAAATTGACATAGCCCAGTTGGTAGTAACTTTGCCTTTTGAGCTGCAGGTCGCGGTTTCGATTCCCACCCAGAACAAATATTTATGTGATGAACATGAATGTTTGTTCTGTGTCTGTATATGTATGTTTATCAGTCTCCGGTACCCAAAGTAGGCAGACAGGCTCTGCCTAGTGTTGGATCAGTTGACCGTGCGTGAGTTGTCTCTTATATTTATTTATTTAAATAACAACACACGTATTTAATAGTTTTGTTAATTTAGACGTACGATATTTTTTGTATCATCATCAGCGCAGAACTTGAACGTTTAACCGTAGGTACTATTTTGAGTTACAGTGATACTTTACTTAACTTTGTTATTTTATATTTTAGCCTAAGTAGTCACTATCTGTGTAAGGACATATTTATGGTACCTACATTGATTTTTATTGTACCATTTTTGTAAAATGTCAACTACAACCCTAAGGCGCGGTTTATTTGTTTATTTATTGATGGCACCCGCACTTCCAGGCGAAGTCCCATCATGAGGTGACGCGCGTAAAATTTTCTTAGCTCTCTCGAAAAATATAGCCGTTAGCTACGCGACGAGCGCTTGCACTTTTGCTTTGAACAGTCGAGCATTCAAGATTATCTTTTCCAGATCAAAGAACCAACGACTGGTTCCTCATATCTAGTCCGATCCCAGGGTTGACAATCCTCATCTTGTACCTGTTCTTCTCGTTGAAATGGGGTCCCCGGTACATGGCCGACAAGAAACCCTTCCAGATGAAGAAGACCCTGGTGGTCTACAACTTTATACAAGTGGTTGTGAGCGTCTGGTTGTTCAATGAGGTAAGGATAATATCAATAAAGTGGGTCTGTGTGTGCTCCTTGCGCGTAGCCTATTTTGCCACGTGGAATTTAAGTCATATTTTGAGGAAAACCTTATAAGTAGTTATATCTTCATTCTCATTATTATCTTCCTGTTTTTATCCCACGCCATATGGAGTCAGCACAACCTGTGTTCTCCCTCCATTTCTGTCTATTGATCGTAATCTCAACACTCAAGGTGAATGTTGAGATTTCAAACTCATGTCCTTTCATACTCATGTCATCTTTCACACAATCCATTCATCTTTTCTTTGGCCTACAGAGGAAGGACCACCTCTACCTATGGTAGAGAACAGCACATCCTTTCACAATCATGTAAACAATATTCTCGTTACATGACTTTTATCCCTACTCATAACATACCCAGGCCAGGCTTACCTCAATTTTTAAGTACCTAGTTACTTATTTTAACCTACATCTAATATATGAGACGACATGGTATGCGTCGCCGGGTGTTCATGAATGTGAATATCACAAAACCGTGGTGGATGGCAAAAACTTCGGGAGGTTAAGCAGTAGATAACGTCGGGTTATGGATGATGATGATGATAATGACCTACTTAAAGTCTTAGAGTGCCATACTATCAACCTGTTCTGTCTCAAACTTACCCCTAAGACCTTAGCAATTACTTTTGAACTGATCATTAGCAATCTGTTATTCCAGGGCCTCGAAGCAGGTTGGTTGAGGACTTACAGTTGGAAATGCCAGCCAGTTGACACGTCGAACACACCAGAAGCTATGAGAGTGAGTATCAATGATAAATAAACAGAACATCACACACTGAATTCAAACTAGACAGAGCTAGTACCATGTGCAATTAAGACTGTTATTATATACGTTAGATCACAAAGTTTCTGTTAAACTTGATTTCGCACTTACCCAAAAAAACGGCGCTGCGAGTATTTGAACCTGCCTCTATTTCTGATATAATATGCACATACCATACCACACCTGGCTATAATAGCAGTTCATTGACATATAGGCCTCTTCTAAAGAGGTTATGCCCATAATCCACAAGCTCGACATGCGCGGATCGCAGCCTTTCGTACCGCTGACGCTGCTGACCATCGGCAGTCAAATGATGTAGCAATGTTAGGCTGCGTTATCTGGTCCGCAGTCAGCTGGTCGGCAAAGCCAGGATGTACCACGGGCAGATGAGGTTGGGTTGGGTTCCGAAGACGGAGTTTGGGTGCCCTTACACTCCTAAGCATGCCCTACCACTTGGGTATTATAAAAATAATTATACCTGTTTATGTAAGTATCATGTTTCATTAAAAAACGGAAATTAATTTTCTCACCGAAGTGATTGTAGGTAGATGCAACTACTTGCAAATAATGAAATCCATAGCAGAATTAATTTACACATTCATAAAACTTACTCATCACTTCCTAGCAAAGCCGGTTCAATAAGTAGCGTATATTAGTATTTACCTACACGATATAAAATCTAATAATAATTACAGGTTATCCTTTACAATATTGAAATTGAAATGATTCAAGGATTAAAGGTTTATTTAGAGCCATCGCAAACTTGTCACCGCGTCAAGTCGCTGCGACAAGACGTGGTGTTGTCGTTTGCATCTGGCGTCTTGTCGTCGCGACTAGACGCGGAGCTGTCGCTTGCGTCGGCGACTAGTCGTTACGACAGACGTCGTGCATGAAGCGATCGTTAGTAGTAGAGTAGAGACTGACGCTGCACTGTCATGGATATGGATATGGATGCATTATGGGCATATCCCCCTTTATAAGGCCTGCCCTATATCCAGCAGTGGACTGATATAGGCTAGTTTGGTGTGGTGGTGTGGTGTTCAAAGAATATTAAAATATAGTATATCGTAAGAAACACCTTCCTTCTAATAAAAGTAAATTAAAAATCATTTTCCATCACCTAGATAGGAGATTCATTCTTAATTCTAGTTAATAATCAAGCCAGACAAGTTAGAGCTCTTTCGTCCCCATGCAAGCATAAACCCTATAGCCTCGCCATATCAACCGATCAGACCTTTCTGTAACTTACCGACTGATAACCATTCTTACTATACCTACTGTATCATTATATCAACGAGCTCTGCTCAGAGTTTCTCTGTAGGAAAGAACCCGCTAGAAGAGACTATCCGTTAAAATACTAAAGTTGTCGCACATTGCTCTGAGAGATTTAGCAAGCTGAAGCGGCAGTGGTAAGAACCGATAAACGTTGGGGTAAACGAGTTCTTGGGCCGAGACCGCAACTCGGCAAACATAGTGTAGGACTCCCTCCAGCCAGGAGGAGTGACTATAGCTGCTGCTAGAAGCTGAATGCGTCGAACTGACGACAGGGCGCAATAGCGCTCATTATAGGAGGCCCAGGTCCAACAGTAGTGAACTACTATAGGCTGACGATGATGTTGCTAATGAATTACCTACTGAAACTGTCAAAGGTGTCTTTGAAAGACTAATCAAAAATCTATTCTCCTAATTCCAGGTGGCCAGAGGAGTCTACATCTACTTCCTCGCGAAGATATCGGAACTCCTTGACACCGTCTTTTTTGTCATCAGAAAGAAAGAACGACAGATCACCTTCCTCCATCTGTACCACCACACTGTCATGCCTATGATCTCATGGGGGGCTACGAAGTACTACCCTGGAGGTCATGGCACCCTGATAGGAGTTATCAACTCGTTCGTGCATATAATCATGTATACGTATTATATGCTCGCGGCTTTTGGGCCAAGGTTCCAGAAATACCTGTTTTGGAAGAAGTATATCACTACATTGCAAATGGTAAGAATAAGGTCTGTTAAAAAAAACACGCTAGCACACAAAATATATACCATAAAATATTTTTTCTCCACAAAATATTTAACTAAAAATAACAATTTAATCAGTTTTTAGTTGATAAAATAATGATTTTGGAAATGACAAAATAAAACTAAGTTACAAAATAAAAGCTTCGATCAAAATAAAATAAAAGTTCTGATCTCTGAGCTTCTTAATATAATAATTACTAATATCAAATCTTAGTAGCAATAGGTAGAATAGTAAAATGCTTTTAAAAAAATTTCAGGCGCCTTCATAATGTAAGTTATTTTCTTTATCCACAGCTCCAGTTCTGCATAGCCTTCCTCCACTCATCACAGCTTCTCTTCTACGACTGCGGCTACCCTCGTTGGTCTGTCGTCTTCACACTTCCCAACTCCATCTTCTTCTATTACCTCTTCTACGATTTCTACTATAAAGCATACGGCACTCCTGAAGACAGGAAGAGAGCGAAGGCACTTGCTAACGGAAATGGTCACGTCAAACATGAGAATGGATACAAACAAGAAAACGGAACAAAACGTGAAAATGGAAACGTAATCAACGGAAAAGTTGGTAATGGTCTTGATAAGAAGCACGATTAAGAAGCCGATGTTATGATTTGTAAATATGTTATGATTAGCTTACCTCCGGTCGCCGAAACAAAAGGAATTCGCACAATTATAACCTTAATAATATGAATTCATATAAATAATTACGATTAATATTATATTAATATTAATTAATATAAATATATTATAATTAATGGCGCTCATAGGGGGAGGTCTATGTCTAGCAGTGGACTGCTACGGGCTGATAATGATGATGAATATAAATCCTAAGCAAATAAATTTAAATTTTGAAAAACAAAATATAATGTCTGGAATCTATAATTGGGGTTAATAATCCCAAATGCTTGGATTTTGAGTTCATGTTGCTATAATGTTTCCAAACTCACTTTCTCTTCTTCATATGAGCTAGACCAAATTGTTTTGGAGTTCTGACTGCTTAAAGGACTCCAATATGGCTTAACAACTGAAAAGCTGGGAACAACATGATATTGTGCCTTTCAAAACTCAAAAACACCGGAATCTAAATATATTGCTCAGAATAGCTGAAATTCTTTATACCTTGCGACCGGAACGTAGATAATACAATACAATTGGTATAGTTTGCTGCATAGATTAAACTTGAATAATGTAAGAATTGGATAAATTGTAGCAGAAAAAGGGCGAAGGAAAATATAGCAATGTTGTCTATATTTTAGCGTTCAGTCTTAGGTGTAAGATTGGTAGAGGTGCAGATTACTCGAAACTTTACTCGATTATCTTTATTCAATCATTCTGTTAGATTATTTCATATTTAATCAACGTTTATATCCAGTGATATTGTATTTCTTCTAAGCTGTTGTTTTAAAGGATTTAATTATTCAGTAATGACTTGGTAATTTTATTCAGTTAAGTGATAAATTTTATTGTAATTACTACTAGTACTATAAGAATGCTCAAAAATGTTGGAATCCTGCTTTCGGGACTAAACAGTTATAAAAATTTTCATAAGAGCTATCTGAAAATTTAATTTCTCCGGTATTTTCTAATGTGCGTTGATTTCATGAGCAATAGCATAAATAAAGTTACCATTAGTTATACTGAGTAGGATTCCATCGTCAATATTAATAATTGACCTAGTTTTTAAGGTGCAGGAACAAAATAATAGTTCTTCCAAAGCGAGACTTGTGACTCTCTGCGTATTGTTATGCATGATATTACGAATATTATTAATATGTTATTTATGAATTGTATAAAATATATTAGCATTATTAAAAAAATATTAAACGTTTACTTAAGTTAAGTATGAATTTGTCACGGATAGGAAAATAGTGAAATGCACAAATGAATAATAATCAAAGTTTAAATATCAATTCATTGTAATATTTTAAATCAAAGCTCAAACTGAGATATGTCTAACAAAAATGGATAAAAAACCAAAGCATTTTTTTCTTGTTTCGAAAATTGAAAAACATAATACGTCTTCCAAATCGTTTTAAAATTAATTCTGATTAGAAAATGACAAATATTATTAATAGACTTAGAAAATGAAGTTTTAACACGGAAAAGTTACCATGGTGTATGTTTTAAAAGTAAAGTTTAACAGTCTCTGTAAATGTTTAATTTGGAAATAAATCCTTACCATTGAAAATAATATTTATTTCTAACCTGCTTCTCTTTTATTATTTACTATTTTGATAACAGATATTTTCATTATCTTTATGTTCTAATGGTGTTGAATATTTGTAATATAAGTTAACTACTTGCAGTGACTTAAAAACGAAATATTATCCATAATCAGATCCTCCTATTTTTGAAATTAGTAAATAAACTACACTTATTAAAATAAAGACAGTAATTTTAAAACTAGATGATTATAGTATTTATATTCTTAGCTGATTCTAAATATTTATTCATTTATATTCAGAATTTTATCAATTCCTTGATATTAACACGATTTTAAAAAATGTTTTAGTTTTCTACAAGCATAGTTTATAGTAGTATTAGTCTACTAGTAAACTTTGCTTGTAGAAAACTAATACAGAACTAGTACAAATACTAATAGAAAAAATAAAATTTTGCTATTTAAAAATATTTCATAATTTACTAACAAGTGTGTCTACTTAATAAATACTTACTATCTATTTATAAATCACCAAAAGTTCTGTTAATTCTATTAACATTTACTATTTATTCGTGTTATAACATAATTTAAATTCACAAATTGCATTTTGCCCACAGAAAAAAATACTTACATCGACCATCTATCATTAATAATGAAACTGTCAAACAATTTGAACATTCAGAATATTTGTATGTTCTGCAGATATTTGTCTCTGTCGGGTCTGGCTGTTTTCGATGTATGAAATGTATGTATATACAAAACAAATTATATAAGCAGTTTATCAATCATGTAGTTCTCATAATACAAGATTTGCTTAGTTTCGACGCGAGGAAGTATTTTTATTTTGAAGAACCTAGACTGGAGGCAATTTTATCAACTAAAACTACTAAAACACCATTGAAAAGTTGAATCGAAGTGCCAACTTAGAATATGAGGGAGGAACCTGTAATCAAGCACCCGTGAGAAGCTAATCTATCCTTAAGAGTATCTGAGCTGAGACTTGAATTGAAAACTGACAAAAAAATCTCTGCTCGAGTCACCTTTGAAGTCAGTTCTTGATACTAGTCTAAAAAAGCACAGTATAAAATATAATGAAATAATCCTAATTAGATAATTATTCTAACTTGCAAGCTACTTTTAAATTAATCTTATCTAAAACCCTTTTCTTTTCCGTATCACTTGGACTTTCTTCTAAACTATTTTTATTTCCACATTGCTTCTTTATATAACTTTGTCTATAGAAATTCAGGAATAGGATAAGAATAAAGGTGGTGTTGCCAGCAATGAAGAAAGAGATGCCTTTGTACGGTGGGCACTCGGACACCTTGATGGTGGCTACGTATTGGATGATGATGGATACGAACTGGATCTAAAAGAAAAAAAAATTGAATTTAGTAGTAGTATGATTTTATAAAAAGAAATTTTTCCATTGCCATTGTTTACTCAGTTCGGTCTAAGAAGATTTTTCTTTTGGAATTATTTTTTTTGATAACAAAGCGGTGATTTGGTTCAGATGAATGAAAAGAGAAGAGTTTTTAAAAAGAGAATTATCTTGAGGTTAATATTGCAAAATTGCATACAATGGGGGTGTACGGGGTTCCAACTCCCATCTTCGGAACCCAAGCCAACCTCACCTGCACGTGGTGCATCCTGCTAAACAACGAACGGGGCTCTGGCGGCCGGCTGATTGCGGCATAGCGCAGCCTACATCGGTACATCTAAATCCCCTGGCCACAGACGGGCAGCAGCGTCGGTGGTGCGAGAAGCTGTGTCCTGCGATCCCCAACCCGCATGCCCAGCGTGGGGATTATGGGTATATCCCCCTTTTATTAGGGGAGGCCTATGTCCAGCAGTGGACTGATATAGGCTGGTGTGGTGTGGTGGCATACAATCGTTTTTTGTATTTCAGAGTTTCTTGAGTGATTTTAAAATATTTTAACTTACCAATTGAAACATTGTCATATATTTCTTCCACGTCAAATACTTCGCAACATTAGGGCCCAACGCAGATAAACCATAGTATGTGTACATAAATACATGGACCAGGGAGTTTAGGAACCCTACAAAGATCAATGTATGCGTAGGCGCATATTTAAGCAATGCCCAGGTGCCAATGACCATGACTGTGTGATGGTACAGGTGGAGGAACGTAATCTGGCTATCTTTCTTTCTGATGACGAAAAAGACGGTGTCTAGGAGCTCCGTCAGCTTTGCAGTGAAGTACAGGTAAGTTCCAATGAGGATCTGAAATTGAAAATTAGTAGTTGGTTCAAAAAACAGTTGCTGTTGGAGATAAGAGTGGTTGTTTGAAACAATATACATCTCTATAGGATGCCCCTAGCCAGGTGACTTATTTCTGGATTGATGATCTGTGAAAATTTGTTGTTAAAGAAGCTGGACGCGTCAATTTGAGGACAGAGTGCAATGACGCTTGAAAGGCCTATGTATGTAGTAGCGTAGTACTCAGAGCCATTATGGCTTAGTGGCTGTACTCCGATTTCCGATCCGGAGGTTGTAGGTTGAAATATCGGTTTAGCACAAATGGGTTTTATATTTTGAAAAAAATTGAGTATTTACCATGTCCTCATTAGGTGAAGGAGAACATCGTGAGTAAAACCCGTGACTTAGTCAGCTCCACATCTTGACTATGTCTTTCCAGTGGGTAAAGCCGGATGGTTAGGAGGATGGTATAGGTGCTAGGAAAATCCTATAACGATGTCCCAGGAAATACAGCGTCTAGACGCTGTATTTCTTATCTAGATAAGTGAGTAACAGATACCGATTGAAGCTGTAGGTCATGTCTAGTCATTTAAAGTACATACATATTATCATAATAAGCTTGAAGCAGTCCACAGTTTCATATAGTCCCCCCCGTCCCCCCATCCTCCCCTAATGAGCACCATTGCGCCCTGTCCTTAGCTTGAAGCAACCAACTTCTACCAGCAGCCTATCGCAAATCGTCATTCCACCTGACCGAAGGGCATACTACATTAAGTTTGCCGAGTACATACCCGAGACCTTGAATTATCTTCGTTCATATAACACTTCCTCGGTAGGAGACCAATCTTCATCAGATCTGAACCAAACTGCAATAAAAACGAAACGTACTACACATTTAATATTACTTGCGCTAAGTTAAGATGTATCCTTAGGAGCAGTTATATTTCTGGATAAAAGTACTCTATGTCCTTGTCTGTACCCTTGACAATATGTATGCGAAATTCTTGATGATTGGTCCTTTCATGTCTCAATTACTCATAATTGAGACATGAAAGGGTAACAAACTAACAAACTCACTCTTGGATTTATAATATTATGAATAAAGTTAGTACACACAATACAATACTACTACTATCCATACTATAATTGGTTGAGTAATTAGTAGTAATATGGTTCCCGTGGTTCCCTTATTACAAGCTCTATTTAGTTTTGGGCTAGATGATGCTGCATGAAAATGTCCAGCATTATTTATTTATTAACCGTCCTATTCCTAACAATTCTTTAAACCTTAGGTAGCTAAAATGGCGTTAAAATATCATGTCAACTCTTTTTAAGCGACTTCAAAAAGGAGGAGGTTCTCAATTCATCGGAACCTTTTTTTTATGTATGTTCACTGATAACTCAATTATGGACCAATTTCAAAATTCTTTTTTTGTTTAAAAGAGTATACTTCACAAGAAGTCCCATATAAATTTTATTCCTGAGGGATTAGTACTTTTTCCGGAAAACTCAAAAAACCTCATCCTCACTTGTAATTTTCGCCCTATGATCACCAATACCTCCGTCAATTGTGAACCGATTTTCTAAATTTTTTAGCGCAAGAATTAAGAAGTGATTTTTTTGATGTCGGTTTATTTTTTTTAAAAAGCCCTACTTGTTATTTACATTTAAATGACAGGGACAAGCTGACTTTATCGAGCGTTATAAAATGATATTTGGTTATGAATAAAGGGATTACTGATTACATTTATTTTAGTCACTCCTTAAACCCATAGACGAATTGGTGTAAGTTACAAAAAATTTAAGCCACAAAGTATACTTTAAGGTTACTACTATTTTAACTTCACTTTACATAAATTACACATGCTTGATAAAGAATAGGCATGTAGGAAGATTTAATAGGATCTAATATCTTGAATATTTGCATACTTACTCTAAACACTAAATATGCTGCTATGACCACTTGAACCGCATTGTAAACCAACATAGTGGTACTAAGTTTTAATGCTTCTCGCTTTCTCATGAACGAAGGTCCAACCTTCAGAACGAAGACCAGGTATACGGCTAGGATGGTAAGCACTGGGCCTAGCGATGACATGAGAGGGAGGTCATCAATTTCTGCATCTGTAATTTAAAATAGTTTTGTTTTATCACATCTTCCAGAGTAGCAAAACTTGACTTAAGCCTGACTTAGACTATTTTTGTCGCGCAGAGGGCGAAGACCAGCCTGAAATGCAAATGTTTGCGGGTTTGATTCCCGCTGAAAGACAAATGTTTATATTTTAAATATTAGTCTCGGTGACTGGGTGTTTTTTTAGTGTGTATATATTTAAAAGGGTGTATATAAGTTGTCCACTGCTGGAAATAGGCCTCCCCTAATGAGCGCCATTGCGCCCTGTCCTGAGCTCGACGCATCCAGCTTCTACCAGCAGCCTTTGTGGACTGATATAGGCTGAAGATGATGATGATGAGATGATATAAGTTGTAGATATATGAGTCATGTGGTTCCTATATTATAAACTCTGCTTAGTTTAGGACAAGATGATTTTGTGTGATATTTTCCAGCATAATATTATTGATTGATTTAACAATATCTACAATTATTTTGTAATACATGAAGATGGAACAAGCAGGTGACCCGGTAAGTAACATAAATTTCCTATGACTATCCTATAATAACTATCCTATCTTCCTAACTATAAGTATAAATACTTTACGCTGTCAGGCATTATCTAATCATCACAATACATCATAATAACATTGATTAGAAAAAAAGGTATTTGTATGGTACTTAAAGATAGAACAAGCACATGGCCCACCTGATGTTAAGTGGTAACCATTACCAATGGGTATACTAATAATAAAAATAAATAATAATAAATAAGTAGTAGGTACTTATGGTAACTAAGAGATCAATAGTCTTTTGCGATATATATGTTATATATCGTTAATTATCCCTTGCCTTGCGTCCATCAACTTAAAGTTTATTAAGTATTCGTTTAAAGTTTTTAGTTTTAAATGTTTTAAATATTTTAAGTTCTAATAATACATTTGTACCTATTGATCTCTTAGTTACCATAAGTACCTACTACTTATTTATTATTATTATTATGAATGCTGTGTCCGCCTGTAATTGGTTTCTATATCAGAATTAAAACTTTGTCAGTGCAGCTCTACAATGTATTGATATTTAAGCTGTTGGGGTTCCTATTAAATAAATAAACTTGAGACTAGAAGATGATAAGCCTCTTGTACCTGTTATTTCACTGGCACCCACACACCCTTCAAACCGAAACACAGCATAGCTGCTTGCAAGCAGCTGTGCTGTGCTTCGGTTGAATGTAAGTTGTAAAAAACCGAAAAATACGCAATTATCTTTTACTTTTTAGTAGTTTTGTTTTTTTTTATTTTTGAAACGCAAGTGGTTCCAGTCTCTGTCTTCAAAACCTCACCTGCCTGCCGGGGCTCGGGCGGCTGGCTGATTGCGGCATAGCATAGCTTAACACCAGCACAGCCCTGGTCGCCAACAGGCAGCAGCGTCGGTGCGGTGCGAGAAGTTGTATCCTGCGATCCCTAACCGCAAGTCCAGCGTGGGCGTTAGAATAACTAATCCAGAATACTTTGATAATAGGCTGTGTCATGCCGCAAGAAACCCGTTTGATAGTTAGCAAGTTAACACCACAGGCAGATGAGGTTGGTTGGCTTGGGTTCCGAAGATGAAGGTTGGAACCCTTTACACTACACAACATTTACATTACAGAACATGCAAACATTTATTTTGTCTCGTAGCGGGAATCGAAACCGCAACCTCTTGTGTCATAGAAAACTATTTTCCCATCGCCAATGCTATC
This sequence comes from Horisme vitalbata, assembly GCA_951804965.1. Classification (NCBI taxonomy): domain Eukaryota; kingdom Metazoa; phylum Arthropoda; class Insecta; order Lepidoptera; family Geometridae; genus Horisme; species Horisme vitalbata. The sequence goes on along the minus strand of OX638092.1, from coordinate 16,827,142 downwards.
GTCATAGGATACGACATTGAGACTTTTTGCATTAAAAATTTATAATTGTCCCAAATTCTTGTTTGGGAACGTCTTTTACTAATTAGTTTTGCAATTACTAGCGCTGATTAAGAGAATAAGTGACATAATTGAAATATTTTGTCTTTAATTGACTTGGGCAAGTTATTTTTATAGGTGGTATACCTATCAAAATAATTAAAGTTATTTTTATAGGTGGTATACCTATAAAAATAACTAATACCTATTTGCAACAAAAGTATTCTGATGTCACCTTCAACTCCGTTAACAAAGATTCTTTAGGTATCTCGGGTTAGTAAAACGTGAGATACAACTTTATATCTTCACTGAATTTGATAAAACAGTAACCGAAAATGTTACAGCAATAAAACAATTTGGAGAGGACCTTTGCCCAGAAGTCGGACGATGCAGGTTGATTTAAAAAATATAGTTATCCTAATCCTACTAATATTATAAATATAAAATTTGTAAGGATGAGAATTATCATGCTGTTTATGGAAGTGAAAGAGACAGCAATGGAAAGAGCTAACTGGAGAGAAATGCACCACTACATCGAAATTATAAGAATTATAGTGAGGATGGATGAATAAATGGATAAACATATTAGTTTTTGCATAAAAGAGTTTTTTACTCTCTATGAAAAACTTTCATCCAAATCCGTCAGATAATACTTGGATAATATAGTTTGTACGTGGGTAAATACATAGACTATTTTTTATACGGGCACAACGCAAACAAAGCCGCGGTTGGAAGTTAGTCCTCACTAAGATTATAAAAGCGAGAATGAGTTTGTTTCTTTGTTACTTTTTCACGTCGTACGTTCGGATGTACGAAAATCTGTGATGATGTTATTGTACCTATAGTCAGCAATAAAAGTAGATTGACGCTTCCAATGTTTCAAACTAATACTGTAATAATTAAACTAATGATTGAACTTTCCCGCCTCATTTCAAGATTAGCCTTACATTATTGTCGTTCAATTCATAAATGTTAATTCCTATTTCGAATAATAACGATTTTTAAAACACATTTTGTTTAATCTAATTTTGTCACTGACTGTACGTAGGTTAGGTATGTGGATATACTCATTTTATACCTGTACTTTATGTTATGTCCATATACCATTCAAATAAAGGTCAGTGACAGTTATACAGTCATAAATCAGACCTTTCTTTAAAATTAGTGTTTAACCCGGCGTTGGAGCTGCGTAGTATAAAACAATGCTTACTTAAAAATAGGCAGCTCTACCCAAAACTTATTTAGTTTTAGTACGCTCGTGTCGTGACTTCGTTATTCTTCTACGAGCCTTTCGTAAATCGTCACTCCACCGGGCCGGATGGCGTCCTAAACAACGTTTGTCGAGCCGAGGTCTCTGCTCAAGAACTCGTTTACCCCAACGGTTGTCGGTTCTTCGGTAGATATGGCCAGCCCACTGCCACTTCAGTTTGCTAATTCTTTGATCTTTGTCGACAACTTTAGTTCTATGTCGGATAATGTGCAAGAGCTAAGTCTCATAGCTCTTGCACATCTACTGAATTTATAAAATATAAATATAGCTATACGTATTTGAAAGAATATTTTCAGACTGAAAATATAAATATGACAAATGGGGCCCGAGATGCAATGCTCTTCTGATGTATGCGTTGATAGACTTAGCGGCCTTTGATTGTTGTCTTAATGGAGTAAACATTATCTCGGCGCTGTGAACTCATGCGCAAAATAGCGCAATTTTTTTTACGAATTTCGACTGTTCTTATCAAAAGTTTCCTAATTATGTTATTAGTATTCTTACTTGATGTTTTATGTTCTAACGCTTCTTAGGCAGTTGCGCACAGAAAGGCTGAATTTGCAAATTGATGAGTTTTATGAGCATTGTGAACAATCATACTTCCTACTAATATTATAAATGCGAAAGTTTGTGTGTATGAATGTTTGTTACTCTTTCACGCAAAAACAATCCATCGTATTTTCAGGCTTTTACGAAATATCTGGTTCGTTGAGCTTTATTATTAAACAATTAAAATAACAGGTAAATCCTAAGAGAGATATTTTAGATTGGTTTCTGAATTTATTTTAACTTTTTTGTGGAACCGGTTGCAGTGTTAATATTGACGTCACACCAAACATTGTGTATCTCTGTATATACGTTTGAGGTTTTTATTATCACGAGACATACATAATAAGGTCACGTTTCTTAGGCACTTCTTTTTCTTGATATGAGCTAGTGGCCAACTCTGGTGTCGGAATTTTAAGGCCGTCGGAAGCATGCTATACAGCATAACGACTGAAAAGCCGAGAGTAACATCTTAACGTACCTTTCGAAGAACGGACACTCAGATCTAAATGCAGTTACTCATTTATACCTAGTCCCATATATGTAAAAAGAAGGCGTGTGTTATTTATCTGAATTTTATCGGCATTTTTGGACCAGTTTTGATTATAAGCAAATCAACTTTTAGCAATTTGCATATTTTTTTGGGTAAAAGGATTTTTATCACCGGCAGATCAGATATGCACGGAAATATTCAAAGGAATCTCATGATGGATGATCGATTCCGGAAGGTTAAAAAAATAAAATAAAGTCAATATAAATCTAAAAAAATTGTAGGTACTGTCTACAGGCTATCCAAGATTTTCGTCACTTTGACCGGTGGAGCCGAAACGTGGACGTTCACAGTGCGGCTGACCATCAGTTTTTAAAGTCGCTCAGCGAACTATGCTCGGAGTTCCTCTGAAGGAACAGCAACAAGACTATGCGAAATAGAACTAAATTTGTCGACGAAGCTCAGAGATAATTCTGATATATTTCTTGATATGCTTTTTTAGCAAGCTGAAGTGGCAGTAGGCTGGCCATACCTGCCAAAGAACCGATAATCGTTGGGGTAAACGAGTTTTTGAGAGCAGATCGCAGCACACGGCACCGCTGTCGGCAAATGTATTATAGGACGCCCTTCGGCCAGATGGAGTAACGACTTGCGAAAGGCTGCTGGTAGAAGCTGGATCGACGAGCTCAGAACAGGGTCCAACGGCACTCATTAGGGGATGTATATGTCCAGCAGTGGACTGCTATAGGCTGATGAAGATGCTGATGATGTAAAAACAAATGGTTTCAGTAACACTATTGTAGTGGTTTTACCAATTTTCGGCTTTGATAATATGACTTTCGTCATCTCGAACGTTTTCGAGTAAAAGGTGCTATAGTTTCATAAAGTTTTTTATGGTCTAGAACACCGCATACTAGCTTTTGCCCGCAGCTTCGCTCGCATTAGGTATACGTATTTTTATTTGTATCCCCCGGGAACAATACTTTTTTTCTGTATAAAAAGTACCCTTTGATCTTTTTTGTACCTTTGACGTGCATGTAAAATTGTATGAATATCGGGAAAAATAAATAAAAATTACATATTTACGAACAAACTAACTTTCGTATTTATAATATCAGTGAATTAAAGCTTTGTTTGCATTCAACGACTTGGATAAGGAAAATAATACGCAGTTAAAACGAGATATAAGATAAAGATTTAGAAATGTACCAGATTGAAATGCCGTGATCGAAAGAAGATCTGGGCTGAGCTTTGGCCATCTTGAGGCTGATTAGTTACGTACTGATATAGTAATATATATACTGATATAGTATGATACCTACGTATTAGGACCTCACTAATATTAAGATCTAAATGTAACACATGAAACAATAAAGAATATGATCATGTACGTCGGATTATGTACCAGTGACAGGTGAAATTGGAAAATTACAAATAATGACTTGCTTTTGACTACGACTTCACTCACGTTTTATGTTATTTTTATCAGACTCAAAAAAGGGGGAGGTTTTAAATTCGGTTGTATTTTTTTATGTTTGTTACCTTCTAACTCCGTCATTTATGAATAGATTTGGAATATTATATTTTCGTTATGGAGGGTATATACCTTCCGTTTGGTTTAATATAAGTTTGAAGAAATATGTAAGTGAAACATTATTATAAGTTAGGACGTGAAAGCGTAACAAAGAAACAAACAAATAAAATAAACTAACCCACTAACTAGCGCATTTATAATATTAAGATAAGTTAGGATTGACAATTTTGTTAGTCCAAAAGACGAGACGTGCGGATTTGATTCCCACTGCGGAGCAAATGTTTGCTTGGTATTTTTCGGGTGTTGTGGTATTACGATGTACTCATAATTTCTGATACCCACGATAAAGTTACTAGTTTATAGCAAATAATTGTAGTGTATTATATTTTTGACGTTGGTTTTGTCTGTTTGGAACAAAATAGTGTATCATATTAAAGAACATTACTTTCAATATGCCAATCAGCGGTTCCAAAGAAGAATTAGCTATAAACGGTGTAGTATAAACAACGGCATGAGTTTATAGGCTTGACCTTGAATCCGCAAAACTCATCATTAAGGTCTGTTTGTGCTGCGCACTATTCCCAATACTTTAGTTTGCGTCTTTACATCCGTACTAGGGCAGACCCTGGTCTGACCCTGACCCCTGTTGGATTAATCTCTTGCTACATATACTAAGACATTTCTTCCTTCTGTCTTCGTATGTGCTAGTATTGTATAGCCAGCTTTGATCTCTGAAGTTTTAGAACGCCAGAAGGCCTCCGACATGGCTCAACAACCGAAAAAACCGAGATCAACATCGTAACATTCCATCCGAGGCACGGAAACTCTCAAAAGATCTATTTTGTATCTCATTTCCCAATGAAATGATTAGCACCGTACCTGTATTTCTACACTTTATCATTTTTCGGCAGTCGAAATTTGAACAACGTTAATTGACAAGCTGTCAAAGTTTGTAAAAACAACCAACTAAACAACCAAATTACCAACTAAATAGACCCATAGATAGATTTTATCTAAAAACTACTAAACGGTCATCCGTCTAAGTAATGACCGGGCTGAGTGCTGCTTAACCGAGATGGACTGCTAAAAACACCTTACTCTGGTGTTTTAGGTTCGGATACGAACACAGACAAATAAAATAATTCAAATGACCTAATAGATTCTAGTTAATGACGAAAGTGGTTGTGATGACGTATTGATGATGCAAGAACTGGGTGGAACCAATTAAAATTCTCTTCGCTTACAATCTCAAAAAAACCCATGTTTATTGGCTTCTTTGAACACTATCCATTCTGATCTTGAAGGAATTGACGTAGATTCAAAAGTGGCATAACCAACTAATAAAGTAATCTAGTTTAGTCATAAGCTTCATAAACCCCCGAATTTACCAACTTGGGTAAACCGCAATGATAAGTAAAGCTGTTGATCTGGACGATCCAAAATCTAATTTTGAAGAAACATAAATGGTATAATTTACACACTACGTCAAGACTGACTTATGTTATTACTGTATCTGGGTATCGATTTTATTATCGTGTTTAGCACTCATAGCTATGATAATGTATTATATTAGTAGGTATAAACAATTTAACTTAGTTAATGTAACATAACTTAAGTATCCTTCTAATTGTCTATTGAATAAAAATATAGGTTATACTTAATTAATTGTCTAATTTAAAAATCACACGTTTTGTGTACAATTATGAGATAGTAATATTTGACTGTTAAAACTGTCTTAATTAAATAATTTAAGTTAATATGAATAGAGTGGTGTAATATGACGATAAGTTATATTAAAAACTCTTCAAATGAAATAATAATTTAAAAAAAATGGTTTCCTCTAATTCTTGTTCCTAAATTTGTATTTGTAATACGACCGGGATTCAATCGATTCGATCCCTCCTCCTCCAATTCTCATGAATAGTGTCACATAATTCACTAGGACTGTAAAAATTGTATGGAAATTTGACAGCTCTTGTGATATATTATATCTTATGTGACATCTCTATTCCTTGCCTTGATTTGCTTTCAAGTTTTACACGTAGTAGGTATCTCACAATACCCATCTTTTCCGTTTCTCTATTGCCTTGGAAAGGTAATCATTTAACACAATCATTTTACATAGGTCATCATCAGCAACCCATAGCAGTCCACTGCTGGACATAGGCTTCACCTAAAGAGCGCCATTGCGCTCTGTCCTTAGCGCATCCATCTACGTATAGTACGCTACTATACCGGCAGCTCTTAGCAAATCGTCACTCCACCTAGCCTTTGGGCGTTCTACACTACACTTATCCATTTTACCTAACTAAGTACTTACATTTACTTTTGTTTAGGTCCCAATACGGGTTTTTCAACCCTATCCCAGCGTTCATATTGTTTATTTTCTCTGTAACAAACAAACGTGTTATCTTCACAAGAACTTAGCCACGACTGTATTAAAAATTCGCCAAAACTCGACCTTAATTGACAGTAATGAGCTTCTATTCTACAGGGCAAAGGCGAAGGTACCTAGGGCTGTAGTAAGTAAGTAAGTATGGGAATCATTACTTCAAAAGTCATTGTTATTCTGTGCGAATATGACAGTGCCAATATCTATTAAATATAATCTCGACGAATCTTACAAATTATTATTTTATGTTTTTGTTTGGGAATTCATCACTACACATCGCATCACATTAATAATTTAAATGCGAAAGTTTGTGTGTGTGCCTGTATGTTTGAGTATGTTTTTTCCCACTCAACTCCGTAATAACGGGTAAACAAATTTGGATGAAACTTGGATTAACACAATAGGCGTTTTATCTCAGTAGGTACCACGCGAGCAAAGCCGCAGGCGGCAGCTAATGAGACTTAATTAAATACCGAATTAAAATCTTCATAAATACCTAAAAAAGTTTGTGATTTTTTATTTTTTTAGGTATAATAATTCATTGAAAACTTTACAGTGACGTCGTACTGAAAATGGACAACAAGACGCAAGGCATGAGATCTGGCAATCTAACGATGTCCGGAAATAATCACATGAAATTTCTAGTAACATCATCATCATCATCATTATAATCATCATCAGTAACCCATAGCAGTCCACTGCTGGACATAGGATTCACCTAATGAGCGCCATTGCGCCCTGTCATCAGCTCAACGCACCTAGCATCTACATACATGCGATATATTTTAACCCTTCAAGTAATGAAAGCTTTTATGCAGGAATGAGACAAATTGAGACAGATTTTAGTCCTCAATTTATCATGCATGGCAATAAACAACATGACTTGATGATCGAAATAATATTTTATTACTATTTATGGGTATAATGTATAACGTTTAACCGTTTAACAGTACTTCTGCAGCTGGCTGATCTCCTAGGGTGATGTCCGAGGAGACCAGCAAAGTACGAGACAAGCAAAGTGCTTGTCAAAGTGGTATTTCAAATAATTGAATGAGAGCTATTGCAGATTTTGGTTGGGTTGCGGTAAGATTTCCACTGCGAGGCAAATGTTTGTATGACCTGCAAATATTTGTCTCGAGTGTAAGTCGCGTCCAACAATATGTTCCCACCTTTATTCTAAGCCGGAACCACCTTTGTAGTTATTGATATAGGCTTTGAAAATTGGTATGTAGTATGTACATAATAAAATTTATGTACCCAATGATTGTTCAAATATGTATTCAAAAATAGTATTCCACGTGAAATGTTTGAGTTGACACGTTATATTATACATGCAATACATATGCGCGGTACTATTTATTTGGACCTTGCTCAAATAAAATAATATTTCTCCTATAAATATTGTTTTCTGAATTTATTAGCAACAACAATTACGATGAACCTGATACATACTGCTGGTTAAAGGCCTCGATCACTCCAGTAACCTACGCTCTAACGAAGGTGTCTAGTTCATCCCGCCATCTTACTTTCTCAGGGCTCCACTGGGTTGTTATCTTAGTCCATGAGTCCTCGGGCTTGCGACAGACATGATCAGCCCAGCTCTATTTAAGTCCTTAAGTCCTTGAAGAACTTGAAATTTAGAGAGTATGTTTCTCGCATAGTGTAGCTGTACACTAGGAAATCCACCATACTACACCACACCAGCCTATATGAGTCCATTGCTGGACATAACCCTTCCCTAATAAAGGGTGATTCGCCCATAATCCCCACGCTTGGCATGCATGGGTTGGGCATCGCAGGGTACCACTACCTGCTTTTTTTGCTCTACAAAGGATGGTTCAACAAGTAACAGAAACAGTAATATATATATTACCACGGGATTTCTGTCCGAAAGCAAAATTTCCTTAATTGTATAAAAAAAATATTGAAATATTTTTTTAATGCTAGCCTAATTGGAACTTATGATAGACATGCAAATATAAACGTAAATACATAAATGATATTTCTGTAGCTATTATCTCAATAGGCTACATCTCATATACAGTAATTATTGAATTTCTGAAGTCAATTTAATGAAAATTTATACATAATTAATTAACACAATATACTTACTACACAAAGCGTATCCAAATCTCCCACTCCAAAAACTATCCAAGAAACTTTTCGAAAATAAAACTTGTCCGAAAAATATTACGGAAAACTCAGGACCATCAGTAGCGAGCACTTAAGATAATATGGTTGTTCTCAATCAATGTAGCAGCTTATGAACAGTGACCACGGTAAACCTGCGCAGGCGACGCATTTTTGACTACTCCTGTTTCCATGCATAAATTTATTTATATAATTGATGGACCATTTTTCCAACTTAAGATCTGGAGGTCGTGGGTTCGAATCTCAGTCGTGTACCAATGGATTTTTCGTTTTGAAAAAATTATGTGCGCATTACCACACGCTCGAAACGGTGAAGGAAAACACCGTGAGGAAAAAGGCATGCCCTCGAACTAAAAAGTTCGTGTTCCAATAAAAAAGCGGCGATGGGCTTGCATCCTGTGACGTGGAATGCTAGCTGCTTGCAAAAAGTGGGCATGTATCTAACGTTATGTTTCGACTGGCCTCTGACTACCCTTTTTAGGGTATCCTCAATAGATTTGCATACTGAGCAATATCTGAAGATCCATAATGGGGAAAAAGTCGTGAAGATGATGTACCATTTTTCTATATAAAAATTATACATTTTTGGTGTTTTCGGGGTGTTTGTGAAGGGCTCGTGCGGGGAAGTAACTACCACCGTGTCAATTTTTTACGTAAAGCAGCATTATTCTGTTTCTGCATATATCTAATGTAAACCTCTATTTTCTTATGTTACAATATTGTTTGGTGACGTTTATCAAGCGTGATCTGCGATGCAATACTTTGCTTAGTATTCATAACAATGAATGTACATACGAAAATGTTAGTTGAAAATTTGCCATTTCGGTTGAGAACTATATAGATAAATATATATATAGAGAGAGATAACTATATAGATATCAAGGATGGGATAAAGTGGAGAGTTCTCGTATCGGAGGCCAAGACTCACTTTAAGGTCCCTGCGCCGATGGAGTAAGTAAGTAAGTTGGGAATTTTTTTATGTTATAAAGATCAAACAAAATATGAAATTCAATTTTATGAGTTATGAATGTTAATTATAAGTAAAATTAGTATTTAGAGATGGTAGTAATGTTATCGCTCAATAATAAATAGTTATTACTTATGGTTATATAACTGTGTCCAATTAAATTATGCGAATCGATAGGTAATCGAGTTTGAAAGAGTATAAGAAATAGGAGTTTTTCTGAAGGATAGTATCCACAACAAGACTATCTAACATAGTGTTAACGACGATTTGCGAAAGGCTGCTGGTAGAAGCTGGAGGCGTTGAGTGCAGGACAGGGTGCATTAGCACGAGACCTATGTCATATCATTAGCCAATTAACAGTCCTACTAATAGGCTAATGATGATGATGATGAAACAATAATAATTATTGTAAAATGATGTAGTTTTAGACTACTTTTTTCTGTATTACGCTCACCACGCGAGTGACGCTATTGAAATAAAATATAATCAAAAAGTATATAATCATTAAAATTATATATAGAGTATTTCAAAACGATCTAACTATTTTACTTTGTTTTTCCTTATAGTCTCATAATCTTTATTGTTTCATGTGGTATCGACATTTTTATCTTAAAATTAATGAAGACCGCAACATGAGCCCCGTAGATGCACTACAATATAAACAGAAAGTAACAATATTTTCTGCCATCTTACAACAAAATTCTCGCGCTCTCTATTTGTTTCTATTTGTTTTGTAGGAGGTAGGTAGGTAGGTATGTAGCTAAGGTTTACTTATCTATTTTATTTAGGACATTTAATAGACATACCGTTGTGTGTGATAAATCCTGTATAAGGCTATGTACCTGAAAAGTATACTCATTAATACACAAAGAAAAAAATAATAACATTCGTATGTAAAAATATTCACGTCCAAAACTGGACATTGCTGTGATCTAATTTTCGATATGAAAAATGCAATAAGTACCTAAATAATAAATTAATATGGGACTTGGTATAGTTGATCGAAGCACTTGATAAGGCGCAGGTCTTTTACAGGCCCTGACCAGGATTTCATTTACCACTGCATAGCAATATTCAGCTACAATAAGCAATACTGTCGGTTCACTACTTGGAGGTTTAGTGGCATTTCGATGATGCTTCTATGTTATAAAGGCACGTTAAGACGTTGCTCCCGACTTTTCAGAGGCTAAGCTTATTTGGAGACTTTCGATAGGCCTAAAAACTCCGACACCAGTGTGGGCTACTAGCTCATAAAAAGAAGAAGAGAGTAGGTAGGTAAGGTATATCATTTTGTTCAAAGCGCGCACTACTATGATAAAAACTCCTCGGTACAGCCAAAGATTTTTGTACTACCTAGTATCTGTGACGATGACTGACTGGATCCTGTAACTAAATTATTTTTAGTTTAGTTTAGTTTATTTATTAAGAATCATCAACATAATATACACCCATAAAAATTAAGTAGTAACAAGTAATATGACATTAATTTAGTGCTACTATAATTAAAGATGATAGACAACATGCATAAAAGAATGATACTTGGATCGAGCGAGTAAAAAATAGAGTAAGTAAATAATGATTAAAGATCTACGAAAGAGATATGAAGCAGAATGCACTTATTTAACAAATCAAAAAATATATCATTAATTTACAAAAATCTAACAAAATTATGAACAAAAAATAAAAATTCATTAATGTAAATATTTACAATAAAATAGTATTTACTAATATAGTTATGGATTTAAATGTTTGAAAATTAATTAAAAACTCACTAAAAACTAAAATTGAACAAACAATAAATTATAAACGAATAAATTAATTTAAAAAAATTATGATACAAAATTATTTTTAAATCTATTGATAGACCCTGTCAATATGTCCACTCCTTTGTTTTTAGCTGCAGTATTGTATTGGCGAACAAGCCTATTCAGCGGCGCATTATGGCCGAGATTTATTTTGGAAGAAGTAGACTGAAAAACATTGAACCTCGAGGCCCGAGGTAGCCTTGAAGGTGCACAAAAATTGAGAGCGGATTTCGCAAGCTTATACAGAAACATGTTGTCTAGCAAGCAATTTTTAATTGTTCAGCAAAAAAAACCTTCATTAAGTTATCGAAGTAGGTATTCTAGTAGGTCTATTGTTATTAATATTCATGTATTCTTGTTGATTATTGCTTACTAAGTAGGTACTGATATTTATTCTGGATAGGCAGGTTGTTTGTTTTTGGAAAGTCCTGCCTTCCCTTATGTTTTTATTATTATTATTATAATAGATTGCACTAGTGCACCGCCATCCTCTAAAGCTTTGCTCTTCCTATCCTTACCGTGGTTTCCTGGAAGAGATCGCTTTCAGCGATATGATCACAAATTGTGTTACATTCATGATGCTTAGGTTTAAGGTACTCTTACTTTTCCTTGTATTCATGTGGTGATCAATAAAGTGTTATCTATCTAGATCGATAGAAATCTTCTGAGTCGTGGATATTACGATATGGCATTACGACACCCAACATCATCATCTCAGCCCTGATAACCCACTGCTGGTATAGACATCCCTTTGCTTTTGCCAGCCTTCTCTGTCCTGTGTAGCTCTCATCCAGGAATGCCCAGCGACTTTCGCAATGTCATCGACCCAACGCAACGCGTTGGCGGGCGGCGGGCGGGGTGGTGGCTGAGGTCGGGCCAAAGAGCTCTCTTTGGCCCGACCTCAGCCACCACCCAGTCAAGGCTCTACTCTAGTGGCCATCACCGCGTCTTACCAGGTGTCCTGCCCAACTTCACTCGAGATAATCTGAGCCCCATTGTTGACTCGTCTTGATTTGATGACCTCTTTGGTGAGTGGGTAAAAGCCCGTGTGACATCTATGTCAGGTTGTGGGTTCGATTCCCGCCGCAGGATAAATGTGGATGGATGTTTTCTATGAATAATATGCATATAAAATTTTATAATATCCCAAAATTTTTTATTGGAAAGTATTTAGCGTGCCAAATATGTAAAATGATTTCTATTTATTTAAATAACTGTACTTGTACCATATTTCTTGCAAATAAATAAGTTGGAATTGGAATTACTTGGTAGTTATTTATGATGTGGTATTAAAAAGACAAAATTTATTTATTTTTTATTATAAAGTTTTTTGTCGTCACCAACCGCAGGCTTTCCATCTGCATTTTTATTTTTAGGGTTATTCCGATGTCGTAGTCAAACCGGATTTAATTACTAATAATAGCAAAATGTGTTATAGTACGCTGACGCATAGTGGGTCTGAGAACTGCCTACATATTGAAATTCAACGAAGTTTTCTATTAGATAGTTCCGTAGGATTCAATTATTAATATTGCTAGTATTTAGCCAGTGGTAGATATTCAACGTGAGTTCGAATTCGTAAGTTATTCCGAAAGGGGGTGATTTGGACCATGGTCCACCTGTTCTGAGAACCTAACCTGAAAAGTGATTCATAGTTTCCATATAAAAACTTTTACATAGCGTTGTTATATGCATGGCAACATTGGCAACCCAAACTGTCAAACGGAGCTACTATCATCATCATCATCATTATCAGACGCAAGCCTATTCAATATAAAACAACAAAGTTCAACAAAATTAGCTGTGCTTGATGATTATGATTATGTGAGCATGGCGTAACTTTGAGAGTTATTTTAACAAGGAAAAATTTGAAAATTGATAAGTCGTAAAACAAATGTCGTTGATCTTTGGGAGTAGGTTTTTTATTTTAGGTTAGTAGGTTCGGGATACTTACTTACTTACTTACTCCATCGGCGCAGGGACCCAAAGTGAGTCTTGGTCTCCGACACGAGAACTCTCCATTTTCTCCTATCCTTTGCAATCTCTTACCAGTTGTCGACTCCAAGTTCGCGTAGGTCAGGTTCCACCCTGTCGATCCAGCGATATTTAGAGCCAACCGGTCTGCGCCTGAGTGGTCGACCCAAATATGCTTTCTTCACGCTTCTATCCTCACCCATTCGCTGTACATGACCAAGTCACCGGAGGCGGTGGGCTTTGGATTCTCCAATAATGTTAGGCACGGCCACGAGATCTTCGATTTCGGCATTCTTTCGGACCCTCCAGCTACCATCCTCTATCTTTACTGGACCCATGATTTTACGGAGAACTTTTCTCTCTGCTCCTAAAAGCTGGTTTTCCTCCTTCACGGTTAATGTCCAAGCATCAGAACCATACATGAGAATGGGCCTTATAACAGTCATATAAATTCTGACTTTGGATCTTCTGCTGAGAAGCTTGGAAACTAATAATACCTCATGAAGTGCTATGAGGTATTAGTTAGTTTCCTTTCGGAATAGACTACGAATTTAAACTCACCTTGTATATATAGATAGATAAAAACATTTTTTTCGGAACACAATGACAAAGAAGAACAATTAAAAAGCCAATATTATTATTATTATGTATATCAACATTATCATAATAAAAGAACAGCCATTGCGATCCTCGCAAATCTGGGAATAATTTTCAACCACTACACTCTTTCCAACACAATTGATCGCTATTTATATGGGTAACCGTTTGATCCGATCGTTTCTGTGCTTCGAAAGGCATGTCGATGCTTTTTCAGTCATAGGTACAGTAATGGAGGCCTTCGGGCGCCTTTGAAATTTAGATACCAGACTTGACAAATTTGACTATTAGCTCATACGAAGTAGAAGAAGAATATGAAGAATCATAGGCTTGTCCCCTAACGGGAGAGTTGGCTAGCGTAATTTCGTACGTATCATAATGGTAACAAGTATTTATTAAAAAAAGAAAAAAAAACTGCTAGACAAGAAGTTTTTACTACTTACACCGTATTTGATAAATCGATCTCAACTCACAGTGCAAGCTAGAGAGTTGTCAAAATAATTATTTATATGATTGTGTCATTTTGAAAATACTTCATCGTATCAGATTTTATACGATCGTCCCCAACAAACAATATTTCTAATAGCCGTCCCCTATACATAATGTACTAAAAACAGATATTGCAATAAGGCATGTGACATAGTGGAGGCGGCTTAAATCCGCAGCTTCCAAGAAGGTTAGTTCGAACTTCGAATTAGTAAATACTTTTTGGTGTGGTCTGTATGGTAAAACCATGGAATTATTGTATGTAGGTACCACAGATATAGAAGACAACTAAATAAAGCCAAAAATTCACTATGTTCTGAACGTCAACTCAAACGGCTGATCTCTACTTTTTATTGATATATGTATGAGTCCCTTTCTAACTGATGATATTGGAGATAAGAAAGTAGAGATCAGCCGTGTGAGTTGATGTTCAGAATTTTGAGGCTTTATCTAGTTCTCTTCTATATCTGTGGTAGGTACTTTACTTACATAGTAAACCTCCTTGGGTAAAACAATCTGCTAGAGCAGGAGCCCGTGAGTGCCAGAGCTTCGGATTTTTATAAAAACTCCTTGCTCTCCGAACTACTGCTCACTTTGAATGCGTCTGGCAAGATGATAGAACCGTCAAAACTGTCCGGCTATTATGTAAACATAGATTATTAGGCCCCCAAAAAATTATAAATAAATTAAGGTTTTATAATACAACGTAAGTATAATTATAAATTATAATAGTTTAAGGGTGTCCGGCAGAGGGTTGCAACCATACTAACCGTCTGGCAATGAGCAACGCGAGTTTTGATATTATTACGAATCAAATAAAAAAAAATCAGTTTTATTTTATGATAAATTTGAGATGGAATTTTATATACCTTTGTTACCTGTTACCTACCAAAGCCACCGCTGCCTCAGCTTCATGGGTGGGGATCATTCTTACCTGTACTAGGGACACACAGAAAAATTTTCAGCTTTTATAAAAATCCGAAGGTCTGGCACTCACGGGCTCTTGGACTATGCCTTTGGAAGCTCTGGAGCCCCCAATAAGATTAGTTCGAATTTCGAATCAGTAAATTATTGGTGGCAGGTCCCATTTTATTTCAATGAGGTAGGTGCGTGTGTTTATCATGGTACCGAGGTCGATGGAACTCAACTCAAAATTTCATACCAATTTTGAGGGAAATTGAAAATGGCCTCTCACAGAATCTAGATGATTCAACCTTGGAACTATCTTGGTTTTGTTACTATAGGTATTAAAATCCGAATGTAGTAGGTACCTATGTATGAATTATTTACCCACTAATGAAGCGTTGGCAGGCAATGACA
The DNA here is from genome assembly GCA_951804965.1 of Horisme vitalbata. Classification (NCBI taxonomy): domain Eukaryota; kingdom Metazoa; phylum Arthropoda; class Insecta; order Lepidoptera; family Geometridae; genus Horisme; species Horisme vitalbata. The sequence continues at coordinate 16,811,574 of OX638092.1, read as the reverse complement.
GAAATAAGGCAGGACAGTACGAGGCATTATTTATTTATTTATTTATACCACCGTGTAATATGTCTAAGCTCAGAGAAAGTGCAAACATTTGTCGCGCAGGGGGCAGTCAGCACCTCTTCATTGTCATCTAGGTTTTGGTCCATTGTGCCAAAGAGGACGAAAATGACAAAGGCGGTAGCATTTTTTAAGCTACAATTAGGTAAGTAGATAGGTAGCAGGTGTATATTACATAGGATTGTAACGACAACTACCTACATATCGTTTAAGTTAATAAAAATTGTTGATCCATTGTGGAACAACAGCAGAAATTATGAAGTATTTCTGAAGAAGTTAGGAGGAGGTTAGTTCGAATTTCAAATTAGTCAATACTTTTTGTTTTATCCTAATCTTTATTGTTAAACTTATTCTGCCTTCGGAAGCTATTCTGCGTAAAATCACTTCTTTCAGTCGCCATATTGGATATTTTTGACACTTTATATGATCTACATGTCAAATTAATGATTCAGCCAAATCCAATGACAGCTAATTTGTGGAAATCAAGGAGTTTTTAATACCTTCTTAGTTCATCGTAAATTGAATATGGCTTTCTACAGTCACCATTTGGGATTTTTTGTCATTTAATAGCCTATGTCACCCTCGTGATCTAGGCGAATCCAACGACACCTCATTTGTTAAAATCCGTCCAGCCGTTTGGGCTACAGCGACGGACAAATAATATTACAAACATACATTCACCCTAAAAATATCACCCAAACACACAGGACTTCAGTCGGGTAAAAAGATATAAATTACAAAGTTCAGAGGCCAACAACTGAAACTGAGCATCAAAAAAGCATCTTGGTGTAAAATCGGTCTATGAGCTTTGAAATTTAGATCTTGTTACCGAACCATACGTAGGTACGAATTTACGTTGCCGATCCGGTAATATGGCACAATCAGCTGCCTAGCCAGCGATATGCGCTGGCCGTTACTTATCTAGTTCGTGACGTCTACATTCATATGTACCCGGCGAAGATCACCGTGTTACCCAGACATACGATCCAGAGTTTAAATAAATAAATGAATAAAAAATATATATATTGAACATTAACACCACATCATACAAACAAGGAAGAGATTGTAATAAGACATTTTTTGTAAATGCATTCACATTTTATAAAAAACCACCCAGAAAATTCGATCTTACAAACATTTGTCTCGCAGCGGGAATCGAACTCGCAACTTTCTGCGTTCCAGTTGGGCCATTGCCCACTGCGCCACAGAAATCAGTTTCATTGCTGCCAATTTTTTTGAGAAACGACAGTGATTTTCAAATTATGATTTTTTAACATTTTATTTCATAATAAGCATATAAAGTAAATTTCATTTTGTCAACATGCCTTTGAAGGCATTCAGAATAGAAAATAAAATGTTTTGAAGTAACATTTCATTAATTAATTTGAAATAATTGATGAACATTTTATTTTCTATTCTGAATGTTTTATATAACGTGTATAAATTATTCAGAATAGTAAATAAAATGTTAATTTTTAAGAATAGTTACGGTAAATTTAATTGAGTTCATGTTAACACTTTAACTTTTGACTTAAAAGCAAATAGTACAGCTTGGGGTATCTGTTAACCCCAATTTGGCGATAAAATAAATAAAATTTAAAGCCTTCACGGCCTAGAAAATAACAATACAAAGGTTCAGCAAGAATATCAGTTGAACCCACGAGTTTTCCTACTAAAAAATTTGCACCAAAATTGATCACATTGGTAAAAGTTTTTGGTAAGAAAACGTGGTAGAATCAAAATGATATTATTGCTGAACATTGTATTTTTATTTCCTAGGCCGTGAAGGTTTGCTATTTTGCCTAACTACATTCACTGACTTTATATCATCAAAAATTTTAAATAGTGCGAGCGAGAGGGAGGTTTGACATGTATAGTCGCCTTAAATCTTTTATGAATGACAGTCCAAAAATAAAACTGAGCTACAATTTTTATCATCATTAAGTCAAGTAGAAATTTGAACAAAATCAGCTTTTCTATTGATGCCTCACAAGTTTTGAGTTAAACTGTTGAGTAACTTCACAAGTAAGTTCTTCAATGAAAAACTATAAAATGCTTAATGTTTTTGAACAAATATTGTTGAGCTTCGGGAGTAGATAGCCCAATTCAATATATCATACGAATCCAAACTCACTGTGTAGAACTAACGATACTATGATAATATTCATAATAATTATTTTCTTTGAAATAAAATGTATAGATTTTAAAAGCATGAAAAATCTGTGATGCAATAGTTGATATCTGATTTTATACAAATTAACCATTGATTATAGAGATTAAATAATGTAATAAATCGTTGCTACTCTAACTGAGTAAAGTTACTTAGTTTTTTGACAACCTCTGTGGCGTAGTGGGCGAAAGTCCGTCTGAGACGCAGAAGGTTTCGATTCCCGCCGCGGGACAAATGTTTGCACTATTTGCAGATATTTGTCTTGGGTCTGGGTGTTTTCTATGTTCCTATATAATTTGTATGTATTTACAAAAAAAATATATATATGTATATATTTTAATTAGTTTATCAATCTCAATCTCAATATGGTTCTCATAATACAAGCTCTGCTTAGTTTGGGGCTACATGATTCTGTGTGATAGTGTCCAGCATTATTTATTTATTGATTTATTGAACTAACAATATGGGTACTTTACAAGAGAAGCAGTGTTCTTTCAGGGCTCAGGAATTTCTCACAATTGATTGTAAAACGTCTAAACATGAATCAATTCAAATAAAGATGCACACCAAGTTAACGTCCTGATAGCATGTTTTTGTTAATATTTCAACAATTAGATTTTAGAACATGATGTGAAATTCTCGATATCAAAACGTCAGATCAGTCTAGATTTTTTAAAATAAAACTCATAAATTTATTCGACTACAGTTTATGACAAAAAAAGACAGTATTTTTTTATCTCAAACTAAGGTAATATTTAAAAATAATTGTGGGAATATCGTCATTTAATAATTATTATTTCAATTACAACTTTGAGTAAATGTTTAATGTGTCAAAATATTACTAAAAGTCGTAGGTTACCATTTATAATACTTATGAGACATTCATATTTTTATATTAGTAAATATATCAACAGATATCTTACAACAGGTTGAAGATACATTTACCGTTGATAATATAGATCGGTTCATATTCAATAGTAGAATGTAACATTTTATTATCATTTACGCCTAAATGTCCATCAAGTAAAAGTTAAATGAATTATCAGTACAATACAAAGAACCGATCTGATGTTCTATAACAGACTTTTAACGGTTATAGAAATAGAATAGAATAGAAATATATTTATTGCTGTAACCAATTTTACATAAATGAGTATCTAGGTTGGGATCTTCCTTTAAACAGACAATGCTTGTGTTAGAAGACCCCGCTCTGCCATATCCACTATTAATAATGTGACTGGGTACAGTTCACTGACACGTTATAAAAGACAAGAAAAAAAAAAGTTTAAAGGTTGTATCAAAACCAAATATGCTATGGGGTATAAAAAAGCCCCTCACTCAGCTGGTAAGGGTTACCTACCAATCACATCGAATAACTTAACAAGCGTAAGCATTTATTCATTTAACTTTCTGACTCTGGCTCGGTCAATAAAACTGGGTACCTAATGATTATTTGTTAGTTTTTGTTAGTATTTTTTTTTAATGAACATCCTTAAAATAGTCCGTGTTTAAAATGGCCACTATTCTTGGAAAAGCATGGGAAGGATATAAAATTTTATTTGACGAACTACCCGGTAAGTTTTTTGATTTTTAAAATACTCATTCGATGGCTAATGACTGGAAAAATACCAACTCATAGAATCAAATCCACAACCTTCCTCTGGTCAAAGAGGTAATAGGAAATATTTGCAAAACTACAGGCAACGCTGATGCATTTTATCAATTTAAGGCATACAGGTTAGCCTCGTGTACCTGTAATTTCACCAGCACCCACAAAACCCCCCACACGCACCCCCTTCAAACTGAAACATGGTTATGCTGGTCGAAAAAATCTGCTGTTAATAGTCCTTGGTTGAGCTCATCACAAGGGGCTGTACTATTACTGTTTACTACATCATCATTAACATAATTATCAGCTTCGAAGTTCTGACCTTTTTTTGATTATGCCTCTCGCCTCGACACCTGTGCTAGTCTGAGCCAGGTGCAGCCTTCGGTGCAGCCAGCGTATTGTCTTCTTGATATCGCTGACCCATCTCACAGGAGGATATCCCCTATTCCTATGACAATCTCTTACCATTATTTTTGTACTTTTAACATTTTTTTTTACAGACCAAAGAACCAAATCTTGGTTCCTCGTAGCGAAGCCTTATGAAGCTTTAACAGTACTAGGACTCTACCTATTATTCGTCCTAAAATGGGGCCCTCAATACATGAAAGGAAGGAAGGCATTCAATCTGGACAAAATAATGATAATTTATAATTTTATACAAGTTGTCACATGCATTTACATATTTTACAATGTAAGCGACAAAATGATTTAAATTTAAAATATAATCGAATTTGCAAATTGCCTTGAAATATCTAGGATGACCTATTTACATTGAGCTTTGCTTTACTATGCTGTTTTGTTATCGTTGTTCCTATGCTCTAGTCAGTATAACTTCCTTGAAGGTTGTGCTCAGCTGCGTTAAATCCAGTTTATAATAAAAGGCGAAAGTTTTTATAAGAGATACGTAAGGTGCATAAGATATAAAAAGTGTTTGTATAAGATTAGAGCAGCTTCGCTCGTAGTAGGGTTATAAGTATCCTATGTGCAAATCTTGGTCAAAAACGTATTAGTAAGTTTCATTCAAATCCATTCAGAAATTGCGGAGTTGAGTGTGAAGAAAGCAAAGGGTTTAATTTAAAATAAAAATCCTAAAGCCGCACGTTCCGCCATCCCAGCGAGCTCTGCAAACCAATTTAAGCAGTTAAGTGTAGCCGGTAAGATGGTAACTCGTTAATGCGGCTTTCGTTGACTTGACGAAGATTGGATTTGAAAATTCCAGGGGTTCCATGGATTCTAACCTCCACCTTCGAAATCCAAGCCAATCTAAACTTGCCAGTGGTGTACCCTGCTGTATATCAAACGGGGCTTTGGCATCCCGCTGAATGCGGTATGCCGCACAGCCAATATTGTGACCGGTACAGTTGAATTCCCTGACCACCGACAGGCAGCAGCGTTGGTGCAATAAGTTGTGCTCTGCAATCCTTAACCCACATGGCCAGCCTGGGGATTATGGCCATATCCCCCTTTATTAGGGGAGTATATTTGGCAATTGGATTGCAAAGGCATGACAGAGCGAGTAGCAAGGCTATTTAACATACAAACTTGCGCATTTCTAATAAGTATAATTATGAGTTACAGTCCATAATCTTGGCATGGGGTTGGGACTACAAGTGGATTTGCGAGCCAGTAGATCATTCAACCAATAAAAGGGCAATGGACATCGCAAAAACTTCGTATCTCTACTATCTGACGAAAATAGTTGATCTTCTAGATACTGTAAGTATTTCAACTACACATTCAATTATACGATACATTACAAGTAAAGTATTTTTGACACTTGAAGATGGAACAAACAAATGTTCCATCTGGATGGTCACTGGTAACATCATCTTTACAAAAGTATTGCATCGTGTCTGTAATGTCACCGGCACTCACACCCTTCAAACCGAAACACAGCAATTTCGCTTAGTAGCAGAATTAGGTATTCTAGTATTAACACTACCCTAAAAGAACAGTACTTACCTTACTACCTACAAAAGTTGCTTATTGTTTGAAAGAAAGATTTTTAAATTGTGAGTTTTTTGAAGGAGTAATTTCTGGAACTGATCTAATTTTGAAAATAACCTTGAGTGCTATAAGATTTCAAAAATTGAATGAAGGTAGAGACATAAACACTAACAAATAACAACAACCAACTACATTAAGACCAAGCAAATTAAGTTTGGCTGTGGTCTTACTAATAAGTTTAGACAGTAATTATCTCATCAAAAAATAATTATACGTAAAATTTTACCAAGACGAGACCATAATGGCTCGCATTGTCAAAATGTTATCAGAACTCATGTCGAACCAAGCTTCTAACTCTACATGCCCTAATCCTACAAGCCCTAACTTCACAAACTCTACATCTTTATCAAAATATGTGGCTTGGCCGTTACAATCATCAAAACTTTCATACGAATTCGAAGAGTACCTTTCAGCTTTCTAGGGCTTTAGGAAGTACCCTAAGAATTTTGATAAGCATCGGTGAGTCAGTGACGCAATTTTTTTTTTATAGATAGCAATTAAATTCTTTTGCCATTAAAATTTTATAAGTTAATGAGACTACTATTGGCATCAGATCCCGAGAATTTTGTTTAAGTGGTTTATTCATAACCCAAGTAATGAGGGTTCAAAAAAACGAAGAATTGTTTCCAGAAAAGATAAGTGCCTTTGCGCTTCGCTTGGCTCATCTTGGCGGCGGGAACTACCGTGCAGCCAGATAAAATAAACATGTTGATCAATTCAAAAACCATTGAACAACTTTTCTAGCTGTTAAACTCTATTTTTTTTAATAAAAAGCATACAACATACGTCAATACATTTTTATTTAGCATAAGGAAATAAATAGTGATAAATTTTATTCAAATTCTGATAAGGTCATTTATTTCCAACAATGGTTTGGATTGGGCAATGCCTTTTAATTAAAAAACGTTATTTTGGGTCAGTACAAAGTCTATTTTTAATTACCCAATGATTTCTTCAAATAGTAAAGATTCTATTCTATTTACTTTCTAAGCCATTTTATAAATTGTTATGCAAAAAAGTCGATGAAATTGACCCTTGTTAATTGAATTTACAAACAATAGAATCATTTACTTATCGTAAAGTGAGTAAACACTATCGTAGTTGAGAAATATTTAGACATAAATAACATTCCACAAACCAATGAGACGGTTAAGGAAAATAAATACAACCTATGCTAAAAATAGCACTTTTGTCTTATTTTGTAAGATAAAAGTGAACACATGTACCACTAAGTGGAGTCCTGAGATTGAGACGACTTTTTTGTAAGGCACTAGGCAGGGCACGTCTACTACTAAGTGGAGTCCTGAGATTGAGACGATTATTTTGTAAGGCACTAGGCAGGGCACGTCTACTATTAAGTGGAGCCCTAAGATTGAGACGACTATTTTGTAAGGCACTAGGCAGGGCACGTCTACCACTAAGTGGAGCCTTAAGATTGAGACGACTATTTTGTAAGGCACTAGGCAGGGCATGTCTACCACTAAGTGGAGCCTTAAGATTGAGACGACTATTTTGTAAGGCACTAGGCAGGGCATGTCTACCACTAAGTGGAGCCCTAAGATTGAGACGATTATTTTGTAAGGCACTAGGCAGGGCATGTCTACCACTAAGTGGAGCCCTTAGATTAAGACTACTATTTTGTAAGGCACTAGGCAGGGCATGTCTACCACTAAGTGGAGCCTTAAGATTGAGACGATTATTTTGTAAGGCACTAGGCAGGGCATGTCTACCACTAAGTGGAGCCCTTAGATTAAGACTACTATTTTGTAAGGCACTAGGCAGGGCATGTCTACCACTAAGTGGAGCCCTGAGATTGAGACGACTATTTAGTAAGACACTAGGCAGGGCACATCTACCATTAAGTGGAGCCCTGAGATTGAGACGGCTATTTTGTAAGACACTAGGCAGGGCATGTCTACCACTAAGTGGAGCCCTGAGATTGAAATGGCGCGGCGCAGTGTCGCGGTAGACTACGCCAGCGATATGACGTGAATAGCTTCGTCGACTATCAGTGGCAGACATTAGCTTGACCGCTATGACTGGGAAAACTCGAGGGGAGGCTAATATAATGGTAAGACACATTTGTTCTGAGTCTAGTTTTGGATTTTACAACAACCAGTAGAACAAAAATGCAGTTTACATAATTTGGGGTGGATGATAGCACTTTTATGTTTTAAAACAATGATAGGATGTTGTTCGGGGATTGTTATGCCAAGCCAGCATGTATGCGTCTATTGAGGCTGTGTATAATCTCTTTTCTCTCTGACAAAAAAGTCACCAAGAACCATTGCGGTCTCTTTAACTTCCTTATTATCTTTTATCTACATTGTTATTATTCTTCCTCTTCCACGCTTTTCTTTTGATTATTTTTGTAACGAAGCTGTGTCAAAAATATTTACTTATGGATTGGAATTTTTACCAACTACTTAATAAAGATATTTAAAAAAAAGTGCTATTTGTAATTATTGTGCACTAAGTATTTATGATTGTCTTATGTAGCTTAGTAAAATTGAATGAATCTTTCAGGTGTTCTTTGTGCTGCGCAAGAAAAACAATCAAGTATCATTCCTACATATTTATCACCACACTGGTATGGTGATGCTGGTATGGGGAGCAATAACATATTTACCAGGTAAGATGTCTACTACTGAAACAACAAACAAATATAAATACGACTTTTTTTCCAAAAATTAAAACAATATTAATGCTGGACGGAAGCGGAGCTGAGCTTGTATTATGAGTACCACATGAATGATATACAACTTAAATACTTTTTTTTGAAAATAAATACTTATTATACACAGAAAATATCCAGACCTGAGGAAAATATCTGCAGATAAACGTTTGTCTTGCGACGGGAATCGAACCCGCAACCATTTGCGTCCCAAGCGGACCTTTACTTTACCCCTTGCGCCACAGAGGTCTTTAAATAATATTGGTTCATGTCATACACGATACTATAACAAGTTTAGACCAAGGAGTTTAATTTTAATTGGTGTTTTGAGTGCGTACTTGAACAAAAATCAGCACCATCTTGACAGTTAAAAAGTATTTGTACGGGATAAATTAAAAAATTGTGTGTTGTAAAATAATATCTCAATGGTTGTAAAGTAAAATAACTACATAATGCATATATTACGATCAAAATTTTTAAATCTATCAACCCTGCCATCTGGTTGTCATCAGGTTCACTAGATTTACATTACAGTAAATACGGTGCCACTTGCGTAATATCAATAACAGGGTGCTTACAACCGAGCCAAATCGAGAACGGGATTAGAATTGGATTTATGTCACTCGGATGATGTGTGGAGTCAAGATGGTGGAGCCACATCCTCACAAATATATATATTTTTATTAGTGTATTGTAAGTTTTCGATCTGTAAATAACGTGAGCAATACTCGAAAATAATTACCATTAATTATATTTCTTTGTTTAGATATATATCGTAATATTTCATATTTATTTAAAAATAGATAACTCAACGTTATTATTAGTTATTATCCAATATTGAAAGGTGTCCCGCCAGATTTAACGTCAAGAGGTTAAGATTGCTGTTTGTCTTGCAAACGCACAGCAGCATATTTCAGTATTTATCTAAATTTGTACCTCGGAAATAAGTTGTAATAGGTAGCAATTTCAGTGAATATTAATAACAGATAATTTGTATTTACCTACCTACTTATATGATTATTTATTAATTTAGCGCACAAGCACATATTTATGTACCAAAATAATGTTTGGTTTTGACTCAGACTACCTCCTAATTTTTTCACCTAGTTTTTCAAACTTTATCATGACTAAAATCCTCGATCGCTAAAAAGTTACTTTCACAAAACTGTAAAAGCTCGATTGTAAATTCGATCAATTTCAAATTTATCGACGTGTCAAAAATAGACAAGTGTATCCTAATCTCGATTCAAATTCCGCAAGTTGTCAATTTTTGTATGAGTACGGCAGGGCTTTCAATACTACCAAATGACAAAAGTCAAATCCTAATCCCGTTCTCGATTTGGCTCGGTGGTAAGCACCCAGTACTTGACAGAAATTAGAGCATTTCCAGATGAGTGATTCAGAGCCTTCCCAGATGGGAGATTCGCCTGACATCTCCCTGTCTCACTCCGCGGCGCAGTTGGATAGATTTAGACTGGTGGCCCTGTACTCGGACACTCATAGTGGTGGCTTCGTACAGACATCTCAAAACTTCGATATAACGATAGTCCACTTGGCATCGCTGCAAGGATTCCAGGACAGCCCAGGTTTCTACAGAGTCAAAGGCTTTTTCATAGTCCACAAACGCCAGACACAGGGGCTGATTATACTCTTCGGACTTCTGTATAATCTGCCTCACTGTGTGAATGGAGCCTATGGTGCCATATCCTCCGCGAAACCCGGCCTGCTCCGGTGGCTGGAACTCATCGAGTCTTCTGGTGAGACGATTTGTAATAACCCGAGAGAACAGCTTATATATGTGACTCAAGAGCGAGATGGGTCTGTAATTTTTAAGAAGCGTCCTATCTCCTTTTTTAAAAAACAGAACCACCAAGCTCTCATTCCACGCCTTTGGAGTCCTCCCACAGTGAAGGACGGAGTTGAAGAGGTTCTGCAGCTCCTGCACAACAGGAGCTCCTCCTGCCTTCAGAAGTTCTGAAGTAACACCGTCTTCACCGGGGGCTTTTCCATTTTTAAGCTGTCTCAGGGCCAGTACGACCTCGTCTTGGCTGATCTCTGGCAGGTCGTCGGTATAGTGGCGGGTGAGGGTGGCTTGAGAATCGTGGCTGCTACGTTGGGGGCAAGGAGCATGTGCCGCATACAGTCGGCCATAAAAGTCCTCTATCTCAGATAATACCTCCGGCTTTGACCAGACGGTTCGGCCATCGTGTGTCGTTAACTTCGTCAGGTGGCTCCTGCCAAGCTGCTGAGTGAATACTTTAGACAATCGGTTTCGCTATATTGCCTCTTCAATGAGGCGTGTATTGGAACTCCGAAGGTCGCGCCGTATTATCTTCGCAACTCGCTTGTTCAGGTCTGACCTCTCTGACGAAGTGCCCTGAGTGGTTTCCCGTCTTTTTGTCATCAGCCAAAGAGTCTCATCCGTGAGTTTGGACTTCTTGCCTTTAGGCTGCATTTGGCAGAACTTGATGCCCTCGTTCCTTAACGTTCCAACCACGTTTTGTAGGGCCTCATCAACGTCATCGGTAGGTTCTACAGCGACGAATCTGTCACCGAGAAGCTTCTGAAACTTCTCGGTGCCCGCCATGATCTGGAGTAGATTAGGTCGGAGCGTGGACTTCATCAGACGGTTTCTTTCCAGCTTTAGATTGATATTCAGAGAGCCTCGGACAAGTCTGTGATCAGATCCGGTGTTGAACCTGTTGATCACGGAGACGTCTCTGAATATGTGCCTTTTATCCGTCATGATGAAGTCGATCTCGTTTTTGGTCATAGTGGCGGGGCTACGCCATGTCCAATTCCTGTGGGGCTTCTTCTCGAAGAACGAGTTCATCAAAAAGAGCCCCTCTTTCTCTAGGAAGTTGACCAGCATTTGCCCCCTGTGATTTCTACACCCAAAACCATGCGGGTCCACTCTGGGTTCGTCGCCAATTCGGACTCCCACTTTGCCGTTAAAGTCCCCCATAACAACGTTGAAGTGAGCCTTCGTGGTGTTGTGCAAGGCTTTGGATATGTCCTTGTACATATCCTCCACTAAAAGGTGCGTATTATTAAGTAATCCGAACAAAACAAGTATGTTATCGTTACTTGATTTTTTACCCGGAAATACGGATTCCAGTTGCGGTCTTAGCCAAACTTGAGATTTCTATTCGATATTACGAGCAAATATGCTGTGGTAGAACCTTATAAATAAATTTAGCCAATGGGTTTTTCCTTATCATTTTTCATTAGTTCATCATGCAAGAATCAAATTAGTTGCAAAATTTTTCTTGTGTCACCCGTTTTCACTTTTTATAATAAACTCTACTTCTTTTATGTTCAATTGAAGAAAAACTGATCTTTTTTCAGGTGGCCATGGAACTTTGGTCGGAGTAATTAATTCATTTGTGCATATTATCATGTATTCATACTACCTATACACAGTTGTCAACCCTAGTGCCAAGCAATCCCTCTGGTGGAAAAAATATATCACGCAACTACAAATTGTAAGTGCTTTAATTATGACATCAAAATTATAATTTCACTTTGTTCATAAAACCATTATTTCTATATTAATTAGGTACCTTTTCGATAATATCGATTCATTCATCATTCAGGTCAATCGATATGCTGAAAATGGGTCAGATATAAAACGACGAATTAGATAGATAGAGAAAACTCTTTCGTTCTGGTACTCACAAACGTAAAGAACAAAATTGACGATAATAATTCAAGTACAACCAAAAGTTCAAGTTTAGGTATGTAAGTAGACTCAATTTTGAGAGATCGTGATAATAACGAATGAAGTGAAAGAAGTATTCTAGGATTGTACAGATAGTAAATTCGTGATCTCCGATTACCCTTTACTTGGTTTTGTTTGTAGTTTAGCAAGTTGAAAGGAATAGGGGCTATGCAAACCTTTTTTCAGTGGCTCTTATTGGAAGACATAGCATTGGACTGATATAGACTGACGATGATGATAATGATGACGATGATGAAACCTTCTCTAAAAAATAACACTAAGTACTTCGCCCTATAAGCCATCAAGATTTAATGATTTACTTTCAATAACATTGAATTTTGTTACAGCTCCAATTCTTCTGGTGCGTCGTCCACATGCTAGCCATAGTATTCAAGCCAGACTGCGAATATCCTCGCTGGGTTAGCGCAGTCTTCCTCCCCCAAAACTTCTTCATTCTAGTCCTATTTATTGACTTCTACATCAAGAACTACATAAGAAAGCCTCACGCACAACAAATCGCAGATCTACAGAACAAGGCAAAACAACTGAAAAGCCATGGTAATGGTCTAACAAATGGTATAAGTACTGAAATAACTACCAAAAACGACAATACTGAATCGAAAACACTTGCTTTAGGACTAAACAATTTGAAGAATGACAATATGAAACACAAAACCGGATAGCAACTGGGACAGATAGTTCACAAAAGAGGTCTCTACAGCAAAATGACACTACACACAAAATATAACAAATAGGTCACTAAGTGTCCACATCGACGAAGATGGAAAACATGGTAAATCAGAGTAAGGACATGAAAAATTAAGTTCATTATTATTCGTTGAACTCGACATTCAGGTAAAAGTCGTTCCAAGAAACAACCCCTACACACGCAAGCCTATAAAATCTACCTTGCCAGTTGCGAACGGCAAAAATAGTCCCAGAATATTCGAAGAGTAATAAGATATAGGTACTCAAGTACTTTAAAATCTTTCCTTAAATAGGGGAAATGTAAAAAAAAATCATCAAAATTATCACAAAGCGAAAAATTCGCCAAGTGAACAACAGTTCAAAAAATGATTTAAAAATCCTCTTCTGAAGTTCAAGTCAATTTCAAGTACTCAACAGTTGATGTTATTTTTAAGACTATGAAATTAATGAAAAGTAAAAATTTGACTCGCTTTGCCTATTTCTACTATTGCCAAAAACCATATATTCTATATTATTCTAGAATATATAGTTTAGCTATTACTATAATTTTTCTCTTCTTCAGTTCAAGTACTCCACAGTAACTGTTATTTTTAAGACTGTACGTAAAATTAAATAAAATATTGAAAAGTAAAATTTATTCGCCTAGTCTGTTTTTAATTTTAATATTATTTTGTTTTACGCATCAATACTGTCCATAATTATAACACCATAATTTTGCAGAATAAGATTAGTCGTATGATTTTAAGGTATTGCTATTATTGTACCGCTTGTGACGCAGAAGGTTGCGGGTTCGATTCCCGCTGCGTTACAAATGTTTGCATGTTCTGCAAATATTTGTCTCGGGTCTGGGTGTTTTCTATGTATGATATGTATGTATTTACAAAAAAAATGTATCTATGTAGTATATCAATCATGTGGTTCCCATAATACAAGCTCTGCTTAGTTTGGGGCTACATGATGCTGTGTGATGACGTCCAAGATTATTTATTTATTTATTGTCAGGAGAGGTAACGTTTTTTCACATACCAAGCACGGTAGCGCTCGGATCTAAATTTCCATCGAAGTGTAGACCCGACAGAGTGTTACTTTTTTCATGGTACCTGAAGATGGAACGAGCATGACAACAAGTGGTAATCATAACCTATCACGAATTACATCTTAGATCACGCTTTTATGGAACGTATGCCGTACGATGCAACGCCCTGCATCCATCAACTTGAGGTATGATGGTGATGTTTTCACTGGCACCCAAATCTTTCAAAACGAAATACAGCTAAGCTGCTTCATGGTAGAAATAGGCTTGGTGGTAGTATTTCCCCAGACAAGCACTTCACAATGAACTCTACTACCTACTTAACCAAGGTTAACCGAAATAAGCCACCCCACGAGCGCTTAGATTAAATAGATAAAATTTATAGTATGGCATTATGCCATTTATAGTAAACATTAAGGTGATAAAATTGTTCATGGTTCATACCATGAACAATGATGATACATCATTAGCCTTTACTCTTAGCTAAGGGCCAGTGTTATTCAAGGTCGCATAATACTAGTCCCGAAGAGGTATTTGGTGAAGTTTGATTAAAATTATGAAAATATCATACATTGATGCAAGTATTATAAAGAATTTTGTATGATAATTATAATTACAAGAGTTTCCGCCCGCGGCTCCTCTCGTATGTTAATACCAAGATAAAAAGTAGCCTAAGTGTTAATTCTGGTCAAGAACTATGAAGGTATACTCCAAGAATCGTCCTAATCCAAACTACTTCTAAAAAAAGATACACATTCATACACACACATCATCAACATCTTCAGCCTATAGCAGTCCACTGTTGGACAAAGGGCGCCGTTTCACCGTCCGTTTTGCCGTTTTGCCGTCAGCACGGCGCATTCAGCTTCTACCAACAGCATTTTGCAGAGCATCACTCCACCTGGGCCTAGGACTACACCGTCGTCTTGCGTACAGTCACTAAGCCAATATTTTCGTCGATATGTTAGGTTGAAATATTGGCGGAAGCTGGTAAGTATTAATAAAAATCATTAGGCCTATTGATTTTAGCCAGGGTAAAAAAATAATAATTCTAATTATTATTATTAGTCCGTCAGTTCGATTAACAAATATTAAATACTAGCTTCTGCCCGCCGCTTCACTCGTATAATACCCGGATAAAAAGTAGCCTATGTGTTATTCCAGGTTACAAACTATGTATATTCCTAGTTTCATCGAAATCCGTTTTGTAGTTTTTGCGTGAAAGAGTAACAAACATTCATCCATTCATCCATACATCTATACATAATTTTTTATTAGTACGAATTAGAATATTATATTATAATATTAAGTAGGACATGTAAATATTGGACACGTATTTTTTATTTATCTAATCAATAGGAATTGGAGTAAAGTTCGTGAGTGGCGTCACTTGCATGTAAAAAGTGTACTTACTCGTGACGTCACGTTAACTTCAACACACTTCGTAATTTTAGGTTTGATTGAAATAAAAATACGTGTCCAATATTTTCTGGTAATGTAAATGAGGGACTAATTATAATTTTTCTGGCATCTAGCTAGCTTATTGCGGTGCGCATTCATTCGTCTCGCAAATATTCGGGACTCGACTGATCAGAATATTTTTTATGTACCATCCCAGGAATAAAGAAAACTATAAAAAAATAGGAGGCTTTAGTTCACCGGGTCATGTAGTAATAATAATTAATTCCTCATCAACCTAAAATTAGGTTATGAAATAAACAGTTGTTCTAGTTTGGAGGCTTTTGAATGGCCGTAATCTTTGACACTAAGTAGTAAGCTAATTTACTAGCCTCATACTTCATTCTGTCTCGTGATTTGATTCCTGGATTGTGTGGTTAATATGGATGTTTGAAGACTTCTGTGGCGCAGTGGGCGAAAACCCGACTAAGACGCAGGTTGCGGGTTCGATTTTCGCTGCAAGACTAATGTATGATCTGCAAATATTTGTTTCGGAATTGGCTGCTTTTTATTTATAACGAATATGTATTAAAAAAAACGACCAAGTGCGAGTCTGACTTGCGTACGGAAGGTTCTTTAAGGTATGATTTTGAAAAGATTTTATTTAAACTGTAACTATGTATGTGCGGGTGAAATCTTGCAACTCAATTTTGAAGCAGATATCTTCAACCGATTCTGCTGAAATTTTGTATACACGTTTAGTTTGGGTGACAATGCATGGTAGGCTGTGTGACGTCATTCTAAATTCCATATGGTGGAGTACCCAAGATAACTTTGTATTGTAACCCGAGTGAAATCTTGCAACTTAATTTTGAAGCAGATTTCTTCATCCGATTGAGCTAAAATTTTGTATACACATTTATTTTGGATGACAATGCATGGTAAGCTGTGTAAAGTCATTCTAAAACTAACATGGCGGAGCACCCAAGATGGCGGACTAGTTATTTTTAATGCACTTCTGCAATATGGGTATCAAATGAAAGGGGTTGCTTAGAAAAATACGAAAAATAAAATAACATATCTAAATTCACACTCTCATAAATTGACTGCACACGTAAAGTTTGGACCGCGGGAAACAGCACGCGCCATTACAACCCTCACTCTGAAACGTACAAGATGCGCGGGGCTGATAGTCCCATCTGGCATGTCGACGCGAAGGCAAATCTCACAGTTTTAAGCGCGCATCACGTCAGTGATCAGTCTCAGATGCGCGGTCAAAAGCCTTACGTCGTTTCTACTTAAAACCCTAGAGAGATTATGCGACCAGGAAATAGGAGGTAGTACTCTCCTACGCAATCCCTTACACCCACACCAACACGTATACAGTAAAGGCAAATCAACAGAATCAGCACTACACAGTGTAGTATCTCGAATCGGAGACGGATAAGCCTCAAAACAACCGACCTTGGGAGCCTTCATAGACATTGAAGGAGCCTTTGACAAAACAACATTCACTAGTATTAACCTTGCCTTGGAAATGCTATGGCGTCTCTCCGACACTATCTGAATGGATAAAGAACATGCTGAAATATAGAGCAATACAAGACCAGAGGCATTGTAGCCAGAGGCTGCCCACAGGGCGGAGTTCTCTCGCCGCTGCTTTGGAACATAGTAGTAGACGAACTCATCCATAAACTGAACGGCCGAGGCCTATTCACAGTGGGATATGCAGACGATTTTGCTATCCTAGCCACCGGGTGCTTCGAAAACATACTATGTGACCTCATAAAATCTGCTCTCAAGATAATTGAAACCACGGAACACGGCACGAAAAAGTGCACGGGTCACGGGTTATCAGTTAATCCAACAAAAACGGAACTAATATTGTTCACACACAAGAGGAATGTGAACAACCTTAGACTTCCCAAACTATTCAATACTGAAATAACACTTATAAATGAAGTCAAATATCTTGGAGTCATACTAGACAACAAACTACTATGGAACAAGCATCTTGACTACAAACTACAAAGAGCGTGTACAACCTTCTTCCAATGCAGTAGAATGCTCGGGAAAACATGGGGGTTGTCACCTAAGATAACAATGTGGCTATACACAGCCATACTAAGACCGACACTAACATACGGAGCTATAGTATGGTGGACTAGAACCGAGCTAAGCACCGTCATCACCAAGTTACAACGTTTCCAAAGACTGGCATACTCCGCTATAACTGAGAACAACACCGACGGCTACTCTAGAAATAATTCTGGGATAAGCCCCGCTTGACCTGTATATACAACAAGAAGCGACGATGTCTGCTATCAGATTAAAACACCTGAACCTATGGGGAAACACTAGGAGCCCACACGCACACATTTTGAATGGAGCGATGGCCTATGAACCCCTGCTATCTGCCCCATGCGACAGGATCCCCAAACAACAAACATACCTGAAACACTACCGCATCCAACTACACGAGAACCGGAGCGACCAATCAGGGCTCCATGAAGTCCGTGTGTACACCGATGACTCGAAAACCAAGCAGGGAACGGGAGCCGGGGTACACTCTCTGGATCTCAATATCAACATATCGCTAACGCTTGGCACACACAGCTCTATTTTTCAATGCGAATGTGTGGCCATAACCGAAACTGCTGCCGCAATCAACCAGAGAGAGGTTGACGGCTACAACATACGGATTCTCGCAGACAGCGCAGGCTAAGCATATAGTCTAAGTGCTTCAATAACGGTCTCTAGCCTAAGGGACTACTCTTAGACTATACTAAATTAACAGCCATACAACTAGTCAAAACTGACGTTTTAAATTAAGTTACAGATTAAAAAAACATTTAGATACACTGTAATAACTAAAAAATAAATTATTAGTAAAAACACTTTTAAAAACAAGCTTAAAAAGAAAGCAAAAAAGATCTAAAAAGAGAAAAATATACTTTAAATTAAATAACCCCATCAATTTATTACATTACACAATTTATATGATATAAAAGCTTGTCGCGAGCTTGTCGAGTTTTCCGTAAAAAGTTTTTTTTTCTTGATAAAATATCAAATGGTTAAATTGTACATACTTTTCATTTCACTTAATTTTTTTTCTTGTGTAATTGTAATTTTAGTTACTTTTACAGTCACTTAAAAAATAATTAAGTCTCATAAAAAAATCCGTGAATTTTGGAAATTGTAGTTTCATTTTATTATAATCAATTTTTTTTACGTTTATTTTATTATTCCTTATAGGTTTGTAGGTCTGAGGGGTGTAATGTGTCTTCCTACCTCGTTTCCTATCTTAGGTTCTTGAGGTCCTCGCAATGAAAAAATCCAGATACTTTTTATACACCATATAATCACCAACACAAAGAATGTTTACAGAGTTTTATAAGCATAAGATTAGAATGTAAGCGGACAGATCGAAAGCTGTAAGCGTGAGAGATAGCGTAATAATAATTTAAAAAAAGAGTGTTTCTATAGCATAAACAAAAAGTCGGCTGTCAAGAGATATATGTAGCTGCGCCAGTGTTAGCCTGCACTATAGGTACCGCAAACAGCCGGCCTTTATCTCTTACTAGATCTTACTTTATTAGTATCATACCTTGATTGTCAAACCTTTTTTTCCAAACCTTTCCAATTCTCCATTTGATCTTATATAGTATTTTTAATAAAAAAAATATTTCTACATGTTTCTATATCTTCAATTTTTTTTATGTGTGTTCAAACCTTCTTTCAAATTCCAATTGATCTAGTCATTTCGAGTTGTATTAGTAATACAACAACGTTTATCTAAGGTTTCTCTAACTAACATTTCTCATATTCATTTTAGTTATCAAATATTTTTTTCGGATATATTTTTTTATCGGCTACATATTTTACTAAACTGTGTATGTAAAAATTACATTTTATAACATATTCTTAGTCATAGTTAGTACGAGTATGTAAGTGAAATTTATTAATAAGATTATAAAACTTATAGATTTCATTGCATTTTCATCATCATCATCAGTCTATATAGCAGTCCACTGCTGAACATAGGCCATGCCTAATGAGCACCATTGTGCCCTGTCCTCAGGTCGACGCATCCAGCTTCTTCCAGGAGCCTTTCGCAAATCGTCACTCCACCTTCTTATACTTCTTTTTTCCAATTTTAATTTGGATTTCTTGAAATTTTTAGAATAGTCAATATTTTGCAAAGACGTAGATAAATTAAATATGTATTGATATTTATTTATATCGGTAGGTACACCTAAACTAAGGGTAAACGATTTCTTGAGTGGACACTGCGGCTCGGCAAACGTAGTATAGGACGCCCTCCGGCTAGATGGAGTGACGATTTGCGAAAGGCTGCGGGTAGAAGCTGGATGCGTCGAGTTGAAGACAGGGCGCAATGGCGCTCATTAGGGGAGGTCTATGTTCAGCAGTGAACTGCTTTAGGCTGATGATGATAAATGAACACCTAAGTTAAGTCAAGCAACTTTGACGGTTTGCTAATCATATTCATAATGAAGTCAAAATGCCTACTTGTTTAATTAAATTAATTGATTTCAAACCCAATCAACGTAAACATGTCAGTTTATTTTCAATTTAATTACAAACCATGTTACGATTTTCGTTTGAAATCTCAAAATATAATTTAAAATTCTTAAACTCATTGGCTAAAGCATTGAAGAATACGAAACCCTGAAATTTTTGTGGCAGTAATATCAAAAGTACTGGTAAATGATGTGGGTAAGTAACTATTTCTAAATCTGGTCTATACGAAAGAGAACGACTTGATAGATGATAAATTTGCTATTACTAAAAAGCTTGTTAACACAGCTGTTATTTGTCTATTACCTTACCCTTCTCCGTGCGTCGTCCTCCTCATGATTGAGGGTCGTCATTCCTACGGTTTTTTTACATTGGATGGTCTTCTTTTGACCACGAACACACCTGATGCAAAGTAATGTTATGGTCTAAGATGGATCACGAGGGTCCAGAAGACACCTCTTCCCTCTAGACATAAATAATCCCGGATTAGAGTTATAAGACAGAGGCCGGTAGAGACTTCCAATTCTTGGCATTACGTATAATAAAAGTACTTAGGAGAGAAAACCGTTTAAGTTGGATAAGTACGAACTAATATAGGATGGTACTTTGCGTCTAGTTGTCCTAAAGTGGAATGGAGATGATGGAATGATGCAATTCATACAGATCCTGAGAGCACTCTCCGAAACGTAACGTATAAAAGAGAAAGAAAATATAAAAAGATCGATAAGCAAGCAACTTTGCGCCGATGTTCGAGACTTTGGATCTTTGTCTTCAATATAATCTTATTTGCGACATTGTCTAGTTTACTTTGTCTGTCTTTGGGTGGGTAAAACGCGTTTTTTCTGTCCATCGAAGTGAACAGCATCAAAGTGGAGGCGCTCGTAGCCTTTCTTACTTCGGTGGCCTTAACAGATAGATAGACAGACAAAAACATTTATTTTTTTACACATGACAGTGTAGAAACAAAACTAAGAAATTATATAACTACTAATCTTGGTCATCTTGGCTAAGCAACACTTTATCTGGTCACTACGTGGACGGGTTACCGTTTAGTGGCATTTAGATCTTAGCTCTTAGCGCTCAAAAGACATTTTACAGTGTTGGTCCTAGCTTTTTCAGTCATTACGCCAGTTAACTCCACAAATAGCCCGTCAACTACTAACAACTAAACAACGTTAACTACGACAATAAACAATTATAGTTCTGACTGTCTCGGATGGTAATAGATCCAGTGTGGTGAAAATATTCAGCGCCTTGTAAATTCTTAATGCCCATCTTCACGATTTTAACGGTAATACGCGCATAAAAATATTTTTTTCGAGTGAGACACAGCTAGGATTCTAACTCACATCTTTTATGATTCTTCTTTTAAGCCTTTCACGTACCTATTTCCTATGAAGAACCTGAATACAGTCAAGAAATTAAAACGCTCACTACGAAAGGGTTTAATTTGATCTGAACTGTTTCTATAGAAAACAATTGACCACAAAATACCTACATTATCCTCCTCAAAACAATTATTTTGAAGCAATTATTCCATAGTTAGTCAACTTTACCGAGCTAACTATTAATTAATTACCCATTTATTATTGAAAGCATGTGAAAACACACGTTCTTTTCAGACCACTGAAAATTTGGGTCTAAGAAATAAACACGTGAAAGATGTAATGTTGTATAAAAAAATGTTAATAATAATACCTGTGTCATAAGTAGGACATCTAAGGAGTCCTATACATCGCGTGCTAGCCAGTTTTGTCTGTGGGTCGATATGCCGCAGTGCTGTTCGAATCGGCCCGCGCTCCGCACGGCCGGTATAACCCCCGTATCCCGATTACTTTGACGCTGTTGATTTCGAATTGCGGTGAGTTCTTTTTACAAAGTGTTATGACAGAATACTTTTTTATATTTATAATTTACATCCAGTCAGTATTTTTTCAGTGAAGGTTTTATATAAGTGATAATGTTTATGTTCGGTAAAAATATAATGGGAAAATCGTGAGTCGTAAGCAATTTTTATTTACGGTTTGTTTATAGTTCCTTAAAAGACATTAATAATATTTTCATTGCAAAAACACGATTAATTTGGCTTATTACATAACCAAAAAATATGTGGCTAGAAAAAAAAAAAAAACTTATTCGAATAAAATACCAAAATGAAGTCCAGTCTTAGACTAAAATCGTAAAACGTAACAGAATTATGTATATAATGTACACTGTCTAAATGCCCGTTTGGACGGAAAACTTACGTAAGTAAACAAAGATTTCATTATGGTTGTAAATTATTACCGCTGCGGGCGCCGCGGTGACTGAGGACAAAGCTGGTGAATAACTTGGATCGGTCGGATATTCTATTAGTAGAAAGTGGAGATGGAGATATTCCATATTCAGCCCCAATTTTTACAGTACCGATTTGTTTAACAATGTTTTTCTACATTTAACATATCTTTGGTGCTAGAAGAGACTTACTAAAAGATCAGCGTGGTTATTGAAACCAGCATTACGCTGAATTAGGGACCTCTTTGCAATTTTAGTGATCTTTGAAATGTATACCACCTCTTTTCGATAGATTTAAGAGCGTTTTCTGTTGTTGCAAATAAACATATTTTCTATTCTTCATAATAATTATTATTATGAAAATGATGGACAACATCCAATAGGATGGGATGAGAGTCACTAAAATTCAAATAAATAAATAATAAGTAAATAATCCTGGATGTTATCACACAACATCATGTAGCCCCAAACTAAGCAGAGCTTGTATTAGGGGAACCACATGATTGATATACTACACAGATAATTTTTTCTTTTGTACATACTTAACATACAAAGAAAACACCCAGACCCAATATTGTCATTCTTTTGAAAATTATCAAAGACAAGGGACAATATCGTATACGTAAAGAAATACGAAAATGATAGATAATAAAATATAGTTTTTTGGGCGATAAGAAAATTCCAAAAACTTACAAGTTCAAACCATAGGTAACCTTTTTATTCGGTTTACTGATTATATTTTTACTAGATAAGGAGGTTATAACTGAAGATGCTGCATAACCCTAAGAATTACCGAAGCACCTAGGCGTGAGAACTTTGTTTTGTTTATTCAACAATATTTTCACAGTAGAGGACTTCGCACTGCTGATTTTTTTGATGGAAGAAGCATATGGCTTATCGAATAATAAGTAGTGAACATTATCTTTTACAAAGTATTACATCGTTCACGCATGTTTTCGACGTCCTATAATGCAACGCCCTGCGACTTGAGGCATGAAGGTGTTAAGCCTCATATTCCTGAAACACCGGCACACCCTTCAAACCATAAGACAGGAATGCTACTTCACGGCAGATATAAATAGATAGATAACATTTGATTACTACATTCATACAAGGAAAAGTAAAAGTATTATGAAGGTATCTTATCGATGAAAGCGATCTCTTCCAGAAATATGGTGGAAATAGTTCTCCGGATAAGCCCTTCACAAAGAACTCTACTACTGGTAAAAACTCCTACTCTACTCTTTTCAGTCCTAAGATAACAAATTATCATCTATATACAATTTGGACACCACCACCACCACCACACCAGCCTATATCAGTCCACTGCTGGACATAGGCCTCCCCTAATAAAGGGGGATATGCCCATAATCCCTACGCTGGGCATGCGTAAAATTTGGACATATACCTACATAATTCACATGTAACTGACCAATCTCAAAATGACCAAGGCCTCCTTTTGGTCAAGGTTTCAATCTGTTGACAAAATTCGATTTTGTTTAAAAAAAGATGCACTTATTTTTACGGTCAACGGCGAAGTAATCACCTGGTTTTATTTATAACTTAATTAGCTGTAGGTAGAAACGCTTATGGGGCAGCTTACTTTGTTGATCTTATCCAATCATCAGATTTAAGAAACACTACACTCGGTCACTACTTGGATGGGTCACCGTTTAGTGGCATTTAGATCCGTTTCCGTACTTCGGAAGTTGATCCCAGCTTATACAATCATTAAGTCGGAGGCCTTCAGCCGTCTTAAAACTCCAATCTATGAGTCCGACCCCACTAGCTCAAACGAAAAAGAAAATGTAGGTACTTGGTCCAGCATCTGGATGAAAAAACTAGTTTCAGATTTGGTTTAAACTTAATATAAACACAGTTTGTTACCTGAAATAACACAGGATACATTTTATGCCGGTACTATGCACGCGGAGCCGCAGGCAGAAGCGAGTATATAATAGAAGTAAATAAAACTTCTACATTATTTAAACAATAATAAATACTTATTTTAAGTATGAGTATATAACACGTAAGTACAAAGACATTTGATTTATTATAATTAAGCTCAGAATTAAAACGACATTTACCAATACATTAAAAACTATGACAAAGGGCGAAACGTTCAGGAACATTTCAAAGAAAAATCTACATAGAATTAACGGTAACCTGTTTTCATGTTAAATAGTTTTACTAATGCATTGGTTTGAAATGATGAGTAAGTTTGTTTATTATATACTAGCGGCCCGTCCCGGCTTCGCACGTTATTGCACTTTTTTACACCTTGGGTTACGTTACTTATGTTTTAGGAAGGATCCCTAATCTTTTCTAGCAATAAATATAGCGTATGTTACTCAGGGTGAATGTAGCTTCCCAATGGTAAAGGATTTTTTGAAATCAGCACAGTAGTTTTTGAGTTTATTCATTACAAACATACGAACACACAAAAATACAATACATTTTTCCTGTTTATAATATTAGAGTAGATTTAGACTAGCTGTCACCCGTGTCTTCGCTCGCACATGGTACCTGAATAAAAATTGCATAAATGTTAATCCAGGTGACATAATAATATATGAATAAGTATATTCCAAGTTTCATAAAAATACGTTTAGTAGTTACAAACGTCAATCCATCCATCCTCACAAGCTAAAATAGTAGGATTTACTAGTTTTCACCCGTGGCTTCGCTCGAATTCTATCTACTGGGGTAAAAAATACAAGGGTACGTTACTCTAAACAACATCCACACACCACACCACACCAGCCTATATCAGTCCACTGCTGGACATAGGCCTCCCCTAATAAAGGGGGATATGCCCATAATCCCCACGCTGGGCATGCGGGTTGGGGATTGCAGGGCACAGCTTCTCGCACCACCGACGCTGCTGCCCGTTGGTGGCCAGGGGATTTAGCTGTGCCGATTAAGGCTGTGCTATGCCGCAATCAGCCGGCCGCCAGAGCAACGTTCGTTGTTTAGCAGGGTGCACCACGAGCAGGTGAGGTTGGCTTGGGTTCCAATAGTTTTTCAACTTCAGTATTCCCTTTAATGTAGCTTCTCCCACATCGATTTCTTTTTCATTAGCTTCTTTAAAATCGATATCCTGTTTGATAGCATTTTAAACTTTGACATCCTCATTGATTGCTTAATCCTCTTCAATATCTTCAATATATATATTTTGATTGGTTTTTCCATTGCGATATATTTTTTGAATGTTTCTTTAACTTTGATTCACTTACTCTTATCACCTTTATTCCTCATATTCCTTGATGGACATTGCATCGTAGGGCTCGATCCAAATAAGCGTTACGTACGATGCAATGCTTTGTGATAGGTAATAGTTACCAC
This sequence comes from Horisme vitalbata, assembly GCA_951804965.1. Taxonomy (NCBI): domain Eukaryota; kingdom Metazoa; phylum Arthropoda; class Insecta; order Lepidoptera; family Geometridae; genus Horisme; species Horisme vitalbata. Next base: position 16,786,042 of record OX638092.1, on the reverse strand, counting down.
TTAACATCATGGGATATGTGATAGTTCCATCTTTAGGTATCAAAAAAAAAATCACATTTCCCATTCGTCATCATATTTACTAACATTCCCCTTTATTATTTTAGTAGAATATGTTATGGACACCCAACACAGACAAACATCATACTTAAAGTATATAGGCAAAAGGTTAAGTCGCAGTGCTTCCGTATTTATAACTTATAAGAGCCTATGCACACGGCATTTTTAATGCGCGCAGATGACACACGTTAACGAAATTCAAACGAGATTCAGTCGCGCAACAATTTTCTTTCTGGGCATCTACGGCACCATAAACGCGCGTACGAAGAGCGATTTTCATTTAATGCGTCTTCGCGAATAAAATACGCCGTATGCATAGGTTCTTAGCTTTTGCCAGCGGCTTAGCTTGCGTTAAAGTAGAATTTGTGAAATATTTTATTGTTTCGGGAACAGTACTTATATTTTACATGATAATCCCTTTAACCTTTTCTGTACTCCTAATACATGTTGTATATGTAGAATTTCATGATAGATAATTAAGTAGTATGTAAAAAACAAACAGAGTCACATTTTTTAAATAAATAAATATAATTTGTTAAATAAAAAAAAAGACGTGTGGCACTCGGGTACTGCCGCGGTAAAGCTATTGCATAGCATTTTGTATCAACTTTTGCAATTATAATTATTTATTTATTTTATTTATGCAGTATTTCTTTTTCTTTGATATTAATTCAAGTTACACTTTTTGAGCGTGGTGACCGATAAGAAAACATTTTTTTTCTTTTATTAAATAAACGAGCTTCGTAGTGTCGTACAATACGTCTAGTTGCACGCACGCAAACACCGTGTCGAAGACTGCCGAAAAGAAACGACGTTAGACAATGCACGGCCTTCAAGCCACACCTCCGTGCCCGTCGGAGTGGGGAGCGTGAGGTTTTTTTTCGTTACGGAATTTCTGAATTCGGTCCCCGCGCTCAAGGCCCTCGATAGAAGCTATGCAATAGCTTAAAAGCTATGCAATAGCTTAATACGTCTAGTTGCACGTACACAAACACCGTGTCGAAGACTGCCGAAAAGAAACGACGTTAGACAATGCACGGCCTTCAAGCCACACCTCCGTGCCCGTCGGAGTGGGGAGCGTGAGGTTTTTTTTCGTTACGGAATTTCTGGATTCGGTCCCCGCGCTCAAGGCCCTCGATAGAAGCTATGCAATAGCTTAATAAACTATGTCATAATTATTATCAATATACCAACATAAAATTATAAGGCTATCGAAAACTATACAGCTATACAACACGTGCATTTGCAATAACTACTTTTCAAAGAGTTCGTTTGAAGATTAAAAGAAACGAATAAATAAACACATGCAAATCATACGTAAAGGCCAAAGGTAGGTAATTGTTAATTAATGCTACTATAATTTATATGTTCTGTAAATACTATTGATTTTTGTTTATGCAACGAGGTAGCTAAGGAATACTGAAAGTGGAATTCCCAGCTTATACACATTTTTTTATACTACTAATTTAGCAAAGAGGCATACGGTCCTCCTGATGGTAAACGGCACTCGTAGCCTATGGATGCCAGTAACATGCGCGTTGCTGACCCTTTAAAAAAAATTAAAACGCTCTTTTTGAATCGCTGCATATTGTAGTCTCTGGGGAATACCTCGACAGGGAGAGCATTCCACTGCTTGATTGTTCGCGGGATGCAATTTCCTATACACATAAACATATATATGTATATGTACATAGGTACATAAATAACAAATACAGTTTTTAGTAGTACTTAATTTTCTATTTCCTTGAAAGCGAAGAAAGGAGGTCCCACAGATTTTGGAAGGCACCGTTTTGATAAAAGAAACTGATTTTTATAAATAACTTTTTATAATATAATATATTTTTATAATATAATATATAGCACCTGGTTCAGAATAGCACAGGATCGAGGCAAGTGTCATACTCAAAAGAAGGCCTATGCGTAGCAGTGGGTCGATAAAGGTTGAAATAATGATGATGATGAAGTCTTGTCTGATTAAAAGACTGTAAAATGGTATTATGAAACTGATATTAATTATATGTTAGTCATAGACACCTCACCTATTTAATTGCCATCTATCCCCAGAACTAAACAGTAACTGGTAGAGCGTTGCATCTAATTGCCTATTTATGTTCAGTATGATGTTCTCATCATAAGAAAGCAACCGAAGAAGAACACTGAAGTTAAGCCATGCCATGTCAGGTAGTAACGCTACTCCTTTCGCAACTTTCCTAGTAGACTACAAAGGAAAAGGCGAAACAAGTCTATTTTCCACCAGGGATTCACCCACGTGGTCCCGGAATACTATTCTAGGTCTATAACTACACGTGCTTATGTGCTTAATTTCAACTCAATCCGTATTCGTTATCGTTGAAATTTCGAAATTTCGTGAAGGAGAGACAAAAATTTCGTATTTCTCTTTAAATAGGAATATTTTCGAAAGGATAGTAAGCACAGAGAACACAGCATACATCGCAGTCGGTATAGCACAGAGATTTAGCATAGGCGTGCCATGTCTGCCGCAGATCCACTGTTGGGGTAAATGAGTCGTTGAGTTGAGACCGCGGCTCGGCCAACTTAGTGTAGGACACCCTGCGGCCAGGTGCGGTGCCGATCTGCTAAAGGCTGTTGGTAGAAGATGTATGCGTCGATCTAAGGACAGGGCGCAATGGCACTCATTGGTGGAGGTCTATGTCCAGCAGTGGACTGTTATAGGCTGATCATGATGATGATCAAGGATAGTGTAGGATGTTTTGTCAAGAACACCGAATTTAAGCTATACCATGAGAAGACGCAACTCTACTCATTTACTTTCCTAGCAGACTACAAAGGACGAGCCGAAACGTGTCTAGAAATAAATTAAAAAATAAAGTTAAAAATGCCGCAATGCGGCTGCAGTAGAAATCTCAATTCGGCGTTTGCGAACTTTGAAGGACTACTTTATGGTGGATTTGGGGCTCATTTTGTGTAGTTCTACTTTTTCTAATACAAAATAGGTATAAACGATCTCTGACCACAAAACAGAAAAACCAACCTCTGACCACCCCAAAATTTGTTCCTATTAGATTTGCGTACAGGTCAATACAGATCTGAAGATATCTAGCATGCTGTGCCATGTGGAGTTAAAATTTGCAACTTTTTCTCTAATTTGCCTCTGACTAGTTAAGAGTATATACATTTGCTCTGGTACTGGTGATTTTCGTCTACTCCGGGATGTAGTCTATCCAGGATATTTTCCCTTTTCAAACTCGTCATTGCCCATCAAGATAAGTTGGAGCAGTTGGGTAACTATAGTCCATCCAAAATCACAATCAATTGCAAAAATTGCTAATATGTACCGTTGCTTGCTAATATAAATCTCAAAGACACGCAACCAGAATGAAACAAGTAACCTTTTGTTCAGATTTAGTGCATAGTTATGCACATGTATATTGAGGGTAGTTACCCTCAGTTAAATGCTGTACAGAACGATTTTATGTAGTAACGCACCCCCATGATAAATAAACAAAAAGTTGCTAGCGAACACATCCGTTATCTAGACAAAATATTAAACATACTCGTATAAAATTCGTCGCTTTCGAATGATAGCTCAGTTCGTAAGAGCGTATGTTTTTAATGCTTACGTTGACGAATGGCTGAATCGATTTTCAGCTGAGTAATATTTTTTTCTACATAATTAAGATTTGAACATTTGTAGACAATTTGAATATGTGCACGACAGCTATTTAAATTTATACCTGTAAGGAGAATACCACCAACGCTTTCTATACGATAAGTGGACTCGCTTTCAGATATCCATGGCCTCATCATGGCATCATCATTATCAGAATGTCATGTAATAGCGGTAGATAAAGTCGTAGCAAAAGATTGTAAGTGGGTACTCATAGTGTTAACAATAAAACAATATAGCTACTTTCAGCAAACAACATTCAAAGCGTTAAAGTTAATAAATGCCTTACTACAATCTTTATCAAACAGTATATCAAAATAATAATTTCTCCTATTTATAAAATTGTTTCTTGTCTGTTCGAAACACCCACATTAATCATGAAAACAATTTTACCATTAAGCTAATAGTATAGGAAAGAGTTTACTATTGGTTCTCGAATTTAAATCAAAACGTCATCACAAATGATAAGAAATAATTCCAACTCTATTGAATACTAGCTTTAGCTCATGGCTTCACACTCGTTATAATTACTTTTATATCACTCGGTAGCCTCCGGAACAATATTGTTTTCTGAATTCTGTTTCTTCTTCCGCATTATGAGCATTTTAGACCTTACGAAGGCCTCCCACATTGTTTTACGTCTGAAAATAAAGGAGCAAAATCTGAACGTGCCTTTCGAAGCACGGAATCACTCAGATGTAAATAACAATTAACAGCTACCCATTCAGGAAGTGGTAAGTAGCTGACCGGGCGGAGTTATTCTAAATAAAAGATACCCTATTTCCTTTTCTATACCCCTGACAACTTGCATGTGAAATTGCATTGTGATCGTTTGAATAGGTATTGCGTGAAAGCGTTATAAACAAACTAACAAACATACTCATATTTACATTAATCTATTAGAATATCCTAAGAGTAGTCAATTTAGTAATTTTAACAGCCCTCGCAAACACGACGCTTTGTCGTCGCGCTTAGTCGCGAGCGTCTGTCATATCTTGCTGTCGCGATTGTCGCCGTGTGTGCGGAGCTTTGAACAAAATGTATGAAAATTGTCCCCCGCAGCTAGTCGAAGCGTCTAATCGCTGACGTTTTTATTCCAATGTACGCAGGCTGTAAAGCTTGAAAAAAGTGATTAATATGTTTAATTTGAAAAGTATGCAGTCTTTCGATTATAACAATAAATTATATAATTTAAACTTTTCTCGCGTCAAACCTAGTGCTACCATTGGTAATGGTGAAGGAAATTGATAGTTTCGAAACTACATTTATAGCCTAGCAGCGTGTTTGTCTTGGCCTTGTTTTATTTTAGGCTATATCTAAAAATATTCTGTATTAATGGTGAATAGGAAATTGATTAAACTATTTCGGTAAGGAATAGAATTTTAAATACACTTCCGACTTTTCGTACAATTCTTAATAACAGTAATAACTAGATAACATAATATATTTTCTGATCCAACCTCTTTGGTTATTATTTGATATTTAAAATTTTTATAATTTGTTCAACAAATTTGACCAATTCGCTAATCCAAGGCCCATGTGTACCTAAAAACGAACAAACAGTACGATAAGGCTGTTTACCTACTGTGTTTCATGACAAAATGTGTTTCATGAACTTTGGAACTTGGGTTCCAAATTTATATTTTTGTTGGCCCAAGCCAACCTAACCTGCCCCGTTACTAAAAAAGAAAATTAAAATAAATTAAACTGACTTCAAAAAGAAATTAATTTAAAATTAAGAAATAATATTTTACATGAAATTAACCAACAAAAACGTAAACTAAACAGTAGTTATAAAGAAATATTCGTTTATTCAGATTTCAAAGATAATTTTTTACATAAATTTTGTTAAATAGACCAGATTAAAAATAACAATAAAATACGTAGAATAAATTAATAATAACAATCATCATTATAAATAATATAAGTTAAGAAATAAATTAGGGCCTACAATGTTTTTTGAGGTCTGTGTCAGGATCAATTCTGAATGAAAAATCGAATGCATTTCTGTTATAGTTAATTATGAAATGTAGGTATCTACTAACGTGGATACCTGCCTACTTACCTATATATTTGTACTATAGTAGTGTTTGTACTAGATTTTTTCTCTTTGTGTATGTATGTACTTGTAATAAAAAAAAAAAATTATTGATATTTTGGATTTTTATTTTCGACCGGTAAGTACTTTTCATACAGGCTGGCACAGACCTCAAAAAACACTGTAGGCCCAAATTATTTATTTCTTAACTACTGTTGATTTCGTTTTTGTTGGTTAATTTCATGTACAAAATAAAAATATTATTTCTTAATTTGGATTTAATATATTTTTGAAGTCGGTTTAATTTTTATTTTCGATTACTTTTTTGTTTCGTTATTTTTATTTTTAAGTAAAAACCGGAATACCTACTTGTTTGTAATAATAATAAAGTCACTTATCCAGGGCAGCTTCGTCTACGGTTACGACTTTAACCAATGGCCGAAATAGACTAACTGTTGTGTATAACATACCTACCTCCTACCTTGGTATTTTATCTACCATCAAGTACCAACCTGGAACTTAATAGCTAACAGCTATACGCTTATTTTAATTACTACCCCCCCAATTAGACTTCTTCTGAATAGCAGCAATAGGTAGGCACTTAGGTAGGTAGGTCGGTAGGTACCTATGCAAATCATGATCTTAAAAATGGGTCTGTGTGGAGAAGTAGGCAAGCACCAGGTACCTAAGTAGTACCTATTTATATTCCGAGAGAAATTCCCAGTTGCAAATATACATGTACTTAAGGCCAGCTTAACCGCCACCACCACACCAGCCTATATAAGTCCACTGCTGGACATAGGCCATATCAGTCCATTGCTGGACATAGGCCTCCCCTAATAAAGAAGGATATGCCCGTAATCACCACGCTGAGCGTGCGGGTTGGGAATCGCAGAGCACAACTTTTCGCACTGCCGACGCTGCTGCCCATCTGCGGCCTGGGGATTTAGCTGTGCTGCCGTTAGGCTGCGCTATGCCGCAATTCCATTTTTCTTACATGCACTAGAATTTGACTAAGGTTTTGAGAGATTTTCCCTTTGACACCGCGCCTGTAGCTCCTGGCGGATACGTATTTAGTCCATATCTTGAAAATTGCTGAACCGATTTTGATGAAACTTACTGTTCCCTAAGTTGAAGTAAATGTAAGCTAATAAAAAAATAATGGTAAAAATAGAATGAGTAGTTTCGGAGATATGCGTGGACAAACATACATACATACACCTCTCAAATTATGTATATCTGTTTGGAAGCCTTAACAGATTCACATATGTGAATATTTTGCAATACCAGTAATATTACATACATACGTATCGAATTGATAACCTCCTTTTTAAAGTCGGTAAAAAACATATGGAGCTCTTGGCAGCCGGCCGGCTGACTGGCGGCATATTACACCGGCACAGCTAAATCCTCTGGCCACCCCGACGGGTTGCAGCGTCGACGCGGCGCAGCGCTGCGAGAAGCTGTGCCCGCGATCCTGAACCCACATGCCAGAGTGGGGACTAATTCGCCTATACCCCTTAATGCCTCGAGACAGTGTGGACTGGTATAGGCTGGTGTTGTTGTTGTTCAAGATTGCAATGTTTACAATGGTCCGATTTATGTCAGTGCAAATTGTCCTTAATCAGTGGGCGAAGGCCCGCCTGAGGCGCAGAAGATTATGGGTTCGATTCCCTGCGAGACAAATGTTTGTATGATTTACAAATATTGTCTTGTGTCTGGGTGTTTTAAGTGTATGTATTTACAATAAAAATTATATTGATTATAAGTGTGTATGGTTCTCTTATAAGCTCTGCTTAGTTTATGATGCTTTAGGATAATGTCCAGCATCATTTATCTAATTTATTTATATAGTTATTTGAAGTTAGACTACCTATACAGTAAACCACTAAGTCACAAACCAAGAAATGCTGCCTTTGTATTTCCTAACAACTGTTTAACTAAACACTTAATAACAAGTATTGACCTCATTCAATATCAAAGTCCTTTTCAAAGTTCATTGAAGGCTTTCACCACTTCAAGGTGTGTGTGACAGCTTTCTTATCCAATTTGCCCTTCAATAAGTCTAGGACGGACATCATTACTGGAAAGGTGGGTTTCGATTTGCGACTTCGAAGCAAGACTTGCAACAACAGGGTCAATCAAACATGCATTTATAAACAAACAAACAACATCACGTGTTTCTTCCCAATATAAATATTTTAATATACTAAAAGTGACATTTAACCAGCAAATAGCTTGCAACAACTGGGTCAATCAACCCTGCATTTATAAACAAACAAACAACATCACGTATTTCTTCATAATATAAATATTTTAATATACTAAAAGTGACATTTAACCAGCAAATAGCTAACAAAAACTTGAAATAGGTCCATTATCTTTAAAATTGAAGTATTTACATATTTTGAACATTAATTACATATGTTTTTGATATATTTTTTCATTCAGTTTGTAGTTATTTAGGCTGTCATGAGCCCTAGTTAGAGAAAGTCACAGTTTTAGGTCGCGCGTCAGTCAAACGCCTTATATCTTGGCCTGCTCCCAATTCACACTAAGTACACCGTCATTCAGTGTAACAATAATGTCACTTGAATAACTATTTCTCGGACATTGACCGATGCACAGGTGGGTGTTAAGGATTAACAGACGTAGATAGGTTAACAGCTTTTCACGACTACCAAGTGAAATCGTTTTATTTTCTAGTTTTTTAAGAGATTGCTTTAAGAGACTCATTTAATTATGCCTAAATTTTAACTTCTTAGATAAGCATACATGTTCTATAAGTATGGTAGATCTATTATTATTTAATAATAGATACTTCAAATTTATCCACATCTATACGGGGGAATCCAAAGCGCGATCTGCCCAAAAACGCTGGGCAATATTCAAATTTATAAACCTGCATGATTATATATGTATTATGTATAGTATAGTTTATACTCTACATTAAGTATGTTTAGTACTTTTGTTGGTTTTAAGCCATTTCATAAAAAAAAAACAAGTTATCCAGTTTCTTATACATTCACATAGCGAATAGCCATTCAAATATTTTTGATAAAATTACAAAAGCATTAAAATATTCATTAAGTAACATTCTTAAAATAATTTTGATGCAGTATCAGCAGTATAAAATAAGTATGATTGGATTTAAAAAGATTATCCGAAGATATTTTGTTAAAAATTATGATTATTTTGTATTCTGTTTTGCAGCCTTGGCGACGAAGCAAATCGATACCCTATTCTCAAACACTAACAAAAAGCCCTGACGCACGGTAAATTGTAAAATACTTACCTAACTATGCATTGGATAGGGTTCATTGACGGGGAGCTAATGCATTTCAAATTCATAGCTCTTTAACCGACTTTCAAAACGAGGTTGCCAATACTTAGGTTTACGGTATACGCTGGCTCTGGGAAAACTATCGCAAATTACTTTCCAAGTGACCGTGGACTTTGTCCTCCTAGATCTTTTTCCTTTCTTGCGCCCCCTATAAGGGACTGAATTTTGGGAAATCCTTTATAAGTGCAGGCAAATTCAAGCCTCTAAATTTCAAGTTTCTCGCATACTGTTTTGGCTCTATATTGGTTGGCAGCCAGCTTAAAAATCTAATGAAGACGCAAAAGATTCTAATAGCACGCCAGCCACCGGAATATAAGCAAAAAATATGTTATTGCTTATATTCCGATGGCTGGCGCGGTGGTATAAGAAGATTGGAACCCCATACACCCCTTACCTACTAATAAAAACGATTATACTAAAATAATTTGAAGATTTTTGATCTCCGATGTGAAAGTTTCTGCGTAAACACAGAATCTAACGTACCTACAGTAGTCAAAACGGATCTATGTCCCTCTGAAGAAAGGCTCAGCAAACGATTTGACTAATCCTAGTGTAATATAATCTAACGTGAATAATTATTTTTGTCTGACGAGCTGGTTAAATATTGCTTTGGAAATAGAAACAAGTGTATTTTTACCAAGAACGCTAGTGAAGCCGCGAGTAGAAGGTCGCAATGCGCATGTTTTGTTTCATGAAAATAGTTCGTGGGTAATATCATCAACCTAATGGAATTACTATGAAAAATTACTACTGATCTGGAAGCCATTTTCGTATTTCGTTGCTAAGCTCCTTTAATATTCTCATAATATTATATGATATATAAAATATTCTGCAGAAAGTATTAATACATATTGTAGTATTTCTTTCTTACATGTATAAAAGTGCTCCTTAGGCTTTTACTAGTGTTGGCCTGAGTGAACTGGAACGGCTTGCAAAATAAAATAACGAATATTCTTTACTTCAATTATATTATTTTTGTAGGTACTAGATTATCATTATTCGACGACAAATACAGACTGCCTATTTTTAAAATAATCTGTCACTTATCGCCTTCTAGGGTAAAGCAGTACTGCCACTATGGCGCCATCTTGTGCCGACTCGAGTCAACTACCATACCTACTTTGTGCTGTTTTATCCTAGAAGCATCGTTTAAAAGTCTGTTTTTAATAAAACTCTACCTATTGAATTTATACAAAATTAGAAACATGGTTTTCAAAAATAATAAAATATTAACATAAATATTATTATAATTAACTTGCATATTTACTTTAATCAAGGAGACAAGCCTGGAAAAAAAATATAGAAATTAATGGAGGCGCCACTGTCGCTATTATATGGCCACCCGAAAATGTTATTCCAAATAGTTTTGATACTTGATAATTTTTATAATTTTACGCATTCTTCCGACACAAATTCTGAACAATTATCCACTAAAGTAGTTCACTAAATTTCATCTAAATCCTATCCGGTGTGAGGGCGTAAGTAACATACAAGAATACAAACATAATTTTGCATTTATTTGGACAAATTAAACTTTAAAAATAATACATTTTTTTACAAAGAATACATTTTACTAAAATTGTCTATGAGATCATCCTTCACATATTCAACTCCTGATAACTCCAATTTACTTCCAATTTTGAGCCTTGCTTGAGCCATTATAATATATAAGTTATCTTCCCGGTTACCATTCAAATTCGAATCTTCTCCGTTGTTTACTGTACCCTCATTTACGATCCTTCTCACTATGCGTCAGCATAGTTGTAGTAGTTTGTTTCCTTATAGGTAAATCTGTCAAGATTTACCTATAAGGAAACAAAGATTTAACGACCTCGTGATTGCTTAACAAAACGACACCAGTAACAGTATCAAGTTGATAGGTTTTGTTTTGTAAACATAGCCTCAAAATAGCCACTTCATAATTTATCAATATTATTAAACGCAAAGGCTTGAAATTAGTATAATGAAACCTAAATAGCTCTATTTTACAGAATAAATTATCTTATCACAGTTAGACCTGTCATTTCAGCGATTCTCGGTAAAACGTTGTCGGGATCGGACAACATATTTCCAGCCTCTTTTTCCAACAAAAATCACTTGTAAACCTTAAAAATCAATCTTCTCTGGCACTGCTCCGTATGGCTTTATTTATTTTTAACACTTTATCCACAGGAAATCACCGGAATTCATTAATATACATAAAAAATTCAAGATTAATATGGCTATCTGATGTAACATGTACTTGTGCTCGACAATATGAAAAGGGTTGCCAGTGCATAATAATTTTAGTTCCGTTTCTAAACATTTTTGCCAGGCTGTACCTACATTTTATTTAATCATAACGTTCTACACTAGCTACTCTAGTTGCTCTAGTTGTATTGTGCCTACTTACTGACAGGGATTTAGTGTTATTCTTTAGAACCATTTCTTCTAAATGGTTCTTTATTATTATTGTTATTGAATGTTATTCAATGTACTTTGGGAGGCTGGAATGGAGAATATAATTACTTATTTATTGTATTTACATTTAAAGTTCTAGCAGCTAAATGTTAAGCATTGATGTACTATAAGAATGTATCAAAACTTATGGGGTAGGCTTTCCTTTTAAGTATTTTGTGATAATTACCACTTCTGAAAGGTTTCTTGTACACGATTGCATGTATTTAAATCAATATCCTGACACTCTTTGTTAGAAAAGATAACTGTGATTATACTTCGCACTCCGTCCTCAAGATAAGTATCCTGTAATAAAATATTATTCACACACTGTAGTACCGCATAGGTGCCACCGTTCATGCACTTCAGTTGGAAGTTTAAAAATGAAAGAAGAATTTAATATCCTGTCACTAGCAACATTCCCTAGTTCGCCATCTTGGTAGACCCGTCTGTCATTCGCGTTTTAGTGCTCAACCGTTCTAAGATTTATTTCGCAAATTAACACCAAAAAATAACTTCTAGCGCTAAAACCATGCCTAAACGCAAGCATTAAGTACAAAAACGATATTGATTATCTGAGTGATAAAATAAACAAAGCTAAAAAAGAAAATGAAACGTGCTCGAAATTTGATTCATCCAGTTCTTGTGAAAATAAGCTAAAAAAACGGTACGTACCTACTCATACTTTGATACGATACAATGCAATCGAGCTGATCATCGGACTGTCTCACCGCATTATATTATGTACCCTTATTATTTTTCTATTCACTCTTTATTGAGCTGAAACAAAATGCACTTCGAGCTGATCTATGGACAGTCTCATCGCATTTACTGATACGATACAATGCAATCAAGCTGACCATCGGACTGTCTCACCGCATTATATTATTGCATCATATGTGCCCTTATTATTTTTCTATTCACTCTTTATTGAGCTGAAACAAAATACACTTCGAGCTGATCTATGGACAGTCTCATCGCATTTACTGATACGGTACAATGCAATCGAGCTGATCATCGGACTGTCTCACCGCATTATATTATTGCATCATATGTACCCTTATTATTTTTCTATTCACTCTTTATTGAGCTGAAACAAAATGCACTTCGAGCTGATCTATGAACAGTCTTATCGCATTTACTGATACGATACAATGCAATCGAGCTGATCATCGGACTGTCTCACCGCATTATATATCGCATCATATGTGCCCTTATTATTTTTCTATTCACTCTTTATTGAGCTGAAACAAAATGCACTTCGAGCTGATCTATGGAGAGTCTCATCGCATTTACTGAAATGATACAATTCAATCGAGCTGATCATCGGACTGTCTCACCGCATTATAATATCGCATCTTATGTACCCTTATTATGTTTCTATTCACTCTTTATTTAGCTGAAACAAAATTAATATCGAGCTGATCTATGGACAGTCTCATCGCATTTACTTAGAATGTGTTCGGGCTGCTCCTTGGACTGTCACACTAAATTTTAAACAATGATCGTAGCGCTTCAAAGCCTACGCTTCCGTAATACACATGCCGTCAGATCTGCTTTTGGGCTTTTCCAATGCACAATTCAAACTGGTCGTTTGTTAACACTTATTTTATCTACCATCATCATCATCATCATCATCATCAGACTATATGAGTCCATTGCAGGTCATGGTCTCCCCTAATGAGCGCCATTGCGCCCTGGATATATGATATAAACTATACTTTACACTAATTAAGTACCTAGTTTATAGGTAATTATATTACCTACTTACGTACCTATATTAGTATTCATTCTGCAATAAATCATTCCAGACTACAATTTCTTGGAAAAACTTATGGCAAAACCTACAAGTTATAACAACGTTCTGCCTATTGAATAAATTCTAACGGAAACATCTAAAAATCCCCCGACTTCGTTGCACTCAGATACCAGATACAATACCTTTTGATTCAGACGGTACAAATTTAGACCCACGTTCAAGAGGTACAAGAAAACGCAGATACGGCCCTTGTCAAAGAAATATTGGAAATTCTTGGCGATGATCCTACCAGCAAAGAACAATACGGACCAGAATATATACATAAAGAGCTGGCAAGTAGATTACAACATATTGCCACGTCTGGTTTTACTAAAGAAGCTATAAAAGAACTTCAACAAAGATACCTTCTACCGTTGAACGGGGTTTCTGCTGGGCGCACCTACAATAAACCCTGAATTAAAGGCTGCCTTACCGGAGTCTCTGTCGAACCAAGTCAAAGCCATAGAAACTAAACAAAAACGGTCGGCGATTTCTTGTTTAGCATCAGCCACATCTCGGCTACTACGTTTCCAGGATAAGAATCCTGAGCTCCTTAAAAAAACTTATGGACGTAAATAGAATACTATGCGAAGTCCAACATTCTGACTCCGTCACCAGAAGAATGTTTAGTACAACAGTACTGAAAAAAGGTGTAAAAACCCAGATACGAAACTCTAAAACTGACAAACTTCTGTTTGGTAAAAATCTGTCGGACACGCTCAGAACAGCAAGTAAGCACAGAAATAAAAAGCACATACAATATCAATACGTAAACTTGAAAACTCCCGGCGGGTCCATTTTTTATTTTATTTATGATACTTGAAGATGGAACAAGCACATGGCCCACCTGATGTTGAGTGGTAACCATTACCTATCACAAAGCATTGCAACATAAATCACGATTTTTGGAATCGTTGCATCGTAGAGCAACGATGCAACGCCCTGCGTCCAACTTGAGGCATGATGAGGATAAGCCTGTGCCTGTTATTTCACCGGCACCCACACCCTTCAAACCGAAACACAGCAATGCTGCTTCACGGCAGAAATAGGCATGGTGGCAGTACTTCCCCGGACGAGCCCTCCACAAAGAACTCTACTACTACTAAAATTCTCCTCTACTACTACATTTTCAATCTCAAGAAGCTAAATAAACATAACATAAACCGGTGGTACAATGTGAAGGTCTGCTGGCTACATTTACATACATATAGTACATACCTTGATGACCTTTGTTTGATAGTTGACAAGCTGCCTTAAAAATATAAAAACTACCAAACAGTTCCGAACTAGCTTGGGCTTCATAATAAACACGAACAAGAGCGTTTTAAACCATCTTATACCTTGGCTTCGTAATTGATAGCCACGAGATAAATATCCAACTATCTTCTGACAAAAGAGATCACATCATTAGTGAAATAAAAATAAAAGACGTGTGGCACTCGGGGACTGCCGCGGTGAAGCTATTGCATAGCATTTTGTATCAACTTATGCAATTATAATTATTTATTTATTTTATTTATGCAGTATTTCTTTTTCTTTGATATTAATTCAAGTTACACTTTTTGAGCGTGGTGATCGTCTCGATTCGTGCGAGCTTCGTAGAGTCGTACAATAATACGTCTAGTTGCACGCACACAAACACCGTGTCGAAGACTGCCGAAAAGAAACGACGTTAGACAATGCACGGCCTTCAAGCCACACCTCCGTGCCCGTCGGAGTGGGGAGCGTGAGGTTTTTTTTCGTTACGGAATTTCTGGATTCGGTCCCCGCGCTCAAGGCCCTCGATAGAAGCTATGCAATAGCTTAAAAAACATAAATTGGGTGGCGCTGATCCCCAACCCGCATGCCCAGCGTGGGGATTATGGGCATATCCCCCTTCTTATTAGGGGAGGCCTATGTCCAGCAGTGGACTGATATAGGGTTGTTGTTGTTGTTGTTGGGTGGCGCTGTTGAGACGAATTGTACCATTATCGTCCATTGGCTTCATGCTGGCAACAACAATGATTGCAATGTTTTTGAAAGTTCTGTTCCAAGGATCATACGAGTATATTTCCTTATCAAAATATTCCATTCAGTTATCCAATATGGAATACTAAATAGCTATAGAGGAGCCTTATCCCCTATAATCAACTCACATATATCATCAGATGACCGAATAAAAAGATTTTTTAAAGGCGAATTTAAAGGCGATTTTTTAAAGGCATATTGTCGGCACAAACCTCTGCTGCCACTATTGTGCTCTATAAGTTGGCATTCAGGGCGATTGATATTTAGAATACCTACTAATAAAGAGATCATTATGGGACTAACATAACCACACTGTGACTCCAAGTCCCTAAATAAAAACAGAAAAAAAAAGAACCAAGATACTGGATTTCTTAAACACCTGGCTTTCTAACGAATCACTCGCTCTAGAGAGATTAACACAGAAATCCATTACTTTATTGGCGCTTTCAACAGCGCACCGGGTACAAACCCTTCAAAAAATAGTATTATAGTACCAAAAACTTCAAAATTAATTATTAAAAAAACTGATTTAATTAAAACCTCAAAAGTAGGTATAAATCAGCCCATTTTTTATATACCTTTCTGTACTGATAGACCAGCGGGGTGATCGGCTATTTCTGTTGCAAACAGAAATGATTGACACCGATCCTTTTTTAACAAACTGTGACAGTTTGTCAATTGAAGTTCATTGAATTTCGACGGATGAAATGTCAAAGTTTGTAAAAACAGCATCGGTGTCAATCATTTTTGTTTGCAACAGAGTTAGCCGATCACCCCGCAGGGATATGTCCAGCCACCACTTTGCTGTCATATATTAACCAGACCGCCTCTCTTCGCAAAACAGATAAACTATTTATCTCTTTTAAGAAATCTCACAACATGGTGACTACACAAACCGTTAGTCGATGGATTAAGGCAACACTAAAAGACTCTGGTATTGATATTGACATATTCACGGCACATAGCAACCACCATGCCGTTACTTCTAAGACTCACCAACTAGGCATCAACATTCATATAATAAGAAAGACCGTTGGCTGGAGTGGAGCATCAAAAACATTTGGGCGATTTTATAACAGATTGATAGTAGTTGACGGTGATGATGATCATACCTCCTTGGCCAGAGCCATAGTAAATTATTATTTAAGAGATTTTAATCATTTTTGATCTGATCATTCCTAATTGTCTTTTACATGATGTGAATTGTGAGAAATGCGATTTCCTACTAATTATACTTGGTTTATTATAATTTATGAGAGAAAAACATTACCAATTTTTTCTTATTATAGAAAATAAATGATTATAATATGTACATACATTTATTTTTTCTTATTAGGTATGTAACTATGATAATTCCAAAAATAACTCTTAACGTCTACAATGTGTGAATAATATTTTATTACAGGATACTTAGCTTGAGGACGGAGTTCGAAGTATAATTGATGATTAAACGAACTTACCAAGTGAAGTTCTATCATAATTATACGTAGCACTCCGTCCGAAAAGATAAGTATCAATTACCCACCCATCCCCACAGCAGAGCCGGATAACCCAAGATTATTGGAAATATCACGTTATTAAAACTAAAACTCTAGACTATATGACAGACGGGTCTACCAAGATGGCGAATTAGGGAATGTTTGTTATATATTTAGTATGGAATAATATGAATGCCTGAAGGTCCAGTGGTCCAGATTAATTAAAACAAATTACATTTTAGTATGTTACGATATATTTTCTCAATTAACACACTTGACAGACACTCGCCACACGCATAAAGTAGACTACTTGTGTAAAGAGTTCCATACCAACACTCCTCCTTACAATAGCAACCCTAAATATTTTCTCAACTCTAGGTGCCGAGGTCCTGGAACTCCTTTTGTTAACAAATCAGCTAGCATCTTGGAGTGATCATTGTGAGATATATGTGTTCCATATATCTCACAATGATCACTCCATTTTTGATATGCTCCTTCAAAAAATGAATTCTTAGATCAATGTGCTTAGTTTTACTGCTTATTATTGCATTCTGGCATATCTTTAATGCAGCTTGATTGTCATTGAAGATTGTAACATCTCGTTTAAGCGTTTTAGCAATAGTCTGAGATGAAGAGCTTCTTTTACAGCATCTGATAGCATCTGATAACGCCATGTATTCTGCTTCTGCAGTAGACATAGCTGTAGCTCTCTGCTTTCTCGATTTCCAACTGACAACTCCATTTGCCATCATAAAACAGTATCCAGTATAGGATTTCCGGTCTAAGGTAGTTCCTTTAAGATATCTTAGGATCCTTTTTGCAGCCTTGTAATGTTCACTTCCGTAACAATTGTTAAACTGTGATAGATAACTCACAGCAAACGTAATATCTGGTCGTGTGGCTACAGCTAGAAACTTTAAGAATCCAATGAGATTCTAGTAGGGTCGTCATCAATTTTCACTTCTCTTTCCAATTTGAGGCGAGGCTCCATTCTGAATTTGGTGAGTAATTTTTCTATATAGTTTTTCTGTTTTAATTCGATTTTGCCTCCTTCTTGTTTAATTTCAATTCCTACAAAATCGCTTACGCCAAGATCTTGGCTTAGGGCCAAGATCCTTCATTTCGACAACTGATTTTAATGTTTCATTTACTTGCTCAAACAATTGTTTGCAGGAGTAGGCCATCAGCATGTCGTCGACGTATAATGCTAGAAGAAATTTATCTCCTCCTTTCTCCAGTACTTATATACATGGATCAGCTGCTGAAGAGACGAAGAGACGTTCATTATCTAATTTATTATACCATTGTCGCCCGGATTGCTTAAGACCGTACAAAGCTTTCTTTATTAAACATACTTTTATCCTTTTATTTTCGTAATATCTTCCAGCATTTTCTTCGCTTTATGAAAAACAGAGTCATCCTTTTTTGAACTTTCATTTGTCATAATTTTCATGATGTACTCTTCCAAATACTCTGGCTTTTTCATTATGATCCTATGATCTAATTCACCGTTTAGATACGCGGTTGTGACATCCAATTGATGAAGTTTCAAACCTTCTTGGATTGCAGTAGCCAACAATAGTATAATGGAGCTCAGTTTGGCAACCGGCGCCCAAGTTTCATTGTAGTCTATGCCAGGTCATTGTGTAAATCCGCGTGCTACAAGGCGAGCTTTCTTAATATTATCTGCTTTTTCTTTCAGTATAATCTTGAAATCTATAATTTTTTTCTCATTTTCTTTTTTCTTTATTTCCCAAGTGCCATTTTTAATATGCGCTCTTATTTCTGATTTAATAGATTCATGCCAATCTGTACTTTTTTCATTTTTATCTTCAACTTCGCACAGGTAAGTAATTTCATTTATGTCTCTTTCAGTTGAGCTCGATACTTCCTGATATTCATCCGAAGATGATTGTGATGTAGATGATTGATCGAGCACGTAGTCTGCCAGGTTGGATTTTTTTTCTGTCTACGAGACCTTCTACTTCCAGATTTAGGCTCAGTTACACTCCTCCTGCTTTGACTACTTTCAGTACTTGTACTGGTTTCAGAAATTACTTCAATATCTACAGCAGCTTTTATTCTCTTTCGGTATTTCTTTTTCTTTTTCTGGCTGCTGTTTTTCATGATCACTGTGATAATACATTCGCTCAACTGTTTTTACATCTCTGCTTATTATCACAGACTTCTTTTGTGGTATATAGATTCGGTAACCTTTCGCATTGGGCATAGCCTACAAAAACTCCTTCAGACTTCAGATTTCCTGACGGTATACGTCCAGTCCACTTTTCGTAAGGTGTACAGCCTTTCAAAGCTTTAGCTGGGATTCGGTTAATTAAATAATTTGCAGTGTGTACCGCTTCTGTCCACAATTCTTTAGGCATGTTCCCATCAATCATTAGACATCGAGCTTTGTCCTTGTAATGATCTGTTTTTTCGCTCACTCTGCCCATTTTGTTGGGGGATATACGGTGCAGTCAGCCTTCGTTTAATCCCATTTTGTTTCAAGAAGAAGTCGAATTCCTGATTATGGTACTTAGATCCGTTGTCGGACTGTAGATTCTTTATTTTATATTTATCATGGAACTTCTCGACTTTTTGTTTATATTCTTTGAAAATCTCGAAAACATCACTTTTGTTAATGTAATACACACAGCAATATTTAGTATAAAGTTTCCGGTTGAATGGGTACTTACAAATCAGTGTGTATTACTTGTAATGGATGAGTAGACTGGAGTCCTTCTACAGATTGGAATGGCAATCGTATCATTTTTCCTTTTATGCATGTTTCGCACTCAGGCAAATTTCCATCTCCCAGTTCTATACCTTTGATAAGGTTCTTCTTCGCAACCATCTTCAAGTCACTTTCATTAAGATGACCTAACTTTTGATGCCATATCTGAATATCAGTGTTAATATTGCGGGCCACTTGTGCCTTTTCATCACTTTTGATGTATAAGAGACCATTTTGTTTTTCGGCAGTCAACGATATTTTACCCTTTTCGTCTTTAATATAAGCTTAACCTTTAGTGAAAATAACACTTACCTTTTTCAGTGATTTTTGCAACTGATATTAGGTTTAATGCTAAAGCAGGCACGTACACACAGCGTCACGATCTGGTATACCCCTTTCAAGTATAAATTTAAACTGCTGCCGTGGAGGCTACCATATTCAAATGGACAAAATCTTATACAAAAATATTTATACTTGGCTGGGGAATCGAACCGGCAATTTATTCACACCAGTTTATGAAATAGACGCTCTAACCAACTGAGCTGTTGTAACGGTGAGCAATTATGACGAAATTTTAAGTTACAGTATACGTTTATTATTTTGTCTAGGTATGAATGGATGCGTCAGCTAGTAAATTTTTCATTTGTTTATCACGGTAGTGCGCAACTACTTAAAATTATAACGAAAATAAAAAAAAAACAAGAATACATTCAGGCATCGAGGGATTTGAACCCAGTACTCTTATAACGTATAGATTAATGTCGAGTGTTGTAACCGCCACTCCATCGTCTCATCTAGACATATGGACGAAAATAAATATGCCTAAGCAAGGAGGAGAAGGTTTATAAAACACACATTTGTGCAAAAAGTTCGAGATCCACGACCGACACCACAACGGTTTGAACCTACTAACGTTAACTGGGGGGGTTACCAGACTCTGACGCTTTCTGTACATCGTATCTTGCAAGTTGACTAATTCGCCATTAATGCTAATGCTTACTTTGCCTCTTCCTTCAACTCCAGTTTCAAAATTTATTGATTCAAACTGTTCTTCTTGAGCACACATATGAGAAGTGCATCCACTGTCTAAGCACCATGTATTCGGAGAGGTGGTAGTTGTCTACCAAATCGGTACAAAATTATGAGATTTTTCTTGACGTCTTTTGTCATTTTCTTGTTTCCCTTTATAAACCTTCTTTTTGCTCCAACATTTTCTGTAGTATGTCCCTTTTTCTTACAGGTATTGCAAAACTTGGTTTTCTTTTTGGTATAGAAAGCTTCTTCTTCTGTTTTTGTGTTCTTTCTAGCCTCACTTTCTTCTATTATTTTTATCTTTAGCTCGTCAGGCGTCGGCAACTTGCCGCAAGATTCAATAGCATTTCTGAAATTTTCATAGTTTGCCGGCAGACTGTACAGCTTCATTATACACAATAGGTCTGGATGCAGTTCTACGTCCATGTCAGCGAGCTTTTTGACTATGTCCATAAAATGATTCAAATGTTCTTTAACATCATTACTATCAAACTTTTTCAGTATAAGTTGCTTTAGTAATATTGCCTTACGCGCAGGGCCAGTACTTTGGTATATATTTTTTAATTTACTTCAAAGTTCGTAAGATGTCTTGCAATTTTCGACTTGTTTTATCTCTGATGGTGAGATTAGTAATAATGATTCAGAACGTGCCAGTAGATCCTTTTCCTTGAAGGTATTTTTCTCATCTTCATTTTTAGGTGGCGACTTAATGCCACTGGCAAGCTCCCATAAACCATTTTTTATTAATACGGCTTGAGCCTGGATGCTCCAAGTATCATAATTATTTTTGTCAGCGAATCTATTCGGTAGTGAGTAGTCATATTTATATTGACTTACTTACGAACTAACCACGTTCTGCTTCCACTTGTTATATATTTAGTATGGAATAATATGAATGCCTGAAGGTCCAGTGGTCCAGATTAATTAAAACAAATATATTTTAGTATGTTACGATATATTTTCTCAATTAACACACTTGACATATTTTTGACACTCGCCACACGCATAAGTTTGACTACTTGTGTAAAGAGTTCCACACCAACAATGTTAATAGTAACAGGATATCAAATTCTACTTTCATTTTTAAACTTCCAACTGTAGTGCATGAACGGCGGCACCTATGCGGTACTGCAATGTGTGAATAATATTTTATTACAGGATAAGTAACTTTTGTCTAAAATCGATTTCTATAGCGCACAATTTTCTCATTTTTAATATTGTAATTGATTGTAATTTTATTTAGAAAATTTCCTTGTATTTATAAAAACATTTGACATATTTTCAGTTACATACATAATGTCAGATTTTCATGTCAAAATCTCTAGAATTAGAGTTTCCTAGAAGGAGGTTTCACATAAAATTATATATTATTTGAGGTTTTCTGTAGAATCTACATAAAAACTGTATCTTAAACTTTAGAAAGACTGTCCAAGTAGATACCTTTTTACTTTTTACTTAAATATTGTAAGCATTCGACCTTGTCTCAATATAAACAGGAACAGGCGGGCGTAAAATCAGTTTACGAACAGAATTCAGCAAGCAAACATTAAGCTCGATACGAGCACGGGCCTACCTTTTATATATAAATTAGTTCAAGTAGTTTATTTTTAATATATTTTATTGGTTACATAAGCACGGATGTACCTACCTATTATATTTATTTTTTGCATGGAATTATTATTACCTAGTACCTACATACTTCAAACCAAATTGTGTTTTTATTTTTTATATAACCGATGTTCGTGTCATCACACTCCGGCCGCGTCTGAAAACCAGCGCTGTGCCATTCCTGTCCAGGTATGGTGCAGCACATGCTGAGACGCGACCGATTCGACCCCACGCAATGCGTAATAATAATAAGTGTTCATTTTTAGTGTTTTTTACTTTAATGTGTTTTTGCTTTTTTATAATCTTTGTAAGTATCCAACCAACTCTGTACCTACCTACTTGTTTTGTACCTATGCATTGCCGGTCGAATAAACGAATTTTCTTTCTTCTTTCTTTCTTCTTCTTTCCTTGACGGCTCTGGACCCAGAACCGAAGTCTCCCTTGGCAACTCTGGACCCAGGAACTGAGGTCTTCTTTGACAACTCTGGACCCTGGAACTGAAGTCTTCTTTGACAACTCTCGACCCTGGACCAAAGCCCCTCCTTGACGGCCTTGGACCCTGAACTGAAGTCCTCCTTGGCAACTATGGACCCTGGAACCAAAGCCCCTCCTTGGCAACTCTGGACCCTGGAACTGAAGTCATCCTTGACGGCTCTGGACCCTGGACCAAATCCTCTCCTTGACGGCTCTGGACCCTGAACCGAAGACTTCCTTAACGGCTCTGGACCCTGGACCGAAGCCTTTCCTGGACACTGGTGGTCGAGCACCCACTAGTGGCCTTAGACCTGGGCTCCTAACAACTTTAATTATTTTGGTCCAGGCGTCTGCTCAGTCCACGGTGCTGCTCCAGAGGGCCGCACTTCAGCCTGCTGCATCCGTGATCACTCCTCGCCCTGCCTGTTCCTCAGCCTGCCTACCTGTTAGTCATCATCATCATCATCTCATTCATCTAGGTAGGCTAGGTACTTCATAGGTTAGGAGGGCCTTTTAATTTTTAATAAAATTTGTTAAAACCGCCTTCTCTTTTATTCTGACTAGGTCACCTAGGTAGGCTAGGTTTTGCATTTACTTGTAGCTTCAATCTCTCTCCTCAAGAGGGATTGTCGCTACAAATCTTAACTTTAACTAACTTGTGGCTACTATCTCCCTCCTCAAGGGGGATTGTAACGCTACAATATATTTTTGTCATTATAAGTAATATTAATGCGAAAGACAGTTTGTTTCGGGAGTAAGGGGTTCCATCGTCCAACTTTGGTATCCAAGCCAACATAACCTGCCCATGGTGCACCCTGCTAACTAACAAAGGGGGCTCTGGCGGCCGGCTGAATGCAGCACAACACTAGCACAGCTAAATTCTATGACCGCCGATGGGCAGCTACGTCAGTAGTGCGATAAGATATACCCTGCGATTCCCGATCCTCTTGCTCAGCGTGGGGATTATGGGCATATCCCTTTATTAGGCGAGGCCTATGTCTGGCCATGATCTAAAAGCTGTAAGCTGGTGTGGTGTGGGTGTGGTGGAGTTTGTTTGAAAATAATAAACCGATCATCATATAATTTTGCTTATACCTACGTTACAGAAAAGTACAATGGATACCTTTTATCTAGAAAAAAGTACTTCCTGAGGGATAGAAAATTAACTTAAAACGCGAGAATAGTCACGGGCGAAAGCTTGTATAAAAATAGGAAATAACAGGCTTTTCCAGATTTTCGATGGTGACATCACTCCATCATCACTCGGACCTTGCACAATTGGAAAAGTGTGCTGCTGGTTTTAGCCAGAAATGCGAGTTCAAATCTTGCCTAGTTCGGAAATTTTGGATAGACTTTAAAATTTGTTTTGATTTATAGGTTAAAAATAGGCTACAATACCGCTGAACACTAGATTACAAATAAATCTGAAAATTATATGAATAAAATTGTTATAGAAATGCAATGGAAACTAATACATGTACGAATTAATATTAACGTTGTTAATGGTAAAAAAAAATTCTAACATACATACACTGGCTAGATAGAGAGACGATCTGCATAATATAGCTGGAATGCCGAAGATGAAAAAATTCGAAATTGGGCTCAGCGGCGTACCTTGAGGAAGACCCACGTCCACAACGGCCATCATAAGCTATTTTCATGGTTATATTCCTAGAACGTTACTTGAAACTAATAATTCGAAACATTAAGGTGTGTGTTTTCATCATTTCACGTAAGTTTCTAGAAATATAATCCATGAAAAAGGCACCGCAAAAGTAGGCTAAATTTTAAACCTTTCAACAGTTAGGTCAGTGTGTAGTCTAGAACTTGTAAGGGCTCACGTTGTAAATAACCAGTCGATGCTGTCCCACTGACCTAGCTGTATCATATTATGAGCTAATAACTACGTATCTCCCCTAAGTATTTTTAACGTAAAAAGGGGCTATTGCTAAGTTTTTCTCCTGATTTTTCAGTCTGCTGTTCCACCGTAGGACACAAGTCAAGTTGAAACATGCAAATATTTTTAAAAACGTCATGCAGAATTTTAGTCATCTGAAGTCTAATACAATCCAGCTTTTTAACCTAAGCCAAACCTCTCCAGTTCGTGGTACAAAGAAAATGCCCATGCTAACTAACAGGGGATTGCAGCCTACCTTGCTATAGAAAAAACCTTTGGCCGCTGACAACGGCCAAAAGCGTCGGTGGTGCGAGAAGCTGCACCATGCAATCAGTAACCAGATTATGGACATATATAGGGATATATGTCCATAATCTGGTTAGAAGGGTAGGGTTAAGAAGGGTCTTAATATGAAAGATCCATATACCTTACATATCTGGACATACCTAGCAGTAGACTGTTTATCAGTCTGTTCAGCAGTAGACTGTTTATCAGTCTACTGTTGTTGTTTGTGGTTGCTTGATGATCGCAGTGTGTACCTAACTGGGATGACTAGCCAAATCATGGTTCCCATACTGCATGCACAGCCTACTCGCTGTTTACGATACCTGGGGGAGGACATTAGGGACCTGGATTTAGATACGTGTAACCTTCATAGAACGACAGAATTTCAGACGCAATGACGTTTAATATACTTATTAGACTTATTTATGTTACCCAAGGTTTCTACAATATACAACTAAAATATATAATTTTGAATATCAAAAAAAAAATCTCGTCCATCCTCCTTGATAGGCATTTATACCAAAATTAGTAGAATTAATACCTAAAAAAATATTTTTGCTTTTATGTGCAACCTCTTTTGGCCTTCTGTTATGAATAATTTTCACGTAAAAAGGTAGAATATAGTTGAAAAAAAAAGTGTAACCTCCTTTGTTTCATTATCTTCGTGAAAAAGTTTAAATGTTAATTGTCAATGTCATTGTATAAAATATTGGTGTCAAAAATTGGTTTATTTCTCTCAGCATTTCTCTTATGTAAAATAATTGTTATTAATAATTGTTGTGGTTTATTTCAGATAAAATCACATCATCATGAGCTACTTAGAAAAAGTGGACCGTTATCTGGATTCCCTGAAAATTGGGAAAAGTAAGTTACCACTACCATAACCGTAATGGTCTATGAATATGATATGCCTATGTTCGTCAATGATCTTCTACGGGTTTTTGAAGGTTGACTGGTTTGTTTTGGGAGAATAACTTTAATTATTTATAATATCGCTGACATCACAGGTTCGTTTGTTCAACACGCGAATAAAATAATCTGATGAGACTTTTTAAAATTAAAATTAGTTTCACTCTACCTAAAACCATCAACATTCATTCATACATGCTATCCTAATGTTCAGCTGTGTAAACGGTCTTTGACAGAGAGGAAAGAGAGACACAACTCCGGCTTTTAGAAATATTTTGTGTGTCCACAGGTGCTATGGTTGACTCCTGGTTCATGATGTCCAGTCCAGTCCCGATCCTCTCCGTGGTGGCTGCCTACCTCATCCTCATCCGCATCGGCCCAAGGTTCATGAAGAACCGCCCACCAATGCGTATGAACAAGCCGTTAGCATATTATAACGCCTTCCAGGTGCTTTTGGCTGTGACGATATGTATAAAGGTAGGACTTCTTCGATTTTGAAAAAAATACATATATAACTTTTGAAACTATCATGGTTGAGAACATAATTATTAATATCAACGGGATATTTACCATGATTTGTGAGTTCTGTTATTTCCCGATATTTCGACGCAGTTGCATGCACCATGATCACGGGAGAACTGAAGTCTGTGCGAGTGGGTAGTTACTGGCAGACGAAACGATCTACCCTCTTTCTCAGTCTTTTATTACGAACGACACCCCTACCACTGGTCTCAATATCACTTTTAACACGATCACGGCACACAACACTTACTGTATCAGGACACACTTCTGAAACATCACTTTTACGGTTCCTACACATTCTAACAACAGGATTCCATACTCCAGATAATTGAAAACAAAAAAATATATATATAATCTCGTGCGGCAAACGTATGGACGCGTTTCGGCCAGGAAGAGTGACGATTTGCGAAAGGTTGGTTCAGAATCCAAGCCAACCTCACCTGCCCGTGGTGTACCCTGCCTAATAACGAACGGCACTGTGGCGGTGGGCTGATTGCGATCGCCACATCCCAGCTACATGGCCACCGACGGGCAGTAGCGCCGATAGACAAAAAGCTGTGCCCTGCGATGCCCAACTCGCTTGCCCAGCGTGGGGTTTAAGGGTATGTATTATGGAATCCCTATATCCAGCAGCGCACTGGAGCTTGTACGAAGGGAACTACATGACGGTTATAATATATATTATATTTTGTCCACATCTTAAACACCCGGACTGGTGACAAATATCTGCAGATAATGTAAATATAGACATAGACACATCATTTATTTACCACTTAGCACACAATACAGATTACATAATATAGTACTAATGTTACAAAAAGGTGATAATGGATGTAAGTGTGTGTGCTATAGCAGCAAAAGGGCCTCGACTCAGCATAATGCCTACTGTTAGGTCAGTAGGCGCTGTTATTCTGTCGAGACCAGAACTGCCACAAGACCTTGTGAGAATAAAATAGGTGAGATATAATGTAGGTGCCATGTGATAAGTTCATAAATGCAAATTCAAAATTAATATAAAATAAAAAAGGTACAAATAATAATAATGATATAAATAGTTTAATATAAATAAACAAGTAATGTTGATAGAATATAGATTAAAATCAGTAAACTAACATGAGAAACGGGCACTACTGCAACCAAGCAACCCAGACTTTTGAAGATCCAGAATAATTAACATTTTAGACGTATTCTAAAAGTGAATTTAGATTTCAAAAGCCGAAGAGGTGGGGGGATGTTATTCCAGCATTTGGTTGCTTGGTATCTAAAACTGCCCCGGAACGATATAATTTTATATTTAGAATAGTGTGATAATGTAAACATTTGTCTCGCGGCGAGAATCGAACCTGCAACCTCCTTCATCTCAGGTAGACCATTTCGCACAGAGGTCGTCAAATGCATATTGATCTTGTTTTGTAGATGAATCAAAATTGAAAATAGCATTAGGTACTGAAACACAAAACGAACACAAGTTCCATACTGCATGCCAACTACCGGGTTCGAACTCGCGACCTTTGTAAGGCGGCCTGAATAATTAGATTATTGGATGACAAGTCTGCTTGTGCAATTGAATAATTTTGTACATTAGGTCGGTTCAATGACTTGTTTGTAGTCCAATAAGGAATTCAAACCCACACATTGTGACTAAACCAATACTTTAGTTGCTCGGATCCTATCCTTCTGATATCTACATCACTGAAGGTCTAAAAGTCCGAAAACCTGAGCCTGAATTTACAAGATTCAACATTTTTGAAGGTCTCGGGTTCAATTCCCGTCTGAGTCTAATGTTTTGGGATATTATAAAAGTTTGATTATTATTATTTTCAGGTCTTTAATCTGAATATCTTTAGAGACGGTATCATCTATGCTGGGTGCCGTTTTCCATCGAATACACAAAATGGAATGGTGAGTAGACATTATTCGGATTGAAACTCTAGCTTCAGAGCAAGCTTAAATTCCAGACCAGAGTAAACGAAGAAAGAAATAGGCAAAATTTTTAACAGGTAGAGCTTCGTATATCCACACGCACAATGGACCAACTGGAGTCCAATTGCGGAAAAGGGAGTCTATTTACGTTTATATTTAGAGTTATGTATTCGAAGGTTTTACAATACAACAATACCAACCGTTAAATTGGTGAAAGCAAAAACTTTTCGACTCATTAAGACAGCCTTCATTAGGTGACCGCAACGCTCTCCCTGTGCATCCCATTCAGCACTTTCTTTTTCAGTATATCTTAATGAGTCAAAACGTGGGTGCCTTCACCATTATATTATGAAAAATACTAAGTAGTTTGTCTCTATAAAGTACTGCGCAAATAACAGTTCAAACAATGTTAATTATTCCTACCCAGAACGTATTTCTTTGCAATTATATTAATTTATATTATTCATACCCTGATCGCTTTCCACTGCTAATTAATTATTACAGTCTTTCAAAGGATGTGGAAATAGCAATGCATCTTGGTTTTACATTAATTAATAATATTCAAGCCTTGATCACTTTGTAATTGTTAACCTATTGTAAAATAACTTATTATGCGCTTATTTTATTCACTTAAAGGTCTTATTCTTATTTGCCGGATAGGTAGGTATATTATAAATGTGGCGGCGGACCATAATCGACGACTAGGCTCATGCCTAGGGTTGCCTAATAATAACAGGGTCTACACTATACATAGAGCATTAATCTTAGACTGAAAAGATAATTATTCTTTTTAGGCCTAATTTATCAATCGTCATCAATTATCAAATTATCATTATCAGAGGCTCGATAACGACGACTTGAGAAAGCGTAGATTCAAAATAACGCTTTGACATTGGCCAACATTATTTTTTCGTTACGCGTATGATACATCAGATATTGATATGATATGATTTATATGATATGATAATCTCCCTACTGGAGTAACATCAGGCTATCTTTTATCAGCGTACCATGCGAGTGAAGCCGCGGGTGGAAGCTAGTAATATTATATATTTTGTCACTCTGGGATAAAAACTACATGCATTCAGTTAGTGAAAGAAATTTCAAAATCAGTTCAGTAAGTTTATATATATATCAGTTATGTAAGCTGTTGAGATTAGCCCCCTACAATCATACAATATACAAATTTTTGATCTATTTATTAGTTTTGTAGTATAGCGAATTAAAATTCATTTTTCTTTCAGTTATTAGATCTAGGCTGGTGGTACTTCTTTGCGAAGTTCACTGAGCTATTGGACACTATCTTCTTTGTCCTAAGAAAGAAGAATAAACAGGTAAGCAATATTGAATGCCAGATAATGTACATGAAAGAGAAATATTTTTTGAAAAAAAAACGAACAGTCTAATCTATAATACCACTAAAATAAAATTAAAGGTTCAAAATAAAATAACAGGCTTCACACCTGTAATTCTGTCATAACAAATTTTTAAGACCATCAAGATTTTGTGATCTGCGCAAGACTACTGGTAAAGGCTGGAAGCATCGAGCTGAGGACAGGGTACAATGACACTCCTCGGAGTAAGCCTATTCCCAGCAGTGGACAGCTATAGGCTGATGATAGTGATGATGATGAAGATTAGAAGACCATATCGTAAGGAAGAATATTAAATAACTAATTTGTTGTCATATAATAGAATAAGCTGAATTAATAACTTAACATCGCTCCTTGTGGGTACCTATCTCACAATGGATTTTCGCAAAGTCACGCTTGAGTCAATACATGACTAGATTACCTAGACCTTTATTTACTTACAAATCACGAACTAAAGTAATGAAGAGGTTATAATTTTCTTTGGGTTCTACTGTAAGTTCTATTAGTAGATCGTATAGTATTTTAAAAGACTTCCAATTGAGATTTATATGATTTTTTAATATTTGCTGATTATTGTTATTGTCAAAATCTTTATCATCATCATCAACGGCTTTCAGAAATCGACTGCTAAACAAAGGACTACCCAAATATTTACATGTATCTGATCCTTTCATACGCAACGGAAGAATGGATTCTTCTTTTGAGAATAAACCAAAAAATACTAAACAACCTCTCTTTTAAGTAATAATATTTTCCTTTAAGTAGTAGTAGAGTTCTTTGTGAAGGGCTCGTCCGAGGAAGTTCTGCAACCATGCCTATTTCTGCCATGAAGCAGATGTGCTGTATTTCGGTTTAAAGGGTGTGGGTACTTACTCTTCATGCCTCAAGTTGATCGTAGAGCATGTTCCGGAAAAACGTGATCTACTATGCAATGTTTTGCTATAGGTATCATTACCTATAGCAAAACATTGCATAATACCACTTAACGTCAGAGGGGTGATCGGCTTACTCTGTTGCAAGCAGAAATGATTGACACCGATCCCGTTTAACAAACTGTGACAGTTTGTCAAATGACGTTCATTGAATTTCGTCGGATAAAATGTCAAAGTTTGTAAAAACAGGATCGATGTCAATCAATTCTGTTTGCAACAGAGTTAGCCGATCACCCCC
Source organism: Horisme vitalbata (assembly GCA_951804965.1). Lineage (NCBI taxonomy): Eukaryota > Metazoa > Arthropoda > Insecta > Lepidoptera > Geometridae > Horisme > Horisme vitalbata. Next base: position 16,755,309 of record OX638092.1, on the reverse strand, counting down.
CAGGTGGGCCATGTGCTTGTTCCATCTTCTAGTACCATAAAAAAAAAAGTAAAATATGGAAGTATATCAATGGGATTCTTTTCGATATGAGAAAGTTTTTCTTAAATCCCATTTTGAGACCAACAAAGAGGTCATTTTGAGAAGCCTAATTTTCACCCATTTATATAAAGTTTGCAGACTACCTACTACTTAACATACGTTACACAATATTTCAGATCACATTCCTCCACGTGTACCATCACGTAGTAATGGCCCTTTACTCGTGGAGCTACCTGAAGTTTGCGGCAGGAGGGGAGGGAGCGGTGCTAGCACTCCTCAACTCGATGGTGCACGTTGTTATGTACACGTACTATCTCTTGTCCGGGCTGGGACCTCGCTTCCAGAAGTACTTGTGGTGGAAGAAATATGTCACGAAGATGCAGCTGGTATGCGTTATTTTCACTTTTAGAAAAGTCCTTACAAGGTTCTTTTTGGATTTTATAATAAATGAATACTATTGAAAATGTGCTTGAATTTAAAAAAATAATTACTCAATGTAATAGCAGTTGGACATTGTATATAAAAAATATAATTTGAGATTAAATTTGACCCAAAAATAACCAAGGCATGCTAAACCGTTTGTTTTTCTATTTTCAACAATAATTATAAATTTTCAAGCTTCTAACTCCTTAATTAGCACCCATGTTAACTTTTTACTGAATTTGGATTAGAGACTCTCAGTAAATTGATCCTTTGAAAATATCGTACCCGTTGCATTATGGTTAATGAATTTATTGTATATTTTTTCCAGTTTCAGTTTCTGTTGATGCTTGTCTACTGTGCTTGGACTCACTTCTCTCCGCGTTGCCAATACGCAGCCGGCTTTACCTATTTCATTTGCGCCAACATCACAATTTTCCTCTTCCTATTTCTCAACTTCTACTCCAAAAGCTATAAGAGGAATAAAGACATCGAGAAAGAAATCAAAGAAGAATACGCGAAGAGTCGTAACGGGGTCAAAACAAATGGGGTGTACACCAATGGAGTTGCAAAGGAGATCAAAGAGAATGGGGTGCCAGGAAAAGATAGCAATGATGCTAAAGATGATGTTCCATTCGAAGTAAATAATGCATGTGGAGACTACATCAAAGACGGAAAGGTATATATAACTAGACGCACCGCCAAAGCAGCATACGGCCCCGATTACGATTTTGATAGTATAATAAAGAAATGATTCGACAGGGACTTCCAAAGTTCTACTGAGACTGATTTTGTGATGATGATGGCTTACGATGGCTATGAATGTTAGTGTTAAGTGCGAATAAGTCATTTGGGGCTGATTCAAAAGTTTAAAGGAAACAAAGAGGACCATTTGGTGCTTATAGTGTGTTCTTAGGATTTGTTATAATTTGAATAAGCCCTAAATTTTAAAAATAAGAACAATAGTCGAAATTCTAAATCAACGCATATCGTAGCTGATAATAATGTTGCAAGTGAAATTAAAAACAATAATAAATTGTAATAATGGAACGATACGCTTTATTAAAGAAACTATAACTTATAAATTGCCAACCGCACAATTGTATTAAGATAGTCTTTTAAGATTCGTGAGTTGCCTAAAAATATAAATTTATACACTGCTGATACAAAGTGCAACGCATTTATGAAATTCAATTCTGTTCAATATAATTGAAACCATCATTGTCATCGCTGAAGTAAGGTTGTTTATTTCAGGTAAGTCAATTATGTTGACATCAATTTCGTCCAGAATTTAAGAGTAATAATAATACGTGTAACACTAATTTTAATTTTGCATTAATACTCGTAAGTTGGGCGTCGGTTTCGGGATTTTACTTTTTTGATTTCATCATCATCACCATTGATAATATCAAGTCAGGCAGTCTATTGCTGGACATATTTATTTCCCAAGGTACGCCACTTTGGATAACGTCATGGATAAATTTCCATTTTGCAATTTAATATTCTTCAAGAAGCAAATTTTCTTTTGCCCATGGTGATAAAATGAACAAGAGACTATTCCGACGAATGCCCATCTTATTTTAAATATATAAAATCTAATATATAAAAGACAAATAATTATATTGGTTATACGTTTGGCTTGTGGTTTTTCTTGAATGATTATTCCTTTTTGAAAGCGAACCAGAATGTTAAAATTTGAGAATGTAAATGTCCTTTCATAAAGGTTTAAATACATTCAAGAAAAATTTTTTGCTGAAAATATTTTAATACGTTAGTGTAAGTGGAATAATGTATTTTAAACTATGCTTCAAAGCGGCCCCTGTTTATGACAAAGTAGTTTTTTATTGACTAAATAGTCAAATTTAACCCATTACTTCGTAATAAGTTTGCATATTTTATTATTAGTTGCAAAAAGGCTACTATATCCTAATGCAACTTTTTTGTTGTTTTGATTTGGAATGTTAGTAATTTTGATGTTTTTCTTTGCAATTTTCTCTAAATTACTTACAAATTGATGATAAATATTAAAAGTTTGCATCGGACAGACTTGCGAAGTTTGATTTTTGTTGTAGATTGTTAAATATAAAAGTGTTTGTATATGTTAAAATGGTCAGATAATGTGTATTTTAGTTAAGGCCTGTATTTTCTCAAATAGAGCGGAGAAAGTTGGAGCAAAATTAAAAAGATTAAAATAAGAAAACAAGAAAATAACTATTTGTTGTTTTCAAAATTCTACTTTTGATTTAACTATTTGCTCTACTCCACTTAGTTGGTCTTTGTAGGCGAAATTGTCGTTCCTATAGCTTCATTATTAGTTTTTTAGTTTAACGACAGTTTCTTTTAGTACTTTGTGTAACTTGATAAAGCAAGTCATTTTATATGTTGTAAATTGATTGCGATCAATAGTACAAAAATAAATAAGCAATAAAAATAGTATGTTTTCTTACTTTCATATTTAATTAAATACTAGTATATGACCAGAATGGGGGCGAACAAACCCACCCACTTTCGCATATGATAGGCAGGTATGTCCCCTCATACCTTCCTCATACACAGCCTTCCACACAAATATTTATACTCACCCCTTCCAAATATTTACGCAAATAAAATCCGATATGAAATCTAAAACAAAAAGGAGATAAATCGTCAATGAAAAAAAAAGCAAATGATTTTTAAGTTTATTTCATAATCTATTTAAATACTTTAAGAACCCGTTTCTTCTAAGTCTATATTTACAGCCGATTTTTTTACCAAATAAATATCAAAACCTAAACCAACTTATTTAGCTATCTTTTTTCAAGAGCTTTGCTTTTTGGCTTTCTTTGATAGATTTTTTGCTCACATAACTTTTGATATAGAATTTACCGAACATATACAAAAATGCCATGCAATTAAAAATTACAAATACGTTCAAATATTTAGGGTAGTTGCAGTTCTGTGCGAAGAGTCCAGTCACGTTCAGGTAGAGCACGATGCAGAATTGAATCTAAAAATAGTAAAAATCGTCAGAAAGTTGTGAACTGAAGAGTAAACTTCAATCGCACAAGGCCTACGTAGGACATCGATTCAATACGAATCAATTCTCGGATGAGGAGCAAATAAAATTGACTTTTTTTTAACTTCAATAATATTAGTTTTGTGAATATAAAGAATATTTGCATTAATATTGAAACTAGATTGAAATTATAAAACAATTGAAGCTGTTTTTTACTTACTTGAATAAGGAAAAGATACTCAGTTTGTTTGTATTTTATGTAAGAGTAAGCTCGAATGAAATAGTTCATAATATACTCACCAACTGCAATGAAGTCAAATACTTCTTCCACCAGAGGTATTTTTGGTACTGGGGTCCTAGTCCTGACACGAAGTAGTATCCGTACATCAGGATGTGGATAAAGGAGTTGATTCCACCCTCTGGGATTGATTGGCCTCCTAGAATAAAAAAATATATTTAAATGTCACCTTGTGTATGTTTATGTATTGTGCCATATGTGTATCTTTTAGATCCCTTAAACGTTAAGTCTAATGGGATGTACGCCGAATTCCATGGTCGTGTAGATTTAGACTAGGCAGTGCACCAATGGATTTTTTGTTTGAAAAAAATTATGTGTGCATTATCGCGTGAGAAAAGGTGAAATAAAAACACGTGACTCAGTCAGCTCCAGCGTTTTGACTAGATTTTTCTGTAGGTAAGGCTGACTGACTAGGGTGGGATAATAATAGAGAAGCCTACTCCATCTTACCATATCCCAGGCACTACAACGCCCTAGTCAATGAGTGAAACCAACTACATGTTATCATTCTCTATATGAAACCCGCAGATCTAAAGAACTACCTAATTCAAGGTAACAAACTGCTGGGATGTAAGGAGTTCCACCCTCCATCTTCGACGGAAGCCAAGTTAATATCATCGGCTCGTGGTTGCATCCTGCTAACAAACAAATGGGGTTCTGGCGGCCGGATTATAGTGGCATAGCGTGAAATTCCCTGAGCGTCGGTGGTTCGAGAAGCTTTACCCTGTGATCCCCAACCCGCATGCCCTAAGAGATATCTCCCTTATCTAGGAGAGGCTTAGGTCCAACTGTGGACTGATACAGGCAGGTGTTGTTGTTATATTTACCTGGAGTATACTTAGAGCCGAACCAGGATAGCAGCGGCATCAAGGTGTGATGATACAGATGCAAGAAAGACACCTGGTTGTTTTTCTTACGGAGCACAAAGAAGACTGTATCTAGGAGCTCTGTGATCTTGGCTATGTAGTACCACCAGACTGCAGCTGCCCACTGTGATCGTACAAGAACCACATTAGGTATTTATTTAGCAACCACAATATTACATAATTAAGTGGTTTTAGAGGGCTCGCCACTAAATCCTATCCTATGCTATTACGATTTTCACGATGTCTTGCTGGTATGAATGACTCAATTCAAAACTAATGACTGCAGCAAAACATGTTTCATTCAGTGTTGTGTTGGTACTTACTATTGTATATTAGTATTTTTTATTGATGCATGAAACAATTTGCTGACTGAACAAAAATGTAAAGACAACTAACTTACAAAGAAAACTAAACAAACATCATCACGACTTTTTCCATCATAAAGTACACAAATCTATTGAGGATGCCATATGATGGTTTTCAGAGTTAAGTCCAATCAAGCCATGTCGGAGGCCTTCTGGTAGCCTAAAACCTCCGACACCAGAGTTGGCCACTAGCTCCTTAGACGGTTTCCAATTCCAATAATTAGCGATGGGCTTGCAACCTGTCACCTAGAATGCCAACTGAATGCTAACTCATTGCTTAAAGTAAGCATGTATCAAATACATGCTTACTTTAACTTGCTTAAAGTAAGCATGTATCAAATACATGCTTACTTTAAGCAATGAGTTAGCATTCAGTTGGCATTCTAGGTGACAGGTTGCAAGCCCATCGCTAATTATTGGAATTGGAAACCGTCTAAGGAGCTAGTGGCCAACTCTGGTGTCGGAGGTTTTAGGCTACCAGAAGGCCTCCGACATGGCTTGACGACTGAAAAAGTCGGGACCTACACATTAATGTGCCCACGAAGAATGGAAACCCTCAGACCTAAATACCACTTAACGGTCATATTATATATTAAACAATGCATTTGTGATATTTTTAGCCTACGCTTCTATGAAAGCAAAAATAAAAAAGAAATATTCCTAAAAATGCTGGCGTTCCATAGAACGCCATAGTTAATAGAATTGGTGTTTTGTCAGGCGCAACGCTGTTCGCGCATTTATTGCTGCCCGACGCAACTCATGCTCACGCACCTGACTCCACTCGAGCCCTGCATATACCAGCATAGCACACGTTGGGTATCCGCTATTATACTATAATTCGATATACCTACAACTTATAAAAATATTTTTTGTAAATACATACAATTACACCTTATACATAATTACATTAGAAAGATCCCGAGACAAATATTTGATAAGCTGGGAATTGAACCCACAACCTTGACAATATCTGCGCCTCAGCAGGCCTTCTCCCACTGCGCTACAGAGATGGTCAAGACGTGATACTGAGCTCACACGTCACATTCACGTGACATTTCTTAAGTCATTGGCTACGCTCGACTTGACACGCGCGTTTATCGCTTCATCTTGACAGGCTAAAAGGTATTGAAATGAATAAATTTTGTTTTGTTCATTTTTTTAGATATTTATTATTAAACTTTTACTTACTTTTACTCCATTTTCTGAGTAATCAATACTGTGGCACTTGAACTTGTACTCGGTAGCGAATATGAATTCGATGCCCTGAAATTAAATATAGTTATTTTATTACTTTTCAATATAATTGAGTGTATGTGAGTATATTTGTCCCCACTCAACTCCGTAACGGGTGAACGGATTTCGATGAAACTTTGAACAAACATAGTTTGTAGCTTGAATTAATGTATACGTTACTTTTTATTCTGGTACCATGCGCAGAGCCGCGGGCGGAAGCTAGACAAAAATAAACTCATCAGCCAACACAGTCATGATTATGATTATATATATCATATTATATACCTTTTAAATATTATTAAGTATTAAAATTTACTTTAAGGTTGTAGCGCTCGAGTGGTAGTCACTCATCCAAGATCATGATCTGCTAGAAAGTTAAGTAACACGCCACCCGGTGAATACTTGGATGGGTGCCATCGTTTTCATGCTTCGGAAAATACATATTGGCTCCAGTTTTGCCATGTCAGAGTGAAGAGAGGAGAGTCAAGAGTCTTCGGGCGTCTCAAAAATCTCCAATGTCTCTCTTACAAAAAAAAATGGTTTTTGCAAGATTTTTGCTCACATTAAAGCCTAGTTCATTAAAAAAACCTTACGAATTCTGTGTCATATTATTGTATCTAATCACAGTAAGATTTTCAAGATAATACAATCACGTTAAGTATGTGTAGATCAGCAGTTCTAAGAACTCGTCATTATACCATGACCAGTAACCACGTACTAGCGATAGCCAAACAAATGAATCCGTCACTTCGAAGTATAGATATGTAAATAACTACTTTGACTAATATTTACATAGAGTAGCGATTTAGACTTTGATTTCGCGTGGCATCTATATAAAAAGTAGCATTTGTTATTCTTATTGTTATCGCAATACATCATCATCATCATCAGTCTATAGCAGTCCACTGCTGGACATAGGCCTCCCCTAATGAGCGCCATTGAGCCCTGTTCTGAGCTCAACGCATCCAGCTTCTACCAGCAACCTTTCACAGATCGTCACCCCACCTGGCCGGAGGGCGTCCTACACTACTTTTGCTGAGCCGCGGTCTCCACTCAATAACTCGTTTACCCCAACGGTTATCGGTTCTTCTTCAGATATGGCCAGACCACTGCCACTTCAGCTTGCTAATTCTCTGAGCTATGTCGACAACTTTTCAACAGTTCTATGACGGATAAACTCGTTACGGATTATTCTTTAGAGAAACCCATAGCATAGCTCGTTCCATAGCTCACTAAGCGACTTTAAACTGGTGGACTAGCCGTATTGTGAGTGTCCACGTTTCGGTTCCGTATGTCATGAAGGGTAGGGCGCACTTATTGAAAACTTTCGTTTTCAAACATTGCGGTATGGGTGACGAGAAAACTCGACGTAGTTTTCCAAATGCTGCCCACCCCAGCTGAATCCTCCTGTTGGCCTCTTTCTCGAAGTTGTTTCTAACCAACTGCAATATTTGCCCGAGGTATGTATACTTCGAAACCACTTCAAGAAGGTGTCCATTAACGACGACAGGACTCGGATCAATTCGATCATTAACCATAACTTTGGTCTTGTTCAAATTCATGCCGAGACCTATCATTCGCGAGGCTGATGCTAGGCCGTCCAGCATCTGTTGCAGCTCCTCCAGCGACTCCGCCATTAGGATTATATAATCAGCGAATTGCAAGTGTGAGATCTGCTCACCGTTTAATCCTTGGACTTCTGTAGCTTTTTGATGATGATGATGATGATGATTATCATGATGATGATGATGATAACTTTCATATCCATAGAACAGAGTATTATGTTTGTGGTCTGTGGTCATATCCATCTACCAACCTCCTTCATTAACACACTAATATTATAAATGCGAAAATTTTGTGTGTATGTTTGTGTGTGTGTGTATGTGTTTAGGTGATTTAAATCATTTGTATTTTTTTCTGATGTACAATAAAGAGTACTATCTATCTATCTATAATATATGTACATAGTAATATGACCTGGATTAACACATAGCCTACTTTTTATCCGGGTACTACGCGAGCGAAGCCGCGGGCGGTAGCTATTTGTACTTATATAGTGTGAACACGACTCATGACAAAACAAACGATCAACATTATAGGTTAATATGTTAGTTCAGTAGATATGCACAGCCAGACTCATCATGCTATCTTAGTTACAAGTTTTAATGCTTAAATTGTATAGTGTAGCAAGTTATTCATTACCAAGTTTTTGCGCAATTTTTTTGCATTTTGACTATAGCTTAGAATGTCATTGTCTAATGATGCTCATTAAGATGCCTAAGTCCAAGTACCTACTTACTTTAATGAATAGGTAGTGTACCTAATTTATCAAAAATCTGGTTTTGCAATGAAATGTGCCTGCATAATTCATCACGTTGGTATTTGTTGTGTTTCGCATGAAAAAATTTAAATATTTCATTATTTAAATATTTAATCGTGAGAAACTACCGTATACATTCGATGCAAAAATAAAAGATCTTAGGCACTTACTACCTAATGCGTTTTTGTGTGTAGGTAATTGTAAACTTCTTGTCGTAAGAGCTAGTAGACACTAGAGTTGGAGTTTTTTGGCCACACGAAGGCCTCCGTTATGGCTTCTGAAAAAGTATTTCAAAGCACAGTAGATCTATATGCCACTTACCGTTCACCCATCCAAATACTGAATGGAAGAAGAATAATTCAAAATGCCACTAGGTCTAAAGCAGCATTATTATAATTTGCTAGATTTATGCAAGGTGATTGGTAGTCAGCCACAAAAGTTCATTAAAAAATGTCCTTATAAATTAATACATCAATGAATGAACCGAGAACAATTCAAACCTTCAATAAAGCTTGTTAGTTTAGTCAGAAGTTTGATTGTTCCAAAATTATAACAATTTGAAAAATCTCAAGTGTAATCTACTTTTGTTGCTGACTGCGCTCAGTGATTCTTAAACACATTGTATTGTACTCATCATAAACAAAAACTTCTCAATGAAAAAAATTGTACTACTTACCCTATAAACTAGAAATACGCTGAATATAACCTGAACGAGGTTGTACGCAGCTATGACATGTTTGAGATTATATGGCTTCCTATCCTTCATGTAATTGGGACCAGCGTATGCGCAGAAGAAGAGATAACTGGCTAATATTGTCAGGATGGGACCAGGACTCTCAACCAGCCACCAATCCTTGGTTCGGGGATCTAAAATAAAAAAATAAATTGTATTGTACAATCACATTGAAAGAAAGTAGGAAAAAGAACTCGTGGAGAATCACCTAGCTGTTGGTCTGACCAAGTCAAGGGGCTGGCGAAGAAGATAGAACAGCACGGAAGCAGCTCACCAATACCTTAATAAAATTCCTTCAGGATGGGGATGGATGAAAAATACGAAGGAGAAGAACAATCAAAAAATGGATGAATGAATTAATGAGCACTTTATTGCGTGAAACGTATAACAAAAACAAACACAATTACTTTTAAAAATGGTACAATTGGCGACCTTATTGCTCAAAGCGATTTCTTCCAGGTAACATTTTATTTCCCAAATTGTTTAACATATATTGAATGCAACTGAGATGCAAATGTTGAGATGTATGTATGGTCTGACAAGGATCGGAGCTAAGGAACTTATGTAACAGGGGAAGTCTGAAAGGGAGACCTGTGACAGCACTACTGTGTGTGTTTACACACAGTATATATACCATGGTATAGGCATGTCATGAGGAGGGATGGAAGTCCTATGACTAAAAGAGAGATTTGTATGATTGTGACTGGATGCACGAGTAGAGGGAGGGCCGCACAAGAGATGGATGGACTGTATGAAAGAGGATATGAATGAAGCGAAAAGAGTAAAAACAAAGTTGTCAGCAGCAGCTGATAGAAGTGAATGGAGAAATAAAACATGTTTTGTCCACCCCACCTAAAGTAGCATAAGGCCAGCCAAATGATAACATGAAAAAGTGGTCTCCTGATATAAGCACAAAAAAATAACATTAATAGAAAGAAAGGAACACAACCATTTCAAAGTACTTAAGTCCATAGGAAATATGAACTTTATGTAAGTTTGTGTGTGCTGCAGCAAGAATTATGCATATCTCCAGCTATTTGTACAGCCACAGAATACATATTATTTATGTATTAACAAAAATATACTTAAGTACCTAATATTCAAGTCATGTGGTTCCTGTAACACAAGCTCTGCTTTTATGATGTTGTAAAAAGATAGAGATAGATACTAAGCAGTCTGAAGCCCTAGACAAGAATGTATAAAAAGACGGATTGCTTTTTACCCAGCAGTGCAATCCAGCAAGCATTTTTGATTTATTAAATAGATTAGCCACAAAATTTGTTGTTCTATACCTTCGTTGAGAAATATTTAAACGAGAAATAAAAGACACGCAAAAGAAATTGTAAGCGGATCAGCTAGTGTTGTGTAAAAAATTAAATAAAAAAAATAAAAAAACAAATAAAAACAAAAATTTACAAGTCAAACATAACACCATCGTCGAGCCATCAATTTCGATTGAGTAATTTGCGTTGAGGTACCATTTTGTAAATCAGGCCCCTTATTTGATTGACTATTTATTAATTTACTAGCATTTAAGACCTAAGTCTGGGAGCGCTATGAGTTTGTAATCTCCTTATTTTAGCTATTTAGCTAATACGTTAAACTTAGTTATACCCCGACACGAATTACTCAATCGAACTTTATGACTCAACGATGGAATTATTTTTGACTTTTTAAATCTTTGCCTTTTGAGTCGGGTTTTTTTGATTTATAATAAAAATATATTTTCCGTTTTTTTTAAGTGTGCCTAATGTCAAAAGTCAAAAGTCAATATTCATTTATTCAGTAGGAACTGTATAGTACACTTTGAAACGTCATTTTTTTTAATTTACCACCAATTCGTAACGTGACCAAACAGAGAAGAATTGGCAAGAAACTTTGCTGGTGTGCTGGATATCCTGGCTGCAGCGACAGCTCATCGTTTTGCCACTACTGGATTCTTTGTAGAATCATCTACTGATAACATCACACATACATATAAATCTTTTTATTTTCATTACGTTAATATTCCTCATTCTCTTTCAATATAGTGTACATTATTCTTCTTGTCAACCCCTTTCATTTTCCTTTCATTTGTTATGTAACCATATTGAGGCAGTTGTGAAAAAAATTATACCTAGGTGCTTCAAATCGCCATTTTGTGGTCGCGGCCATCTTTGTTTTGCAATCTATCATAGTTTACAGTATTTTACTAGTCAAGTCCTTTCATTTGATACCCATATTGAGGGAGTTTTGAAAAAAAAAATGAAAACCACCTTTTTGTAGTGGCGGCCATCTTGGACCGATTTTCATCAAACATAGCTAAGAAAACTCCCGACTAATTCAAATTTCAAACAAAAAAAAATATCGAAATCGGTTCACCCGTTCGAGGGCTACGATGGGACAGATGGACACATATACACACACACACACACACACACACACACACACACACACACACACACACACACACACACATACAGACACGTCAAACTTATAACAACCCGTGGTTTATTATATAAAATGTAATATTGTGGTATGTTGTACCAAAACACCTAGACTTCCTATAAATAATGCATAGATATTTTTATAAGGATTTCTCACAGTAACCACGCTTCGCAGGCGATTGGTGTTAAGGTAAACATTATCACAGTTGCGTCGTAAAAAAAATATTGGGTTAATTGTGTTCCAACTTAAATCTTTCGAACCCTAGCCAACCTCACCTGCCCGTGGTGCACCCTGCTAACTAACAAACGGGGTTCTGGTAGCTGGCTGATTGTGGCATAGTGCATCGGATGTGCGCATGCGCACTACCTCGGATTGTACTTCCCATTGCGTTGCGTTCTTGTCTGCATTCGTCCGCAGAATTGCGTACCGTGGGATGTGACCTTTAGACAACACTTTAACTTAGAAGGAGTTAGTGCAGTGGGCCATAAGTCAACACCTTTAGATGGATAAATTAAAAAAAATATATATTACAGAAGATATAAACATGTACATAAGCGAAGAAGCGGATGCCAAATAACATTTTCTTACTGATAAACTTTGTGTAATGTGGAAATAGATTGGTAGCGCTACTGATTTGATAGTTTTGACAGTACAAAATATTATTTTACTCTTTTTACTCTTACAACAAACAGAATATCAATACTAAAGGTAAAACTAAACTTACATACAACCAATAAAGCATCATCAAAATGCATATTTAATACTTGAGGTACATCACATCACATCACTTCACCTACCTACTAATACTATAAATGTGAAAATTTGTGTGTGTGTGAATATGTTTGTGGTCGCTTTACTCCGTAACGGCTGAATGGATTTAGATGAAACTTGGAATATACATAGCTTAGGACCTGGATTAATACATAGGCACATAGCATAGTTTTTATGCTGGTATGATGCGAGCGAAGCCTCGGGTGTTATAAAAATAAAACAATTATAAAGTTTTGATTTGAAGATACCCAAGGAAACAGAGCTACGAGTATACACTGATTGATAATTTTACAGACAAAGAGCAGATGCTTTGAGATGCAAGCGAGCTGATGATTCATTAATTTCATTATTTATTCAATGGCTCCTGGGATATTTATCAACAAATTTGTCAGTATCAAGTGTAATGTTCATTATAATTTATGGGAATGTAGTACGGTGGTATAAGTCCAGCCGTCCAGTCTTTAGTCAGATCCTGTTTTGCTACAGCATAAAACGATTGGTGAATAATTTTCGTCATCAATTCCAATCCAAAATCACTTATATTCTATGTCTTATTTGTTATTGAAATTATAATCAACATTAATCAGAAAAAACTAGGAAATAAACTTAAACAAAATTGACACAACCGAACCTAGATCTTGGATGGATGATATCATTCTTCCCTCATGAGGTAATTGAAAACTGAACAACAAACAGAATATCCCAGAATATATATCAGAATATATATATATTGTTGCAAATGGAGTTGTCATATTCAATTGACAGTTTACTATGATTGTAAACCTATTTACTTCACCAGCTTTGTAAATACACATTGTATTTTATTAGTTTGTGGTCGTTTGTTTGATTTATCTCATATTTTATGGGTTACAAGTAAACTATTTTTAAAAAATACGTTTACTTAACGTTGTTTCATCACTGCATATATTTTTTTCGTTATTGTTCCAATAAAGAAGGAATTTTAAGTATGAAAAGGCATTTTCTTTAAGTTACAATAAAACTCACGAGGTGAGTGTGAGTTTCCTTCAGACCAAAATTTCCTACTGACTTTTTGTACTATAATTCTTAATGTAACTACAGTTTTCCTTCGCCAGACTATTTAAGTAACTAGTTTCTAATTTCTTAGATTATGCCTACGAATGGTGTCTTGTCTGTGTGTCAGTGGTGTCAGCAACAAAAAGTGCCTACGTTAACAAAACACTTAAATCTTTTAATCTTTTGCAACAGTTTATCCATGTCCTATATCTACATCATACACACGTTTTAACGACGCGTTGTTTGATATTGATTTTATCAATATTGGACGAAGGTATTTTAGTACATTTTTATTTAACTTGTATGTTTGTGTTGATCAAACTCAGCAGTTTTGCCGTAGTTCGCATTTTAAATGGATACCTATCACATGATGTGAATTAACCAACATATGCCAGCGGCTTCGTTCGCTATTTTTCTATCCCTGGAGAAAATAACATTTTTCTGGATAAAAGATCGTTATTGTATGTGATATTTGATGATTGCTTGAGAAGTTAGGTGTAAAAGCGTTACAAACAAATCACACATTCACATTCGTATTTTTAATATTAGCTAGGATAGCATTGCGAGTAAATTCGATAGCGTGGTCTTTCTCAGGACTACATTCATAGACCTCTTCACAAGAAGGTTTGCGATTGGTTTCGCAAACTTCCTCAAACTAAATCTTGTTTGAAACTATTTTGATAAAATGTTGCTTCTGTATTATTATTCAAATTTTAAAAGTCTCCATAAAATTGATGCTGTAGTTTTGTGTGACGCTCTATATCTTAGCCTTAAAATTATGAAGTATGTAGCAGCCTAAAAAACTAACAACCCTTTCTAGGTTTTTTTATAGAGTCTAACTTTTACTCACGCGAGTAAGACCCATACTATGGGTTGTTTACACAAACAGTCTCCTATAACCAAGTGTCACCTCAGGGTATGCCTCTAGTAAAATGTAGTGTAGGTAAATGTCCTGCTTAAAAAAGGTCTTTACCCAACCTCAACTTAAAATAAAAAACCCTATGCTTAGTTTCGATGGACAAAATTAAGACGAAAATAGATTTTGGCAAATTATAAAATAAATTATAAATAACACGGGACGTCATCACACAGCATCATGTAGCCCCAAACTAAGCAGAGCTTATATTATGGGAACCACATGATTGATATACTACACATACAAATTTCGTTTGTAAATACATACTTATCATACATAGAAAACACCCAGACCAAAAAATATTTGAATAATGCAAATATTTTACCGTCTGCCCTAAATTATAATATACTAATAATATATTTTATTAATTCATCAAGCAATAACAAACACAATTAGTAGAAGCCTAACTTTATACTAATATTTTTTTTATTATTTATTTATATATTTAAGAAAATTGCAAGTAAAATAAAAGCTTATAAAATAATAATAAAAACAAATAAAACTCACCAGCTAAATCAGATATAACGTAATGATAACCCTGCCAAACATTCTGTAGACTTGCCATTTTTAAAACAAAATTCAAACAAAAACTTTTTAATTAAAGTGAATATTTTAGAAATTTCTAACGGACATCACCCGCCACCACTCCACGCCCTGTCTTCACAAATTCTGACATCGAGACTAAAAGAAGTACTTTATACCTAAGCATTTATACCTAAAGCTGTGACGGAACATTTTTGCCTGGCGATGCATTCATTTGCCAGTGAGTGAAAATGATTATAGTTTACAAGTATTTCTTTTTATGCAATTTAAAAATGGTAAGTGGGGGAACTATATTGATTCATAATACAATTTTTTGCAACTTATTATCAATGAGTATGGTGACTTAGATAATGTCTCTCATTAATGATATTACATTTAGAATTTTGATTGTCAGCTTAATTGTCGAGTTACATTATTAAATAACCTTAGAATTTAAATAACAACAATTGCGTTTTTTTTTTCATATCAGCTTTAAATTCAGTACATAATTTTTATTTAAATATCCGGCTGTACGTCCGTATTTTTTTTATCGTCATTATTATTATAGTATTATATTTATATGTCCCTCAAAAATTTTTAATAACATTAAAATCATTTTTACCACTTTTTTCATCATGGATAACTTCAAAAATTCGGTTGTCAAATCGAATTTAATTTAGAAAATTGAGGATACCATAATATAAAGGTTAGCCAAAGGCAAGTCCAAACATAACTTTCGGTAATTGCTCACTTTTTTGCATGCAGTTATTCCGCGTGAGAGGCTGCATGCTCACCCCACCCCACACTACAATAGCCTATCATTGCACTGCTGGACATAAACCTCACCTAACCAAGGGGGATATTTATTTATTTATTTATTTTGAGATGGAAAACGAACAGCTATACACACTAATCATACTTACAAAATAGAAGACTGGAAGCCAATTATAGTTCTTCACTGATAACAATTTTGTAAACAATAAACGTGTGAACACTTCTTTTTGAACACAAATAATGAGCTACATGCTACAAAGATAAGGCTCCCGGCCGCCGGTAAGGCGCCCACGACCCTATTCCCAAGCCCTTTATTCCTAAGCTGGGCATGCGAGTTAGGGATCACAGGGCCCATCTTCTTGGACCTCTGACGCTGCTACCCGTTGGTGGTCAGGAAATTAAGCTGCATCGGTGTAAGGCTGTGCTTTGCCGCAATCAGCCGCCCGCCAGAGCCCCATTTGTTCTTGGAACCTCTTACTCTCCATCATGGTAGGCCGCTTTTATTGTAACAATAAGCTAGCCTAACTTTAGTTTTAGGGCGTGCCGGTTACCTCACGAGGTTTTCCTTCACCGTTTCGAAAACGTGGCACGTGGACCAGGATTCAAACCCGTCACCTCCGGATTGGAAGTCGGAATACATCCCAATAGGCCTCCACGGCTCTCAGCCAACCTCACAAAGTTTTACAAATAAATAATGGTAATGCTGGTAAATTTTTCATACAACACCATTATGACTTTAAAGTATATGCAGAGTTTCTTTTTTGGAACCTTCATTTTAGTACTTATTCTTACATGTGCTTACATTATTTTCTGTGTATGCATGTAGGTATGTGTGTGTATTAAGATCTGGCAGCCGGCTGATTGCGGCATAGCGCAGTCTATAATGGCACAGCTAAATCCTCTGGCCACCGTGCAGGCAGCATCGGCGTAGCGAGAAGCTATGCCTTGCGATCCACAACGATCCCAGGGTACAGATTATTGATATATTCCACGTCTTGCAGGAGAGGGAGGCCTATGTCCAGCAGTGGACTGATATCGGCTGGTGTTATTGAAGTATCAAGAACTAAGGTTTCACCATGACACCACAACGCCCAAACCCTGTAAAAGTATCTGTAGATGTAGATATTTTCTCCGCTGTGAGAATCAAACCCGCAGCCTCTTGCGTCATGGCTATTAACTACTTGCATCATTTATTTTTGAGGTCATCAACTCCAGTATCCAGGCACATTGGCTTCCAATAATCTGTGGCAGATCTTAACTGGTTATACCCTCAACAAATTTTAATGCTCAAACATTTTTGAACTTGGGCTTAATGCGCACATGCGTTCGAAAAAAATTCATAGTAGAAATGACTTTGCCTCCGATTATATCATGGGTCACCGTTTATAGGGTTCCGTACAAGAAGGATACCCAACGGGACCTTATCATGAAGCTTCCGCTGTTCATCCATCTATCTGTCAACGGACTGTATCTAATGAACTAGGAACGGCCTGCAAATACAAGTGCCTTCTCATAATTTTGGAGAAATGAACATACTGAAACCTTATCAGCTGTCCTTTTCCCTACGGTGGATATAAACTACCTTTTATATTATGCTACTAAGCTTTCCTGGTTTCATTCTAAACTATTCGAAATAGAAGGGCAATGCATGATTAACACCGATCCGACACTGTTTTGACAAACAGTGACAGTTTGTCAATTGACGATCATTGAATTTTGATGGATAAAATGTTAAAGTTTGTGAAAACAGGATCGGTGTCAATCATTTCTGTTTGCAACAGAGTTAGCCGATCACCCAACTGTTAATATTACTGTCATCCTGAATAATCCTATTGTAGAGTTTGCTCTACACACCCACGACACCCATATTGCCTCTCCCATTTTTTCTATCCACTTCGATCGTGCGCTAAAGTTCCCCAGTCTTTTTGGAGAGGTCTAGTTCATCACGCCATTTTCTACATGGTCTGCCGCGATGCTGTCTCGCTGTATCTGAGATCCACTGATTGTCAAGTCTTACCCACAGCTCATCTGCCATACGACATACATGGCCGGCCCGATTCTACTTTAGGCTGGCAATTTTTTGTCCAACGTTGATGATTTGGGTACTAGAACGAAATTATAGTATTTCGTACGCGCTCAGTCAACCGATCAATCGGAATGATAAATGCTTGTAGGCATGTATCATGTAATGTTAGGATTTTCTCTATGGATTGCGTATTGAGCGATATTAATATAATTCATAATGGGAACGTGATTATGTTCGTTTTAGGGACCTACCAATTTTGATAAACACAGATTACATTTTAATCAAATTAACATAACGTTCTTTGATCTTCCCAAAGATCTACATACAAATAAAAACCTCAGGTAGTTTATTTAAAAAAATACGGTCACCCCAAATTTACTTAGAGTAAAAATAACGTACCTAAGTACCTACTATAAATGAGGTAAAGTTAACTTACATAATTTTTTACAAGGGACAATTTATTCATTTAAACGGTAATTTAGTTAGTTTAGTTTAGAATGATGTCCGGAAGTGGAAGCACGTACCGTTTTTCTATCACATACCATGACCTTTTAGTTGCACCTATGAAACATATCTTGATGATATTTTTATATTACAAATAAAAATTCTTAAAACTATAGTCTCGCGTAAATTTAAAAATAAATTATGCTAATGAACAAGGTCCGCATATTAATTGCAAAGTTTTGCCCGGTTTTTACGCAAGTAAATTTTCTATTACTTTAAAAAACAGTATTTTAATGGTTCCTCAAAAAAAGAAATAGTACACCTTGTATACACCCTATACAAGGTGTACTATTCTTACTAATACTTTTATATACTACAATTCTTACTATTCTACTAGGGCTAAGAATCAGCTTTGAACCCAACGCGAATTATTTGTTAAAAAGTAACCAAAAAGGTGATAAAAAAAGTAACTAAAAAAGTAATATTAAAGCTAAAAAGTAACTTTTTTGAATTAATTTTAGGTAGGTTGGTAAGATTTCTGTAGCTATGTTTTTTTTTATTTCTTTAGGTAGCTTTAAGATTATTATAATACTTACCTAAGTATTTTAGATAATTATTAATTATTATTTAATTATTTAATTATTTGCCATCATGGCCTAGACTCACAATGATAACACAAGTTCTTCTTCTTCTTCTTCTTATGAGCTAGTGACAAACTCTGGTGTCGGAGTTTATAGGCCGCCCGAATGCCTCCGACATGGCTTAACGACTGAAAAACCGGGACCAACATCTTAACTTGCCTTCCGAAGCACGGAAGCACGTAGCACAAGTACAAACCTTAAATAATAATTAAATAAAAAAAAATGCCTTAAATGGAAACGAGATATACGCACCACTGACGGGCAGCAGCGTCGGTGGTGCGCGAAGCTGTGCCCTGCGATCCCCAACTCGCATGCCCAGCGTGGGGATTGGGTATATCCCCCTTTATTAGGGGAGGCCTATGTCCAGCAGTGGAATGATATAGGCTGATGGGGTGGTGGGGGGGTGGAAACGAGATATAACCTTCTTAGGAGAATGCATTAGGCAGTTTCGTTATAAGAGTAAGAGTAGTAGTAGAGTTCTTTGTGGAGGGCTCGTCCGGGGAAGTACTGCCACCATGCCTATTTCTGCCGTGAAGCAGCTGTGTGTGTGGATTGAAGGGTGTGGGTGCCGGTGATGTTACAGGCACAAGAGGCTTATCATCATCATGCCTCAAGTTGATGGACGCAGGGCGTTGCATCGTAGTGCACGTTTCAAAAAACGATCTATGTTGCAATGCTTTGTGATAGGTAATGGTTACCACTCAACATCAGGTGGACCATGTGCTTATTCCACCTTCAAATAACATAAAAAAATAATAATAATAATATAAATAAATTTAGTTAAGCGTTATAAGCGTTATTATCGTATCGCGTATTTTATTGTACGTTAGTACTACGTTACTATCTAAGGATACTATTAAAGCTATTGGAAGATAAATCTATTTTTTAAAACAAACTACTTTCTACTTCGAAATGTGATTCGTTTTGTCTTTAATAAATCCAACATTTTCGGTCGTTCATCGGTCATGATGTGACACTAGTTATGTGTGCGAGGCTAGAATTTCGTTCTAAAGTTAAAATCTGGTCTGGTCTGGAAATCTTGCAAAGAGTTATACAATTGGATTAAAAAACAGTTCATAATCATAATTAACAAAACAATGTGTCAGATTTCTGTTTTCATCTAAGAAGAAAGTGTAGGTCTAGTTTTTGAATTACAAAGAATGTAAATAGGTATATAGCTAAATAATTACGCCAAGTCAACTAGCATTTTACTGGACTTGTTTTCAATCAATTGATTTCTTCTAGACTGAAAAATGTATGCTGAGCTAGGTTGTGGATACGCGAATATTATTTATACCAAGGCATTTTTGTAATTTTCAGAACAGATATAATTGTAACACCTATGTAAGAAAATGATTTCCGCACCGGCCGAATGAGAAAGCGCCGGGAATGCTACCGCCTAAGCCCGGCAGGACAAGCCATTGGCATTGTATGTAGGAGCCTTATCAACATACACTGAAAATCTACTTGACGCTCTCATTGTTTTTTTGTGAGAAAAATAGGGAGTCATGCAGGGCTCAGTTTTACTTTGAATTGGCTCCTAACTCATAAACTTTTGATTACAAAATCTTATCTTTTAAAATGAATTAGTCAAAATTTCGTATATTTTTTTCTAAAAACCGTAAACTGGTGATTTGTGAATCCTGTTGACACAGGTTTTTATGATATAAACTTGTGTTGTTGTAAGTGGGATCTGCGATTCTTCCATCCTTTTATGACCTCTGTGTGTCGCAGTGGGAAAAGGCCGGGCTTTGCTTTCCTTTATCATAAACTAGCTGACCCGCCCGCAACTTTGTTTGCGTGTATACTTTTGTATAGTCCGTGTTTTCATGTAAAATGTTTCCTGAATATGGTTATTTTACACGTAACCCTAAAATATGTACAGAATAAAAAGTACCAATCTACATTACCTACATTACCAGGTTAAGTCCAGGTAGATACCCGGGCCCGTTCCCGTTCCCGTTCCCACATTCGCTTCCGCTGCCTTTTCCGAGCCCGCTCTCACTCCCTTTTCCATTTCCATTTATGACTATGTTTCTACTAGTTATATTACTAGTTTTATTACTATGTTTCCATTTCCTGGCTATGACTTGGCGACCCGTCGCCAAGTCATAGCCAGGGTGTTGAAAACACTCTCGTTCTAAGGAGCGAGCTGCTACTCGATCCGCTGCTGCGAGGCCCATAGCCAACGTGTAGTGTCTAGTATAAAACACTTTGAGTGCTGAAAACACACTTGTTCTAGGGCGCGAGCTGCTGCTTCACCCGGCGCTGCGAGTCCCTTAGTCAACGTGCTAGTGTCTAGT
The DNA here is from genome assembly GCA_951804965.1 of Horisme vitalbata. Taxonomy (NCBI): domain Eukaryota; kingdom Metazoa; phylum Arthropoda; class Insecta; order Lepidoptera; family Geometridae; genus Horisme; species Horisme vitalbata. The sequence continues at coordinate 16,734,181 of OX638092.1, read as the reverse complement.
GTTTAACAGTTTGAGTACCGAAAACACACATTGTAGGTGTGAAAACGTGAAAGACAGACAGAGCTGTGAGACTTACTGTGAGCAGACATATAGGTACGTGTGCCAAAATTACGTAAATCTTGTTTTTTTTTCTGTTATAACTGTGAGCACTGTGCACTTTAGCAGGTATGTGTGCCAAACACAATATTTGTACTTGCCTCTGACCACCACCGATTAACTTGGTATCATTGGTTACGTTCTTACGTAGATGTTAGGTACTGATAACTGTGAGCAGGTATATGTGCCAAACACAATGTTCGATTTTACTAGCTTCCGACTACCCCCGACTAACTTGGTATGGTTACGTATTGTGCTTAAAAACAAAAAGCAAAAATACTTCCCTCAAACCGAAACTCTAATATTCGCATTGATAGCGCGATCTATTTTTAACAGACTTCAAAAAAGGAGGAGGTTCTCAATTCGGTTGTATTTTTTTATGTTTGTTAGCTCATAACTCTGTCCTTTATGAACCGATTTGGAAAATTCTTTTTTCGTTGGAAAGGGTTTACTTCTCAATTGGTCTCATGTCAATTTTAAGAAAAAATATCAACCTTAAGGGTGAGAAAATTGGAAACGAAAATTTTATGGGCTCAAATTTTATTCGTTTTTTATGTTTGTTACCTCATCTTCGTCATTTATGAACCGATTAAAGAGTTTTTTAACTCTTCGTTTTTAGTACAGGGTATACTTTTTGATTGGTCCCATAAAAACATGCAGATTGAATCACCGGTTCGAGAGTTATGCTCGGACAAACATAAATACAAACTTACAATTCTACCTCTTTATATAGTAATATAGATTATGTGAGCTAGGCGGGTTCATTATTCCACGTGTTTTTTTTTTACCTAGTGCACATTATTATAAGAAATGTACACTTAAAATATTACAATCTAGCCTTATGATAGACTAATAAGTAACTTAACATTGACCTAGTTTTATATTATAAGGTATTTCTAAGAATGTGTCCATCAACATTTTCTTACTGTCTCTATTTACTTAAGGCGACACGTTGTGATTCCACGTGATGTGGATATTTTTTTTTTATGAAAGGTACAGAAAATGACAATCTTTATTTCCATATAAATAACTTTTCCGAATAGTGTAGAATGACGGAGAAAAAAATAAAATTAAAAATCCGTAAAATATTATTACTTACTTCATTTTTTAAGATAGTCACAAGACCCGAAACAGCTCTAATAAATAATAGCGTAACATAAGATAACTGAAATAACGAAAACAACTAAAATAACTGATAACTGAAATTAACTGAAATTAATAACTGATAACTAGATAACTGAAATTGTTATTTTATGAAAGTATATTTTGTACTAGCGCAGACATTTTTTTTAAATTTTGAAGAATAATGTTCAAAAAAATATTTCTACATAATTAAACACATTTGGCAATCGGGAGTTCTAGTCTTCTTATCTTATCTTATTAGCCTGTCTGATCCCACTGCAGAGCAAAGGCCTCCCTTTCCTCTTTCCACACATCCCGATCTTTGGAATCAGCTTGCCAGGATACTGAAAACACGTCCAGTTCGTTATGCCACCTCCGTCTAGGACGGCAACGCGGCCGCGTTACGCCCTGTGGAAGTGTAAATAAATAAATGGAGTTCTACTGGAACGTTAAAATCATTAGATCTGTTTTTGCCAAAAAAAGGCGATGATTTTCATAATACACCGTGGGACGCCAGTACGTAAAACTTAAATCCTGCATTAGGCCAATGAGACCTAAACAAATACCTACGGGTAACTGGTATCGTACGAGGACAAAGGAACAAGGAATTATCTTAAGTTCGTAACTGGTTACGCTGCTACGTAAGCTCCGGTTTCGTAGACGGCCGTTGGGATCTTAACTACCTTTTTTGATCAACAGACAAATAACTGATGATGGTGAGGTGCGGGTTCGATTTCCACTGCGGGATTTTTTTTTGGAGTTATTCGCAATTTTTTTTATTCGTGACAGACTGGTACGGTTTCATAGTATACTAGCGGATACCCGTCGTGCATGAGCTTCTACGCTAAAAAAGAAAAACATTTGTTTATTTGTTGGATTTTTTTTGTATAGGAAAAGTCGAATAACGAATAGGTTCTGAATGGACCAAATGTGCCTAATACATTATTTTAGTGGTCTATTATAACCATCTTAGGATTATTGTCTTGGCACATCGGTTGTATGATTTCAATGTCAATGACGAACATAGGTAGGTAGAAATAATGTATTTTAGTTATAGAAGATAGAAAATAGATAGCTACAACACATATCACATTTTCTAATAACCACGACTCATGGGGAAAATCCTAGAGGTTACTTTTTATTGTTGGGTTTTATGTTAACCTGGGAATCTCGCATAACTGTATGTGGTGACCACAAACTCCAACGTCAGTCAATGCCCTTGTTGTAAATAGTGACGTATAGTTCTTGAAAATGAATATAGCGACAATACCAAATACCATATCTGTTATTAATCTGCCATCATGATTCAAGTGTTTTTTTCCACATACTTTTGTTTAGGAATCCCAGAATGCTTTGTATGACGTATCTTGTTATGCGAGTTTGTGATTTTAAAAAAACCACTATCGAGAAAAAGGTATCGTTAAATTTCAAGTTATAGGAACCACTTCCTATAAAATAAAAATAAACAGCATTTCGATTCTTTTCTCCGTTATCGATATTATTTATGTACTGCTCAGTATGCTTTAGAATAGAAAGAATTTATGGCAAAGATAGGGGAAACTTTAATTATTTACTTTGGCGACCGGCCTGCTGTTACGAACCCAAACTTAGAACAATATAAATAAAAAATAATAATAATAATAAAATCTAGACACTAACACAAATAGCATTATAAATAGCTTCAAAGTGAGCTTGTATTATGAGAACCAAATGACTAATACACTACTTATACACATTTCTTTTTGTAAATACATAGAAAACACCCAAACTGGAGACAAATATTTGCAGATCATACAAAAATTTATCTAGCAGCAGGAATCGAACCCGCTACCTTCTGCGTCTCAAACGGACCTTCGCCCACTATACCACAGGGGTCGTCAAATAAAAAATATTAATGGTACCTTTGAATTTAAGTTCTAGGGCATGCAGGTTACCTTATGATGTTTTCCTTCACCGAGCATGTGGTAATACGCACATAACTTTTATTGGAAACAAATCAAATCAAATCTGTAGATGCACGTTTGGGACTCAAATCAACAATATCGGTCGGTACCGTATATTAGAGATTATATAATGCACAAAGATAATTTCATTAAAATTGAAATAAGAACCCAAGAAAGTCTAAAAATAGGTAGTGATTCTGTTGTGATTTCTAACTTCTTCTTCTTTGTTCATACGAACCTTCGAAGAACGTATTCATAGGCCACTCATACATGTTAGTGGCCAACTGTCTACATTAAGGGAGGCCTAAGTGGACTGATTTAGGCTGGTGATGATGATTGCAGCTAAGAATTAATAGACCGGCACGCTACTCCTGGCTGTCAAAGTAGAATTCAGCTTTGTAGGTATGGTTGTGGGAAAAAAGCTTTATCTGTGGTTCTACTTGCATTTTATAAATAAAATAAAGTAGGTGTTTGGAGTAAGAAAAAAAAACCTTTTACCTGTAAAAGTAGCATCAAAATTATTAATTTTTGCGTGACCCTCGAATAAACAATTTTATCATTTTACAGTTTTTATTTATGTTGGTATACGAAAGATATTGAAATGTGATTGCTTGATTTATTAATGATTTTTTTAGCCCTTAAGTTGAGAAAAACCTAATCTCAAAGGTTTTATCAAAACAACTTGCTTTATGCTTACCGCTTGATTAGATGACCGTTTGTTATCCGTTGCTACATATAGCAATACTCTGGATCAGTACCTCGAACGCTTCTGACCTAACCAAACTCAACAATAGTTATTTGTTATTCAAGAGTGCAAAGTTGCTTATTAAACGCGTGCTCAATATTGATGACCGAGTAAGCAAAGGATTTCAAAAACTAGAATCCTGAGCGTTAGCGAGGGAATCAAAAGAGCACGAGGTGAAAAACCTTTGCACTCGCGTGCAACACGTAACTTTTCATCCCACCTCAGCGTGTAAATGACAAAATGCAAAAAAGATTAACAATACATAAGTATAACATAAAAAATAAAGCACACACATAAAACCTCAGACCCATAACCTTCTTGGGTTCTGAGTCTGAGGTTTCATCAAATTAAAAAAGGTTGTATGATAAATTCGGCACCATGGAGGTTAAAGCCAAAGTTAATAGGTTTAGTGATATTTTGAATTCAGAAACTTAGTGCACACGATGTTTTAAATTGATTTTACTTTATCCTCTAGCGGATAAAAACGGCTTTTGCACTCAAATATCGAAGAGCAAAAATACTCTTTCCAAGATAAGGAGATGAAAAATACTTTTTCAAAAAAAGTTACAGTTCAGGTTGCTAATTATATTTTGTTAGGAGAGAGGCAATCATTGTACGAGACTGGTCCTCAGATGTGGAAGAATTTTTCTTTTTTTTTTACCCTAACAACATTTTGTTTTCGTGTTTTTTCTATAATGTCTGTAGAGTTCTTTGTATCTACGTAGTTTTATCACTGTTGAAAAATGGTCTTAATAATATAGAATGTTTCTAATTGTAGACGAATACAACACTGTGATACTAAGTATTTTTTCTGTTTAATACAATTGATTCAGGAATTTTCGATCGAACGCTAGGTGAATGCCGTAGCAGCTATCTAATCATCCAGACTAGATGTAATTTCTTAAATAATAAGTAAACTAAAATAAATAAAAAAGACGTGTGGCACTCGGGGACTGCCGCGGTAAAGCTATTGCATAGCATTTTGTATCAACTTATGAAATTATTATTATTTATTTATTTTATTTATGCAGTATTTCTTTTTCTTTGATATTAATTCAAGTTAAGTGGTGACCGATAAGAAAACATTTTTTTTTCTTTTATTAAATAAAAATACGTCTAGTTGCACGCACACAAACACCTTGTCGAAGACTGCCGAAAAGAAACGACGTTAGACAATGCACGGCCTTCAAGCCACACCTTCGTGCCCGTCGGAGTGGGGAGCGTGAGGTTTTTTTCGTTACGGAATTTCTGGATTCGGTCCCCGCGCTCAAGGCCCTCGATAGAAGCTATGCAATAGCTTAATAAAAAGTCTTTATTGAGAACACAGTGAGATACACATTCAGTTTTTAGAGATAATATTAAATCGAAACATTTGCGTTTTTGATATAATACGATTTTTTCCATAACTATTAAACACAGAACTATTAAATGAACACTAAAAAAAACTAAATAATAAAAACAATGATGATTTACTACTATAACATTTAAATGCAAACAGCTATTCTTTTAATTTGTTTGTTTTAGCAGTGTTTAAAAGCATCAACTGACATCTAAGATTGTAAATAAAAGTATTCATTACCTACATAACCTACGTTTACGCCAAACGCATTGCAAAATAAACCAAACAATAAATATAATTAAGTATCACAATAGAAACAGTCATTGAAATATGCATGATCTTTTATTTTGGTTTTAGGTTACAATTAGGTACAGTTTCAAAATACAATTTTTTGTCCAAACGTATGTTGCGTAGCGCATCTAAGTATTGGTTGGATATAGGGGACAAAAACACTAAGTATAATTTTCATCAACTTAATTATTATTTACGCTCTACATCTTGGACTGAAATCTAGAGAATTATACTTCTCCGGCATCGAGATACTTATATTCTAGAGTGGAAAACGTGGAAAAAAAGTGTCTGCACCAAAACTCTGCGCACGCTGTCAATTGCGCGGACTTTGAACACTTTTCAAGCAACCTAAGGTCTAAATTAGTGAAAATTTGGCATTTTGATGTTTATTTATGTCAAATACACATGGACGATTTTTGACAGTTTTCACTTGAAGACTGTCACTCCATAGAGTTCTATATAATTATCTCGATGTTCTCAGGCCCAATTTTTCACCAATCGTCAATTTACTATTTTCAGTTACCAGATAATTTGAAAATAGATCTCGCAATTTCTTACACCAATCTAAATTATTCAATGGGTATCTGACTGTTGAAAAATTAGCAAATAAGGGTTTAGATTTTAAGATTTTAGATATTTTGTGACATAAACTTTTAAAAGATTAAAGTTTTAGAATGACGATGATAAACAGGGGAGGGTAACAGGATGCATAGGTTACAACTAACCTACCTAAATAGTGCGTTATAAATACACATAATCAAATCAAGGTAACTAATTTTTAACGGTATCAAGGTAACTAATTTTGACGGCCTCTGTGGCGAAGTGGGCGAAGGTCCGCTTGAGACGCAGATGGTTGCGGGTTCGATTCCCGCTGCGGGACAAATGTTTGCATGTTCTGTAAATATTTGTCTCAGGTCTGGGTGTTTTCTATGTATGATATGTATGTATTTACAAAAAAAAAAAATATATATATGTGTAGTATATCAATCATGTAGTTCCCATAATACAAGCTCTGCTTAGTTTGGGGCTACATGATGCTGTGTGATTACGTCCCGCATTATTTATTTATTTATTTCACCGCAAAAAATAGACAATATATAGATATAGAATTGTATTGGTAATATTTGTTTTATAGAAAAAAAATTGTTGGCATCAAAGTAGTTTTTTTTAAATAATTATCTCATAATTGCATGTAATTCGCATGATTCTAATTAATTATTTTAGAATATTATTATGTTCTCTCTAAAGCGTTCCTGACAGCTATTTGCTGTTATTTCGGCAAAGATCCGATATCGAGAAAATAAAAAGGTGTACATTCAATTAATAGTTGCCATATATACTTTTTTATTTTCTTTTGATATGTACATCCATAGTTGATTGCTTTCCTTTTTCTGTATTTGATAATGTTTTTTGTGTTTGACTTCACTCTTAATTATTTCAAATTTTATAACACAGCTGGCGGGTGGACAATGTGCTAAGGTATATACCTACCTTGAACCTCCTTACTTACATACATTCATTTTTAAAAGTAACTATCGTACATAGGTACCTACATAAGTATATTATTATTATTATTGTGGTTTATTATATATATCTATAAGTATATACATTTATTAGGTTGATACTTTTCACCATGAACAGCGTAAGTGATTTATGTGATAATGAGGTTTTTCAATATTTTTCTTCTAAAGATTTGAGCAGTAATGATGATAGTTTTTGTAGTATTCCGACACTCTCTGAGACTCTTGAGTCTCATTTTTCCAATATCCCTAAAAACTTCAATGTGGTTTACATTAATGCCCAGAGTGTTCCTGCCCACTTTTCGGATATGTTGGCGACATTGAATCGAAAAAATTATCAAGCAATATTAATATCAGAGTCTTGGTTAAAAGTCCTGTCCCTGTCTTCCCTCTACTTCTTATTCAGTGCCAGGTTTCATTCCGGTTCGCAATGATCGCACTGGAAGAGTTAGTGGAAGCATTGCCATATATTCCTTTTACTATAGTTACCATGTCTCCTCAACCTCCCCTTCCTAGTGAAGGTGAGCACTTGCTTGTACAAGTCACCCTCTCACACACCAAGGTCTGGCTTGGCGTTTATTATTATCCTTCCACAGACATTAACTTCTTTTCATCATTTGAAAAACTGTTAGAAGACTGTGTGTCACACTATTATAATGGGTGACTTTAACACATATCTTCTTAAAGGTGACTTTCGTACCAATCGTTTTGATACGCTCGTAAAGTCCAGTAATCTAGCCATTCTGCCTCTAAGTGCAACTCATCATTTCTTCTGCACCGTAACTTTGGTGATATTAGTTTTGACAGTCTTCGTGAAGATGCGGCCCTTATTGATTGGTCTGAAGTAGTCAATGCGAACAATATTGATAACAAGCTCTCTTTTATCAACGACACCATTTTGAACTTATTCGACAAGCATGCCCCTTGAGAACCATTAAAATAAAACAGTTGCCTGCTCCTTGGGTTCCACCAGAAATCAAACGTGTTATGCACCAGAAAAACTCTGCCAAGTTCAAATATAAGTTCCGCCAAACGGATGATAAATATAAAAAATACTTTGGAAGTTTTTAAAAACTTTCGGGGTTGGTAAATCTCGTCTTGATAGTATTTTGAATAGCTCGCATTCCCCCCCCCCCCCCTTGATTCTGTTCCTTTTAGTTTTAGTATATTTTCCGATTGTGACGTGTTAGAAGGAGCGCGACATCCATCTACCGTCACATCCATGATATCGATCATTCATGTCCTTTTCCATATATTTAACTTCTCTATATCTAGTGGGTCTTCTTCTTCTGTCTGGAAAAATGCTCACATTATTCCGCTACCCAAAAAGTCAAATCCTTCTTCATTCTCAGAATTTTGGCCAATATCCATACTTCCATTTCTTTCGAAAGTTAGAACTAGAACGCCTAGTCCACCACCAACTAAATGTTTACTTATCTAGTTACAGCCACATGAATCCTCTTCAATCCGGGCTTCGTCGAGGTCATAGCATCACGACGGCTTTGATTAAAATAATCGAAGATATTCGTCAGGGTATGGACAGTAGACTTGTGACTGTGCTGTCGTTGTTAGACTTTAGTTATGCATTTAATAATGTAAACTTCGACGTTTTTCTGGCTGTCCTTCGTTCTTATAACGTATCTCCAACGGCTATAGACTGGTTTCAAAGTTATCTGTATGGTTGCTGGCAGCGGATCCGTTCGGATGAATCCTTTTCATCGTGGTCAGACCTTATTGCCGGTGTCCCTCAGGGCAGCGTTCTTTCAACTCTTCTCTTCGCTATTTTCATTAATTCAATTTCCGACTCAATCTCTTCTTTCTACCACCTTTACGCAGATGACCTTCAAACCTATACGCCAATTCCCGTTTAAAACATAACTGCTGGCACTACAAATATCAACAATGACTTTACGAATATTTTAATGTGCAGTAAAACTTTTGGTCTCAAAGTCACCCCAATAAGACTCAGGTTAAAGTTGTTGGCAGCTCCAGGACGTCAAGAGTTGACTGATCTACTCTTCCTCCTGTTGTTAGTGACGGTATCCCTATACCCGTTAGTCACACTGTTAAAAATCTAGGTGTGTAGCTAGACAGAAATCTGTCATGGGAACCTCAATTAGCTGAATTAAGCAGAAAGAGGTTAGCCTCTGCTGCATCCTTGAGAAGACTGAGGAACTTTCTTCCTACATCTACCAAAGTTACGTTAGCACAGTACTTACTTCTTCCGATTCTTGACTATGCCGATGCTTGCTATCCTAATCTTAGTGAAAAGCAGCTTTTTAAGCTCGAACGCCTGCAAAATTTGTCTATCAGATTTATTTTCGGTCTGCGTAAGTATGACCATGTCTCCGAGTTTTGGAAGTTCAAGTGGTTGCCCATTCATGAGTGCAGAAATACTCACATTCTTTCTCTTTTGAACGATATCCTCTTCAACCCTTCTTCTCCTTCTTATTTCAAAGAGCGCTTTGAATATCTTTGGCAATCCAATTCTCGCACATGACGCTCCTCTGAGACTTTACAGCTTCAAACACCTGTGCACACTTCCACTTTCTATTCCCACTCTTTTACTGTTCAAGCTATTCGTCTTTGGAACGCTCTCCCTGTCAGCATCAGAACTGCTCAATCTTTGCCTATCTTCAAAAAGCTTCTCTTCAACTTTTTTTCTTCCGCTTTACATGACGTTTGAAATGAAACTTTCATCTGTTTTTAGAGAACCTTTATTAGATTATATATATGATTACCTATACATATTTTAATACCTTTATTATAGCTATTATTTTATTTTATTTCTGAATTATCTATTTTAAGTATTAGTATTGTATTTATTATTTAATTGGTATCTACTATTTTACATGTAGATATTTATGTTTATGTAGGTATAATTATATTATAAATCATATTAATTATCGTATTTTTTTTCCTCGTCCGCATTGTATTATTACGATATTTAGAGTGTTTATTGATATTATACACCATCGTTTGCTATAGTATTTTAAATCAAGTCCATCCAAACGTTTCAAAAAGAGATCGCTCTAAGCGACAAGACCGCCCATTGTACTTTCATGATTCTTATAGTATATTGTTCTATTTGTCTTTATTGGTGTGGTTACAATAAAGAGTTTTCTATCTATCTATCTATCTAAAGATAAAATTGCATTTGAGGGAATCTCCAACAAACAAAATGGCGTTTTTGAGCGTTTTAAAATCCCCTGCAGGTGAGTAACTCTCGTTAGATAAACTCGTACATTTTGTTGGTAGCTGCGACTGGTTGCGCTGCCATGGTGTTTCGGTAAAATCTATATTTCACCGAAACACCATGGCGGCCTATGCCCAGGCCACATATAACGGGCTAGGACATGGCACGGATATGGCGCGGACATGGCACAGACGACATGGCGCGGACATGACGCAGTAATGACGGCATCGATGTGTCAGAATGTCACCCTGAGAAGACGAAGATGCTCTTGCTTTCGTACAATTAATTAATTATAAAATTAATTAATTGTACGAAAATTAATTAAATTAATTAATTAATTAATTAATTATATATATATATTAATTAATTGTATATATATATATATATATATATATATATATATATATATATTTATATATATATATATATATATATAAATCATGGCGCGGACATGACGCAGTAATGACGGCATCGATGTGTCAGAATGTCACCCTGAGAAGACGAAGATGCTCTTGCTTTCGTACAATTAATTAATTATAAAATTAATTAATTGTACGAAAATTAATTAAATTAATTAATTAATTAATTAATTATATATATATATTAATCTTTATATATTTACAATTAATTAATTAGTACAATTAATTAATTTTATAATTAATTAATTGTACGAAAGCAAGAGCATCTTCGTCTTCTCAGGGTGACATTCTGACACATCGATGCCGTCATTACTGCGTCATGTCCGCGCCATGTCGTCTGTGCCATGTCCGCGCCATATCCGTGCCATGTCCTAGCCCGTTATATGTGGCCTGGGCATAGGCCGCCATGGTGTTTCGGTGAAATATAGATTTTACCGAAACACCATGGCAGCGCAACCAGTCGCAGCTACCAACAAAATGTACGAGTAGTGAGTAGAGTAGTGTGTAGCATAGACGATTTTGGGTGCACCCTGTGTGGCAAGAGGGACAGGATTCCGGCCTACAGCAATGCATAATTTGAGGCACTATCCTGATGCGATTTTATGACGTATATAAAATGTCTCCGAAAAGTATTCAATATAATATTAAATAAAACTCGAACCAGACTTCAGAAAAAATGCACAAACTTGAGGATGCCTGTTTGTACAGAAGAGAGACTTCTTATTACTCGACTATTCTCTACTTCTAATTAAATTGTTATGATTTTTTGTAGGGAAATATTTTTTTATAAACATTATCATCGGGGTCCAATTTGGTTACCCGTTGAAGGGGTTTTCGGTAGGGTTTTTCCAAGAGCTTGGTTAAAAACCCTCTCCATATGGGTTACAATAAGTATATTAATTGATAATCTGTTTGAAGGGGTAACGCCTTCAAAACCCTTTTGATTGGGTTACCTGATAATAAGGGTTATCAATAGTATTGGATTTTGGTATTATTCCATGCTTAGGGTTACCCTTTTGATCATTTTACCACGGGTTATACGTGGGTTATAGGAGTTATAGGAGATGAGAATTACGGTCAAAAGATGAACTGGTTATGTCCTTTAGGACACACGGTATGTCGTTGCTCGGACGTGGTTATGACGCACCATACTACATATAATCACGTCCGAGCTAAATTGTGCTTTATTTCCGTGCATTTTGTATGAAATTTTAATAGAAAAGGAAACGCGCCCGTGCCATGTCCGCGCCACGACATACAAGCGGGGCCTACGCTGGGGCCTACGCCGGGGCCTACGCCTTAGGGATAACGCAACCGTTCGAGTGTAGCACCTCAGCATTTTGGGACCATGAACGATCTCCTAAGCAGAGTGATGAGCATTATTATTATGCTGCCGATCATATCTGAGAAGTATGAATCTCCATTAAGAAAATCTTTAATTCGGGTCCTGATCCATTAAATTAAAAAGTCTATGTAAATAAATAAAAAGTTAGTAAACTAGTAATATATCAGTCATGTGGTTCCCTTTATAAAAACTTTGCTTAGTTATGCAAAGCTTGTAATTATATTATGGGCATCATAAAGCTACTAAATGATAAAATTGAAGAGGTCACATTTTTGGGGTGTATTTTAGCCTTACCTTGTCCTATGATGGCCATATAGACCAAATATGTAAAAGTTTAACCTCTGCAAATTATGCATTGTTCAGATTGAAACCCTTACTTGATAGGAATACCCTTATTTCGGTTTACTATGCCTATTGTCACTCTATATAAGTTATTCTATAACACTATGTGGCAATGCTGCACAAATTGACAAAGTTCTCATTTGTCAAAAGAGATCTATTAGAGTAATTAACGGCTTACATAGATTAACTTCAGTCAGAGCATATATGAAAGAATCAAAAAATCAAATTATAATACCAGAAACAAGGAAAAGTTACAAAAATCAAGAACAAGACTTGTTAAGACTTATAAACAAGGTTTCTGTATAAAACTCGATATGTACAATAAATTACCATTAGAAACTACACAGCTTTCTCAAAACCAATTTAAGGAAGAATTAAAAAAAAAAATTCCAACCCATTTTTCCATATTAATGAGTTCATGAGTTGCTCATTTTCTAAATTGCATAATATAAATAATTAGATTATAGTAAGAATTTATATTGTTAAAATTGACTTGCCAATGTTAAGTAATATAACGAAATGGTTAAATAAATAAATACAAATACTACTAGGGCCAAATGATGCTGTGTGAAAAATGTTCAGTTATAGTAGTAGTAGTGGTTTTTACTTACTAGCTTCCGCCTGTGGCACCACAGGATATCTCTTAGGGTAAAGGAAGTCCATGATTAAGAAATTAGGAGCAGAAACAGTACACAGAAAAGGCATTTCAACTCAGTCTCACCGCATTATCAGCAGCAGGCAGAAGAGCAGTCTCTACCTTGTCACCAACTAAGGAAGGGTGACCAAGAAAACACACCGTAGACACAACGGAAGAATAAAATTATCTTATTTATTTTATCAAAGTCCTTATTTAATTACTTTAATACTTACTTGTTTAATGTTACACAGAATATGGATGATGGTAAAAGTTAAAAAATGGCAATGCTGATAACATACGTGCAGGTGACGTCCACAGTCACATCGTAATGCTTGGTTTGACAAGGAAGGATTTGAATACCATTTTCTTAGAGGAGAGATAGCTAGAGCCAGTCGCGTATATTGAAATTTCGCAAGCCGGGCGCTGATTAGGATTAGAGATTAATGTCAAATCAGACGTATATCTCCAGAACTGACAAAGTTCTATAGAATTTTGACAACGAATTATGAATTTAAAATAACAGCAATCTCTATTTTTGAGAATTAGGGCCCTTATTGGCTATGCGCTATGGGCTATCGCTCCATCTGGAAAGGCTCAGAAAATGGAGTTCAAAAGAAAAGGTACCTTTATGTCAGTAACCTAATATCAATAATAATAAAAAATCAATTGATATTTACTATGATCTAAAATAAAAATGATCTAAAAAAAATGTAAATGAATTAAAAATAAGTAGGAATTACCTATTTTTACTAATGGTTTCGTTGTTAGGTTTAGTTTTGACGTAGTTCTGGTAGTAGAAGTTCCCGAACATGTAGATAAAGTGAATGGAGCAGATGCAAAGAGCCACATTGATCCATTTCGGGTAGTCACAGCCGGCAATCAGAGGGTACAGATTGTGGAAGAAAATAATTATAAACTGCAACTGAAAACAAAACGAGAATTGAAGAATAATCGAACTATTCCAATTGGAGTAGAGTCCATTAAGATTGCTCCTATACCGAGGACGGCCTTTGGGCGGCCTTAAAACTTGTTGAACAGAGTTGGGTCTAGGTTAAAACAGAGTTGGGTCTTTTCTTTCATGAAGTTTTAGTTTCTTTCATATTTCGAACCCAAGCCAGCCCCACTGTGGTGCACCCGTTTCTCAGAAAAAGGCTTTGTCAGTGCGTGCAGTTGTGTCTTGCGTTCCCCAACCCACAATCCACTCAATCAATCACTGGCGTGGGATTATAAGCTTTCTTCTACAAGACTTATGAAGTTGTTAAAGGCTGTTGTTATTGTTGTTGTTGTACATGATAATAAAAACATAAATTTTCATGTAAAAGTAATATAGATAGCAGAATCTGGCAAAATCAAAGGTGAAAAAAGTGACATGCAAAAATAATCCTGCTTATAATAATAATAATAATAATAAGCTACCATCTACAAGCTCCTTAAATCCATTCTGACCGTAAAAATTAATGCGCACATAGTTGCAAATAATATTTTGGCTCCTGCTCAGAATGGATGTAGAGTTGGGTCCCGCGATACTAAGGAGCTCCTCCTCATTGACATGACCATTAGCCAGCAGATCAGGCGCAGCAAGGGGAACCTCTCCGCTGCATGGATAGACTACAAGAAGGCCTATGATTCGGTGCCTCATACATGGCTGGAGAGGATCTTAGAGTTGAATAAAATTGATGCAACTTTGAGATCCTTCTTAGGTACATGAATGAGACAGTGGACCACAGTTCTTCGTCATCCAGGTAGTGGACGGGATCCCTCTGCTCCGCAAGATCTGATTCGCATAGAGCGGGGTATTTTCCAGGGCGACAGTCTGAGCCCCCTATGGTTCTGCCTGGCACTGAATCCTCTTAGTACTCTGCTAAAGGATTCAGGGCTAGGCTATCGACTTCGGAGAGAGGGTGGTATCATTTCTCACCTGTTGTACATGGATGACCTCAAACTTTTCGCGCCGAGAAAACCAGAGCTGCTGACTCTGTTGAATATCACACAGATATTCAGCAGTGCCATCAGCATGGAGTTCGGTGTCGAGAAGTGTGCGGTCATGCAAGTACAGCGGGGGAAAGTTGAAAATACTACAAACTTACAGCTTTCCGATACGATATCCCTCAGATCTCTTTCCGATATCGAAACCTACAAATATCTCGGTATATCAGAAGCGTTAGGTATAGTAGACAGAGACATAAAACAGTCAGTGAAGGAGCGATTCTTTTGCCGCCTGACTAAAGTACTCAATAGTCTTTAGTCGGGTGGTAACAAGGTTCGTGCCTTCAACGGCTGGGTTATGCCTCTGCTTATATATACCTTTGGCATATTGAGATGGACACAAACTGAACTTGACGCCCTTGACTGTAAGGTTCGTCAAATTCTTACGACACACAGAATGCGACATCCACGTTCGTCGGTGATGAGGATTTACATCCCGCGGAAATGTGGAGGTCGGGGCTTTTTAAATGCCAAGACCCTCCATAACCGCGAGGTGTGCAACCTCAGAGAATACTTCCTCCATGCCGACAGTGAGATGCATCGTGATGCCGTAGCAGTTGATAAGAACCTTACCCCGCTCTCACTGGCTAAGGAGAACTGGCACAAACCTATGGTGCTGAGTGCAAGATCCTATGGGAGAGTAAGGAGCTGCACGGACGGTTCTACAAAGCCCTTACAGGGCCTGATGTAGACCTACTCGCATCCGTGAACTGGCTACGTTTCGGTGACCTCTTTGGGGAAACCGAAGGTTTTATCTGTGCGATTATGGATGAGGTAATAAAGACGAACAACAACCGAAAATATATCATGAAGGATGGAACCGTTGACATTTGCAGAGCTTGTCATCGTCCCGGTGAATCCCTCAGACATATACTTTCGGGTTGTTCGCACCTCGCTAACACTGAATACTTGCACAGACACAATCAAGTAGCCAAGATCATCCATCAGCAGCTTGCTCTACAATACGACCTTGTCGGCCCAGAGGTTCCGTATTATAAGTACGCACCGGTGCCAGTTCTCGAAAATGGTCGTGCTACGCTCTACTGGGACCGCTCTATCATCACGGACAGGACTATTCTAGCGAATAAACCTGATATCGTCCTGGTAGACCAGTCGGAACGCCGGGCGATACTTGTTGACATCACCATCCCACACGACGCTAATCTCGTGAAGGCCGAGAAGGACAAGCTTAGCAAGTACCTTGACCTGGCCCACGAAATTACCGCTATGTGGGATGTCGACTCAACAATTATCGTTCCGATAGTCGTTTCAGTAAACGGTCTGATAGCGAAGAGCCTTGACCAATATCTTAAGAGGCTCTCGCTAGGCAGCTGGATCAAGCGTCAGATACAGAAGGCGGCTCTCCTGGACTCGGCACGCATTGTGCGGAGGTTCCTCTCTCTGCAGCCCTAGCCACCGACCGTTTGAGCCCTGCCCCGCGGTCGATGGTCTCCCGTTTTGATACATTTTTTACCATAATGTTTTTGATAGTTATTTATGTACATAAGTAGTATTAAGTTTAATTATAGTAAAAAATTTATTTTAGATGAGTTTACAATTAAATAAAGTGTCATAATAATAATAATAATAATAAAGTGTCATAATAATAATAAATTTTATTTCTTATAACTCTGCTTCTATTGCAAAGAAATAAAAAGTAGCCTATGTGGTAAGTTGGATGGTAAGCCTTCCAAACCAAAATATTTTTCGGCTTTAGCTTTTTTATGCTTTACTAAATACACTTTTGCTAAAAAAACATTGGCTCTACTCTTTTATTATGTATAGATTGCTGATATCCCTTACACTTATCACTAACAGTTAAGTTTCTTGATGGGCACAAACATGTTATTAGACCAAAAGACTTTGCATCATATAAGTCTTTACGACCAGGTTATTTCTATACTTTGTCGCAGGTCGAGTTAAAAATTCTGATACACGATCTGAGATCGA
Source organism: Horisme vitalbata (assembly GCA_951804965.1). NCBI lineage: Eukaryota > Metazoa > Arthropoda > Insecta > Lepidoptera > Geometridae > Horisme > Horisme vitalbata. The sequence continues at coordinate 16,717,250 of OX638092.1, read as the reverse complement.
GATTTTAACCTTTAAAACGATCTAGATCATTTATACACCATCAAGTGGTACCTAATTTTTACTCACTGACTTTGATACTGTGGTGCCTGGGACATGGTCACACTAAAGAGTTTGGACCTGATTTTCTGGTACTAATGTACCTTTTGGTCACACTAGTAATGACACTAGCCACAAAATTGAAAAATACGTGAAATAGAGTAATAAACACATACCAGTTGCAAAGAAGTGACATGCTTCTTCCACCACAGGTACTTCTGGTACTCCGGCCCGAGACTAGCTATCAGGTAGTAGGTATACATGACAGTATGCACAAAGCAGTTGATGACTCCAAGGAGAGTGGCGTGGCCATCTGTAAAAAAAACATGATTGTCGATGGATTCTTCGTTTCGTATTACATCATAGGGTCACGTATGTTTGGTAAGTGCCCTAAGATACAAAGCCCTGCGTCTATCAACTTGAGACATGAAAGTGATAACCCTCAACAACAACACTATTCAGTGCACTGCTGCTAGACATATATAGGCCACCACCCATTAAGAAGGGAATATGCCCATAATTCCCACGCTGGGCATGCTGGGGGGGAAGGGGGTAAGGGATCACAGGGCACAGCTTGTTGCACCACCGTTGCTGCTGGCCGTCAGTGTTAGGTTGCGCTGTGTCACAAGCAGGCAGCCTCCAGAGCCCCTCTTTTGGTTAGCAGGGTGCATCTGACGTCGGGTAGATGAGGTTGACTTGAGTTTCGAAGGTGGGGAGGTTCAAACCACTTACACACTTCTCATTAGATGCTACTTATACACTTGGCTTCCCCAAAACTTACTTGGAAAGTACTTCAGTCCCGTCCACGCACAGATAGGCATCATAAAGTGGTGGTAAAGGTGCAACGCTGAAATCTGACGATCTTTCTTTCTCAGCACAAAAAAAACTGTGTCCAATAAGTCTATTAGTTTTACAAATTCGTACAACCAAACGAGGTTTATTGTCTGAAATAAATAAATAACTATTAATTAATAAATAATGCTGGACGTTATCACACAGCAACGTGTAGCCCCAAACTAAGCAGAGCTTGTATTATGGGAACCACATGATTTATACAATACATATTTATATTTTTTTTTTATGATACTTGAAGATGGACCAAGCACATGGCCCACCTGATGTTGAGTGGTAACCATTACCTATCACAAAGCATTGCAACATAGATCACGTTTTTTGGAACGTGCTCTATGATGCAACGCCCTGCGTCCATCAACTTGAGGCATGATGATGATAAGCCTCTTGTGCCTGTAATTTCACACATATACTACACATACAGTTTTTTTTTTTTGTAAATACATACAATATCTGCAGAACATGAAAACATTTGTCCCGCGGCGGGAATCGAACCCGCAACCTTCTGTGTCTCAGGCGGACCTTCGCCCACTGCGCCACAGAGGCCGTAATAAAATATCATTTTACTGTATGCTAGCTTTTCGAAAGGAAATAGTTGGGTGGAGCAGAGTATAATAGTTTTTATCTTTCACTAGGAGAGAGTTTTCCAGAAAGGTTTATTCATATAGTTAATTTTCACACTTCAACGTAAAATAATAAGCTTGTGGAAACAACGAGGACAACGAGTTAGCTTTTCATTAGCAGCAAGGAATTGTGAGAAAATGAGCGGAAACAAATGAACGAAGTTGTAAGCTTCCACTCAGAAATTCTCTCTGCTGTACTCTTTGTCTATAAAAAGACTTGTAGAAAAAGTAGTTTAGCTAGACGTTCACCTTAGGTATTTAAGTAAGTATTATATATAATTATCATTGAAATTACCCTTGTCACAGCAGGGCTGGTCGAATAATTGACTGGCTGACACCTGAAATCATATTCGCTTAACCACCAATTGAATCCCTGAAAACATAAAAAAATAGACTTGGTATGATTTCTTAAATTATATCATCATCATCATTCTCAGCCTATGTCCACTGGTGGATATAATGAATGCTGGCCTTCCCTAATGAGCACCATTGCGCCCTGAGCTCGACGCATTCAGCTTCTACCAGCAGGTTTTCGCAAATCCATCACTCCACCTGGCCAGAGGGAGTCCTACACTACGTATTGAGCCCGAGGAATTGCACGTATAAATTTTTCGATACAAATTATCCATCGGCACGTCCGAGATGCGAGCCCACGATCCCCGGATCGGAAGTTTTGATACTTTCCACTAAAACTCTTTCTGTACAGGGCCTCTGGCCAAAGTCAATATAATCCATTCTATCGTCGACTTCGCTAGTCAATAAGTCCAAAAATGTATGGGATTGACATAAGCTATTGATATGTCACGTGGTCTATCGTCAACGAAATTAACGAATGTTCGTAGACAATGTAGCATCTCTCTATTCAATGAAGTGAATCAACAGCGGCGAGCCAATCCTGTCATATACTTGTCTCGTGATATCGCTCGGTTGCGATTCTCCTTATTGAAATCCTAGCGCATGCCAAGACCCTATAGAAAACGAAATAAAATGGTGGATTTCAATTAGCTGTAATTATAAAGTGTTAGTCTGGGCTGTATATTGCATTGTTTTGTAATATTTGAAGTTTTTGGTTCATGTAACACATTAATTGTAAACTAATTAAATGCATTAAGCGTACTTAAAAATTACCAAAGTCCATTATGTCATTATGTTGTACCACGTACGCGTGTGCGAAGGTACGCACATATTTAGATACCTGCCTACCTATGAAATGTATGTGACTTTGTTCAATAGTCCGAGGATGACCGAGTGTGTCCAGTCCAGTTCGTTTGAACCGAACGCTTTCGGTTAATACACAGCCAATAAAAGCACAGCCCAGATATCCATGTACAATTAATACAAAACATGACTGTACACCAATTTTGGGAGTGAGTATACCATCGTATCAGTATTGTACAAGCATCAAGTATTGTAATTAAGTCCACTGGAGATTTATGTTGTTACTACGCACATACTTACATAGCTACTTTCTTACGTATAATGCACTATCTACTCCCTCCAAAAAAGGTTTTTATTATGCAATTAGAACGTTTACCGTTGGACCTACTCAGGTACTCATTTTAATATTTTATTTGCCTGCTGAGATTTAAGCTGGAAAGTAGGTAAGTACAATGGAAGTAGGTAGATACTTTTCTGCTCAGTAGATATATCAAAGGTGGGTAGCATAAGACATAGCTGTATCTAAATAAAATATGTAGGTATATATAAACAGCATAAGTACCTACGTATACTTATAAAGGTATACTTCTTTAAGGCAGCTTCACAGTTTTTTTTATTTATAGTCCCAAAAGAGTTGTCTAGATTTCATAACCCAGATTTAGTAGGTTAGCTACTCATTTTTAATCATTTTTAAAACATAAATAAAATACATACTTACCTACCTACTTAAGTACCTTTGTTCAGAGTTCCGAGGATGCCCGAGTGTGTTCAAGTTGGTCCGAGTCGAGTTCGATTAAACCGAACGCGTCCGGTTAATGAACAACCAATTAAAACACAGCCTACAAATCCATGTACAATAAATACGATACATGACTGTACGTACACCATTTCTAGGAGAATACAAACTTCTCATGTTCATCTCCGGAATAGGTGCACTTATAACAACCAATATTTAATGAGTACCTACATGTACCTACTCAATTTATTGGACTGTGCTTTCCTTGCTTGTGTATTAACCGTTCTCGGTCAGACAGTATCAGTGTCATGTAAATTCATTATGGCCAAATAAAACAGAACTCAGAGTTTGAAAGCAAAAGTAATGTTTGGTTGTGTTTTATTGGGGCACGGGCGTACAAATGAAGTACAGCGAGTGAAAACGAAACACAAATACCTAATCACAACCAAGAATAGTCTATCCCGGAATGTACAAGTGACTACAATAATTATGTACGACTATTAAGCTGTGCAATATTTGGATGTGTTTTATTCGCTCCCGAATGATGACGTCGGTCGCTTCGTAGCATTTTGTGCTGTTTGGCTAGATCCTCTGTACACTACTGTACGTACTTTTTTTTTATTTTTTTTTCTGTGTTCAGTAACACAGATGTAAATATGTTATATATATGTTTATTGTGTTTATTGTTCTGGAACGAGTTCGGTTACGAGTGAAACCACGACCCTGACTTTATTTTAGTGTAACGTTACCTTTATTTATTTTTGCCCATCTTCGCTTGAACTGTTTAAATTTTAAGAAACTTTTATTATTATAATTTGTTAACATTGCCTTATAGATTTTTACTTCCTACCTACTCTCAAATTAGGTAAGTAAGCTCCTAATATAGGTAGATATGTTACAATGTTGTTACAATGTTGTTACAATGTTGTAACATATCTACCTATATTAGGAGCTTACTTACCTAATTTGAGAGTAGGTAGGAAGTAAAAATCTATAAGGCAATGTTAACAAATTATAATAATAAAAGTTTCTTAAAATTTAAACAGTTCAAGCGAAGATGGGCAAAAATAAATAAAGGTAACGTTACACTAAAATAAAGTCAGGGTCGTGGTTTCACTCGTAACCGAACACGTTGCAGAACAAGAATGAGTAGGTATGCCACTGGCCTTAGAGAGTGAGGGAGACACAAGCGGTTCCGCTTCCGTTCCAGCAGCTTGACATCAGTAGGTGTATAGTTCTCCGGCCAACAGCTCGGTGGTAGGTAGAAGAGTGGGAAACCTCGTGCATAGGCCTGCTTCAAGGGCGGTCTTACCGGTGGTGGGAACCCCAATTTGGGGTTGTAGCAGCTCACTGATTTTAAATTCCGAAGTAATTATTAAATAAATACGTTGGAAAGGCAAAGCTCGTGCCAAGTATTTGCAGCGAATTGTCGGAAAGTGTTACGTTCTCGCTTCGAGACAGCCGGGACGCTTGTATTGAGCACATTGTGTAAATTGTAACATATCTACCTATATTAGGAGCTTACTTACCTAATTTGAGAGTAGGTAGGAAGTAAAAATCTATAAGGCAATGTTAACAAATTATAATAATAAAAGTTTCTTAAAATTTAAACAGTTCAAGCGAAGATGGGCAAAAATAAATAAAGGTAACGTTACACTAAAATAAAGTCAGGGTCGTGGTTTCACTCGTAACCGAACTCGTTGCAGAACAAGAATGAGTAGGTATGCCACTGGCCTTAGAGAGTGAGGGAGACACAAGCGGTTCCGCTTCCGTTCCAGCAGCTTGACATCAGTAGGTGTATAGTTCTCCGGCCAACAGCTCGGTGGTAGGTAGAAGAGTGGGAAACCTCGTGCATAGGCCTGCTTCAAGGGCGGTCTTGCCGGTGGTGGGTATATATAACGCAGATGGTTCGATTATTTAAATGATATGATATAATGTGTGTAATGATATGATATGATATATATATATATATATCATATCATAATTAAATAATCGAACCATCTGCGTTTCAGGCAGGCCTTTGCCCACTGCGGCACAGAGGCCGTCAAATTAATTCCGTTGATTTTTTTGTGTTCCGTACCCAAAGGGTACAAGACCCTATTACTAAGACTTCGCTGTCCGTCCGTCTGTCGCTCTCTCTATCACCTATCTCATGAACCGTGATAGCTAGATTCGTTTCAATAATTTTCACAGATTATGTATTTCTATTGCCGCTATAACAAAAAATACTAAATACAAAATAAAATAAATATGAAACCTAATTCTAGAGATTTTGACATCAAAATTTGACATGAAATAAAACATGTTAAATATTTTCCGATAAAAACAACATTGAGATAAACAAATTAACAAGAGATGCAAACCTTAACAAGTGTCAAAATATAGTAACCACTCATTGATGGCGAAGATGTAGCTTTGAAACTAATAGTCATTTTGAAGGAAACGTATATTTATTTATTTTATTTAAACTGGTTTGCTTCGAGAATGGCAGTTAGTTTTATAGAGATAGCCACAATGTTTGAAATAAAAAGCTCAATGTTGCCTGATCTCGATTTTTTCCCGAAAATGAATGTGATTTTTTTACTCATTGATATGAAATAAGTAATATAATAAACTCCGTGCCAACAACAACAACGATCAACGTAGCGCAGTTAGTAGTTTCCCAGTATTTATGGGAAAGCCACGGGTTCTAATCTCACCGAGTCGAAGTCCGAGTCGCTCGCGTAGTACCCGGGTAAAAAGTCGCCTATGTCTTCAATCCAGGCCATAAATGACTATGTATATTTCAAATTTCATCCATATGCGTTCTGTAGTTTTTGCGTGAAAGAGAAACAAACATCCATACATCCATGCTCCCCACAAATTTTCACATTTAAAATATTAGTAGGAAAAAGGATAGGATTATAAAATCTTAGATTTTCCCAGAAGTATGAACTAACCTGTGACTGTGCCAGTCACTAAAAAGTATCTAGTTTTTTCTTTTAACCTGCTTTACGTTTTCATACTAGAGTACAAATTGTTCTCCATTTAATCATCACCATATAGCTCAAAACTGAATTGTTTAAGAAAATAACTGTTCGTCATGACTTTATGATATTATCACTAATCATATTAGTAGATCGAAATAGTAAACTTTGACTGTGGAAATAAAATAAGTGTTTTAGTTTGTGCCAACATATTTTATAATCGCGATCGTAATATCACTCAAACACCGCATGTAACGTCAAATGTCTTCTGGTCTTCCTTTTATTTTTTTCAGTTAATAATTAAAATTTAATGGATAATTGCATTTATCAATAGAAGTGAGTGATCTATTTGAAATGATCTTAAATATGCCCTGTATGTATTGTGAATTCTTTTAACAAATTAAGAGCTCAACAAAGATTTTATCTTTTATCAAAATCTCCCACAATAATCGGGAAAACTACACATTTTTTTGCTGGCAACATTAAATGGCATGAACTATTTAACTAAATTTTCTTTAATATTTGCTGCGGTTTTAGCAAAAATCAATATGTATTTATGAAAAAAATAATTCCGCGTGATTCTTTACGCAATTGAGTTCAAGAAATGCACGTTTTTCATCACATTATTTGCCTATTTCGTGGAATTGTCACTCGGTCGATGTCAAGATGGCCATTGTATGAAAAAAGGAGAGGATCTTGGCCATGGCAAAAACCTGAGCCTACACGCATTTTGACCGGTACTACGCAGCTAGTTACGATAGTAACAATATATATCAATGCAAAACAAGGAAATTTTCTAAATAATATTGAAGCTACCGTAGGTACATTAAAGCACATACCGTAGGTACATAAGGTGCTGATTAAAGCAGTTAAAATTAGTTAAGATCAGAAAAGTTTGATTTAAAGTCTGAAAGTCTGAAAGCATTCGATTCATGTACGAATCGTTACAAAGTGAAAATAAGGTTGTTTAGGTATTTGGCAGTCACAGTTTTCAGTGCGGAGGTTGAGAGCATAAAAAACAATAACGACAGAATATAATCATCAATCTCACGTAAGTTTTATACCTCATCACATCATCAGCCTATAGCAGTCCCTGAGCAGTCCACTGCTGGACATAGGCCTCCCCTAATGAGCGCCATTGCGCCCTGTCCTCAGCTCGACGCATCCGTTTTAGACCCAAATGCTCATCTAGGTCTAGGATCTTAGATGTACCTAACAATAATAAAAGTAATTGTATTTTCCATTGAAGCTCACAAAGTTCCTCGCAGAGCATACTGATTTAAATATATGTACCATTATTTATGATGGAACCTTTCAGAGGTAGCATTCGATGAAGAAAAACCACAAAGTAAATCCTATCTCTATTAGGGTTCCGTACCCAAAGTAAAAATGGACTAAACCCTAACGGTGTTTATTAATTAAGATTCTATACCCAATTACCAATAGGTACTCACTTCATAGAACAAGTAGGCACTGATGACAATTTGGAAAATATTATAGTAAAAAATCGTATTCTTCAATTCGTACGGTCTCTTATCCTTCATCCATGCTGGGCCGACCTTGTTGACGAAGTATAGATATGTGAGTAATATGGACATAAGTACTCCGAAGCTTGGCCAAATATCGCGGGTCCGTTTGTCTGAAAATTTATTATTGTGTGAACAGCCTTAATTAGAAGATATTCTACAAGACAAAATATTTAGTACAAATTCCGCTAACTTTCTCTGACAAGTTCCACAAAATGCATACGCATGCACCGCCCTCCCGCCCGCAGATTCACATGCAAATCAGAGAAAGAACAAGCAAACATACAATCATTAATAAATGCAACCGTCTACCTACTCTTCCACCAAATAAAAATAACACGTCAACCCGCAATTAGCCCGGAGAAACGACACACACATAAATACACAAGACAACCTAAAAGGAAAAGCTGGTGTTAAGCTACGCTATGCTGCAATAAGCTGGACACAAGAGCTCTGTTTGTTTTAGCAGGGTGCATTATGGTTAGCTTGGCTTGGTTTCCGAAGATGAAAATTGGAGTCTCATAAAATCCCTACTGTTTGAATTTCATAAAGTCATAAACATGACTTTAGAATAAACGTTCCATTCTCCCCAGCATCACAAGAAATAAAACTAATATAATTTTAAGCTTCCGCTGTCGGTTTCTTTTAATTTTAGTTATTTATCCCTCGGGAACATTTTTGAAGATTTCAGGAGTAAGAAAGGTTCCTCCCTTTTATTACTCCTGAAATTTCATGATGATCGGTTGAGTATTTTATTTAATAGGTAGTTATATAATAGGTTGAAATATGTTAGGAAAAACTAATAAGCACTTACCACATAACTCATAAAATAGATAGTTGTAATTTTCCAAAATAGTATTCAATATTCCACTCATTTTGTACGATATTTTTCTAATCAATTTAAATTGGTATCATTGATACATGCCAGTATGGGCCACTGGGTGCGATTGCGCACTGAACCTGCATTTGTTACAATACCATTATAATAATTACCATGAATTATTTATTTTGTTTTCTGACCTTCAAAATAAATAATTTAATATTAGATTTTTAATGCAGAAAAACTAAATCAATTGTAATGACTGGGAAAATTACCAGAGTAGGAGAGACATTGGACTGGATAAAAATATTTCGGAAAATGAATATCATAACGATTGTTCAAATGATTAGGAAATTCTGAAAATTTTTAATTATTTTTTAAAATATAGCTAAAACTTCCGAGAGATCCGTTCGATGATTTCAGTAATCCCTGCATCATCAATTCCTGGGTATCAAAAAATTGCCTTATAAGTCAGATCTGATAAAATAAAATAAATAGGATGCGTATGTAATCACATGAATTTATTTAAGTTCCGTGACATGTAATATTATGGCACTGGCCTTTTCGGGGACTATCAAGTGTGCCTTCTTATTAGTTCCGTACATAGGTACCTATTCAGAGTTCTGCGTAAAATAAAAAGTTGCAAGTGAGACAACTCATTACTCAAAATATACAAATTTAAAAGCTCAGAGACATAGACCGATAACTGAGCATCAATGGGGGGAAGCCTTTTGACGTGAATTCACTGCAGTAACGTGTAAGTATTTAAAAGGGCCAGTTAATGTTATGAGAGTTCAGTAAACTGCAGTTCAGTGTAATGCACCTAGTCATATGTCCAGTGTCATTGTTACAGTGCGTTTCTAGTTTCTACTAGTCAGTATGTACTAATATTAAACATGCAAAAGTTTGTGTGTGGGTGAGTATGTACCCACGCATATCCGTAACTGCTAAACGGATTGGGATGAAACTTGAAATATACATAGTTTGTGACCTGAATTAACACATAGGCATAAGTTTTTTTATATCTCTGTTCGGGTGCCACGCATGTTGGTAAATAACAATGTTAGTAAACAAATTATAAAAGCTACTCAATCGAGCAGTTGAACTACCGCTACAACCGTCGATATCCGTCTACGTTCTTTATACATTAATCTAGTGAGACAGTAACTCTTGACAAAACATAAACCATTAACACGTTGGATTAACATGTTAATTAGATTATAGTATTTGATGTTTGTGGATACGAACAGCCAGAATGTTTTCGTCCTACTTCCTTTTAAAACTTCATTTATGTTTATTGTTGAGCTAGCGAAAACGTAGTGTCATCTAGAGTACTATAGCAGTCCACTGCTAGATATAGGTCTCCTCTAATGAGCACCATTGCGTCCTGTCCTCAGCTCGATGCATCCAGTTTCTACTAGCTGCCTTTTGCGGACGGTCACTCCACCAGGCTGGATTGCATCCTACACTACTTTTGTCTATGTCGTATAGTCTCGTTGCGAATTTGATGGTTTTGTTGATGAAATGTTCGTGGTGTAGCTTACTTCGGTGTTTGTAGCAGAACATCTTGGTTAAGCAACACTCGCCCAGTTAATACTTAGTTGAATCTCATTTAATATAAGCGCTTCCGTGCTTCGGAAGGCCCGTCAAGATATTGGTCCCGGCTTTTTCAGCCATTAAGTCATGTTGGAGGCCTTGGAGACCTCATACGATGAACGGAGGTTGCTGATTTTATCCTTCCGTAACTGCGCTTGCTTATATTTTCATTTAATTATTTTGTTTTGTAGATTATCAATATCACGCACGTTCATGATGATTTTCAATTGAACCGGCGCTACCGGAAACGTTCACCTACGAATCACGGTGGGGTCGGACACGGGGTTACTGCCTAAATTTCGGTGTGAATTTTAAGTGAGAATATTTTATTTCTTTCGCATATAAATGTTCCTTATCATTGTTTTAGAAGGCTATTGTTTTGAAACAAGTATTTTAGCAACATATTAAGCTGGACAAGGTCAAGGCTTATATTTTATATTTTTTTACTTTAGGCTATGCTATGTCCGAAATTTTAAATAAATTATTTTATTTTATTTTTATTTAAAGAGAAAGAGACATGTGCATAAGAGCTGAGCTAGATCTTATATCTTACGCTGAAGCGTCGGCTTACTTCGATGTTAGCAAAGTATCTTGGTTATGCTATCACTGACCATTCTTTAATTTTAGCAGGTATGAATGAAAAAAAGCCCAGGTATTCGCGCTTCAGTCGGGTCAAATTGAGCAGGGACTACGACGCTATATTAAAGGATCTCAGTCTTGTAGATTGGACCGCAGTTTACAATTGCGATGCGGTCAACACCGCAACGGAGCGTTTGACAAATGTATTGTTAGATACTGTCAATAATCATACGAGAGAGGTCAAGGTGAGCAGAACTAATTATAACCTTAAGCTGTGGATTACCCCTGGACTAATGCGCTGTATGCGCCATCGTGACAGACTGCATCTAAAACCTAAGGGTGATCCACAATAAGGGTAAAAATGATGCTCTCGTGATTACGTACAGTCGCTACCAAAACTTTACTGCGCAATCTTAAGAGTGACTACGAAGCCAATGAATTGAGAAAGAATTTAAACAACCCTAAAAACCTATGGCGGTCAGTTAGAAATATTTGTAACCCCACAACTTCGAAACATGAGCCTGTGGAACTTCTTTCTGTTCCTGGTTCAACAAATGCACTCAATTCAATCAATTTATATAACAACCATTTCACAACAGTCGGACAAAAGCTGGCTGGTAAAATTCTAACACAAATAAATCAAAGTGAAAAGGAAATTTCTTCGAAAGCTAGGCTCAAGGAATCCCCTGTAGATTCCTTCTATTCATACCCTACTGATCCTAACGAAGTTAGGAAACTCGTAATGAGGCTGGAAAATTCTAAAGGGCCTGGCCTTGACAGATTGCGTAACTCAATAATAAAGCACATAAAAGACGAAATTTCAAGTCCTCTGTCTTTCATCTTTAACCTGAGTCTAACAAATGGAATATTTCCTCACATTTGGCAAATCGCCACAGTCTGTCCTATTTACAAAGGAGGTCTCAGGAGTTCCGTTGACAACTACAGGCCGATTTCACTCCTTGGAGTTTTTTCTAAATTACTAGAAAAAATAGTTAACCAACGCCTTACTTCATATCTCGAGTCTCACAATCTTATTTTTGATAGGCAATTTGGCTTTAAGAAGAACAAATGTACAGAGAATGAGGTGGTGCTGTTGAATTCCACTGTATCTGCTCATCTTGATGATGGCCTTCATTGTCTAGGCATATTCCTGGATTTAGCCAAAGTCTACGACACTGTCTCGGTTCCTATACTTTTAAAAAAGTTAGAAATATTAGGTATTAGAGGAACTCCGTTAGACTGGTTTGGAAGTTATCTTACGGAACGGAGACAGTGTCTAAAGGTCGGCGAAATCCTTAGCAACCCTGACACCATAGCTTACGGTGTACCACAGGAAAGTATTTTAGGCCCAACCCTTTTTAATATGTACATAAATGACAAGCATGCGCTTGAACTGGCTAATTTATTTTATTTTATTTTACAAATTTTAGGAAAACTTACAGCTATGATTACACAATATGATCTTTGCTTAAGATAATATGCATGATACATTGATACATGCATGATACGCTATTAAGGGCTAATTACAAGTTTCCATGTATATGGTACTTGGTAAAACACTAATTTAAAAATCAATAGACGACGATATTAGGGAAAGTACATAAATAGGATATGATACACACAAAATGTTAAAATAAATTTAGAATTAAAAAAAAATACGATTGATAGGATATAACCTGGCTAACACGTAGGTGATCGGCTAATTATTAAATATACTGCTTAGAAGATATAATCATAGTTTAATCACTGTACAAGAAGAATTTATCATTAAGAATACGCTTAAATGTATGCACTGACGTATTAAAGATATCAATATCGACATTTGCGTTTGATAATGAGTTTAAAAAATTACTTAATTACTCTTAATGCTCAACTTATGTCGCAGACGACACTGCAGTCGTACACTCGAGAGCAATGAATCCGGGTCACTCAAAGAATCCAAAAAATCTCGGAAAGTAAGAATGCTAGGTTAATGCAATAAATTGTATTTAATAGACAATTTAATACTCCTTAAATGAAAGTTAAAAAAATATGAGTCACCATACATTTTATTTACACAAAATTACATAAAGAAAAAAAACTGCTGATCTCTCCTTAAAACAAAAATAGGAAACATGAAATTTTTGAACTTTATGACGATTTTCTTGAATTTCAATACTTCGTATTACCTCCTCGTGCTTCCATTACTGCGTTTACGCGGTTTGGCATGCTGTACACCAAGTTCCTTATACGATTTTGGGGAATATTCTCCCATTCCTCTGTGAGAGCAATTTTGAGCTCAGGAAGCGTGATTGGGGGAGGGTTTCGTTGTTTTACGCATCTCCCTAGCTCGTCCCAAGCATGCTCGATCGGTTTGATATCCGGGCTGCGCGCTGGCCACTCCATACAAGTAATGTTCATCTCTTGAAGGTAGTCATTCACAATCCTACCTGTATGAGGTCGGGCATTGTCATGCATAAATATAGCATCCTCACCCAAATTGACCATAAATGGACCAACGTGTTCGTTGAGGATTTCTTCCACATATCTTACGCTAGTTAAAGAGCCGTTTTCTATGATCACCAGCTCTGTGCGACTTTCAGAGGAAATTCCGGCCCACACAAGTACAGACCCACCACCGTAGGCTACTTTTTCTTCGATGCATGCTTGCTTGAATCTTTCCCCTGGTCTTCTATACACTCTGTGTCTTCCATCGTGCTTGTAGAGCATAAATTTTGTCTATTAAATACAATTTATTGCATTAACCTAGCATTCTTACTTTCCGAGATTTTTTGGATTCTTTGAGTGACCCGGATTCATTGCTCTCGAGGGTATTTCATGGCTCTTCTTGGCAGAGTGTCTCACACATTGCAGAAATGGGAATGTCACAACTCAATTATTGGCTCCAGCGTAATCTACCTACACATAACGCAAAAAAAACGATGTACGTATGTTTTCATAAGACTATTGACTCTGCTCCTCCTTTGGAAATAGCTATAAAGTGCCATGACACTAAATGTACCAAATCTGTTTCTTGTAGCTGTGATTTCTTGTCTAGAGTTAATGTTATGAAATATTTGGGAATATCAATTGATGAAATTTAAAATTCAAGCCTCACTTAGAAGCCCTTTCGGCTAAAATTAGAAAAGTGGTTCACATCATGCGGCATTTGAGGGACGCTGCCAACGTTAAGTTGTTGCGATGAAGATTTAAACTTGTGGAGGGTATTTTTAGGCATAACCTTAGACAATAAGCTTCAATGAGGCGCTCACTCAGATGGATTGTCGAACAGACTCAGTTCTGCAGCATACGCAGACTAAAGAATTCGTTTATGATAAAAAAAACAAAATTAACAATTTTAGAAAAACCCACAACATCAAAATCAACCGCCTATGTCCACTGCTGGACATAGGCCTCCCCTAATAAGAAGGGGGATATGCCCATAATCCCCATGCTGGGCATGCGGGTTGGGGATCGCAGGGCACAGCTTCTAGCACCGCCGACGCTGCTGCCCATCGGCAGCCAGGGAATGTAGCTGTGTCGGTGTTTTAGGCTGCGCTATGCCGCAATCAGCCGGCCGCCAGAGCCTCGTTTGTTAGTTAGCAGGGTGCACCACGTGCAGGTGAGGTTGGCTTGAGTTCCGCTTAGATGGAGGATGGAACCACTTACACCCCACCACAGGGGAAAAACCCACGGCGGTTAAAAAGTAATTTGAAAAACGATGAAATTATTTAAAAACCCTCGATTTAAAAATTTATGTACCTATAAACTTACTAAAAAACCTAAGGGTGTTCCAAAATCGCTAATTTTGCTTTATTTGAAACTTTTTAGAGATCATAGATATTAAAATAATAACTGATGATGATGATGATGATGACTAATGAACAAGAAACTGCATCAAAATCGGACTTGTAGTTTTGGAGAAAAATGGCAACATTGATTTGCACAAAAAATTTTTGCTGCAGTGCCCCCTGGTAAGTTGTCATCGTAACACCTATCTAAGAATATGCACCCAATCAAACCCAAACCCATAACTGAAAATCGCATCAGAATTGGACAAGTAGGTTTGATGAAAAAAGGCAACATGGATTTGGACGAACAAACCACCTCGCAACCCAAATGTATGCATTTGGGTATATACCGTCTCCGTTCCGTCGTGGGTAAAAATGAAATAAGATATACTGTTTAATAGTTTTATTTCTAAAAACTTCCGTCGTACAAATAAGTCTTATTGAGTTTTGCCATAGATTAAGATAAAAAATATATACCTAAACAAAAAATATAAGTTTTAATTGAATGACGTTTTATTTTTTTAATAAACAACAAATGGAAATTTTCTGAGACAGAGTTATTAAATCACTTTACACTTGGTTTATTTGCATAATGTTGCTTGCAGTTGTGAATAATAGGAAAATTATCTTGATGTGTTTAGCATAACACCTTTTTATCGATGTCACAGAATACCAGTCTGATTGCAAAATAGAAATGGTCGTTTGTACAACCCTGAATAAGATTGAATGAAGAGGATTTTTTTGAATAATCAGATAATCCTGTATAACTTATCCATCGAATAAGTTAGAAAAGTAAAATGATCAAAGATAAAAAATCATGTATTTTTATCATAACTTAGAATGACATAATAATATTTTTATGAAATTACTACTTCTTATTTGATCTATTATTATTTATTATACTAACTAAGAGATGGCAACTGAAACTCGAGTGTGTGCAAGTAAATATCACCAACGATGTTTTAGATTTATAACATGTCTAAATAATTCATAGAACAAATTATAAAATTTATGTTTACTTGGAAAGGAGAATGCCGAGAACCCGTACCAATTGCGTCAAAACCAAACATATCCCATAAAATTTATTATATTTTATAAATGACATTAGCATTTTCTTTTGTTTTACATACCGTCCGACGGGATTAATAATCAAGTAAAAAAATATTTTGTTGATTTGGTTTCCGCCGCAAGCCACCATTAAGGGCGATACAGATGACAGATCTTAAGATAAAATATCGCTCGCCTTTAAATCAATATGAGGCATCACACACGGTTAATATAATATATATATTGTTATACATATTATTATTATTATTATTTTTTTTTTATGTCAAAGCTAGCAGACGAACATGCGGGCTACCTGATGGAAGGTAGTCACCGCCGCCCATGGACACCTGCATTACCAGAGGCAATACTGATGCGCTGCCGGCTCTTGAGGTGATGAAATACCCGCCTTTTGAAGGTCCCCATGTTGTAGCTCTGTGTTATTTATTAAATTTATTATTATATTTCGAATCGTAATAAAATCGTGTCGCATCGCGATATGAGAATTTATCGTAACATAACATCTTGTGTTATGAAATATATATTCTCTCTCACTCTGTACATTGTTCATCTTCGTCGTCTGTGATGGCCTAATATATATTCATATAAATTCTTAAGATTAAATTTTACAGTATCTTCACCGTCTGTATTGCTCTTTAGACTGCAACAACCATTGATATATTTTTTTATATAATTTATACAGTAGAATTGATTAAAAACTTATTGATTTGGTTTTGACGCACTCCCTTTAGTCTTGGTATCGAGCGCCATACATCAGACGGCATTGTCCTTTTAATTTATTTGTTTCTCATGAATATGGATAATAATTCTTGTAAACTTTGAAGAACAGAAAATAAACTATACTGTTACCCAAGGTAGACAAATACTTGGTTTGAGAAACGCTACAGAAAACCAGTTTTATATAATTGTTAACAGACGTCATCATAGCTAAGTGTTTTCTTAATGCATCATTTGATTTGTAAACATTATGTGACTCATACTTGTAATAAAATAAAGATTTAGGAATGATACGAATAATTTATTATTTTTAATTTGAACGTACCTATTTATAAGGTTTTATTATTATTGTTTCACATAATAATTGAACACAAGGCTATTTTAGGTTTGGTAACATAATTTCTAATAAATTGTATTGATATTGCATTTTCTTAAACAACAGTTAATTAAACTGAGTATAATATAGGTACATGCCTACTACAAAATCAGGTTTACTGAAATTGGTAGTAGAAATATATTTTTATTTTATTGTATCACAGATAAATCTTTTTAAATATTTTGTTCATATTAATATTGAGCTTTATTTGATTTAAATTAGTTTTAGTTCCAAAATGTAAATTTGTAACTTCGATAATAAATATTGATAAAAAAAACCTACATGGTACATACATAATTGCCATACTTAAAAAATTAATTACCTTTAATATCCAGAAATTAGATTATATAATTACTAGTTATATTATATAATTATAAACTTAAAATTCAATTTCTATCTTGTTTATATTATATGACAATTACTTCATAACTTTTATCCTATTTTATACAATTTATTAATATGGGTTTTCAAAAAATATTATTATGATATCAGTGAATAATAGCTTAAAGACAGAATAAAGATTTTGTACCAAAAATAAAACACGTTGACTCTACAAAAACTAAAAAATATATAAAAAATAATATTAAAAGACAGGAAAAGGGTAAAATAATCATAATATATATAATATTCATAAGTTTTACATACTAAAAGTGTAAATGAGGATTTCTATCACATTTCCTTAATCTAACAATAAAACTAATTCATTAAAATAAAGAGTTTTCACCACACCGTTTTAATTACTTGACTTTCCGCTTTGGTGAATACCGGCACTTATGCCAAATAATAATAATAATTACTACAATACATTATCGAAAAAGTGTACCTATTAAAATTATAATCAAGTACACATATATACTATTTGTACGTAATATAATCAGATGGTTATTGTCCTTGTGTTGTAATAATACATTTATTATTCAAACAAATCGTGAATTTATGACTTATCTTTTGAACATTTTTTATCTTACATCTCTCATGTTCGGTAAGTAGGTTCTTATTACCTCCAAATGGGGCTGGTAGGTGACTAATTAGCGTTCTAGGCTAATAATGTAGCTAGAACAGCCCTAGGGCGGTAAGTAATAAAAAAAAGCACTTCTTTCTTTCAAAAAGTTCGCATACATCTAACCATCATACTGGCAATAGACATCATGCATTCAGCCCAATGACCAAAGAGGTGGCTTTGCTATTCAGCCTTTTCTTGGTGTGAGTATAATAGTCATCAATTTTAAATATCGAACGGCGAAGCTCAATTTCGTTCTTGAAAAAAAAGATTAAAAATGTTTTATTCTTGTAATGCCGGTTTTTTTCTACTTACCTCACAATCGAGATGTGAAGCAGAATAGTTAGCTCGGGTGTAAGCACCAATTGCACCCTCGAACTATAGGCGCCCTCGCTGCGGTCGTGCGCCTAAATATCTCGGGCTGCAATTTGCAAGCCGGGCAGCAGCCGGGTAGCAGGGCTGTAAAGCCCTTGGTCTAATCACTAACTAATCTACTATTAATGTGCCATTATTTCAGTTGAAATCCTTATGACTAAATAAATCACAGAAGTCTTTGTACTAGCACTCTTTCGCTTTTCCATTGGCTGTGATAGCTTGTGCTTCTCTTTCTAACTGTGCCTCTCGCTCTCGCTTCTGTCTTCTGCTTTTAACGTAGTTCTGGTAATAGAAGTTGCCAAACATGTATAAGAATAGACCAGCATTTAGTGAGAGTAAAAAGTTGATGAACTTAGGGTAGTTGCAGTCTGTGAACATGACGGTGAAATTGTGATAGAAGATAATGCAGAACTGGATCTGAAAAAAAAGATAAAAAACATAAATAATTTTAATTTTATTTAAAATCCAGTAAATTAAAATATGGTATGCCCAAAGTGCTATCAAAATAAATAAAAATCTGTATGCCATACAACAAATATTATTCATACGTAACATTATTCTCCATGTTTAAGTCTTATTGTTGTTGATAGTAGAAATCTAATATCAAGCTCTTTAACATGATCGCAGTACTTATATCGCAGTATTAGATTTCTACTATCAACAACAATATCAACTAACAATAAGATATTGAAACTGCAAAAGAAAAATATCTGGTAAATAAAATACTTATGGGTAAAAATTTATACCTACGGGCCTATTATTATTGTCACAGCTACAGAATACTTATGAGTATGCTTAAGATGTACAATATGATGTAAGACAGCCTACCAATAGTTTCTTCTATAAAACTTTTTCATTGGAAATTATAATCAACAACGCATTTAACTTTACACATATAAACAAGAGTGTCGGGGATTCCAATCCATCTTTGAAACCCAAAGCAACCTCACCTGCCTGAGGTGCAACCCTGCTGTACCAAAAACGGGGCTCTGGAAGCGGACTGTTGCGGCAAAGCGCAACCTAACACTGGCACATCTAAATTCCCTGACCGTCGTGCGAGAAGCTATGCCCCGCGATCCCCGAACTGTATACCCAGCACGGAGATTATGGACAATCCCCCTTAATAATTGGAAGCCTATGCCCAGTGGACTAATATAATCTAGTACGGTACGTTACGGATGTAAGCAAGAAGTCCACGTACCAGTTGCAAGGTGGTGACGTGTTTCTTCCACCACAATAGTTTCTGATACTGAGGTCCAAGGCCGGAGATCAGGTAATAGGAGTACATGATGATGTGAATGAAAGAATTGATGACACCAAGCAGAGTTCCGTGACCACCTGCAAAAATAATTAAGTGAGAAATTATTTTAAAGAAATAGTTTTTCAACCAGTCAAATAAAATAAAAGCCAACGGAAGGTCCTTCTTTCTAAAAAAGCTTTTTTTATTATTGTAAGAAATACACCAGTTGGACCGATTTTGCTAGTACAAATAAGGTGTTGGTACAAGCATGGTACAAGTAAGGGTTTGTAGCAAAAGAAAAAATGGAAAATAAATTAATGGATAAAAATGTTATATAGGATTTTTGTATGAGTTCAAGAATTTTGGATAGGACAATGTTTGCTGAGTCAGCTTGTACCTAATGAATAGGTGAAAATCTTGTTTACTTATAGTAATTAACCGCTTATTAACCAACCTGGCAAAAACTTGACTCCAATCCAAGCGCAGATGGGCATCATGAAGTGGTGGTACAGATGCAAGAATGAGATCTGCCGATTCTTCTTCCTTAGGACGAAGAAGATCGTATCCAGTAGTTCAATTATCTTTGCTGCGAAGTACCACCACACAGCTGATGCCATCTGTGAATGAGTAAATTAGTTTATTATGTGTATTTTAACAAAAATATATAACATTTTGAAATAGGAACTGACATAGTTTTAATTCAAAATGGCAAAAACTGTTTTATAAAAAAATATGATTGCTGTTTAAGAGTTTGCAATTTTAATTTTTTCAGAGAGCTCCTTTCCGTGTGGACTCTACAAGACTTTAGGTTGTAAGGCCAATTTTAAGATGAGTATAATACCTTATTCCAAGATGTTAAGAAGAATAATTCTAAGCGTCTAATTTTGAAACCTCTTTTTTACGTAAGAGTGTATTAATTACTTAAATTATAGGTTTATAGGGTATTTGAAACCCCTTACACCCCGTAAGGGGTGATAACCCGTGGTGCACTCTGCTGCATAACTAACAAGGCTTTGGCTTTTGCGGGATAGCACAGCCTACCACGGCACAACTAAATCCTCTGGCTGCCGACTAGCAGCAGCGTCGATAGTGCAAGAACCTGTGTCCTGTGTGCGATCTTCAACGAGTACGGTGCACGCACACGTATGAATTTTTTGAACTCGTCCGAGAAGGTTTGCGGAATTAGTACTAAATATTATGCCTTGTAGAATATATTTTTATTGTTGTACTAAATATATCAAAGTAGAGAACACTTTTCTTACCCTATTAGCTTTGGGGTTGTCAGAGTAGTCCACTGGTTGACATGAGAAGTTGTAGTCGTTCCACCATCCTGCTACTAGACCCTGAAACCAAATCAGATAAAGTCAGTTAAAGTGAATTTCTTATGATTTTACATTCATTATAAGTTACGATCATATCACTTTACTTGAACTTGACCACGACAACGTTTTTGGAGTCACACCGAATCCTATTGCCAAATCCGCTAAAAGGTTATCCTTGCTTTAAAGTAAGTCATTGTATAAAACTGTTTTACCGTTGGTGGACTTGTGTTCACTAACGGCCGGTTTCTAAACAAAAAGATAATAACTTATTATTTTATATAATTATTAAATAACGCAATGTGTATGCTCTATTCGGCCTCTGTAGCGAAGTGGGTGAAGGTCCGCCTGAGACGCAGAAGGTTGGGGTTCAATTCCCGCTGCGGGACAAATGTTTGCATATTCTGTAGATATTTGTCTCGGGTCTGGGTGTTTTCTATGTATGATATGTATGTGTTTACAAAAAAAAATATGTGCAGTATATCAATCGTGCGGTTCCCACAATACAAGCTCTGCTTAGTTTGGGGCTACATGATGCTGTGTGATTACGTCCCGCATTAATTATTTATTTATTTATTTTTATTTATTTATGAATTACTAGATAGTTATTGTATGTACAAGTATCGTATTTAATGTATAAGTTACAAGTGCTCGTTAAATAAATTAAAATTGATGCCTGTCGGTAATACGTCATTAGGAAGTTAGCCGTTCAATATGCGTACATTAATTAAAGTATGAAAGTAACAGACATTTTGCTTTTCATTGATAAATTATTAAATGATTACTACCAACGCGATATTCGTAGGTATAGGTTTTTAAAGCCTGATCAGTTAATTATTATTACAGAAACCCACTGTTGGTTGGTAATTATTAGTTTGCTATGACGTCAATAACCAACTTTAAAGTTTCGATTAGCATAATTATTTCGGATAAATTGTGGTTTTAACAACATATAAGGGAATTTACCTATTACTATATTGACAAGTTTTAGTGCCGGTTGTACATGATTGATAAATGTTTAAATATAAAAACAGATCGTAAATTTTTAGTAATACCTACTAAACAAAAATAATATTTTTTCGTCATTATGATACCTATATATTAGCATGGAATTATTGCCTTGGACATAATGTTGAAATGGAGATTAGAGTACCCCTTGACGGCACTAAGTGCCTTGACGGACTTTCAAAAACGAATCTAATTAAAGTTTTCAAAAATATTTAAATTTTAATACTTAAATTCTATTCTCAACATTTTTCTCTTGCAAAAACATCAGAAAATTAAGTGAAAGTTAAGGTGAGAGTAGGTATGTACATGTACATCATGAAATACGCCGTGGTAAAAACCACAGGTTGTACGTGCTTTGCACTTAACCTTACCATTTGGGTGGTTTTTATATTAATTTTTGGATATACCTTAAAAACCAAGCATTGATTAGATAAACTATTGAGGTAATTTGCAATATGCTTATTGTTTCGTCAACTTTTCACTGAAATTCGATAAATCGGCGGTAAGCTGTAAGGAATACGGGAGTAAAAATCTTGATTTTGAGGGCCGATGGCATTTTAATAGTAAGATTCTGTATAATAATACAGGTTCTGTGAAGTACATAGCAAAGGATCTTGTTTTCAAAAATGAAACAAGTTTTGTACCTACAACCTTTGTATAATAAATATTTGTGTAAAATATTGCTTCTGAATGGTCTCATTATAATAAATTTGCGACGATAGTCCTAGTGTGTCGCATCAATACCTTAGGCTTTAGGATAACTCCATTATTCTGGGAGGTCACAGGTTCAAAGTTTTTATACTTTTAGTACTACTAAACTAGTGATAAAACATTTTTTTTTACTTTTATTATCTGGAGCAGAACTATTTTTTTTACTTTTATTATCTGGAACAAAACTATTTTAAACTTAAATGCTTAGATGCAAACACATATTCAGATATTTATGCTGTAGCTGTAGTATCGCGTTATACCCGTCATCAGTAGCGTAAGTATTGACAAAAATCCACGATCCAGTGGATATCGCATTTATTTCAAAATGCCGAATACCTCTCTTTAAAGGAAAGACTTTAGTTCTCTGTTCTTTGAAAAAAGCCATGGTTGAGCGGACAAACCAGACTTCCAATCTTGTCTCTCAATGGGGTGACGAAATTAGAGTCGACTTTAACTCCAATAAAGCACCCTGTCTTTCTCCGGACGACGCTTTGGTTTCCATAGAAAAATAATAATAGCAAGGCAAAAATTAAACCGTTTTTAGGGTTTATCTCACTGGCCTCATAGCTCAGTGGGTAGTAGTTTTACCTTCTGACCTACAGGTCAGTTCAATTCTCACCCAGGACAAACATTTTGTGTAGTGAACATAGATGTATGTTCTGTCTGGGTGTTTTA
Organism: Horisme vitalbata; assembly: GCA_951804965.1. Taxonomy (NCBI): domain Eukaryota; kingdom Metazoa; phylum Arthropoda; class Insecta; order Lepidoptera; family Geometridae; genus Horisme; species Horisme vitalbata. The sequence continues at coordinate 16,694,102 of OX638092.1, read as the reverse complement.
TAAGTAATCTTTATAATATGTTTATAAGCATCTGCACCCATAGTGCATGCTCTGCCTAGTTTGGGATGAGATGGCCGTGAGTGAGATGTCCCGTGTATTTAAATTAAAGCGTAATTAGTGACGAACTGTGACGCTCTTTATTGCACCAGAAAATAATAAACAGTATACAGAAAATGCTCTTATATATGAACAGGATAGCAAGATTAACAAGAGACGATGGTGTAGACACGAGGAACTAAATAAATAATATTTTATACTATAGGTATTACTCACCTCATAAACCAGATAAACGCTCATCATAATCTGTGAGATGTTGTACGCTATGATGGTGGTCTTCAGATCATAGGGCTTCCTGTCCCTCATGTACCTAGGCCCAGCGGAGATGCAGAAGTAGAGGTAGGTAGCCAGGATGGTCAGGAGTGGACCAGGTCCTGACATGAGCCACCAGTTCTCTGTCCTCGGATCTACGAAAGAAAACGAAAAGTTATGTTCAGTGGTTTGGCAAAATACCTTTCTGATTTGAGGTACATATGAACCAGATTTCTATAGATCAAATATATAAAAGTAAATAAAAAAAAACGGTGATATTCTGTTGTCAGACAGTAAGAAAAAAATAAGGCTTGGTTTGGAATGGTATCCGTCGATGACGGAGACTAGCGAAAAAGTTTTCGTATCGTACACGTAAAATTTTTGCCAATGAGAAAGCGTAGATTCAAAATAATGCTTTGTCATTGGACAAATAATTGTGTTACGCTTACGATACTGCTGACTTGTTCTGTATGTGTTTGTTGGCTAGTTGTAGGGTTTTCCATCTACGAATTAGTTAGTTTTTAACGAACTTATATTTTAATCCCACGAATATTTCAAATAAACTTGTTAAATCTAAATAATAAATATTAACATCAGCCTTAAAATAAATGTAGGTCATGTTTTTAGTATCAAAATAAAATTGATATTCAACTAATTAGAATTGCACAGCACGTGTAGGTAGCTGTTATCATCCGGTTTATTTGCAAAATTTTATGCAAAACTAGTGCTCTTCGATCAAGATCGGTGACCTCGATTTATAAAGACAAGTAATACCAATAAAAGACAAAAAAAAAAACCGGCCAAGTGTGAGTTGGACTCGCGCACCGAGGGTTTCATACAAACTTGTAGGTATGACATATTTTTTTGTAATGTAACTACTAATTTACGGCTTTTTTTTCCTATAGGTGTGTTATAGGACATTGTTTCCCTATAAGTTTAGATTCCCTTGCAATTTTTAGAACTTTTGTACTTTTCAGTTTTTATGTATCAAACATATAAATATAATATGCGACATACACGACCGTATCTTTTGATTGCATTGAGTTAGAAGTTTGATTTTTCCAAAACTTCAAAGGATTGCAGACCTATGTATTTGACATGAACTTTAACTTTATTCCTTCATGCCTCCCTGAGAAAAGGGTCTTGACATATACATATATACAGACAGGTGGACCGAAGTGATCCCATACCTATGGGTTCCGTTTTTCCTTTTGAGGTACCCTAAAAGCAACGAGACGTTCTTATTTTTATCCAACACGATCGACTATCGGTTGACAAATATTTAAGATTTTATACAGTAAACACGATTGACGTCATTCTTCACAACTATTTAAAATTGGATAGGTAGGTAGGTTAGATGATGGTATATTTTAAAATCCATTAGTATTTTTTTATATCATGCATAGTGTTTGATTTGCGATGAAAAAAGCTCAAAAAAATGACCATATACACAGTTACACGGTCAAATATGGTGTTATCTGAAAGGCCCTAATTTGCCCATTCTAAAGCCGGTTCTACTTTTTCTATACATTTTAATTACGAATAAACCTTACTAATTAGTATCGCACGCCATTGACGTCAAAAGCGGTGGGCTAGTCAACTCGCACTTAACCGGTCTTGTTTTTTATTGTAAATAACTTGACTTTTTTCTGAATATTAAGAAGGTGGTTTTTGAAGATATGAAAGGTGTGAAAGCTTCAATATCGCATATTATCTCATAAGAGGGTGATTTTTGGACCATGGTTGTCCAAGTTGAGAGAATCTCATTTTAAAATACGTGTTTCAATACATTCATGTTTTAATTTCTACCAAAAGCTATCTTTATACCAAAGTTCACCAAAATTAGTTGAGTGGGTCAAGCGTGAAAATATAACAGACAGACAGACAGAGTTACTTTGATATATATAATACTAAGTTAGGAAGCAAGTACGAATAGCTAAGAGATTAAAATTATTAATAAGGAACATTAGTGTACCTATCACTCATCTAGTTACGCAAGGTCTACATAATGATAAGTGAAAAAGTCCAAAATTATTATTATTAGGTTTAAAAATGAGTAAAAATTGTACTACATACTTTAATTTTCCTTAGTCTACACAGCAAGCCTCTCTCGATTAGGAAAGTTTTGCTGAAGCCACTAATTGGCAAGCAAGGTGGTGTGCGCAACAACCAGTATTTTGTTTTTCTTTAAAACACCTATGTAATTTACATATTTATTTAAAAATATAAGTTACTAACACACCATTAATATACCAGTTATTTATTTGACACTAGCTGTGCGTTACGACGTAGGGAAGACCATGGACCTAACATAGTACAGGTTCCTAAGGCATACAAATTACCTGATTAGTTAAGAATTTTATGAGTATCTGATATCTTTTGTCAGTTGTATAAATACGTGGTATTTACCATTTTTATAGCATGAAGTGTTCAAGTGTTCATTACTTTGGTGTTAACCGGTCACTACTTGGATGAGTGACCGTTTTGTAGCATCTGAGCGCTTCAGGCTCGCTAAGATGTTGATCCCGGTTTTTCAAGTCGTTCTGGCATGTCAGAGGCCTTCGGGCGGCCTAAAAACTCCGACACCAGAGTAAGCCTCTAAGCTCATAGGAAGAAGGAAGAAAGGATAGCATAAAAAGGATCCAAACTCAATTTTTTACTAACTTAATATAAATATAGGACCTTTTTAGGTATTGTAAAAAATTACAAAAGATAAACGATCTTTAGTCTATTATTGTATCTTACCGTCGAATAATACCAAACAGTAATATTGATTAAGGTCCTCGTTCAACATCTTCAAGTAAAGTGGTGATTAGTTACTTCTTTTATAACATTGAATAACTAGTAAAAATTTCGAGTATCATAAATATATATATTTAAAGATTTGACAAGTGATAACCTCACTGACTGAGACGATGGTAGTATCTGAGACATGATAAGACAGGTTCGCGAAGCAATGTTAAGAAGCAACACAATTCTCTCAAGTTAGATCCATATGCAAGAGAACCGATTGTTCATAATCAAAAATATTATGAAATATGTTTTAACAACCTAATTTTTCTCAAGAAATTTGTAAATATTTTCAAGTATTTTAAAGGAAAGCTACTTTATTTTTAAAGACTTTCCCAATTGTTTTAAATAAATACATTTATAACTACATAATTTTAGGTTAGGTTAATAACTATAGTAAAAAAATAAGTTATGTGTCAGGAAGCAATCGAAATAAGCGGCTTTTCGCATGGTACCCAGCTAAAACTTGCTCATGTGTTAATCCCGATCACAAACTATGAATAACCCAAGTTGCATTCAAATCCATTCATTAGTTGCATGAAAGAGTAACAAACATCCATCCATCCATCCCCACAAACTTTTACATTTTTTATATTAGTAGGACTATGCTAAGTTCACACATGCAAAAATTCAAAGAACACTTAAGAACTGGTGAAAAATAAACAAGCGTAATGATTATCTCGATTTTACATATTTGAATGATGACAGTTCATACATAATCAGGTGTGTTTACATAGCAAATACCAGTGTATTTGACGTAGTTAGTGGACAAGTTAAACATAGGTATATTCATAACTTCCACACTCCTCAGCTTATTTTTTTTTCATGTTCAAAATAAACATATTCCTGTGTATTAGTGGCTCCCTATTCGTCTTCGCCGGAATATTCACATCCTATCCCTTCTTTATAACATTCTTTTTAACCTTTCTTCTCCCTCCTACTTAAAGGAGCGATTTGAGTTCATTCACAGTTCCCATCCTTCCCGTGTCCTCCGATCATCAGAAAATCTGATGCTTGATACTCCTATACACAGAACAAGCTTCTATGATAAGTCGTTTACTGTACAGGCTGTACGTCTCTGGAACGCCTTACCAACTGAGATAAAAAAAGCCCCGACACTATAAACTTTTAAAAACCGCGTAAAAAACCTGTATTTATCTCAAGTGTCAAATATATTGAAGTAGGTTCAGTTGTTACCGTAGGCATTATAATATTATATTATACTTGATATTTATACTTTAATATTATATATGTGTGTGTGTGTTATATATAGATATATATTTATATTTGTGATTATACTTAATATGCGTTTTTCTAAGAACTTATTTATTATTTAATTTATTCATATATTTATTTATTTCTTAGTTTTTAATGTTTACTTTGTTTATTGTTTTTTATTGAAAATATTATTTTTCTTATTACATGTACACCCCCAGCCGTACTTTTTTATTAGCATAATCCTCTCCATCCAAAGGTTGTCTGGAAGAGATCGCTTCTAAGCGATAAGACCGCCCATTGTACATATTTATTTTTAAGATTCTATCTGCTGTTTTTTTAAATTATGGTGTACAATAAAGAGTTTTCATTCATTCATTCATTCATTCATTCATATTCAGAAGATTTTTGGTTACAAAAGGTCTTAAATGCTAGCATATTTCTCCAAAATCTGCCTTTGAAAATTAATAGTAATTGTAAATTATATTTTTTATAGGGTTCCGTATTTAATAATTATGTTACTAGCTGCCGCCCGCGGCTTCACTCGCGTGTTGCCAAGATAAAAAGTAGCCTATGTTTTAATGCAGTTCACAAGCTGTGTATTCTCCAAGGTTCATCCAAATCCGTAGTAGTTTTTGCGTCATCATCCTGACTCACAAACTTTCGCATTAATAATATTAGCAGGGTAGTAGGATTGCACCAATTTTTGCCCAGTAAACTATGTGTAAAGATATAAATAGGTATGTAGTTAACGACCTCTGTGGCGCAGTGGGTAAAGGCCCGCCTGAGACGCAGAAGGTCGCGTATTCGATTCCCACCAAGAAACAAATGTCTGTATGATTTCCTAATATTTGCCTCGGGTATGGGTATTTGTTTATGTATTTATAAAAAAAAATATTAAAGTAGTATTCATCAGTCATGTGATTCCCATAATACAAAATCTTCTTTTTTTATACTACTTGAAGATGGAACAAGCACTGCTTCACGGCGGAAATAGACATGGTGGCAGTACTTTCTTGGACGAGCCCACCACAAATAACTTTACTACTACAAAACCACCACCACACCACACAAGCCTATATCAGTCCACTGCTGGACATAGGCCTCCCCTAATAAAGGGGGATATGCCCATAATCCCCACGCTGGGCATGCGGGTTGGGAATCGCAGGGCACAGCTTCTCGCACCACCGACGCTGCTGCCCGTCGGTGGCCAGGGGATTTAGCTGTGCCGATTAAGGCTGTGCTATGCCGCAATCAGCCGGCCGCCAGAGCCCCGTTCGTTGTTTATCAGGGTGCACCACGAGCAGGTGAGGTTGGCTTGGGTTCCAAAGATGGAGGTTGGAACCCTGTACACCCCGTACTACAAAACACTTCGTTTTAAAAATTTAGTTTGGGGCTACATTATAGTACTGTGTGATAATGTCCAGTATTTAAAAATTGGGGTGCGTGTGTCGCAAAGGCTCAAAAACGGCTGACAGATTTGAATATTTTTTGGTTCACCATATTATTTCAGGGGTCGTTCAGAAAAAAAAACTCGAAAGAAAAATTGGAAAATACGTAAAAAACTGAAAGTTATTTTTCTATAGGATTTTTGAATAACATATAGACTAATACAAAATCACTTTCAGTGAGATGCAAAAGAAAATATGTTCTATTTGTTATTCAAATCATAGGATTACTATTTTTTCTTATAAACGAATAAATTACAATCGTTTATTGTTAAGGAAAACGAATGATTATTCTAGTTAAAGGTTTTTGAAATTTGACTATCATCATTTACATTTTTTATGTAATCACGGTTCAATGTCTGCCACGAGACTATTTCCGTGCTTACGTTTTATTGCATGAAAAGTGTCGTGGCAGAGCTGGCAAGAAATATAATCCCAATTTTTTTGACATTCGGTTTTATAACGATAATCACATATTCACAAACCTTGTCATGCCTTACCTATTTTACTATTATTATATTCACTAAGGCCTAGAGGAGGATTCAGCTGGGTTGGGCAGCATTTGGAAAACTACGTCGAGTTTTCTCGTCACCCATACCGCAATGTTTGAAAACAAAAGTTTTCAATCAGTGCGTCCTACCCGTCATGACATACGGAGCCGAAACGTGGACACTCACAGTACGGCTGGTCCACCAGTTTAAAGTCAACTAAAGAACTAAAGTTGTCGACATAGCTCAGAGAATTAGCAAGCTGAAGTGGCAGTGGGCTGGCCATATCTGCCGAAGAACCGATAACCGTTGGGGTAAACGAGTTCTTGAGTGGAGACCACGGCTCGGCAAACGTAGTGTAGGACGCCGTAGGTGGGGTGACGATCTGCGAAAGGCTGCTGGTAGAAGCTGGATGCGTCGAGCTCAGGACAGGGTGCAATGGCGCTCACTAGGGGAGGCCTATGTCCAGCAGTGGACTACTATAGGCTGATGATGATGATGATGATGATGATGATATTCACTAACAAAACCTATCAGATTAAAGCACACAATCACCCCCTTACTTACATAAACTACCTATTTTAATTTAATTTAATTTTTATTTTCTCATTGATAGCTTAGCTGCATACTTATCTGTCGTTGCTTATCATTAATCCGTTGACAGGTGTCGACAGCTGCAGTTCCTCTGCCGTTGGCACTTTACCGCTCGTGTATAAGAGCCCTAAGGCGTACTTAATAATCATTGTTCTAATTGTCATCTTATAATAGTTTTTGGCTTTGTTTTTAAAAATAGAAGTATATATATATATATACTTATATAAATATTCCTTTTCTTTCTTTCCTTTTCTTATTACAATTCTGATAAAATAAACCACAGAAAAGAGGAGACTCTTCTAACACATATTTAAACTAAAAAAAGAGATCCCATCCTATGTAATAACCAAATTTTAATTTATTATTATAGAATCTTGTATTTTGTTATTTATAATTATGAATAAATAATTTAGTACTTTGTCATTATCTTTGCTGCGGGCTTCAAAATGTTGCCCATATTATTCTCTGTCTACTTGATTTCTTTCGACAATTGCTTCTTATGTGAACGTGAACACACTTTATACTCAAAGGACACACACTATGGTATGGGAAGTTATTAGCAAGTGTACCTAATGATTATGGGAAACCATTCCCATTACAATGATGTGGACCTAAGGCGATAAAGATGCTTGGTCATGACTACGATAAAATCAAACTCATTTACTTTGTTTATACACGCACTTCGTTATTATATGGAATGCAGTGTTCTAGTTCAAGGCTACAAAAGAAAATATGAAACACAATGTCGCGCTCCATAAAAGGCATCCGATGCAGGCCACCGAACATCTGAACTCAAATGGGATTAGGCAGGACACATTAGTCGTATGCTTAATGAGAAATCCACGAAGCGGGCGAACAGCAGCACATCATGGACACCTGGTGGACATCGACGTTGGTGACCAAGAAAACTTTGACGGAATGATCTGGATTCATTTGAGAATTAATGGTGAGAGACCGTCAAAGACAGACACGTGTGGAAAAGTTTGATGCAGGCCTTTGCCCAGAAGTAGAACGAAATAGACTAATTAAAAAAGAGCCTGACAGGTATGTAAAAAGTTAACATAACCTTTCTCTCAATCCCCGAGTCTTTTACCTAAATTAAAAACCCCAAAAATTATATTTACACAACAATAAGATCACCGTGACTTCGTGAATCTTTTAAATATAATAAAAACTTTAAAACCACAGTTTTGAAACTCCGTCTATTATCTACAATTAATTTATTTTAACCCAAAGGGCAGGTTGCACAACTCATCCTTGTAATGCGTATTGTTTTATTTAATTAACATTTTTGTTTGAGATTGTAATCTTTGAATGTTTCTCTATAAATAAAAAGTCAAAACAATAGATTGTTAGTCAGTAAATCAAGGACTATGTCCAGCAGTGTAGTAGATGATCCTGAAATAAAGGGTAATTTGAGATAAAAGCCTTCTCAAAAACCTTGTTCTAAAGTTGTTGGCGAAGAAGAAAGTGTGTTCTACAGTGAGAAAGAAAAAAAAGGAAAATACCTTTACGTATTCAACAAACCAAATAGATAGAGATATTTACATATATATATGTAATCATTTTTTAAGCCCAAAATAAGTAGAGTTTGTATTTGTTATGGGAACTATATGACTGATACTTTTTTATAAATATATTCCCACGCTTGGCATGCAAGTTGCGGATAGCAGGGCACATCTTTTTGCACCACTGACGCTGCTGGCCGTCAGCGTGCAGTGGATTTTGCTGTACTAGTGTCAAGCTGCGCTATGCCGCAATCAGCCGCCCGCTAGAGCCTTGTTTGTTAGTTAACCGGGTTCACCGAGGGAAGGTGAGGCTTGGGTTCCGAAGATAGAGGTTGGAACTCCCTAAAGCCCTACACTGTGTACGGGGTTAGTACTATAAAAGTAAAAAAAACAATGCTCTTAAACAATGAAATAGAAAAATGGGCACAATGTGATTTATTCACACCACCTTGACATTCCCGCGTGACTTTTAATACGCACCAACAATATAATTAATTGACATAAAAATCTACTAAAATACCCTTGGGCTACTAAACTTGACCACAAATCATTTCGAAATTTAATAATGAACCACATTAATAAAATATGCGTACGCGCACGTCACCCGAAAAGCGGTTTCACATAAAACAGGCTTAGGGTGGCCTTCGGTCATTGGTATTTTAATTATTTATAAGAACTTGAAGGGCTTCCGTTCGCACATCTGTGGTAAAACCGGGATAAAAATCTATGGGTTAATTCAAGGCATGAACAATATACAGGTGAATTTAAATTGATACCGGGATAAAAATCGATGGGTTAATTCAAGGCATGAACAATATACAGGTGAATTTAAATTGATACGGGGATAAAAATCTATGGGTTAATTCAAGGCATGAACAATATACAGGTGAATTTAAATAGAGACCGGGATAAAAATCTATGGGTTAATTCAAGGCATGAACAATATACAGGTGAATTTAAATTGATACCGGGATAAAAATCTATGGGTTAATCCAAGGCATGAACAATATACAGGTGAGCTTAAATTCTTTGTTATCCCCAAAGGGGGTGGTTTGGACAAAGATACGTAAATCAAAACTTTTCTTCAAAAATTTTCAGCAAAACTTCGTGTTGTGCGTGCCAACCCTAACTGCAGTCAGACAGTCCTTTATTATCTTCATCATCAATCAAGGGTAAAGTTATACAAAATCAGTTGTTCTAGGGCTCACAAGCTTAATACCCTTAAGCTTAAATTATGGTAACTCTAGAAGTCAATTGTTCAAAGAAAAACAACAAAATTCGAAAAGGACGACCCAGAATTATTGTTGTTGACCTTCGGGAGTAGATTTACCCTCTTTCAGGATAGCATACCATTTCAAACACACTTTGTACATTTTAAGTTTCATCCGAATCTGTTTTGTATGTTGGGATGTTTGTGTGTTAAACTCCGTATTTGGTGACTAACGTTTTTTTCTACAATATAATAATAGTTGTAAATATGGGACATCTCATATGGCCTTCTGATCCTGAGCTAGGCAGAGCTTATGGGTACCAGAAACTTTTAGAAATACATAAAAATAGATGGACACTGAACAAACATCTGTGTTTATCTCACAAATGGTTGTCCTGAGCGAGGATAAAACCCGCTACCTGCAGCGCAGAGGGCAGGGTTACTACCAACTTTAGCCAAGAGGCCAGTCTTTAGTATTTTATTAGTTTCGCCTGCTGCTTTGCTCGCGGAGTGAACTTGGTTATATTTTACAATCTATGTAAAAATCTGCGTTTTCAAACTAAATTTCATACAATTCCGTAAAGGCATAAAAAAAAAGAAATGAGAAGTCACCCCCAAAAAGGTCCTACAGTTTCTGACAGCAGTAAGGCTTAGTGCTTGGCTTAGCCCGCATTCAAGGGGCAACGAAAAAAATAGAAGTTGTTATCTCAATAGGCTTCTATGACAACAGAGATGAGTATGAAAGCCATATTATGAAAACCATGTAATTAATAATAATTATTATTTTAACAAAGTTCCTTATCGCGCGTTGCGAAAGGGGGCTAGACGGAAAAAAATTAAGACAAAAAGTTGTAACGACACTTTTTGCTATTTATATATAATATATTTATATATATTTATTAATTTGCTTGCTAAAAAAATCGAAGATTATATCTTGATGACCCTACTCTTACATATTATTAAGAAGCTTTTTGATTGTCTGTTAATTCTTATGTAGATAATCAAGTTAGTTTTAGTCTCCTTATTTTTATTGTTCTCTTTTTTTTTAACATAGTATCACAAATAACTTACTTGTACAACGCCATTGTAACCTAAGACGAAATGACACCGGTTTGTGAGGAGGATCAAAACTAGTCGCCGAGACACAGTTTCCAACTAGTTCGGCGACCAGGGCTAATCCAAATCAACCACTAGGCTACAATAAAATTTACTACCTACTGCTTACAAGATTTGTACCGCTTTTATAAACATAAATACTTATATTTTACCAATTATTCCTTAATTTAGTGGTTGTAATGTACTATATTTTTGCCAATTATAAATATATTGAAATTGCTATAGTTGTAAGTCTAAACTACTGCTTACAAGATTTGTACCGCTTTTATAAACATAAATACTTATATTTTACCAATTATTCCTTAATTTAGTGGTTGTAATGTACTATATTTTTGCCAATTATAAATATATTGAAATTGCTATAGTTGTAAGTCCCTTGACACCTCTCAAGTTTTAATTACTTAGGGTGGGCCCTGAGGTGCCGGAGGTACCTGAGGTGCCTTAGGTACCGGAGGTGCCGGAGGTGCCTGAGGTGCCTGAGGTGCCTGAGGTGCCTAAGTGGGTGAAGTTAAAGGAACTTCGTTCGATTCGGGTGTCCCTTGACACCTCTCAAGTTTTTATTATTGTGTGTATTCCCACTTTGCCTACACAAAGCCCACTTGCCACAAAAAACTTTGCCTAATTTGGGACTATTCGATCCTGTGTGCCCATCATTAAATAATAAAAAATAAATATAAAAAAACTCACCTCCATTCCTCTCCATAAACCTCTTGTACGAATCAACGATCGACATATCGAACGACGTATTAGCACCTGCAAACAAAAAAGAGTTTTACATAACACACAAACGTAAGGTTCTATCACCGCAATGTCAATGTCAAAACACACCTTTATTTAAAAAAAAAACACGCTTGAAACACCACTCTCCGTCAACACTTGATCAGAAACTGGCATAATAAAATCTTTTTAGCATGAAAAGTAAATTAGTGAATTGCGAAAATGGTTAGCTAATGAGCCTTTGGGTGACTTTGGCCCACATAGACGTTTATGCTTTGATTTGGACAATTATTGCTAAGCTTTATGTTTTTGATTATTTATTTGTCAAAAGAGAAAATAATTCACCTGTGAGAAATACTAGAGAGTTAATTTTTTTACGCTTTAACGTGCTCTTGGCTTATTCGGTGTTCTTAGCAGATCAACTTGGCTAAGCAACACTGTCGGGTCACTACTTGGATGGGTGACCGTTTGGTGGAATTTAGATCTGAGCACTTCTGTGCTTCGGAAGGCACGTTAATATGTCGATTCCGGCTTTTTAAGTCGTAAAGCCGTGTCAGAGACCTTCGTGCAGCCTAAAAACTCCGACACCAGAGTTTATTCACTAGCTCATGCGAAGAAGAACACTGACGAAGTAATTTTTGGAATAATGAGTATAGGTAGCTCTATTATTTATTTGTAGTATAGCTAAATAATTTTCTTTCCGCTTTTGTTTTTATATCGAGTAGGTAATATAAAAAATAATAATTGAAGATTATATTAAATAATTAATTTGATATTGTTTGTTTATTGACATTTCAAACGGAAAATGGCGGTGTGTACATAAATATAGTATTAGATACATAATTGTATAATTTTAAAATTCAAGGTTTTTTTAATATTTTAATGGTTACAACAGATCCGCTTTTTGTAGTTTTAATAGTACACATAAGTGCATGTTTACAAAAAATATATAAATATTAATATGCCGTGAATTATTAATTATTTCCTTTAGTTTTGAAAGAAACTAGAACGCAGCCTAAATGGACTTATTATTAGCCTACAGCAATAGAATATAATAACTTTTACTTAATTTTTAACTGTTTCTTAGTTTCATTTTTATACAACAACAACAACACTAGTCTATATAAGTCCAATGCTGGACTTAAGCCTCCCCTAATAAAAAGGGGGATACGCCCATAGTCCCCAAGCTGGGCAATGTGGGTTGGGGATCGCAGGGTACATACAGCTGTCCCGCCGACGCTGCTTCAGCTACCAGTGCCCCGTTTGTTTTACAGAAGAGTGTTCCACGAGCAGTTGAGGCTGGCTTGGATTCCGAAGATGGAACCCCTTCCACCTCAATTTTTCGTATGTATAAAATTTTAAAACTTATTAAAATTAGCTTTTATTCAAATACGAAGTGGAGTGACGATCTGCAAAAGGATACTGGTAGAAACTGAATGCGTCAAGCTCAGGATGGGGCGCAATGGCGCTCATTAGGGGAGGCCTATGTCCAGCAGTGGACTATTAACCTTTCCGATTGGACTCATACAAAACCATAATCATTTTATCGTTCGAACAATCAGACAGTAACCTTCATTTTATTCTCACGATATACAAATCCCATGAGCACAATACAGAGATAAGGTACACGTGGTCAAATAAATGCATCTTATAATGATCCTTATAATCGAAGCCCTAAAGTACATAGTTATTGTCAGTTGTTACAATATAAAGACAATGATGAAGTAAGATTATTCGATACAATTGTCACTTTTTCTGATTCTAATCAGTCTTGTTGAAATATTGACTTTTTTTGGATTATTTCGCTGCTTGAATTATGTTGTCGTGCGGACTGAATGTGATTGTAATTTTATTGATTGATTTAAACTAAGATTATTGATTAGACTGTGAATGAAATATTTGCTATAAATACTTCGTGAGTAATAAAAAATCAGTTATGCTATAATTTACCTTCAATTTGAAAGCTCATATTAATATGAAAGTGCGAAGGTTGTTTTGGATGTTTCTTCAACTTTAGTAGTGGGCCTAAAGATAAACAGTGTCCTAGATATATGTTATTATCATCCGCTGCTTCTATTTGGTAGTTACCAACGGTAATGTTAGGTTCAGGACCTGAAAGGTTAGTTATAACCTTGGTTTTGGACATGTTCATCCTTAGGCCCACCCTCCCTCAGTGAAGCTTGATGCAGCATCTTTTGCAGTTCCTTAGTACTTTTAGCTAGGAGAACTAGATCATGAACGAAGTGCAGATGGGATTATTAAAAAAAATCTCACAGCATTGAAAATAAATGACTTGTTATCACACCAGTAAATTCATTTAATAACCAAAAATAAATTTGACATAAAATGCTTAGCATAACCTTATGCCAGTCAGACTGTACACTCATTTACAATAACCAGATCTGTACATAAAATCATACATATTCATAAAATATTAGAATATATGAATCATTATGACCATGTTATTGCAACAGCATTTTGTCGGCAAACTTTTATTTTGATGCTGTGCCTACATGTCAGTAGGTATGTACACGAATAGAACCTATTGCAGTACGTACTGCAGGCTTAATAAATAGTGCAATGTCTGTCTTGCTCCATTTAAAATCCTGTTTCAGTTTATAATTCCTTTTGCCATGTGGCAAGGTCCGGCATTGATATTTACAAAATGCCAGTGCGCAATAGAACTTCGCGCATAAAAATGTGAATTTACACGTCTATTAAGCTTACTTGCATAATTTTTGATCGGATTTTGTTTTTGCAATCGAGATTTTATTTTCCTGTTAGAATTGATGAGTTTAGAATGTGGTAACATAGTTATGCACGTGGATTCGCTTGCGTGGTACAAAGAATAGATATATGATAAAAAGAAGCATTTGCACCATGATGAAAGTACCCTATCGCACTATCACATAGCAAGATAATAGCCCCAAACTAAGCAATGCTATATTACTGAGAACTGAAATTTTAAATAATATACCTAATGGTCAGTTAGCACATAGGTGTCCTATTTAGTAAGACATTGGTAAATGTGACCTCTGATGCTAGATATATTATCTTGAATAGATATACTCAAAGGTCTATTCAATCTTTTATGGGTACTATTTATTAAAAACTGTCAAAGAAAACATAAATGTCATGAAATACTATTTAGACTTCAACTTTGAACCTTAAAGGTGACCAAACTTTACCATAGAAGTGTAAACCAACCTTCTTGTTACTAGAAAGGGTATCAAGCGTCGCGGAGCGTCTCGCCTCAACTATGAGCAATTGCTCATACTTTCACACAATTTTGTCAAGGAGTTTTTTGACGTGCATGATTAAACGTTATATAGATAGATAGTTAGAATATTTATTTGTTACTTCAATCACACACGTACACGTACATTTATGTAGGTATAGTATGGTATATAAACACAGTAGGTAAAGTAAAGACATTAGACTTTCAAATAGGTGCTAGGTAAAGTAGTAGTTATAGTATTTGGAACAAAACCAATTTATTGACGTACAAAAAAAATTAAATAATGGATAAGTAGAGTGGATATAGTCTCTGTACTTGTGTGCAAAGCAAACCAAAGCAGCGCACGCGTTCTGCGCGGAATAAAACTTAAACCCATGCATTCCACAAATCAATGTTTTCGTATTTCACGAAGGAGATGAAAAAACAAACCCGCGACAGGTTCTGATACAAATTCTCACGCATTGCCCTTAATTGGGTAGTAAGAAATTCTGTACTTTAAACAATAGGAAATTAATTCATTAGCTTCAGCTTTGGTATAACGTAGGTATCTACTGAGTAAAATATCTTAGTCATTGCCAAATTAACGAAAATGTAGATATTTCTAAGTAATTAACAAAATATTCCGAAAATTTTAACGAAGTTCTGATGATTTTGTTTAATGCTTGCATTTAAAAGTTAATTTGTTAAGTGCATAGTATTGCTTCATTGTGGTTGCGACAGGTGGACAATAGATAGTTAAGTAGGTACGTACAGCACATTTAAGACTTGGCTGGTGGATTCAATTTCTATAAAAATACAAAATACTCTGTTGTTGCAAAGACTAATAAACTGAAAGTAGCATCGCTAAATAGCCCTTCTTAATTAATTATTAAATTAGGCTAAGAATAAACTTTGCTTGGTTATTTTACCAACGAAATTCAGAGAAAAGGTTAAGTCAGAAAAGTTGAGCATAAACTTTAAAACTTATTCATATAAATAAATAAATAATAATAATTATTATTATTATAAGCCTGAGTTGTCCCACTGCAGGGCAAAGGCCTAAAAAATAAATAAAAAAGAAATAATTCGGGATGTAATCACACAGCATCATGTAGCCCCAAACTAAGCAGAGCTTGTATTATGGGAACTACCATGAGCTTGTTCCATCTTCAAATACCATAAAAAAAAACTACATGATTGATATCAATCATGTAGTTTTTTTTATAGTAATATGTATAGTATATACTATACATATTTTTTTTGTAAATACATACATATCATACATAGACAACACCCAGACCCGAGACAAATATCTTCAAAACATGCAAATATTTGTCCCGCAGCGGGAATCGAACCCGCAAGGTTTTGCGTCTCAGGCGAACCTTCGCCCTCTGCACCACAGAGGCCGTCGATATAAAACTTGGGGTTTACAATGCTAGATACAATTGTAATTTTCTCTATCGCTTTGGTCTAAGCCTGTTAGGATATATTGAGAGTTATTTATATAGATAAATAAAATTATATTCTGAGACTGCGATAAAAAAAAAACATATGACCATATTGACCACCAAGCCAAATCAATATATATTGTTAAATAGGGGTTATTACTATTTTATTTGCTGCTGTTAAAAGCTGGATGCATCGACAGGGCGCAATGGCGCTCATTAGGGAAGACCAATATCCAGCAGTGGAACATAAGGCTGATGATGATGATGTTGACTATTTTATTTATAAATTAAGTTATTATTTAACAAAAGGTGGAACTATAAGTATTGCAAGTGATTATTTTTATATAAATAAACTACGAGGGATTTGTTTAAAGTGACCTAGCTATTTAAGAATTTACTATGTTATTGCCTTGTCGGCATTATAATCAGAGTGAGTACTAAGGGTTAGATTGTAACTTAGACGCCAGGCTTAGGGCTGTTTCATACAATATAACTTTAAAATTATTTTAGGGTTACCAAAACAAATATGACACAAGAAATTATTACAACTTTTTCCGCTAAGGATAATCTTAAAATCAAACGTATGTAATAACTAGAGTTCATCAATAATTTTTTTGGCAGATGTATTTAATAACCTTTATTTGTTTTCTCATTTTATAACAAAAATGAGCAGTAAAAGTTGTATTTTCCAGCTTGGAATTTTCATAGTGAAAAGTCGATTATCGTCAACAGAAAATCTTTCAAAGTCGGTAAAAACGGGTTTGCTGTCAAGATACAATGTATAAAAAGTTAAAAACTTTGTGTGAATTATTTCATTGTGCACACATGCCTAAGTTACTTCAATAAAGGGTTATTAAACTGATCATACGTTCAAAGGTTACTATTGTTTTGATGTCTTTATTTTTCAAAATGTTGGGATTTTCTTTATCTACGCGAAGATAAAAATTCATTGTGGAAAATAGCCTTGTTTATACTTCAGAGGCTCGATTACGAAGACTAGCAAAAAAAAAATTCGATTCGTATCGTGAAAATTTTGGCCAATTAGAAAGCGTAGATTTAAAATATTTGTGATTTGTCGTATTTTTTGTTAACTTACGATACGTCAAGCCAAATGAGGGCTCTATGGAGAGGCATGTGGTTTAAAGCCAGATAGAAAAAAAAGGCACTCGGCCACTTTGCGGCCACTTTGCCAAGAGTGAACGACTGAGAAGAAGATTAAATTATATAAATAAGTCTAAAAACGTCGTAAAGGAATTAAAATAAGCTTAGGAAAGATGCTTCCATTTCTATCTGCTGATAGAAGGAGTTCCATAAGTTGCACCGACAAGAGCACAACCCCAATGATGTCGATAATATAAGGAAGGTCATCATTCCTCTTCAGTTTTACTGACACCTTGAATGTAAAAATAACTTTTTAGGTAACTAAGTACCTACCTACTTCGAAGACCTTGTTTTTTATAACTCGAAGATGGAACAAGTACATGGCCTACCCAATGTTAAGTGGAAATTATCTATAACAAAGTATTGCATCGTAGTTCACGCAAGCTTGGATTGTGCCCTACGATGCAAAGCCTATCAACCTAACAACTATTAACTAGTTATTTCTCCTACACACACGATATACAGCGATGCTGTTTGACGGCAGAAAAAACCATCGTGATAGTACTTTCTATGACGAGCACTTTACAAACATCTAGTACTACCATCGAGATAAATTACTACAGTAAAAGTACCTATATATCGATGTCTACTAATACTAAATTGTCCTTGTCCAATGACCATCTCTTAATTTTCGCTGCTGTGTTGATCTTATCGCGCTCAATCGTTTTGACATCTTTCCTTATAACAACCATTCGACCCATCATACCATTTGCAGAAAGTAAGTTTTACGTCAAGTTGGATCAAGGTCTTTCGTAATCATAAAACAATACTTCAAGGAGCGGCGCGATCATCAGCCTCTTTCAAAACACATGATCCGACTAAAGGAGCTGTAAGGTCAATCAGTTCTTGTGAAATGATTCGAGTTTTCGGCGATGCAAATAATCTGGTAAAAATATTCATGATATTCACGATGTTATTAGGCTTAACTATAAAGTTATTTCAGTTAATAAAAGTGTGGTGTGGTATAATTCAACAATTTGGTGGGCAACTTACTTTCGTCTGCGGCTTCGCTCACGTGGTACTGTAGTAATACTTTTATGTTATTCCTGGTCTAGAACCATATTTCCAATGTCCGCTCAATTCGTTTTGCAATTTAGGACGTGTGAGAAAAAACAAAACATTTCACAGCTTTTTACTATATTTCACCTTTACAATGTAATCAGTAAGTTATGATATGAAAGCAGTTATAACTTTCTTATAAAATAACTACCCATATATTATGAATTAAATTATTACCTAAAATTCTAATGAAAGCCTCGGTCTGCCTTCAACTTATTGCCAATGGCACATGTGCTAGGCATGGTAACCTATAACATATTCTAAATTTACAAAACCTAATCTTAATTTACCAAAAACGGTTAATAGAAAGAACGATTTCCAGATGTTTTTGTAGCCATCTTTGATTCACCGAAAATACAACTTACTTATGAATCATTTGATACAAAAACTATTGGCAGATTATCACTATGATTTTTTTTTTTAGACAACAGTACCTTTTGGTCGAAGTTTTGCAAGATTTGCAATAATATTATTAGAAAGAAAATACGTTTTCCACAATAGTACTAGATTGAAATTACCTTTTCCACAATATCACTGAACAGAAAATACCTTTTCCTGATTATATAGCCTGATTATCCATGTACACACAATAGACCAGACTTATGCTTCGTTTACAGTACTTACCCGGGGTGCCAAGAATAGATTAGGACCTCCGTAGCGAAACAAAGGACGAGTGGACGAAGTGACACTCAGGGGCGACCTCGCGAGAGTTCTGGCGAGAGCCCATGCCAGAGTCAACTATCCATATTTATTAACATTTTAAAAATACTATCGTGCGTCGTGACGATAGTAGATTGTTGGCAATGTCAACGGAAATCAAATATTTGAGTGATATCACCATAATATTATAAAGGCAAAAGTTTGTGTGTGTGAGTACGTTTGTTACTTCTTCACGCTTAATCGGTTGAACGGATTGAGCTGAAATTTTGCACATATGTATGTAGTTTTAGACCAGGAATAACATAATATGCTACATGGAAAATGAATTTTTGGGAAATTGATTTGATGGAAAATGAACTTTCAGTTAATTGATTTTATGGAAATCGAATTGTATGGAAAACAAACACGCGGTATATTAAATCATATGGCAATCGTTACTGCGGTAAAACGTTATGTTGGAAATTAAAATATCTGTAAATTGAAGAAAATTTTAACTAAAAATGTGGCCTTTGGTGATGGCTGATGATGATTTGGCCAACAAAAGATGGCAATAGTGTTTTCGGCCAATCGAAAAAAAAGTGAATCAATAGAAGTAGAATCGTTTTCGGCAGAACAAAATTCGAATATTTAAGTTCGAAAGGAGAATAGGTAACCGTTAGGCATACTATACTGTGATAACTCTGTTACCTTACAATCATGTGATGACAATAATTATGGAGTGTTGAGTATAATGTATTGAGTTTTGAGTATTAAGATGAACAATTAAATGCTATCACCGGTCCTTGAATAAGCGATTCATGCAAAACTAAAGCCGTTCACATCCAATATTCTGGCAACAACGCTAAATACTGACCTTAGAACTCGCAATAAATTCTTTCCACATACTTTTATCTCAATTTGCAGTAACAATGGGCTGAAAAGGCACAATTAAGATGTTTCATGGTATGATCGTGTTGATGCGTATCGAAACTGCAAAAAGTGGGCATTTTGAGGTATGTAAACAGTCATTAAGTTTTTAATGGCATTATTAAGGGGAATTTTTGTTAGAATAAATATTGTAACCGATCTCCAATTATATCTATGCAACTTTACAAAATGATATTTATTGTGAAGCAGGAAATTAAAACTGTAGGCACCCACCTAATAAAGGTGGTAAATCCAGGCTTATGTTTTATGATACGTAGCTACCGCATGGTGTACTAATAGTTTCTGAACACTGACACAGAAATTATTCTAGAATGAGTTTAGAACTGTGTATTGACCACCTCTGTGATGTAGCGTGCGAAGGCCCGCCCGAGACGCATGGAAGGTAGCGGGTTCGATTCCCAAAATGTTCGCTAGATTTGCATGTTTCGAGTCCGGGTGTTTTCTGTGTTCCCATAATACAAGCTCTGCTTAGTTTGGGGCTGTGTGATAATGTCCTGTACCATTTATATTATATTCTTACACACACTAGGATGCTCTGGCGCTCATTAGGGGAGGCCTATGTCCAGCAGTGGACTTATATAGGCTGATGATGATGATGATACACACACACGCGCGCGCGCGCGCTCACACACACTCACACACACACACACACACACACACACACACACACACACACACACACACACACACACACAGATAAACTGTCCCATTATAATAGGTATTAGTGTGATTAGTATACTAAAAACATATATAAGATATTTAAGATTGTATCTAAAGACTTTTGTTCCATGTGTATAAATGTACCACACCTATAGAAAGATGATGGTCACACCATAATTGAGTGGTCAACCTACTTATCTATGTTGCAAATCATTTGGATTAATAGAGATTTGGATTAATGCGGGTTCTTAAAGCAGCGGGCCAAGTGTTTGCATGATTGAAAAATATTTTGGTAACCCAGACCCAAGAAACATATTTGCAAATTAAAACTTTAAAACGGATTGAGCTGAAAAGAGACGGCCCATTCCTGACCCAAAGACCCCAAGGGACTGAACCACTTTATTTTCATAAAATCATACTTTAATAAATAGTTGGTATTTCATTAATATCGGCCTAGCGGGAGTTTGGTATTCTTTTAAAAAATAATAACTTATTCATATCAATTCTTGTCCGCAATACAGTGCACCCCGATCTATTGATCTATTGGTCTTATGCCACCCACTCCTGTGGTCCCTAAAAAATGTAGAAGCTCCGAGCTAGCCCCTGAGGATGAGTAAAGGACGAGTGGACGAAGACGACACTTAGGAGCGACCTCGCGAAAACTCTGGCGAGAGCCAATATCCATTTTTATTTACTTTTAAAATTCATATTGTGTTTATTTGTTTCTCTGATCTGCATACTAAGATGAGTTTTTTTGTCAATCCGTCATGATTTTGATTATTCGGAATGTTATTCAGGGTATTTTGCCATACATTACTGTGTACACCAAAACTTCTCGCAAAAACAATGTACCTACTATCCTCCGCACTTTATTGTTCCCAGATGCCATCATCGTGGAATTGAAATTAACAATTTGAGCAAGAGTTCTCGCTTTCTCGCGGAATTTGATTTGGGACAAAAAACTGCCTGCAACCCTTAATTACACATTAATGATTCTCGCGTGATTTCGTGAGTTCTCGTCAAGAATCATCTTAGTCATCTTAGCTCTGCTTAGTTTGGGGCTACATGATGCTGTGTGATTACGTCCCGCATTATGTATATACAATAACAAGTTCTTAACTAATATTTCATAATTATACCTACATATTTGCCAAAATATGTACCCACTTATTACTAAAATAAAATAAAATAGCCTAACAAAAATCCAGACCGTCTCCACACGGTAGAGTGCCCAGAATGCTGGCTGTATTGCTACGTTGGATAGCAAAACTGCTCCGTTGACCCAAATAGAAACCACCATTCCGATCACGCGTGGTCTCGAATAAGCGATCTGCCAAGTCTTTGAAAATTTTGTGAGCCCCTGGTCCCCATGGGCCTAGAGTTTCTATTATCTATATATATCTATTCCTGAGAATTCGGAGCCTGAGTGTTTATTTATTTAGAATCTTGTTCATGCACACTAGATTATTAGCTTTGCCAGTTTGTAGTTTGAATATCAACAGATGTTATTTAAATGATTGCATATGACTGTCCAGTATGTATCATTTTACTCGGTCACTTTTGGTCACGAGCCGCCGCTCCACGCCCAAAATAGGACTTTACGATTCGGCTACGTGATAGGAGAATGAAATTTTATTCACCTATAACCTAGCTGAATTGCCATTTACATGGTTAATTTTCGCCGTACGGCTTTTAGTCACCCGTGTCCACTTATTAGATTCTTTTGCAATACCGCTACAGATCAAGCATGTTGTGTCATATCTTAACTTTTGTACACTTCATCCTATTTTACACGTGTTTTTAAGCAAATAAATATCTTTTATCTTTTATCTTTATCTTTAAATAGACCATCTGAAGATTTGTCGGTGCATACGTAGGACTACATAATATATAGACTTCTACTCTTCTAAACTGTACTGTAAATCCTCAAAATACACAAGTGATCATAACAGGTAGCCACAAATTGATTCCTAGGATGGATTTCGCACAATTGCCGCCTATACTTTTTGAAGGAATTTCTATAACGATTAGCAAATTTGTAAAAAACTTGGGCATAATCGTGGACTCCAAATTATGCTGGGTTAACCATATTGCCGAGATCAGTCGTAAGATGATTGCCTCCTCTGCCTTGTTGCGTAGACTGTGCAACTTTTTGCCAACCACTACTAAAGTTACGCTTGCACAATCTCTTTTACTCCCTCTTTTAGATTATGCTGACGCCAGCTACCCTGACCTTACTGAAGTCCAGTTAAACAAACTTGAGCGCCTTCAAAACCTTTGTATTCGGTTCATATTTGGCTTACGCTAGTATGACCATGTTTCAGAATTCCGCGCAAGGCTCAAGTATTCATCCCTATTCGTCTTCGCCAAAATGCTCACATACTGCATCTTCTTTATAATATATTATTTATTCCTCTTTCACCCCATTACCTCAAGGAGCGTTTCGAATTCTTGCACCAGGCACACGATTGAAACTTAAGCTCTTCAGAAACGTTATACCAGTCCATAGCTCTAAATTTTACAGCGACTCTTTTACTGTATAAACT
This sequence comes from Horisme vitalbata, assembly GCA_951804965.1. Taxonomy (NCBI): domain Eukaryota; kingdom Metazoa; phylum Arthropoda; class Insecta; order Lepidoptera; family Geometridae; genus Horisme; species Horisme vitalbata. The sequence goes on along the minus strand of OX638092.1, from coordinate 16,671,029 downwards.
AAACGACTTTGGAATTCCCTACCTCTTTCAAAAAGATCATCTAAATCCCTGCCTAATTTTAAGGATAAAGTATTTCCTTTCTCTTGACTGCTAGGTTTTATTGATAAGGGATACTAATAATGTTATATTTTTCAAATAGGTATTTATGTAGTTTATGTATTATTATTATTATATACCTAGTCTATAGTTTAATTTTTATTCAGTTTTTATATAGTTAGTATATTTTATAAGGTATCTAATGTATTTCGTAATTGGTTATGTATGTGTATGATATTATTTATCTAGCTACTTTCGTATGTACACCACCGTCTTTTATTTATCGTGCTATCCTGTCCATCCAAAGGTTGTCCGGATGAGATCGCTAGTAGCGATAAGACCGCCTACTTTTTTTTTTAAATTGTAAAGTTTCTGCAAATTTAATTTTTAATTAGGTGTAATAATAAAGAATTGATCTATCTATCTATCCATCTATCTACTCACTACAACTCGTTTACCCCAACAGTTATCGGTTCTTCGGCAGATATAGCAATTTTGAGCCACACTCAGAACCTTACAAGGTTAACAAATTGTCCAGAATCAATGCCATTTACTTTACGAAATGTTCACATTACTCTTGACCTAGACGAATATTATATAAATTCCACCATAACTGGCTTCCACATAACAGCCTGGTTGTGGTACTGTTTGGGAAAGCGGTATTGAAATGAGTTTTATCACGGTGAGCTTAGGTTTAGATTTGCTTGTCATCTATCTTTCTATTCATTTATTTTTTCCTCTTGTGTTAGAAAATCATTAAATTTTTGACATGGAGTAATAACAAACTTTTAAATAAACTAACACTATACCTACCAATTATTATCTTACGTTAGTAACGTCCAAATTTTATAGGAAGAACAATATTTTTATGCTAGTCTAGTCTTATTCTACAGTGTAAAAAATCTTAATTTACCTCGAATATGATTTTATCTTGTCTGTACCAGATCAAAAAACAGTGCTATCTCAAAAACTTAATAACGAGCTTCCGCTCACGATTCTGTTCCCGAAAAAGTAATCTACGTTATCTTGGTTATGATCAACCAAATCATACATCTTTTCCCTAATTTTATACTTCCATATACATACGAATGTTTGTGAGGATGGATTGGTTGATGTATTTTGGTGGTGGATCAATCACGCCACAAGTGCAGAACGGATTCGGATGAAAATTGTAACATACATAGATTGTGACCTGGATGAATACATAGGTTATATTTTATCCGGGTACTACGCGAGCGTCGCCGCGTTTGGAACTAGTAATCATAATTGCGAAGGTATGTGTATATGCATTTGGATGAACTTTGGAACACACAGTTGGTAACCTGACCTAAGAACACGAAGTAAGCCACGCCAAGATCACTAAAAATATATTTTTTGAGGGATAAATCAATAGGTTAGTATGCCATAATAAACCTTCTGGCATAACACTTACGAAATCAGACATTGACCTTTACTGATGGCATATTGTTTTCTTTATTGGGCATCGTTTATTTAAGTACCTATTAAGTGTACTTGTTTGGAGAGTTTTTCACGGTCAAAATGTACGGGAAAGTAATACAAGGTGTCCCTCTCAAAAGGGAGTTAATCTTCATATTTTTATCACGGGCAATACAAGGATGTAAGCGGTTTCAACCGTCATCTTCTTTCCATCATCCATATAAAGGTTGTCTGGAAAGGAGCCCTCTAAGCTATAAGACTTTAGGGATTGATTTTATTTGAGCACACTGCTACTACACTATGCTAAGATCATTTCCACTCAATTTCAAGTCTTTATGGAGTTAGCTTTATTATTTTTTATTATGTTTACAGTGAACAACTTTTTCATATCACAATAAAGTTATGACAATAGAAAGTTTAATCAAGAAGACTATTTATTTCAATCACGTATAGAAGAGATTTTTAATTAAAAGTAAAATACAATTTTCATCAATTCAGGAAGGTAGTGATTTTTTTTAAACGTTCTCAATAAGATTTTTACTTATCTATGGCAGGGCTAACAAAGGAATTCATCAGGGCTGCGCATACGCCGATCGAACGCCAACATTGGAAAAACCCTAGTGTGAAGAGGCTCTAATGGTGAGTTATTAAATCATCGCGTATGAATGAACAGTATGCAATTACGTCGTTAGCGCGTGACAGGTTGTTATAGCTAATTACTAACTAGCGCCTACGCGCGGCTTGGCTCAATAAATTTATTCTAACTTTTATTTATAATATCACACTAATAATGTAAATGCGAATGTCTATGTGGCTTGTTTGTGTACGTTTGTGTGTGCATTCGTACTTGTGTGAATGTGTGTTTGTGAATATTGTTGTTTATGATTTAGATGAAACTTGGAGTATACATCCTTAGTATGCGACCTGGATCAACAGCAGGCTACTTTTTATCGGAATAACGAGCAAAACCGCGGACTGAAGCTAGCGTTAGCTAAACAGAAAAGAGCATAGGGTACCTATTTATTCCAGAAAAAAAATATTCCAGAAGGATAGAAAAGTAACTTTTAAAATAAGTTTAGTCTTCCTCTTCTTCGTATGAGCTAATGGCCTCTGATGTCAGAGTTTTGGACGCCTGAAGACCTCTGACATGGCTTAGCGGCTAAAAAGGCGGGACCAATATTTTACAGTGCCTTCCGAAGCACGCAAGTGCTCTGATCTAAATGCCACCAAACGGTCAGATGTATTTCAGTATGTCAGTATCTCAGATGATCGGCTAAGAACACCAAATAAGCCGAATCGAGCGCAAATTATTATTAATGAGTTCCAATAAGCTGTTGTTTCTGCTGTTTATACAACATACAAACTTTTGCATTCATATGATTATTAGAATGTGGGATTATATCAAACGTATCAATCAATACACTACAATGTTGTGAATCAGTTATGACATAAATGTGCCAACGTTTATGTTGGATTTTTGTTATAATGAAAAAACTTAAGTTCGACTATATTTTACTTCTTATTTATAAGCGAACAGACCCGCCTGCAACTTCGTTTGCGTGTACTTGATTACTTATTTTACGCGGATAAAAAACGGTATGGGACGAAAAAATATGCATAGAGAAAACTTACAGCTAAGTAGCAAAAGTTATAAAAAAGTAATTAAACTTGATTAAACATTACAGAAGGCCAATCAAAATTTTCCACAGATAGTGTATAAATTTAAGTTTTATTCAATATTCACATTTAAAACGTCAACGTCATGTGCGTGTACACTTGTAACATTGTTGGACCGAGAAGTCATCATATGGTGGTGCTTCCAGACTCTCTTTGAGCGCGCTCGTTTGGATTTGCTAAGCGATGACAGCCAAATGATAACGAATGTTACACTTCTTTAGTTTTTGCTTCTAGCCCTATCGATAGTACTAATTTACTATTTGAATTAATCTAAATAGTTCATAAAAAGTACTTTGTAAACCTTGAACTCTGAAATAAAAAAAAAAGTTTTTTTTTGTTTTATTTCAAATTATTAAAATTATAAAAATACAAAAATTTATTCAACATGAGGTGAACATTTCTGAATAAATTATGATGGAGCTTTTACATTTCAACTTTTTATGACCTACGTGAAAGATATTTAATAAAATTAAAATATCTTTTAATAATAATTTTATACATTTAAAATCATAACTTCTGAAAATCATGCCAACTATACATATCAGAAGTTTAAGGGCACAGGTTAGGGGTTGGGAAGTATTTGAAATGTGGTGCTGGAGAAAAATGGAAAGAATAAGCTGGGTAGACAAAGTAACTATGAGTACTAAAGAAGTTTTGAGTAGAGTCGCCGATTGAGAGACTAAAAAATGTTGAAAACAGGAGCGGAAAGATATTTGAACACCTTATATGACATGAAAACCTTATCGCAACATCATAGAGGGAAAAAAACAAGACAGAGAGGTAGGGGAAGATGAAGGATAAATTATATGAGCCACATTAAAGAAAAAGTAGATGTCATGTCGTATAAGGAAGTAAAAGAGACTGCTTTGGAGAGAAGCAGGAGGGAGCTGCATCAGTTGCGCCGACAAGAGCACCACTCCTAAATATATGATGATGAACCAAAACAAGTAAATATTGAAAAAATAAACACGCAAGTTAAAGTTTTCTCAAATGAGGTGCTATAAAAAAGTAAATAACATAAGAGAGTCTGAAAGCATCAATACAGGAAAATTAAAAAAATATTCTAACTATAAAAAGAACTACCAATGGATACGAGTAGGTATGTTCATTTCTATATTTTTTTCTCTATCATACTTAAACTACTCGAGCTAATATTTTGTACATAATGTAGGTAGATTAATTCCTTCCTTCTTTCTTCGAATTAGTTCTTCCGCCATCTCGGGTGTTGGAGTTAACAGGCTATTCCATATACGGATACGACGCCAGCCGAGCCGCGGGTTGAAGCTAGCGTAGTGTAATGAAGACTCGTCGGGAATCTGGAGGCAACCCAATTAAAGGCTCAAGAACAAGTATGGTAAATAAACACCAACTGTTACGAGTGCCATTGGTTCGATGTTAGATGGTAGATCGTTGCATAATGATGGCAATGTCATTAACATTTGACGTAAACACTGTTTATATCAATACCACGTTGTTGTATAAATATTATATCATGGGCATGTCTTGTTCTGCTTCTGACTGAAGACTGAACGACTGGACTACTACAGCGTAAACGATGCCTCATATAATAATACACGTATACTGTACGTGATATTGGTAAAATTGTGGAAATTATACAAGAAGACATTAATTAAAAATGAATAAATAAATCATGGTCATGCCCATGATACACTTTGTATCATATCCACTCCTACATGATATAAAAATAAAAATATAATAGTTAATATGCTGGACAGCTAACACATAGCCCCAAGTAAGCATAGCTTATGTGACAGGACACATAGACTGATAGATCTAGTCTATAGATATATTTTGTAAATACTTATACATACAACCAGACCCTATTTGCAGAAATGAAACAAAAAAAAATCCCACAGTGGGAATTGTACCCAAAACCTTCTGTCTCTCAATGCGCTACATAATTAAGTTTTCGCCACATAACATTGTTGATTCGACAAAATGCAAGCTGACTGGTCTGGCTAGACCAGTGAGCGTTATCGAGCCTCTATTTTACTTTCATAAAACTTGGTTCGCGTTGGACTTCAGCTAGAGCACAGAAATCATTGCTCTGATTGAGTATTCAGGAAACTCCTTGAGTTTAAAAATACTATTTGATCTTATAATTAACCTTTTGCTTGCAAATAATATCACCTTCTGATTTGGATTTAAATTTTAAGAAAAAAAAAATTATATATTAAATTATCTGATCCTAGATCTAGAGAGGCAATTTTTATAAAAGGCTTCCTTCGGTTTCGCTCGTGTCATCATCATCATCATCAGTCTATAACAGTCCACTGCTGGACATAGGCCTCCCCTAATTAGCGCCATTGCGCCCTGTCCTGAGCAATTTTTATAACAGGCTACCTTCTGCTCGTGGTTTCGCTCGTGTAACAGTACCTATATAAAAAGCCGCAGTTATAAAAACTATACCTAAATATTTCCAAATTTTAGGATACTAAATAAATAAAATAAATAAATAAATAAAAAATGCTGGAGACATTACACAGCATCATTACATAATGCGTTCAATGTTATCATATTAAGTACGTACTCAATCTCTGCAAATATTTGTCTCGGGTCTGGGTGTACCATCTATCAAAAAGTTTAGAAGTACTATATCAGTCATGTGGTTCCCTTAACAAAAGCTCTGCTTGTTTTGGAGCTACATGATGTTGTGTGAAATCATAGAGCATTATTTAAAAAAAACATTAACTCATATATGTTTAATTTTTTTGTCGAAAGACATACACTACCGGTATCTCGGAATGGTAAGTCAGCCTATATTTTGTCGCGTGGATAAGATCAACTGGATTGGGATACTATACTCCATCTAGATGTAGTAGATTGTATCTTAAGGGAGCAAAATAATTTTAAGGCGAGGGCGCTTTTTTGAATCCTAAGTGACGTGCGGGATTCCAGAGTAGAATCCTGAACGTAGCGAGGGATTCAAAGTACGTCGCCCGAGCCAAAAATATATTTTGCGCCCGAGTGATACACTCTACTTTTCATCACCCAATATGAGAAAATAAAAGGCACCTCTTAAATTTCTCCATTCAATAAAATTACCACAGGCTTTCATATATTTTTCCCGGGATTTTGCAGATAATAGATTATCCATAAAATTTCTTGCGTCAGTTCTAAAACTTTTAGGAGTTAATTCTATACTTTCACTGTCACTTGAAGAACTCATTTTTTTCAAAGCCATGAATTTTTAACAATCCGTTAAAATTGAGGAAAATGTTCGAGCGTTTTTAATTTGATTTTTTTATTCAGCCGTACCAGTCAGTCTTTATTCAAACCATATTTGCGTTCGATTTCTTAAGCGCTGAAAACACAAAGATGTTCCAAATTCAAAAAGTGCGCGACAAAGATAATTGCGGTGCTCTTATAAAGAGGATTAAAAACTCATTACTGTCCGCTAAAAGTTTCAGAAAACACCACCTTTGGGTGCACTTAAAGGCAAACCAAGTCATCTTTTTCGAAAAAATCGGATAAAAATATTGTTCCAGGAACTACAACGTTTCGTACAGTGACTAAAAGTTACCACTTAACAAAGGCATCAAGTTTTTTTAAAATAAAAGTACCAGAATATTGATTTTAAGGTCGTAGTTGCCATTACTTATAATATGTCGCGCATGTTTGGAACGCACCCTACGATGCAATGCCCGCGCGAACATCAACTTGAGGCATGGTGGTGTTAAGCATCGATATATATTGTTAGTATCGTATCTTGAGGTGTTAAACCTCATGTGCTTTTTAACCAAAACACTGCTGGTTCATGACTAAAATAGGTACGTTGACTGTTTAACAGCATCATGTAGCCCAATACTAAGCAGAGCTTTTATTATGGGGACTACTACATGACTAATATTTTAATTTAGTTTTATTGAAAAGACCAACAGCTACAAAATAAAAGTAAATTCACAGAATTAGTTAATAAAGTTATACAGCCAATAATAGGTATTTCTAAAAAAATTAAGAATTAATTTAAATATTTCCTACAAGAAAGAGTCCCGGTTTTTCAATCGTCAGTCACCATAGTCAGTAATATCAGCTAGTTAAATGACAAACTCGTGATTTTATACCTTGTTTGAAATTGATAAATTGTACCAATCCAATTAACTGACAATTGAAAAATTAACCCTAAAAAAGTACAATAATACTAGTTAAATACATATAAAATACCCAGACATGAGACAAATATTTGCAGATCATGCAAAACATTGGTCTCACGGTGGGAATCGAACTGGCAACTTTCTGCATTTCAGATGAGCCTTCGCCCACTGGGGCACAGAAGTCTTCTGAATATAAATAATGATATCCAACATTTTCTGATGTTGACTTAAATCTTGAAAACTAGACGCTAAGGCATTATCAAATTTTTGGTTATGATTTATTAGTTTATCATGAAACGATGTCGGTAGACATACTAAGTAATATTTCTACTATTAGCTAAAAGCAATGGTTAACTCAATTATATCTATTTTAGTATTAATAGATTCACATTGCGTTATTTCACATAAATACTGCTATCGGTACTTCAAGATTTTTTATAGCATAAAACACTATGGAAGTTTTTAATTATAATAAATAAGTGACATAATAATAGTTAAGGAAACTTTAGAATAAAAATAGTTAATCTTTTGTTTTGATGACAATCCATGTCCATTGACGTAAATAAGGACTTACAACAACAACAGCACAACACAACACAGCTTAACAAACAACAACAGCTTAGACATAAAGGAATTATATTACATTTTGCTTTACTTCATACTAAACCCCATAATCTCCTTGCTAAATAGGTTTAAATATTATGTTAAAGTATGAGTTCATCCTGAAAATTATATAGTATGCTAAATTTTATCAACAGCGGTGAATTATTATTCGTATGTAAATGAGTATAGTAAATAACTATTTGGCAGATGTCTGTTAATTAGACTATAATATGCACAGTCGGCTACCAATCCCATGATAATTATAAATGCGAATGTTTTTTTCTTTAGGTCTATTCGATTACAGAAATAGACAAGTAAATTTTCAAAATTTTATGAATGTAGTTTCATGGAGTAAAATTTTCCATGGAGTAAAAGCATGTGACGGCCTTACGGGGTCGCGTTAATGTATTGTTACTTTAGTATGAGCATTATTATAAGAACCCATCATCTACGCAAATTATGAACCATAAAAATTCTCGAACCTCCAGACTGATTTGATTTTTACTGCACTAAATATAAATAAAGAACTTTTAATAAAAATAAAACTTATAACTTTTTTTGAAGGGTCTAAATAAAGAACTTTAAAAAACCAAAAGCAAGCCATCTCAAAAAAATAATCGAAACCCAAAATGTCAAAACCTCCTTAAAAATGAAATAAGGAATTACAAAGTAAAAACCAGTTGAAATAGTTTTAATCTTTTTGTATGGGTATTGTAATTCCATGTATATACGACATTCACTTCCTGATTCAACTCTTAATAATTATTTTTTAGGAGTATGTATTTACAGATGATTTTTGATTTTATTTATGATTTTAAGTTGCATTATTTTACTTATTTTCAATTAAAAGCGCAATCGTGACGCCTTCCGGCCAGATGGGGTGATTATCTATGAAAGGCTGCTGGTACCTAGACCCGGCTTTTAACTGTGGGATATATATTACATCTTGTGATATATTATTTTATCGTTCGTCACATTCTGTGCGAGACCGTTTACATTGTGCTATAATATACATTATCTACATCTCAAATTATTAAAAAAATCGAGCGATATTCGTGTATATTTTATACCTCACGTCCGGATACCCGGCCTTACCCTCAGTTTGAATGTTGACGTTCGTGTGCAGAAGCGTCAACTGATCACGTGTTTTGAATTTTTGTTTGAAACCATCGAGATTAGTAGTTTACAATATCTCGATGTTTGAAACAAAAATATCTGACAGTGTGAATAGCAGTCGCGGGATGTAATTACAACTCAAGATGCAATATAAACTACATCCCATAGTAAAGCCGGCTAGAAGCTGGATGTGTCGAGGGACAGGGTGCAATTTAATTTTTTTGAGGGAGGTCTGTGTCCAGCATTGGTCTGTTATTAGGCTGATAAAGATGATAATAATAAACAATCTTTGAATTTTACATGGCAGTTTTTTTATTGTACTAGAACAGGATGGATGGAACAAGCACATGGCCCACCTGATGTTAAGTTACCTATCTCAAAGCATTGCATCGTAGATCACATTTTTTGGAACGTGCTCTAAGATGCAACGCCCTGCGTTCAACTTGAGGCATGAAGATGATAAGCTTCTTGTGCCTATAATTTTACCGGCACCCACACCCTTCAAACTGAAAGACATTTTGATGAATACCATGATTTCATGAACGTGTAATGCGTTGAGCTTGAGAGTCATAAATATAATAAACAAAATTTTATATTTTTATGTTATGTAACTAAACAATATTTCAAATTCATCGTTTATTATATAATTATTTCGGAAACTAACTTGTTTAATAATAATAAATTACCAAAAAAATTAATATTCAATAAAACATTTGTCAAGGTCAGCGACCTTGGTGTTTGTTTATCAGTATCAGACATGCAAAATTAACCCAAAATAAACTAAGTATACCGGATTTTTGTGATATTTTCCTACACCGTTATGTTAGTAGCTTCAAGCTTGATCTAACAGCAAAACTTTATTTTTTTCAAAGAATATTCCATTGCAGGACTCATGAGGGTTTTCCATAATTTCTACGCTTGCTATGATGCGCCTTCTCAATAGCTAGATTATATATAATATAGGTAGACAAGTAGGTATTATAATATAGGTATAGTCGATATTATATAATGTATTTATAAATACATACGACTATTACCTGATGTTGCTGATCATGATGATGATGATATACCTTAATAAATCATTAAACGGAAACACCATAGTTGCCGTTTAATGATTATATAAACATAAACAGACACTAAATAAACCCTGAAAAAGGTGTCGGCTAGCTTACAATAAAATGTATACATATTTAATTGAATATATCATCATCAAAATCATAATCAGCCTATAGCAGTCAGTAGTCCAGCAGTGGAACGCCATTGCGTCCTGTATTCAGCTCGACGCATCCGCCTTTAGCTAGATCGTTACTCCCCTTAGCTGGAGGGTGTCCTACTAACATTAGGTACGTTTGCCGAGCCTTGGCCTCTCACTCAAGAACTGTTCTACCTCAACGGTTATCGGTTCTTCGGCAGAGTGGAGTACAATACTGAAAAAATCTCTGTGCAATGGTGTTATCCTGTACAGTGGTGTATATAGGTACTTTACTCACGTTGTACTAAGCACATAATCTTATTGACTTATCTAAGTTACGCGGGTTCGGTTGAACAAGCATGTTTAAAGAAACACTATTTGTAGTAGGTACTTACAAGCAAATGTGGAGACACGGATGTTTGTCCCCATAGAGCATGTTAAATTTATCAATTAAATATTGGTATTGTAAAATTCAAATTTCTTAGTATTCTATACCTAATTTATTTACCCTTTAAGGTTATATTAGTATAGATATACTAATTATATCTCGTTTAGATATATAGGTACTCGTTTAGATATATAGTATAGTTATATTCTTGCTATATGCTTATTTATCTTATAAAAAAGTCGAAATAAAAATGCAAAATATATTATTTGGACGATTTCACGGTCCCAAAATCATTATTATTGAGAAGCGTTGTAAAATTTTAATAAATATTCTGATTACATAATGATAAGTCAAATTATAAGTTGGTAACTACTAAGTCACTTAGCTAATAGGTACTTAGTTTGCAACATTATTTTTTAGCACCTAGAATTAAATCAGTTTACGAAATAAATTATACTGAATAAGTTAGTATGTAGTTTACATTCGAAAAATTCAAATTTATAGAAAGGTAACTACAAAATTTGGCGCCTCGAATTGCGCTCAATAGAGAAACTGGAAAATGCTGCAAGAGGCCTATGTGCCAAAAGTACAGGAGAAGTTCGAGGACAAAAAAGTACGCCACAGATCACCCATGAGATGGACCGACCAAATAAAGGCTGCAATTGATACTCCCCTGAACGTGTGCACCAGAAAAGCAGCGGTGCGAGAGGAATGGCGTAGGATTGTGAGGCAGACACCGTCCTGACGACCTAACGACCTCATTATGACTGAGAAGGGTGTGTAACACAAAGAGGAAACGAGACACAACCCCCCTTTTGGCGTTTGTATTGTAAAAAAACAGGCACAGATTTTCGAAGTAAAACTTTTTATCATAACTTTTTATCAGATACCTACATTAGTGAAAAAAAGGAATTTTTGGAAAGAAAACTGTGTAATTTTTTAAACATTATATATTATTCGAAAACAGTGAGTCATGGTAGGGGGTAATTCATGAATTTAATGAATAGGTATGTTAAAATCCAGCTGTGGTATAAATTTTAGATTAGCAAACTCCATGACACTTATAGCAGTAACTGGTGCATGACCTTGAAATTTTTGATTCGTAAACAAGCTTTATACTTGTCAACAGTAAGTAGGTAGGTATTTTCTGGGTTTTGCCTAGCGTGGAGTTATATTTTGATAGCCTTATTTTCACTTCAGACGGATTAACATAATATGGTTTTTTATCATGGCTTGTATCCCACTTCTTCATCATCAGCCTATAGCAATCCACTGCTGGACAAAGGCCTACCCTAATGAGTGCCATTGCGCCCTGTCCTCAGCTCGACGCATCCAGCTTCTACCAGCAGCCATTCGCAGATATTTTCCCAAAACATTTCATGTATGTGAGTGGGAATCTTTTTTGGATGTGATGGGAATGCCCGTCACAATTAGTATGGTTTCAACATATAAGTAACATATGTAAGATTAAGCTGTGTATCACAGCTTAATCTTACATAGAATAAAATAAGATTTTTTCTAAGAATTTGACGTTTTGTATCATGTGACTTGTATAAGAATTTGACATTTTGTCTGTTAAACATTTTATTTAGTATCTTCTGAGTACTTTCTTATGCACTTTTTTATTTGTTTATCCCGAATTACCTTAATATTTTTATTCAGTTTCTTTTTTAATTTTTGTTTACAACCTATAATTAATAAAAAATTAGTTACCTACCTATTTTTTTAATTTATCGATACCGCTTTTCATAACACACGACTTGCCATGTTTTAATTCTCTTTTTTTCCCCAAAATATAACTTTATCAAAGCATTGCGAAAACAAAAAAGTAGGTGCTATTAAACATAACATTTGAACCTAATCAAATTAACTTTTTGACAGCTATCATTAAACCAACAACTCTAATCCGTCCTATTGAAATTAAACTCAAAAACTCCTTGATTATACGGATCTATGACATGATTAACTATTTTTTTAATATACATGAGTACAGCTACTTTTTGAGATAAATATCCAAACCTAACCGGTAGATTTCAAACCTACTTTTTATCATCATCACGTAGAAAGACTAGCAACAGGTTCTTTATCAATAAAATGCGCCATTAACATCAGACATTCCTAACAACTTATATCGTTACATAAAATTAATAAAACACTTACCGTTCATTCTGGAAAAGTTCCAGTCATACACCACTTGCTCATAAAGTTCACAAAGTCCAATGCTGAGAAAAATCCGTCAGCTGATCCCAGCCGCAACAATCACAGTAAGTAAATACCGCGAAAAATTCAAACCTATTAGTTGAAAAATTTGTAAACATTCAAAATTTCGAGATAATCATAGAATCTTGTCCCATAAACTCATAAAAAACTAGCTTACGCTCACAAAAGTTCACGAATAGTTATTTATCGCAAGGGGATGCTGCGCACAGCCTTGCGCGCTGGTCGTTCAGAACAAAATGCGGAGGATTGCGCCCGCGCAATCATAATAAACAATCGGTGAGTGATGTGATACCTACTTACGTACTCATTCAAGGTGATAAGTACGTGACAATTGAATACATGGTTGTATCAATGTTATGTATTAAATAGCCTGAAATTAGAACATTATGCAAGTACCTAATACATACATTACGCTTAAACTATGCGAAATATCTACTATTACTTTATATTATACTATTTATACTATTGTTACAATAGTATGAAATATTGGCCAAGGTGCAAAGTACTTGCGTAAAAAGTGTTTCAAAGATGTAGATAATTAATTAATACTTGTCATAATGTCACTGACTATAATCGATAGGCCAATTTCTGATATGAATTGCATATTGTAAATGGTGAGTATATCAATTTCGTATGAACAGGGTCATTGATATATATTGTTACTATAACTAGATGCGTAGTATCGGCCAAAATGCGTGTAGGCTAAGGTCTTGGCCATGGCCAAGATCCTCTTCTTCCTTCATACAGTGACCATCTTGACGTCGACTGAGTGACACTTCCACGAAATAAGCAACTAATGTGATGAAAAAGTGCTTGAACTCAATTGCGTAAATAATCACGCGGAATTACTTTATTCTTAAATAACTATTTCTTTTTTTGCTAAAATCGTTGCAAATATTAAAGAAAATTTAGTTAAATAGCTAGCATAATAATAAAATAATACCATGTTATGTTGCCAGCAAAAAAATGTGCAGTTTTCCCGATTATTGTGGGGAGATTTTGATAAAGAATAAAATCTTTGTTAACCTCTTAATTCGGTAAAAGACATACAGGACATTCACAAATATATAAGGACATTCACAATACATACAGGAGAATATTTAAGATCACTTCAAATAGATCACTCACTTTACTCTCTTATTATTAACTCAAACAAACAAAAGGAAGACCAGACGATATTTGACGTTACATGCGGTGGTTAAGTGATATTACGATCACTGTTATATGTCGGCACAAACTAAAACACTGTTATTTTATTTCCGCAATCAAATTAAACTATCTCGATCCACTTATATACTTAATGATAATATTACAAAGTCATAACAAACAGTTATTTTCTTAAACAATTCACTTTTGAGCTATATGATGATAATTAACTGGTGACAATTTGTACTCTATGAAAACGCAGGTTCAAAGGCAGGTTCAAAGAAAAAACTAGATACTTTTTTGTACTCGTGCTTGTTACTCTTTCACGAAAAAACTACTGAACACATTTAAATGAAACTTGAAATATACATAGTAGTTTATGGCCTGGATTAACACATAGGCGACTTTTTATCGGGGTACCACGCGAGTGAAACCGCGGGCGGAACCTAGTATTCTATAAAAAATCACTTATATTTTCGGGAAAAAAATCGAGATCAGGCAACATTGAGCATTTTATTTCAAGCGTTATAGCTATCTCTATATAATCAACTGCTATTCTCAAAGCAGTCCAGTTTAATTATAAGAGATAAATATATGTTTACTTCAAAATGACAATACGTTTCAAAGCTACGTCTTCGCCATCAATAAGTAAAGTAAAAAGTAAAAATTCATTTATTCAGTAGGAACTGTATAGTACACTTTGAAACGTCATTTTTTTTTAATTTACCACCAATTCGTAACGTGACCAAACAGAGAAGAATTGGCAAGAAACTCTGCTTGGCTTATATTTTTTTAACGTCATTGTACTTAATATCTATTACATTGTTTTTGATGGAGTTGGAGGCAGTTTCATCCCAAGCGTTTTTGTCATCTAAATAATCAGATATTTTATAATAAGCTTTATTACATAGATTACGTTTAACAACATTTTTGAATTTATTTACAGATAGATTAATCACATCTTTTGGTATTTTGTTAAAAAATCGTACAGACATCCCTTTAAAAGATTGACTAACTTTATGGAGCCTTACAGTGGGAACAGCTAGTTTATCTTTATTTCTAGTGTTAACATTATGATAGTCGCTATTTTTCTTGAACATTTTAATATGTTTTCGGACATACATTAAGTTTTCATTTATATATTGGCACGGCACTGTCATAACATTTACTTCTTTAAACTTAGTTCTTAGTGATTCTCTGGGGCCCATATTATAAATTGCACGAACAGCCCTCTTCTGCAACACAAATATGGTGTTGATATCTGCAGCATTCCCCCACAACAAAATGCCGTACGACATAATGCTATGGAAGTAGCCGAAATAAACTAGTCTAGCCGTTTCTACGTCAGTAAGTTGACGGATTCTTTTGACTGCGTATGCTGCAGAACTGAGTCTGTTCGAGAACCCATCTATGTGAGCGCCCCATTGAACCTTATTATCTAAAGTTATGCCTAAAAATACAGTACTGTCCACAAGATTTAGATCTTCATCTTTTATTTTAATGTTAGGTTTAACTTGTTTAACATTTGGTAATATAAATCTCATACATTTTGTTTTAGTCTCGTTCAGTAATAAATTATTTACATCGAACCAGTTAACAACTTCCGCTATTGCATTGTTGACGTCGTCAAAATTGGTCTGCCGTCGCTTTAATTTAAATAAAAGTGACGTGTCATCCGCAAACAATACAATTTCGTGGGTGTCTCTCACAAGTTGAGGTAGGTCGTTGATGTAAATTAAAAATAAAAATGGTCCAAGTATTGACCCTTGCGGAACACCTATCTTTACTACAGATCCCGGAGAACATTTTCCATTTACGTTTACTTTCTGTATTCTGTCAAATAGGTAAGAAGTGAGAAGGGCTAAAGCCATACCCCTGACGCCATAGTGATCTAGTTTCCTGATTAATGTTTCATGGTGTACGCAGTCAAATGCCTTAGACAAATCACAAAAGATGCCTAAAGCATCATGTTGTCCTCCCAGGCATCGTAGATATGCGATACCAACTCAACACCGGCATCAGTTGTTGATCTGCCCCGCGTAAATCCGAATTGTTTGACATCTAGTAAGTTGTTAAAGTTAAAATGGCTTTGCAGTTGACTGAGAATAAGCTTTTCAAAAATTTTACTAAATGTTGGCAGTACTGATATCGGTCTAAAGTTAGTAGGGTCAGAACTACTACCGGATTTAAATAAAGGTGTTATTTTACTATGTTTCATTAAATCAGGAAACTCACCAGTCAATACATTCGTTAAATATAAACGCTAGTTCTGGTGCGACAATGTCAATCAACGATGTTACAACGCTAACAGAAATACCCCAGAGATCCGTAGTTTTTTTGACATTTATCAGTTTGAATGTTTTAATAATATCATTACTGTTTACATATTTAAAATAAAACGGTATTTCACATTTTGGTACATTTTTATTTAGTAATGAATCCGCAATTATTGGAGAAGAGTTTAAGGATCTTGTGGTAGAAACTGGAATGTCTGTAAAAAAGGATTCGAATGCTTTGGCAACATCACCATCTTGTTTGATGATGGTATTACCAATATTTAATTTATACTCCTTAATGTCATGTTTGACTTTTCCAGTCTCACTGTTTATTATTTTCCAAGTGGTTTTAATTTTATTACTACTGCTTCTAATTTTTGAACTAATATAATTAGACTTAGCCGCGCGACATACATTTTTAAAATTTTTTGAGTAATTTTTAACTTTATCTTTAAACTCTTCACTAAAATTATACTGTTTTTCACTGTAAAGCTCATACATTCTTTGTCTGCTTTTGTGAATTCCTACTGTTGCCCACTCACAGAATGTAGGACTGTCAGAGACCATGATCGATTTAGGTTTAAATATTGAGCTAAGTGGCCATCATCCCTTTCTAGCAAATGATATATGGACATAAGAAAGTAGAGATCATCCGTATGAGTTGACGTTCAGAGCATAGTGAATTTTAAGTTGATTTTAACGCTTTATTTATTTGTCTTCTATATCTGTGGTAGTTACTATATTTTGACACTTGTTAAGGAGGTTTGCATCTCTTGTTATTTATCTCAATGAACAAGGTTTTCAATTGATTCATAATTCAATCACATAAAAACAAAATCTAATAAGGTCATGCATATTTTCACAAGATTCTTTTTTCGCTTATTTACAAACAACCAACTGCACTTTGCGCCTGACCCACCTTTTTATGCTTTACTTTTAACCTCTGTAGGACATTTTCATAGATGTGCCTATACAAAGTGAGTTTGAATCCGTATGTTATCTCAAAACGAGGGACTATGGTTGTTTACAAGTTGTGAAAGCCTCAGTAAAAAATACGTGTCATAAAACTCTTCTCAAAAACTTTAAGTTTACATGTGTGTTGCATGTGTTAGCCCTAAAATTAAAGCAAAGCTTCAAATATCGTCATCAATATGTCAATGATAAAGTTTATCAAAATTAGCTGTTCTAGGATTGTCTCACAAGTCTACAAAACTACAAAATTCGTAAGTCTTTGAACAAATGTTGTCAACATTGGGAGTAGATTTATTCCTTTTTGGGTTAGGTAGCATACGCATTGAAACTTACCTAGCATAGGCTCATCATGTTTTAAGAACGACAACATCAGCTTATATAGGTTCGCTGCTGCTGGAGAAAGGTCTTCTCTCATTGGAGGACATGCCCCTAATCCCCACACTGCTCATGCAGATCGGCGGTCAGGGAATTAAACTTATATGATTTCTCTATTCTTCCGACAAATCTCGTGTCTACGGTAGTTGTGCTAAGCCGGCTGGTGCTAAGCTTCGCTGTACCTTAAAAAATTGACCGCCTTAGTTCCATTTATTAGCAGGGTGTACCACAGGCTGGTGAGGTTGGGTTGGGTTCTGAAGGAGGTTGAAACCCATAGAAAGTTGCTTTGCCATAATCTTTACATGGGTTGATGATCGCATGGTGCCCCTTAAGTTGCCGGTGCAATTCCTTCGGTGCCGCGGCGAGTTCAGGACTTAGAGGAGCCAAGCGAAATATTATCATCATCACCTATGGTATTCCACAGTTGGATGTAGGCCTTCAGTAATTATTGCCATCGCACATGTCCTCAGCTCGATGCATCCAGCTCCTATCAGCAGCCGTACTCATATCGTCACTCCACCTTCCTGGAGAGCTACATTACGACTTCAGAGACGCGGTCTGACTTGTTATAATTATCTTATTGATATCCTAAGTACATATGTTGGTACTTAAATATGTTACTTACATTATGTACTTATCCTGACTTCTGATTCCAGAAGTTGTAGGTTCGCAATGCAATGTAGCTATTATGTGGCATCCAGTGCGTCGAAATCTGAGCCTACAACGACCAACTCGACCGGGCCGTGGTCACGAAGTCAGCGGGAGCGGGGCGGCGGCGTCGGCGGCGCAAGGAATGGCGAGTTTCCCCGCGCCACCGCCGCTGCTTCGTGACCGCGGCCTAACGCCCGGGTTGCATCACTGGGTACATCACACGTATGACATAGAACTTAAGGCTGTGATTTATAAACCTTCCTGAGAGCGCGTTAAGTACTAGACCACCACTAGATTTACTTTTGCAATTTCTATTGTTAACTCTTGAACTTTAGGCTGATCAAGCTTCTAATGTAATAGTTATTATTTTGTCTGTAAATACTCATATGAATATTTAATAAGGACTTTAACCTATTCCGTATAATTGGTAGCCATAAATTTGAGAAATACCTATAATAAAATTATTGTACTTATCACGTTGTTAAATTATTTATAAAGGTTAATATTCTATAAAAACAAACTAAAAAAACAAACTTGTCCATTTGAATAAATTAGCTAAGTGGAAGTTAACATTGTTTACCTAGAATTCCGTCATAAAATAATAATAAATGATGCTGGAAAATATTCCTCACCATCATACAGCCCGAGCAGAACTGGTATTAAGCGAACCACAATATGACTGATATACTATTTTACTAACCTTTTTGTGTAAATATATATTTAGTAAAACACCCAGACCCAAAACAATTATTTGCATTATCATACATTCGTCTCACGGCGAGAAATGAACCTACAGAAGTTGACGACTTCTGTAGGTTCATTTCTAAACTTCTTCCATAATAAAAATATAGTTTATTTCCACAAAACGGCACAAAAGTATACTTATTTATTTATTTAATTAATAGGAATGCCAACAGATTACTTAACACAAAGTTATAAGTTTGTTGCGCCCCCGGACACCGCAGGCTCCATGGCTTGCCTGCGCGTTCAAGGCGCCAACACGCCTCCGTTTGCGATGTGCAAATCTTGGTACTGCAAGTGTAGATCGTGATGTAAGGGCAGCCGCAGTCACCGCAGCAGCCACCGCAACAACCTCCGCAACACATCTTGTGTTTTTGAAGATTGAAGGCTAAAAATGTTTTTCTATTGTTATTATTATATGGTTAAAGAATCATCATCATCACCATAATCAACCTATCACAGTCCACTGCTGGACGTAGGTCTCTCCCAAGGTTCGCCACTGAGCCCGATCCTCGGCTCTTCTCATCCACCGTCTGCCAGCTACATTACGCAAATCGTCACTCCATCTAGCCAGTGGACGTCCTACACTACGCATGCCCAAACGGGGTCTTCAACTGAATACTCGTTTGGTCCAACGGTTGTCGGTTCGTCGGCATATATGGCCGGCCCATTGCCATTTCAGCCTACTAATCCTCTGAGCTATGTCGGTCACTTTCGTTCTCTCTCGGATAACTTCATTTCATCTTTAAGAGAAACTCCAAACATAGCTCTCTCCATACGCACGCTGAGTGACTTTCAATTTGTGGACCAGTCTCACCGTGAGGGTCCATGTTTCAGCAGCATAGGTCATAACGGGTAGGACGCATTGGTTGAAAATTTTAGTCTTCAGACATTGAGGGATGGATAACGAAAAGACTTGACGAAGCTTACCAAATGCTGCCCAGCCCAGTTGAATTCTCCGGTATAGCTCTCTCTCAAAATTGTGTCTACCCAACTGCAAGATCTGCCCCAGATAGACATACTCCTGCACAACTTCAAGAGGCATTCCGGTGACCATTATCGATTCTGGGGTAATACGATCATTGATCATAATTTTAGTTTTATCTAAGTTCATTCCCAGACCAATACGTCGAGAAGCAATATCAAGGCTGTTCAGCATCAGTTGCTGTAACGACTCCGCCATTATGACAATATCGTCAGCAAATCGAAGATGTGAGAGGCGTTCCCCGTTAATGTTAATGCCCAGGCCATCCCAAGCCAGCGTCTTGAACATATCTTCCAATGCGTTTGTGAACAATTTGGGGGACATAACATCCCCTTGTCTCACTCCGCGACACAAATGGATAGGTTCGGACTGCTGGTTCTGGATTTGGACGGACATGGTGGCCTCGTCGTACAAGCATCTCAACACTTCAATATATCGCCAATCAACCTGGCATCGCTGCAAGGACTGCAAAACAGCCCAGGTCTCAAGGGAGTCGAAAGCCTTCTCATAGTCCACAAACGCTAAGCACAGGGGCTGGTTGTACTCCTCGGACTTCTGTATAACCTACCGTACTGTGTGGATGTGGTCTATGGTACTGTATCCTTCCCGAAACCCAGCCTGCTCGGGTGTTTGAAATTCATCAAGTCTCCGCGCAAGACGGTTCGTGATAACCCTAGAAAACAGTTTATAGACATGGCTCAGGAGTGAAATTGGTCTGTAGTTTTTCAACAAGGCTTTATTGCCTTTTTTGAAAAACAGTACTACAACACTCCTGCTCCATGCCTTCGGAGTTCTCCCATGGTACAAGACGGAATTAAAAACACGACAGATTTCCTTCAAAATAGGAGAGCCTCCTGCTTTCAGGACTTCCGAAGTGATTCCGTCTTCTCCAGGGGCTTTTCCATTTTTTAGCTGTTTTAGGGCCATCTCGATCTCGTCCCGGCTAATCTCTGGCAGGTCTTCCATATAGTGGCGGACTAGTGTGGCTCTAGGATCTTCAGAGCTAGTTTCAGGACGTGATGCCTGCGATGTATACAACTGGGCATAGAAGTCCTCGATTTCACCTAATATCTCCGACTTGGAGACGGCGGTTACCCCGTTCGACTTTGTGAGTTGTGCCAGATGGGTTCTACCAGTCACTGCATAAATACTTTAGACCCCCGATTCTGTTCAATCGCTTGCTGGATGCGAAGAGTGTTGTAGCATCAGAAGTCGTATCGTATGCGCTTTGAAATAGCTTTATTGAGAGCCTGGGGTTCTGACATAGTCGATGGGTATATAGGTGTCTCTCGTCGTTTTTCCATAAGCCGAAGAGTATCATCTGAATACTGAGACTTCTTGCCCGTACGCCTTTGTTGGTAGAATTTGTCCCCTCATCTCTGAGAATGTTCACAATATTTTCGAGATCCTGGTCAACGTCATCGGTAGGTTCTAAGGCAGCGAATCGATTTTCAAGTTGGAGTTGAAACTTTTCGGAGCCCATTACGGTGTGTAGTAGGTTAGGGCGGAGTTTAGACTTCATCAAGCGGACGCGTTCAAGCTTAAAGTCTATGTTCAGAGTGTCACGGACCATTCGGTGGTCACTACCCGTGTTGAAGTTATTTATCACCGAGACATCTCTGAATATGTGCTTCTTATCCGCTATGATAAAGTCTATCTCATTTTTTGTCATAGCGTCAGGGCTTCGCCATGTCCACTTCCTCTGGGCTCTTCTTAAAGAATGAATTCATCAAGAACAGTCCCTCTCTCTCTAAAAAGTTGACAAGCATTTGCCCCCTATGGTTTCTACTTCCAAAGCCGTGCGTTCCTACTGTCGATTCGCCGCATGTATAAACCCCTACTTTTGCGTTAAAATCTCCCATGACAACATTGAAGTGTGCCTTTGTTGTTGAGTGTATGGCCTTAACAATGTCATCGAAGACTGACTCCGCTTCATCATCCGAATGTGTCGAGGTCGGCGCATAGACTTGAATAACCTTGAGGGAGTATCTCTTGGTAAGTCTAACTATCAAGTATGCCACCCTGGTCGACACACTGGATACTTCAGTGATGTTGTCAGCGAGGGACTTATGGACCAGGAACCCTACGCCACCTTGGGAAGTTTGGTCACCTTGTCTGTGGTACATGAGATGACCTGACTCCAGAGTTATGGTATCCTCACCCTCTCTTCGGACTTCACATAACCCTAAAACGTGCCATTTTACTTTTTGAAGTTCCACTTCGAGCTGCAAAAGGTATTCATCCAGCCGTAACGTGCGTCCATTATAAGTAGCCAAAGTCAGTTGGGTTGGGCGGCCTTCCGTAACCCGGGGATTCCTAGCACCCCCTGCCCCACCGTTACCATGACCGCCGCCATGGCCAGGAATAGCAGGGCGACCGGGAACTGGGGGCCATTTATTTTTTGTGCTTGCCATTTTTTTTTTGGGGTGTACGGGGTTCCAACCCCTATCTTCGGAACCCAAGCCAACCCCACCTGCACGTGGTGCACTCTGCTAAACAACGAACGGGGTTCTGGCGGCCGGCTGATTGCGGCATAGCACAGCCTACATCGGCACAGCTAAATCCCCTGGCCACCGACGGGCAGCAGCGTCGGTGGTGCGAGAAGCTGTGCCCTGCGATCCCCAACCCGCATGCCCAGCGTGGGGATTATGGGCATATCCCCCTTTATTAGGGGAGGCCTATGTGCAGCAGTGGACTGATATAGGCTGGTGTGTGTGTGTGTGCTTGCCATTTGGGAGGAAATGCCCATAATCGCCACGCTGGGCATGCGGGTTGGCGATTGCAGGGGCACAGTTTGTCGCGCCACTGACGCTGCTGCCCATCTGTAGCCAGACCATTTAACTGCACCGTTTGGGAGGGCTATAGCGCCATCAACCGGTCGTGAGAGCTTCGTTTGTTAAAGCAGGATGTACTGCGTGCAGGTGAGGTTGACGTTACGAGCAAAGGTGGTAGTTGCTCCCTTACACCCCTGCATACCTGCATTTGGGCTCTCCCACATAGGCGCGTTATTATCGGTCATTAATACCGGATGCGTTATTGCGATATAAATTTTTAGTAGGTTCATTTATAATTGTTGGTGTATTAGGACGGCTACGAAGTTACAGACGGCGATAATATAACGACGCAATATAAATAGGACGCTTGCGTTCCTCCGTTTGCAATATTTTTATATGACTTCTTAGAACATTTTGTATTTGTATGCATGTATCGCAATAACGCATCCGGTATTATCGACCGACAATAATACTTTTAAATAAAAATACTAACACGAAATATAATTATCGGACGACAAAATCGCAGTTCTGTGCAAGGAATTGGAACGCATAAAATAACGCTTCCGCTACTATCGACCGATAAAACCGCGCCTATATGTCTTTA
This sequence comes from Horisme vitalbata, assembly GCA_951804965.1. Classification (NCBI taxonomy): domain Eukaryota; kingdom Metazoa; phylum Arthropoda; class Insecta; order Lepidoptera; family Geometridae; genus Horisme; species Horisme vitalbata. The sequence goes on along the minus strand of OX638092.1, from coordinate 16,647,721 downwards.
GCCGGGCTACTGCTGGCATGACGCATAGCGTAATATAATATCCGAGGCCCTTACTTTGTCGTCACTGAAAGATGGTGAAAGAGGCACTTATAGTAATAAAAGGGATGAAGACTGGACAAAACAATTATAATTCTTATTAGTCCGTCAGATAGATCAACAAAAAATATTGGATCCGTATTTTTTTATTTATCAAATAAATAATAATTGACTGAGATATACAGCGTCAAAGTTCGGGAGGGGGGGCTTGTGAGGTCACAGCTAGGTAAACGTGTAATATGGTAATACTAAGCCATGATTTCACGCGAAAATTCAACACACTATATCTTTGTCATTTTTTGTTTAATTGGCAAAAGAAAAAAATACGTGTCCAATATTTTTTGATAATGGCAATGATAGGCTGAATAAAATTAAATTTTTTCAGTCGTCATTTCTAATACTATGGTAAAATGCATTTAACAGAGTATTTCTTGTAATTATAAAAAAAAACTATTTTGGATTAACTATAAAATCCATAGTTAGCAAAAACACAATTGAATAGGTACTTTAACTAGTTGTAAGTAATAAAAAGAACAGAAAAGAGGACAACTGATTGGAGAAGGTGCCCGCACAGTTATATATATCACCATCTGGACCAGAATTCCAGAGTGGTGATGAGCACCTATTATCTAGCGTTTTAGGATGCTGTTGTGACTATCCCATGTACTGCATTCATCATCATTCATCTGTCATAAAAAAAAACGAATTATAAACTTTAACCAACCAAGCAGCTAACAATCTAGTATAATTTCATGAGTTGCTTTAAAATTATTAATAATTATTAATCATTAATTATAATTAGCAACTCATGACATGATATTTAGTAAAACAATAATAATAAACTATGTTGCTAAGATAATATAGGATTTTGGTGTCCTGTTTTGGCGAGCACAGAACCCTAAAAATACTAATAAATAGCTACCTACGTAAATAATAAAAGATAAATATTAATCTTGCTTAAGTCTGAGCTGGTTTACCTACTTAAAAAGTTGACAATACAACATAAGCCATTATCAGTCTACAGCTGGACATCCCATGGCTGGTTTTCTCTATAAGTAAAGTAAGTAAATAAGGGGTATGCTTATGATCTGGGGATTGGAAACCCACATGCCTAGCGTAGGTTAAGGAGACCAGGGGACATCACTGTGCTGCCCCGAGACTAGGCTGTGCTATGCCGCAATCAGCCGGCCGCCAGACTCATTTGTATGTTAGCAGGGTGTAAGAGATTCTCTCTTACAACTAAAGCTAAGTCGATGGAAAACAGACGCTGGCAGCTCTGCCATTTCTAAATTATAGCAGAGCGCATTATAAATGATGTTTGGAAGTGAATTAGTCCTGTTAAATGGAATATCAACATAAGCAGTCCGTCTGAAGTTCCTATTGAAATAAATAGAAGCGACCGTCAAACGCCATGCCTTTTTTGGTAACGCTATATCCCCCGCCTCATGTGTGCGATCATAGATATAGTTGAAAAATCCATCCTCTTTGGGTACGACAGGGTTATGTGGGGTTGGGTCCAATCTCCCGATCCATTTAACCTCCCACTGTAGCAGCCTTGATTCCCATAGAGGGGTTTTTGGAAATGAAATTACCTCCAAAAACCCCTACCGCATCCGTTGCCTTTTTTATGTCAGTGTGAAAATGCTTTACGCATGTCCTCAAACTCGGGGAGAGTTAGAGGGGTCTGTCGGGCTCTCCGACGGCGACTAGCTATCGCTAGCTCAGTGGCCTACCGATTAAAAACACACCCTTCACTCACCGTAGCGCTAGCGCATCATCGAACTCGGCTCGACGCTGCAGTAGCACTCAACGAGGTCATGGGGTCCCGGTAGGATTCTACCACGGCCCCGATCGGTGATCGTTTCCCCTTAGTAGGGAAGGGGGATGTCCCGGAACATCACAGACATCCCTCACCATTGGAGAACCGGCAATGCAGGGCTGGGGCTGCCCGCACCCATACCCTGGGGATCTGTCTCCCTCGTCCGCTCCGCTGTCTCCCTCTGCAAGATAACACTTTCGCAGGATGAAATCATAGCCTCCCAGGATCTATCACTGTCGAGCATGGCTTCAATCACGCGCGACAGTGATAGATCCTGTCCGATTACCGCCGTCAGCTCCTGGCGCTGTGAGGCCCATGCATTGCATTCTTGTAGAGTGTGCTGCGTTGTATCCTCTGCCACACTGCAGTGTTGGCAGGCTGGGCTGTCCCTCCTGGCAACGCGATGCAGTTACCGACCGAAGCATCTATGTCCGGAAAATATTTGCATAAGTCTGAATGTACACCGCACACAGTGTTTTCGATTTACCCACTCATTTAGTCGGGGCCCTATAGCGTCTAGAGTCCATCGGCCATTTAAGGCGGACTCAAGTTCCATCGACCACAGTTGCAGAGCAACTTACCGCGCCTGCTTTACTGCATACTGATCTTCCTGAGAAGCTAAACGGTCTCCACGCTTCCGCCTCTCCATCCTATCGTTGTAAGCGTTGACCAGAAAACTGCTTTCTTGTCACATGGGAGGGATCCTGCTATAGTGCAATCAGCCCCGTGCGATATGGTCTGATATCCTCGGATGGATCTAACGGCCATAACCCTCTGCGGCGTCCGTAGATCCCTATTACTGGCACCGTATAAGGCCATCGATCTTACCACTCCTGCGAAAAAATAACGGCAAGGAGCATTTGGTCCACCCAAATTAGGCAAAAGACGCGCCAGCGCTCTAGCTGCACCCTGAATCTTCGGAGTTAAAAGCCGGAAGTGCTTGGAAAAATTATCAATTATCCAACGTGAGCCCCAAGTATTTCATTTGAGTCGCCACCATGATCCGCTCCTCTACCATGGTAGGGCATGACCACAGTTTTGCTAAGGGCTACCTTCAGATCCAGCAAACAAATGTGACTGACCAGTAGTGAGGACCCCACGTTAGCAAGATGCGCAACATCTTTAAAGCTGTTCCCCCGAGCAATAAATAACTGGAACTGCATGTTATCGCAGGGCCTCGTGAATACACTCATAAGTGAGGCTATTGAATGCATTGGCGATGTCCAACGATACCGCTAGAACACGCTCTCCTCGCCACTGCATCCTGCGTTATCTTTTTAAGGTACAGCAGAGCATCAATAGTGGAGCGCCCGGTTCTGAACCCGTACAGTTCCTCCACCAAATTAAGGCCCACGGATGTAAGGTGTTTGACGATACGGCCTGCAACTATTCGTTCCAACAGTTTTCCCATCTCGTCGAGCTGAATTATCGGCCCGTAACCAACCTAACCCAACAATAGGCCCAGATTCAGTATGGTTGCGTGTATAGTTATTCTATTTCACGAAGGCGGGTTTGTCTTGGTTGTAGTAGTGAAGTGTATCTATAGGTGTATTTGTGTGTATAACGTCAATACTGACGCAGTTATTAGTGCCGTCCGCAAAAAAATATAATAATTTTTAACCGACCTCAAACAACAAAATTAGGTACGTGAAAAATCGGAATTGTCACAAAATTTATACTTCGAAAAATATTTATTTCCGCAGTATGCCAATTCAGATATATGCTTCCTATAGACCTATCAGAGAAAAAAATTTCAGCCGCCTAGCTCACTACACTTAGAGGAAAGTTGGATACTATTTTTTAATACTAATCCTGAAGGAGAAGGCTATCTACTGCGGAAATAAATATTTTTCGAAGTATAAATTTTGTGACAATTCCGATTTTTCACGTACCTAATTTTGTCTAACTCTAGTTTTTGTAGGTTTTCTATCTCACGAAGTCGTTTTTCTATGTTTGTTAGAGTGCAAGTACGTGCACATTGTTTTAGTGTGCGGTACGTAGGTGTTATTGAAATTAGGCGCTATGGAGGACCCTCACCCTAAAAAGGGGGAGCGCGGAATACATATAGTTTCCGAGAAAAAAAAACTAATTTTATGTATGGAAAAAATAAACGCCAAAACACCAAATCGAGAGAGGGGGGATGTGGCAGCATATAGGGTGAGGAAACCACCGACTTATGACTACTCAAAAATACCCACCGGTCTGCCGGTTTTGCTGCGGAAAAGATATAAGGATTTATTAGAAAATTTGTTAAATTTCTTCTTCTTTTATTTATAGCCTGTGTGGTATAGCGTCCACAACTAAAACAGCCGAAAAAATTACGAAATGTCATTATATATTTTTGATCAATTATTATATTACAGTGTAGTTAAAAATATATCTACTATTCAATCTTCAATCTATTAATCTTTGTATTAACTACTGCACAATTCAAAATATTTTAAATTAACAGAACACTTTTTTGGTTCATGTTACTTATTGCAAAATACTGGTAAAAAACTGCAATGAAAAAGTTTTGGATGAGTTGTTGACTTTGGATGAGTTGGTATGAAGTATGAACTTATTCTGAAGAAGTTAGGAGGAGGTTTGTTCGTATTTTAAATTAGTATTTTTTTTGTGGTATCGGTAAAGGTATATTATATAGGAACCGGCCGTAAATGATTAATGGCTTCTATATTATACTGTTACCGATTACGCCTCGTTTTGCCCTGAAAAACTGTCAAATTTTAGACGCTTCGTTGTTAATTTTTGACAGTTTTTCAAGGGAAAACGAGGCGTAATCAGTAACGGTATAATATAGAAACCGGCCGTCAGTCAAATCCAATCACACCTACGTTTGTGGAAATCAAGGAGTTCTAGTTCATCGTAAATTGAAAATGGCTTCTTACAGTCACTATTTTGGATTTTTTGATATTTAATATAGCCTACGTCAAAAAAAAAAAAAAAAAAATATTGCTCGACGTAATCACACAGCATCACGTAGCCCCAAACTAAGCAGAGCTTGTGTTATGGGAACCACATGATTGATGTACTACACATATAATTTTTTTTTTGTAAATACATACACCAAATATTATTTTTTGTAAATACATACAAATACATCACCCTGGTGATTTAGACGAATCCAACGATACCTCCTTTGTTAAAATCCGTCCATCCATCTGGGCTACAGTGCCTGACAAATAATATTACAAGCACCCTAAAAACATTCAACAGTCGGGTAAAAACTGATTGGGATCTATCGAATAGAATGATCCCACTTATTATTATTATTATTTATGCACAAGATGTTAAATGGCCAACAAATGGCCGACTCAGTGGTCCCTTAGCGTATAACCCATTGAGTCTGGCGAGCACATAGCATAGTTTTAGCGTCTCCGCCCACGACCGAGTTTTCCACCGATTTTTTGTAGGACAGTTAGGGAGGGGAACCTCATGGCAACCTCATGCACAGAGTGTATACTAACGAGGTTGGATCGACGAATGAAGTAACGCCATAAGAGACAAAATGGTTGGAATTGGATTGTACGTTATTATTTAAGTATTTTATGTTCTATTACTTTTTTTTTGTAAAGTTCATAGTTTAGGAGTTAGGAGGACACTTTCAAATATAAACGAAAATTAATTTTTCTGGATTCAGATAATTAGGTTTTAAGGGCTAAAATGGTTGGATTTGGTTTATACGTAATGATATAAGTATTTTAAGTTCTATTACTTTTGTTCGTAAAGTTCATAGTTTAGGAGTTAGGACACTCTCAAATATGTATGAAAATTTCATTTTCTGGATTCAGACAGTTAGGTTTTAAGGGCTAAATGGTTGGAAGTGGATTCTACGTATTAAAATAAGTATTTTATGTTCTATCACTTTTTTTCGTAAAATTCATAGTTTAGGAGTTAGGGCACTTTGAAATATGTGTGAAAATTTCGTTTTCTGGATTCAGAAAGGCCTTAAGAGCAAAATGGTTGGAATAGGATTCTACGTATTGATATAAGTATTTTATGCCCTAATACTTTTGTTCGTAGAGTTCATAGTTTAGGTGTTAGGGCACTTGCAAATATAAATTAATATTATTTTTTCTGGATTCAGAAAGTAAGGCCTTTAGGATTAAAAAGTTTGAAATTAGATTGTACGTAATGATATAAGTATTTTATGTTCTATTACTTTTTTCGTAAAATTCATAGTTTAGGAGTTAGGTAACTTTGAAATATGTATGAAAATTTTGTTTTCTTGATTCAGAAAGGCCTTAAGAGCAAAAATGGTTCGAATTGGATTCTACGTTCAATACGTAGAATCCGATTCGAACCATTTTAGCCCATAAAGCCTTACTTTCTAAATCCAGAAAAATAAATTTTCATTGATATTTGAAAGTGTCCTAACTCCTAAACTATGAACTTTACGAAAAAAAGTAATAGAACATAAAATACTTATATATTATACGTACAATCCAATTCCAACATTTGAGCTCTTATGGCGTTACTTCATTCGTCGATCCAACCTGGTTGGTATACACTCTGTGCTCCCCTCCCTAACTGTCCTACAAAAAATCGGTCGTGGGCGTTGAGCCGTATGTACAACGATAATCATAATAATAATATGCCGACAGTGAGATGCATCGTGATGTCGTAGCAGTTGACAAGAACCTTACCCCGCTCTCACTGGCTAAGGAGAACTGGCACAAACCTATGGTGCTGAGTGCCCTTGACCGCAAGATCGTATGGGAGATTAAGGAGCTGCACGGACGGTTCTACAAAGCCCTTACAGAGCCTGATGTAGATCTACTCGCATCTGTGAACTGGCTACGTTTCGGTGACCTCTTTGGGGAAACCGAAGGTTTTGTCTGTGCGATTATGGATGAGGTAATAAAGACGAACAACTATCGAAAATATATCATGAAGGATGGAAACGTTGGCATTTATAATAAATAATAAATTCATTTATTTGTAACTAAAACATATTGTAACAAAAACTTATTCAGGTTTATCTAGGATTAATAGGTACAATATAATAATTTTAGGTAATGTTACGTACATTTTCAGAGCTTGTCATCGTCCCGGTGAATCCCTCAGACATATACTTTCGGGTTGTTTGCACCTCGCTAACACTGAATACTTGCACAGACACAATCAAGTAGCCAAGATCATCCATCAGCAGATTGCTCTCCAATACGACCTGGTCGGCCAAGAGGTTCCGTACTATAAGTACGCACCGGTGCCAGTTCTCGAAAATGGTCGTGCTACGCTCTACTGGGACCGCTCTATCATCACGGACAGGGCTATTCTAGCGAATAAACCTGATATCGCCCTGGTTGACACGCCGGCAGATACTTGTTGACAACACCATCCCACACGACGCTAATCTCGTGAAGGCCGAGAAGGACAAGCTTAGCAAGTACCTTGACTTGGCCCACGAGATTACCGCTATGTGGAATGTCGACTCAACAATTATCGTTCCGATAGTCGTTTCAGTGAACGGTCTGATTGCGAAGAGCCTTGACCAATATCTTAAGAGGCTCCCGCTAGGCAGCTGGATCAAGGGTCAGATACAGAAGGCGGCTCTCCTGATCTCGGCACGCATTGTGCGGAGGTGGCGGAGGTTCCTTTCTCTGCAGACCTAGCCACCAACCGCTTGAGCCCTGCCCCGCGGTTGATGGTATCCCGTTTTGATACATTTTTTACTATAATGTTTTTGATATTTATTTATGTACATAAGTAGTATTAAGTAGAATTATAGTAAAAATTATATTTTAGACGAGTCTACAATTAAATAAAGTGTCATAATAATAAAGTCTTTAAAGTGACCAACGACAAACTTATTCAGATTTTAAAGATAACAAAACTAAACACTTGCTTTTTAAAAGGTAGTCATATCGTATAGCAAGATTTCTTTCAGAGTTATAAAATGAACTAAAAATAAATAATGAAACCCATTAGATATTGAATATGAAAGGTCTTACTTATAAGAAAAAAAAATATCATTACGTTGCAACCCCTCAAATGAATCACTTTTAACTTAGAGTTGGATATGGACCTCTACCGATCACCCAAATAATCGACTAAAGAACGGTATTGTTGTCAAAACTTTTTTAAATGCTGGTAGGATGATTAATTGTCCAATGTGATCAGATCTGAAGGTATGTATAAGTGATTTACTCAAAAGATCAGTGTTAAGAAAAATTTTATCGATACTTTTAGCTGAATGAGTAGTAGTTCTAGTAGGTTCATAAAAACAATATTTCATATTGAATGATGTAAATAAATTTAACAGCTTATTTTTATCCAAGGAATCTATTAAAATATCAATGTTAAAATCTCCGCTAACAATTACAGGTTTATTGTTACATAATAATTTTAAAGCATCTTCTAAAACAAGCAAGAGCTGATCTACCTTTCTATCTGGTGGACTATATACAGACATTATTATCACCTCCTCTAGCTCGGCACATGAAATTTCAGCCACTCGCTCTATCGAGAGACTTAATACGTCGAGACGATTTTTTGTGACATGTTTATCATTTACTAAGATTATTGAACTTCCACGAATGTAAGTCTTCCGACAGCACGAGAATTTTTCTACATGAAAATTTTTACAGATTACAGGAAGCATATGGTCCTTCAACCATGTTTCTGTCATACATACAACATCAATACAATTTTATTTATAAAGTATTCTAATTGCAATTCTTTGCCAGGGAGACCTTCAATGTTTTGGTGTATAACTCAAAAAAACATCAAGGTTCCTTGTTGTCTTCCGACTCAGTTTAAAGTACCTATCACTAATTTTGCATGTATTGCTTGACAATGCACTTTGAGAAGTGTTCAAAGTGGTCACTGAATCAATTTGTTTTACATTATTATTATTGTAGTCAATTACATTATAAGCTAGAAAGCTTACTATTTTTTGTTTATAAAAACTTGATAAATATAAATTATATTCACTTAGAATAAACTTTTGAACAAACTTGTTCGTGTTAAAGAAATGTGTATTGGTATAACAAGTCATTTTATAAATTAGATTATTTAACACACTTATTTTTTTATTTATTGAATTACCACAAACACCCGACACATAAGGAAATGCACAAAATATAACTTTGGAAATTTTCTTTTCAATTACTGTTAATATTTGGTAACAGTACACTAAATCTGTTTTTTTAATATTTAAGCTATTTCTAATCATTATCACTAAATTAGTTTTACAATTTAGGGATTTATCATCCAATATTTTTTGCATTAAATATCTAAGTGATAGCAATTATTAACCACAATTTGGTCAATATTTTGACGTAAATAATAACCCATGTCCATACCGATTCTATCAGAGTACAAAACCGTTTGACGCACATCACTATTTTATTTTTATTTTATTTATAAGGACACCCAACACAGGTTAACACCACACACACAATAACATGTAAAAGGATAAAAGTCTCAGTGCACCCGTAATTATAGGGTATCACAACATGCGCATTATAAGCAACAAGACAACAAAGTATGTTCTATACCTAGGTTGGTCAGAAAACACACAATAACAATTAATTAATAAGCAATCTAGTAACATAAAACTAAATTTAAAAGTGTAGTTGGTAACAATCCAAAAATGTTTCAGTTAGGTTTTAAATTATAAAAAGGCAGGAAGTATAAAGCATGAAAAGTAGATTAATAGATAACAAAGATAAGGATCGAAAATAGATACATAGATATATTATGACATTGTATACATGCATTTTGAAAATATAAAGAAGAAAGAAAGTTCAAAATATAGTAGGTAAAAATATTGAATTACATATTATGTACTAATGTATTAGTTCTTGTAGCTGTTTCTTGAATTTAGGCAGGGGATCAGTTATGTCCAATTGGCTAGATTTTGATAGAACACTATTTTGGACTGCGTGAGTTAACACTGATGTTAATGATGACTGAAGGTTGGTTGGTGAACAAACAACATCGCTCGTAGGAGTGGTTAGGCTGGTTACTAGTTCACTACTCGTCGTCGTAGTAGAACAGTTGATATTCAATGCTGTTGCCGTCGCGGTCTGCTCAGGAACGGATAGGTTTTTTATCACTGCACCAGGTCTCCTTTCTCGCTTTGATGCCTCAATAGGAGATACACATTTCATCTGCAATGTTAACGGTAGAAGTCGTGATTTGAGTTTAATGATTTCTGTTTGCAATGAGATAATTTCCCCTCTCAGAAGTGTCAATTCTTGTTCAAAGTTTCTAATTTGTGTGGTGAAGGAATAAACAGAAACTAAGAATAAATAAAGTTTAATAATAAAATAAGTTATTTTCTGTAACATGTTTCTCTTATGCCGTGGCACGTCATCATGAATAAAAACATCAGCATCAATTTCTTCAACAGTATCTTTTGATGAAGGTACATAATAGGTATTTTATTATTTGTTGAAGAGAATTGTTAAATTATGCAGGTAGTCAAGCACACTGTTCACTGCAGCACACGCAACAATTGTTGTTTTGATGGTGCATAGGAAGGAACCTCTCATCTCCTTCAGCAATACACCTTTCTAGAAGGTTACTGGCGCCTGGCAGATATTCGACGATGCAGCATATTATTTCTGAGTCTAGGTTCTTCCTGTAGTGGATTTAATTGAGCTCGGTAGGTCTCCGACTTCTTTTGGACTGCATCCAAATAATATTAATTTTCCACGATATTTTGGAAATCCCGAAGCACACAGTGTAAAGTTTTTTCTTTATCATCATTATTCCAATCTATAATACGCATTTTTCATCAAAATTTTATATTTTTTAATTCAACAATTTTTGCGCAAACGAAAAAACTTCAATTTGACAGTTGATTTAAAATAAAACCACCATCTTGTATCTCACAGAGCTTTTACCTACCTCGCGGCGATGTTTAGTTTTACAATTCTTAGCCGAGCGAGTAGCAGCTTCTTAACTTAAAATGGGTTCATAGGTGAAAATTTTCCTTAGCAATTGCTTAAACGTCTCTTAACTCTTAAAATACCTTAAAGAGGTGATTGTAAGTAAGTGGGTATACTTATTACCTGGAAAAGCAAACAACTAATGTTTTCTGACCACAGGGGTATACGAATTGACATTCACTATTCCCCCAAACTAGTTGACGCCGAGTCTTATGCGCTTGAGTATTCAAGCATGAGGAAACAGGAATTCTGCTCCAATTTCAAATTGTGAACGCCAAGGTAACTCTTATACGCGGCTTGAGGTAAACTACTCTTTCTTTCTCCTTGATTGAATTGGAGCGTTTGCGCAAGCGCAAGACGACGCTATTAACTTTTAACCTTTTCCTAACTAATTAGTTAAAAGTTCATTGCAAATGCAGTGTTAAATTGTTCTTTTATTGTATGCACGACCTCTGTTGTTTGATCTCTATGGCGTAGTGGGCGAAGGCATGTAAGGTTTCATTCCGTCGCGAGACAAATTTTGCATGTTCTGCAGGTTTTTGTCTCGGGGCTGGATATTTTCTGCGTAGGTATACGCATTAATAATAAAATAAATGTAAATCAGTCATGTGGTTCCTATAACGCAAACATTAGCTTACTTTGAGGCTAACTGATGCTAAGTAAAAACGTTTAGCAGTGTTTATTTCTTATATTCTTAATACAAACTGGAAATAGCGTAGATGTCAGGATGTTTTAGAAAGAAAACCAGAACCAAGGTCCCAAATTAAAGTATAAATAAATTGTAATGGCATTGGGCAGGTCGTCGCCTCGAATGGAATAAACATTGTAAAGTGAATAATAAGTAAGTATGAAAACAAAAAGTCTGTAAGATAAATAATCTAGATTATGATATGACACGACTAAAAACAAGAGGAAGATAAAAATTAGGTTACTACAATTTATGATAATTATAGATGATAACAGAAAATTATTACTTTAATGGGCTTTGTTACAAAAAACCAATATGTGATTATGTAATTTTGAAAAGGCTGCGGGTAAAAATGAGTTTTATTTTATAAAAAATCACATAATTTTTTTGTTTTTAATGTGCTTTGTAAGTGATTTTGTGTTTACACTTAATTACCAAACCAGGGGCCTGATTCTGACGATTCGTTATATTTGATTCTATTCGATTTTTTTTTAATTAGATTTATATTGCAAGAACTGTAAAATTTCATACAGTTTTGTCAGTTTCCGCGATATATATATCTCAAATAGAATCAAATTTAAGGAATCGTCAGGATCAGGCTCTTGACTTGTTGATCATACGTTTTGTCAAGAATCGAGTTCTCAGTATGAAATTGAATGAAGAAGAAGGCTATGCGACTGCTCAATTGACTAACCCCCTTACCTATAAACGCTACTTAAATTTAGCCATTGCTTAAAATTATACCTGTCACTGTTTGTCAATATCCAACGGAAATAGATAGTTTAAGCATAGCTTATCTTTTGTTATTTTTTTATAAGTAAGGCCCTAAGTTGATAAGACTCTGTTTAATAAACATTGTTTTATTGACTAGTGGAAATGCACGGTAGCTTGGATCATCGTGAAAACTTTTTAGGTTTATCCGGGAAAGTATTTAAAATGCATATTTTAGTAGTAAGCAGTTCTTCGAGAAGGTCTTTTCCAGAAATGTACTAAAGGTCCCGGCATGGAAAGATAGGCTAGAGCTAAAATAGTAGGGGTTTTGCGCAGAACAAGTAGACCGTATAATCCATACAACATTGTAAAAACATGTTCTGCGCATTCATAGTTAAACGAATTCCGTGCTGCTAGCTGCACCACTTTGAATTTTTCTGCTGTGAAGCAGCATTTCTGAATTTCGGTTTAAAGGGTTTGGGTGCCGGTGATATTAAAGGCACATACTTATCGCATCCAAGCCTCAAATTGATGGGCGCCAGGCTTTGTCACGTTCCAAACATGCGTGTCCACGATTCAATACTTTGATATAGGTAACTGTTGCCTTAAAAAAACAGTTGGGTAAAGTCAATTACTTATTTTAAAAAAGTCATATTAGCAAAACTAAAGAAATTTTAGTGCGTAAGCAGGGGCAAGTTCAATCAAGGCAGGTAATATTCTACGAAACACGCTGCAAGCTCATATCCCTTATCCGATCCCGTCGCTTATCCGGTAGAAGCTGGATTCGTCGAGCTGACGACTGGTGCAATGACGCTCTTTAAGGTAGGCAGAGGCCTACCACCACTGCTGACTGGACTGCTATAGGCTGACGGTAATGATGATGTTTGTGTTGATGTGAATACCGCAAGGAGTGTATTTCTATCTATCTATGCCCATGTACCTATCAACAAACCTAAGAGCGGTTAAACGGTTTATTAGCTTAACCAGTTATGTGTCTTCATCGCTGGTTGTATTAGCTGATTCTGATTATATCAGTGCACACAACAACAACGACGTATATCAATCCACTGCTGGGCATAAGCCTCGATTATTGTGCGCTAGGTATACCGTGTCAGCCGCCGCCAGAGCTCCGTTTGATTGTTATTTAACAGGGTGTACCACTTGCAGGTAGGGTTGCCTTGGGTTCAAAAGATGAAGGTCTGGACCCTTTACAGCACTATTTATAGGTACGCTGTGATAGTTGAACAAAGTTGACTTTTTAATTTTAAAACCCACTTGCGGAACTTCAATACGGAACTATAGAAACAAATAGGTAATTATTTTGCTTAAATTTATGTGTTTATGGATATTTTACGTATGTGACAAGTTTCTTTACATAACTTTAACTAAAAAACAAGTTAGTAGGTGTATTATAAACTCTTTTGAGAAGGTTCTAGTAAGAAGATTAAATTTGTTTTTCATGTTACGCCCAAATGACACGCATAAAACCGACTTTGAAAACAACAAAGAAGTTTTCCATTTCGGTTTATTTTTGCTACAACTAATTTCGTTGAAGGCCAAATAAATATATAAATTACTTATTTTTCAAATAAATATATGAATACTTTTTATTAAGTATTTCCACAGCAATAAATCGTGAGTATTTCTGACTAGTTTTGATCTGTGATTCCTCTGGCGTGGTATTGGGATAAAAAACCCAATGCTTATCAGTTTTTCTTTCACCTTTCTTTCTGAAGCTCTCAAACTTTAAGCTTCAAACATTAAGAGGGAACTGGAGTGGAACTTGTTTGGCCTCGGGAATACATTTGCTCCCCGATCTGCTTCCTGGAATGTAACACTAGCTTTTTTTACCGACTTCCAAGAATGGAGGTTATAAATTTGTTACGTATATATAATTGGAACTGCATTAAATCAACATAATAACATAAACCGGCCGAAACACAAGAGGTTGTGGGTTCGATTCCCGCTGTAAATGTAACGGGTCTTTACCTAATATACAAATAGGTAAAACATAAGTCAAAATATGAAATAATAATAAATATATAATACGTAACGTGTAAATAAAATCTTGTATCTTGGTACTAGATGGTAGGTAAGGTAGAATACTAGTGCTAGAGGGCATCTATCATAGTAGATAGGTAGGTATGTTAGACACAACAGTTTGTCCACTTCGGTCATTGGTCAAAGTCAAAGCCGTAGCAGTACCCGAAGCCGGTAAGGCGACTCTGTTTTTCATTTATAACCTTTACCTTTTTCCTAAAAATAAAATACTTATCCTACGTAGATTAGGTATCTATCACAGAAAAAGTTTACTTACCTACCACGTCAACCGGTTTGTATGATACTGCCTAAATATCTAACGTACCAAAACCAATATCTACATACATAGTGTCGTGAGAATCACGAACTAAGACTACACTATGGTACTTAATACTACACTTAGCTGATCTATTCCCTGCAAATAGGTACGTCCAGTTATTAATTTGAATCTTGATTCAACTAAACATATTTAGGACCGATACCTATTATTTTTTAATTAGTTACTAGCGACGGCCCGCCCCGGCTCCGCACGTTTGCAAGTTATACATATGAACCTTTTGAATCACTCTATCTAATAAAAAAACCCGCATCAAAATCCGTTGCGTAATTTTAGAGATATAAGCATACATAGAGACAGACAGACAGCAGGAAGCGACTTTATTTTATACTAGTTAGTGATTACCTAGGTTAAGTATTAGTGAGAAAAGTAAAAAAATATCTCTACACGAGAGAATAAAAAAAGAAATTCTTTACAAAAACCTATACTTGTTTTAACCATAAAAACCTATAAATCTTAAAATATTAACGATCATATTGGTACCCATCCCAGTTTTCAAATAAAACTAAAAATTACGAATACCAAGATAATTGAAATAAAATTGTTGACTTCAAAAAGAAATTAAACTCAAAATAAAGCTAAAACGCATAGCTATTACACAAAACTAACCATCAAAACAAAACAGTAGGTAGGGAACAAATTAGGGGCCTACATTTTTTGTAGGTCTGTGCCAGCTACCATAGCCTTCGAATAACCGAAAGGCTCAATACGAGTGGACGTTTCGATGTGGATGGCAAAGCCTCCCTTACCACAATCTTGGTAACTCGCTCGCCTGGATACCGAAAAAACGTCCAGTTCGATAAGTTACCTAGGTAAGTCTGGGACGGCCACGCGGACGCGTAGGTACTACAATACGATACGATACAATATAGTGAGAAAACAATATAGTAAGTATTCCTTTAGTCCCTACATTCCAAACCATGTCTATTTTTTTCCCAATCGCCTACAGTTTGTTGATATGCGGGGCATTGACAGTAGTGATGACAAAATCCAAAATGGCTTTTCATTGAATCAAATTATTGATTTTAATCATCGTTAACTGTTGGTTGCACAGATATAGGAAGACAACTAGATAAAGTCATAAAACGCAATACGGCTGATATCTACTTTCTTATGTCCAATATAATCAGTTAGAAAGGGATGCATACATATATAAATGCGACTTAAAAATTAATCGTACCAGGGCGCTCGAACAAATTTCTATGCAGGTACATACAAATACCCTGGTACGAAGTCGCATAAATCGCATTGAGATAAAGTATGCATCTCTTTCTAGCTAACATTTAAGGACTTATGAAAGTAGAGATCAGACGTATGAGTCAATGTTCTTCTATGCTTTAGTCCTATTTCTTTGGTTGGTCGTCATCATCACTAACGCCAATGTCCCGCCCGCTTATCACCTTATATTTAACAAACTGTACCTAATTTTATCCATTTTTTAGATGGCTATGCAAAAACATTCAAATTTTGCTGAATCTACATCATGAACCTAGTATTAGTGATCTACATCTATAAATAAGTTTTTTACTATTACGTCGACAAATCCCTTGTGTACGGTTAGTTGTGCTAAGCCGGCAGTAAAACAATAGGTAGGTAGGTAGGCTCAAAAATCTAGGTTAAAATTCGCATTGCAAGATTTACAAAAATAAAATCGCAATACCTACGTTTCAAAGAAACGAAGAAAGAATGATCTACGAATGACTGGAGCTGTACAAACGAGAATTTTAAAACTAATGGTTCATTTTAGGCCTTAATACCAGCATAACCATAAATTGCACATCACTCGCTGACCACCAGTTACATTAATTTTAACCACAGGTTTAAGTTAACTGCCTATTTTAATGGGGCTCTTAACAATACTTTGTAAGTGAGCGTTTTGACCTTGTTCTATCTTCTACCGAAAATTATCATCATCATCAACAACCTAAGTGCATACATCACTGCTAAATATATGTAGGTCTCCTCCAAAGAAATCCACGAAGAACGGCCTTGAACCCTCTACATCCACCGATTACCTGCAGGTATAGTGGATGCGATGAGCTCAGGACAGGGCGAAATGGCGCTCATTAGAGGAGGACTTTGTCCAGCAGATAAGCTGAAAGATGATGATGATGATATTTAACACATTAAAGTAATGGCTATCAGGAACTATGAGTACCTACATGGAACCATAACAACTAGATCCGGAACAAATATCAGTAGATGATACAAACATTTGTCTCGCAGCGGGAAACGAACCTGCGACCTCGTTCATCCGTTCATTTCGCCAACGACTTAACGAGGTTGTGCGCCAAAGATTAGAGGTTTTCTGGCTAAGCTAGTTTTTTTTCTTTAGGCAAAGTTTAACAAGTACTCGCTTGGATTGTTGTGCATACCTACATATTTATCTATATCTGTCAGAATCATAAATAACTTACATAACATTATACCTGTTTGTATTGTGGGCATAAAGACTACTCAAACTTTAATTACCTATTTAAGTTTATCTAATAATTTAGTAAGAAAAACATTTAAAAACTTCAGAACATGTACTTACATAACATTATACCTGTTTGTATTGTGGGCATAAAGTCTACTCAAACTTTAATTACCTATTTAAGTTTATCTAATAATTTAGTAAGAAAAACATTTAAAAACTTCAGAACATGTTTTCGACGACTTACCTAAAGTATGTCATACGTTTTCTGTACTAGGTGCAATGTTTAATTTTTTTTTAATTTAATATGAGCCAGCTCTTGACTTCGAGGCTTGCATAGGCAAGGATGAGGTCGACGATGGGGCAAGCTTTCCCAAAATTCACTCTCTTTTTGAAGTCGTTTTAGTTTTGCAACTAAGTACTTAGCTTTGCTCGCGGTAAAATTTATTTTTCTATCCCTTGGGAATAGCACGTTTCTTCTGGATGTCGTTTCTGTAGACACCCCTAACGTGTATGCGAAATTCTCGATGATCGCGTGGGCGTGAAAAAGGATTTGCCTACGTAAAATACTCTGGTGTTAATAAAGTTAGGTAGGTAGGCTAAGTTTAAGTAGCTGTGTTACTTACTATATAATATATAATACTACTAAGTAGGCTAGGTTACCTACTTTTTGGAATAGATTAGGCTCACATATTTATCTGGATTTAGTAGGTACTTACCGACCTACTAATCTAGTAGTACAATCAACAATAGCAAACAAAGGGTAGCTAAGGATTTACGTAAAGTAAAGGAAATTTTGGAGGTCTTTGCCCTGCAGATCAGACAGGCTCACAAGATAAGATAAGAAAAAAGGAAATATTACCTAGAGAAAAAATAAACCGCGAATGTAAAGTTACTAAACAATTTAATAACTGAAAAATACATTTAACATAAACTGTAATTGCAGAAGAATAGTTATCCGACGCCACACTAGACTATCTACACGTCCATCAGTTATCACGCTTTGGCTAACAGTGCCATCTGTCTAATATTACCTGTACTTTTTCTTGAAGGACCAGGCCCTAAAATAATAGCCATTAAGCGCACAGTTTATATTTTGGTGTGTATTCGTTATAGTTTACCAAGAAGTCACTAGATGGCGCTTTATCGAATAACGATACATAAAAATTTTAGTAACACCAGGGACCAGTTTATACAAAAATGCATGCCAGATAATACAGGTCTTGATCGTGATAGTTATTTAAAAAAAAATTGGGTAGCTACCTAATAGTAAATGGTCTCTCCCATTTTTACATTTCCCATTCTTCAATATTTAGGACAAAATATTTTAGTGTGTCCAACAACAAACACAACCGAAGATGAAATCCTAATGTTTGGTCAAAAAGGGATAAAATCAAAATTCTAATCACTCAAATAAATTCCATTATTATCCATTATCTAATGATTATACTGTAATTGCAGTAAAATAATTATCCGATTACCGATGTACACGCTCGCTAGTGCTAAGTGAAAAAAAACAGCTTTTGGTAAGTACTAATCTACTTTTAAAATTATGACACTTTTCGATACAGCGTAATTGATTTAAATTGATCATATGGGTAGGGTACCTTAGATCAGCTCCTTTAATCCCTACATTGGCATTGATCCACTAAACACCCTGTATAATAAGTACCTATACCCGGGCGACGCCAGGCACAAACTGCTAGTTTCTACTAAATTAATAAGTACAAAAAAATTAAAAATGGGTTATTGGATTTAAAAACGATTTCGAAAAATTTCCTCAAACACATGAAATGAGAAGGACAAAACACAGTCCATAGAACATAGGCCTAAGAGGAAGAGAAATTTGCACATAATCCCAAAAAAGGAGTGGGCATGCGGGTTGGGGTAGGGCATAGGGCACAGCCTAGGACAATTTGGTTAAATCGTCCTAGGGCACAGCTTAATGCACCGCCGTCATTGCGGCCCGTCGGCGGTTTGTACTAAATTAATAGGTACAAAAAATTAAAAAATGGATTATTGGATTTAAAAAAGATTTCGAAAAATTTCCTCAAACACATGAAATGAGAAGGACAAAACACAGTCCATAGAACATAGGCCTAAAAGGAAGAGAGATTTGCCCATAATCCGAAAAATGGAGTGGGCATGCAGGTTGGGGATATGGCATAGGGCACAGCCTAGGACGATTTGGTTAAATCGTCATAGGCTACTATAGAGGCCACTGTATTTAATTAGTGATTTAAAGAGGTTTATGTAATTGTATCTGTTTACATTTATCTCTATTCGTTCTATGTACAATTTTTGTTAGTAAAAAAGCATGAATATATATACTATATAATATAGAAAAGATATAACGCTTTGCCGAACAATGATGAACGATGGCGAAAACCAAAATGGCTTTTCATTGTTTTGACAAATCAAATTGGTTTTCGGGTTTTCGTCAAAGTTCATCATTGGTCGTCGTCGTCACTACGTGTCAATGTCAATGTTATGCTATGTTTAACTAACCACAGAGGCCAAAAATAAAAAGAAGAAGAAGTATATTTAACTAACTCTAGATGAACTCATGATGATGATGCGTTCAGTACGATAGGATAAGATGTAGTTCATAACATGCAGATTAACATACCATTACACAGTAGATTAATACACGGTGCTTTGGAACATTTAACTTGTATTAATATTTTTATCACCTCTTGTCTATCTCATAGGGGAATAACACAAAAAGTTAATATAGAAAATGACAAAGCGCATTAGGCGTCATTAATATTCTGTAATCGCGTCTATACAATCGCACAATTGAGCACACTGCTTGAGAAATTCAAACTCTATTTGTCAGAGATACGGTACAGTATGCCAAAACGTATACCAAGCGTGAAAGATAGTTTTAATTCAACTTCGAGGGGGATCATAGTTGGCAGAATTAATGAAAATTCGTGAAATTTCTCCCGAGCAATATTTTATAGTAACAATGGCTAAGCTCTTGAATCGTGTAAAACTACCCTAAACTTTGTATAAAGTGGTTAGAATATAATGTGCTTGAAATATAACTCTACGGTTATACCAAAACCGTTATATGGATCGGTTTAACTTATACAATAATAGGACCCATAATAATGTACTAGTAGGGCTCTTTGTAAAGGGCTCGTTGGGGGAAGTACTCTCATCCTCCTACCACCTGCCGTGAAGCAGCAATTTTGTGTTTCGGTTTGCTGGGGATATTACAGGTTCATAAGGATTATCACCTTAATGACTCAAGTTGATGGTCACTCGACGTTGCATCATAAGTTTATATTTCACGTTTATAAAATACGCGCTCTACGATTCAATATGTGTGTATGTGATGGTTGCCACTTAACATTGGGCCATCTGCTTGCACTTACCATATTCTAGTAACTTATAGAAAACCCATGAACATCGAGTGTAATCGGGCAATAAAATTACTGCTTAGTATAACCAGTTCTTTTTAACATACGACAACATCAGCCGATACAGTCCAATGCTGGGCAAAGGCCTCCCCTTAGGGGGGTATGTCCATAATCCTCACGTTGCGAGTTGAGGATCGCAGGGCACAGTTTCTCGCACCGCTGTCGCTGCTGCCTGACGGCGGCCAGGGAATTTAAAAATCAAAATCAAAATCAGTTTATTCAATAAGCACATACAGTAGTTTTTAGTTTGAATTTACATCAATTCGTAACGTGACCAAACAGAGAAGAATTGGCAATAAACTCTGCTTGGCTGAATTATGCTGTGCTGGTATTAGGCTGCGCTAAGCCGGCCGCCAGGAGCCTCGTTTAGTTTGCAGAGTGCTTCACGGGCAGGATGAGTTTAACTTGGGTTGTAACCCAATACACCTATTGAACATATGCTTAAATATGTATATTATAAATGATGGTTAGGCCCACAGAACACGTAGTGAATAGTTATGCCTAAATTAGTGGTCGTTGCGTATACCTAGTTATATATATAAGTAACAAAATGGTCCAAAGCCAATAGACGGAAAATACCGTGACTATAATTGACTAGTATCCTCCGCCACTCATTCGCGTATCGCCAGCGGCACGTAAGCACAAAATAAAGATGTGACGTAAGTCTAGAGGTAAAAGAAACTTCTGCGCATGGGTCTCTCGTCTCTCACTCATATGATACCTTACTTTTGACTTCTGCGCAATAACGGTCAGCGCTAGAGTTTCGTGTCGCTACTTGTAGTCGTTCAACTGTAACAAAAATCTTTCTTAGCTCTACACAAAGAAATATACCTATTCTTAAAATCATGCTTCTAGTACTTTGGGGTGATTGTTGGCCATCATCATCATCATTCTCCTGACTTCATCCACTCTTTCATTCATTCATACCAACCACATTCACTTCATTTGTACCAACCACAGTCTTGTGCTGCAGCAGCTGCTAGTCGTATTCACGATCGCCCGGAGCGACATGTTGTTATGTTTTCGTCGACCCATCTTGCTTGTGGTCTTCCGACGCTTCTCCCTAACCTCAGTCATCATTTGATCAATATCCTGACTGTCAGTCAATCACGCTTTTTAGAAACTTTTCCACACAGATATCAACCCAGTAACACATAATCTAGGTAGTCTTGAGGTAGGTTTAAGATCAGCCAGTACTAGATTTATTCCGGTTCCTCGTGCTACAAACGAGGATGCCATAACCATAGTTCTGGGCCATCAAACATACTCCCCCATAATTGAAGTCGGTCACAACTTATACAATGGCTTGTTGAAATTGCTTTCTAAGCGGGCAAAGTTAGGGCCGCTGTTTATAACTAAGTTTGACTCAAAACAGTCGACAGGGGAGCAAGTGCCATTATTGCCTGGACTTTATTACCTGCCGTGATAGCTAAAAGCCAAAAGGGTAGCCAGGAATAGTCAGGACTCACCTAGTTTAGAGAATAGCCTTTGACAAATGAACTACTGAAGTCATCGCCCACAGCCTGTAGAAGTATATTAAACATAAACGGCTATAGCAGTGCTGGAAATTACTCTCCCGTAATAATAGGAAGGATGTCTATAAATCCCATACTGAGCATAGGGTTAAGGATCACCAGGGCAGCTCCTTGTCCTACCCGTTGGCGGCCAAGGATTTTAGCTGATGTAGACTATGCTAAAGAGAAATCCCAGGTTATTTTACCAAGGACAGGTGTGAAGGCTTGCATTCAAATATGGAGTTTTGACCCTACACTTCTTCTTCTTTGTGAGCTGGTGGTCAACGTTAGTGTTGGAGATTTCCGGCGATAGGAAAAGCCGAGTCTTAGATCTTAACTTATCTTCCGAAACAAGGAATCGCTTAAGTTCTTATCTAATGCAATTAAACGGTCAACCTATCCAATTATGTAGAGGCTACATTATAATTTGATTATATACTAATGTGTGGTGCCATAACCTAGGTCACGGTGTGACGTAGAAACTGGATGCGTCGACCTGAGGACAGGGCACAATAGCGCTCACTAGGCTCTCCCAATGAGCCCTGACATGGGCCTCTGCCTCTACCCATGTCCAGCAGTGGACTGTTTTAGGCTGATAATGATGATAAAACACTGTTCTGCTAAGAACACCAAAGCAAGCCACGCTACGAGTGTACCTCTCTCTTATATTATTCACCGACAATGACAGACCTAACATAATTCATAACTGTTTGCAAAGAAGTTTCTTAAACACCAATCATCAGCAACAAAGTCAACCGAGTCACTTGAGTAAGTAGGACTGCCCAATTTATTTTCTCTCAGAGAAAACTGTCAACAAGCCTCCCGTTCTATAACAGATTAATTCACCCGCAAGGACCTCTGACCTCCTGACTCATTTGTTGAGCCGCTTCTAGTTCTGAACTCATTTATTAAAGCTCTGGATTATTCACTGAGCCAGTTGCGAAATTCTATGAAATATCGATTTAGCTTTTAGAAAGTGAAAATAGAAAATTTATTTAGGGAGTAGAAATAACTGAGTGACCATTACTATTGTGAGTGAACGTATACAAATTTCTTCAATATCTTTTTATTCATTAAGATAATTTTTCATCAACAACAATGTCCATTGCTGGACATAGGTCTCTCCCAAGGTACGTAGCTGTCCGATCCTCGGCTCTTTTCCGCTGTCTGCCAGCTACATTACGTAGATCGTCACTCCATCCCAGAATAATGCTACTTTCAATCATCCTTAAATTTTAAAGTTTTTTTTGCTTTATGCTACTAAATTTGGGAGATGGCTGGCAAAGGAGAGAAATTTCCATCCAGTTACCGCCCGGTAAAGCCATTTCTAATTTAAATTCGGCAAAGTTGGCCAGTAGTTAAAATCCAGGACATTTTGATTAAAGGTGACCAATTGATGGAATTTAGTTTTGGAACTCCCTAAATAGATGTCTCATTTATAATTCAAACAACGTTGGAACTACGCATAATTTATTAATTCTTCAATTTCGTAATTAGAAATTGTGGCAAACCGTCTAGGGGTGGCTTTATCTAAAACTTAAACTCATAAATTCAAAACTCGTCTTAGTATCTCTTGATGAAAGTTTATCCCGATATCAAACTCTATGAAAATCTTCACTTCACTTTTTCTTTTTTCTTTATTAAATGGCTTCTGGGATAGTTTTCCACGATTTCGCCAGTATCAAGCACAATTGTTCATAATAATATGAGGCAACGTAATACGGTTACAAACTCAAACAAACTTGTAAGTCAAATTCGAATGTGAAACTAATTATTTGAATGTCAATCTCGATAAAAGGGGACACCATTTTTTTGTCTTGAACGACAGTTGTCAATTTTATTAAATTTTATTTTCTAGTGTTTTTCTAATGTATGTCGTTTAATATTCATGGTATTATAACCAACCGATAAATTTTAGTTATAAGACACAAGTATTAGTGAAATGGAATAAAAGAAGATTGAACGGGAATTCAGATGAAGAAAATTGTGCGCCGATCGTTTTTTGTTATAGTTACCATGGCTATAGCAGAAAACAGGACCTGACCGAAGACTGGACGACTGGACTTATAAACCGTACTACGTCGCCTCATATTATTATGAACAATTATTATACTTAATACTGGCGAAATTTTGGAAACTATCCCAGAAGCCATTTAATAAGAAGTGAAGTGAATCTCGATAAAACTCGAAAGTCAAACTCCATCAAACTGTCAAACTAACACAAACTGTGTTTATATACTTATTTACAGTTTCATCTAAATCCGTTCAGGCAAACTAGGTACAAACATACAACACACAAACTTTTGCTTTTGACACGTTGACTGCATAGGCTAGATGCCTAAAAAATTCTAATTAGTGTGTCCAATATTTTTTGATAATTTAATATCAAAAAATATTGGACACGTATTTTTTATTTTGTCAATTAAACTAAAAATGACAAAGATATAGCGTATTGAAGTTCAGCGTGACGTCACGGGTAAGTAATCTTTTTACATACAAGTGACGTCACAAGCCCCCACTCCCGAACTTTAACGCTCTACCACCTCTCCAGCCTATATCAGTCCACTGCTGGACATAGGCCTCCCCTAATAAAGGGGGATATGCCCATAATCCCCATGCTGGGCATGCGGGTTGGGGATCGCAGGGCACAGTGTCTCGCACCACCGACGCTGCTGCCCGTCGGTGGCCAGGGGATTTAGCTGTGCCAGTTAACACTCTATAACTTTGTTAATTTCTATTGATTAAATAAATAAAAAAATACGTGTCCAATGTTTTTTGTTAATCAAACTGACGGACTAATTAGTTTTAAAATTTGTTTACCCAGTCATCATCCCTAAATAACACGTTTGACACCAATTAATTATATTAAATTATACGAAGTCAGAAGTACTATAACGAGAGTTGTGTTTTCAGCATTCATTTGTGATCTAATTTTCATCCATCTCGCAAGCAAAGTCGTAGGCGGAAGTAAGTTACTACATAATCTACACGTAAGCAACTCATAACTTGTAGCAATATTTGAGTATGTTACCGCAAATTTCAGATTAGCCTTGCAAATCATTATGTACTCATTGATTATGTAAATAAAGTGAGTATTATCGATGTTTGCTAGTTTGTGGGAATTAACGAGGAACTAGCGTCACTCGCGGCTTCGTTAGCATACTCAGATAAAACAAGACCGGTTAAGTGCGAGTTGACTCGCCCACCGCGGGTGACGTCAATGGCGTGCGATACTAATTAGCAAGGTTTCTTCGTAAATGTGTACGTCCTATAGAAAAATAAAAACTGGCTTTAGGATGGACAAATTAGGGCCTCTCAGATATCACCATATTTGACCGTCTAACTTGCTTTATAGCTTTATCACAGCTGTCATTACATTTATTGAGGTATAAACAAAACCATATTAGATGGAGACTTTGCTATAATTTTCGTGTAAAATAAAGGATTAGGATTTTCATTTCGCAAACTTCGGAGTTAAGGGAGGGGTATGGTAATTTTTTGGACTTTTTTCATCCTAAATCAAAAACTATACATGATATAAAAAATAAAAAAACCGTTATATACTGTTCAAATTAAGCCTTTTCTTTTGAACCCCCCCTTTTATTTTTCAACCCCCCCATTTTTTTAGGATTTCTCAAAAACTGTTTTAGCTGGAGACTTCGCTATACTTTTCATGTAAAATATAGATATTTTTCTTTAACATATATTAGTTTCAGATTTCTGGCCTTGCAAATTTCGGAGATTAGGGGGGGTTATGGTAACTTTCATATGATATGCCACTCGATCTATTGGCACAAGTTATAAATTATGACGTTTCTTATTTTGGACCTTTTGGGGACTAAAATGAAATTTTTTTTTATTTATTACTGGCTAATCTTATTCAGTCAGTGTATTTTAAATCTATACTAAATTACAGGTCTGTAGCTTATGTAGTTACTGAAATAATCAGCTGTGACAGACGGACGGACGGACGGACGGATAAAGGCACCATAAGGGTTCGTTTGACCGGTTCGGTAACGTCACCCTAAGAACAGTCATTTCTTAGCGACTTCAAATAAGGAGGTTTCCGCCGCGGAGGCAGTCGAGTCGCGTAAAAAATCGTTGGCGGTAAGCTGCGCAGTATGCGATCTATTATTATTTACCTGTGCGCAAACACACCCCCTCCACTTCTTCCAGCGTTCTTTTTACATGACGTACTATACCAAAGATTGATAAGCATACATAGATAATACTCCTATCAAACAGACACAGAACAAATCTATGTTCAAAACAAATGTTCATAAACTAGGGGGAACAAGCCCGCAACCTACAACTCAGACGGCAGAGCTGAGCTATAAGGCCAGTGAAGAGGTTGGCCAATGATAGAGCAAGCTTATGGCGCACCATGTTAAGTGGTTTGTACTTTTATGTAATAACAAAGTATTTCTTCGTAAGTCATTCATGTCGGGAATGTACCCTACGATGTAAAGCACTACATCTATCAACTAGAGGCATGAAGGTGATTCAAACCTCACCTGGACCGTTTTAACTAAAAAACGGAGTCTTGCGGCCAGGTGATTGCGCCATTATCAACATCATCATACTATTATAATACAACCACTTCTGGACATACATACCCTTCTCTTTTGAGTGCCTATTCAACCTCCACCAGCAGCTTTTCGCAGATTCGCGCTAAGTCCATGACCGCCAACAAGCTTCGGCGCAGTGCGACAAGCTGTGCTTAGCGTGGGGATTGAAGCAATATCCCCTTCTGATTAGGGAAAGGCTTAACTCAATGGACTGATATTGGCTGTTATAATTGTTGTTGTTGTTGATTCAAAATAACATTTTGGCTGAAAGAAGTTTAAATCCCAGTAGCTACCGTTACAAAACAGAATTAAAAATGGAAAAAGTGCCGCATTTTTGCATATTGAATCGTGATTCAAGTAGAAACTTTTATCACTTGTTGCCATTCAAAAATAACCCTCATTATATCAGGATTCTTGCCTACAGGAACCGATGATAGGAAACCATTAATGAGGGAGCGTCATCGGTTCGACCCTCGTCAAGTTGACATCTACACGTCAGATTTAGATAATTCATCATTCGCCATCAATGCGCGGTGATGAAGGGGTTTAGGCATGTGTGACCCTCACCACGAGTTTTCGGTGCTATCAAATTGACTGCATGTTTGGTGTGACGCCCACTGTCAAGTAAAAGAGTGGGCAAAATTGCTGTTTTTTGCTCATTTGTAATGATCACTGGCTGAACTGAGAACATTATTACCGTTTCATAAAATCCTCATCATCGCTATAAATTTAAAATCTTCGAAATAAATATTTTTTTATGAGGTCCCACAGAAACAAAAACGTCATTATTTCTAATGCCAAACTGCCAAACACTATCGGAGCAGCATCATGTAGTCCCAAACTAAACAGCGCTTATAAATACATACTTAAATACATAGTAAACACCCAGAGCCGAGATAAATATTTGCAGAACATAAAAACAATTGTCTCGCACCAGGAATCGAACCTGCGACCTTCTGCGTCTCAGGCGGGCCTTTGCTCGACAGAGCTCGTAACATTTTTCATGAAATAAGTTGTGGTAATCAAACTGCGATACAAAAGAATGTGAAAATAAAAATATAAACCGGGCTAAGGACACTAAAATCATTGCATGAAGTGGTAAGTTTTTACTAAGTGAATGAAAGTACGAATACCTAAGGCCGAAGAAGAGATGGACCGATTGTGTGAAAGGAGTGAATACAGAGTTGACGAGTGATAAGAGTAAATGAAGAAAGAAAACAAGTTGTACCGATTCCACCAGTAGGATAAGGGCAGACGAATGATCAACAACAACAACAACAACACCAGCCTATTCAGTCCACTGCTGGACATAGGCCTCCCCTATAAAAAGGGGGATATGCCCATAATCCCCACGCTGGGCATGCGGGTTGGGGATCGCAGGGCACAGCCTCTCGCACCGCCAACGCTGCCCGTCGGCGGCCAGGAACCTTAGCTGTGCCAATGTTAGGCTGCGCTATGCCGCTATCAGCCAGCCGCCAGAGCCCCGTTTGTTAGTTAGCAGGGTGCACCACGTGCAGGTGAGGTTGGCTTGGGTTCCAGAGATGGGGGTTGGAACCCCTTACACCCCGAATGATCAGTAAAGCATAAATACTTCTTGAGAATATTCCGTTCATTTGCACGGTGGCGCCAATGAAAACCAGTGCTGCAGCATCCATGCTTCTACAGTGTACGCTGAGTGCTGGGCGACTTTTTGTTTCACTATTTGTCGATTCGATTTCACCTTTTGTTTATTTTTTTAACCGATTTCAAAAAGGAGGAGGTCCTTTATTTTTTCGGCTTTTTTTATGTATGTTCACCGATATCTCCTTCAATTGTAAACAGATTTTCAAAATTGTTTTTTATTTAAAATTTTAATTGTGAATAAAAAAAGAAGTTTCGGAAAATAAAATACATACAAAAAATACTTCACTGGTGGTCCCAAATAACATTTTATTCCTAAGGGATTGGTTCTTTTCCCGGAAAACTCAAAAAACCTCATCTTCACTTGTAATTTTCGCCCTATGATCACCAATATCTCCGTCAATTGTGAACCGATTTTCAAAATTCTTTAGGGCAAGAAGCAAGAAGTGATTATTTTTTTAAAGTCCTACTTGTTATCATTTGAGCTCAAATAAATCTGTATTCCAAATCTAAGTACAGTAAAATGATTGATTTCCAGAACCGATTGACTTGATAGTTGAATTCAGCTTACAGAGCGTTTTCATTCGCAAAAACTCTGCAGTTTGCCGTTACGAGCGAGATTCAATTTAAAAGTTGGGCGTCAATCTAAAACTGAGTTATGACTGATTCGGTAGTCGGGATCAGAGAACTTTACGATGCCTTTTTAAAATCCGATTCTGAAAGGTTTTCTGTTGAAGAATCAATTCCTTCTTCGTATGAGCTATTTACTTTGGCGTCGGAGTTTTAGGCCGTCTGAATGCCTCCGACATAGTTTAACGACTGAAAAAGCCGGAAACCAACAACATAATGTGCTTTATCATATTAGATACACTGAGTCAATCATAATAAGTTAGTGTTCGATAAAAGTGGCTATGGGCTTGCAACCTGTCACGTGGATTGAAAAAGTAGGCATACCAAGTGAAATTGGCCTTACCTATGATTGGTCTCTCAATTTTGCCTACTAAACGATATTTGAAAAACGAAAATAGTAGAATAGTCGTACTCATGTTTGTCGAAGTTTTTATAAACTTTTTAATGATATAATTGCTGAACCTTCCTTTAGTTATTTTCTAGGCCGTGAAGGTTTGCTATTTTGCATAACTACATTCAGTGGTTTTATATCTTCAAAAATGTTGAATAGTGCGAGCGAGAGGGAGGTTTGACATGATCGTCGCCTTAAGCACTCGTATATGGCGGGAGCTGAACCTATTTATTGGCTTGACACCAACTTCAAACAGATGAGTAGGTACCAAGCACAATCACAATAGTATTTTATTTTATTCTTTGAATAAAATTTCGCTTTTAAGAGCAGTAACAAAAGACTTCTTTATTGAATTCAGTTATTTTTTTAAATTTGTTTAATTTGTCATTTTTTGTGTAATTAGATAATACTGTACCTCGGCAAAATTTTGCAGTTTGGTAAAAACAATTTTGATAAGGAGGCCAAGAGGAGAAATTAGCTGGGTTGTTGTTGGCCAAGAGGAGAATTCAGCTGAATGTTTGAAAACGAAAGTTTTCAATCAGTGCCGAAACGTGGACACTCAAAGCTAGTCTAGCTACGGCTAGTCCACCACTTTAAAGTCGGTCAGCGAGCTATGGAACGAGCTATGCTTGGAGTTTCTCTAAAGGATAGAATCCGCAAGGAGACTATCCGACATAGAACTAAAGTTGTTGACAGATAGACTCATTAGAGGAAGCTTATATCCAGCAGTAGACTGCTATATCCTGATGACAACGATAATGAGAAATTCTTAGGTAAACTAGCACCATGGGCAGACCAACTTAAGGTCCACCCGCATGAGGGACGACTCAGATTGAAAATTACAATTGAGGATGAGGTTTTTTGAGTTTTGCGGGTAAAGGATCAATCCCTCAGGAATAAAAATTATATGGGATCATTTCTGAAGTATTATCTACCAATAAAAATCATTAAAATCGCGTAACATACATAAAAAAGCAATATACAGTCGAATTGAGAACCAGCCTATATCAGTCCATAGCTGGACATAGGCCTCCCCTAATAAAAGGGGATATTCCCATAATCCCCACGCTGGGCATGCGGGTTGGGGATCGCAGGGCACAGCTTCTCGCACCACCGACGCTGCTGCTCGTCGGTGCCCAGTTGATTTAGCTGTGCCGATGTAGGCTGCGCTATGCCGCAATCAGCCGGCCGCCAGAGCCCCGTTCGTTGTTTAGCAGGGTGCACCACGTGCAGGTGGGGTTGGCTTGGGTTCCGAAGATAGGGGTTGGAACCCCGTACACCCCATGTTCATGGCCTTACTTATAAACATCTTTCAAAAGATAAACGATGTTTAGACTATTGCTATGTCTTACAGTTACATAATGACAAGCAGTTACAGGGCGAACTTTGAGTATTGATTAACTTTAAGTAGCGTTCATAAGTAAGGAGGTAAGTCTTTATTCATTCAAAATATTTTTTTTATTATTCTCTGAGTGATGAATGCCAAGCCATTTTAAACTGAAAACTGTATCAAATAATATACAGAATTGAACCACATTTGGGCCTGAATCAGTAATATTTTTTCATCTATGGATTTGCATTAATAAATCAAGGTTTTACTAGCACCTGGAGAGCAGTATCATTTCGCTAGATATCTATTCAGGGTATGAGGAACCTACGTGCTGTGAATATTGACTAGGTAATGCTTGAGTTTTAAAAATCGTGAATCCGGGCTACTTGCTATCTGCCTTTCTTATGAATACTACTATTTGGTATCTTCATCTTCTTCGTGTCGTTGATTGATCGCCGGCATTGGTCCTCGCTTTTTCAGCCATCAAGCAGTGTCGGAGGCCTTCAAGCGGCCTAAGCACTCCGACAACGGAGTGGCACTAGCTTATACGAAAAAGAAGCAGAAGGGCTTTGCATCGTAGGGCAAATTCCAAACATGTGTCCAATGCAATGCTTTATGATGAATGGTTACCACTCAACATCAGGTGGCTCATGGGCTTGTTCCATTTTCAGGCAACCAACATTAAAAAGATACAGGTAAGCAATTAAGCATGATCTGATACTGAGAGTGATGATCATGACAAACCATATAATATTATAAATGCGAAATATTTTATAATATTATATAGTAGGAAATGCATTTCCTACTATATAATATTATAAATGCGAAAGTTTGTGAGTAGGTATGTATGCAGGTATGGATGAATGGAAGAATGTTTGTTACTCTTTCAGGCAAAAAATACTGAACATATTTGGATGAAACTTGGAATATGCTACTTTTTATCCCGGTACCACGTGAGCGAAGCCGCGGGCGGAAGCTAGTATGGAATATGCCGGACAGCTACAGAGTAAGTAAAAAAACAATATCGGAGTAAT
Organism: Horisme vitalbata; assembly: GCA_951804965.1. Taxonomy (NCBI): domain Eukaryota; kingdom Metazoa; phylum Arthropoda; class Insecta; order Lepidoptera; family Geometridae; genus Horisme; species Horisme vitalbata. Next base: position 16,616,259 of record OX638092.1, on the reverse strand, counting down.
TCAATAACAGAGATAATTCTTGCTTCACAAATACCATTGAGGTATTTTGTCTAAGTTGTTTTTGTGCCAAACTAAGCATTGCGGTACCTCAGGGGCTTCCAACTTAGCTATGATTTCTTGTGATGATACTGCCAACTTTTTACTGCACCTTCAAACTTCAACCCACAAAAACATCACCCTTTTCACCAAAACATAAGGCTCATTTTCCCACCACTCTAGTACACACTAAAAGTCAAAACTTTTAGTCCTATCGCCTTGGAATAAGGTTGATTATGGGATGTATTTGGGAAGGTTTGTACAAATCTTGGTGTATTGGTTGCAGTGGTAATACAAGCGCAGTAATGCAAGGAAGCTGAGTTCATAATATTAAATGGTGCGTTTAAAAACAAATATATTTGCCGGTTTATCGTCCGGATATGGCGTTTTGTATAATATTCTTGTCAATTTTGATAAGATAGAACCGAGGGATGAGGATTTTAGTTGTTATGATTTATCTAGATAGCGCTACATGTAATGCTACACCAGCCTATTCAGTTCACTGCTGGACATAGGCTTCCCCTATAAGAAGGGGTATATTCCCAATCCCCACGCTGGGCATGCTGGTTTTGGATCGCAAGGCATTGCTTCTCGCATCGCCAACGCTCCTACCCATTGGTGGTCAGGGGATATATCTGTGCCAGTGTTAGGCTGCACTACGCCGCAACCAGCCGGCCGCCAGAGCCTCGTTTGTTATTCAGCAGTATGCACCAGGGGCAGGTGAGGTTGGCTTGGGTTCCAACGATTGAGGTAAGAACCACTTAGAGCCCCTATTTGTGCTTATTTCTATAAATTAAATGTTAAGTGAAACAATTAAAAAAATCAGAAAAATATATACCTACTTACCTACTAAATGAAAAAAAGAAGTACCAAGTACGTTTTCTGTTTTTTTTTGAGTCAATTTAGACATTTTATGTATCATCTACGTTTTTGATAACTTTCTGATAAAAAGTAACGAATATTAGGTACATCATTTATCTTTCAAAGCTACATCAATAACTTAGAACAAACAGAACAACGTGCATTGACTGCTGTATTAACTCACCACAGAAGTGTCTGAACAAACAAACATACTAAAACAACTTTTGTATCGACTTAGAATAAATATTGAAATCTCGCTCCGTTGCAACTAATATATTAGAACAGGGATCACCAATTAGTTTTTTCAGAGGTCCAGTTTTCAAAATTAAATTAACATCGCCATCCGCTTGTACTTGAGTTTATCAATTATTTAAATGTAATATACATAACTTACAAGGACGTTTTTTACAAATCAATGTGAAAAATGAAATTGTTTGCCTGAAGTTTGTAGTAAAGTTGCAAGTTACTTATTGCAATTAAATGCTGGAGGTGTTCATCAGTAAGTCGAGATCAATATTTATCGAAATTTTATCTTCAAAAATACTGTTTCACAAATATGTTGACCCAACAGTTCAGTAACAGTTGAAGTTCTACAGCTGTTTTTTTTAAATTGTGCGCGAAAAACAAATGAAGTAAAAAATCGGCAAGCGAAGCGAGCCGCGAAATTTTTGGTGCAAAAGAGACAAGACGTGCATATTAAATATTAAAAAGAAGACTGATTTATATTATCAGTATTTCAACCAATTTCATAATTCACCAATGAATTATGGATTGGCCACACAATGGCCCAAAACTTGGTCTTGGTCTGGTCATTTCTGCGCCCTCGAGAAGAACTAGATTTATTTTATGATGTCAACGAAATAATAAAAATTTGGTCCCGGTCTGGTCATTTCTGCCACCCCCAGAAAAGAAAATTACGATTAATATCTGAATATCCACCTAATTATTATTGAATACTACCATGTAAGACCCAAAACTTGGTCCTAATCTAATCATTTTTGTGTCCACTTGGGTCAGTGCCTAAGCACTGGTTGCACTGCCCTATTTACGGTAATGTTTATTACCATACACACATTTTATCCAGAATTGAAAGAACGACGAATTCGTACTCCGCATTCTCACTCTCGCACGTTACGTCGCTCGTCCGCTGTCGAATCGACTGCAGCTAAGACAAAGCGCAGGATACATTTTATTAAGTTACGTACTCAGTAATACATATTTTATTGTTACTGTTTGCTTAAGGTCCGCACAAAATAGGTGGGCAGTCGGATCCGGAGCGCGGTCCGCCATTTGGTGACCCCTGTATTAGAATCTTATGTGAGAGGTATAATAAAATGCAGGGCATTAAGAATGCGATTGCAGTAAGCAGAAGTGTGTGACTTAAAAAAGTAAAACTTTTATATTCCTTATAAAATATAGGTTCATGATAATTTACCTTTCTGATTACGTTATCATGTATTGATTGATATTGATGTTTGTAAATATATTTACATGGTTCATAATAAAGTTATCTATGATTAATAATGTGATATATTTACCCCCTTTGAAATATTATTGGATCCACTTGATCCACCCACACTATATAGGTACGTAACATTAATACTTTTCACTCGTGCTATTTCTACTCTCGTAGATGAATTTAGAGAATAACTTCTTGTGTAAAATACATATAAAATAGTATTTATTAATTTTATGCTTTCGATTTCATTAGCATTCATTATTCGAAGCTGGCCAAATAGGTATCACGTTGCATCATCATATTTTTTGTTAATCTTTTTTTGTTCCTCTAAAGGAACAAGCATGATTCTCTGGGACTAAACATAAGCTTAGTCCCAGAGAAAATGTTCAAGTGTGTGAGCAGGTATTTTTGAAAATAGCGTTTTATTTTTAATGCAAGCAATATAGCTCTATTTCCATAGTTTCCTTTTTATTACGCATCTAAAAACACATTTGCACCCGACCACATGCGGCACCCTTTTTTTATATTTCAGTCAAAAGTCCGTGAACACGTGTCAAGCGCATAATTGCATCGGGATTTATAACTGTCTGAAGTTTTTTTAACTAAAAACTCAAGTGGTGCTTAATACAAAACATGTTTTTGATGATTGTAACAAAAACTGCAGCATAATCAGGGTGACATGTTGCTACTTTTGTGTGAAATATATTGAAAAAGTATAAATCATCATCATCATCATGCCTGGTATTTTAAAAGAGTCTCTACTCCACTCTATATTTTTTTTTAATAACTAATCTCCATACTTGCATGTGATAGGCAATTGGTTTGGACAAAATCCTTGAAAGTTATTGTATTGTATTTTATTTAACTCTTATTACAAAGTTATTTTGGTGTAAGAGTTTCCAACCGCCACTTTCAGAATCCAAGCAAAACTCGTCAGCCCGTGCTGCACCCTGTTAACTAACAAACGGGGTTCGAAGTCAGGCTGATTATGGCATAGCGTAGTCTATCTCCAGTATTACTAAATTCCCTGGCCGTTTATGGGAACAGCGTCCGTCGGCGCGAGAAGCTGTGCCCTGCGATCCTCAACCTGTCTCCAGGGATAGCATTATGGGCACATCCCTTCCTTATTAAGGGAGTTCTATGTCCAGTAGTAGCTGGAATGTTGTGGGCTGGTGTTGTTGTTGTTGTCGCTGCTTTTGCATAGTTATTAGCATAGTGTTAGCTACTTTCAGTGAATTATTGTTCGTAAAAAATGTTACCCTACCTCAACAGCATACGCTTTGGGAAACGGTAAGTACAGTTATTCGACACCCAGTTGAGGTAATAATTTTGTTGCAAACTACTTAAAATTTAAACCCTTTTAATTCAATAGTTCAAATATTAATTGTTTGATTGCTTAGTTTCTTACCTAACTGCCGAAGAAAGAAGGACCTACCTATTATTTATATATGCCTTGTTTTTATTACCTGCCCTTACCCAGCAGTGTGACATAAAAGGCTCGTCGTAATCGTAATCGTTGATCAATTTGATGCAGGTTCATTGGGCCTGTTCCACTCTAATCCACTTTCTTAATCCATAGATGGATTTTAATCCACATTTTTTCCCACTTTAATCCATTGATGGATTACATATTGTTCCACTATATTGCATCAATGGATTTTATTCCACTCTATGTTCTACTCTCATGTACTGAACAAATCCAGTGCTGGATTTGATTCCGCATAATTATTGTTCCTATAAATGTCAGTAATTTACAACATAATTTTTTTTTAATTATAAAATACACTTAAGCAAAATAGTAAAAATATTGAACTCTATGCCAAAATGCACATTGTTTCACGAATGGATGAACACTTCGATATCTTACAGATTGCATATTTCATCAGCTTCAAAAATCGTCTACTATCACATTGAATAATTCAACGAGCACTTAATTTGAACAGCCCGGGAGAAAGTGTTGCCAGTGTTTTTAAAAACGCCAAAAATAGTGGCAACTTTTACCCAGAAACCCTTTGAATAAACAAATCACACTAATAATATAATATATAATAATATACACGAAAGTTCAAGTATCTTTGTTTCCACTAAACCTCATAATGGCTAAACAAATTTGCCTGAAACATGGAATACAGATTGTTTATGTTATGACCTAGATTAATACATAGGTTGATTTTATCCGAGTACAGTGGGGGCGAATCCGCGGGTGAAGGCTAGTATAATATAAATTCAATTATAAGTATGTAGAAAAAAGTCTTATGTTGCGTAAGTTCTTTTAAGTATCTTTGTTAGAGACTCCGTTAATTTATTGGTTTGTGGAAAATAAAAAAAGTACAAATAAAAACGAAACAAAAAAAATGTTGTCGCGCGGTTCTTTCGGTTTGTCAAGTGCCACTACCTAAAACTACACAATTTCTGGGTATTTTATTAGCTAGCAACACTCAGGTTCACTTTAATTTAGGTGCTATGCGACATCAGTGTGACTCTTATTGAACTTTTTAGAACCACCTTCAGCTCAAAGGTTTTGCCTTCAAAAGACTCAAAATTAAATATCGTTTGGTGAAAATTGCATTCTTTCATGGACACTCAGAGAAAGTTGAAGTCAAAGGTTTGAGATAATGAGTTTTGGAGCTTGATATTCTGGATTCTCTGTAATCAAGGTGTGTCTTGATGAAACAGACATAAGTACTACAGATGTTACAAAGCATTATGCCTTGGCAACGTCTTCAATCAATAGGTACTTTTTTTGGTAATCTTGCCTGGTATTGACTGAACGGTCACAGGACTTGTTTTTCTAAGGCTAATAGAGACAGAGATATGGATATACCATGGATTTTTATTTGCTACGTTTCTAACATCATCATCATCGTTAGCCCATAGCAGTCCACTGATGTGCGCCATTGCGCCCTGTCCTAAGCTCGACGCATCCAGCTTCTATCAGCAGCCTTTCGCAAAACGTCACTCTATCTGGCCGGAAGGCATCCTACACTACCTACCTACGTTTGCTGAACTACGTTTCGTCTCGTTTTCTAACATACTACGTCATATTTATTTCACTTCATTGTTCCAGATTCATATTTTGTCTGGTGGCTCTTCTTTTAAGTTTTGGTTCTTACTAGCACGCCTTCAATTTAATCGAAGTACGTTCACCGCAGTATTCTCCTTTTAGCTGCCCCATTCACAATAACAACCTATACCTATTAGTCCACTCATAAGCATAGGCTTTTTCTAATAACAAGAAGAGATATATGCCCGTAATCCCCACGCTGGGCATTACAGAGTTTACTGTTTAAATTTACTGGGAGATAGTTTTATCACAAGCTTTTATGTCATCTAAATAATCAGAAAGTTTATAATAAGTCCAGCAGGCGCCACTGACGTGTGAAAATTAAAATGGATGGAAAACACAAAACCCACTAAATTATGCTGCAAATAATCTGTTCAGTCCAGAATTTCTTGGTGAATACGGTATGTCGGTGTTTCTACCTATACTAGATTTGGCTTTAGGCAGGTAGGTCTTATTTTATATAAATTTCAAGTTTTTGCTTAGCTGTGCTGTAGTGGTACCTATGTATTGTGTGTCAAATAAAAGTTATATGTATGTATTTATTTACTTCTTTTGTCAATCTTTCATAAATCCTTTCTACACGCGCAATCCATCTATGCTATGTAATTTACCATCATAGTAGCATTCTACGAGCCAGATCAATAGATACAAAGTAGATACGATCTATATGAAAATTCAAATCTCAAAGTTACTCATTTACATACGTATCGCAAAGTAAATACCATGTTCGTAGATACGATGAAAAGATATCTGTTTCAAGTACAACTTGGAAACTTTCTCCAGCAGGAAACTTCGACTTGGTATTGCTTGGCCTACATTTTGTCTTTGCTCGTGTTAGGGCCAAGAAAAGGGCGGAAAAGTTATGACAGAACAGTAAATTATAGGCAATTTAGTCGAGGTATTGATTGTATACAGCCTATATCAGTCCACTGTTTAGCAATTCAAAAGCCTTCTCCTTCGGGGATGCCCATAATCCCTACGCTGGGCATGCGGCTTGGTGATCGCAGGAAACAGCTTCTCGCGCCATCGTCGCTAATGTTATAAACAATCAATGAGTCTTTATTCATTCATTCTTCCTCCTATTTCGGTCTCCTCAGTCCTGAGGGTCGTGACCTCCTCCATCTTTAATGATACTACGCCACCTTGATCTGTTATGGGCTGTATGGCTTCGTGAAACTTAGACCCGAGCTTGGTGCGGATCTGATCCGACCAGCGCATCAGACTTAGGCCTCTAGGTCGTTTCCCATTGACTTTTCCAGTGATAACTATTTTCTCTAGGCTGTCACGGCTCTTCCGTGATATGTGGTCAAAATACCCAAAGACTTGTTGAAGACAGAAGGAAGATAGTCTGGTTGTTATTCTGAGTCCCTTCAGTATTGTTGCATAGCTCCTTCTCGCTGACCAGGGAATTTGCAGCATTCTTCGTCAACACCACATCTCAAAAGCGTCTATACGTCTACGTCTATTAATTCATTAAGATTGTATTAATATTGCTATTCTAGAAGAACTAACTTATAAATTACTTGTTTCTGCCCGCGGCTTTGCCCGCGTTATACCCGGATAAAAAGTACTTAGTCTATGACCTTTCTTAAGGTCTCATCTATGTCTAAATTTAATTAAAATCGGGTTAGATGTTTTGACGTGAACACGGAACATACATACAAACAAACCACAAGGCAGCGTTCTTGGGCCGAATCTTTTCCTGTCTTACATTGATGAACTTTGCAGGTTATCTCTACTATGCTGCCAAAGTTTTACCTACGCTAAAAATACGCCACTGCTTATTCATGGTTAAAACTAGCAACAAGCCCGCATAAACGCCGAACAAGCACTAGGAGCTGTTATGAGATAGATGGCTCACTGTACCATATAAGATTAAAAAAATTTTTTTAGACATACCCACTTTCCTTATTAATAATACCTATAGGATAGGATGGTTGACAGATTAAGTTTCGTTTTCAGTTTAGGAAATACACAAAATTGTCAGTCAGGTTTTTGGTACCATGACCTTTTTTATTTGATATCAGCTCATTCTACAAGCTTGGATGGACCAGGTATTCGAACATCTGGAGTTACCGGTCAGTCACCGTAACTCTCTGATAGACAGCTGATAGAAAGTTAGAAACAGATGGAGACAGACGGTAAAGAGACTTTACCAAAGGAGTTTCGATCCTCAGAATGAAGGGATTCTATTAACATGATGACTGCGGACATCATTGTTGACGTTCCGTGGCATGCGGAGAGCAGCAAAATAAGAGCAACGCTATGTTTAACACTTATAGTGTTAAGGTGTTAAAAACGTGTTATCGTTAAAAATAATTACATGAAAGTTTTTATTACATAGAATAAAAGCGAATGAACTGGTCCCGTTATATCTACGATGCCTGGGAGGACTCACATGATGCTTTAAGCATCTTTTGTGATTTGTCTAAGGCATTTGACTGCGTACACCATGAAACATTAATCAGGAAACTTGATCACTATGGCGTCAGGGGTATGGCTTTAGCCCTTCTCACTTCTTACCTATCTGACAGAATACAGAAAGTAAACGTAAATGGAAAATGTTCTCCGGGATCTGTAGTAAAGATGGGTGTTCCGCAAGGGTCAATACTTGGACCATTTTTATTTTTAATTTACATCAACGACCTACCTCAACTTGTGAGAGACAACCACGAAATTGTATTGTTTGCGGATGACACGTCACTTTTATTTAAATTAAAGCGACGGTAGACCAATTTTGACGACGTGAACAATGCAATAGCGAAAGTTGTTAACTGGTTCGATGTAAATAATTTATTACTGAACGAGACTAAAACAAAATGTATGAGATTTATATTACCAAATGTTAAACAAGTTAAACCTAACATTAAAATAAAAGATAAAGATCTAAATCTTGTGGACAGTACTGTATTTTTAGGCATAACTTTAGATAATAAGCTTCAATGGGGCGCTCACATAGATGGGTGGTCGAACAGACTCAGTTCTGCAGCATACGCAGTCAAAAGAATCCGTCAACTTACTGACGTAGAAACGGCTAGACTAGTTTATTTCAGCTACTTCCATAGCATTATGTCGTACGGCATTTTGTTGTGGGGGAATGCTGCAGATATCAACACGATATTTGTGTTGCAGAAGAGGGCTGTTCGTGCAATTTATAATATGGGCCCCAGAGAATCACTTAGAACTAAGTTTAAAGAAATAAATGTTATGACAGTGCCGTGCCAATATATATATGAAAACTTAATGTATGTCCGAAAACATATTAACATGTTCAAGAAAAATAGCGACTATCATAATGTTAACACTAGAAATAAAGATAAACTAGCTGTTCCCACTGTAAGGCTCCATAAAGCTAGTCAATCTTTTAAAGGGATGTCTGTACGATTTTTTAACAAAATCCCAAATGATGTGATTAATCTATCTGTAAATAAATTCAAAAATGTTGTTAAACGTAATCTATGTAATAAAGCTTATTATAAAATATCTGATTATTTAGATGACAAAAAAGCTTGGGATGAAACTGCCTCCAACTCCATCAAAAACAATGTAATAGATATTAAGTACAATGACGGTAAAAAAATAAAAGCCAAGCAGAGTTTCTTGCCAATCTTCTGTTTGGTCACGTTACGAATTGGTGGTAAATTAAAAAAAAATTACGTTTCAAAGTGTACTATACAGTTCCTACTGAATAAATGAATTTTTACTTTTACTTTTACTTTTATAATTTTTCCCGTTTTATAAAAGACAATTTGATTATCACATGTTTTGTGGCCTCAGCAAAAATATGGGGAGCCTACAAAATTTTCGTATTCAGAGTAGGAGAATATTTTACAACGCTAAGTGCATTTGCAAGTTTAACTTTGACAGTTTCTAAGAAGATTTGGGAATTTTATTCATATTTAAGGTATAACCTGACCTTAAACAACATAAAGATGTGAAGTGATGTGATTCTTATTCTAAGGGAGTAAAGATCAAGATAATAATGTGTGTGAAAAAAAATCTTGAAATTGTTTGATAAAAGCCTTCTAGTTACTGCAAAAAACGTTCAAATACTAAAAACTTACCTACAGAATATGACTTTTGTTATAAATATAATAGGTGATAAGTAAATGTTTAGGACCACTGTACTTAACTTGCTTTTAATATATACATAGAAGTTAATCCGACAACCAAAGAATAGAGTTATCTTGTTGGAGGTCAATTCTCACTTCGGGTCCCTGCGCCGATAGAGTAAGTAAGTAAGGAAGTAAACCGAATAACCGACGAACTATTTTCATACTTACATCGAGGCTATCAATCTCACCATAGTATCGTAAAAAAATATAACACGGCTAAACGGCTGTTTATCTTAATCAGTTCTCTAACCCCCGACGCAAAAGACGGGTGTTTTAAGTTTGTGTGTATCTATTTATCTACCTGTGGTATCGTAGCTCCCACACCTTCATGGGCTATGAGGCCGCTTACCATCAGGAAAACCGTAGAAATGCATGTGCCTGTTTGCTAACTTAGTAATATAAAAAAGGATGTACCGATTTCGATTTAGTTTGACTGAAAATTTCATCTATTTATAAAAAGTCTGTCATCTTAAATGATAGTTAGAACTAACACTCCGATTTAAATCAGTGCACATAGGTCTCCCGTAATGAGCGCCATAATTGCGCCCTGTTCTACCCTCAACTTATTTAGGCCTGTATACTGAAAAAATCTATATAAACATTAGTTTACTTTGATTCTAATGAATAAGTTAACTCTCTTTATTAGTGAAATAAAGAAAAAAAACATTGAAACAAAATTAAAAAAGCATTACTTTTGTTCAAAAGGAAGGATACAAAAGGTAGCTTCATTTTATAAGATTTTGACTAATGAGGTGTCGTTTGATTTGTCTAGATCACAAGGGTGACATAGTCTATATGAAATGCCATTTATATTTTACGCTGAATAAAAAATTATTTACTTCTAAGTTCTAGTACTAATAAGCCGAAAAGTGAATTCCCAGAGAAGCCTAATAAACTGTTCCCCAACAATACCCAACTCCAATGAGAGCAGTTAATTCACATCCACCACTTGTATGCACGAAGATAACGCGAAGCATGAATGACGCTCCACTAAATTTACTTTAACGATTATACTTGAGTTTACTCATGGAACTCGAAGGCAAAGTTACTAAAGATCAACCTACCTTTAATCTGATATAGTCGTACTGGCTTTGTAAGATGTACTCTGACTTTGGATCTGTACTTCTGCAGGTCGCGGATTCAAACCTTGTCCGTGCACCAATAGTGTAGTAGAAGAGCTTTTTGTGAGGTAGAGGTAGGGCTTCTCTGGGGTAATTCTACCACCATGCCTATTTCTGCAGTGAAACAGCATTTTTGTGTTGCGGTTTAAAGGGTGTAGATACCGGTGAAATGACAGGCACATGAAGGTTATTATATTAATGCCTCAAGTTGGTAGACGCAGGGCAATGCATCGTAGTAGGGCACGTGCCAAACATGCTTGACTTAAAATGCAATGCTTTGTGATAGGTTATGGTTACCCATCAACGCCCTTATTCTCTATTACACAAAATATTCCTTGCCGATAACGTGTGACGTCATAAAATGCTTCAAACATAAACTCGTTTCCAAAACACGCTATGGCACCACGTTAAGAAATTTGACATGGGCATAGAGAATACGATTACACGTAGATTCCACGCAGATACATCATATTAGATCATATTAGATATATAAGTTGAACGCAGGGCTAAGAGGCTCATTGGTCAAGAGTATATTGCTAAAGCAAAGCTCGAGAGCTTGAGCCATCGTCTCGAGGTTGCGTGTTTGTCGGTCTTTTATAGATTGCACTTCAGAGAGTGTGCGCAGGAGCTACATGACCTTATTCCGCATTCACCTTTCTTCCATAGGGGCTTCAGACGCACTGCTAACTACCATCCGCATCATGTTGATATTCCATTCAACAGGACTAAGCGCTTCCAAACATCATTTAAAATGAGCATTTCTAAAATATGGAATCGTCTGTTTTTCCATTGACTTAACGATTTAACGGCTTGATAATTCGTAATAACGGCATTGATTTAACGGCTTCAAAAAGATAGTTAATAGGCATCTTCTGTGAAAGCTCGCCCCATCGTCGACCTCATCGTTGCCTATGCAAGCCTCGAGGTCAAGAGCTGGTCCATATTAAATAAAAAAATAAAAAAAGATATCGTAACGAGGCGCGGTACGTTTGTGTTTGTTATAGGGAACAAGGGCCCAGGTGGGCATGAGCTTGTTCCATAATCAGGTCTTAATAAAAAAATAGATTTTTCTATAATAGGTATATGGATTATATCCAGGTCCATGTGTGTGTTTAAGGCTGACTTGCAGCAGTGAGGATTGTATATGTGTTAGGTAAGCCTACTCCCGGCATACCTTGGGAGAGACCTAAGTCCAGCAGTAGACTAGGTTGTTGTGTAATCATGACAGCTATGCTTAAACCTTCAAATGAAACAGTGTCAAGTTCCTATCTCCTTTAAATGGCATATAACTTAACAATTTTGGAGGCTCATTTTTCTTCTGTGACGCAGTGAACGAGTATCTGTCTGAGACGCAGATGGTTTCGGGTTTGATTCCCGCCACGTGACAAATTTTTGCATCAATAGATATTTGTCTCAGGTCTGGGTGTTTAATAATTTATGTTTAAAAAAATATACCTACATATAAATATTTTATTAGTCATGTGATCCATACTAAAAACTCTGCTTAGTTTGTGGCTATATGATGCTGTGTGATAGTGTCAAGCATTATTTAAGTATTTATTTTATTCTTTAGCTTCGAGTACCCATGGTACACCCAAAGAACCGTACATTACACGCTAGCGACAGCGCTGACTGCTTGAAGACAGCCACGATATGCAGATTCCATACATAGGCATGTTCATGAGTGTGTAGATACGTATGTGTGTATTTGCGAGTGACGGTCTTTTGCTAAATCTAATCTGAGTAAATCTATCTTTTCTTATCTTTCCTTAGTTTCGATGTTTCATCTGCGGTTACAATTGTGTTCACTGATTGAACTGTTAAGGGTCTAGGCGTAGGCTCAGTAGAATACTCTCTTTCGTGGTAGAATCCTACCGGTACCCCATGATCCCGTCAAGTGCTACTGCAGCGTCGAGTCCCTTATGAGGCGATAAATGGTTATATGATGAGCACTAGTGCTACGGTGAATGATGTAACACGATGTGTTTTTAGCCGGAGCCCGACTGATCCCTTCACCTCTTCCCGAATTGAGGGACAAGCGTAACGCATTTCCACACCGACAAAAAAAAAGGTAGACTACTGTCTACTTCTGGTCATAAGCCACACGGGCACGTAGTGCACCCTGCTAACTAACAAACGGGGCTCTCGCAATTTGCTAATACGGTATAGTGCAGCTCACCAGTACAACTGAATTCCCTGATTCCGCAGAGTACATCGTCGACGGGCAGCAGCGTCGGTAGTGCGAGAAACTGTACTAGGGTACCAGTGACTGATAAGCACTATAAATCACCCAGAAACAGAACAAAAATCGATGTTCATTACACAAATTTTTGTCTTGTGTGGAAATCGAACCCAACGATCCAATCAGCCAAGCTTGGTTGATTCTTCTTCTTCATCGTATGAGCGAGTCGCCAACTCTGGTGTCGGAGTTTTTAGGCCGCCTCGCCATTGGCTCTTGAAACACAGTTAACACTAGTTCGAGAGCTTATGGATCTAATATGAATTGTGTTATTGTTCTATGTCAATAAATTATTTTGTATTTGCATTTGTATTTGCCTGAAGGCCTCTGACATGGCTAAGCGACTGAAAAAGCTGGGAGCATCTTAACGTGCCTTCCGAGGGAAGCACTCTGTTATGAATGTCACGTCACCCATCCAAGTAGTGACCGGGTGGAGTGTTATTTAGCTCAGATGATCTGCTATAGCGGTGTGATGATTAAGGCAGAAACCCTTACATTTTTCAGTAGACTTTTTATAAGATTAATTAAGAAGAAAACCATCTTCTATGCTTATAAGGAGTAAGTACTAACCGTGTCCTAAAACTTTATATCTTGCGCTCCCAGGTTTTTGCTACCCATTCACATAAAATGGGATTAATTTAAGGCTTGGGCAGACATCACGTGCGTCCTGTCGATGTCAATTGTCCTATCCTGGCTACACTTAGTAAGCTAAAGATATTGTTTTGTAGTGTAGTGTTTGTTCTCAGAACGGAGACATTAAGATGATAGAAGTGACTTTATTAGACTGTTTTATGATAGGCTAATTTTCGTTTGCGGTATGGGTGACTAGAAAAATAAACCTATAGCCTTGATAAAAAAACACCTAGCTACACTTAGTAAGCTAAAGATTGATACAATTATAATGTTTTGTAATGCATTTGTAATACTGAAATCAGACGTAGGTCAAAGGTGATGTTGGTGAATGCAATATGAAACTAAAGTGAAATTTGGCAGGGAACTTGGCTAGATTTGCCGATGGCAGGTGGATTAAGACCTTGACAGAGTGGTGCCCTAGAGGGTACAAAAGAGGGCTTTGCAGACCAACAGCCAGGTGGATGAACGATATCGTTACTATACAGGGAAAGACCTGGATACAAAAAGCGCAAAACCGTATGCAATGGCGTTTGAACGAAGCCCAGCAGTGGGTTTTGGAAAGCTGAGAATGATGATGATGGCTGCGTTTTGTTAGAACATAAATATTAAGATGATAGTAGTGACTTTATAAGATTGGTTTTACATAGGCAACTTTTCGTTTGCAAACAATATGGCCTAAGTGACAGGAAAAGATAAAAATATCATCATATAAAAATATCATTTTATTCGCTATACTCCCTAGCCTAGACTTACTTCCTGCGACGCTACAACCCAAGATATGAACTTTTCCATTTTCCTAATGTCCTCAACGCAGTCCATCTAGCGTTTTCTGGGTCTTCCTCTGGGTTGTTCTTCTTCTGTTGCGGTGTACACTTAGAGATAATTTTAACAGGTCTTGTTTCACCTACTCTCAGTGTCCTCACCATCGCTTCCTAGCCAAGAGCTTTGATTTAAAAAAAAAAGCGTTTATACCCTGTAACAATACCCCTGTGCATTTTCAATAGTGTCCTTATACATTTAATTTCTCAAAACATCACAAGTATAGGGCTAAACAGGGTGGTGCAAAATTTTTCTTCATTGATGGCAACTATCTTTTCTTTTGAAGCTAAAAGGTTTTGAGGTTTTTCTGATGAAACTATAGGTTTATTTTGAAGATTAAAATAATGGCATTTTTAGATTTTTGAAAATGTATATAGTAGAAATAGTTTTGGTAAGTTAGTTTGGGAAAAGTGTTCCTGTTGAGAAATAGAGTCGATTGAGACCACTCTTGTTTTTTTCAAAAAATTTCATTTTCCAAATTTTTTCAACAATCCGAAAATGCAATTATTTATTCCTTTAAAATAAATCTATAGTTTTTTCAGAACAAAAACTTTGTAACTACGGTATAAAAGGTAGCTGCACTCGTATGAGGTAAAATTTTTCTCCACGCAGTACAGCACTATCTGTTATAGCACTAGTATAGTATTTAAAAGTTCTCGAGCTAGATTCGATATAAACTCTTCCAGAAGTACCTTATCAGAGGCTCTGGTTCTGTATGCATTGGCTCGCCCGCCCCATTTGTAAGACGCCCGCCCATAACTTACGATGACATGTGATTCATCAAATATGCCGTTATTTATTATGTTTGACCGCTAACTTGGAAACAATATCTTACAATGCTGTATTACCAATTTGGTTGATGTGTATTGTGGGTTGTTTATGATAGTTTTTCCTTGGTAGGGTTGTACTGAAAAAAGGTTGCGTTAAAATGTTTGTATGATGTGCAAATGTTTGTCTCAGGTTTGGTTACAAAAAAAGTGATATAACACAAACCTGGATTACTTAGGGGCTATGATGGTGTGTGAAAATGATCACTTTAATTTATTAACTAGTTGATTTTTAGTGTATCGGTTGGCTCGCCTTTGCCTACTTATCGTGTTTGAATAACATTAATAACACAGCATCATGAAGCCCCAAACTACGCAGAGCTTGTATTATGGGAACCACGTGACTGATAAACTACTTACCTATACATTTTTTTTTGGAAATACACATTTATACATTGAAACCACCCAGACCTGAGACAATTCTTTTTTACTAACCTATACTATCCTACTGCTGGGCAACGGTCTCCCCCATCTTCTTTCGTGCCAACAGGTAGGATGCAGCAAGCGATTGTAAGTCTTGAGACAAATATCTACAAATAATGCAAACATTTGACCCACGGTGGGAAACGAACCCACAACCGTTTGCGTCTCAGATGGACCTTAACTCACCGCTCCTCAGAGGCCGTCATCACCATCATCATCATCAACAACATATCATACAGTGACATAGAAAGACAGGAGAGATGTTAGTTGACTCTGGCGTTATTTTACAATAAAGCGCTCGTGGCGTGGCTTACCGCCATTGATATATATTGTTACTATATGCTTACCGCTATGTTCTTAGCATCATCTTGGTTAAGCAACACTCCGCCCGGTCACTACTTGGATGGGTGACCGTTCAGTGATTTTCAGAGCTGAGCGCTTCCGTGCTTCGGAAGGCACGTTAAGGTGTTGGTCCTGGCATTTAGAAGGCCTTCAAATGGCTTAAAAACTCCAACATCAGAGTTGGCTACGAAGAAGAAAGAAAACGTAACTTTTATAAAATAACAGAGTATAAATAAAAAAATAAACGTGTGATGTGAACTAGATAAAATCTTAAAATAGTTTTTTTTTTCTAAATGAACAAAATGCTGTAAAACTGCAATACTTTATTCATAGTATCGCCAAAAATATTTGAAACAAAATCTAGGTAACTGTAGAAAAACTAATTTATCAAAGCTCGCCTATGGCATTGTTAACAAAATACGTAACGGAAAATAGAGTCACGAATAGTAAAAATAAAATATATGGCTAAAAAATACTATCTGTGAAAATGTAAAAGAATTAAAAGTTATGGAGTACGGCTACAGAGTAGGTACGTGTTGTTCTATAGAAAGCTGAGAATCATTTACTTTGTCAGAAAATGAACTTGACAATGAAAATCAGACAATAATCTTTATAACGATGCATTGCAGTGCCGTGCGGCAAATATGTCACTACATTACCAAACACTCGAGCGGTGCCGCACCGCAACAGCGCCGCGGGGCCGCGGCGTTGCAGCGGTGACAATTGGACGAAAAGTTGCAGGTACCAAATGCCAGAGCCGTGCTTCTCTGACACTATAGCTGTATGTAAGGGAAAAGAAGTTGTATGAATGAGAAAAAAATATTTTTAGATAGAGGTACCAAAAGACGGCTAAATTTGAATTATTCAATAGTGAAGATCGATCAAAACATCCACTTTATTGATGTGCGCGTACAAAAAAGTGGTTTAACTATAAAGATTCATTTGATCTTGTACTAGTATTTATCTTTGATGTAGAAAGACGCACCGCTCGGGGCGACGCCACCGCAACGCATCTTCTGGACCGACATAAAATATACCAATTTTTTTCAAAATAAATAACCTAAGATGCTATCTATATCCATCTATTTCAAAAGTCCAAACATCGAGCAAAATTCTCGTAAATTAAGACCGTTAACAGTTAATTTAATATTGTAAGTATTTATTGCAGTTTCTACTTCGAGATATCTACAAACTTTGGATGCACTTACATTGCACACCATTTCAGAACAGTATACAGGGTGTTCAAAGTTACGCTCTTAAGATGTTGCTATCTGATAGCAAAACTTCTGCTACAAAGTAAATATATTTTGATGACAAAAGGTTGCACAACTTGATTTTTCGATAAATACGTAAGTTCTGTAAGAATAAACCACCATTTTTAAATACTTAACTTGTGTAGATGGATCGTAGCTAGCTGACATCCGTGGTCTCTGGCTACCCCTCTGGGAAATAGGCGTCACTGCATGTGTGGTTGCATTTAGTGCTTCTTAGTTTATGCAAAAGTAACGGCGCTTAACCTATTTTAATAGAATTTTGAATGGGAGCAATGATACTTTAAACTTTGGTGAATAAAAAAGATAACCTATTTTTTTTCCGTGTACCCATCGAGACCCGAGATATGGGCGAAAGCTAGTCTTATGAACTACTCAGTGAAACAACAAATTATTTTGTTTTTCCCGTTACTGAGTTATGAAGCAAGAAATATCGTGTTTCTGACACGTGGTAAAACTTTACTTTTCTACAATAGCAGAAACATCCTTTATATTTTACAGAGCGCATTTTTATCGACAAACGATAAAGTTGTCTTTGGAAATTGTTGCCATTTTCTGGACTTTACTGTAGTATAAATAGCATAGAGAATGGTAGAATCCTTTTAGAAAAGTAGCTACTGTAAACCAATTATTATAGATTTATAGAATTCTGAGCACAGACGGTGTTATAAATATAAAGTAAAGCCAATTAGAGATGGAGGTAGGAGTGTTTTTTTTTCGAGTAATGTAGTGTCTAGGTCTTTAATTGCATAAGGATGAAGGAAGAGGTGATTTTTTTCGCAGTTGCTATCTCACAAAAAGTAGGTTCTATTTATAGGTGACTACCGTTTACTGCATTACTGTTTCTAGCTTTGTAGTGTACCATAACCTACTGTGTTGAAAGAATAAACTTTTATTTTATTATTATTTGATGTAAACCTACCTATGTAGTTAAATTGGGTATTTATTTTATTAATTAACTTGCTGATCCGACAGACGTTCTGTCCAAATTCTAGAGTTTATAAAAATAACCAATTTTGCGAGCAACGGCAATAGATTATTCTAGTAAGCTGGTTTGTACTAACTTAGTTTGTTATCTTCGTCTTTTTATAACTATTCACTGAGCGGAATTGTAGGTACAGACTACAAAAAAAAACGTTTATAAGTACACCATTTTCTGATGATAATTTTTTGTAGTATTTCGCGTAAGTAGTGTAGCGTATTTGAAGTCGGTTTTAAGTTTTATGTAAATTATATTTTTAAGTATAAAACAATATCAAGAATTACGTACGAATTTCGACGAATTTCGCTACAGAATTCTCCAAATATTTAACGTCCCCATTGAACTGAACGACCTTACGAACAATTCAGGTCGTCCCAATCAGAAACGATCAATTCATAATCCGCAAACCGCAAAAGATGGAGTATTGTCTTCGGATTTCGTTATCTAATGACATTCGTACATTTGACTTTGTGACGGTATGTTGATGGAACCAGTAGATTAGGTAAAGTTGTCTAAATACAGATAGGTTTTTTTTTACATTGGATGGACCTTTGTTTGTCCACGAACTCCCCAGATGTTATGATGGAGCACGAAGGTCTAGAAGACACCTATTTAATTTATACTAAAGGATCACGGATTTTCGAGACCAACCATGACAACGAGATCGACCACGGAGGATCAAAGGGGATTTTTCTCTGTGGTATAAAGTGTGGCCGCTAGCATAAGATTTGGAGGGAGAGGCAGTGCAAGTGGGGGTTCCTTCTTGGCATGCCGCAGGATGCGACCGGCAGCATTGCAAATAAGCAGTCTGGGCTTGATCCACACTATGATTTTATAGTTCTACTGATTGAACCTAAGCTCAGCTCAGCTAAGGATCTTGACTATGAGTATGAATGAATGAAAGTTATTCGTAGACATAGGGATCAAAGAGGAAATTTATGTTAAAACGCTTCAAGGACGATTGACCAGCCATCACTTGAGCTCCAATCGCCTGATTTGTTTTTTTAATACATTAATACTTTCTGTTTACCTTGTATATTGTGTCACTGTCCATATCGACTGGGCAAGATTGTCTGCGGTCACAAGACAAATGCTCTGTCAGATTGTCCTGCTCCCCGCGGTAGCTTAACAGATAAGGATAACATAAATCTTCGTCAGATAGATCAATTAGAAAGTTTGTCGAAGTGTAGCTTCTTATTCAGTTCGATGAATTGTTTACAGATTCTCGTTTGTTTTTGTTTTCTCAAACGGCGCGCGTTTGTCCAGTGTGCGAGCAAGATGGCGCTAGATCACAACCAAGCAAGAAGCTTCTATTTCGTTATTACTACATCGAATATAGGTACTGCTACATGTAGTACGTGTACGCGATTCTCACGGTGATCAAATTTATGCCCATGAGAAAGCGTAAATTCAAAATAACGCTTTGTCATTGGGAAAAAATTTTTGGTTACGCTTACAATAGGTTAGGTTGAAATATTCTTGATTGCACTTGATCACCTTACTTTTTGTGAAAAAGAAAGAAGTTAGGGTTTATGGTTTTATTTTGGGGTCACACAATAGCGCCCTGCAGACGTAAAGATCGGACTGCGCATCGGGACTGCGTTCCAAACCGCAGTCCGATCTGTACAGTTTGAACTGCGGATCAAAATGTCGAGCTAATGGCACGTAAAGATCGGACCGCGCATCTGGGACTGATCACTGACGTGCTGCGCGGTTAAAACTGTGAGATTTGCGTTCGCATCGACAGGTTAGATCGCGATCAGCGCATCTACAATATTATGATGAATATAAACTCTATAAACCGATAGTTACTATAAAAAAATGTTGTCCTCAAACAGGCATTTGATCTCCGATCGCGTTTATCACTTCCGAGCTTTTTCGAGTTTTTCCCTGTCAAACCCCCATCAAATAGATTGCCCCATAACCTATCTTGCACTGTTAAAATCTTGAATATTTTCCTGATCATTTCTCCGGAATAGCTTCTCTAACCCGTCTACACCTGCGCCCTTCGGCGAAGATTCGCGTTTTGTCATACTCAAATCTCATGGCGTATTTTCACTTGATAGTCTATCAAGTGAAAAATCAATAATGCGTCTTTTTCACACAGCGCGAATTTTTGACGAAAGGCGAGGGGGGCAATAGAATGATGGTACCCATTATAACTTTTTAAAGAACCACCCTATATCAGCCCACTAATGCACAACCCTAATAATTAGGGGGATATCCTAATAAAACTATAGTCCATGTACATTTTAAGCTAACGTGGCATTACAAAAGTAAAAAAAATATCCTCAAGATTTGAACTAACGACCTTCAGATCACAAGTTAAGATACTTCCCCCTGCACCACCACGGTTCTTTTCAAGGGCACGAAAAGTTAATTTGCACAGCTTATTAACTCCTTGCAAACGAACCGTGATTAAGGTCGCAGTTGATTGATGAGAGCGTCGCAGGGTGATCGATTGGCACATCTGCGCGTGTCAACTTGTGATTGGGCGAGTAACATCGCTTTTATTGATATTAAAGTAAAGTCGAAAATACACCTGTGCTCGATTATTTTACTCTCACGGTTTCTATTTTTTTTATCTCTGAATACCCTGTAGGATTATTTATTGATCCCAACGCTTCTTAGTTCTCTTATCTCCTTAAAATTTGGGAAGGTTAGACCGTACTTGGAACTTAGAAGGTTCGAAACTCCATCTTTGGAACCCATGTCTACATCACCGGCTCATGTTGCACCCTGATAAATACCAACCAGAACTCAGGCAGTGGGCTGAATGCGGTAAAGCGCAGCCTAAGAACGGCACAGCTAAATCACCAACACACCGATGGTAGCGGCATTGGTGGCGCAAAAAGCTGAATCCTGCATTCCATAATCCACATGCCCAGGGTAGGAATTAAGGACATATCCTCCTCTAAGTAGGTGCTTATCTTTTGGTGGGATCAGACTGACTTCTATAAATAAACCTTTTTTTTTTGTTTACTTTTTTCATAAGACCATGTTCAGTTTTCTGCAAATCCAAAATTTTGTACTTAATGCACGTTCAATGGGGAAAAAAATTATGTATTGTCTTTAATTAATGCAGGCATTGTATCGGTTATCGTGTGATTTGCCCCTTTCACCACCATCAATGGAATCCATTTTGAAGGCATTAATTATGTGCGCCCCGCAATTCGGGTTATTGATGACAAGCTTGTTTAGTGGTAGGACATCCAAATGGCAAGTGGCCCCAACTATTTTTATAGTGGTTCTGACAGTCTGGCAGCAGTGGTTACTACCTCCATTTCTCATAATCATCATCATCATCATCATTAGCCTTTAGCATTCCATTGCTGGTTATTGAACAACATCCAATAACCATGACGACTGGGTCAAAAAATTATAATTCTAATTAGTCCGTCAGTTAGATCAACAAAAAATACTGGGCACGTATTTTTTTATTTATCGAATAAATATAAATTGACGGAGATAAAAAACGTGAAAGTTCGGGAGTGGGGGCTCCTGACGTCACGCCTAGGTAAAAATTTACAATATCGTGACGTTTGTTATTTTTTATTTAATTGACAAAAGAAAAAAAAAGTGTCCAATATTTTTTGGATATGTAAATAACGGACTAATTATAATTTTTCAGTCGTCTGGCCTATTGATTTGATTTCATTCTTCATAGGAAAATCCACGTCTCATGTCTGACGGTGAGTTACCGTCACTGCTACTATTTTTTTAAATTTATTGACATAATTAAAATTATGACTTGTCTATATTGGCAACAATTCTGTAGTTACGGTAAAATGAAGCAATAGGCTTTGATTTTCAATGAGATACATAAAAGGCGGAAGAAATAATATAGAGACCAATCTAGTTTAGCCTTTCTTTCCTACTTCCTGCACTCTTCCATCGTTGCTTATATTTAACGGCTTATAATATTACTAGCGACCCGGCTTGCACGGGTGCATTGCACCTTCATCTTGAATAACTTAAAAAAACCCATCAAAACCCGTTGCGTAGTTCCAAAGATCTTTGCATACAAAGACAGGCAGACAGCGAAGACAGGGAAGCGAATTTGTTTTATACTATGTAATGATAAAAGTAACCTAGATATTGATGGCAGCATGTGTGAATTGGTGAACTCATCCATTTTTAGAGGTTTTAGCTTACCGTTTTCAATTGAAAAGATTTTTTCTTCATCTCGAACTAGGCCGCACGCAATGGGTCTATTTTTACTACCAACCGTATGGCAGCCCTCTACGAGAACTCAGACTGCTAAATACTACTATGTTGTACTCCCCACTATTGAATGTTTTAAACTTTAATGAAGATTGAGTATTAATTATGGCTGTGGATGCGTTTACAATGGGTAAACAGAAAATAAATAAAATCATGTTCAGCTGTGGGGTAAGATCGAAGCAGCTGTGGGTTCCACAAGGCATAACCCGGCTGCAGGGTCTCTCAGGCAGAGGTGACGTGATAAATCGGACGTTTTTTCAGTATTCTGGCAAGCTGATTCCCAAGTTTGGGAAGTGTGGAAGAGGAAAGGGAGGACTTTGCCCTGCAGTGGTATCAGACAGGCTAATAAAATAAAAGACGATAATAATAATACACATTAATCATTTCAATGGTTCAAACTTCATAAAAGGATGCAATAAACCTAGAAACTTGAACCGCCATTTCCATTTGCTTTCTGTGTCGTCGTCCATCATGATGAACCACAAAGACTTTCAATAAATAAACAAACAATAAATAAAACGTCAAAGTTTTAAATTGATATCTCTACTTCTTGTAAATTGTTGTATTTTAATGTTCCGATTCATCTTCAAACCCAAACCAATCTCACCGTGGTAAATAAGAAACAGGGCTCTTCGGCCGATTACGCATAGCTGGTCGCAACAGGCGGCAGCGTCAGTTGAAGCTGGGGCCTACGATCTACGATTTCTAAACCATGGAGATATGGTCGATATTCCATTCTTATTGCGAGAGGCCTTTGTCCAACTATTGAATGATAAAGGCTGGTGTTGTGATTATAATTTTATAATACTAGTGTGATCTTCTTTTGAAATTAACGCATTTTTTAAACATTTATTTCCTAAGAATAAAAAAGTTTAAATATACGCAAGAGTTTAACTAAGAATTTTCAGAGTTAACTTTTCTAAATACGAAAGACTGTATAATTTATAGTATACAGACATAGAGATTCTAGTAAAAATAAACTAGAATCCCACATTACATTTAATATACAGGGTGACCGCACACATTCGTGAATATTTATCGTTATTTTATGTTCACTACACTCATGTTAACTGTAATTTTTATATGTGCTGTAAAAGCATATTATACGGCGGTCGTTACTATTTTTATTATTGTTTGTGTTAGAATCATAATATGAATGTTTTATTTGGCTAAAATAATTGAATTAAATTATACTTTCAACATTATGTTCAATGTTTTTTTTTTTAACTTTGAAAACCACATTCATTTATCATATATTGAGAATTCTTAAATGCCTTTGCGTGTGTTGACAAGCTCGAAAACGGTTTAACCGATTTTAATATTTGTTTTATTCGCATTGATTCAGGGGTGGTTTAAAATAAATAATATAAGGAAAACCCCAAAGTAATAGCCGAAAAAATTTTATATACAATATTTTTGGTATTTGCTATAGTTTCTAATTTTGTATGATTTTTTTCTTTAAATTCTAGAATTTGGTTAGGACAACGTCGGTTAGGTACTCAAACATAAAAAATAGATTTTAATTTTGAACGAATAATAATTAATTCGGAAAAAAATATAATATGAAACAAAATAAAATTAGGTGTCTAATAAAATTGATAAATAATATTGCCTGCAAATAAAAGAAAATTACAGGCCTCGACATTATAACAATTTACTTTATTCACCCCAAATCAAAGGGCAATGACGTCACCACGTCACCACCCCCTTTTCTTCCGACCGCTATAATTTTGATATCAATCTTTGCAACATGGCGTATTTTGTAAAAATGCAATTTGTCACGCTTTGTTGATTTTGAATTAAAGAGAATTTCTTGTTTGTAATGTTGTTTCTATGTTGCAATGGTAACCCCTAATACATAAAGCTAAATTTTAATTCCTTTATTTGATGTATGTTTGACAACGGTAATGCGGTCAACTTAGTATGATTATAAGCTTACTTGGGTAGTTTTAGGAGATTATCTTAGCTAAGCAGCACTCCACCTAGTCACTACTTGAATGGGTGACCGTTTAGTAGCATTTATAGTTGAGCACTTTCGTGCTTTGGAAGGCATGTTAAGTTGTCGATTTCGGTTTTTCAGTCATTAAGTCAAGTCGGAAGCCTTCGGGCGGCTTTAAAACTCCGACACCATAGTTGGCCAATACTCGTACGAAGAAGGAAAGAACTTAAGGGAAGGAAGGATCCAATTGAAATATCTCTTCGCATTTCAGCACTTATTAGCTTTTGCCCTCGGCTTTGCTCGCGTTAAAAGTTATTTTTCTATCTCTCGGAAACAGTACTTTCTTGTACATAAAAGATACCCTATAGTATTTTCTATACAATGACAATGTGAATGCATCATGATCGGTTGAATAGTGCAGTTACATATAAGTAAAAAATGATTAAGTGATTGCAAATTACTTTAATTGTTGTTATCAACTGTTGTTTTTGTTATATACGCGTCTATATTGTTAAATAACAATTTAATATCGTCCACACGACTAAAAATTCCTTTATTTTGTGTGTTGTAATTTGGCGTCAACTACACCAGCTTATTCAGTCCGTAGCCATAATAAGCTCTGGACATGCAGATTAGGAATCACAGGTTACAGCATCTCCCGCCACCGACGCTGCTGCCTGTCGGTGGCCAGGGGATTTAGCTGTGTCGGTGTTGTTAACGCAATCAGCCAACCGCGAGTTAGAGCTCCGTTTGTTATATAGCAGGGTGCACCACGGACAAGTGAGGTTGGTTTGGGTTCCAAAGGTGGAAGTTTAAACCCCTTACACCCCTAGAGTCAAAATCTGGCCTCACCTTTACCTACTTAAATGGATTGGAACCTCAGTTAAAGCCAAGTCTTTCTTTACTTAAATGGATCGGAACTTCAGTTGAAATTTAGTGAATATTTTTAATTAAACCCAGTAAATAAAAATTCCTTCATTCCTATAAAATACCAAGCGCGAATAATATATTCGATAATTGGCGTGATATCCGAGTCGGTGGCCACTCGTCGCTGCCCGGTATCGACAGATATCGGTTAAAGAATGACTATGCTCTGCTATTCGAGGAGCCAGTTATAGTTTGCTTACATAACCACCTTTGAGGTGACGTAAACTGGTAAAATGGAACAGGCGTACGACATGGCGGAAGATTATAAATTTACCAGCGCAAGTCCTTAAGTATCTAGTGGTATATACAATGGTAAAAGTATTTTATTAACGATTATTATTATACTCAATAGGCACGCTGGTGTTTTGTATTGTAAAAACGATCCCTGCCTCAGGATACTACTTTGGTAGACTAGCAACCAACGCTGGTCTGCCACCAGAGTCGCTCGGCAATGTCCTAATATACTTACACAGTTAATGCAGTTGCTACTCGACTACTGTCATTTTTTTTTTATTGAAGCAGGTTTTAGTATGGTTACCAGAGTTGGTCCCTTGCTCTTACGAAGAAGAAGAAGTATGGTAATCATAAATAATACTACAAACACCGGCCAACAGCTTCACTTGCGTGGTACTGGCATCAAAAGTAGTCGATGTGTTCAATTCAGGTCACAAACTATGTATAATCTAAGTTTCAATCAAATCTAGCGCACTAAAACACACAAATTTCGCATTTATTATTATAATTCTAAAAAAACTCAAAAGTCATTGCTGTTATTGTGTATCCAAAGCTGGTCTGCCGGTATTCAGAGCCTTTCGGTGATAATTATATATATTATTATATGATTTGTCATGTATATATGATTTGCACCATGATCACGGGACGAACAGAAGTCCTTTGAGAACTCCTTTCGATGATGTCTATAAATAATTATTTTGTAAGAAATTGACCAGATTGTATTTTAAGTACCTATACTGAAATCTGGTTGAAATATTCGGACTAGTACGGTAGTATAATACGCTATTATTTATTACAATATCGTTATTTTATTTTAAAAAATCAATTGGGAAAAATAATTGTCTGCCAGCTCCTAACTCACATAATTACGAGGGGTGCATCCAAAGATAAATGGATTCGCTTTTTGCATTGCAAGTTGAAACAAGAGCAAATAATGTTTCCGATACAGTGTTTATTGTAAAACTGGTGTTTTTCTTAATTCTATTGTAAATAATAAATCTTCGTGTAGTCTGTGAGCTGTGGGCAGCCAGCGGGCGCCGCCACTAAACAAAAAAAAATGTATCACAGTCCCGCTTCAAACCGCATTCAATGCGTCTAAAAGTATCTTTGGGAAAAGTACTGTTTTCTTTTAAATATTAGGTCTTTTTTTGTACCCCTGCGGTGTATGTGAAATTTCATGATGATCAGTTGAGTAGCTAAAGCATAAAAACGTAACAAACAAACTCAATTCGCAATATTTACTCAATTCGCTATTAGCGATAAGACCGCCCATTGTACCTTTTCGTTTTTGTATTGTAAAGTTTCTGCAAATTGTATTTTTTTATTTAGTGTACAATAAAGAAAGTATCTATCTATCTATCTATTTACAAATATTAGTAGGTAATTATGTAATTGTATACCAAACATTTGTCTCGCAATTAGAATCGAAACTACAACCTTTTGCGTCTCAGACAGGCCTGCGAATAAGTATGTTTATCGGGCTCTGTCTAGGTAGAGCCTATACGTCTACCTAGTTTGGGATCAGTCAACCGTATGTGAGATGTACTGTATTAAAATAAATAAAAAATCAAGTTTATTGAACTTCCTAAATCAATCAAAGAAAGGAATGCTCTATAGGAATACCTTAAAATAAGTCATTCATTATAAAACCAGCTTTATCTGTTTGGATAAAAGCCAAGCTATATTGGGAACAAGAATATTGGCGTTATCAATGGATCTTCTTCGACTTGCGGTTGCAAATCTTGAAAATGGATGAAAACATAAAAAAGTTAAAACCTGTTTAACCAAAATAATTTTTGTTAACCATCTTTCTACGAACCTTGTTTCACTTAAATGAAGGCTTTTGTTTTAAAACTGAGCTTTGCCTTCCAAAGCACGGAAGTGCTGATTAATTATAACTCATAAACCCAAAACAAAACATCAGGATATTCAATAGATAGGGGCCACACACTCGACCACACACCTGCTTAAATAAGTCCCATAATAAGGGGGAATCTATAATCCCCAAGCTTGGCATGCTGGTTGGGGATCGCAGGGCTTAGCTTATCTTACAGCCGATGCTGCTGCCCGTCGTCGGTCAGGGAATTTAGCTGTGCTGGTCTTAGACTGCGATAAGCGTCATTCAGCCAGCCGCCAGAACCCCGTTTGTTATGCAGCAGGGTGCACCACGGGCAGGTGAGGTTGGCATGAGTTCCGAAGAAGAAGGCTCGAACAGGTTAAAACTTATTATTTTAGTCAACATGAAATATCATAAAATGTAATATGGCGAAAAGAAGCTATTTCCAATTTCCGAATAACCAAAAAGGTATCTAAAACTGTTCGATATCAATGATAGAAATGCAGACGGGATTTTTTTAAAGTTATTATTCCATGCAGCAGGTTTCGAACCCTTAAAGCCCTAGTCTACAAACAGACAATGTCATAATTTTTAATATGACTTGTAGTTACATCCCCTAATATTATAAAAGTTTATTCCCAGTCTGAGTGGGTAGTATCATTTGCAATAAAGCCCTGTTTTTATGTGAAATGATGAGAGTGAGAAACAAGCAGGCATGTGCGTATGAAGGGATGAAAAATAGTTAGGTTGATATTTGAATATTCGTTCTAATAGTTTGTTAAATATAGGTTGATACGCGCGACATTGACATTGCATGTATGTGACGTTGATGGACGATGACGAAAACCAAAATGGTTTTTCATTGGTTTTGACAACAAAGTTAGTTTACTTCCTCGCGTATGGCCTGAGTGTGTAGAACTGTAGATGTATGCATGGTGATTTTGAATTTGTATATTATCCCGAAAAGGGTAAATCTACACCCGAAGGTCAATAGCATTTGTTCGGAGACTTTTAGAATTTTGTAGTTTTTCATTGAAGAAATGGCTTGTAATGTAACTTCATCATTTAACTTAAAAACTGGTTTGGCACCCCTAGAACAACAGTTTTTGTTAAATTTTGTCCTTGGTTTATTGATGGTGATTGTAGCTCTGCCATAATTTTATAAGTTATGCTTGATGTTTTTGGTGAAAAGTGTTTTTATCACGTATTTTTGACGGAAGTTCTCGTAACTTGTGAACAACTATGATTTTAATCACCTCCTATCCGGATAACATACAAATTCAAACTCACATACGTAGAAACAGTTTTCACTTCTCTTGCTCAAAAAGTGTATCATAATAGTGTAGCTTAGCGGGCCTAAAACTCGAGTTTAATAACTCGGGCTAATAAGTATTTTTTCTTTTTAATTTTTGTCTAAAATCATCAGCCCGTACAAAGCATTCGTTCTCATACATATAAACTCGACTTTTTGGTGCTCCGTCAATCTTTTTTTTTTGAAAATAGAACCGTCTTGGTGATGAAGGTTGATTAATTTTTAATAAAATTTCTGAAAATTGTCTAATTTTGAATTGTTTTATTTTCTCGCAATCGAAGTGAAAAGTAGAGTGCACAGATTTATAAGTCTAGTAGTGTTTTACTCGGGCCAAAACCACCCATTATAACTCGGTCTTGTCATCCTATAACAACCTCGTATATAATGGGATGGTTTAGTCCCTTGTAAGACAATCTACTATTGGCCAATGACAAAGCTAACCCTTTGAAATCTACATTTTTCCATTTGCCAAAATTTTATGTCTACGATACGAATACTTTTCGCTAGACTTCATGGTCGAGCCTCTGTTGCGTTGTTACTCTCAGGAAAAATGCAATGAAAAGACTCGGGCAATGGAAGTCTTTGTTGTTAAAAGGAAATCTAGAGAATCAGCAGTATTTCAGTTCAATGAATTGCCAATTCCTTAGAAAACTTAGTTGTTGCTTTGCACATAAACAATCATTAATTGAATTGTAAAACTAAGTCATCCATATAAATAAAACTGTAATGATGCTGACTGATCGAATGACGATCAACGCACTGCTTCAACTTAGCTGAAAATACAGTGATACTGATTGAAACAGTGAACAACTGTAAATACAGTCATGTATTCACTTCAGCGTCCCGGTAAATGAGTAGGTATAAGTTTTAATGCAGACTATATAAGAAGCGATGTTTTTTGCACTCAGACCACAAAAAATAAGTAGGGAATAGCACATAACCCACCTGATGGTTAATACGTATACTATTTTTTTTATTTAACCCTGCTCACCCGACTGCTAGGCAAAGGTCTCCCCCACAGACGCCCAAATATCTCTGGCGCGAGCTACCTCCTACTAATACCCTCTTTTGAAGGCATCAAGCTCTTTTACCCGCGGCTTCGCTCGCAATTTAAGCGAAGATTTTTGTGTAGGATGTTCAAAAAACTTTGATACCAAGCGTTAAAAAGTTCAATACGATTTTTATATAGCACTTATCACTCTTTTTCACTCAGTTAGAGGTTAAATTTCCATTAATCCCTTCCCTAGGTGGTTTGACTATTTACAAGGAAGTAACACTTCGAATTTCAGCTTTCTACATTTAGTAATTAAATTAAGGCTGTGCTTTGATTTCAGAAAAGTCCTTATTTGTCCTGGCATGATACAAGCCAAGCTGCGGACTGAGCCAGTATGCCAATAAAAAATCTACTGTTACATTGGAAGGTAAATTGTTAGAAAACTCGAAACTTCAACAAGAATCTACAAAGTCCTCTCAAGAACGTAAACAAAGAAAACTTTGAGTACACAACAAAGAATTCTCTCAAAACATAGGACCGGAAGTAAACAGGTACGAAACACGTCCTGGCTTGGCCAGGCTTTGGCCAACCATTTTGACCTTATAAGTGCTACTGTGAAACCTATAAAATTTACGGCTGGTTTTTTAAATGAAACATATAAATGGCCTGGCGTGTTACTTACTTCGGTGTTTTTGCATCTTGGTTAAGCAACTCTCCATCTGATTACTACTATTATTATTATTATTATTACGTGATGCTGTGTGATTACGTCCCGCATTATTTATTTATTTATTTATTACTTGATGGGTGACCGTTAGGTGAAATTTAGATCTGAGCGCTTCCGGGCTTCGGAAGGCACATTAAGTTGGCCACGTACGTACGCACGTTGGTCTATGCTTTTTCTGCGGCTAAGCCATATCAAAGGCCTCCGAGCGGTCTATAAACTCCCGACACCTGAGCTGGCCAGCTCATACGAAGAAGGAACTTCACCTAGTCCAATGTATTGCATATTAGGTCACAATATAAGGAACGTGTCCTATGATTTAATGCCATAGGTCCATCAACTTGGAGCGTGAATATATATAAATATATATACCTCAAAAATCATAATATCATAAATATACAAGACTCAAAACTCGCTCAAACCTGGCAGTGCCTACTGTCTATGGGTACTAAAGAATAAAAACCATATTACAAAGATACTCATAAAACACCGAGACACAGAAGAAACATCCATGTTCAACACAAAAATGCTTATCCTGGGTGGAGCTATGAAGCAACATTGAGCAACTAAGCTATGAGGCCAGTCTAATAAATACACCGCTGATTGTACTTTCATCACTCTTCATGTTCCGTTTAGTTCAATGTGTTTCTATACGTTGGTGGGAATACATTAAACAATTTCCTATAATAATTAAAAATTTTAAGCAATATTTTATGTTCATAAATAAATGCGTCTTCAATGAATTTAAAAATGACAAAAATATTCCATCCACTACCATTTTTTGTACAAACGTTATAAATAAGTTGATGCACTATGTTTAAAGGAAATAAATTAAGTATTCTCTATGTTGAAGTTACAAACAAATAGACGCACTATTCTTTACATTTTGTTTGAATTTAAATTTTCACTTTTAGGTTGATGCATCGAAGCCGTTGAATTTTTTTCAGTAACAAAATAATTTCGTGGAACATTTCACATACACTGTGATCCCCTGCGTCACACACACCGTGATCCCCTGTGTCATACGCTACGATGGTGTGACATGTAGTTGAGTAAAACACAAACAGGAGTTAGTTTGGTTCCCGCAGCGAGACAAGTATTTGCTCGATCTGCAGATTTTTTTTTGCTGCCTGGGTTTTGTGGTATCATGGTGTACTCATAGAATTCCCTCACACTAGGGTGTTTGCTGGCGTCCAAGAAGCGTCGACAACGCGAGAGCTGTAGAAACAAGATGTTGGTAGTGGCTGGGTGCATCGAGCTGACGACAGGGCGCTACAGAGCTCAATAGGTGAGTCCACTACTGGACCCATTGGATTGCTATTATAGGCTCATGATTTTGTTGTTCTTTTTACGATTCAAGGACATATTAGTGTTACTACAATTATAGATCACAAACTAGAGTACAGATGATAATAGTGAAGTAACAATCTCTTTAATCATTAGGCACAGTACACACGTTGAATCGTCAATTTTAAAATCTTTCAATTTACACCAATTTGTAACGCCACCAAACAGAAAATAATTGGCACATAAAACACAGCCATCACAAGGGCTGGGTTT
Organism: Horisme vitalbata; assembly: GCA_951804965.1. Classification (NCBI taxonomy): domain Eukaryota; kingdom Metazoa; phylum Arthropoda; class Insecta; order Lepidoptera; family Geometridae; genus Horisme; species Horisme vitalbata. The sequence continues at coordinate 16,584,316 of OX638092.1, read as the reverse complement.
ATATTTTTAACGTCTTTATTACAATTATTCTAAACTATCACTTGTTTTTGAGAGAGTTGGAGACTGAGTCATCCTAAGCTTTTTTCTCACCTAAACTATCTAAACGATGATGATGAAAATTAGTCAAAAAAGCGGTACTTTTATTTGCCATGAGTTTTATCACACGCAAAGCTTTGACTTGCGACATGCGTGTCTCGGTAGCCCATGGGGGAGTTCTTGGCCGGCTGCCAATGGGCATGAATCATCGTAGCGTCCAGCGCCAACCGCCGACATTTGTCAACGGGCGGCTTGTGACGGCTGTGTTTTTAGCTATCATCCTTAAGCTGTACTTACCCAAGTACTATAAGCTAGAATAAGAAGTGCTTAATTTGACTGTCAATAGATTTAAAAAAATGTTGTGAAACTTAATCTCTGTAATAAAGCATATTAGAAAATTTCTGATTATTTATATGACAAAAAGTTTGGGATAAAACTGTCTTTGATTCCCTCAAAAACAATGTAATAGTGAATTGCAATTAAAGAAATTCATGCAATTGTAATAAAATCGTTAAATAATTTAAGCCAAGCAGAGTTTTGCAATTTATTTTCTGTTTGGTCGCGTTACAACTTACGAACTGGTGTATATTAAAAACTGGTACTATTCAAAGTGTTCTAAGTTTGTCTGAAAGGGTACCAAGGTGAAGTAAAGTATAAAAAACCAGATAGATGTAGATTCTTTCTTCCCTTATTGTATGAGTTAGTGGACTTGAAGATTTCAAGCTGCCGAAGGCCTCCGATGTAACTAACCGACTGAATAGCGGGGACTAACATCTTCACATGCCTTCATCTAAATGCCACAAGGCCATCACACATCCAAGTAGTGATTGGGCGGAATGCTTAACCGATGATTTGCTACGAACACTGAGGCCACTTCTCGTGAAACGATCTTATTTTTAACAAAGCACTCGTGTGCTTCGTTTAAAAATAAGGTACTTATTTAATAAAAACATTATTTTGAATAAGATGATCACAAAACACCAACACTGATGAAAACGGAAAATCATACAAAATCTAGGACAAATTACTTAAGGAAGTAGAATATTTTAAGCCAAAGTTCCCGAAACAACGTGGCAAGCTCTTCATAAAATTTGGTTTCAGTCAACGACTTTCTTTACGTTACGGCTGAACTTCGGAAATAGATTTATATTTTTAAACTTTATAAGGGTTTTCGTTTTAAGATCCTGCAACTTTGAAAGGAGTCACTAAAAGATTTAGGTAGGTAAATTGTTGTGTTTGTTAGCTTTGCCGTTGATATAATTGCTAGTAAAAACACACACACAAAAACAAATTCCGTATTTATAATATTAACATCCTTAGCCTTAGCCTATGCAAGCTTCGAGGTCAAGAGCGGCGCATATTAGATTTAAAAAAAACAAGTGTGATTACATTTTGTTGCTTACCCTATATATATACACATGTTGCTGTGTAATAGTGTTCAGAATTATTATTATTTGACACGTGCCATGGAATTTCCATTCCATGGCACGTGTCAAATAATAATAATTCTGTTTTTTGATATAAAGCTCCGTAATGGTTGAACGGATTTAGATGAAACTTACTTAAATATACATAGCTTATGGCCTGGTTTAACACAGGCTAATTTATCCCGGTACTACGTGAGCGAAGCGGCAGGCATTTCATTATTTTTTAATAATTATATTTGAAAATATTCATTAAAAAGAAATACAAATTAAACGATAAGTTTATCCAGAAGTAAAATATTTACATAGTATAAAAAATTTGAAAAATTTGAGGTGTTAATCAACTTTTTGACTGGACTTATCAAATGTAAGGTTTGGACTTGCCTGTTTAATACACTGATAGGTATATTCAATACATTAGCTTCATAAACAAGCAATACCTTAATACCTAGCAAAAATACCCTCGAGAGCAATGAATCCGGGTCACTCAAAGAATCCAAAAAATCTCGGAAAGTAAGAATGCTAGGTTAATGCAATAAATTGTATTTAATAGACAATTTAATACTCCTTAAATGAAAGTTAAAAAAATATGAGTCACCATACATTTTATTTACACAAAATTACATAAAGAAAAAAAACTGCTGATCTCTCCTTAAAACAAAAATAGGAAACATGAAATTTTTGAACTTTATGACGATTTTCTTGAATTTCAATACTTCGTATTACCTCCTCGTGCTTCCATTACTGCGTTTACGCGGTTTGGCATGCTGTACACCAAGTTCCTTATACGATTTTGGGGAATATTCTCCCATTCCTCTGTGAGAGCAATTTTGAGCTCAGGAAGCGTGATTGGGGGAGGCTTTCGTTGTTTTACGCATCTCCCTAGCTCGTCCCAAGCATGCTCGATCGGGTTGATATCCGGGCTGCGCGCTGGCCACTCCATACAAGTAATGTTCATCTCTTGAAGGTAGTCATTCACAATCCTACCTGTATGAGGTCGGGCATTGTCATGCATAAATATAGCATCCTCACCCAAATTGACCATAAATGGACCAACGTGTTCGTTGAGGATTTCTTCCACATATCTTACGCTAGTTAAAGAGCCGTTTTCTATGATCACCAGCTCTGTGCGACTTTCAGAGGAAATTCCGGCCCACACAAGTACAGACCCACCACCGTAGGCTACTTTTTCTTCGATGCATGCTTGCTTGAATCTTTCCCCTGGTCTTCTATACACTCTGTGTCTTCCATCGTGCTTGTAGAGCATAAATTTTGATTCGTCGGAGAACATAACTTTCGACCAATCTTCAATACTCCAATTTACGTGGTTCTGGGCATATCTTAGTCTTGAAATACGATGGCCACGCTCCAGTTTAGGGCCGTTTGCAGGTCTAAGGGGTTTTAAGTTAGATTCAGCAAGCCGACGTCTTACTGTCCATGCACTTGGGTTACTTCCTCCGAGGCGTCGAAACTGATTTGTGAGTTCAGTTCCTGTGAGAAAGCGATTTCGAAGCATGGTGTTCACCAAGTATCGGTCTTCTCGTGCTGTGGTACACCTAGTTCTGCCCGTTCTTGGTCTGCGTAGGTTAGAACCAGTTTCTTCGTAACGTCGGAGAACTCTTTGTACTGTTGACAGCGACACACCGACAGTCCTGGCTGTATCGCGCTGACTCCGGCCGGTTTCCACCAATGTAAGTATTCTGGTGCATTCTTCAAGTGTAAGCGACATGATTTCAGCTTGAATAATGAATATTGAGCACTATCAACCTGGTTTATGTACCAACATAAATGACAGATTACAAACAAAAGCAAAAACAAATCCTGTAATTTCGTAGTTCCATCTTCGACAGTGTTCCCTTTTCAAATTTGATTTTTTTATGATATAACTTTACAATAACTAAGAAGTTTTAATACTTTCATTTAAGGAGTATTAAATTGTCTATTAAATACAATTTATTGCATTAACCTAGCATTCTTACTTTCCGAGATTTTTTGGATTCTTTGAGTGACCCGGATTCATTGCTCTCGAGTGTAGTTAAACATCACGACTCTGCAAGTCAAATATCAGCAAAAATTTATTATAGTTTACGGCTGACGCCATAGCACTTTGATGAGCGCACTAATTCAGTGGTTGTGGTTTGCATCGAAACTGAGACAGGAGACAAGAAAATTTTCTCTCTGTTTCCAATAAAGCTTTGAAATAAATAATTTGTATAATTTCTTAGCGTTACATAATGCTGATACGGTTTACGACAAATTCAATATATTTAAAATACATGACTGAAAAAGTCCCTTTTTTTTAAACGAACTGTGGCGCAGTGGTGAATGTCCGTTTGAGAGCAGAAGTAAAAAAGAAAAAGTATTTTTTTAAATTCTTTACGAACAATTTAATTTACCACTTATTCGTAAAGTGACCAAACAGAGAAGAATTGGCAAGAAACTCTGCTAGGCTTATATTTTTTTAATGTAATTTGATAATATTTATTCGTAACTATTACATTGGTGAGCATTTGATGGCCTCTTTGACGCAGTGGGTGAAGGTCCGCCTGAGACTCAGAAGGTAACGGGTTCGATTACCGCCGCGGGACAAATATTTGCACATTCTGCAGATATTTGTCTCGGGTCTGGGTGTTTTCTATATATGATATGTATTTATTTACAAAAAATAAGTAATATATCAACCATGTGGTTCTCATAGCACAAGCTCTGCTTAGTTTGGGGCTACATGATGAAGTGTGAGAATGTCCTTGCATTATTTATTTATTTATTGGTTTTGAGGGAGTAAGAGACAGTTTCATCCCAAGCTTTTTTGTCATCTTAATCAGAAATTTTATGATAAGCTTTGTTACAGGGAAGGTTGCAGTAGGTTTCGGGTTCGATTTCCGCCCCGTAACAAATGCTCATATGATCTGCAAATATTAGGACTATATGATGTACACTGTGTGACAGTGTTTATTATTTTGATATGCTTCATAGAATAAATAATCTATTATTCATAAAATTAAATTAAATGCCTTAAACTGCAATGAGCCATAGCAATTACCTGAACTGTAGACCTCATGTTCACCTGAAATTTGAGTAATAGAATTAATCATTTAGGTGTACTATGTACGTCTTATGTTGTAATCTTCATCATAAAAGACAATAAATAATATTAGCAGTAAGTCAAAGTGGAACCTTGCTTATTAACTAACGGCTTTGGCGGCGTGGCCAGCTGATTGCAGCATAGCGCAGCCATCGGGCAGCATCAGCTGTGCGAGAAGCTGTGCCATGTGATTCTCAACTTTGGGGAGCCATATGGGTGCTAGAATTAGGCCTCCCTTATAAGTAGGGGGATATGTCCATAATCCCCACGATGGGCATTCGAGTTAGGGATCGCAGGGCACAGTTCCTCGCACCGCACTCGTTGCTGCGGGCCGGCGGCGGTCACGCGGATATAGCTGTGCTGGAGTTGGGCTGCGCTTTGGCGCAATCAGCCGGATTTCAGAGCCCCGTTTGTTAGTTAGCAGGGTGCGTTTGTCTAGGGTTAAAGCTTCGTCTGTTATTTAGCAGGGTGCGTTTGTTATTTAGCAGGGTGCGTTTGTCTAGGGTTAAAGCCGCGTTTGTTAGTTAGCAGGGTGCGTTTGTCTAGGGTTAAAGCTTCGTTTGTTATTTAGCAGGGTGCGTTTGTTATTTAGCAGGGTGCGTTTGTCTAGGTTTAAAGCCCCGTTTGTTAGTTAGCAGGGTGCGTTTGTCTAGGGTTAAAGCTTCGTTTGTTATTTAGCTGGGTGCGTTTGTTATTTAACAGGGTGCGTTTGTCTAGGGTTAGAGCCCCGTTTGTTAGTTAGCAGGGTGCGTTATTCTAAGGTTAGAGCCCCGTTCGTTATTAGCAGGGTGCGTTCGTCTAGGGTAAAAAGATAGTTCAAACCCTTAACTTACACCTCATTTAAGAGGAAGTGATCATTTTGTGCCTTTGGGATGTAGCATCGTTACTGTATGATGTGTTTATTGTGTTTGACTCTGAGAACTCAACATTAATTGGGTCTGTTTTGGAGTGACTTTGAATTGGACTTGACATCTGATAGCTATTTCTCTGATTTTTTTTTTTGCCATTGATGAACATTTTTGAAATCTCGCTGATTTCACACTTATTACTGCTTTTTCCTTCTTCTTCAAGTTAAAACATTGAGTTAGTATCATAGAATTACTACTCACATAGGTAAAAGGGAACGCGCGCTTTGAACAAACATTTTTGCCTAATGATTCTCCCAAGAGAGGGTTGTGTCTCTTTTCTTCTTTAGTTTATTACTGAAGAGGAAAAAAGACACAACTCCCTTTTGAGCATTTTTATGTAGAAAAATCAAGCACAATTTCTTTCAAAGCTAGCACTCTCCTAAATAAACTTTTTGGTTAAAACAATCCCTTCCTCATTTGGGTAAGTCAATAAATAAAAAAAAAGAAAAGAAGCCACTTACATAAGAAACTAAACATAATACTTAAGTATCCACTATACATGAAATTAGGTTAGAATAAGAGATCTTCTTAGAGAGATATTAGTTCGAATGTTATTTTTCATTACATCTATCTATCTTATCATCTTAAAAAAAATTACTTTTAAAAATTTAATTACTATATTTTTTACAGAAGCTGGGATATAAGGGGTTCCAACCTCCATCTTCGGAACTCAAGCCAACCTCACCTGCCCGTGGTTCACCCTACTAACTAACAATACGGCTCTGGCGGCCGGCTGATTGCGGCACAGCGCAGCCTAACACCGGCAGACAGGTAAATCTCCTAGCTGCTGACGGGCAGCAGCGTTGGTTACGACGCTGATTGTAAACTTCGGTGGTGCCAGAGGCTGTGCTCTGCAATCCCCAACCCGCATGCCTAGCGTGGGGATTATGGACATATCCCTATTTATTAGGGGAGGCCTATCCTACAGTGGACTGCTACTAGGCTGGTGTGGTGTGTGGTGGTAACAGATGTTGACCATGAATGGGTCATGGCCTAATCCAAAGAGGTTTGAAAAAAAGTTTGTAAAAACCCTTTTGTTAAATTCCACAAGTACAGATTTTTTTTATGATACCTAAAGATGGAACTAGAAAATTGCCCATGTGATGTTAAGTGGTACCCATTACTTAAAACAAAGTATTATTTCATATGTCACGCATGTTTGGAACGTACTCTAATGATGTGTAGCCTGCTGTAACCCTGCGTACAACAGTTTGAGGTATGATGGTCTTGAGCATCATGCGCCATGCGTATTATCACAGACAAACTAAACACAGACCAAAACACAGCAATGCTACATTACGGCAGAAATAGGCATGGTTTAAGTACTTCCCCGGATTAGCCCTTCTCAAAGAACTCTACTATTCCCAATTTTTTTTCATTTTTTATGCTTGACTATGTTATAGCTAGTTACTCATTGATAATTTGAAAATATCACGCGTTATTCCATACTTTAACTGAACATGTCTAATATAATTATCCTTTCCCTTATTAAAATATATTCCCTTAGTAAATCTGAGTAACCCAAGACTATCTAAGTCAGTGAAATAATTTAACGCCTCTGCTAATATCTCAATCTAAGAAAACAGATTCGCTGACGATATCATTAAATGATATACTTCACTAGGCTCGAGTCTCAAAATTTTAATGCAAAATAAACTCTAAAATGTAAAAATAGGATGGAAATATTAATATGAACCATTCTAAAAAGAGTTAACGAAAATGTTAAATTAAAAAGATACTCCTCCTCCTCCTTAATCGTTCCCCAATAGTTGAGGATCGTGATTCCGTGCAAGAACACTGTTGATGGTTTTCCTCCACCTGCCATGGTCTTCGGCTTGGCGGAGTGCGACGTAAAAAGATACTAGGTTTACCTAGGGTTTTTTAATACCTGAGTATTTTTATGTGACTACAAAAATATATATTTTTATCCTACCATCTCGGATAGAGTATTTTGGCTATCTGAGTTCAAAATCCATTTTTATCGGCTAGATGATAAAGCTAATTGAATTTAGAACATCGTGTGCACCAAGTTTGTGAATTCAAAACATAAACCTATTTACTTCTACCTCCATGGTGCCGAATTTATCACCTTTTTTAACTCAGACTCAGAACCTTTGTGATCGTAAATGTTTTTTTTTTTGCATTTATTCATTTCCTCGCTAAGGTGAGATAAAAAGTTACGTGTTGCACTCGAGTGGAAATATTTTTCACCTCAGCTCTTTTGATCACACAAATATTCAACCTGGGCGGGATCTGAACCCGCGACCTGCAGCTCAGAAGGCAGAGTTACTACCAACTGAGCTATGGGATTATGGGGTTTCAATCACCACCTTCTGAACTTAAGCAGAGAAAAGGTTGCTCCTGTCTTTGATGCACCCTGCTAACTAACACACGAGGCTGTGGCAGCCAGCTGATAGCACAGCTATCCAGTGACCGTTTACGGGTAGCAGCGACGGTGGTGCGAGAAGTTATGCAATGCGATCCCCAACCCGCATGCCTAACGGCCTATGACCAGCAGTGGACTGAATATGCTGGTGCTATTGAGCTACGAGGCCAGTCACTGGAAGTGAAACCTTAATAAATGCGACTATTATTTCTTCCATGACAACTCAGGTTTGCCGATGTAAAACAAAGAGAAACGCTGACCAGGCAACACTGAACGATGTCTATTTAAATATCTAATGAAACACTAAGAACGAGGTGCTCGTTAGAGGTCTAAGGAAATTGGTGATAAATATTCTAATAAAATCAGCGAATGGCAGGTTTCCCAAAACCTTTGAGGAAGTTGAAAATCTTTCGGAATCTCTCTCCAACTTATGGTTTAAGTTAATCTCAGGGATTTCGATTAACTCAACCGTTTTGGGTTTACTTTGGAATTTATCAATTTCAAACACAATTTTGGAATTGAACTTTAATTGATGGGAAGCAATAAATTGGTAAATATTTAAATTTTAAAGTTTTATTAGAATTGGCTCCACCATAAAAGTATAAGATTTGTTGGCACATTAAGGTTTAATTCTGGCTCTTTCTATCTACCCTATCAACTCTCTCAACTATCAGTAATTTTTACCTTTTGCCTTCTCACTAGTTTTTTCTAAAATGCAATGGTTATGTAAGCGTGATTTCTTTGTTCTTAATGATAAAAATGCTAGACACATCATATGGGATCAGTTAGCTCCAAACTAAGCAGAGCTTGTTTTATGAGAAAAAATATTGTGAAACTAAGTATTCATATACTTTATTCGAAACACGGAAGTGCTCAGATCTAAATGTCCATAGACCCATCCAAGTTGAGACCAGGTGGAATTTTACTTAACCAAAGTGATCTGTTAAGAACACGGAAGTACGTCACGCTATGAGCGGTTCAAAGGAATGTAAAGAATACATTTATGAAACTTTGAAATTATTACGGGTACGTAGCAGCTCAAAAAGTTGAAATACATCACGGGCACGATTCAAAGATCGATTACATACCGTATGACCCTCAGATTTATAACATTATCCTGTTACGCCTCAATAAGTTTGCTGCTTGGCTGAATGTGTCCCGATCCTTGCCACGTTTGGTACATCAAAACGAAACAGGAATTACGAAAAGCTCAGTCGCGTTGGAACCGCGGTCGGTGGCGGACGCGTCGCTCTCCGATATTAAGTTACGTTACGAAAATAGCTCGTGCAGTGGTAAACAGTGCAGTGACAATTAGTGTGACTCAATTGATTAAGTGCGTGCTGAAAGGATTTGAAAGAGTGAGTATTTTTAACTTATGATTAGTCTTGATTTTAGTACGGTTTTGTAAAAGCTCGTTAAAAGGGATTAGGTTGGGCTTATTGAAAGATTATTGGGGTGCTCATTTTTCCGTTGTTATTTTGTTGGTGGGATGAAAGTTCACAATTTATGGTCCAATATCTGATTTGAAAATATGAAAAATGACAAAGCTTTCAAAAAAAGCTCAAATTTATTAAACAGGAATTTCATTAAGAAACAATTTATGTTCATTGTTTAGTGTGGGTGTGTACTAAGAAAGGATATCTGAAATTCAGGCCTTGAAGGGCTATAGCGTGAAAAACCTGTTAAATTTTAAGAAGTACCTAGTAGAGTACTTTGTGAAGGGCTTATCCAGAAAAGTACTTCTATCATGCATATTCCTCCCGTGAAGCCGTATTGCTGTGTTTCGGTTTGAAGGGTAGTTACTAGTAAAATTACAGGCATACGAGGCTTATCCGCTACATACCACCTTTATTGGACAGAGCACGTTCCAAACATGCATGACCTACGAAGCAATACTTTTCTTAATACTTTTTTTTTTTACGGGAGCTGGTTCTATCTCAAGGTATCAAAAAAAAGGATTTATGATAGTCTCTGTTAAGTGAACCGAGTAAATTGGTATGAGGATATCTTCAGTCTTTTGAAACATGCTCCTTTAGAAGACGGAATTAAGTCCTCATCCCGTTAGTCATACATAATGAATAAAGCAATGGACCCGTTACGCCGCTGAAGCTCCATAATTTTCTTGTGGATCATGTAGTGGTAAATATTTTTGGTTAATTATAACGCTTTTAAATTAACATTGTCAAAAAAGTTCACTTTAAAGTGGTTTTAGGTTGGTTGTGTTTGGGATTTAATTCAGTTTTGTTTTTAAAATGACACTAATTGTATAAACATTAAAGTTTGTGTAATTTGTGTATGTATCTGTGAGAGAGAAAGAGATGTAAAGTTACATCATATTTTTACTCAAACCCTGGTGAGGCAGACCTAGGACCACTCCTTTAATGAATGCCGTTAAAAATGCTTTTTGTAAAATAAAATACTGTTGACTGTACTAAAAGCCAGAATATCGAAGCGTCTATAAAAACCAGGCCTAAATCAGCCTCATAATAACTCTTGCGGTAGACGTAGGCATGAAAGTAAATAACCTCATTGTACATGCAAATCGTTATAAAAATATTCATGAAAATTCGGCTATCAAAGGCGCTTTCATAAGTTCCCAAGGTTAAGGTCCCTATTCTCGCGATAGACTATGTCGAAAGTAGTGCACTGTGCAGCTGGACTCTGATTCTCTGGAATAGAGAATCATGTATGTCACATTTGACATCTTTCGCGCGAACTGTCTAAACTCTAAAGAAATTTGACAGTTCTCGGGATATAATTATGTATGATGTGACAATAATCTCTATTCCTGAGAAATAGGACCCTGATCATAAAAGAATGCTCTTGCGAGTTTTTCTGTAATTTTTTTAAACATGGCTGGCTAAAAATGGTTTTAACATCTTCTTCAGAACAAGGCTAACGGGGGAAGATACTATCCGGTAAAAAAAACATTTTAGACATATAAAAGCTTGAAAAAAATTTGCTTTTAAATAAGTCTATAATACTCACATAACAATTTGAAAAAAAAAACTGATTTGAAAAATCAATTTTAATTAATGAAATTTAAGTTTTTATATAAATATAAATTTAAAATATACTGAAGCTGCGTCCTACGGAAGCGATCTAGATGTGAACGCGAAGCGGCGTGTTTCGGCGCGGAAACAGCAAACAGTTGATAACTATTGAAGTGACCTGCATGACCAAACGCACGCAGGTGCGAAGCGGCGTGGCGCGAATTGACGCAAACGTGATTAGTTGGTTTGATATTTTCACGCAAACTGGCGCGACACGATGGCGGAAGGCGCACGGCTGTGATCATGTAGTACGATTCGTGTGCACGCAGGACAGAGTCGCCGCGTCGAACTACATCGCGTTGAATTCGCGTGTCACCGCGTTGGATCGCTTCGCAATCGCATTAGCTTGATTTGCCTACGTAAGACGCCGCGTTAGAATGATATCAAATGATGCCCATGAAAAACCTTAAGTAGAATAGGAACCAAGCTAAATTATATATAGTTTTCAATCGAAATTACCATCTCGCACACGATATCTTTTCAAGAATTACCCGCATTTTCAAAATCCATGCTCATACATCTTCGTTCTCGGGTTATCGACAACTTGGTTTAGGCCTTAGAAGAAAAATATAGAGGTTTTTGTAGTATGTAAATCCCATTTCAATGAAAATCTTGAGTGGGGAAAAAAGGGACTTTTAATAGCTATATTCAGCTTCTCTTGTGGATATAAATTTTTCCTTTTAAAAAGGATATTTTTCAGCAAAGCAACATTAAGCAACAGACATCTACAAAATCAAATTAAAAAATATAAACGAATTGTAGGAATAAATAAAAGAAAACAGCTCTCCACGAAACACTGCATGAGAAATCTCACTAGCTCATTAAGCTTCCATGTAGCCTAGTGGGAATATTTCCGACTCCCATTGAAGAAGTTACGGGTTTGACTTGATGACGTGCACAGACGTGTATAATTTTTTTTATTTGCCCATGCAAAATACATGCAAACATAATACATTTTTATAAATTAAAATATATCCTATTTTTTGGCAAGCTAGAAGTGAAACAGGCTATAATTGTATTTGGTGACGGTATTTTTAACACGTTGACTGCAGGCTTCAGACATGACAGCAGAAGCCCGTCTAGAACAAGCTTGTTTTCAATGTGGACTCCATTGCCGCCAATTATAATATTTTTATATATCATTGTATTTCGTTAATGTTTCACGCAATAAAAGTAATTCATTCAAAGCGTTAATGAGGTTATTATTAAGCTTACCTTCAACTGATGATGATGATAACAACACTCTTCTCAATAGTGCTACCCCTAAGTTTACGATAATGCCATCATTCAAATGTGAGAGTATAAAAAGATATCCCTAAAGATCACGTGGGACAAAATACGGCCTAAAAACGGCCTAAAACAGCCAAAAAACATGTACCCACCGCGGAATGGCCCACCCGGCTGCTTTCAAAGATGTCCCGGGTGTAACGTAATGTTGGCAACGGAATTTGGAATATCGATAGATTTGCCGATCTAAGGTCGCATTTAGTAACTCACTTTCCCACTGAAATTATTGGCACCGTTACTGTTTTTACAAACATTTTGTTTATTGACATTGTTTGAATTTCAACTGATGAAATCTCAAAGATTGCAAATATAGGTCCAGTGCCGACCATTTCGGTGATCACAAATATTTCAAACGGAGGTTATGCGATTTGTGTAAAAGTTTTTATAGGTTGCCTCATTTAAGAGAGGCAAGAACTTCCTATTTCCAAGGTTAAATAAAAAAGTAAAAACATGGTTATTAGAAAAATCATTTTATACCGCTAAATGAATGGTTTACTAAAAAACTATAATAATATTAGAAACTAGCTGACCCAACAGACGTTGTTCAGTCTCAAAGAGGGTATCGAAGTTAAAGAAACATTCAAAAAAGAGATTGAAATGGAAAAAGCTATCAAAAAGGTTATTGAATAGGATTAAGCAATCAATGAGAATATCAAAGTGGAAAATGCTATTAAAGAGAATATCGATGTTAAAAAACAATCAAAGAGTAGGTATATCGAAGTGGAAAAAGCAATCAATGAGGATAAAACAACAACAACAACAACAATAACTACCCTACCCTACCCTACTCTCCCCTACCTCTCCCCTATCTCTACCCTACCCTATTCCTACCCTACTCCTACCCTACCCCCATCCCTACCCTACCCCTACCCTACCTCTACCCCTACCCCTACTCCTACCCCTACTTTAAGTATCCTATGTCCGTCTCCTGGTTGTAAGCTGAGGTAGCTCCATCCATTTTCAGCCAAATCGGTTCAGCAGTTTATAGTTATAAATAGTGTAACTAACACAGCTTTCTTTTATATAAATAGATGACATTCACATGACATTAATATGGTTAAATAGATGGACGATTAGAAAATAATAAGATCATTATATACTTATGTTATTACTCTATTTATGTGAATAAATGAATGTGAATTTGTATAGTAAGCGTAACGAAAAAATTTGGCCAGTGAAAAAGCGTTATTTTGAATCTTAGCTTTCTTATTGGCCAAAATTTTACATTTACGATACAAATACTTTTTTGCTAGTATTTGTGATGGAGTCTCTGGTAAAACAAGTACTTTTCTTCGAAAGCAAGCAATTTCCTTTTTTAAAATTCGAAAAATAGGTTAGATTTGCTACTTGATAAAGATTTTAAGTTTATTTTTTAAGATATTTTTAGTTCGGCAATAGATAAGAAGCGATTACTAGAGAGTGTGAAATATGATTGAAACTAATACTAGTAGAGGTGTGAAATATGATTGAAAATTGTTATGAAATAATGATCATTTCCCTGCCCTTATCCCACTCTAGATGGGGTCGGCACAACATGTTTTCTTTCTCCATTCAATCCTATCGGCTGTCAACTCATAACATGCAGATAAAAATAAAAACAAATCAAAAGATCACAATCATAAATATAAATAAATAAATGTCCAAATAAATCTGAAATGTACAAAAAAATTCTAAATGTCAAAATAAAAACTCATTAAATATATAGATATGCATAGGCATTGACAAAACAGCTAGTCAGATGACAACTATTATTTTATAAGTATTATATATAGTTCTTTGTTAAGAGGTCATCCGGGGAAGTACTTCTATTCCGCCTATTTCTGCCATGAAGCAGCATTGCTGTGTTTCGTCTTAAAAGGTTTGGGTGTCGTTGATATTTCTGGTGCATGAGGCCGCGGTCACGAAGGCATGGAGCGGGCCATGCATATATTTTTCGAATTCAAAGTCTACTAAAGCCAAGTAAAGTAATACCATATCAAACCATCCAACTATTTCCTCCATGTGGAATCATTCCCACAACTCTCATGTCTTCACCGCAGCCTCCAGACAGTCAATAAACGTTGACTGTTATACTTTTTTTAAATACAATTGAACATTTCTAACAGTACCTACAATCCGTGGTACAACAATCCCGTACTGGCAAGTTCACAAGCTCAATGCGCTGGGAACGCATCAGAATTGCACATAACTCTTGTATAAAATGTAGGTAACAAGTTGGAAAACTGCGATTGCTTCCAAAAATAGTGCCATTCGCGCTTTCAAAAATAATGCTGCATTCACGGTTTTGATGTTTTCCTTCATATCGCTTGTAAAAATACTGATTATTTTGAACACCGTAGGAAGTAAAAATACTGATTATTTTGAACACCGTAGGAATAAAGCAATGTGTTGGCGAGCTTTAGGTGCTCTTTTAAGAGTATTGTATATATACCTGGGGTGTACAGGGTTCCAACCCAAGCCAACCCCACCTGCACGTGGTGCACCCTGCTAAACAACGAACGGGGCTCTGGCGGCCGGCTGATTGCGGCATAGCACAGCCTAAATTGGCACAGCTAAATCCTCTGGCCAGTGACGGGCAGCAGCGTCGGTGGTGCGAGAAACTGTGCCCTGCGATCCCCAACCCGCATGCCCAGCGTGGGGATTATGGGTATATCCCCCTTTATTAGGGGAGGCCTATGTCCAGCAGTGGACTGATATAGGCTGATGTGGTGTGGTGTGTGGTCCTGAATACACCCTTGTATTGTGAGGAGTAGAAATAGTTTAAGAATAAGTAAATGTTTCAAATAAATTTATCAGATAAATTATAAATCGAGATTTTAGTCTCAGACGTTTCAGCCGCCACATCAGCATCATCATTCTAGGCAGTCCATTTCTGCTTTCCCTCATGAGAGCCATTGCACCGCCAAGCCTTCTAAAAGCTACATCTCTTTATAATTTCGTTACTAGCAGCCACCTGGTGACGGAGTTTTTAAGCTGCTCGAAGGTCTCTACCACCGCTTAACGACTGAAAAGCCGGGACCAACATCTTAGCGTATCTTCCGAAGAAGTGTTAAACACACACACACACACACACACACCAGCCTATATCAGTCCACTGCTGGACATAGGTCTCCCCTAATAAAGGGGGATATGTCCATAATCCCCACGCTGGGCATGCGGGTTGAAGATCGCAGGGCACAGCTTCTCGCACCACCAACGCTGCTGCCCGTCGGTGGCCAGGGGATTTAGCAGTGCCGATGCAGGCTGTGCTATGCCGCAATCAGCCGGCCGCCAGAGCCCCGTTTGTTAGTTAGCAGGGTGCACCACGTGCAGGTGAGGTTGGCTTGGGTTCCGACGATGTGGGTTGAACCCCGTACACCCCTAAGAAGTGTTAAAGCACAGGTTTAAATACCACTGAACAGTCACTCTACCCAGCAATGATCAGGCAGAGTGTTGCTTCTATAGGTACATTGGTTTGTAAGTAGCACTAAAGTCTCTCGACACTTTCTGATGTGTTTTCAAGAACTAAGTTCAGGCGTGACAGAGCACTCTCAAAGTGCGAAGTCCTGACGTGAGTGCGGAGTGCGTCAGTCACTCAGTTCTCACGCGTCAATGCGTTTGGCGTATTGACATCCCGCACTCAAGTGGTTGAGTGTGCAAAACGTAAAATAAAACGATCTAAATGTCGTCGGCCCTGGACCGTGACGTAATCGGGACATGTTTTGATCGGGGCAATGCTGGGACATTATTTCTAATACTATAGAGATTACATTATATTCTACAAAGCAAAATATTTAATACAAGTTCCGCTACCTTTCTGTGACGAGTTCCACAAAATACATACGCGTGCACCCCCCTCACACTCGCAGATTCACATGCAAATCAGAAAAAAAACAAGCAAAATGCATCAGTCTACTTACTCTTCCACCAAATGAAAACAAACACGTTAACGGAATTACATTGTCAAAATTTGTTCGTTGATCACGTAAAAACTACTTTATCAATGTTGATGGTATTCAATAGTTCAATGGCATATTATTTGTAACTTTAATCATGCATAAAACATACTTTGATCTCTCCGAAATACCCACCACTTAAGTAGAATTCTATATCTATTGACTTTGACAAGCGGTACCCTGGACCACGAAAACTAGTTATGACGCGGAGTTGCGCGTAAGTTTCATAGAAAAGTTAACTTTGTAAAACTGTAAACTTAATAACTATAAAAAAAATGCGACGCTAATCACACAGCATCATGTAGCCCCAAACAACGCAATATATCTGTCATGCAGCTCTTTTAAAACAAGCTCGTAATTTGAGAACTACATGACTTCTTTATATTATTTGTAAATACATTCATATTATACATAGAAAACACCTGAGACAAATACCTGCAAATAATGCAAATTATTGTCCCGCGACGGGAACCTTCTGCGTTTCAGGCGGACCTTCGCCCACTACGCCACATAGGCCGTTATGATACACAGATGCTCAGAATACACCCAGAGACAGAACATTTTACATAACTATTAGTAATATGTTGAGGTAGAGAATTAAGTCAATCGAAACAATAGCAAATGTTTTCCACAGAAAAAACCAATGAGCAATATTAAAACAAAGACCGTTGTCGATCAACCATGAATAGAGAGGAACAAAGGAAATAATAGAATAATAATACTAGTCAACAGTGAATAGAGGGATGAACTGTAAGCAATTGTAGTGCAGAACATGAAATAATTTTGGAGTAAAGATGCATTCAGTTAATACATTTTTTTTAGGGTAATGTAAACAAACCGGGTTTGGTTAATAAGTATAAGTACATCTTTAATATTACCATTTCGTATCTACTTTACTTAAAAACAAAAATTCTGTCATCTATGAGGTATTTAAAAATTATGAGGTATTTAAAAATTTCCTTGATGTATTTATTGCCACCACATACTTATTTTAAATCCACTCTACACAAAGATTAGCTGGTAGAGAATGCTTCCTAGCATTGAGTTCGCCTATGTACATTTATTTCTGTGCAATAAAGAATATTCTATCTATCTATCTAATAATTAGCATATTTTTGTATAAAACCAAAGTGACAGAGTGCTTTAAAAATAGCTGTACTAATAAGTCATCACTGTTATTATTATAAAAGTGCAAACGATGGCATTAATCCAATAATTATTATAGCATTATTTGCAAATCTTTCTCATTTTTGGTTGCATGGAATGACTTTTAATGGAATGTGCTCTGCAATTAGGGTATTCAAAATCAAACAGGTTAGTAAAATAAGGAGTTCATTAGCTCATGAGGAGTCACAAGTCTTTATAGGGTCACAAGTATATGACGCTATGCAGATTAAGTCTTATCGGCCCCGGCAATAGACGCTCCGTACATTTTAGACCCCGCCAAGTGCTGGAACGTTACCATAAAATCGGATAAAGGCAGGTGGATGATGAGATGATGATAATGATGATGACCATAATTATTATAAACACAAGCTAGACAACAGTTCAGCCAGTTGTTACATATACAATCCATGATCTGGTTTTTATTACTCTTCAGAAAATGTCTTTTTTGTTCGTCGAGTAAAATTCATGCTATACGTTTTTGCTTCCGCTTAACAAGGCTGGGAATTGAGGATGTTCCGTTACATCGTGTATCTTCGCTTCTTGCAAGTTGGTCAGAGATTTTTCTTTTATTTGTTAGAGGAAAACCAAGTAATACAATTTATGAAGCATACATCATCAGGCGATATCCGGTGCCGAACTGTTTGTTTTCAGCAACGGCAAAATACATCTCTCTAAATTAGTTTTTGCCAGATAGCCCATGCTTGGTTCCTGTTATCACATAAAAAAAACTATAGTAAGTCTGAAAAGCAGCCTAAACTAAGGTAGTCTAAATTACTATGTACCTAATACTCACACTCATTTATTTTAACATAGGAACATTACTGTACACTTGTTTATGTCATTTTTTAAAATTAAGCACTCTTATCTTACCTACTTATATCATGGTCGTAAGAAAAACAAATAATTGACATCCATTATATAGTCCGTAACTATCGTAGGTTAGGTAGTCATAAATGAGCTGTCAATAAAAATAAATAAAAAATAGTAAAATAGAAAAACTGACATTATAAATCAGAATGCACCTTGAACCTACTAAGATAAGAAATATTCCCGTTTGAGCGTCTATCGTTTATGACCTACCACTGAATTGTTATTGTCGTTGTTGCAAATAAATAATTATTCTATTCTATCCTATTTTATCTGACTGTCAATAAAAAGGCCAGCACACTCTGTAAAAAAAATCTAATTTTTGGTAAATTTCATGTTTTTGCGAATCTTTTCTTCTCTTTCATAATAAGGGAGGCATTTTAGCTGTATTCTGATGAAAAGTATTTTAAAAAAACCTAGTGAATCAGATGTAGGCTGATGATGTAAAAGTTAAAAGTAAAAAATGCATGTTGTCTAGTCCACTCAAAAAAAAGCAAACGGGGTATCTCCAATATTTTTCTATTTCATTTGCCTTTAAATCCAAACACCTTTCCATTATAATACATCAATACAATAACAAAAATCTCCTTCCTTGAGGCGCGGAAATCTACAAAAAGGCAACATGCTTACCTGTCCAAAATCTGCCATCAAAGCTCTAGAAGCCATTCCTACATTTCTATACCTCAAACGACAACATCAAAGGGACGGATTGGCGAACAATATCCATGGCCTGTGGAGTTTTCCCACAGGTTAAACAGAACTATTTTTGTACTTCTAAGCACTTTGATAAAATGTAACTCATGTATTTTACTACTGTTTATAGACTGAAGTATGGGCATTAATATATACTGTTACTAAAATGACGTATATGCACATTATATTCTGTGTTGGCATTATCTTATTTTGCTCGAGGTTGGTATTACCGATCCATTAAAACCTTTTTAACCTTTGATTGACGTTTTACTACCAAGGTTTTAAACGAAGATGAAAGACACTCATCTTTGTCAAAGACCTTGTTTTCAACAGGAAAATTGTGTAAATAACGTTATGCTACGTTTTATCAGTGGAAACTTTATTGGATAAGGTGATATACCATTTTATTTATTTATAAAATAATGCTGGACGCTAGTACACAGCTTCATAGGGCCACCAAACTAAACAGAGCTTGTGTTATGGATAACTTTGCTTTCGCGGGTGTTCACAGCACGCGTGTAGACCGGGCTTAACCAAGATTCTATCGAAACTTGATTTTGACTATTACCACAGAATATGGAAGGACTACCTAAATGAGAATTGGGCTTATGATGATGAAATGGCATGGGCAAGGGCAAGATCTGTCCCTTTCCGGTTCCAGAGGTATGAGAAGCTTAATATTTGCCAACTTCCACTTGCGGCTTCGCTCGCGTGGTACACAGATAAAAAAAAGACGTGTGGCACTCGGGGACTGCCGCGGTATCAACTTATGCAATTATAATTATTTATTTATTTTATTTATGCAGTATTTCTTTTTCTTTGATATTAATTCAAGTTACACTTTTTGAGCGTGGTGATCGTCTCGATTCGTGCGAGCTTCGTAGAGTCGTACAATACGTCTAGTTGCACGCACACAAACACCGTGTCGAAGACTGCCGAAAAGAAACGACGTTAGACAATGCACGGCCTTCAAGCCACACCTCCGTGCCCGTCGGAGTGGGGAGCGTGAGGTTTTTTTTCGTTACGGAATTTCTGGATTCGGTCCCCGCGCTCAAGGCCCTCGATAGAAGCTATGCAATAGCTTAAAAAGTTATTCCAACTAAAGAACTACATAATTAAGTGCTTTTAAGCTTACATCTTAATAATCCGTTCAGAAGTTTTGAAGTGAAAGAGGGACAAACATTTTACTATTAATGTTTACCCGTTACATATAATTGTATCAATGTTTTCGCCCATATTAGTGGAATGCTTCTGCCAGGTAAATAAACCTTCTATTCTCTCTCGCAGCAAAATCCTAGTTATATACGCTTCTCAGTTTAATTAGTAAACGCGTACGTAACATGCTATAGAATTAATGATCAAAGGGTTGCTTCGCTTTATGAAAAATAATACGAGTATGTGAGAGCTTTTACGTTACAATGTTCTTGTTAGTTTCCACTTGCGACAAAAAGTCGCAGTATTAACATTTTGTATTTGCATATTGCAACTGTTTGCGATAAATAGTTACAGTGTGTGAATGCATTCATCTTTGTTTGCGCGGGCACTTTTCGGTTTTTCTGTGTGATAGATAAAAGTTCAAAAAGTTTTTGGGTTTGATTTTACCCTGATATTTTAAATTTTACTTTTCTAAATGGCTCATAATTTTTTCGTATAAGCACAGAATAAGGATAGGCCCAATTTTTCGATCGTGAATTACAAATAACTGTTAGGATAATTATTTATCAGAATGCGTAATTAGTACATACATTTAGTATATTCATTGAATAAACTTTTTGCTGAATTATTTCTTATTATGAAAAGCACATGAGGCTGAACTCATTCATGCCTCAAGTTTATTGTCGCAAGGCGTTGCATGGTAGGACTCGTTCCAAACATGCGTGACGTAGCAATACTCTTTATTTTATGTAATGATTATAACTTATTGGCAATGGGCTGGCCATATCTGCCGAAGAACCGATAATCATTGAGGTAAGGGAGTTCTTGAATGGAGACCGTGGCTTGACCAATGTAGTGTAGGACAACCTCCGGCCAGGTGGAGTGACGATTTGCGAAAGGCTGCTGGTAGAAGCTGAATGCGTCGAGCTGAGGACAGGGCGCAATGGCGCTCATTAGGGGAGATGATGATGATGATGATGATCATTTAAAATACTCAACTTTTTGTTGGGCTTATATCGTTATCTTCACATTACCATATGCTAGTTTCATCTTCAGGTAACATAAAAAAACAGATCTGTCAATTGAAAACCTACTAGTTTAAATTTTATAGGGCTCTAATACAATTTTTTTTAAAGTAGCATTTCGCTCATAATATGTAAGCCTTGCGTGGTTTCGCTTGTTGGTTCGTCTAGTTTATTGAGGGAATTTCAGAACTGTTTCAACATGAACTAATATGCAAACTTTGTGGATAATTACGTTTCTTTGAGCGAGGATTTTGTTTTACATCTATTTATTTTTGTTTGAGGATGAAATTGTGTTTAGAACCCGCTTTGTGATTTTAATCATGTATGTGAAAATGCTGGGAATCTAAGAACTTTGTCATGAGTTGCAAATCTTATAAAATATGACAAAAATTTATTTATTTCAAGTCACCAGAATGTGATACGTGTTCCAGCTTAGTACTCCTCGGCCCCTTCACCTTCTCCCTCAGTGGAGTCCATGCAAACCTCTTCGTAGTCCTTCTCCAGAGCAGCCTCACGAGCCTCTCAGAATTCTCCCTCCTCTATACCCTCATCCACGTACCAGTGGACGCGCTTGGCGTACATACGATCGAACTTACGCGCCGCCTTGGCAATGGCGGTCGTGTTAGACAACATGCAGACAGCACGCACCTTCGCCTAGTCTCCACCCGGCACCACGGGGTGGGAGATTTATAGACGAGCAGCTTACGCTGACGTGTGCGTGAGGCGATTGAAATAAAAAAGTACCCAAATTTCGATCGTGAATATGGATTCAGGCTCTCCTAATTGGAACCCCGTTATAGTTAAATGTACACGCCGTGATCGATCTTTGCGTTCTGTGGATATGGTTAGTGTGGTGTGTTGACATGTTACCGCATTTTGTTACTGATAAATGATTTTGAACTTGATCTTGAAGTTGTGCCGTAGTGTGAACGCGGACATTTATGAGTCTGATGATGAAGTGCGGGTAGTTGCGACAACTGCTTGCGTTTCTCGGCGGTAGCTCCAGTACTCCAGTCATTCCGGGACCACGATTGTTGTAACACGATCGAAACGTCGCGTCGGTCGGGAAAATAAATAAGGTAAAACGCGAAGAAGAGCCGTTATACAATAATCATTACGCGTGTCAATTTTTTTTTCATTTGTTTAACTTTTTAGAACGGATTTAATCAATTTAGTAACAGTCTTTTAGTTTGTAATCAGTTTTTGCACCCATATTTGCTCTTTTACTAATAAATTTATTTTATTTATCATAGAACTGACTGCACTTAAATTACTTAAGTGGCTACAAATTAATAAAACGTACTTGTGGCAAAACCGAAAATTTTGGAACCTTGGAACCAAATGATATAATTAAAACCAAAAGGTATTAATATTCCTTATTAATAGATTTCTAAATTTAAAAAGTTGGCAGTTTCATTATACAGAATATGTTGTATATGAGCTTCCGCCTGCGGTTTCTATTGCGTGGTTCCAGGATAAAAAGTAGCCTTTATGTTAATCCAGGTCACAAAATATGTAGGTACATCTATTCCAAGTTTTACCTAAATACGTTTAACTGTTGCAGAGTTTAATAGGAATACACAAACCCTCGCATTTATAATATTAGTGCATCGAGATAATTATAATCCAGAGCCACAAACGTGGAAAAAAAGTGTCTGCACCAAAGTTGGCGCAATCTGTGACTCTATAGTAGTAGTATATTTCGATGTATTAGTGTCATATTTTTTTCATAATCCTTTTACTTTCAAACGACAGCGACTTCAAAATGGTTCATAATAAAATACAAAACCACATTTCAGTGTCAAAGGCATCCAAAGCGCACATTCAAAACACTGCCACTTAGAATCTAGATGAGCGACACTGCAATACGTAGTATTTTTGAAATAGGAACAACTACGCTTTTTGAAATAAGAACGTCGAGTGGCAACATTCGCTTTATTATAGCGACCAAGCCAAGAACGGAAACGGAACGGAAAGCGCAAGGCTTGCTCGCATAATAGAAATGTGAAGTAAGACTGGCATCATAATACCGTGGAATTATTGTTTACCCGCTGAATTAACTTTTCTTTGAGGATCTCTGTTGTTTCTTCTCTGGTAATTGTATTGTTCTTTAGTTAATTTGGTAAAAATGTAGACTTGTCTATTATTATTCTTGTTTTGTGTCTAGGTATTGTAAGGTCAAATATAATTTTAGCGATTTTAAGAAAAGATGGGTCTTAGGGGTTTAAACTTCTATCTTTGGAACCCAAGCCACCTATAAGCCCATATTATACCTGCGGCATAGCGCAGACCAACACCGTTACAGCGCCTGGCCGATCACGATCAACAGCGTCGGTGGTGCGATAAGCTGTGCCTTGCGATTCCTAGCCTGCGCATGCAGGTTATCGCCATGTTGCCAGCGTAGGAATTATGGGCATATCACCCTTTTTATTTGGGGAAACCTATGTCTAGCATTGAATTCACATAGGCTGGTGTTGTTGTTGTTGTTAAGAAAATATATTCGAGTTCTTTGTGATTTTGTAACTCCTTTGTGAGTAAAGTTTACAATATTTGAGAAAAAATACATAAAAATAAAGTGAATTTAAAGTTTTCCTTTACATGCATTTAAGTAGTTCAACACGGTGTTCAAACCTCTGTGGCGCAGTGGGCGAAGGTCCGCCTGAGACGCAGAAGATTGCGGTTTCGATTCAAATGTTTGCATGTTCTGTAGATATTTATCTCGGGTCTGGGTATTTCTATGTATGATGTATATATTTACAAAAAAAAAGTGTAGTATAACAATCATGTGGTTCCCATAATACAAGCTCTGCTTAGTTTGGGGCTACATGATGCTGTGTGATTACGTCCCGCATTATTTTAAAAAAAGAAACTTATTCAGAAAGGCTTTTTCACACGCTAGAAAAAAGCAAATAATATTATCGTGTAGCCAGCTCCTAATTAGAATTCATACCGCATCCAGTAAGTACCTATCCAAATCCATGCTCTTGTCATCTCTTGCTTCCCGGCATTTGTTGAATACGAAATACTATTGGATATATGACGGTGATGTACAGAAGTTTTATCCTTTTTTTTATGAAAAATACTTCTTTAAGCTACTAAACTATATATGACCGCAGTGACAGGTACGTGACCTTAAGGTACGAAATAAATTAGACTAAATAGACGGCCGACGGCGACTAAAAAAACTATGTAAAAAAGCAGCGCGTACTCTACTCTTCCAAAATCGTCTGATTCTCGAGTCATCTGCCATCAGCAGTTGACGTCCGATCATCTACTTCGGCCGATAACTAATTTAGTGTACGCGTACCGGAGACTAACTCGTGGAGTTCCTTGTAAAGTGTAAACTAAGTAAGGGTCTGAACTTCAGCGTCTGAAAGGTAGGTAAAAACACTAAGCAAACTAATTGGCGGAGCGCTCACAAACAAATGTATTTATAATTAAATTTTGGCTGTTATGATTATGGACATAACGCCTTTTATAAGGAAGGCCTATGTCCAGCAATAGACTGAACAGACGGGTTTTGTATTGTTGTGTTGGTACATTATTCCGGTGCATTGGCTCGACATTATTATACTATCATTGTGTACGTCACAATTTTAATATAACAGACTGAACAATATAGAGCGCTTTGGATAAACCCGAGTCAAGTTTAAAGTATTACAAGCTGGTTCACTCCAACAAAATATGCTATACCTGGGAAACAAGAACGTACGCTAAAACGTCGCCATATGAACCGTACATATCCTGCGTAGGCACTAAACATAGATCTAAATAATATTATTCATCACCTCATCAGAAGACGCAAAAGGTTGCGTTGATTCCCGCCGCGAGACAAACGTTTGTATGATCTGCAAATATTTGTTTCGGGGTTTGGGTGTTTTCTATTTAAAATATTGTATCTATGTATTTACAATATCAGTCATGAGATATCATAATCATAGTTTTGCTTAGTTTGGGCGTTTGGGTATATATGATGCCGTATACCGTCCAGCATTATTTATTTTATATAATATCTGCCAAAGAGCAATGGAGCGCAGTGTATATGGGTGCAGAGGATAGATAGGATCCACAACACGACAATGCGATAAAAACTGGTACAGCGGACATAGGCGACAAGAGTGCTAGATTAAAGTAGGATTGGGCGGGCTACGTGAGCTGTATACACCCTGATATATGGGCATCGATCGTCACTCAATGGTTACCAACAGATGGACGAAGACGCCGGGGCAGGCCTCGGAAACGTTGGCGTGGTCACATCGATGTCTTTTATACTAACTGGAGGTAGCAAGCGATCGTAAGTCTTGGAAAGCCCCATGCATGGCAAAAACCCAGCAGTTGGACGGCATAGCTTATTAAAAAAAATACATAGAAAAAAATCTTGAAGTTATTAAGTAACATTGCCATATCACGCAGCTATATTGACAACAGATTTTCATCTTAGAACTAGTAAAGAATTGCGGTCGGTGTCTTACTTATTCATGCACTACCCTTTCGACTAAGGGTCGGATTGCTATTTAAAGGGTATCAATTTGTTACAAGTCCTTTTATTTACATTGTGTTTTGTTTGTTTTAATATTTGTGTTTGTTTGTTCGTATTCTCTTTGTACTGCTAGGAAGGGTCTGTCCAAAGAAAATATAAACACTTATAAGTAGCGAAAGAAACTTATAAGAAGGTAGGTATATGATTTTTATTCATTTTGAGTGAGATTTCTAAAATTATTTTTATTGTAAAAACATATTCTGTTATTTCAAAGCAGAGGCCTGAGGTTAACAAATCAATTAATTTTTAATATGAAGAATATAATTATATTTGCTTATTTTGGGTTAAAATCCGCTTGCAATACCAGATCGTCTTTGTACGAAATATGGAAACACTATTTTGACCCGATGACCACGTTGTGGTGATCTTTGGATCCACCAGGAGCTGCGATCTTCTAAGCAGGCCACCTTTATAAGCAGCTGCTCCTATATCCAGTGAGAAGATAGTAGGACGATCACGAATATCTAAATTCACTAAAAGTAGCGTGAACTAAACGAAAATTTTGGGCCAATAATGACAAAGCACTATTCGAATCTACACTTCTTCATTGGCCAAAAATTTACGTCTACGATACGAATACTTTACGCTAGTCTTCGTGATTGAGCCGCTGTTTAGTAACAAAACAAAACATTTGCTTACAATATCTTAAATGAGAAAAGTCTAATTGTTTGTTTTGTAGAAAATTAATTTAGAGACTATTTGTAATACGTCAAATGAGGATATTTAACAAAATTCATTATAATCTTTACGTATTTTTTTTTTAGTAGAAACATTATTTTCCTCCGAACAAATCCTGCTTATACTAAGCACTTATTTCAGCCATCATGTCGAACAATGAAAAATATATTTCCAAAGAATATTTTTTGCGTAATCCACGGATAATCTCAACTGCCAACGCTAGTTCATTAAATAAATTGATGTTATTCTGTTAACGCGTGCTCCAATATTCCTGTTTTGATTATTTTGATGGATAGATCAATGGATTTGTTGGAACAGGTTGGTAAAAACGTAAATCAACTGAAAAACAACCAGGCCAGTGGAAAATATGTACAGTGACTTTATATAACAAAAAAAAAATATCTATCATCATCATAATCAGCCTATAGCGGTTCACTGCTGGTCATAAGCCTTTTCTAATGAGCACCATTGCAACCAATAACTTTTTCATCCCATCTATTCGAAAAGAGGTGAAGGGTTCATTCCGTCATTCCGGCGCACTTAATAACAGTGACGAAAAGACTTTTGAATTTGGAACACTATATAATTAAAAAGTTTGAACGCAATTCACTTCGATTATGTCCTGGCCGGTGATAAAAAAGAGCTCCTGCCGACGACACCGTTGCTGACGTGGCTTTGACTATGGAATTACTAGAAGTACTTCCTTAGCATACCAAATTAAAAATTACATGAAATTTTAATTTAATTCACAAAAATTTAATAAAAGCAGTCTCCTAGCAGTGTAAGTGAAATATTAACACCAGAAAGTATTAAATTAAACGCTGTCACAAGTAATTTTGTCATAGAAGGGGATGAAAAGCAGTGTGCCAAAATTATTTAACCTCGAGCGAAGTACTTTTAATCCCTCGCTACGCTTGGGATTCTACTCTAGAACTCTTCGCTACTCTCCAGATTCTACTTTAAAAACCTTCACTTCGCTCTGGATTCAAACAATCGCTCTCCCCTTCAATACATTATTATGGTCCCTTGTGACACAATCTACTATTTCTTTACTTACTATCACTAGCTGATTCGACAGACATTGTACTGTCCAAATTTTTAAGTTCATGTGGCCCATGTGTTAATTCCATCAATATGTGTCACAAAAAAATACAAGAATCCTATAGAAAAAAACAGTTTTTTTCAAGTTTTGTTATGGTTTTGGTTTCCAATATTTCTCCCCGAATTCATAACAGGTCTTTTAGGAATATTTAAAATTTCCAAATCGCTAAACCGTTCCTTAGTATTGTGGTGACGTGTTAACTAACAAACAGCATTTCATTTTTATTTAAAAGTATAGTTAATGTATATAGGGTTTTAAAGATATACCTTTATCACAACGAGTAAGAAAAAATATGTTGCAAACCGATACGTAAAAAAATTGTCTTAGATATCGACAGATAGAGGGGAATAAATAAAACATGTTACGACTCCATAATACCTATATAAAAAAGAATAAGGTTGGGATAATGATGATGATGATGAAGATTTAGTACATTAAAATTCAATTTCAACAAAATACCTACTTGAACGTCACTGTTTTTATCAAATACCCTATAGTTTTACGGATCGGTGTGAAATACTTTGCGTCCAATTTAGTAAATTGAGTCGATTGATCTGAAGTTTTTCCTATAGATGTATGAAGTGCTAACAGAATAGGATTTTACTTTTGAAACTATTTTGGTAGATTATGAAAATCAATGGGATATTTATCATGATTCGTGAGTTCTGTTGTTTCCCGATATTTCGACGCAGTTGCTGAGGAAGAGTGTAGATAGATTTGTCGTCCAGTAACAACCCACTCGCACAAACTTCAGTTCCTCCCGTGATAATGGCGCATGCTTCTGCATCGAAATATCGGGAAATAACAGAGCTCACGAATCATGGTAAATATCGCGTTGATATTCAGATTTGTTTTTTAACACTAACTTCGGCCTTGCAGCTTCGTCTACGTTAAACCCGAATAAACAGTGTAAAAAGTATTATTATTTCTAGTCTGTAACCACTTATGTGCAAAACTTAAGCGCAATCTGTTGATTTTATAAACATTCGCTTTTACATAAGTAGAAAAGATGATAAATAGTATAGGAAGAAAGATAGCTTTACATTTTAGTTGAATCGACGCTCTGCGAATAAATCCACAAAATTAATAAAACACTGAAGTTGTCCCAACTTTAAGTCACCGCTCTCGCACTTAAAAAGTTCCGCACCTATTTATAATAACAAAAGTAATGTCATTTTCGTTCACAAAAACTTGATTTACTTATTCAATTTAAGTTAGAGAACTTGTAATGGCTTTTAGCAAGTTACTTTTATTAGAGTAACCGTAAACAAGGTAGAAAAGTTTTGGTTTAATGGATCAGGCAGATAAATTGGCGTCTGAGTACGTTTTTGAAGTGTCAATACCGATAAGTAGCAATTTGTTTCAATGTTTTTGTACCGTGTAGGTATCCATTGAAAGGAGAGTGTTCGGTAAGAATGATATCTGGAAGGTTTGGAGCTGGAGCTATAATAATAATAATAATAATAATAAGCCCAACCCCACGTCCGTGCAAATCATCTAAGCCACGTCAGGGGCGGACACCCGCAACAAAGTAACATAGCGGATGACTAAAAAGGGCACTGGCAAACCCATCAACATGGAGAGTCGTAATAGTAAAGTAAGCATATGGTCGCTTTCCGGGGGCGATCGCCGGGGCGCGCCTGGAGCCGATGCTGGGCGCTACAGCATGCAAGCCATCGGTGGCGAGGGCAATGGACGGCCCTCAGCTGGGGAACCCGAACAATGCGAGTCCAACAGAAGGTACAACCTACGGCCACTGACTAGAAGCCGGAGCACATCACGAGCCGGCACCGCTATCCTGAGCAGCAGGACTAATGACGAAGCAGAAGTTTTGCGGCTTGCTCCAATCGAGGAAGGGAGCCAATGTAGCCGAACCGATAGGGCTGAAGAGGCCCAAGAAGTTCTATCAGCTTGCTCCTCACCTGTTTCTCTTTTTCCTTCACTTCCGTCTTCACCACCTTCATACTTAAACTTTCGATCTAGAACTTCTTCTCTTTCCCCTCCTTCGTCGACATCGTCGACATCACTTCGCCGACCTAATAGGATATTAGGTCAACCAACAACGATAATCAACAATAGAACTAGATCAGTCAACCTAGCTGAGGATGTTTCGCAGGAGGCACCAGCCACTCTGCCTGTGACCACCAAAGCTGGCAAGCCTAGAGTACGTATGAAGTGGAATGATGAGATGAATACTTTCATCATACGTACATACTTATACACAACAAAATTGGAAACAGACCGTACGATGTATTGCAAAAAACTTTTCGAGCAGTTCAAAATAAAATACCCAGATCTGAATGTGTCAGCCCAAAGGGTTGCAGATCAAAGAAGAGTTATTTTTAGGAATAAACTTTTGTCAGAGGAGCGTTTAGAAGAATTAAAAGAAGAAGTAGTGGAGCAACTGAAACATGAAGAGGAAATAAATGTCAACCCAGAGTCGTTTTATACTAATACAGTAAATACTGACTTACCGACAACTGACTTAATACTATCACCCTCATCACCGCAAATCGTAATATCATCGAACATAGTTACTGAAACCTCTACTTCACCAACACATTTTGATGAAAACAATGTAGCTATCACTGAAGCATTGATTGAATCGGTGGCAGAGCTCATAAAAAAATTTCAAGAAGCTTTTGCTCTATATAAAGATATCGAACCTTCTTCGCGCCCTAAACTACCTCGTTTGAGAGAAAATAAAAAATTATACCAACTAGTTCACGCGTTCAATTATCACATCTTAACTTCTCACCTTTCTAATGAATGTAGCTTAGCACACATACACACATTAGTATATTGCTCCGCTGTTGTAATCTGCCAAGAGCTAGGATACAAAGTTAACATTGAAAGCGGAAGCCAAAAGAAAAAAAGTCAAAATAAACCACCGTGGCAATTTAGGCTTGAGACGGACATTAAAAATCTAAGGGCTGAAATAGGTAGACTAACACAGTACATAAATAACAATAGACATGAAAATTTAGTTAAAAAAGTACACGTCATTTTTGATAAATATAAGGTTCATTCTACACATGAAAATTACAATTTAAGTCCAGAAGAGTTCCTCGACACATTAAAACAAAAATTAGCACTGAAGTCACAAAGATTAGCAAGATATAATAAAGCACTGCAGAGAAAGAATGATAATAAGCTATTTACCACAAATCAAAAAGGATTTTATAGAAGTCTCAAAAGCAACCCTAAAGAGGTTAATATGGATATGCAAACCGAGCGAAGAAGAGAACGCTAAAATGATAGAAGAGATGGAACTCTCTGACGTTACTAAGGAAGATATCGCAATAATAACTAAAAGTTTGAACAACTGGAAAGCTGCTGGTATCGATGGGGTTCATAACTTTTGGTACAAAAAGTTATTTGTGCTTCATGAAATGTTAGCAAAAACAATCTCAGACGTTTTTAAAGGCACAGAAGAACTACCAACGTTCGCTACGAAAGGTATTACTTACATGATTCCCAAAAGCACCAACACCGGTGACCCATCACAATACCGTCCAATTACTTGCCTACCTACATTATATAAATTAATAACATCTTGCGTCACCCGCAAAATTAACCATCACCTTACTCGAAATAATATTTTGGCTGAGGAACAAAAAGGATGCAGATAAAACCATAAAGGCTGTAAAGAGCAGTTAATTATAGACTCAACCATCTTAAAACACGCGACTACCAATAACCGTAACTTACATCTTACCTATATTGATTATAAGAAGGCCTTCGATAGCGTCCCGCATTCTTGGTTAGTTCGCGTGCTCCAGATTTACAAAATCAACCCTGACATTATAACCTTCCTGGAGAGTGCCATGAGAAGCTGGAGAACCACTTTAACACTTTCTAATAACCTTAATACCATCACCACAGATGAAATTCCGATTGCAAATGGCATTTTTCAGGGAGATTCACTAAGTTCTTTGTGGTTTTGCTTGGCTCTTAACCCAATGTCTAGTTTACTAAACAGCTCTAAGCACGGATATAAACTTACAGCAAAAACAACAATCAACCACCTCATGTACATGGACGACATTAAACTATTCGTTAAATCTAAAATAGAAATGAAGAAGCTCATAGACATTACAGTACAATTTAGTAAGGATATTAAAATGACTTTTGGCTTAAACAAGTGTAAAACTATGCATTTACTAAGGGGCAAAGTAGTAGGTGGGGATATCAATGATGAACAGGAAGACTATTTCTCTAATATGGAAGAAAATGACACCTATAGATATTTAGGCTTAAATGAAGGAAGAATAATAAACCATACACAAATTAAAAAAGATCTACAGAAAGAATATTTTCATAGACTAAATCAGATTTGCAAACGCCCGCTTTGTGCAAAGAATCTCTTTACAGCAATTAATACCTATGCTATCCCAATTCTTACTTATTCTTTCGGAATAATAAAATGGTCAACAACAGACATTAAAAAGATAGAAACTAAAACAAGAACAACACTCACTAAACACAACAACTTACACCCAAAATCGGCCATTGAAAGAATGACGATCCGAAGAGAGAACGGTGGCAGAGGGCTTATTGATGTAAAGGGTCTTTGGGAGGGACAGGTGAAAAATCTCCGAGATTTTTTCTATGATAAAGCAAAAACTAGTGACATTCATTTAGCTATTACAGAATTAGACAAATATTACACACCTTTAAATTTAAAAGATAAAGATCGTCAATTTTCGACTCTTCAAGAAATCACAGCTGAAAAAATGGCAAAATGGCGTACTAAGGCATGGAAGACATTTACAAGACCTAGAACAACCACATGTAGATTCACAGGCTTCCAACAATTGGTTGAAGTATGGTTCTCTTTTCCCGGAAACTGAAGGCTTCATAATCGCGATCCAAGATCAAGTCATCAATACGAACAACTACCCTCGAGAGCAATGAATCCGGGTCACTCAAAGAATCCAAAAAATCTCGGAAAGTAAGAATGCTAGGTTAATGCAATAAATTGTATTTAATAGACAAAATTTATGCTCTACAAGCACGATGGAAGACACAGAGTGTATAGAAGACAAGGGGAAAGATTCAAGCAAGCATCGAAGAAAAAGTAGCCTACGGTGGTGGGTCTGTACTTGTGTGGGCCGGAATTTCCTCTGAAAGTCGCACAGAGCTGGTGATCATAGAAAACGGCTCTTTAACTAGCGTAAGATATGTGGAAGAAATCCTCAACGAACACGTTGGTCCATTTATGGTCAATTTGGGTGAGGATGCTATATTTATGCATGACAATGCCCGACCTCATACAGGTAGGATTGTGAATGACTACCTTCAAGAGATGAACATTACTTGTATGGAGTGGCCAGCGCGCAGCCCGGATATCAACCCGATCGAGCATGCTTGGGACGAGCTAGGGAGATGCGTAAAACAACGAAACCCTCCCCCAATCACGCTTCCTGAGCTCAAAATTGCTCTCACAGAGGAATGGGAGAATATTCCCCAAAATCGTATAAGGAACTTGGTGTACAGCATGCCAAACCGCGTAAACGCAGTAATGGAAGCACGAGGAGGTAATACGAAGTATTGAAATTCAAGAAAATCGTCATAAAGTTCAAAAATTTCATGTTTCCTATTTTTGTTTTAAGGAGAGATCAGCAGTTTTTTTTCTTTATGTAATTGATATAAATGTATATAAATGTATATAATAATGTATATAAATGTATATATAAATGTATGGTGACTCATATTTTTTTAACTTTCATTTAAGGAGTATTAAATTGTCTATTAAATACAATTTATTGCATTAACCTAGCATTCTTACTTTCCGAGATTTTTTGGATTCTTTGAGTGACCCGGATTCATTGCTCTCGAGTGTATAAGAAGTTTATTTTAAAAGATCCAACTGTAAATGATAAATGTAGGAAATGTCATCGCCAGTCGGAAACCATACAACACATCACGGGAGCATGTTCCAACCTTACGCAAACTGACTACACACACCGACACAATCAAGTGGCTAATATTATCCACCAAAAACTTGCCAAACATTTCAATCTAATCCCTAAAAAAGTAACTCCATATTACCAATACAACGCAAAATCTGTTTTGGAAAACAATAGCCACCAAATGTACTACGACCGTGCAATACTTACTGATAAAACTATACACTATAATAGACCTGATATAACTGTTATCGATAAATTAAATAAAATTGTTCATCTAATAGATATTGCAGTCCCAAACACTCATAATATACAAAAAACTATATCTGAAAAAATTTATAAATATACAGAACTTAAAGATGAAATAACAAGAATTTGGAAAATGAATAAAGTGGTCATAGTGCCACTTGTGCTTTCCAGCACTGGAGTTATACCAAAACATCTAATAAACTCCCTCAAAATATTAAAGTTACCGGAAAATACATTTGCTACTATGCAGATGATGCAGAAAGCAGTTATTTTAAATACATGTCGAACTGTTCGAAAATTTTTGCAACAAGACCCTAACATTATATCTTAAACTGATATTCACTTGGTCTCGGACCCGTGAACTTCAGTAGCACCGAAATTAAAAAAGATAATTTCGTGAAAAAAAATGAAAAGAAAATAATAATAATAATGCGGGACGTAATCACACAGCATCATGGGCAAAAGAAATCGATAAAAATCTAAATTAAATTAGTCCAGCACACCACACTAGCCTATGTCAGCCCACTGCTGGACATATACCTTCCAAAAGGGGATATGCCTACTATCTATCTATCTCCACCCTGAGCATGCGGTTTTTGCAACACCGACGCTTCTGCTCGTCAGCGGTCAGGGAATTTACCTGTGCTGGTGCTATGCCCCTGTCAGCTGGTCGCCAGAGCCCCGTTTGTTACACAGCAGGTTGCACCACGGTCTGATAAGATTAGCTTGGATTCTGAAAACGCAGATTGGAACCCCTTTTATCCCAAAATTAGTCATGAGGCTTTCCAAGACAAGGCATTACAGGAATTGGATAATAATAGCATTGCTGGCTTGGCAGTGATGCGGATTTAAAGGTTTGAATACTGAAAACACGGAGCACCTGCTTGACGTCGCCCTCCATGACGCTCCGCGCCATGCTCGAGGCTCGCAGTCAACGTGCTAGATCTTAAGTCCTACCTGGTTTGATGGTTTGATTAGCATTTCGAATTCCTTAGGCAATTTGCTTATATTGTAACACTCAATGTTCAAAAAAATCTCAACGTCTTCAGATATCGTGTTAGTTCGCAAATTCAGAGGATACCAGGGGATAGCCAGAGAAAAATCCGAGCATTACTGTGTCATTCGGTTCCACTTTTTGCAAGAAGACTGCATTCCAGGTGATAGATAGGCTGCAAGCCCATCGTTGCTTTTAGAACACGAATATCTTCGAATGTTTAGTAACTTATGCATGATTTGGTTCAAAACAAAAAAAAACCTTAATGAAGATCGTACAGTTTTTGAAGGACGATCGTAGTTTGCTATAGCTTGCCTTACGTACAGACGAGTACAGGGTTATCAAATCCACTAAACCATTACAATGTTTTAAAAAAAAAATGCCAAATGAAAATTTTTATATTAATTTTTCCCTGAAGTGTGGGCTAACACTTAAAAAATACATACATTAGAGTACTAAATACTTACTTTCTCTAAAAACTAACCAACAAGAAAACGATATAATAAAAATACTGATAGGCTGATATTTTAAGGAAACTGGTTATTTTTAGATCTGAAAAGTAACCGAAAATATCTTTATAAAAATGTATTAGAGCTTTAGCTAAAGATCCATTCTCTCAAGCAAACGTCACTGGCAGCCACTTGACTCGCGCTCCGCTAAAAGTTTAAACACTACACTTGTTATTTTAAAATTGTTTTACTATTCCATAGCGTAAAACTTCAGTAGGTATTATTGGTATTTTTTAGGTCATCCTGGCACTGAACAAGCTTGAAATAATTATAATAATGGTGTGATAAATACTTTCATTTAATCTTTTAAAGATCTTAAAATTTGACGCTCGTGAATTTGTTTTTTTGGTCAGTTTAAGTAAAATTTAGGTCGCAACTACATCGGTAAACTTCAAAATTAATTCCAGTGACCGGGCGGACTGTTGCTTAAACCAAGGTGATCTGCTAATAACTCCGAAGGCAGCTACGCCACGCGCGCTTCTATCTTACAAAAAAGGAAAACTAAGTAGATAAATGAATAAAACTATTTAGTAGGAACTTAAATCAGTATTTTTTTATTTTTCCTTTGACAAAACATCGCTCGTTTTTGGAATTCCCAAAGGCATACAACTAGTCAACTTTGCACGATTAAATCAACTGCTCGTTCGGGATTTTCGGATTTCAGTCAGCAAACTTGCCGCTGAAGCCTCATTTAGTGAGAATTGTATATAAAACTAGCTTCCACCCGCGGCTTCGCTCACGTGGTGCCTGGATAAAAAGCCTATAATGTTAATCCACACTTACTAATTAATACATAAATATGTACAAAATTAAGATCAGATCTAAAAGCCACTAAACGGTCACCAATCAAAGTAGTGACCTCAGAGTGTTGCATAACCAGGATGATCATGCTAAGAACAGTGAAGTAAGCCACAAGCACTTCATCTAAACAATAAATACATAAAAATGTTTTTTTCTGGTCATCAATTATTATTTTTTTACAAATTTACACATTGAAATAAATATTGTGTCTCAGAATTGACGATCTTATCGTTAAAATATATTTTTTCTTCCAGACAACCGTTATATATAATCCGATTTCTATCAATAAAGCAAATGTGACAGGCTGCGATCCCATCGACAATGGTTCCAAAAAATCCATTCAATTAACCCAAAGAAAACGAAATATTATGCCAAAGTGTGCATGCCTAAGGGCCATAAAGTTACCATTACCGCAAACAGCGAAATATAGTCTTATCTCAGGAAAGTGGGTAAGAAATAACGTTTTCAATTCACTAAGGGAAGTGAAGCCCATAACACTTGTGGTGTTTACTTAAACGACGTATCGAGTGGGGGAGCGAAGTGCTTATCTTAAAGAACCCTGAATATTGTGTGTGAAAGTAGCAGTCAGAGGTATAGAGTTGGTATTTTAAGTGTGCAAAAACAAATATGATGTATTATTATAATGAAACAACTTGAATTTATCAATGAAAGGGACGTTAATATTCGTCGTCATCAAATATTTTTAAATAAATAAAATTGAAAAGTGACTGACTGGGTAAAATTAAATCAACGCACAGCCCAAACCTCTGAACCTGGATACCCTATTTAATTAAGGCGACCCTAAAGGATTTTTAGAAATTCCATTCCTATTGGGTAAAATAGGGGATGAAAGTTGGTATTAAAAGTTAGGATCTTCAAATTTTGTATTTAGGCTGACGATAGAAAATTAATTCGTACGTCTCTCAGCTTTTTGATAATTCCACCCCCGAAGGGGTGAAAAGAGAAATGAAGTTGTGTAAGTAATCCATAGTTTTCAAAATCAAAAAATAGAAATAAATACTTTACGCCGACGAAGAAAATAAGTATAAAAAGGTTGATACACATTGTTTTGTAAAATAAAATTTCTTATTTTCTTTCTTAAATAGCTTTGAGTGATAACACCGTACATAGTACTTAAATTATTGTTATCGGATGTTTTGTGCGATATGTTTATGTTGATGTGAATACATTAGTTTTCAATCTATCTTTATTGTAGTACAAATAAATTTTCATCATAATCGCGCGAAGCTAGTTATTACCATTTAAACATATTGGATTGGAAACTGTATGTTGAGTAACAGGTATAAAATTAATTTACTTATTAAACTGGATCATTCCTATAATAACCTTTTCTGTGAATTTAATGGGAATATTAACCGTAGAAAGGGTTTTGATATCTTTAATTCTTCCCTTCTCGTTCGACTGCTGGACAAAAGTTCTCCCCCATAGACTTCCAAAAATTGTATAATGTTTTTGACTCAATTTTAGTTACTCAGTCAAATATATTTAAATCTTAAATTGTTTTCATTGCTGAAAACACAGTTTTCCCCCTCAGGCACATTGATACCTACCTAACACATATACCTATAGATCTTTTTGTACCTATCATAGAGCTTTTTGTTCGTTTGTTCGCATGGCTTACCCTGGTGTCGGAACTTCTAAGCCGCCCGGAAGCTTCCGACATGGCTTAACGACTTATAAGCGGGACGGACATCTTAACATGCCTCTCAAAGTATGTGCTCGGCTTTGAAATTGTCTATTGAATAGTGAATTGTTTATTTCTGATACAGCACAGTTTAGTGTACAAAGCTAGTAAAAATAAACCCTACATTAACGTGATAATACTTGTAAAATAGCCTTGCAAAACACGCTAATATAGGATTTTTCTTATATGTGAAAATTTATTATACATGTTAAATACCATTTATTTACACAAATACAAAATAATAGCAATGCTGCTTCGAGGCAAAAACGGCATGGTGAAAAGCAGGTACGGAAGGGTCCATCCAGTAGTCTTCTTACACTTCATCTTCCGTTCGTAGTCGCCATTTGAGAAATCTTATCCCACAACGTTATTGGTTCTGCGAGCTGTATGACGTACATTTACATTTTAACCGTCGAAAACGTATTTCATTTAGGTCCAATTTAATTCCCAGCCTGTATCAATAAAATTCAAAACGTTATTGATGGTATTCAAATTCAAAGTATTTTATTGCAATTTCAAAAGTAATAAATGCGCAAAAGCATACGCTACTGGGAAAATAAATTGTATCGCATTTAAGCTCAATTGGGAATATACCATTTTTTTTACCGAACATATTTTTTTTATTATTTTGCCAACCCGCGCGCATCCTTGTATGGCGCAGTCCTTATATCCCGTCCGAAAAGACCACAGACTGTGTTAGGTTTTAGGTAAGTACCTTTGAGAGGTCAAGCAGTATCTCGGTTCTACTTACCCAATTTTTATACAATAGCCTTTTTTTTAGTCAGTAATTCTCATGGAAATAGAAGTTGGTTTTTGCGCGATTCTCGAACAAAAATTTTAAACTGACTGATAGGCTATATTTATTTTATAAATACAATACAGTGTGGGATACTTTCATGTAGCGATGGGCTTACTATGATTCAACCGTCAATACAGCCTGTATCGGTGCACTACAAGACATACGAGTAGCACTTTCCTAATAAGAAGGCATATGCATCGTAATCCTCACGTTTTGCTTGCGGTTAGCATGGCACAGCTTCTCGCACCACCGCACGAAACTCAACTGTGCCAGTGTGAGTGCTGGGCTAAGCAGCAGTATGGACCTCGTACGGACTTGTCACGTGAGTGACTTTTAGAAGTAGGCATGCACTACAGATAGGTATAATTTGTTAGATTTTCAATCGATTTGTATACTGAAGCATCTGATAATATCTGTAATGAGGTTATCATGATTTTTGTTTCTAAATAGACTAGCTCTCTGCGTACGATATTGTGCGTATTATACGCTTTATCAATTAGATAATTAAACAAAAAAGATACCTTTTATCAATAATGATGATGTTGATTTATATTAGTAAAGAACCACGTACAAAAGACAGAGTACTTCATTTTCTTTATAAAAGCACCCCAAATGTTAGTGTCTCAAGCATTTTGCATCACAATGCTATCACAACTTCCAACATTTAATTTGCAAATGGAAGTAGCTTGTCACGTTTCGGTTATTTTAAAAATCCTCTCTTAACATTAGTAATGGGACACGCCTAAGAATGCTCGAGGTGCTTGGAAATCACATTATGAACCTTGAAGATAACGAATAGTGGTCAGAATAGCCTGGCAAGGTCCATCTGATTATAAAGTTTATATCGCTGAAAATCACACAGCACTTAAAACTTCGGTGTTTTAAGTAAAATGGGGTATGAATGTAAGTGGATAGAAATTTTCTTTATTGTTACTCGTCTGAGTTTGGGATCAGTATCAAAGAGTTTAATTAGATACTCTAAATAATTTATAATTATCTTAACAATTTCATAATTGTATTCATAAATTACTATTATTAATTGTGTCTGTTTGTATGTACAACATCAACTCCAGCCTTATATTAGTCTACTGCTAGACATAAGCCTCACTTAATGATGAAGGGGGATATGCCCTTATTAACCCCCACGCAGCTGCCCGTCTGCGGTCAGGAAATTTAGCAGTGTTCGACTGCGTTATGCCGCAATCAGCTGGCTGCCAGAGCCCCGTTTGTTATTTATCAGGGTGCACCACGGGCAGGTGAGGTTTGCTTGGGTTCCAAACTCGAAATGTATGTATTATTATTTTAAACTATCAAATCTAGGATTTTCTCTTATGTCCTCCTCTTATGGTATCAAGCAAGAACCATATACCATGATATCTCAACGCATACTTGGAACAAAATATAAAAAGATCTTGCAATTTAGATGACGCGTTACATGATATCTTTTACTCCTCTTAACTTTCTTAAAGAAAAGAAAGGTTGGTTTATTAAACAAGCTTTTTATAACATCACTGCTTTTTGGAACTGTTAACAAAAAATGTTTAGTTTTTCTCCGTTCGTAATGGAATGACGCAACGTAAAATGAGACTAAACAAAGCGTTGAAATATCTTTAGATTTTCACATCATCTTTTGTATGAGCTTGCCAATAGTGTCTGAGTAAGAACTCATAAACAAACATTTGAAAAAACCTTTGCATATTTTCAAACGCAAGGTTTCAAAGTCAAACCCATCAGTGATTGAGTCGGAGTTAAGTAATAATTGTGTCGGGATGTGTTGTGACGCGATAATGTATCGCTGTGTTCTTCAGAGTCTCTTTATGAAGTTTTTGGATCGACCAAAATAAAATACTTACAAATGGATAATTAATTAACTCAGGCGTGTCTTCATGGAAATTCATTACATCATTGCGCGTTCTTCTCTCTTGCTATGTTGCATGTTTTATGTCTCGTTCACTCAATGATGTTTGAATAGCGCCTTAAGTTAATTTTCAATCAAATTACTATAAGAATCAAACTTTCAGATAAATCCTTCATTCTAACTTATCTCTTTCATTCGATATTCTGTTGGATACTCAATCTTATTCATAGTGGGCTTACTGACGACTTTAGTGGGTGCTTTCCTTCATGATGGACAGACAGACTGACAGGTTGAAAATGTTGAAATAGGTTGCTATTTTCTCTTATTTTTCCTTAGCTAACAAGTTGTTTGTAAAGTCTTGTAAAGAGAGTTCAATCGTGAATACAAAGGCCCATTTTCAAGAGTAAATATAAAAATCGAGACTTGATGTTATATAGACTTTTAGACTCAAACAATAGACTCAAAGTTATTAAATTGACCACCATTTTCTTAAATATACCTATAAATCTACTTGGCCTCACTCATGACGATCCGCGCCATGTACGTATGGGGAGTAGCAGCTCGCGCCCGAGAGCATGTACGTTTTCAGAATTTAAAGTTTTATAGCAATTTTTTTGCAGGTATTTCTGGTACTTGTACGGCCGCAGGCCGGCTATAAGGCCGCAGTCATGAAATCATCGGGAGCGGGGCGGCGGCGGCGGCGGCGCAAGGACTGGCACGTTTCAATGCATAGATTTGCGTTGGCGCGCCGCTCCTCGCACCGCGGCCGCTGTCGTCATGACCGCCTAAAAGCCAAAAAAAAAAAAAAAAGAAATAACAAAAACTTAAATACCAAAAATATTTCGCCTCCGTATTCAAGCAGCTTCAGCTGCTCAGCTCAATTCAGCTTTTCCGTATTCGAGTAAATGGCAAAATTGTGATGCTTTTTCGCTACTATTACAATTGACACTTTGACGTGGGCGATGGACACGTTGGGAAGACAACGAGCTCCTAGACCTAAGTTATTTTTCAGCACTCGAAGTGTTACGCTAATATGGTGGATACAAAAAGTTACTCCGAAAAGATTTAATATCCAGAAGAAGAAGAATCAAGTCACGTTAGAATACTGAATATGGCCATATCTGCCGAAAAACCGACACCTATCCGGGGTAAACAAATTATTGAATGAAAACCGCGGCTCGGCAAACGTAGTGTACTATGCCCTCCAGCCAACGAGAGTCTGCTGGTAGTAGTTCGATGCGTGGAGGTGGAGACAGCTAGAGCGCAATGGCAGTAATTAGTGGCTATGTCCAGCAGTGGACTGCTATAGGCTGATGTTGATGAAGAATACTGAAAAATGGGTATTTCAAAAGCCTCTGTTCGAGTTTACATCGAACACTGCAATTCTGCATATTTGTCTTACAAGCAAATACGCAGAATTGTCAAAACGATCATCAGTACTCCTATAGCCGCCGGAAAGGCGGCACGTACTCAATAACCATTGACCAAGTAAAGTAAAGTAAAGTAAAAAAGCATTTATTTGTGACGGTAACACACAAGGGATACACATAAAATAGCAAGTATATTATAAATACAAAGTTTAACAAGCTCGGAGCAAGAAGGTAAGTAGGTAACTTGAGACTTAAGCACACTAAAAAAGTTTTGTAGAACAACACACCAAGTCAAGTGGTCTACCTACACACACCAAAAAATGTCAACCAAAGATTATTTTTATATAGTGTATCTCAACTCAAACAAAGCACGGCGGTCGTCACAAAAAGGCGTCCAACTCAGCATCTGCTGGGTAACTCATTAGTAGCGAAACCCAGCGCTGGTCTTCCGTTGGAACCTAGGTGGTTGTGACAGCACGGATGTCTGCCACACAAAAATAATGCCAAAGACTAAAACATGTATTTACGTAAACTGCATAAAAATGTGTATATATATACTTAAAATAT
Organism: Horisme vitalbata; assembly: GCA_951804965.1. Lineage (NCBI taxonomy): Eukaryota > Metazoa > Arthropoda > Insecta > Lepidoptera > Geometridae > Horisme > Horisme vitalbata. Next base: position 16,542,211 of record OX638092.1, on the reverse strand, counting down.
TACATTACTATCTATAATAAATAATAACTAAAGTAGTAGTAATACAAGTAGTAAAGACGTAAGGTTAAACAAATAAATAAATAAATACAGAATATAGCTATGACTATCATATACAACTTAAAATTACCTAGTAATAATTATTCATTTGAGTGTACATAATGATGATAGTATTTATTGATCGTTTTTAATGACGTAATTACTTATTGTAGTTACCAAATATGATGGCCTATGTGGCGCGGTCAACGAAAGCAAATGCCCGCCTGAGACGCAGAAGGTTGCAGGAGGTTACAGAAGGTTACGGGTTATTGTTTGTTATATATTGTTACCAGCATTATGTTGGGGCAACGATATCTTAACTAATATTAAAAATGCGAAATTGAGTTTGTATGTTCATCGCGAGTGAAGCCGCTGGCAATGCTAGCGCCTCCCATAAGATTACAAATAGCACTCCCTTAGATAATAGACACTTCATTCTTTAGAAGTTCATTTTTTTTTTGATAGTGATTAAGGAACCTTTTGAGTTTGTGCCTAAAGCCATGAACAGTCTGTGAATCTCGGATCGGCGGCGGTATGTTGTTCCAGCACTTGGTTGCAGTGTACCGGAAACTGCCTCTGAAAGCCGCAGAGTGATGCTGTTGGACGGACAGCGGCTTCGCACACTTGCGTAAAGAGCATGTTCTTGTGTTAGAAGCCCATTTAAGTTTTTTGTACAAGTACTCTGGGGTTTGATGTTTAATTATTCCAAAAAGAAGACAAGCTAAATGCAATTTTTCACGGGACTTCATTCGTAAAATAGAATGTTGATTTATGAATGGTGAGACATGGCTTCTTGGGGGTATTTTAAAACAGAAACGAGCACAGGCGTTTTGTACTCTCTGAATCAAGCGCCGCGTCCTGTCGTACAAACGACAATAAACATAACCATTTCCGTGTACGTGTAAACCAAATAAACTAACAATCCAAGTGCAACGTGGCCGTCTCATTTGAACCACCATCTACCAGCTACCAGCAACAGAAGGAAGGGCTAGAGTCAGCATAGCACCCTTTGCTGCTTCTTTCTTCAGCCTCGTAGAAAACATAAAACACAGCTTCTATACGTGAAAACACTCCTCTCAAAGGAAAAACTGCAACTGCTGAACAACTTTGAACGATTTTACAAGCGTCAATAAAATGGCGCAGTGAATCTGATAGTTTTACTGCCGAGTATATTATGCGATAATTCAAGCGTAGAATGCAAGTTCCGAAGTTTTTAAGACAAGGATATGGCTGTTGTTTTCTTACGGTGAATACTTAGATTAACACTATTGTCCGCCTACGGCTCTTTTAGTACCTACTGAAATAAAAAACCTGTGTCCAAATCCACAGAATATGCAAATAGTTTGTTACCATGCTTTTAGTTACTTGCGTAGATGTAACACAATTTTGTTGTCCGTATACTACCACTCGTCAAACACACAGTTCTAGTTTTAGTTGCTAAAAATGCCACTGCCAACATAAACTTATGGACTTGTGTACTTCCTTTGTTTTCTTCGAATTGTGGGCAAGATAACCGTGACATTACCGATCGGTTCTGACGGAAGACCAGCGTTGGTTGCCAGTCAACCAACCTATGCTGAGTCAGAGACCGTTTTACGATACACGTGCATGTTACATAATATTTACTTCTTTATGTTTGTATCACCTCTTTTCCCATGTATGTATCGTAAATAAATATGTTTCTTTCTTTCTTTCTTTCTTTCAAATTCTAAATTTCATCTAAATCCATTCAGCCGTTACAGAGTGGGAACAAACATAGGATGTAGCTATGCCGATGTAAGGCTGCGCTATGCCGCAATGAGCCGGCCGCCAGAGCCCCATTTGTTAGTTAGCAGGATGCACTATGGACTGGACAGTTGAGGTTGGCTTGGATTGTAGGCCAAAATTGGATGTTTTGCAACTCTTTACATTCCTGGAACCCTTTACACCTTAAGCTGCTCACTAAATATTTATTTATTTTCTTTTTTCGGGTTCCGTACCGGAAAAGTTATAAAGCAATCTTTCTAGGATCACTTCTATGCCAATAAATATTTCATTACTAACTTCCGCCCGCAGCTTCACTCGCGTGGTACCGTGATAAAAAGTAGCCTATATGTTAATCCAGGTCACAAACTATGAATATTCCAAGTTTCATCTAAATAAGCTCAGTAGTTTTTGCGTGAAAGAGTAACAAATATTCATCCATTCATCCAGTCATCCAGACATCCATACTCACAAACTTTCGCATTTATAATATTAGTTATTAGGATAATATAATATATACAGGGTGGAAAAAATTAATGGGCCCTAAAGGGCAACCACTTTAAATCCTTAAGATTTATTATGTTACTTAAAAAACGTTCCATTATTTTTAAAAAGAAACAAAACTGCCTTTAAAGGTTTCCTAAAATTAGCTTGCCTCACCCGGAAATTGAACCAACTAAAAATGTAAAAAAAGATCGCTTAATCGATCAATGTTCAGGCTAAAACCTCTCTAATAAACATTTGGTATTAAAAATAAAGAAGATCATGAAATTTATCATTAATTTTATTTTATCATCAATTCTCATGCGATGGACACGTAAATATGAAATAATTTTTTTACCTAGCAAGACATTGACACTTGAACTATTTACAATTACAATTGACACTTTAATAATTTAACTGTTAAGTTGTTAGAAATTAGATCCCTCGTTCCGGATAGACAATTGACAATTGAGTCTTTTTTGAAATTCACTTTATGTAGCCTTCTGCAAAGTTTTGTGGTCAATGCTCCTAATAACGTTTTCAACAACAAGCCTTAGCTGTCGCCCTTAGCTTCTTCAGTTTCATAGGACTTTTTATGAATAACATTTTTTTTTTACAAAAAATAGTCCATACAGGTCTCGACTTCTTGCAGGCCGAATCAAATTGAATCAGCCCGTTTGTACCTATCCAGACATTGAAATTTTCATTAAGGCAAGCCTTGGGAAATTATACTTTAATGAGCAGGAGCACCGTGTTGTTAAAAAAAATTATCATATGTTATTCCTCTTCCTATAATAATTAAACCTAATTTTATTCTTTTTCACATATTTTAAATTTTTTCGTCAAAACGCTCGCCTTTACTTAGAAAGAAATGCGAATGTTAAATCATTATTACCAATGAAATGATTTCTATCACGTATCTTATACTTGTTGAATGTGAACTGTTCTAATCTATGTAGGTAATGTTGATTAAAGCCCTTCTGTATTAAATATTTCATGGATATCTTGTACGATAAGCGAGTGTAAAACCTCATGTTTCTAGGAGGAATATTATCTTTAACAATGACTTTTTATCGACTAGTGGAATAAAATAGCGATCATTTATTTTTGAATTTTTAGTCGGTTCGATTCAAAGCCAATTTTAGAAAATCTTTGACTGCAGTTCTGTTTCTTTTTAAAATTAAAGGAAATGTTTCGTTTAAGTAAAATAATCTTATCTTAAGGATTTAAAGTGGTTTCCCTTCAGAGCGCATTGATTTTTTCCACCCTTTATACATATATGTTTTTTTTATTTATTACATTCTTTCATTCTTTGTTGTCCGTCTGTCTGTCAAGACTCTTTTCTCAGGAACGTTTTATTTCATTCATTTATTATTTTGTTGTCCGACTGCATATTTGTCTGTTAAGACCCTTAATCAGGAACGCTCGAAGGTATTATGTTGTAATTAATATCAATTTTCCAGGTCTGCATTCCCTTGGAGCTCGGAAAAAAACAAACTTCTAAGTCAACGCAATCAAAAGATATGATCGTTTATATCGCATATTTGGACACTTGCAAGGGAATCAAACCCTATAATTGCTACTTCCGTTGACTTGATTTTTAGCAAGAAGAATCCTTAAATTTGAAATAACTATAAGTAAATAAGTATAAAAGTTTTTCTTAATGATGCAATGATGCATGCATTGGATATTATGATTAGATCTTCTACTTCTAAATGCTGTAGCAAAATTACCATTTTCTCCTAGGCTACAAATTCTAAAGTTCCTTAAACTAGTAACAGTGGTTCAAGTTTTGCTGACTCGCGTGAATTTTAGAAAATGAAGTAATTTCAAAGTTTTCGTCTCGCCCCATTGGTGAAATCTTGATTCTTTTGAAAATATTTTTGATAGTGATCAGCCAGCTTATATTCGTTCATGCTCGAATACTTTTTTTAATAAGAAAAGTCTGATTTTAGTTACATCTTATATCTTTACTAACATCTGGGCTCCTAATTTGGAGGAATGCAGCAGAATCCGGTAGAATTTTTATCCTACAAAAAGAGCAGTCCGGTATATTTTAGGACTCAGACCCAGGGACACATGTCGTGAAGCTTTTAGAAAACTCAACATTGCTACTCTTAAAGGTGCATACATATTACAATGTTTAAAATATGTGAAAAAAAAATCAAAACTATTTACCGACTTTAGGTGCTTCTCACAATTATAACACGAGACATGTCTACATATTTACCATGGTAAATGGCAACATTATGCTCCCTAATTGTAGGTTAGCAAAAATGACAAATAGTTACCATAACAATGGAGTAAAAATGTTTAACAAACTTTCAAATGACTGAAGGGACCTGAGTTGTGGCTTATTTATGAAAAAAATGAAAGAAATAGTAATAAGAAAAAGTTATTATACATTGCAAGAAGCCCTAGACGACAAAAAAATCGCATAAGGTAATATTTCACAACATGACTTTTTTTGATTCTATTAGAATATTTGTTTATTTCGCACTTGGACATTATGTATTGGACTTATTTAAATGAAAATATATTTTTATCTGACCATTGACATTGTCATTGACTGACTTAATCTTTTGTAATCTTGTGTTTTTACTTTATCTATGTGTTAACTAGTGTTTTTACCTTTTTTTTTAAAGGAGAATGCCAAGAACTTGTACCAATTGCGTCAAAACTAAACGTATCCCATATAATTTATTATATTTTATAAATTACATTAACATTTTCTTTAGTTTTACACACCGACGGGATTAATAATCAAGTAAAAAAATATTTTGTTGATTTGACTGCAACAACCAATGACATATACGTTGATATAAAGTGTTACTGTGGCAATAACCCTCATTTTTTATTATCTTGACAGTAGATTCGACTAAAAACTTATTGGAGTTTTTTTTTGACGCACTCACTTAAGTCTTGGTACCTAGTGCCATACATCAGACGGCATTGTCCTTTATCAATGATAATGCCCCTTTACAGCAGCTTCATTTATGACTATGATAGGTATATGTATACCTAAAAACTTGAAAAAATAATGGATGTCAACTATTGGCTTGTCTTACGGCCATGATATATGTAGTTATATTCTTTGGTGTAAGTTCTTTGTTGTAATTTAAAAAAAATTACATAACCAAGTGTACTTTATGTTCCTATGGTGAAATAAATGAGTATGAGTATGAGTACACTAGTAGGCGCCTCCCGACCTCGTTCGCGAAGTTTTTACCAGCTGCACTCCTTGAAGGGCTGAAAGGCCTGGAAAACCTTTCTTAGTGCCCCTCTACACTACAATTCAAAGTGTACCTGAAAGTTCTTATTGAATAAATTAATTTTGACCTTTTTGACTGCAAGGCCATACCTTCAAAATTTTAAATTCAAATGATGTTCGTTGATTTTCAATCTTGAAATCACAACATCATCATCATCAGTTTAAAGCTATCCACTGCAGGACTTAGGCTCACCTAATGAGTGCCATTGCACCCTGTCCTGAACTCGCATTCAGCTTCTATCAGCAGGTTACTCATATACATTAGCGCCCTGCACACGTAAAGTTCGGACCGCGGGAAATAGCACGCGCCATTCCAACTCGCACTCCGAAACGTACGTGTAGATGCGCGAAGCTGACAGTCCGATCTGGCATGTCGACGCGAAGGCAAATCTCACAGCTTTAACCGCGCATCACGTCAGTGATCAGTCCCAGATGCGCGTTCCGATCTTCGCGCGCCATTAGCACGACAGTTTGATCCGCAGTCCAAACCGTACAGATCGGATTGTGGTTTGGAACGCAGTCCCGATGCGCGGTTCGATCTTTACGTGTGCTGGGCTCTAATGTTGCCCGGCGTAAAATGGGCTGCTTTGCCCATCAAGAAGTTGACACGACTTTATGGTTCAAAATATATCATCATCATCCTATAGCAGTCCACTGCTGGACATAGGCCTCCTCTAATAAGCGCCATTACGCCCTGTCCTGAGCTCGACGCATCCAGCTTCTACCAGCAGCCTTTCGCAGATCGTCACCCCACCTGGCCGGAGGGCGTCCTACACTACGTTTGCCGAGCCGCGGTCTCCACTCAAGAACTCGTTTACCCGAACGGTTATCGATTCTTCGGCAGATATATATATTTTTTAAATATTTTTTAATCAATCTCCTTATTCTTAACAATTTTAATCAAAGTGCTTTGGTACAACAGTACTAAATAACTCACACACGGTCAACTGATCCCAATCTAGGCAGAGCTAGTTCTGTGGAAACCAGAGACTAATAAACATACAAGTATACTTTTATAACACCCAGACACAGAACAAATATCTATGTTTGCCACAAAAAAGTTTGTCCTTGGTGGGAATCGAACCCACGACCTACAGCGAAAGAGGCAGAGTTACTACCAACTGTGCGATAAGGGCAATCAATAATATTCTAAAGTATTTCTAATATTTAATCGGTGAGATGGGTCAACGATATCAGAAAAACCGTGGGCGACACCTGGCTTAGACTAACGCAGGGTCGAGACGAGTAGCATAATCAAAGGCCTCTTTTTTATGCCACAAAATAAATAGCACAGAAGTAAAACTCATGTATGTACTTCATTTTTCATACCTGCGCTTGCCAATAGCGCTAGGGTTGTCAACTTTGGGAAGACTGAGGGAGGCTACTCCAAAACCGTGCTATAGCCCGCATAATAAAACACTTATTCTATAATATTAAAACAAAATAATAAAAATACTGTAACAATACTAAATGTTTGCAGAACAAAAACATAAAATTTTACATCTGACAATTTCCACTATCGAAAATCTTTAATAACTTGTAAACATTTAACACTAACTATTTACATAATTCCCTATGTAACCCCCCCCCCCCTAAAAATATCTCTCTGTTAAATAATTATTTAGTTTTTAAATTTGAAGCCATGGAAAGTCAACGTGGTAACCCTACGCATGCCCTGTACATACTCGCGATTCTTTTGAGGTATTTTAAAACGATTTCTCTAGCCTACCCTAAGATTATCTACCTATTCTAACACAAATTTTGATCGAAAACTCTTCCTGAACTTATTTTCTATTATTCCTATACTTATTTAACGAATTAACGGCCTAAGATTGGCGTTTTATTCTCTACTCTTGAATTTAGTGGTTTAACAGCTTATAGTTATTAAATAGTATATTAGATATGCTATCAATTAAACGCAATACATTATATTGATATGAATCTTTCATTCTGAATCTAATTCTCTTTCATACTGGCTTTAGCGATCGACGTAAAACTTGTGAATCTTGTGAATCTTTCATACTGGCTCTTTTGATCGGCATGTGATCATGAATAGTTTTGTCTCTCACATTCTGACTCTAAATTGGCATAGGGACGCGCTCCGCCCCGCGCGTCCTGTGGGTTTCGTCTCCTTACTTGGGTACCCCCCACCAAGATTTCATTTTGGGGGTTGAGAACATGCCTCATTACTGTCTGTAATTGTATGGTCAGTCTTTTGACAAGCAAAGGAGTAAGAGGGAGTGATTTTTCAGCTAAGGTGCATCAAATCACTGATATTGATAATACCTATAACTCAGGTAAAATGAAGCAGTTATTTGTCTGCTAATACAATACGAAATGTCCAAGGAATTAGATTCCTAAAATGTTAGCTTAGCTATACACTTGAATATGAAATCAATGATATATTTCACCATGATTACTGATAGTATCAAAGACTTACATTTGCCTGTCTTTGTAGCGTGAACCTTATTGGTTGTACCTCATCTATTGCGAGGATTTATTGTGTAGATAAGAACTGCATCTGCTTGTCTTAGTAGCTTCAATAGCTTGATAAAATATATCAACACCTTTATTAGGCAATCACCTCATCTTGTGCGAGGATTTTAATATGAAAACAAAGGATTCCATTCCTGGACAATTTTATATTGAATCATAGAACTTAACTGCTCATTCTTCCCAGTTAATAGGTAGATAGATAATTATATATAATATACCTTTACAGGCTAGATAGATTTTAAAACAATATATTATTGAATCTAAAAATAGAACGGCTTGGCCTGCTGGACTTAGCTAGGACGCTGCCACCATAATGATCTAGATTTTACCAATAGGCTAAATATATTCCTGCCTGCCTACTTTGCTAGGCCTATTCAGGCAGGTTTGACTTTATAACGTAATATATATTATAGAATCTACAAAAAGGACGGCTTGGCCCGCCGGATTTAACGTGAAGAAAATACAGGACCTAGATTTAACAAATATACTAAATAAATTCCTGCCTACCTACTTTTCCTAGCCTACCATTGAACCTGAACCTACGTAGGCCCTAAAATAGCTAAGTGTGTGATTCTTTCAAAACTAGAAGTACGACCTTCTCATTTACATGTAAACGTGCGTGTCTCTCATCGGGGTGTAATGATGAGATACCTGGCTAACTGCTAGACCTAACGTCCCTACAAATATGTACGTGTACCTACCACCCTAGCCCTAAACATATAAGTGTGATAGATAAATATATAGATAAGTACGGGAAGTCTGTTACCAAGCGACCTAAGGCAACAGATGGAAAGTGGGTAGGAAGTAAGGATGAGGGAAAGATTTTCTCACTGCCGGTCAAGCAGGCTCACAAGACCGATCAGGGTGCTGACGGCTAAAGGTGTCTTGGCCGCAGTGAGAGGATGATGGAACCCCACAAAGCTAAGGGCAAGGAACGTAGCCCTTGGGTATAACACCGCAAGGTTTCCAGACTACGTTTGAAGTGATCATTCAAACAAGCCTTCTACCCTTCTCATTTACTTGCTCAATACGCATGGTCAGCAGGCTCACCAACCAATTGAAGGACGTGAAGGAGTCTTAGCCACGTATTGAGAAGCAAAGAAAGAGCAGATCATCTCTGAACTCGCTATACTCTCGTCTATTATCTGTCTTGAATTACGCATGGTCAGCAGGCTCACTAGACCAATTTAAGGGCGTGAAGGTGTCTTAGCCACGTAATAGATAATAGTCGAAAGTTCACTTTAAATTACGCTTGGTCAGCAGGCTCACTAGACTAATTTAAGGGCATGAAGGTGTCTTAGCCACGTAATATCACTTGATAATTTACACTGAATTTACTTTACGAATTATAATCGTATAAAAATGGTGATAAGGCTTGGATGAACGATAACTTCTTGGGAACCGTGGACCGTCCGTCCGTAATTTCGCCTCGACTTATTCTTGTTCCTCCCCGTACCGATAATTGTGGAATGATAACGCCGTACCGATAATTGTGGAATGATCCCGAATGTACCTAAATTCCCCTTTTTAAAACCTTTTTCGTTCCGCCTCATCGCATTCGAAACGCAATAACAAGTTCCGGAAGTTACGCTCAATCTAAATCTACCTCAGTCAATATTTTGATAGAAAAGTGATACATTATATAAAGTATTTCTATCAAAAGTTTATCCTTTTAATCAGTTATGAATAGTAATAATTATCTTACAGGATTTCTATTAATTTAGCGATAATAAATACCTTTCGTATTACGTCGCTTGAACTGATGGATTATTCTAAAACAGGCCATTCTGAACATTATATCTATTGCGTTAAGAGTTCATTGTATTATCTTAATTTGAGTGAACCTCCATATAGTCCCGCTTGGCAGCTCTGCTAACTCAATGATCAGACCCATCCAGTCCAATATGGTCTTTATGTTTATAAAGTTAAGGTTTAAATTATGCTTTAAAGTGTGTTTTCAACCTAAAACTTTCCACTCATTATTGTTTACGCTGCATTTTTCACAAAATGCAATAACAAAATCCGGATGTTAGCTCATTTATAATCTACCCTCATTTATAATAAATGTAGCATTTCTGTAGTTAAATTATTACAATAAAATAGTTATTGTTATGCTAACTTTATGATTATATTCATTCGTGAAATTCAAGATGTTTTATAAAGCTTTATGAATTCAATTAATCTAACAATAATTAAATAACTTTTCTTCAGTTTGTTGATTGACCTACCCAACTATTTAGAACTAGTAATTATGGTTCTTATACTTGATACGTTAGAGTTCATATTATATTTTCAATAAATGGTTGAATCTCCTATAATTCGTTGTTTGACGTCGCTAGTGTTTTTAAATAAAGCAAGCGGTGATGCCATCTTTTTTATTTATTATGCAATATTATGTCTAAGCTTCTATAATGCATTGATTGATGTCGCTAGTGTTTTCACTCGCGTATTTTCAAATAACGCAAGCAGTGATGCCATCTATTTAATTTATTAAGCAATATTATGTCTAAGCTTCTTTAATGCATTAGTTCTTGTCGCTAGTGTTTTTGCCCGCGTATTTTCAAATAAAACAAGAGGTTTATTTATTTACCATCGAGTTAAGAGTTAATTTTACGTTCAAAGAGACTGGTCTACCAAAAGGTTTATTTAGATACTATATTTTCTTATATTTGTGAGTGACGGAACACACCATAGGGTTCTGTTCCGTTACAGCCAACCCCCAATTTTTACGCAGGTGAGTAAATATTTAACCGAAGGAAAAATTTTAACCCATTAAATTCACAAATATATAATATTATTTCATTGATAAGTCATTTAACTAAGTACAAATTTCTAATTTGCTAACATTTGAATCCAAATATTTGAATTGGCGTCTGTATGTAAATATGTTGTGTGTTCTTACAATATGTTAATGTGTTTAAACTGAAATATAAACAAGCATCAATGAGCATTTAATGTTTTTTATAGAATAGTACTCAAAGTCTATATCTCTTGTTGAATTCAGATTCTTCGAAAAAGGAACTTGGTTGTGAAGCAAATCAATCCTAATGATTTGATGTAAGAGCATCCCATGAACCTCTTTTCCTCAGTAATACGAACACTTACACCACCTTCTCTCAAACCCGAATTCATCAAGAGCATTTAAGCTCTTTAACTAAATTAAAACTTGTTTAATATCACAGAGCATGTATAGTGTGCGTAAATTTTCTTTCGTGCGTGTAGAGTAGGACTCTTTATGAGATCAGCTATATTAGAATATACTGATGAATGTCTTCCGACTTAACCTAAAACCAAACTTCCCCATAAAAGGTCCTTGTATGTATTCTTAAATGTTATTTGCATTCAAAGTCAACAAACCGTTTCTAGTCATGTTATTGATTAATCATCTAGGCCCTCCATATTTTTTTTTCTATAAACACTACACTTGCATTGCATTAACTTTCATTGCCATTCACGCCACCTTAAACAACTAATCAACGCATTGAAACCAGAAACTACGAAAAAATTGTACTGTTTCTCTAACAGCCAAAACCCTGTTGAATGTAACGAAACAACCCCCCAGTTGGGTAATCCCACTCACGTTTCACCGCATTTTATTTTTAAATTTAATTAATTTTGGTTTAATGTTTGTATTTGACAAACGTCAAACCCAAATCAATCAAATTCAAACTGAAAACTAGCAATTTATTTGATTTTTACAGTTCACTAAATTGTTTATCTTAAAATATTTCCTATCCTTTTTTTTAATGTGTGCTATATTTTATTTAAATTATTTTATTTACTTACTTGATATGATTTAACTTATCCACTATCTATAAATTAAGCTCAGGTAGTCATCTAATCTGATTTTCTATCTGTTTGACAGACTGAATGACGTTTATAGCGACGTTTTTTTCTATGTATAATTGTCAGTTTTTCTTAGAAAGAATACTCACTTATTTTAAAACTTCTAGGTGTTAACTAACAATAATTTGTTAATAACTCTTTTACTACTATAATCTAAGAGTACTAACTTATAATTAACTTTAAATTAGATTTCCGGTAATTTTGTCTTAAATTTGATTATAATTAATTTTCTAGATTTTTATGTTACCTTTTGAAAATAAGTTTTGATATAACTTTCAATTACTTCAGTTCTTTTCCCAAAACAAAAGAACTGAAGAAATTGCTAACAACGAATACTTCCTAATCTCTACTTTAATTATTTTCTATGTAAATAGTACCATACAATGTAAGTAGATCCTATTAGATATGGCTTAAATGAGCTATACCTACCTTCTTTATTTAGACCTACGAGTATGTGCTGAACCCAAACTAATAACCAAATAGAGGCGTTCAAGTTAATTTTAGATTCATATAATGTAATCTTATCCCATGTCAATATTTAATCCTCATAATCCGCTTAATCTACGAATTTGAAATAAATTATTCTAAATGATTTGAATTGTTTTTCATTTATTTCAATCTATTTTCATTTATCTTATTTATTTCGCTTGATGACAGTTTATTTCGAATTATTTATATTTGTTTTATTAGGTATATTGGAATATTAAAAGAATATATATTTTTTTTGTAAAAAGGGCTTCAATTATTTCCGATATAATTGACAATTCCTACTATACCTACATATCTATATGTCCTCTACCTCTAATTACTTATTTCATTTTTATTTTCAGTAAAATTCATGAAAATGAACTTAATATAAAGTATTACGACAAAACTTTAAATATCAACCCCCATTTTTTTAAACTAAACCGTATTTATGATTTGTTTCTTATTTTAAATTGCAACCCCCCATTAATTTAACTAAACCGTAACTGTGATTTGTTTCTGTTTTTAAATATCAACCCCCTAAACTAAACCGTAACAAGGTGTTGTTTCTGTTCTTAAATACCAAACCCCCAAATATTAAACTAAACCGTAACAATGTTTTGTTTCTGTTTTTAAATACCAACCCCCCATTAATTAAACTAAACCGTAACTTATGTTTTGTTTTTGTTTTTGAACTTAAATAGTAAACTACTGAAATACTTAAATAGTGAACTAAACTGCTTTTATAAATTAATGAAACCAAAATATTTAACAAAAGACAAATGACCTAGGCTCTAAACTACAAAACTGCAAACCTAGTTTTATTCCGTTCTATCTATCTGAATTTTATCTTTACTGTAAAATAACTATCTGACTAATCGTATATAAGTTATAACTAAATTGCATTTTTAAATTAACCATAATATTTAACAAAACGACCTTAGTTTTAAACTTAAAACCCTCAATTTAGTTTTCTTCTATTCTTAATTCCGTTCTATCTATATAAATCATACTTATGCAAACGGTGAAATAAGTATCCGCCTAAAAGTAGATGTAAGTTATAAGGTTCCTATTAAAAAAAAGCAATGTTGAGGAAAGCGGTGTACCGATAACAATTTTCATTAGTAGTATCAGTAATAGTTAAATTAAGACTACCTTATAACAAGCCAATACCTACCCTAGTATGAACACTTGGAAATTTTAAAAGTATTGTACGAACCTACCTTCCTATCACGTTATGCAAGTAAATTAAGTGTAACTTACTTACCTTCCTATCACGTTATGCTAGTAAATTAAGTGTAACTTATCTCAATTATCTACCTGCCTCAGTATTTTATCTTACCTAGTTATGTTGTGTTACATTAACATAATATTTATCGTACATAACTTACAAACCAAACCTATCACCAATGAGTAAGTAAGTAGCTCAAGCTAGCCGAAAATCGAAATGAAGGAGAGGGCGTGATTCTACGACTACCTACTACTTCAAGTAGATACTATACTTATTTCAGTATCTAGTTGTCACCCAAACTCGAGAAGTCCTAATGCATGAATACTACCTACTTACTAAATTTTACGAAAACAACTGTTTCTATTTTTATTTTATGTGAAATCTTACGAATACAGAAATTAAGGTTATGAATTTTAATATGTAAACACGTCTATCTCTTTCTTAAACTAAAAATAAAGTGCTGAACCAATTTAGGTGAAACTCCGCACTTGGCCAGTTCCAATTTAGGAATCCACACAAGCGAATCCGCAGACGTTTACCAGTAATAATCTAAACTAACTCACTTCCTATCGCAACATAAAATAAACTAAGTGCAGAACTAATTTAGGTGAAACTCTGCATTTGGGCAGTTCCAATTTAGGGATCCACACGAGAACTACTGAGTTGCATTTACCTAACTCTTTCCCAAGGTCAGAAACCAACAACCTACAGAGAGAGAGAGAGAGAGAGAGAGAGAGAGAGAGAGAGAGAGAGAGAGAGAGAGAGAGAAACTACATCCCTACGCGTCATCAAACGGCCCCCCCTCCAAACTGTGTCTGAACGAAAAGTTGCTGAACTACTTATGACTCCGAAAACTTTCTACAAATTTTATTTTCACCGAAATATAAAACTAAGTAATCTACGAAACAACATTTTCTAGACTTATTTTTACAGAACTAAACGACGCCACGAGTGTTTTTTTTTTTTTCAAGTAAACTACGCCTCGATCGTTTTTACAGACTTTAATTTTTTTAACTGAAGCTACGCCATGAGCACTTGTTTTGTTTATTTTATTTTCGTGTAATGAGCTACCCCACGAGTAAGTTTCCGATTTTATTTTTACGCCACGAGCACCTTTATCCAACTACTAGACGATTACGGCCTATGTGCACTAACACTGTCGGACGTAAAATGGCAATCTAGCCTAACCCACGTTCTTGCTAAATTTCAGTCTATTATATGTTCAATTATCACCTGTACTATTAGTTATTCTGCGTATAAACTTAAGAATATACGTATCTATTTATTACTTTATCTCATTATCCTATTATTATCAATCAAGTTTTGGAATAAGAATCTGAACCCTACGAATAATCTGCGACTAAAAGTAACACCATCAGTTCGAAGAAGTTCACTGCTTGAATTTTCAATAAATATACCGACACTGAGCTACCTACTTTAAACTATTTTTTTGCTACTTATTTTATACTACCTACTTACTTAATCGTTTTAAAACCTCTCCTCTATACGCGGCAACAAATTGTGCGAAATAATTCCGCACTTTACACTACTTATAACTATACCTAAGCAAATCTTCAAACCTACATAATTTCTCAAATATGTACATACTTCTTACATTTTATGTAGAATCTTAACAGATAAAAATACTAAATTATGTTAAATCAATAATCTATACTGCTAAAATAAACCGCATTACTTGTATTAATACCAAATCCTGTTCACGGCACGCTAAATTGTAACCCCCCCCCCTAAAAATATCTCTCCGTAAAAACATTCTTTCTTTTATATTTTCATTTGGCCATATGATGTCTAATTTGGTTAGAACCCTACGCATATACCGTACATAACCCGCGATTCTTTTGAGGTATTTTAAAACGATTTCTCTAGCCTACCCTAAGATTATCTACCTATTCTAACACAAATTTTGATCGAAAACTCTTCCTGAACTTATTTTCTATTATTCCTATACTTATTTAACGAATTAACGGCCTAAGATTGGCGTTTTATTCTCTACTCTTGAATTTAGTGGTTTAACAGCTTATAGTTATTAAATAGTATATTAGATATGCTATCAATTAAACGCAATACATTATATTGATATGAATCTTTCATTCTGAATCTAATTCTCTTTCATACTGGCTTTAGCGATCGACGTAAAACTTGTGAATCTTGTGAATCTTTCATACTGGCTCTTTTGATCGGCATGTGATCATGAATAGTTTTGTCTCTCACATTCTGACTCTAAATTGGCATAGGGACGCGCTCCGCCCCGCGCGTCCTGTGGGTTTCGTCTCCTTACTTGGGTACCCCCCACCAAGATTTCATTTTGGGGGTTGAGAACATGCCTCATTACTGTCTGTAATTGTATGGTCAGTCTTTTGACAAGCAAAGGAGTAAGAGGGAGTGATTTTTCAGCTAAGGTGCATCAAATCACTGATATTGATAATACCTATAACTCAGGTAAAATGAAGCAGTTATTTGTCTGCTAATACAATACGAAATGTCCAAGGAATTAGATTCCTAAAATGTTAGCTTAGCTATACACTTGAATATGAAATCAATGATATATTTCACCATGATTACTGATAGTAT
Source organism: Horisme vitalbata (assembly GCA_951804965.1). Lineage (NCBI taxonomy): Eukaryota > Metazoa > Arthropoda > Insecta > Lepidoptera > Geometridae > Horisme > Horisme vitalbata. The sequence continues at coordinate 16,526,048 of OX638092.1, read as the reverse complement.
CAAAGACTTACATTTGCCTGTCTTTGTAGCGTGAACCTTATTGGTTGTACCTCATCTATTGCGAGGATTTATTGTGTAGATAAGAACTGCATCTGCTTGTCTTAGTAGCTTCAATAGCTTGATAAAATATATCAACACCTTTATTAGGCAATCACCTCATCTTGTGCGAGGATTTTAATATGAAAACAAAGGATTCCATTCCTGGACAATTTTATATTGAATCATAGAACTTAACTGCTCATTCTTCCCAGTTAATAGGTAGATAGATAATTATATATAATATACCTTTACAGGCTAGATAGATTTTAAAACAATATATTATTGAATCTAAAAATAGAACGGCTTGGCCTGCTGGACTTAGCTAGGACGCTGCCACCATAATGATCTAGATTTTACCAATAGGCTAAATATATTCCTGCCTGCCTACTTTGCTAGGCCTATTCAGGCAGGTTTGACTTTATAACGTAATATATATTATAGAATCTACAAAAAGGACGGCTTGGCCCGCCGGATTTAACGTGAAGAAAATACAGGACCTAGATTTAACAAATATACTAAATAAATTCCTGCCTACCTACTTTTCCTAGCCTACCATTGAACCTGAACCTACGTAGGCCCTAAAATAGCTAAGTGTGTGATTCTTTCAAAACTAGAAGTACGACCTTCTCATTTACATGTAAACGTGCGTGTCTCTCATCGGGGTGTAATGATGAGATACCTGGCTAACTGCTAGACCTAACGTCCCTACAAATATGTACGTGTACCTACCACCCTAGCCCTAAACATATAAGTGTGATAGATAAATATATAGATAAGTACGGGAAGTCTGTTACCAAGCGACCTAAGGCAACAGATGGAAAGTGGGTAGGAAGTAAGGATGAGGGAAAGATTTTCTCACTGCCGGTCAAGCAGGCTCACAAGACCGATCAGGGTGCTGACGGCTAAAGGTGTCTTGGCCGCAGTGAGAGGATGATGGAACCCCACAAAGCTAAGGGCAAGGAACGTAGCCCTTGGGTATAACACCGCAAGGTTTCCAGACTACGTTTGAAGTGATCATTCAAACAAGCCTTCTACCCTTCTCATTTACTTGCTCAATACGCATGGTCAGCAGGCTCACCAACCAATTGAAGGACGTGAAGGAGTCTTAGCCACGTATTGAGAAGCAAAGAAAGAGCAGATCATCTCTGAACTCGCTATACTCTCGTCTATTATCTGTCTTGAATTACGCATGGTCAGCAGGCTCACTAGACCAATTTAAGGGCGTGAAGGTGTCTTAGCCACGTAATAGATAATAGTCGAAAGTTCACTTTAAATTACGCTTGGTCAGCAGGCTCACTAGACTAATTTAAGGGCATGAAGGTGTCTTAGCCACGTAATATCACTTGATAATTTACACTGAATTTACTTTACGAATTATAATCGTATAAAAATGGTGATAAGGCTTGGATGAACGATAACTTCTTGGGAACCGTGGACCGTCCGTCCGTAATTTCGCCTCGACTTATTCTTGTTCCTCCCCGTACCGATAATTGTGGAATGATAACGCCGTACCGATAATTGTGGAATGATCCCGAATGTACCTAAATTCCCCTTTTTAAAACCTTTTTCGTTCCGCCTCATCGCATTCGAAACGCAATAACAAGTTCCGGAAGTTACGCTCAATCTAAATCTACCTCAGTCAATATTTTGATAGAAAAGTGATACATTATATAAAGTATTTCTATCAAAAGTTTATCCTTTTAATCAGTTATGAATAGTAATAATTATCTTACAGGATTTCTATTAATTTAGCGATAATAAATACCTTTCGTATTACGTCGCTTGAACTGATGGATTATTCTAAAACAGGCCATTCTGAACATTATATCTATTGCGTTAAGAGTTCATTGGGAAGGACTTTCCTTTATGTGTAGTGAGCTTTTGGGGGGTAAGGGGGTGGGAGGGGTGGGGGAGGGGGGGAGGACCCTCCCCCTAAAAGGGTGAAGTGCGGAAACTCATAGTTTCCGAGAAAAATAATAATTTAGTTTTGAGGTTAAGTATGGAAAAAACGTAAACAATATACACCAAAACACACTATCGGGAAAGGGGGGGATGCGGTAGTGTTAGGGAAGGGGAACCTAGGATCTATGAGCACTCTAAAAACCCGTTTCGAATCATAAAAATGGATATTTGACTCCGGTATGGGCTCTCGCCAGAACTCTCATTCACGCATTTTTTATACACACTCCTATTTTTTATACCACAAGACTAGGTAGCATCGGGGTGCTCTGTGTCGGTTCTGTGTTAGATTTCGAACCTAATCTACTCAAGTCGGGGTGTCCTAGAACCTACTTTTGTGAGAAGGATTTCCGGGTGGTTATAAAAAAAAAACCTAATAACCTACTGTTTATCTGAGTAATTTTTTACAATTCAATTCAATCAATCAAACAATCAACAAAAACCGGCGGGAAAACAAAAAAAATGTCATTGTCATTGTCAGATTACCAAAAAATTGCCGCAAAAACCACGAGAAATGTCATTGTCATTGTCAGATTACCAAATAATTTGCAATCAATAGTTTGACGAAATTACGTGAAAAATTGGCATTTTCAAAAATTCATATCTCAAAAACTATTCGTTTCCGCACTACGCCATTTCAGATTTAGGCTTCCTAGGTGTAACCCTACCTGTGACAAAAGTTTCAGCCGCCTAGCTCACTACACATAAAGGAAAGCTGAGCCGTTCATTGTATTATCTAAATTTGAGTGAACCTCCATATAGTCCCGCTTGGCAGCTCTGCTAACTCAATGATCAGACCCATCCAGTCCAATATGGTCTTTATGTTTATAAAGTTAAGGTTTAAATTATGCTTTAAAGTGTGTTTTCAACCTAAAACTTTCCACTCATTATTGTTTACGCTGCATTTTTCACAAAATGCAATAACAAAATCCGGATGTTAGCTCATTTATAATCTACCCTCATTTATAATAAATGTAGCATTTCTGTAGTTAAATTATTACAATAAAATAGTTATTGTTATGCTAACTTTATGATTATATTCATTCGTGAAATTCAAGATGTTTTATAAAGCTTTATGAATTCAATTAATCTAGCAATAATTAAATAACTTTTCTTCAGTTTGTTGATTGACCTACCCAACTATTTAGAACTAGTAATTATGGTTCTTATACTTGATACGTTAGAGTTCATATTATATTTTCAATAAATGGTTGAATCTCCTATAATTCGTTGTTTGACGTCGCTAGTGTTTTTAAATAAAGCAAGCGGTGATGCCATCTTTTTTATTTATTATGCAATATTATGTCTAAGCTTCTATAATGCATTGATTGATGTCGCTAGTGTTTTCACTCGCGTATTTTCAAATAACGCAAGCAGTGATGCCATCTATTTAATTTATTAAGCAATATTATGTCTAAGCTTCTTTAATGCATTAGTTCTTGTCGCTAGTGTTTTTGCCCGCGTATTTTCAAATAAAACAAGAGGTTTATTTATTTACCATCGAGTTAAGAGTTAATTTTACGTTCAAAGAGACTGGTCTACCAAAAGGTTTATTTAGATACTATATTTTCTTATATTTGTGAGTGACGGAACACACCATAGGGTTCTGTTCCGTTACACCTATCCTTTTTATAGTATAATACCTATCAAATGTCACTAAAAACAACACAATATCTACTCAAACAAAAAATCATGTTTGAAACTACTGGTAGCTTAAAAAATTACAATTCACCGTTTAATGTTGGGTTTAACACGCGTTAAACACGCGTGTCCTGCACAATTATAAAAACTTTCTTTGTTGCTTCATTTTTGTTTGCACAAAAACATCTGTACACCGACCCAAAACTAACAGGTAGGTATCCAGATCTACCTATGTGGTAAACGCATAGATCGTAAGGGATAAATTTATAGAAAAAAGGTGGATGAACCAAAAACTAAGCAATTATTTTTAAATTTTTAGTTTACAGTTTTTTTAATAAATGTTTTTGAAGTCGGTTTTTTTATATTTTAAATTATTGTTTATGTGCTATACCCAGTATAGCCCAGGATAATTAAGAGTTTCACCTCGGAATGAGAGATAGTCTGCTATAAACTTGTATATACCTTTATTTGAGCACTCTAAAACTTGTCTCAAAACCTACTTATCTTAGGGTGTTAGCTTCTACAGATATTCCAAGTTCAAAGGATAAAAATCTAATTTTCATGGACTAGTAGTGGATCGCAAATGGCTAAAACGATGGTGATTTAATTTGTAACCTAAAACATCAAAATAAATGAAACTAACAAGCCGATTGTACTCTTCCAGCCGATAATTTACAGCACAAAGGAAAACGTGGAAACTCCAATACAATTGTGTTTTAATCCAATATTTCAAAGTTCAGAAAACTAAGTCTGAGCCGCGATGCGATAAAATTTTATTGTGATCGCCAAGAAAGACTTTCTATAAGCTTTTGCTGAAATTCTTCAGCGCTGAGGTCGGCGGAGGAATTTTTATTATCAATATCATAGTGCGGTGTTTATACCCTCGTATTATTTATAGTTTTTATTGTGCGCGCCGCGTTTCTCACAATAACCGTCTTACCGCCTTTTGGTTGTTGGTAGTAAATTTCGGTTTCGGTCTGCGTGTAAACTTTATTTCCTGATATCGAATTTATTAGCATACTAGCTGACCCGCTCGCAACTTCGTTTGCGTTTATACTCTTTTTTTACGTATGTCCTTTCATGTGAAATTTTTCTCAAGCCCGGTAATTTGACACGGAACCCTAAATATGAATGGAATAAAAAGTACCTACATATTACTACATTACCTACCCCGTAATGTAGTAATATGTCGGTACATGTTCCCGTTCCCGTTCTCACTCCTTTTTGCGTTCCTGTTTCCGTTGGCAACCCGTCGCCAAGTTGATGAAGAATTTTTATATGCCTAACTCTTGATATGATTGGTTACCCATGCAAACTTTCATCACATAAATCACCCTCTCCAAGTTTCATTTTCGCTACAAAAAGCAGCAAGTCCTTCTCCATGGTCCCACCCATGGTTCAGCGCTTTCGGTGTTTATTTATTTTCGTTATAGTCTCCGTGAAAAATCTCAAGTCTTTATGTAAAAAAAACTTGCTATCCCCGTGGTATTCAAATATCCAAGAACAAATGAATGAAATTGAAATTTCGAATTCTAATCCGATTTAAATATTATTTTTTATTTGACATTCCAATTTTAAAGGGTATCGCATTGCACCAAGCTTTTAAGGCTCCCCCACACAGGTGTGTTATTATCGGCGATAATATCGCATTCGTTATTGCAATAATGCGTCCCAATTCCTTGCACATAATTGCGTTATCGCAGCAGTATGTAACTTTTTAGCCGTCCTAATACATAATGTACTAAAATTCTAAAGATCTCACACTACGCGCAACTATCAAAGGCATTGAAAATGTAATTTAAAAATAAAGCATACGATAAAATTTGACTTTATTGTACTGACAAAAAAGTGAACGGAGCGCAGAGTGGATTTGCGCGTAAAGGCCCTTCTACTACCTACAGTTTTTGTCCGTCTGCCTCCTAAGATGGCTCAAGCTGTAGCTTAATTCTATCTCGAGATATCATTTATTCCCTTTCTTGAATTGCGAGCTCAAAAAAGTAATTGGAAAATTCTCGATCCAGAAAATTTTTGAATTTTGACAAAGGAGAATAACGTTTGATGTATGATGCTCGGTACCAAGACTAAAGTAAGTGCGTCAAAAAAATATCCCTAAGTGTTTAGTCGATTCTACTGTATACTTATAATTAAAAATGAGGGTTATTGCCATAAAACACTTTACATCAATGTTTATTGCCATAGCAACGTATATATCATTGGTTGTTGTAGTCTAATAGCGGCGTGCAACGGAAACCAAATCAACAAAATATTTTTTTACTTGATTAATAATCGAGTCGGTGTGTAAAACTAAAGAAAATGTTAATGTCATTTATAAAATATAATACATTTTATGGGATACGTTTGGTTTTGACGCCATTGGTACGGGTTCTCGGCATTCTCCTTTTGGAAAATCTCAAAAAGTTACCACCTGATTTTGGAAATTCAAATTGCACTTTGAAGCCCTCCGGCAGGCGCAAATATTGACATAATTGTGACTGATCACTTTATTTACCTACACATCTTTTTTTAATGCATGTGACGAAATTACTTTGCAAATGTACAACAACTCCTCTCATATCTGTGAAACTACAGGCAAATGTCAGAATTTCATGAATCGGGGCACTATACTCGATCAGAAAAACTTAAACATTTTCAATATTTACGCATGCGATATTGCGATATATTCTGTTATATTGTCTGATATTATCGCCGATAATAACGTACCTAGGCCCACGCACCTGTGTGTAGGAGCCTTTATGTGAGAACAACGTTTTTTGAATAAATTTGGAATGAGTTTTCAAACACGACAGTGTCAAAATAAAATGGCATAACATGTGTCACTAAGGAGTATTGATATCAACTTCGATGCAAATCACCCCTAAAATAACTTTCTACCCCTTTTTAACCCCGTTAGGCGATAAATTTAAATAATATACGAAACACGTCTTTCATCAATTTTGTTAAAGAATGTTTATGCAAAATTTGAAGTAGATTGGACCAAGGAATCACGTTGTTCCATACAAACTTTGCCCACGTTTTTCACCCCTTTCCCCTAAAGGGGAAATAGAATCTCGGAAAATCCTTTCTTATCAGATGCCTACGTCATACAAAGAACACGCCCTCCTAGTTTCAGGTCTCTACGATCAGCAGTTTAGGCTGTGCGTTGATCGGTCAGTCATTCAGGACAAAGGATTTTATAAGTATAGATTACCCTCCGTTAAGTTATTTTTTTCAAAAACCTGGTATGCAGTCTTTTATTATTTAATATTCAAAGTGTTCTGAGGAAGTTTCAAGAAAATCACACCACGCGTTAAGAGTTTCCCATACAAACTTTACCACCCCATTGCAACCCCCTCGAGGACTGTTTCAAATTTTCAATGACACCAATCTTCATTGATTGTATGGAATAATACATGTGCCAGGTTTGAAGTTTCTAAGTTCAAGGAATACGATTTTTCATACAAACATTTTTACCCCCTTTCACCCTCTTAAGGGTTGAATTTTCCAAAATCGTTTCTTAGTGAGCGCCTACACCCTACAAAGAATACTTGTGTCAAATTTCAGATCTGTAGACCCTGTAGTTTCTGAGATTTCGTGATGAGTGTGTCAGTGAGTGAGTGAGTATAATTCTCTTTTATATATATAGATTTTCGTAGTAACTCCTACTTTTATGTTGTTCATTGATTCGCATAATTTTCTTTGATGGAATACATTATAGATATAATAAATAGCCTAGCCTATTCAGTCCGCTGCTGCACATAATATTAGTCATTATCTCACCATGAATCAGGTATAGGCCCAAACAGAGCTTGTATATAACGCATGACTGATATACTACCTTATTAAATGTTTTTTTGTAAATACATACATGTCTATACATAGAAAACACCCAGACCCGAGACAAATATTTGCAGATCATGCAAGGATTTTTCTCGCGGCGGAAATCGAACCCGCAATCTTTTATATCTCAGGCGGGCCTTCGCCTACTGCTCTACAGAGGTCGAAAAAGAGAAGGTATATGCTTATAATCCCCACGCTCGCTGGGCATGCAGGTAGGGCATCGAAAGACACAGTTTTTCGCACTGCCAACGCTGCTGCCTGTCGGCGGCCAGGGCGCTATGCTGAAAGAAGTTGAGAAACTCTTAAATGGACTAAGTCGTGGGCATTTCGCTAGTATTAATAATTTTCAAAATGTCAAAACTTACGAACTTGGCCCACAAAACCTTCAAAGAAATAATAACTTGCTAAACAACTAGAACAATAATTCACCAAAGTCCGTAAACCGACCAATCCTCCGCCTAAATCAGAGGAATTGACACTGCCCTTACGAGACCCTAATGTTTTTGTACGGGACCCTACTAAATTTAACGTTTCAACCCCAAGTTTTACACCCCAAAACAATATCTTTGCGGGCTATAAAATAGCAGAATAACGATATAAAGTAACGTTATAACGGTTATGTTATTTTTATTGAACAGTTATCGGATAAATAATTTGTTCTATATTGAAGACGTGAGATAGGTGTCTATTATTTTTGATGGTGTCTATTATCTACTAAATATAACTGGTACTACACTATCTAATTGGTAATAAAGCTTGATGATAACAAGCTTATTTTGGAGATTTCATATAACAATAGCAACAAAACCAGCCTATATCAGTCCACTCCTGGATATAGGCGTCACCTACTAAGGGGATTTGCCCACGCTGGCCATGCGGTTTGAGAATTGCAGGGCACAGCTCCTTGCATAACCGACTCTATGCCGCAATGTAATTAGTAATTTCGATATAAAGCATCCTTATTCTGTGTAAAAAGGCCGGCTGCATGGTCGTCCAAGTCGGTAGACAGGAGGTTTTTTGGTATTTTCGCAAGTGGATTCCCCAAATTGGAGTGGGCGGAAAGAGGGGAGGGGATCTCTTCCCTGTAGTGGGATCAGACAAGAAGATAATGATAAGAAGATTTAGCATGAGACAAAGCTCTAGGACCATGTTGTTGTAAAGTTTATGGTATTCTACGAGCATGTCATTCGTTATAGTAGGGGAGCCCAAGCGGGGATTTCGGGATTTACTAAAGCGCGGCAGATTAATATACAGGGGGATACCTTGTACCCGGTTAAGTACCTCCACAAAACATGAGGCCCATATATAAGGCCGCCCGTGAAGGATACAGGATCAGATTAGTAAAAAAAAATTGACCATCAGAAATTCTCGAGCGCGTCAGATTAAGATAGGGTGAGTTAATTACATCCTAAAAAGTGTATATTCCACTAATCTGACAATTTGAGAGTGACGTAAAAAAAGGGGAGGGCAACAAAGTTGTAAAAATAAAACGTCATCTCGACATTCTCGAGCGTAGCTAAATTTTTTTTTATTTTGAAGGAAATAATTCAAGAATAATGAAAAATATATAATCTGACGATTTCCGCAAGCCGAAATAACAAAAATTCGTCGATAAAGTTAAATGCGTGCAGCTGCGTGATGCCTACATTTCCTCACTCTTTCTCACTCTTTCTCTATCTATTACTCTCACTCCGTCCCCACTCTGGTTTCTGTTGCCATGACGCCATCACAGCTGATCATAAAGACTCGTTCGTGGCATACTGTTTACAACGTGTTTCCAACGTTTTGGCTTTTTTTGCTATTATAACCCTTCATCTGCGTCGAAATGAAAATGGAAAATGGGAAATCTGCGGGGCCCCGCCCCCCGTCGGCCATCGTGGGTGGTCCGGGCCCCCCTTGTAATATATAATTAATAATTACTTTATATTTTACTATAAAACTATTTATAGTATCATACCTCCATGAAATCTGCTTGAAATATTCTACCTATCGAAAATTAATTTATTACTTGTTTACTGATAAACATATCGCTATTCAAAAGTGAAAGTAGAGAAAGTAAAAAAAAAAGTCGAGAATTCCCGTGTTACGTAAAATTACCTTTTTCGAATGAAAACGTTCGTAAAACGTAACAAACGTATGAAAAAACGTTAAAAACATACCTGTTTATCCTTAAAATACACAAACAACACTAAAACACTTCAAAACACATTAAAAACAACAATAACTAATCACACAAATACGCAATACGCAATCTGAGGATGAAATTGAGCCAGAAGACGAAGATGATTCTACAGATGAAGATGATGATTAATTAATCTATTAATTATAAAACATTCAATTGTTTTAAGCTTTTTTTTAAGTTTTTTTTTTTATAAATACATGTAATCTACTAAAAAAGCATACACTTATTTATTTGCATGCTATTTCCTGAGCTTTTTAATTAATTAAGTTCAATAATTTAAAAAAATAAAGAAAAAAAAATTTTTTGAAAGTGGTTTTTTTGGAATAACTTTTAACCGGCTTTATCGATTAACTTCAAAAACTAATCCGCCTTTGAGCTTGAAAAACCACGTCGATCGCCACCAAGCTGGTCAAAATCGGTTGATTCGTTCGAGAGATATCGTGAACGAAAGAAACCCGAAAAAGAGTTTTTTCGGGATTACTCCGAAATTTGTGGTTCGATCAATTAAAATTGCAAAATTACTTATGAGGATGATAAAACTGCGTCGAATGGTGCCAACCGCGTGAAAATTAGTTGATCCATTCAAATGTTATTGCTGTTTGAAAATTCCAAAAATAGTGTTCTATGAAACTTCTATCAGACTTTCGAGCTGGGAGAGCTCAAATGCATAGAAATATTATTTCTTTGAACTCAGCGAGCTCAAAATATCACATAAATTATATTTTGAGCTCAAAAATGTCATAAGTACAATTTAAAGCGCCCAGGAATGGAATTAGCGGGAAGTTGCAGGGATGGCCTTTAAAGTGAACCGTTTTTCTAATTTTTTTTTGTCAGATCAGGCGAATCCCTCTAGATAATCGTCAGATTATGAGACAGTACGTTTAGAACATAAAGATGAACCATATATATCTTAATCTGACGCGCTTGAGTATTTCAAAATGGCGATTTTTTTTTGCACATTATGAAAATGGCCGCGTGTTTGCGTCCCATCGAAATCGTCAGATGAGTGAATGAGAGCTTTTTTTTGGTGTACTTAACACTCCCTTAGAAAATCTGACGCGCTCGATTAAATTTTTTTTTTTTCATTTTCAACCCTTAAATACAACCACCCGCATCATGCAAACGATCAGATTAACATACGTACATTATTAAAAATACGTAGGGCATTGATGCTATCAATATCTGATGCGCTCGAGGATGTCCATGCAATAGTTTTTTTTTACATATTTAAAAATCTATAGCCGCTTCCCCCACCGATGTAAAGGTATATATCATATAACATTTTTTTCTTCCTATCATCTAAGCTTTGCATCCCAATAGGTCTCTACGACGCTCGAGTAAATCCCCATTTAGCCTCGTGGGCTCCCCTACTATTAGCAAGCACTTTCTACTTTGACAAAGTGCTAAACTGTATACATCCGTCATCCTAGTTGGCAACAGTAATTATCAAATACCAAAACATTCATTTGACATACATTTGTCGCCCACCCAGCCCCCGTGTTCAACTGAGTTAGTAAATCGCCCTTATATTGTAACTAAAAGGTGACTGTATATTTTCTAACCACTTCAATATTTCAAAGCATGTAATTATCAATCCCTTTATTGCTTTATTCTTATCGTCGTTTTGTTTATCTTCAAGTGTTTTACGAGTAAAATCAGTAAAATAAATTATGTAAAAACTTGGTTTGCTGGAAAGGAGCGCCCGTCGTAAACAGTAGTGGTCTTATATAAAATAGTGTATGTTTGTCATCGTTCAGTTATTCTGTCTTCTGTTTTCACTATGTCTTTACAACATAATATATTGTCTTCTGGAGAGCGCACCGTTCGAGAATTACTGAGCCGATTTTGCAATTTGTTTATAATGTCCGTATAGTTCGATTTTATTCATAAAATGTTTTCTTCTTTAGAATTTTTATTAAACTTAAAAAGAATGGACAGGACTAGGACAATGTCTATCAGCTAGCATTTTCTAATGACCTTACATCCTGAATAATTTTTTTAATTAAAATACCTAGTACCTTTAATGGGTTTGGAACAGCTAAGAACAAGCTGATCAGCGTACAGCAGCCCACTGCTGGACTCCAGTGCCATTGCACCCTGTCCTAAGCTTGACATAGCTTCTGCAAGATTTTACTTATATGTAAGCTGCATTACAAACGCTATTGACGGCCGACGTTTTTAAAGAAACTCACCCTTCCTTCACGTATGGCCCAGGTCACACATATCGGGCAAGGACATGGCGCGGACATGGCGCGGACGTGGCACGGACGTGGCGAGGACATGGCACGGGCATGGCGCGGACATGGCTCGGACATGACGCAGAAATGACGTGACAGAGGCACAAGTGTAGTGCAGTCTGTTTTCCATTATCGATGTGTCAGCATGTCATCCTCAGAAGACGAAGATGCTCTTGCTCTCGTGGATACAATTAATTAATATACAGATCAGGGCCCGTACAACCCCGATTTCGAGCTAGTTGCTTCGAAAGTGAAACCCCTTCATTGGGTTATACAGTTGACGGGATTACCCTTTCGTTTGGGTATTCTCCTTTCCCTTCTCCTTTATTCCTCCTTCATAACACAAGCGAAAGTGTAACCCGTTCCTTTTGGTTTTCAGTCGATAGGGTTACCCTCTTATGAGGTTAAAAGAATGAATATAGTTACCTCTTGATAGGTTTTTTTGAATGTTACACAATGTTTATCATTACGCCTGACACTGGGTGGGGGAATTTAGATTTTGACTCTTGATTTATGTCATCAATCATTAGGTATTAGTTCGGATCGCTTTATTTGGTTGAAGGAAGAGCGTCACTGCATTAAAGAAAAGTTTTGAAAACATAAGGAAAGTGCTGTGTTTCAGTCAGTTTTCATTGGTCATCATCACAGAGTATGCGTTGTGATATACGAGACCCGCAGTCAACATATTAAAAAGAAAAAAACATGGTTTTTCAGTTTTCATAAGTCATCAGTTATGTCATGACTGAGGCCCGCAGCCAACATGTTAAAAAGAAAAAAATGTGTTTCAGTCAGTTTTCATAGAGCATCATCGCAGAGTACTCTGCGTAGCGTTATTTTTTATTTTTATTGTATTTATTAGGCAAAGCCAACAGTACACATAATGAGCATTTTGTAAAGCGTTATGTCCGAGACCCGCAGTCAACGTGTTAAAAAGAAAAAATATGACCTTCAAAACTATTTTGAATAATAATTTTGGATTGTCACTGTCACTATCACACTCAACTCAACTCAAAGCTCCACTCGAAATTCATTCCACAAATTCATCTGTAAATGGTTATATCTCTGGAACTACTCATCCTAGACTAGCCGTTAATTGCTCAAAAGATAGCTATCGACAAGATCTTTATTTTAAATGACATATGTCAAACTTGAATTTGCTATATCGCGAGAAGTACTCATCCTAGACTTGCCATTACTAGCTCAAATGATAGCTACTAATAAAATCTTAATTTTCGATGACAGCTGTAAAACTAAAAACTGTCATCGAAAATTAAGATCTTAACAATAGCTATCATGTGAGCTAGTAACGGCAAGTCTAGGATGAGTAGTTCTCGAGATATGGTCGATTTAAGTTTGACAGCTGTCATCGAAAATTAAATTCATGTCAATAGCAATCATTTGAGCTAGTAAAGGCAAGTTTATGATGAGTAGTTCTCGAGATATGGTCGATTTAAGTTTGACAGCTGTCATCGAAAATTAAGTTCATGTCAATAGCAATCATTTGAGCTAGTAAAGGCAAGTCTAAGATGAGTAGTTCTCGAGATATGGTCAATTTAAGTTTGACAGCTGTCATCGAAAATTAAGTTCATGTCAATAGCAATCATTTGAGCTAGTAAAGGCAAGTCTAAGATAAGTAGTTCTCGAGATATGGTCGATTTAAATTTGACAGCTGTCATCGAAAATTAAGTTCATGTCAATAGCAATCATTTGAGCTAGTAAAGGCAAGTCTAAGATAAGTAGTTCTCGAGATATGGTCGATTTAAATTTGACAGCTGTCATCGAAAATTAAGTTCATGTCAATAGCAATCATTTGAGCTAGTAAAGGCAAGTCTAAGATAAGTAGTTCTCGAGATATGGTCGATTGAAGTTTGACAACTGTCATCGAAAATTAAGGTCTTGTCAATAGCTATCATTTGAGCTAGTAAAGGCAAGTCTAAGATGAGTAGTTCTCGAAATATGGTCAATTTAAGTTTGACAGCTGTCATCGAAAATTAAGTTCATGTTAATAGCAATCATTTGAGCTAGTAAAGGCAAGTCTAAGATAAGTAGTTCTCGAGATATGGTCGATTTAAGTTTGACAGCTGTCATCGAAAATTAAGGTCTTGTCAATAGCTATCATTTGAGCTAGTAAAGGCAAGTCTAAGATGAGTAGTTCTCGAGATATGGTCGATTTAAGTTTGACAGCTGTCATCGAAAATTAAGTTCATGTCAATAGCAATCATTTGAGCTAGTAAAGGCAAGTCTAAGATCAGTAGTTCTCGAGATATGGTCGATTTAAATTTGACAGCTGTCATCGAAAATTAAGTTCATGTCAATAGCAATCATTTGAGCTAGTAAAGGCAAGTCTAAGATAAGTAGTTCTCGAGATATGGTCGATTTAAGTTTGACAGCTGTCATCGAAAATTAAGGTCTTGTCAATAGCTATCATTTGAGCTAGTAAAGGCAAGTCTAAGATGAGTAGTTCTCGAGATATGGTCGATTTAAGTTTGACAGCTGTCATCGAAAATTAAGTTCATGTCAATAGCAATCATTTGAGCTAGTAAAGGCAAGTCTAAGATAAGTAGTTCTCGAGATATGGTCGATTTAAATTTGACAGCTGTCATCGAAAATTAAGTTCATGTCAATAGCAATCATTTGAGCTAGTAAAGGCAAGTCTAAGATAAGTAGTTCTCGAGATATGGTCGATTTAAGTTTGACAGCTGTCATCGAAAATTAAGTTCATGTCAATAGCAATCATTTGAGCTAGTAAAGGCAAGTTTATGATGAGTAGTTCTCGAGATATGGTCGATTTAAGTTTGACAGCTGTCATCGAAAATTAAGTTCATGTCAATAGCAATCATTTGAGCTAGTAAAGGCAAGTCTAAGATAAGTAGTTCTCGAGATATGGTCGATTTAAATTTGACAGTTGTCATCGAAAATTAAGGTCTTGTCAATAGCTATCATTTGAGCTAGTAAAGGCAAGTCTAAGATGAGTAGTTCTCGAGATATGGTCGATTTAAGTTTGACAGCTGTCATTGAAAATTTATTCCAATTTTATTATGATATAATTATTATTGCGTAATAAAAACAATTAGTAGTCTGCATTTCCGCCCTTAATGCTTAGAACACAATTACCGCAATTAATTTTCATCTTTTGACCGAATGTTTTTTCTCCTTTATCTCCTATAACCCACGTATAACCCGTGTTACAATGATAAAAAGGGTAACCCTAAGGTATGGGTTTTGGAATAATACCTAAATCCAATACTATTGATAACCTTCATGATCAGGTAACCTAATCAAAAGGGTTTTGAATGGTTTATCCCATCAAATAATAGTGTAAACCCATACGGAGAGGGTTAACTAAGCTTTTGGAAAAACTCTGCCGAAAACCTCTTCATCGGGTTACCAAATCGGGCCCTGATACAGATGAAGAAAATACGCGCAAACAAATTTGCACAAGGATCAGCTAGTATTACCATGGGTATTACATAAAAAAATCTTGATACCGGTTTAGTTTAATCTCTTTCCGATTTCCAGCCACAATTTATCTTGAACATTTCAGTTACAATAATCGGATCGACAATGATCATAAAGCGTTGCATTTACAATCAATTCACAAAATTCAATATTAAATTCGATATCGTCATTCGTCACGCATTTTTACATCACTAACAGACGTATGTCGCAAGCAAGTACATACTACGATCTGGCGGCCATCGGACGCCCATCTGGCGGCGATCGGGCGCGGGCGCCGAAATGGCGCGTCATACGTCCGAGCAACGACATACCGTGTGGCCTAAATTGTGCTTTATTTCCATGCATTTTGTATGAAATTTGAATGGAATAGGAAACCGCCTGTGCCATGTCCGCGCCACGTCCGTGCCCGATGAATGTGACTAGCGTCGGGCGCAGACAAGGCACTGGCGGTTTCTTATTCCATTCAAATTTCATACAAAATGCATGGAAATAAAGCACAATTTAGAACACACGGTATGTCGTTGATCGGACGTGCTTATGACGCGAAGTCGTCCGAGCTAAATTGTGCTTTATTTCCATGAATTTTGTATTAAATTTGAATGGAATAGGAAAGCGCCCGTGCCATGCCCGAGCCAGGTCAGACAAGTGGGGCCTATACCTATATTATCTTTTTAGGGTGGATGTTATGGTTTTGTCACCCCTGAAGTTTGTTTTAGGGGTTGAGATTTTAGGAAATGCATTTTATTGCGAGTAAATAGATTTATTATCTTAGGGTGTTTGTGTGAATATCTTGATTTGTTTTGTTTTAACTGATTTTCTTACTATAAAAGGTTTATGTTTTGAAAATAGACTAGGTATTCGTTTTGTTTTACCTCCACATTACTATTATCTCAGGTGTTATGGGTAGTTAGTAAACCAGGGCATCACATCACAACCTTAAAATCAGAACAAAATATTAGCAAATAAATTTGGTCCTGCAACGGGAATCGTACTCGCACTTTCTGCATTTCAACCCGTTAGTCATCCATTTTGGAATCAAGGTCGAGGTTTCAGCAAATTAGTAAAGTAGGTACATGAAAATAAGATCTCGCTTTGTTATTTTTTTTTGGTTTCTTAATGCTTCCAAATGTACAGCAATCTTACAGTCACATAATCGTCTACCTAATGTACTTACTGTCATAAAAAATAAGGTGTTTCATTAACCTTTGTTATGAAACAAATAAACTACCCATTAGTAGCCCACTAATGAGTGTAACATGCGTGTATTGGATTGTAACGCATTCATTAGATATAAAGTAGCAAGAAAGAGCGAGTATCGATAAAAATAATGCATATATTGGCGTTTAATAGCGGAGGCTTGAGTCCAGATGATCATGATGAATGCATATTTGCGTTTAGTTACTGGGTTGTTTGATTTTTGTTTATTGTTTCAGGGTATGGATAACTATAAATAACAACATTTTCGTGTGCGATATTAGAAGATAACTAAAATGGTAAGATAAATTAGAATAAGTATTTTATGCTTTCTCAAACTTACCTAAGTCTTATTTCCCTATCAAACTTTATCGGCGGTTTGGCCAAGAAGGTGTATCGAAGAAACTTTTTGACGTGATAACGTCTTATAATTCGATAGAGCCGGCTGCACGCACGAAAAAATGCGGCGTTACCTCGCTCTGAGGCGTTCCGCGTTCGAAATTTAAAAGTTGTAAAACAATTGCTCAACGCACATTTATACTTGTAAAAACTATTAAATTGTAAAAAAAACTGACATAATTGTATTTATGCGTACAAATAAATCTAACTTGATCAATTTCATTGTGATTTCCAAATACCTCCTTCTTTATATACATACAAATCTATTAAACAAATGAAATTAAAATTTTCTTTTGAAAAATGCTACCATTCCATTAGTATTTTCTTAAGACGTTGTCACGTTCAACTATCGTCAGTAAACCGACTTTACAGACAACCAATATTTTTTTTCACATAATTATTATAATCATACGTTCACTACTTGCCTTGATTCCCCTAATGAGCGCCATTGAGACATGTCCTCAGTCAGTGTCAGCTCGACGCATCCAGCTTCTACCTACAGCCTTTCGTAGGTTGTCACTCCATCTGGCCGGAGGGCATCCTACACTAAGTTTCCCGTGGTCTCCACTCAAGAATTACGGGTTTTAAAAAAATATACTCAATTTCGCTTTTATAATATTAGTTCGAATTTAATCTATTACATATTACCAGTATTATAAGGTATTTCACTCAGACGACGTAATAACAAAGCTACTTCATTACGAAACGAACATCACACGTCGCTAGTTCCAACCATTAGTGCTGCTATTCGTAAGTGTCAAAACCATTGCCTAGCTCTAAGAAACTAATTGATAAACTAGATCTAGTTATTTACTCTGTGTCTACTTAGAGCTTGAGCATTTAGCGGTCGCCATGCAAACTTACGGTCACAGGATAAGGTAAAATAGCTTGTATGCTCATTTAAAAACACATAGATTGATACTCTTTATTGGACTTAGTCAGACCAACATAAAAATATGGAACAAAACGAACAATAATAATAATGAAAGTACAATAGATTAAATAATTAATCACCCAAATTTATGTAACCGTACACTAGGATTGACTTATAATATAATAACGAAAATATAAATAATGCTTTACACTATCACACAACGAGGACTAGGACAAGGAGACAAGTACTTACGTACATTGTTTTGTAAATAAATACTACACATTATAAAGTACATTGACAACACCGACCCGTGACAAATGTTTGCGGGGATCTAACCCGCAATCTTCTGCGTCTCAAATGAGCCTTTACCCACTGCGCCGCAGAGGTCGTATTATATTTTAGTTTAATTGTATTTTATATATTATTATGTTTCTATGTTAATTTTCACCTAATTCTTTAAAATGATTGAATGGATCTACATAAAACTTGCAATATTTATTTACGCGATTGAAATCGCTGGCACAAAGCATATCTTCTATGACACTAATAAAATAAGTAATTCTCTTACCGCAGAAATTACCTACTTTGTATATTGCAAAAAAACTTTGCATTTTGTAGTAAACCAGCTGTATTCTCGTATCTTTGACGCTGCTCCAATGCTCTAAACTAAAACTTCGACAAGACTTCAAAGTTCCCATATTGAGTGTTTAATGAATGTTCAAACTAAAAGCATTTGCAATCGACTCGCGATTGCAAATGCTTTTAGTTAGTAATAACGTTAAATAATTTAGCTTGAAATTGATAAATTGGTAAATAATAATATTCGAATCTTTGAAAAGTTCAAAATACCTCATGACTTAATGGCCCAGTGGGTAAAGGTCCGAAAAATACACTGAAGGTTACGGGTTCAATTTCCGCCCCAAGACTAGTAATTGTATGATCTGGGTCCGTCTGATACACTTAAGGTACCCTACGATTTTCTTAATCCTTTTATACTTCCTTCCTTCATCGTATGAGCTAGTAGCCAACACTACTGCCGGAGTTTTTAAGCCGCCCAAAGGCCTCCGACATGGCTTAACGACTGATAAACCGGCACCAACATCTTATCATGCCTTCGCAAGCACGAAAGCGCTCAAATGAAAGTGCCACTAAACGGTCACCCATCCAAGTAGTGACGTAGTACAGTGTTGCTTTACCTAGAAGATTTGCTAAAAACACCGAAGTAACCCACGCCACGAGGGTTTACTTTTACCGCTTTTTCTTTACTGTGGAAGTCTTTTGAGGATTTTAGATTCTTGGTTTTAGTGTTCATTTATCATTTTAACTAAAGACTTACTTAAATAAATATCTTTGAACTTACTTAAATAAATATTAGTAAAAATATTTTGTAAACGCCTGTAATGGCAATGTCACAATGTCCAATTATATTTGTTATAGATTTTACTGTTCTATAATATGAATTGTCGTTGGTGTTTCTAACGACTATGTGTCGTCAACCATGCGTTATGGTATAATTTTCTGGGGTAATTCAACCGAAAAAAATCGAGTTTTCTTAGCCCAAAAGAGATGTGTGCGTGCGATCTGTAAGCTCCGGCAAACTGACTCGTGTAGACCTTATTTTAAAGAATTAAAATTTTGACCTTTCCTAGCATGTACATCTTCGAGGTGGTAATGTTTGTTAGGAATAACAAAGAAAAGTTTGACTTTGTAGAAAGCGAGGTCTAAATAACATAAACATGCCTAAACATGTGACAGCTCTCTTTAATAAAAGTATATTTTGTATGGCTCCTCGAATCTATAATAAATTACCAAAAACTATAAAAGACATTCAAAATCCTAATATATTTAAGAAAACTTTATATCGTATACTTATTAATAAAACATACTACACAGTTAATGAATATCTGATGGACAAGGACATTTTGTAAATTTTTCTTTGTTTGACATTCCTATTTTATTTTATAATTGACATTGTTATTAATTGATCTTATTATTGTTTGTTTAATTCTTCTATCGTTTAAGTATGCGCTTTATACATGACATAATAATAATTCTTCTTAGTTTGACATCATATATTATTATTATTTCTTTGACATTGTTATTAACTGATTTATTAATAAACATTTCCTAAATATTTGCATGCTCTTGACAGTAGAATATGGTAGAACTGTATTGAAAATGACATAAGATCTGTTAATTTATTGTAATACCCATGTTCGTTGCAAATAAATGATTATGAATTATGAATTATGAATAATGAATAACAATAAATAAATAAAAAATCAATCTTATTCATAAATCACCACTTGTTACGCAGATTGCTGTTACATGGTTTTTCTACATACACAAAAACCTTACATTAATTCAGTTAAGAATTCCATAACTCGTAAGATTAAAAACGTGTAACTAGCAAGCGATAGTTATCAAATACAAAAAAGCATCATCATCATCATCATCAGACTATAGCACAGTCCACTACTAGACATAGGAGTAGGCTTCCCCTAATGAGCTCTCCATTGTGCCCTGTCCTCATCTTGACGCATCCAGCTTCTACCAGCAGCCTTTCGCAAGTTCATATTGTCATATCAATATCAATTGTCACTCCTCCTGGCCTGGCAAAAAACATATGAAATTAAATAAACATTTCTGCATTAGAACACAACAATTGAATAATAATTTACTATGGGCAAATATGAAACTTATAATAGAGAAGTTTATTATTGGAACAATGTAAAGAACCAACATTGTAAAGTTTGCCCGGCCTTTTGTTCTTGTTCTAAATACCAATACAACTTTAATAACTAAAACTGTTTATACTTGAGACATAGATTTAATAACAGCTACTACTAAACTTATCTGTGCTTCAGCTTTGTTAAACGAAGTACTGGAAATTGATCTTTATAACGATAGCTTCAAAAATGAGTTTGCGTTGGAACTCACTAGAACTGTACGATTCATTGATAATGATCACTAAGATTTGGGTAGTATGGATGAAATTGCTTCGGAAGATGTAACTGAAGAAGTGTTATTGGTGGGTGAAGCTATTGATCTATTTGTAGCAAACACAGGAGATGTTGGAGTAATTAAAGATGCCACGTCTGGTTCTGTTTTAATTTGTTTATTTTAGGTGTTTTAAGATTGAAGTTCAAGGAAGGGGTAATCATTAAATGTTGTTTGTTTTTATAATTTTATTAGACTTTAATAAATGTTGCTATTTAAATTAAATTGTTTAATGTTTTAGGTAAAATTACACAATTGAACTTTAAACATCATAGGCTGTTTAGTAAACTATATGCTGTATGCTTATTTTAAAATTATAATAAATAATGTAATAAATGGCCACTATATATAGTTTTCCAAATTGAATAATAATTCAAATAAATTGAATTTATTATTATATAAACTTTCTCAAAACTAAAGAAAAATTAATATTTAGAGGATGTTAAAACGAATTCCCGAGATCAATAAATCCATAATGCAAACTGACTACAAACAAGTGAAATAAATATAACTACCAAAACTGTATGGTAACATAGTAACAAATTCCTTTCTACCAACTACATATTTTCTCATGAGCAACCTCGCTTCGCTCTGCAATAAATGTCACACAAAATGCATCATTTACATTACCGATATCGTCGACTTTATTCTTGTTGCGCTTAGGTTCAAGTTTCTCTGTAATGGTTATTGTTTTGGTTACATGTCATGCCTGGTTAGAGAGATATGCTTCACCTATTTTAGTAGCCGCAATAGTAATGCTGCCTCTGGGAGGACACTTAGTTTTGGTGCTTTGTTTTATTGTCTGACAATCAAAGTTTATGACTTCGTATGTTTGAATGCTAAGACGGTCAACAGTAATGCTTGGTTGATTGTGAACCTTGTTGGTTTGGAATAGGATTTTTGTTTTAGCTGCTTTCGGCTTGAAGAAGCTGGTATCAGACTGTCAGTACTAAGTGCTGTAAAAAAATATCTTGAGATCAAAATAGACTAAGTTGTACTTACCTGATACGACTTCATCCCACTTGCTTGGGCATTTTGGACATAATAAAACAACGACTGAAAAAATTGATTACTAGGGATGCAATTTTTTAAATTAAAATGAATCAAATAGAAAACAAACCAATTGTTTTTTTTCAAATCACTACAAATTATGGATAAGGTAACAAACGTAAAAAAAAATTACAAACCCTCCTTTTTTTAAGTGTGTTATTACCTATACAAAGTCCCGTGCGTCATTATGTAGATATCAGTACCTATCCTATCCCGGAAATACTTATTCGAATAACCCGGAAACACCATATTTTGGATCACCGCAACAACTATTCATATCCATAGTTTGTATATATATGACTGTAACCAATTGTTTTGAATGATTATGAAATTACTCTATGTTTTCTAAATAAACTTTCCATAAAAGTAAAGAAGCACATTATTATTAAGATATTCCGTAAACACTAACGCGACTAGACGCGGCAACAAGTAGCGAGCGCTTGCGACTCCACTAGCTTGTCGTTGCGACTCCGCGACTCCGACGCCAAGTGTGCGGAGCTTTGAACAAAATATATAAAAATTGTTAGCCGCAGCCTGTCAATGTCACGTGTGGCCTGCTGCTTGCCCAAAACAAAAAGACAAAATTTGAGTGGTAAAGTATATTCTGTGCAGTATCACATTTACATTCATATTTTTTACTAAATATTTTGAATGACAGAAATACTTAGATTACATCGTCATCACAGCCCGATTTTTCCACTGCTGGATCTCTAACCAGGCCTCTCGAAGTTTATGACCTCCACCAACGAACGCCCGGCGATGCGTACTATGTCGTGAAGACATCTCGCTACTGGTCTTCTGATGCTTCTTCTAATTACCCTTGGTCAATGCATGACTCTACTTGTTATCACTACACCTCGCAATGTATTCTGCCCATCCCCACTTGAGTTCCATAAGTCGATTTCCAATCTCCTGGACTTCTTGCTGTTTTCTAATCTCGACGTCTACTGGTTTTTTGCCGAGCATGCATAACTCGCTTACTTAGGTTAAATAGCCAAGATCTACAAATACCACTTCCTTAAAAAAAACAAATATATACAGATCTGTTTTCTTTACTATCCATTTGCTTTCCCTTAAATCCAATTCCATACCTTGATCCAAAAGTCAGGATTCAAAATCTTTGCTAAAAGTTACCGTTCGATTCCAGATTTCCGGACAAATGTTGCAAGTCGCTACTCCGTATTTATTCACATCTAGCGGACATTAAAGTTCTATGTGAGCCGTTTGTTACAGTGGTTCCTGAATCAATTACAGTGGATAAAATATTCAAAGTTTTTTAATCAAAATTTAAACAGAGCATCGAATAAACTGACAGGTTGATAAGATGATAATTAATATATTTGTATTCATTAATGATAATCATATACCTATTTGTGTTGATTTTATACCTAAACCTGTAGTATCGAACTGATAGAATAATGGAATGAGAACCAATACTTACATTAAAAATTATATTTGAAAAATATTTTGTAAAGTCATACAAACCTAAATAGGGAATATTAATTACTTACTAGCTTATTTAATTACTAGCAATGGGAATATTATATGATCGCTTCCAAGCAAAAACCTATTTGTACCTTTTATTCGTTAATGTTCTGATTGTTTTTTTTAATAAGGTGGACAATATAATATTTTCATATACTCATTAGAGTTTTAGCGGATATTTAACATCCGCTCGATAAGCATAAAACCTCTCGGTTGAGGTCACGTTGCCAGAACTTTATATTTATTTGCAGACTACTTCGAAGTATTCCATCTTTCCTGGTCTTAAGTAAAATTTCTTGTAGTAGTTGCTCTGTGGTGAGTGCTAAGTCAATTCGCACTTTGAAATAACTTCTGTTTTCCTCAAACAATGACTTACCTAGTTTCAGAGTCAGTTCAATCTATAATTGTTAATTTAGCGAAAATAAGCAAGCTGAATTGGACTGGCCATATCTGCCGAAAACCCGTTAACCGTTGGGGTAAATGAATTCTTGAGCGGAGAGTCCGAGCATCGGGCTCAGCAAACGTAGTGTAGAACACCCTTCAGCCAGGTGCGGTAACGATTTGCGACTGCGGCTGATGATGATGATGCTGATTTTGGTGAATATGTATTTTTATGTTCTTAGAAAAAAATAGGGTAAAATTCGTTTTATATTCCTTTTTCTGATATATAAAAACTGTTTTTTTATTTTAATATAAGTAAGCACGTATAATAAATTTATATAGGTATTTTAGTTTTAATTTTAGCAAATTTGCTAGCAAAATGAACTCTTAACAACAATTTAGAAACTCTCGTAAAATTAAACTAGGTTCCTCATAAAACTAAAAGTTAAGCACTAAAATAATTCACAATCAAATCTCAACAGGCTAAAGCTAAGCTCCATACTAAAAGGCATCCAGCACAAATAATTGGACGGCACTAAGCCGTGGTTTTGGCTTCGACCAAATTAAATTTTGTCTCAGCATTATTTGCAAATAAATTGCCAGTGGCGTGATTCTGTCTCAATTTTCTAATTCAAATCAGGGTGACCTTATCTCTGTTTAAATAGGGCCTTTCATTCCTGTCCCTTTGTTAAACAAACGTCAAACTGAACGCAGCGTATTGACTTTTTGTTGGCGTTCTGGGCGCTGTCAAACCCTGCGGTATTCTTGTCGCAACAAGCTTAGCCCTACTTTTTAAAATTTTGCTTTGTTTTAACCGTTTGTTGATTAAAGCCTATGTAATTAACTCCTGCTTTTTGAGTCCAATTTTTTTCATTATTTTGACCTGCTGTGTCACTACTTCTATAAACACTTTCGACCATGACGTTACTCGGTAGCACAATAGGCTAGATGCCTAAAAAAATCTAATAAGTCTGTCATTTAAATTATTAAAAAATATTGGACACAGATTTTTTATTTTCTCAATTAAACTAAAAATGACAAAGATATAGCGTGTTGAAGTTCAGCGTGACGTCACGGGTAAGTACACTTTTTACATACAAGTGACGTCACGAGCCCCCCACTCCCGAACTTTGACGCTCTATAACGTTGTTAATATCTATTGATTACATCAATAAAAAAATACGTGTCCAATATTTTTTGTTACTCTAACAGACGGACTAATTAGTTTTATTATTTTTTTACCCAGTCATCATCCCTTTATTGTATAAGTGCGCTGCAGGCTTTTATAGATGCGGGTTCGAGTCAAATTTGAATATAATTTTTAACTTTGTCATGTAGGTATCTATTGAAATATGATCGATTGGTTAGCAAAATATTTATATGCATTGCAATGGGTAAGTATGTACCCTACCCTGCTACTTGTAGAACGTTTTTTAATTTAACTAAAGATACACGTCATCTTTGTATACTCATCCAGTCCATGTCGATTACAATATGTACGAAACCATAAAAACCTCTATTCTAAGAACTATGCGTTTAAGTTTTTTTCTACCCAAAGGTTGCCTGGAAGAGATAGCTTTTAACGATAAGGCCGCTCATTTCCCCACTATCGTTAAAATCTTCTTTATTCAGTTGTAACACTTTGTTTAGTGTGCATTACAGTGATATCTATCTATCTAACTTCGCATTGCGCTTACGTGTTCATTGACGTTTATCTGAAACTGCTATTGAGATTTTGAAAAACACCACCCATTTTTTGTTGAAAAACCACAAGACAAAGTGGGATCAGCCCTTTATTTATTGAGAATTGCCCGATTTTATCTTCAGAATAGATTTCAGAGGTAAAATTTGGGTTTTAAACATTTTGCTTTATATCTGATTTGAATTTCGTTCGACGACGTTGCTCTCAGAATAAGTGAATAGAATGATTATAAGAAGAAGCCACAGTTGATGAAATCCTTAAAATTCCAGAACAAAAGAGAATCTCACAGAAGCTCCATCACTAAGACTAGCGAAAATTATTCGTTTATAGTAGACGTAAAATTTTGGCCAATGAGAAAGCGTAGATCAAGTAACGCTTTGTCATTGGCCTAAATTTTTTGGTTACGCTTACAGTACGCCTGGTTGAATTAATCCAAACTAAGCAGATATTTTGTTATGGAAGCCACCCAGATCCTGCAAATCATACAAATATTTGCCTCGTGGCAGGGAAGGACGTCGCAGAGGTCACCAAAACAGAAATACTTAGGGTAAAGTGGACTCCTACAAGCAAATGGAACAGCTTTGATCAGAACAACTATCGATAGGCATAGAAACTCGAGTTCAACAATCAATCTCTGAGGGGTTAGTCCGTTTCTTGTTTAATTCAAGTTTGAATGTTGCCTCTGGGACGATGTTATTGATCCCAACAGAACTGTAATGGGTCAGTTCAGTAAGTTGAAAGTGCGTTAGTGATTCAATGATTCGGGTCAAATGGGATGTTAGCTATTCTCACCTTAATAGGGTTTTAGTTTAGGCAGTTTATTTAATAGAATATCTAGACTTCTTTTGAAAGAAAATGCGAGTATATTTTTTTGTTTTCATTAAATGCGAATTTGATTAGTAAAAATAAACCAAAAGTATTTTTTTATAATATTAGAAGATGAAACAACCATAATGGCCCACCTCATGTTAAGTGGTAACCACATCTTATAAACAGAGTATTGTATCCATAGGTCACGCACGTTTGAAACGTGCCCTACGTTGCATCGCTCTGTGTCCACGTTATGCATGAAGGTGATACACCTTATGTGCCTGTAATTTCACCGGCACCCACACCCTTCAAACTAAAACTCAGCAATGCTGCTTCACGGCAGAAATAAGCTTGGTAGCAGTACTTACCCAGACGAGCCCTACACATAAAGCTCTACTGCTCCTAAAATATTTATCTGCTCTTCTTAAAAGGTATAGGCAAGACCTATAAAAAATTATGTTAATGTACATGACTGCGTACAGAAAACTGTCAAAAACTAAACAATAGCCACCATTTTGCTATAGTTGAAGGAAAATAATTTGGGGACATAACTGTCGAAATGATGATATATATGATCGATACTCCTCCGTAGCCAGAGACATTTTTAAATCTCACAGATTAAAAAAAAATCTTTATTTCGCACTTTTAAATGCATAATTATAGTGAGTAGGAATTTATTTTAACTAAGACCTAGAATTCAAATTTTCCATGCTTATGTCATTCATACCCACAATACTTACAACACCAGCCTACTGCTGGACATAGGCGACCCCTATAAGAAGCGGAATATGTTGTTGGGAATTGCAGGGCACAGCTTCTCGCACCACCGATGCTGCTGCTGCTCGTCGGTAGCCAGGGGATTTAGCTGTGCCGGGGTTAGACTACGCTATGTCGTAATCAGCCAGCCGTCAGAGTCCTGTTTGTTAGTTGGCAGGGTGCACCACGGGCATGTGATTGGCTGGGGTTCCATAGATGGAGGTTGGAACCCCTTACACCTTTTTCATTCCCTTCATTCATACCAAATTTTATCATTCGAATCCGTAGTGAAGTTTAATAAGAACAAACACGTAAATTTCGTAATTATTAACTTTGTTCGATTACTAATATTTTTTTAGTCTATCCAGATTATATAGAACTCTGTGGATCGCTTCGATTTGAAAAGATAAATTAAAACCATTACTCACGTAATTCCCGGTGCAACGTACGTAATCTATACAAATTGGATCGCGGCACGTTGATACATTGATAGGGGATTTCAGCTTTTATTTTATTTACAATACGTATGGGAAATTAATAACCGATGTCCGCTCTTTGGGGATAGCTGGGTTTCATTTTTAAGCGTTGTTTCGTATTATCACGTTTTTATGAAATAATTTTAATGGGAATAAATGATTGCGAGATGAGTCGATGCTATCAGAAACTGTGGGTGGCCTCTGGCTCAGACTAACGCAGGATAGAGGCACAGGACATAATCAAAATGATAGGCTTAAAATAGCTAAAATCATGATGATTAAAAGAGGTCCACAGGCCTTGCACCTGTTCTAGATGATTTATAACGAGTCAAGTAAAGCTTACGACGGACGCTGCAATGCTTAAGACATGGTTAGATAAAGAGTGTGTGGATATTTCTTAGGGTGCCAACTAAATAAACGAATTTTGCTTTTGATGTTTTTGGTTGGCCAGTAGCCTATACCATCTTTTGGTCTAACCGGTATTACATTTTTTTTGTTAAGAGCTCTTGACCTCGATGCTTGCGTGGGCAAATGAAATCAACGATGGGTTAAGCTTTTCCAGAAGATGCCTATCAACGTTCTTTTTGAAGCCGTTAGGGTTGGAAGTCAATGAAAAACCAACCCCCAGGATAGACATTATCAATACACGAGGAACAGACTTAATAACAGGTATATCACAATATTTTTCTTCACTGTAAGGTCGCGTGACAATAAGAACATAATTTTTTTTTAAATCTGTGATCCATATGTAGAGTTGTCCAGGTGAGTATTATTCAACATCGGGTTCTTCTTCGTATGAGTTTGTTTGACAGACTCTGACATATATTTTAAGAGGGTAATGTTTGACCGCCATCACACTTGGTAAGTGAAGATGCGGTCGACGCACGCTTGCCTAGAATGTAAATAAATACTCTTCTCTTGAAGAGTATTTATAAGTCATAGCGATCGGGTAACACTGACGCTGGAAGATCATTCAATTCCTTAGCTGTCCTAAGGAGAAAAGTTGCAGCAAAGCGAAAGTGATATTGGAGTCGCTGTCTGAATGACTCCGACAATACTTAACGAACAACATCTTAGCTTGTGTTTTGAAGTAGTGACCAGTAAGAGGGTTGTTTAAACTAGGTGATCTGCGAAGAACACCGAAATATGTAAGTAAGATAACATAACTATCTTACCTAATATTTTTTGTTTTCTTATCTACATGGATTGAGATCTTCGTCCATTAAATGAAAGCGCTCATACCGAGCTGCCAAACATTTTCATAAAAGTATTGAGGATTTGTTCAGTGAAATGGATTGGAATTTCTCTGGGCGTGAAAATAAGTCAAAATTCTAGGATTTACATAAGTCCTCTGAAATCACAGGCAATTTTCTTTCATGTAACCTTCGAGACTCACTTTGTAGGATTGTGTGTCTCTAGTTTTGATGGACTGTAAATAGTTTATTTATTACATAGGTTTTGGGACTTCTGTTATGTTCAAAAATATTACTGCATAATATTTTGTCAAACTTATCTTAAATCTACTTAAATCTTTATTATTAAAATAGTTTAATAGCAATAAAAGAAAATATGTTTATATCACCCTCAGAGACTGAATTTCAGTAGATACGCTCAAAGACCCGTCTTAGACGCAGTAGGTTGCGGGTTGATTATTTTTGTGTATGATTTGCAAACATTTGTCTCGAGTCTGTATATTTTCTATTTTATAATAAGTACCCAAAGTACAAAATCTGATTAGTTTATGGTTATAACTGATGCTTTGAGATAGTGTCTAGTATTTTCTAAAACTTATGGTTTGAATTTTGTGATGTTACAATCATCAATCAGTCAGATAGTCAATCAGTTACAGTTTTATATAGATAATAAAGAAGGAAACAAGCCTTAAAATTCAATGAATGTCATTATAAAGCAAGCACCTAATAAAACTGAAAGATGGTCAATTTAAAACCATTAAGCTTTTACAGCGGTTCTTAAACTTCATCGAGTACAAGTCAATTAATTAGACCTCTCTGCTCTTTGTTCATTAATGATCCCAAATATTTGGAATTTGAACAATTTGAAGACGAACGTTGTCTTAGGAAAAAGATGACTGAATATTAAGGGAGTTTTTGATTGTTTTCACTTTGAAAATATTGACTCCGACTGACTTTTAGGCCCGTCCAAAACTAAACACAAGCGTGAAAATATACTCGAGTAGATATTTCCAAAAATCAATGCTCTTAATACTCGACTTTTTAAGTAAGTTTTTTTTATAATAATTATATTACTAATTTTAAATAATAATGGAACGCAACTTCATCAGTCAGCTTTATTTTTGTTTAAATTCATGATAATGATATCTAGGATCGAGTTTTGGCTCAAATCTTAGTTAAAGTATAGTATAGTTTTCTAGAGTTAATTTTAGACTATAAAAATATATATTAAAAAAATCTAAATTAAAAAAAATATATATGTTTGTTTAACATTTTTTAAAAGTCATTCATATCAACTATATTACCTTATTTAATATCAAAAAGGCAAAAGTCTGTAAAAAAGATGTGAAATTTTTGTCTCAACTTCACACCAAAACTACTAAACGGATTGAGCTGAAATTTTGCACGCATGTAGTTCTATACCTAGAACAACATCCATCACCACCTATCACCGCATATCAGTCGACTACTGGACATTATACCTCAATTAGTAAGGTAATATGCTTATAATCCCTTCGCTTGGCAGGTAGTTAAGCAATCGGAACATATATGCTACGTTTTATTAGAGTAACATGCAAGCGAAGCCACAAACGGCAGCCAGTTCAAAATAATTGCTATACGTACAGAAGAATGTACGTATAGCAATTATTTTGTAAAGAAAACGTGTATCAAGTTCCAATAAATCTTTGTTAGTTTACTTTGTAAGTTTACGAATCGCAGGCATCAAGTGTTCGTGTTCGTTGTGTCTTTTATCTGCTGGACCATTTTTATTGCGGTTGAGTTTAACTTTTATAACTACGAGCTGCCGTGACTTACGAATTTGAATTTTATTGTAATAGTTTTAGAACGTGTATTTGAAGGCATAAAAGCTTTGTGGCCTTTGACTTGGTATCACCTTATTCTTTTTCAGATGCTTCTTGAAGGTTAGCAGGCGCTACCTCCACGAGGAAGTGTATAGGAGCGACATTATCATCTTGCCATTTCATTTAGTACTGTAGTTTTTAGTATTTATTTATTTAACCTTTAAAATATAATACTACATAATATTGGCAAGTCAATTTTTACAATATAAATTCGTACTGTAATCTAATTATTTCTATGTTTGCAAATCAGAGAATGAACAACTCATGAACTCATTAATTTGGTAAAATGGATGAGATTAACAAAAAAGTATTTTTGCTTAACTTGGTTTTCAGAAAGTTGTGTAATTTTTAAGGGTAATTTATTGTACATACATATTTAGATACATATTTTAAATAGTTAACTTATTTATAAGTGTTATCAAGTCTTGTTCTTGGTTTGTAATAACTATTCCTTCTTTTTGTTTATTATAATACACATTATAATTAAGGGTATGCATTACCATTGGCAAGCTGTTCTTTGTAAATGTACTTCTATAAAAGATATATATATATATACTAGCTTCCGCCCGTGGCTTCGCTCATCATTAATCCATACATCCATACTCACAAACTTTCGCATTTATAATATTAGAGGGATATTGTGATACTAGCTTCCGCCCGCGGTTTCACTCGCGGGGTACCGGGAGACAAAGTAGCCTACGTGTTAATCCAGGTCACGAACTATGTATATTCTAAGTTTCATTCAAATCCGTTCAGTCGTTTTTGCGTGAAAGAGTAACAAATATTCATCCATACATCCATAATCACAAACTTTCGCATTTTTAATATTAAAAGTAGGGTTACAGTTAATATTTTCGATTTTTGATATATGCTCTGACTGAAGTTAATCTATGTAAGCCGTAACTTATTCTAATAGATATTTTTTGGCAAATGAGAACTTTTTCAGTTTGGGCAGCATTGCCCCATACTGTTTTAGAGAAACAGTATAAATATTTTTTTAAACGTGTCTTTACACGCCCCGGTAAAATTGCCGTATCGCCGTGTTCACCCGTTTATAGAGGTATCATAGAATTAAGTGATGTGAGGATAACAACTCTGCGATATACTACCTCGTAGTGATAGCGCCTAGCTATTATATTTTTATTTGTTTTTAGCCGAATTTAATTTTCTTCCTTTTTAGGGTGACGTTACTGAGACGGTGAAACAAACCCTTATGGTGTCGGTTTGCCCGTCTGTCATACCTGATTATTTCAGGAACTACATAAGCTATCAACTTGAAATTTGGTATAGATTTAAAATGCGCTAACTGATTATGATTGTCGGTAAAAAAAATATTTTGTTTTCTACCCAAAAGGGAAATAAAAAAAAATATGTCCCAAAAATGACTGTTCTCTTGACTACTGCCTCCCGTTGACTACTGCTTAGCCTAAATCATCTGCTAAAAATACTGAAGGAAGAACGAGTGCTTCATACTAAAAGTACCTAAACTATTTATGTATGTATGTTCTTATTTGCTCAATCAGCAGAGCTAGAATACATTCTCTATCAAAATGCCTATTGCTGACTGAGCCATGCCAATCCAGAACTTTCCTAGACAAATTAACCTAATCTTAGTCGGCATAAAGACCATTTATTTCCTCCTAACAATGTGCCCTCATTTCTAAGCCCTTGAGACTTGTTCAATCCTGCCCGATGTGATTTTCGACTTAAACCCAGAGTTTTATTTCCCGTTTCCTCATAGGTTCGTTCCCAAGAGCACCCAATCTCACTTTCTATTGATAAGTACATTCACGTGCAATAAAATTTACATTTGAGTACTATATCAAACTAGACAGCGCTTGCTAAAAGATGACAACGCGGTCGTTGAATGGTTCAACTTTACAGCGACACGGTCCTAAAATGTACATCCATCAAATTATAATATATATGTTATGGACAATGTGATTAATTGGTCATTATACATAATGACCGGGCATTATGAATAATGACCAATATGTGAGGGCAATGTGATAAGAACTATTGAATTAATCAAATTGCCCGGGCAATATACATAACGCTCATCACCTGTTGGGCAGAATAATAAAAGACACAATATTTAACTATTATTTTTATTTCAGACTTTAAATCAATATTTAAAACACAAATTTCTCCTTTTAGCGATGCCTTATGAACTTCGCTATTCTTTCTTCACTTTAGTTACGAAACTGAATTACGAAATTATCCTTCTGCGTCCGTCCGTATTCGCTTGGAATGCAAAACTGAGAGCTGTGTAGTGAACAGTGAAGCGATGGACGTTCGTACGCCACCATGACGGGCTCTGATTGGTTAGCGCGTGTCACGCGTTCGCTTCCCTCTCCTCACTCCATCCCCAAAGTAGCTATATTATCACATTGCCCGATGATCACGTAGCATTATTCATAATGACCGGTCAATGTGATAAATAATGAAGTTTAGGTAATAATTAATCACTTTGCCCTAAGTAGCTGGTCATTATTCATAATATCATAATTGCTCGGGCACTATGAATAATGCCCACATTAATCACTTTGTCCATAACATATATATATATATATATATATATCCTAGCGTACGATGTGACTGATATCTAGAGCTTTGACTTATAACAGAATACCGAGCCATTTTGCTTGGCGCTCGGCTAAGCAACACGTCTGCGAAGTTCTGCGAGTGCCAAAGGCTGACAGCCAGTCAATCATTTCCTGAGGATGCCTTATGGGGAAGGCGAAACAGTGTCGAATTTCTTTTGGGTTCTTGTGAAACTCGTCAGAGAAGGTTAGCGAAATTCGTACTAAATATTTAGTCTGTTGAATATTTTAGAATTTCAAAAGCCATTCTAATTGTTGTGTTATGCTTTTTTGGTGACCAACATTTATTACAAGTGTAATTAAAGGATGTTTATTTTAAATAAATGCTTCTGAGCCGGGTTACTCCTGAGCGGTATTGTGGGCAAAAGATCATACAAAAAATATACCTGTTTTTTGTGTATAAGTTATATGGTTACCAAAACAAAGTAATATTTAAGGGCTAGTTGAGGTCATTGACTACACAGTTAATGTATAAAATAAATGTGTTATAATGTACATAATTATATATACCAAGTTTTATTCAAATCTATTTAGCCGTAACATAGTTATAACAAATACAAAGAATGCATGTATAAAAATATGAGCGTGATAAAAGCACAGAATTATTCCATTTATTTTTGCACAATCAGGGTTTTCCATGAAATAGTTTCAACTGGTTTGATAGATGGCGATGACTAAATTGAAATCAAAATCTAGTCAGTCTAGACCAGTCTGTCTATTTGTCTGTCAAGACCCTTTTCTCAGGAGCACGTGGGAGGTATCAAGTTGAAAAAATCTAACTTTTAGGTCAACACAATCAAAAGCTATGGCTGTTTATGCCGCATATTTTGACGCTCGCTAGGAAATCACAACCAACGTAATTCCCGTTGACTTAAAATAATGAAATTTTACATGTTTTATATCACAAGTACAGTGTAGTTTGCAGATAAATCACAAAATGATTTCACATCACACCTACTAGTTTATACGGAACCCTTGGTCCACGATCCAACTCGCACTTGGCTGGTTGTTACTTTTAAGTCTTGTAGCGGAAACCCGACCGTTATGAAAACAATCCCTATCCGAACCGCTGTAGAACGAACCCCACCATATTGAAGGAAAGAGTTTATTACTCTCGCCCAACAGAAAGCCGACGATCACTGTTTACTCGCAAGCTTAGAGATTACGTATTGTTCGATAAAATTGATCGGAGGGAGTAAAGGTAAGTATTTTATATTGTAAGAATTGTTCGGGTTTACGGTTTTAACGATGTGAGGGAAACTTTATTGCTGTCGCTTATACGGCTATTATTGTTGTTTAAAAGTGGAATATTTTGGGATGGCATGTGTTTAGAACTTTTACCAGACTGTCAATGATGGTGATGATGTTAAGAATCAAAATAATAATCTAAATCTAATCTCAAAAAAAATCTTTATGCTACTAATAAAACATTATTATATTCTTTCTTTCAATTCTTAATGTATCTCTGTACTAGAACTGAATGGATTTAGATGAAACTTGGAATATAAATAGTTTGTGGTCTGTATTTTTATCCCGATATCACGCAAGCGGAGCCGCAGACGAAAGTTAGTACAATACCAACTTTGAAAATAATAAGTTAGTTCTACGAAAAAAATTGAAAGCGGAAAATGTATTAAATAAAGTCCTTGGTTAGGAGAAAATAGGAGCTGCTGTTGTTGTTATTGAAGATACAAAAAATATAAGTATGCTTTGTTTTTTACTCCTTTCCGCCTAACCTAACTAATGAACCGATTAAGCTGTAATTGTTCACTTAAAATTTCTTAAAATTTCACCGGCATAACATGCCGGTGAAATTCTAGGTCTAGAAATACAACAACATCACCATATTATATAGTTCACTGCTGGACATAGGCCTCTCCTAGTATGAAGGGGGACATGCCCATATTCCCCACGTTGGGCATGCGGATTGGGGATAGACTTTCGCATCGCTGATGCTGCTGTCCGTCGGTGATCAGGGAATTTCGCGGTGCTGGTTTTAGACAGCGCTATACCGCAATCAGCCGGCAGCCAGCCCCGTTTGTTAGTTATCAGGTTGTACCACGGGCAGGTAAGGTTGGCTTGAGTTCCGAAAGTAGCGTAGTATGTAATTTTTTACCCTAAGTATTAGATACCTAATAAAATAACACTAGGCTATCGAGATAATTATATAAAACACTATAGATTGTCAGTAGACAGTCTTCAAGTGAGTTTTGGAATAATGGTCCAAGCGTGTTTGACATAAATAAACTTCAAAATACAAAATTTGCCCTAATTTAGACCTTAAGTCGCTTGAAAAGTGTTAAAAACCGCTTAATTGACATTGCAAGTTTTTTTTGCAGACACTTTTTTTCCACGTTTTCGACTCTAGAGTATAAATATCTCGATGCACTAGGCTATTTTTTATCTAAGTACAATTGAAGTAAAGCCGCGGGTGGAAGCCATTAAATAAATACAATGTAGTTGTTTAACTCCCAG
Organism: Horisme vitalbata; assembly: GCA_951804965.1. Taxonomy (NCBI): domain Eukaryota; kingdom Metazoa; phylum Arthropoda; class Insecta; order Lepidoptera; family Geometridae; genus Horisme; species Horisme vitalbata. The sequence continues at coordinate 16,490,434 of OX638092.1, read as the reverse complement.
TACATACATCTACATCTGACAAAAGATCAAATTAAAATCTAAAAGCACTGAAGTCAATTGGCATACAAGCGGCCATGGACATCGCTCGACTAGTTCAATGGTTCTTTATTTATCTAAATAGGTATTTTACTATCCTCGATGATATTTCAACAGCATTCATTCTGCTTCCAAAACATCGGTCTATTTATTTTTATGACAGCCATAACTATTAGCTAGCGCAAAACTTTTAAAGTGATATTCTGAATCACGCGCAACGATTGCAAAGATCCATTCCTGCCTATCAAAGACTGAAGGGTTTGAGGTTTGATGCAAGGGCTTTGTGAAAGTCTAAGGAATTTATATGTACAAGATAAAAAAATATTGGATTTATTCTAATCACCATCATCATGACAAAGGCCTCCCCTAATGAGCGCCATTGCGCCCTGTCTCAGCTCAACGTTTCTAGCCTCTACCAACAACTTTTCGCAGATTGTTATTTCATCTGGCCGAAGGGCGTCCTACACTACGTTTGCCATGCCACGGTCTCCAATTTTGAAATGTTTCCCAAACGGTCTTTTAATACTAACCTACAACTTGGTCACAGTTGTAAACCATAATTAGTCGAAAGGAGACCTACGATCAGAAAGTATATAAAATTAGTAGGTTAAAAATAATTTTCATTGGTGATGATGATGGTGAAGTTGAAACAAACAAAACGGCCAAGAAAATTACAATTAACGCATCTCTAGAATGTTCTCAATAGGTTCTCGAAATTTAATACAAAACAATTAGAAGTTTGTAACTTTGAGTGGAAAGGGTTCAGACATTCAACGAGTATGTACATTCTACGCATTCAAACAGTCATTTACAAGCTTGGCTTATTGACAGCATAGATCCACCTAAGTTTAAATTGTTTTTTCATTCTAATTTTATCATTATTTCTAAAGTAAGTTTTCCTGTAGACACATTTTGTATCTAGGTTAGGTATTGTCATAAGGTACCTGAGGTAATTAAAGCCCGCAGCATAATAAGGCCCACTATCGGAATTCGCGCGGCTAATGACTAAAACCAGCTTCCGTCTACACGCACACATGCTCCATGAGCATAAACCCCCATCGCGTAAACAAACCGCGGGCTGACGCTACCATCTTGTCAGTGACAAGCTCAAAGTTGTGAAAGTGAGACGTGCAACGTGATTTTAGAAGATTTGAATGCAGAAAACTGTAAGTTTCTTTGTTTTTTTATTACTTTGGTACAAAATTACTGGTTCAGATCGTATGTTAGGTCAAGCTCAGTGTGATTTCAATGCTTGTTAACGTAAATATCTGTTTGTTTCGATATGTTGGGGTTTCTTGCTGAACTTACCTCTTACTGGGCCTTATTTTCCTTAAGGAGAATGAAGTCAATTAGCCTAATATTTTTGTGTTTCTTTTTGCAGATATAGCCAACATGCCGCCCAAAAGATCTTTATGGATGGAAGCAAATCTTCAATCTGCTATGTTAGCAGTTCAACGAGGGCAAGTCACACAACGTACTGCAGCTATTCGGTATAATATCCCGACGAACGTTAAGAAACCATTTAAAAAGTGGAATTACCTTAAAAAACTAGGAAGATGTTCAATAAGTAATATTTAAGTGTTTGAATAGTTTTTGAAGCTCATATGTACATACGTATGTAAATGCCGCCAAAATATCTTTTAGGCCATTATAACCCCCTATAGTATAATAAGGCCCAATGACTGGTTTTTAAATTAAAATGGTTACTGATTATAAATGTTGTATTTTTATTGGTATTCCCATAACTACATTATCATATTTCTTTGACCACTTTGCAAATAAAATTGACTTTTGTAGTGGGCCATATTTTACTGCTATGGTAAAATAAGGCCCAAAGGAAGGTTTTTTTTGAATGGGCATAACTTTAACTTTTTATATTATAGCATTTTATTTTTTTTCTTTACATACTAGCATATTGAACCAAAGTTTAGGATTAACCCAGTTTTTATCTCATTAGTCCTGTTATACACGATTTTTTATCACTTTCAAGTTAGGTGGGCCTTATATGCCGCGGCTACCTTATTAGCTACCTTATATATCAGTAAAAAGGCTAGGGGTCCAAATTTAAGTAACCTTAAAAAAATTAAATGTTGATATTTGATAATGCATAAAAATTTAAATTTACAAACAACTAACATAAAATATATTATCTTCATAGCTGACGGCTAACATCTTTTTAGATGCGATGCAAATACGTCTGGCATCTGTCTCGTTCAAAAAAGACAAGACAAAATTTTAAGTTTTAATGCTAGTTGAAAATAAATAATTCCGTTCAACATAAATACATACAAACATATATACGTACTACATAGTTTACGACTTATATAAATATTTACAAACTTACATAAATACATACATACTTTAAAGTTGACGACTGTACAACTTTAAAAAAATGACGCAATTACGTCTAGAATACGTTAAAACCTTTTTGTATATTTTAATTAACCTTCCATTTATTTAGGTGTAGGTGCGTACTTAGATGCTTTGTAAAACATCTCAAAATTAAAAACATACTTGTAGTCCAGGAAAATTAGCGGTTTCACCTCGGAATGAGAGATAGTCGGCTATAAACTTGTATAAACCTTTATTTTAGGACTCTAAAACTTGCCTCAAAACCTGCTTATGGTGGGGTGATAGCTCCTAAAGATATTCCATGGTCAAAGGCCAAAAAATCTATTTATTGCAAATATCATGTTTCTATAGGTTTTATGCTATTTATATATATTAATAATGTAGAAAATGAAATTTTCTTCAACTTTTGTCTAAACATTTTTTATATCTTGGACCATTTTCGAGATAGAGGCAGAGTGCGCGCAGTGTTAACTAAACTCCAAACACTGGTTCAAGATATTAAAAAAAAAGTGTAAACAAAAGTTGTAGAGAATTTACCTTAATTAATTTTTAATTCTTATCTTATTTATACTAGTTACTTCCTAACTAATTAAAAAGAAAATAATCAAATTTTTAATTATTGTTATTAAAGTATTTCCCTCAATAACTTTATAATTACACGAGTAGGTAAGTGTTATTCAATGAATAAACACTTGAAAAATTTTTTTTTAATGTATTAGTTAATAAAAATGAAAATGATTTAGAATTATATATATATCAATAATTTATAAACTTTATACGACGTGTTCGAGCTCAGGACAGGGCGCAATGGCGCTCATTAGGGGAGGCCTATGTCCAGCAGTGGACTGCTATAGGTTGATGATGATGATGATGATGATACGACGTGTTTTAATACGGCGGTTTGATCTCTAATGATTCTCCAAAGAGTTAAACACTGCGCGCACATTGCGCTCTATCTCGAAAATGGTTCAGGATATAAAAAAATGTTCAAAAAAAAGATGTAGAGAATTTCTAAAATATTTAATAAGATACAAATAGCATCAATTCCATAGGAAACATTGCCATAAATCGATTTTTTGACCTTTGACCTTGGAATATGTGTAGAAGCTAGAACCCTACGATAAGTAGGTTTTGAGACAAGTTTTAGGGTGCTCAAATAGAGGTTTATACAAGTTTATAGCCGACTATCTCTCATTCCGAGATTCTTGCCCTAATTTGACTAATTTTCTTGGACATTTTAATATTTCATTAACTTGGTTAGGAAAAAACATCACAGTATAATCCAGTCGGTAATAGAATAGATAATGTATTAAAAACTCTTTGCGCATTGATACCAAAAAGGTTTGTTCATCCAATTTTGCGGACTCCACAACAGTCTTACATGAGATGAAAAAATAATAGGTACCTTTTATCCCAAATATTATCCAACACTAAGTGGGGATTTCACTTATCCATGCCACAGATACTTCGCTAGTCGCTTAGCCTTACGACCTTTCAGGATCAAAGAAATATAATATGAGGCTTCTTAGAAAGGTTGGTAATATTATAATATAATTTGTAATGTTTTTAATTTAAGTAGCCAGCCGAAAGATTCAATTTGTTGATCGTAATCATCTTCTTTATCCACTGCTGAGTATAGGCCTCTTTTTGCTTTTGCTACTTGCTTTGGTCCTGCGGTAGCCTGATCTAATGGCGTGAATTATTCGTTGAGATAGAAGTCAATAATTTTGGTCAGTATGTTACCACACACTGGTGTCTGTGGCACCAGCCTGGACATAGGCCTCCTCTCATAAAGGGGAATATGCCCATAATCCCCACGCTAGGCAAGCGGGTTGTGGATCACAGGGCACAGCTTTTCGTACCGCTGACGCATTTGCCCGTCGGCGGTCTGGGAATTCAGCTGTGCCGGTGCCAGTATGATACGAACTTTTGAAACTATCATGGTTCTAAACAATGGTAAATATTCCGTTGATACTAATAAGTATGAGAATGGAATGCTGAGCGGCATATTCGCTAAGCAAAAAAGCTCAAATAAAGGAGAAAAAAAAATGGAATGCTCTTCGGGCGTCAGTGTCTCCTGATCACTACGACTCAGGGGTCTTCAAGAAAAGAATAAACCAAGGCAAATGTGCTACATCCGACTGCATTATCACTTACAAACATGCTAGATGGTGGTCAAACATAAGCAGCCTACTTATAAAATGCAAAGATTAAATAAATTTCTTTTTATCTTTAGTCAAGGAGCTATTAATAAAATATCTTATTTACGCGATCATCACGTGACTAAAGTGATTCGATAATTGCAAAATCGTGCACCACCCGTGGTAGTTTTTTTAAATCATCGATATAATAGTTTTGTATTATTCTCGGGTACAGAGATAGAGCTTCCACCCGCGGCTCCACTCGTGTGGTACCAAGATTAAAAGCAACTTATTATGTTAATCTGGATAATTGTCGATATTTTACCAAAGTTGTATCCAAATCCGTTCAGCTGTTACGGTTAAGTGGGGGAATTTACTGCAAGAGCTGAAAAAATTCAATGTAAATTCGAAAGCTATCGAGAATGTTAAAATCTATTGCACAAATCAACTCTATTCCATCTATTCCCAAGAATGAGGGCCCGGACTCATCATTCACTTTCATTTTCCTGCCCTTGTCCCATGCTAGGTGGGGTCGGCACAACATGTTTTTTTCTTCCACTCACTTCTATCTTAAAACATGTTATGGCCTGGACTGCTTTTATTCTGTATGTGAATATTTAAGTTCCAGGAACACGACATAGGGATCAATCTGTCTATTTCTAATATTCATGTAGGTTAATTCTAGATAATTTAATTTATGAAGACGTTATTTTATGTATGCATGACTTATAAAAATTTGCGTGCCAAAGATTTTGGTAGGACATAAACTGGACTGATTATTTTTTAAGATCTTTATTGTATCACATGTGTTCGTGCAAATAAATATCATTTATCATTTATACCAACATTATCATCTTCTGTAACATTTTATCATTTTTGGCGTTCACTCTCTGTATAGAAACGGGCCGACACGACGTGCAGTTTGTGCTGTCCTTCCGATTGGAACGCGTTCCCTGATTCGCAATCCGAACTTTACGTTTGGCGGACGCTAAAGATTCTAACAAAGGCTCTTATGTACGCAAAATTTTAGGAAATAAAAAGCTAGTAAAAAGCCTATCACAAATGTTGAAACTGCTACATAAAAAACTTCCATAAAGCTTCAAAACGAGTGCGGTCACTTGATCGACCTTTCAATCAACACTAAAAAAACCTGCTAAAAATAGCCAACATTCCTCAAAGCAAATGAGGTGTAAACCGGGATTGTCCGGTATCGGCTCTACAGTACAGCACTGGCCCAATTTTTCTGGATTACGGATTTACGATGTATCGGACCTTACCGGATGGGACGGGCGACATAAATCCAAGTGATTCTAGGACCCAGTGAAGAAAGGTCAAAAGAAATGATCGCTATAAATTACAGTAACGTTTTGAAACAGTAGTAGTTTGAACAAGAACACATTGGGCGTTTTGAAACGCGCGTTTTATGAGTAAAATAAAAAATAATGAAAGGCTATCACTATCACACAGAACCGTTTAGTCCCAAAATTAGCAGAGCTTGGGATAACGGCGCTGTTTTATTATACTATATAAATATTTTTTTTGCAAATAAGTACTATTACATAGAATATAAGTACATAGAAAACACCCAGACCCGAGACAAATACTGGCAAATATACAAACATTTATCTCGCGGTGGTTATCGAACCCGCTAACTTTTGCGTCTCAGGCGGCTTTTCGCGCACAACTCCACAGAAGGTCAACGGTATTATCAAAAAGGTTTTCACGATTCTGGCCAAGAGCCCTCGCGGTGTTAAGCAGTATGTAAACTGCTGGCGAGTTCAACCCATCGCTTCATGATCTTTTACACGCGTATTGTAAACTGCTCGTTTAACCTAGGGTGAATGGTAGCTTTTGAGTACTTGACTTAGGGCCTATTTCACCATATCCAAATAACGTCAAAGCAAACAAATTGCTAGCTTAAGAGGCCCCATCTCTATCACCAAACACGACATCGTCAACTGTCCTCATCATACCTCAAATCCAAATCTATAGCTGTTGGTGATGGGGATAAGCCCTTAGACTTGAGAACTATATATTTATTGACACTTCAATACAAATCTCCGGATAAACCAACTTAGGCGATCGAATAATGTTTAACTAGTAGGCCTTAGTTCTCAGATCAAATGACGTCAGTTGAACAAAAGAAATTCAAGCCGTGGAGATTTATGATTGATAAGCTCCAATTACTAAAGATGTTTCATTTTAGCGCTAGTCGTATTAAGGACAGGATACCAAGTAACAGACTTCTTTTCCTAGATCCACTTATTGTTTCTTATCTTGAACATTATAAAATACATGAATAAATATTTTATGTATTAAAAAAAACCTAAAATTAATTTGTAATCCGAAGTAGTAATTCCCATACTTTACAATTTTTTTCTATATATCATCTAATGTACAGCGTTTTTCTAAAATTTTTATACTCTTATATATCACTGTCAATTAGGTGTATATTGAGGAGAGTTGTTTTTTCGGTAACGTCAGAGTTCGCTGGAAAAACCATATTAAAATATCTGATAAACAAAGTTTGCTTGTTAGAGCACAATTTTTAGAATAAATAACAACCCAGGTTGGTAAGCTACATAATAGAAGAATATTAATAAGGACTATTAACTTAAATTTTTTAATCACACGTTACTTATCGCTACCTATCAGTGCGATAAATTTAAAATAGAACGCTTAATTTCATACATTTTTCGAGTTTATTTTAAGTTTTACACTTGATTGTCTCACGCTAGAAATAATTACGTATTGTTTTTTTTATTCGTTTTTTTTTATTATTTAGATACTTATAAAAGACAGGTATAGAAGGTTGATACTCTAAATTATTATGGTGAGCAGGAAAAAAACATTTTATTAATCAATTAGTTAAGCATTTTGTTAATAAACTTTTACAAAACGTACAACCTCATCAAATACATCTACTGTCAAAATATAATGCAAATCTTCACTGAAAATAGATCACTAATAGTTAAAATTCTATAGCGATATTCATAATCAGTGACACATAAACCACTAACCTAAATAAGGCCCTCTTCCGAGAACTTATGAATATCGTGACCTGTTTGTGTCCAAGTCGCAACTTGTATGACAACAAGAAACAGGCGTTTGGAATATTGATTCAAGTATACTGAAGTTTGGAGTTCTTGGTAAGAAAACCGGATGAATTTGAATTCAGTTAGTAAATTCTCTACATACCTTTTTACTTAGATTTAGTAGGTACAGTTTACAACAATCTTTGTATTATATCTCTGTATTTTAAAGCTATGTCAAATAATTATATTTGTTTCCAAATATATTATTCCGTATGCCGCTTTCACTATTCCTTTATAGGAACTTCAGTCTTACTGCCATCTACCATGTGCATCAAACTGATATTCCATTTAACAGAACTAATCGCTCACAAACATATTTTCTATTGCGCATTGTTAAAATAAAGGAATCAGCTGCCAGCGTCTGTTTTGTCCATTGACTCCGACCCCACCGGCTTCAAAAACAGAGTAATTAGGCATCTTAGGAAAGGTCGCCGAATCGTCGACCTCTTCCTTGCCCACGCAAGTCTCAAGGTCAGGAGCTGACCCGTTAAAATTAAAAAATAAACTAATGTTATGCAATTTTTCTAAAAAGCTTTGAGTACTTGAACTATTAAAGACCTGGTCTAGGACTAATTGACAACTAATTACTGTAGCTTAGTAAAATTGCACATTTCGTTACGGAATGATTTTTCGCAATTGAATTATTTTTTCTTCCCGTCCCACTGCAGTGCTGGGCAAAGGTTTCCCCTTAGTCTTTCATTTAAAGGAAATTTATAAGACTTAATACTTAAACTAAAAAACTACATAACTTTATTATGCAGTGAAAGATTATTATGATACTATTGACATAAAACAAACCCTAAATGTTAAGGGAAACTTACCACAATATATTAGTGAAAACCACATCTAAATCGGATAAGCCGTTTCTGAGATTAGCGTGCACAAACACACAGACAAACAGACAAACATAAACAGACAAAAATTCTAAAAATCATTGTTGTGGGTCGTATTTGCGTTGGTGAAGGTCCCAATAAACATTTTTTTCATATATCTTCCATGTACAGACGGCGATCGGTTACATTTTTAATAGAGATAGAAGATTGTATACCTTATTCATCAGAACCGAAAAAACGCTGTTGTTACAGAAATTATTAACATTTATGTTCCAAATAAATTTATTATGTTTGATTTTTAAACAGGTATACCTTTTTTGAAAATTTTATTTTGCCTCGTAGATGTTATTCTTTTCTTTCTTTAGGTAATATTTTTAGTCACAAACGGTGTGTTGTCATGAAGTCTTTCTTGATATTATAAATATTATCATTTTGCTGAGTTTTGAGCAGGAGTCCTAGAAGTTACTTTTTTTTTTAAATATAAATTTGTTACTTTTCCAAACAGATATTTTTATAGCAGGTTCGTAGCAGATCATCTTGAATAAGCAACACTAGAGTAAGACTTAGAAGTCACTACTAGGATCATCGTTTAGTGGCATTTAGATCTGAGCGCTTCTGTACTTCGATGGTCCCGGAGTTTTTAATAATTAAGTCATGGTGGAGGCTTTTGGGTGGCCTAAAACCCCTACGCCAGAAATGAACACTATCTCATACGAAAAAGAAGTATTGATACAGTATTTTTCTATACTATCCTTGCTGCAATCACGTCAACCGAAATGCTAATAAAGTTATCTGCAAGTGAACTCATGTCAAGTTAAGTCGCAGTCGAATGGAGCACGTCGTGCATAAAACATGGATTCAAATCTTAAACCTGTCTCCTTGAAGATACAGGTTTCTTATTTGTTTCAAAACTTGGAGTTTGATGTTACTTGAAAACAGTAGGTTTTAGCTCAGATTTTTTTATATTGAGATGTTCAACATTTTCAAGGGTTAAATGGTCGAATGATTGAGATGGATGGTTGAAGCTTTAGTGAAATTGTGAAGTTATTATTTATTGATAGTGCCCGAAAACATCAGATGCAAAAAGTCTAAAGAATAATATAATAATTATGTAATTTTACTCATTGGGGTAAACGAGTTCTTGGCTCAGCAATCGTAGTGTAGAACGCCCTCCGACCAGGTGGGATGACGATCTGCGAAAGGCTGCTAGTACAAGCTGATGCTTTGAGCTTATGACAGGGCGCATTGGTGCTCATTAGGGAAGGCCTATGTCCAGTAGTTGACTGCGATGATGATGATGACTCTTTTAACTCACTTTTAGTTATATGGCTAAAATCATGCCCTCTCGGAATACTTAGTAAACATTAAGCCGGGTACAGACTGCTGTAATGTAACATGCAATGTAACATGAAAGGAGAATTTCATAAGTGTGGACGCCTTGAGCGCACGAACCTAGCATGTATTCAGAAATGCTCTGTTCGTGCGCGCAAGGCGTCCACACATGGGAATTATGTTACATTGCGACAATCATCATCATCATCATCATCAACCTATAGCAGTCCACTGCTGGACATAGGCCTCCCCTAATGAGCGCCATTGCGCCCTGTCCTGAGCTCGACGCATCCAGCTTCTACCAGCAGCCTTTCGCAGATCGTCACTCCACCTGGGCGGAGGGCGTCCTACACTACGTTTGCCGAGCCGCGGTCTCCACTCAAGAACTCGTTTACCCCAACGGTTATCGGTTCTTCGGCAGATATGGCCAGCCCACTGCCACTTCAGCTTGCTAATTCTTTGAGCTATGTGGACAACTTTAGTTCTATGTCGGATAGTCTCGTTGCGGATTCTATCCTTCATCTATCCTGCTCGCTGAGCGACTTTAAACTGGTGGACTAGCCGTACTGTGAGTGTCCACGTTTCGGCTCCGTATGTCATGACGGGTAGGACGCACTGATTGAAAACTTTCGTTTTCAAACATTGTGGTATGGGTGACGAGAAGACTTGACGTAGTTTTCCAAATGCTGCCCAACCCAGCTGAATCCTCCTCTTGGCCTCCTTCTCGAAGTTGTTTCTACCCAACTGCAATATCTGCCCGAGGTATGTGTACTCCGAAACAACTTCAAGAAGGTGTCCATTAACGACGACAGGACTCGGATCAATTCGGTCATTGACCATAACTTTGGTCTTGTCCAAATTCATGCCGAGACCTATCTTTCGCGAGGCTGATGCTAGGCCGTCCAGCATCTGTTGCAGCTGCTCCAGCGACTCCGCCATTAGGACTATGTCATTGGCGAATCGCAAGTGTGAGCTGTGCTCGCCGTTTATGTTTATGCCCATACCTTTCCAGTCCAGCGGCTTAAACATATCCTCCAACGCGCTTGTGAACAGTTTCGGAGATATGACATCTCCCTGTCTCACTCCGCGGCGCAGTTGGATGGGTTTAGACTGCTGGTCCTATACTCGGACACTCATAGTGGCGGCTTCGTACAGACACTACGACTTAGGGGTCTTCAAGCGAAGAGTAAATAGGTACATTCTAGGCAAGCGTGCTACATCTTCGACCGCATCATCACTTACCAACAGGTGAGATGGCGGTCAAACGTAAGCCTATAAACTGTAAAAAAAAAAAAAAAACATCTCAACACTTCGATATAACGATAGTCCACTTGGCATCGCTGCAAGGATTCCAGGACAGCCCAGGTTTCAACAGAGTCAAAGGCCTTCTCATAGTCCACAAAAGTCAGACACAGGGGCTGATTATACTCTTCGGACTTCTGTATAATCTGCCTCACTGTGTGAATGTGGTCTCTGGTGCCATATCCTCCGCGAAACCCGGCCTGCTCCGGTGGCTGGAACTCGTCGAGTCTTCTGGCGAGACGATTTGTAATGACCCTAGAAAACAGCTTATAGACGTGGCTCAGGAGCAAAATAGGTCTGTAGTTTTTAAGAAGAGTCTTATCACCCTTCTTAAAAAACAGAACCACCAAACTCTCGTTCCACGCCTTTGGAGTTCTCCCACAGTGAAGGATGGAGTTGAAGAGGTTCTGCAGTTCCTGCACAACAGGAGCTCCTCCTGCCTTCATAAGTTCTGAAGTGACTCCGTCTTCACCGGGGGCTTTTCCATTTTAAGCTGTCTCAGGGCCAGTACGACTTCGTCTTGGCTGATATCTGGCAGGTCGCCGGTGTAGTGGCGGGTATGGCCGGAGATATTATCAGAGATCGAGGACTTCTATGGCCGACTGTACACGGCACATGCTCCTTGCCACCAACGTGACAACCACGATTCCATAGGGCCTCATCAACGTCATCGGTGGGTTCCACGGTAACAAATCTATCACCGAGAAGCTTCTGAAACTTCTCGGTGCCCGCCATGATCTGGAGTAGATTGGGTCGGAGCGTGGACTTCATCAGACGGTTTCTTTCCAGCTTAAGATTGATATTCAGAGAGCCTCGGACAAGTCTGTGATCAGATCCGGTATTGAACCTGTTGATCACGGAGACGTCTCTGAATATGTGCTTTTTATCCGTCATGATGAAGTCGATCTCATTTTTGGTCACAGCGTCGGGGCTTCGCCACGTCCACTTCCTGTGGAGCTTCTTCTTAAAGAACGAATTCATTAAGAAGAGCCCCTCCTTCTCTAGGAAGTTGACGAGCATTTGCCCCCTGTGATTTCTACTTCCATAACCATGCGGGCCCACTCTGGATTCGTCGCCAACTTGGACTCCCACTTTGCCGTTAAAGTCCCCCATAACAACGTTGAAGTGAGCCTTCGTGGTGTTGTGCAAGGCTTTGGATATGTCCTTGTACATATCCTCCACTTCATCATCCAGGTGTGCCGAGGTCGGTGCGTAAACCTGAATGATCTTCATACTATATCGCTTGGATAGTCGAAGGATCAGGTACGCTACCCTGGTCGACACACTGGAGATTTCTAGAACATTGTTACAGAGGGCCTTATTGACGAGAAACGCCACCCTGTGATGTTTGGTCACCCTCGCGGAAGTACATTAGATGGCCCGAGTCTAGGGTAACAGTGTCCTCTCCCTCTCTACGGACTTCACACAACCCCAGAACATGCCACTTAATGTTCTCCAGCTCCACTTCCAACTGCGCTAGATGTTCATCGAGCCTCAGAGTGCGTCCGTTGAACGTTGCCAGGGTCAGTTGTTTCAGGTAGCCAACGGTAGCCCGGTGATTGTTCGCACCCCTTGCCCCGCCGTTACCATGGCCGCTACCTGTATGGCCAGGAATAGCGGGACGGCCGGGAACTGGGGGCCATTTTCTATTTGTGCTTATCATGAGGGGGTTCATGCCCATAATCCCCACGCCGTGCAAGTGGGTTGGGGATCGCAGAGCACAGCTTCTCGTACCGCTGACGCTGCTGCCCGGAAGCGGCCAGAGGATTTAGTTGTGCCGATTTAGGCTGCGCTATGCCGCATTCAGCCGGCCGCCAGAGCCCCGTCCGTTAGTTAGCAGGGTGTACCGCGGGCAGGTGAGGTTGGCTTGGGTTCCGAAGAGGGAGGTTGGGACCCCTTACACCCCTTTTTGCGACAATGTGGACGGCAAATTCTTTTCTTGCGTGTAACATTTCGTAAGTCTGTACCTGCCATCATAAAGGACTCTCTGCATATCTATTTTTATCCACCTGTTAAACATTTTGTGGTAAAGTTATATTTCCTAACCTGTTCACAGTCCAGTTAGTGGTTCACATCAAAGTTAACTAGCAGATGTAGATTTATTAATTTTCTTTCATGTGTGAATTTATACGACCGAACAGACCGAAAAGTCTTTTGATATATATCGTAATCGTTCCGCTTGGTTTGGAATAAAATATTAACTTCAACGTGGCAATTCAGCTTGTAAAATATTTTGAAAAAAAAATATTTTAAGAAACTTTTCAAGGGTTAAACAAGACATTCTTTTTCAGAGCACATAACAGTTTACAAACAACATAAACTTCTCCCAGAAGTCTCTAAGATCCGTATTTCTTCCTTTCTTCTTCTTGTTTGAGCACGCTGGTGTTGGAGATACATAAAAGGTCGTCCGAAGGTCTCCAACATGGCAAGTCGGGACCAACTTAACGTACCTTCAGGAACACAAAAGCGCTCAGATTTTATTTCCACTTAACGGTCACCCAAACAAGTGAAGCCTGGGTGGAGTTTTGCATAAAAGAGATGATCTGCAACATCGAAGTAAGTCACGCCACGAGGGCTTCAAATCCGGATTTTTTAATAATTTTCATAACAAATTGTGTATGTATTTATATATAAACTTAGAGTTAGACTTGCGTCTGAGCATATCTCATGACTTAAGTTCCAGAAGCCAAATAAGATCGTTCTCCATAACATTCGCGCAGCCTTCGCGAACGTTTTAGTACCGTTTTCTCAAGATACTTTTTTTTAACATAAAGATAAAAATAAAGATAAAGATAATTTATTCACAAAAGACATGGTAGGTTTTACATTGATGAAGATTATAATAATAGTGCTGCACATCTCGCCAGCATATAGGCATGTGAATGTCTAATTATAAAATATTTAAAAAAATCAAACTTACTATGTCCAAATTATTAAATTAAAAGTAACTACCAAATTATCTAAACAACAAAAAAAAAGCAAACTAAAATCTATTTCGTCTAATTTCAATGTCAATGTATAAGAGAAGAAAAAGAAAACTACATATGATACCTGCAAAAGTTTTTGGATAATAAAATAAAACACGCGGAATTTAATCTTTAAATTTTTTTTTATGTTATATAGTTATACTTATTTTTTTATCTATTCTGGCAGAAAACTGAACTTGCTGATAGCGGCAGTGGTCTGGCCATAACTGATGAAGAACCGAGAACCATTGGGGTAAACGAGTTCATGAGTGGAGACCACGTCTCTGCAAACGTAGTGTAGGACGCCCTCCTGCCAGATGGAGTGACGATCTGGGATAGGCTGCTGGTAGAAGCTGGATGTGTCGAGTTAATATAGATAAGGCGCAACGGCGCCCATAGAGAGGCCTATGTCCAATGTCTATGGGATGATGATGATGATAATGAATAAAATAGATAAGATTGAAATCACCACATGTAACGACTATTCTGAAATAAGTGCTAACAAAATTATATGAATATAATCAAGTACCTTTTTTGATAAATCAAAAAAATTATGTTAGGGCAATCTCGCAACCTTGAAAAACTTTAATAACCTAGACATATTAATTTTTTTAATTCAAGTCCCTTGAGTTACTGTAGAAACCTAAATATTGAAACAATCTTTCATTTATAATACAAAGTTTTATCAAAATTACATTAAACCTACATTCATTTTTAAATTATTTATGTAACCTTTTTAAAAACCACCATATTCCCTAAATGACGACAAAATAAAACAGTAACTACCATGAATCCACCATATTCATCCGCTGAAATGACAGAAATAGACATACGATAAACAAGCTGAGTGAGAGAGACAAACTCCTAATGAGTCTCGGTTTCTGTATGACGTGACATCCTGTCTATTTTAATAGATTCTCAGACTCGTATTAATTAACTTTGAAGCTAATTCTTAGAAAAGATTTTTAAATAAGACAAATATATTGCTTTCTAGGATTTGAAGCACTGGTTATTGTATGACAAATGTATGACTGGGCTTCATAGCTCAGTTGTTAGTAAATCTGCCTCCTGCGCTGCAGGTCACGGGTTCGATTCCCGCCAAGGACAAACATTTGTGTGATGAACATGAATGTTGGTGTCTGAGTGTTTTATAAGTATCTATGTATGTTTATCAGTCTCTGGTACCCAAACTACAGGCTCTGCCTGGTTTGTGATCAGTTGACCGTGTGTGAAATGTACCGTAAATTTATTTATTTATGACACATTTCTTACTGTGTAACCCTGAAAATAATAAAGAGCAATTACGAATATTCATACATAGTTTGTCTGTTTGTTTGTTCTACTGCACCGATTTCAATGCTGTGTATTCATCTGGTAGCACATTTGCTTACTACTATCCTATACCAGTGGGCTCAATACAGCATCATCTTCATCATCATCAGTATCACAATACTGGATGGATATAGGCCTCCGGTAGTGAACGCCATTGTGCCCTGTTCTCAGTTCCACGCATCCAGCTTCTATCAGCAATATATGCCATATAATTATAATCTTTTCCTACTTATAATCAGCTTAAGATTTTTGGAAATTATTTGATTACCAGCCGTTTACTTGACAATAAAGGTGAGAAAATGATTTAAATGAATAGCCCTATGTGGGAGTTGCATAAAACAGAATCTTAAAAATGGATATCTAGTATATTCATATACACAAAATTAGATTAACTCTTGTGATTTATCAAACTGCTTTAATTTCGGAGAAATCAAACTTGTTACTAAACATACAAGTAAACTTCGATACCAGAGTTAGCCACTAGGTCATACGAAGGACAAGTAGAAGTTGAAGCGATGCGTAAATTTCCAAGCAAATCAAAACCATTGAGATCTAACGCATAATTGTATGAAACTCAAAGACCAAGACTGTCAAGACTCAAATGAACAAGCCTGTTGCACAGGTCTGTGAATGTAACTCTAACTTAGTTGAGATCTTAAGAAGTTTCTGGGCTTGCAGGAGACGGCTCTCAGCCTGAGATGGTGAGTTGCCGTGTTTTGAATTCTAAATTAACGGAGGCAGACTTTATTATGCTCTAACTTTTATGCTTCACTAGGTAACTCTATTCTTTGGTAAGCTTAGAACTTTAGAATAATTATTTTCTAAATTTTGTGTTTTGAAATTTGGGACTACCTGTTTTATTAAAACCGCTCTTATGCTATGGAACGAGCTATTATTGGAGTATCCCTAGATGATAAAATCGGATATGAGTCTATTTGTCAGAGAATTAAAGAGGCATATCTCCAGCCGGGGGTCTACAATTGGCTGATGATGATAATGATGCTAAAACGACTTGAATTAAACTTGATCTAGTTTGTACATGGAATAAGCTTTAAGTTTTTTCAGCAAGCGAAGAGATGTAAAAACAGATGTCCAGCGTGCGGCATATCCATATATGCCCAGCGTGGGGATTATGGGCATATCCCCCTTTATTAGGGGAGGTCTTTGTCCAGCAGTGGACTGATATAGGCTAGTGTGGTGGTTGTGGTGTAGTGGTGGTGGTGTTCATATCAAAATATTGTTGTAAGAAATAAGTGTACCAAAAACAAGTCTATTTTACAAATCTTTGCTTGCTAAAAAAACTTAAAGCTTATTACATGTAGAAATTAGATCAAGTTTTATTCTAGTCGTTTTATATTTATACCAGTACCTATACTTTGTTTTTATTCCTTTGCTTATGTTTTCCTTTCTTTTCATCCAATATTTTATCTCAATTTCATGGGGGATTAATCGATCACAAAATCCTCATAGAATCATCCATAACCCCCCAACAAAGTCACCCTTCAAAAAATGATAACTTCATAAAAATTACATTCTTTATCATCATTTAACACTAATGGATATACAAGTAAGGTGAACCAATTGAAAACGAACCCTTTCCTCAAGCTACACCAGATCATATTTTGAAGTGGTTAGGGTATAAACTAGTTTGATTCATTGGTATCAAAATGTGGTCGAATCAAACAATTGACCTCTATCCATTGAGGCAATTGGAGTCGTCGTGGAGATGTGGGGTACAGATCTCTTTGATAGCTCATTTGGTAATGGGTAATTGACGAGATAATCCTTCAATTCAAAGGAGGTATTGATCAAGGTGGTTAGATAATTTTGCAACTTAATGTCTCTGTAGTAAGTATATTTTCGAATACAGATATTTGTAGATTCTTTATCTTGAAGCACCCAATTGCGTTTGCTAAATTACTGTTGCAACATCGATCTTTGTTTAGTAGTTTTGTAAAATTGGGCATGTTTTGATCAATACTTGAATCAAATTGGTCCACAAAAATACAATTTAATTCTAAATTTTTATTGTAAACAGAAACAAAATGAAAAATAAGTTTAGATGCTATGTACAAAAGCAAGCTTAACCCTGAAAGTTTTCTTACAGTAAGCCTATAGAGAAGTTTTACCTATAAAATGAAATCATTTTGGTCAGTCATCGCTTTCACGAAAAAAAAATAGTGCAAAACACAATGATAAGTTGAGAAATTCATACAATTTTTTTTTAAATCACCGAGAATAAAACATGATATAAGACGATATAATTAGGAATTTTTAACCTTATAATGCCTGAAACTAAGGATGAAGATAAAAAACCTCTAAGTAAGACCATAATGAAAATCATAATGTGTAATGTTAGAAGTAGGTTGTAAAACATCAATCACGTCACGTCCACATCAAATCTAGCAAAGAAGCAAAATCTGCGAAGACACAAAGTTAATTCCTCATCCATATGGACGAAGATCCTAATCCAATACACGGCGGAAATTACGATACGATATAATCAGGGATAGCTAAGCACTCATAATTGACTGTTGGTGTAAAATAAGCTTTATTACCTCCTATTTGGATTCTACATTGCTTGTCAGCTAACTTGAGTAAGCTAAGGCTACTGTGTTTTTTCCTTGAGAGGAAACGCGTTTCATTTGGGATGAGGTCTTATATAGGTGTAACGTGCTGATGAGTTTGGTCTCACCCTAATTTAGTCAAGTGGATTTGAACTTTAAATGTTATAAATAGTAGAGTTGAATTTCTATTGCACTTATGTTTTAGGCCAGTGTCTATGAACGAAGTGGGTATTTCCTATGATTGTACTATGATCGTTTCTTCTGCGTCGAAATTATCTGGTGCTAAGGGTCCTCATCCATTATCCGTTATTAGGGTTAGGACAGGCTATCGTTTTGATTATTGCTATGACGAGATTTCGGTTATTGCTTTTGTTGTAGTGTAATTACGCCCTTATGAGGGACTGGGTGTTTAACATTATCGGTTTGATCTTTAATTATTATGTTTGTAATAATATAAATAAATGGATTGGAAACACACCAACACTTTTCGTTATGTAATGTAACTATTACTAGATAAATATTTCATAACTTTGCCTATTCCTCTGGGGAATAGGCGTGAATTTAATGTATGTTAATTACTGTCGTTTCTTATCTTATCCTTTAGTTTTTATCTTATACAATTAACGAATTTCTAAATAACAAACACTTTTGTGACTAAGTTTTGGTTTTATTTATATTTGTATAATTGTATTTTTTATGATATTTTAATTTTGACTATCATAATTATTATTATTTTGAACAATAATTATTGTAGCTATTTTATTATTTTAATTAATCATTTCGTTTTAACAGTTCATAATACCTACTAAATCATTGTTAAAATATTGCACGCCGTAATACGGTAGAGTACATTGTTACCCATATTAATTACATTTAATATAACACCTTATGTACATGTATTTCAAGCAATAAATATTACTTTTACTTTACTTTTACTTTTAGTATTTCAGTGTTCAGATTTTCTTTTATAGTCTCACTAGTTTTATCGAATACATCATTTTGGTTTTACTTGAGCATTTGATTATGACTATGGTAAGCTAGAAAAGTTTTAGGGTGAAATTATAAAGGTCACGCACTAAAAGCTACATCTTCTAGTAAAACCACAACTCGCAATTCACAATCCGACAAGAATTCACAAACTAATTCATTTCTCGTTTCGTACCATCCTACAAATTAGCATTCTCAAAATATAACCACTATATCTCACCCTTTCAAAGAGCACTTTGGCCGCCATTTAAAATAGTTTACGGTACAAAATATATTTAACTGTTACTTGTTTGAACCCGCTGTTGTCTAATTGGGCGTCATTTGCCATAATCTGTAATGGGAGTTTAGGAACGTCCTTGCCATCTGCCGGCTCCAACTTTGTCTGGATTATACCCTTATTTTGCTTGGTATCTTCTGCTTCATTGTCTCTTATTATAACTTTGAATTTTGAGAGGCTGTCCTCATTTATATCTTAAGTCTATAGACATTTGCAAAGGAAATTGGTATCGTTGGAGTACCTGTAAAGATCTAAGATAAACTTTGCCAAATAAAATGAATCAAAAAATATTTAACATTTTACTTTTAAAACTTTTGTATTTCAGCGATAAAATAATGTTCGTCAAAATATCTTAAAAGTTAAATTAAAGTCGCTATGATTTCTATAAATAAATTCAAGAAAATTTCTAAGAAACCATTTTGATATTTTACGTAAATAATTTAATATACAAAAATATTACAAGATTTTTCATTAAACACTCAAGCATTTTATCAGCATTTTTTTCCCAACGATAAATTCAAGTAATAACAATAAACGGCCATATTATCTATTTTTAAAGGAAATTTATGTTCGTTGAGTGTAATTATACGTACGGTGTATAAATTTATAAGTCGTAAATAATTTCCTCTTCGCGGGAGGGTTTTATCATTAAAATATTACGTCGTGTTGTGTGTCGAGAATGGATGACAAAAATAGGGTGACGAGACTAGATGTTGAGGGATAAGGGTCGTAGGGGGTCGTGATGACGTGAAATTACGAGGTTCATTTCAATTAAGAGCTTGCGTAGATCAGGAAAGACGTAAATGTGCTTCGACAAATTACTTATTTAAGTTATCTCTTGCTCAGTCACCATTTGGATTAATGTCCACTTTGTGGCATTACAATCTCAGTTTTGCAATGTTGTGGATATTTACCCCCTTACTTATAAACGCTACTTAAATTTAACCATTGCTTAAAGTTATCCCTGTCAGTGTTTGTCAATATCCAACGGTAAGAGATGGCAATAGTTTAAGCATCGTTTATCTTTTGACAGATTTTTATAAGTAAGGGCCTTATACTTTAGGCTCACTTTGATAATCAACAAAAACGACGGTAACGCCTGCTTGAATACAAAACCACTGTTGGACATAGACCTCGTTATAAGAACGGATCATCATAATTTTCCTGTCCTTGTCCCATGCTAGGTGGGGTCGGCATAACATATTTTTTTCTTCCACTCACTTCCATCAGTCATCAAATCTCCACTCCTTTCATTCTCATATTTCTTTTCACATAATATATTCCTTAAAAAAACGGATATATGCCTTTAATTCTTACGCTGGGCATGCGGGTTAGGGCATTTTTATTAGTTTAGTTTTATCAAAGATTATTAATTTATTTTGTGTATCGTCAATGTGATGTTTGATGTTTTCAGACAGCCTGAAAATTTCAACCACGAAAAAGCTCGGTGTATTAAATTTTTATACATCTAATACCTAATATTTTAATTTACTCAACATAAAAATAAATATTCTATCATATCAAGTATGTAATCATTAATTTAAATACTAAGCTATAAGGATAATGTCAAGCCATGTTGAAGGTCTTGTTGCTACCTAATTCCGACACTAGAGTTGGCTATTAGATCACACGAAAAAATAAAAGGCACGGATTTAGTTATTTTAGAGGAAAGCACTAATGATACGGTAATGTGCTCGACGACTAAAAAAGCTGGGACCAACATCTAAACATACTACCATACCTTTCAAAGCTTGGAAGCGTTTAGAGGCTCTCGAACACGAATACTAGAGTATTCGTGATTGAAAACTTAGTAGTAGATTCACAAACAAATTGAGAACCTAATTTTTGAAGTCGTTTAAAAATAACGCTTTGTCATTGGCCAAAATTTTTCATAACGCTTACGTGTGTGACCGAGTGACCGAGCGAAGTGCTTTTTAACCAATTCGATCTGCCAAAAACACCTAAATAAGTCACACCACGCACACTTTTGGAATCTGCGGTGCAACAATTTTCTCCAACATATTTCCGGAAAATAATCTATTAAAATAAATCATTTCCGCATCCCAGTTTCACTTCAAAGGTGTTTCAAAAGATCAATACTTTTATTGAATCACTTTGTTTTTTTTTTAGAATCATTTACCTATTGCAGTTTAATCAAATTTAATCGTATACCTATATACCTACCTACCCGACCCTATAACACGGTGTAACGAGTCAAACTGCTATTGTATAAAACAAATGGGAAGCTTCTTGGAAAAAAATAAGAACTGATAGTTTGGTTACATTTGCGAGATCCAGCCTAAAATCGGATTATATTCAAAAAGCTTCTCGCGCTCTCAAAACGCTTATATTCAGAACGATTGTTTGTTTGTGTGTGTGTGTGTGTGTGTGTGTGTGTGTGTGTGTGTGTGTGTGTGTGTGTATGTGTGTGTGTGTGTGTGTGTGTCTCTATCTAAAATCTTATATAATATAATTGCCATTAAAATAAGTACAAAAGTCATGTGTATCGTATATGTAACATGGTATAAACAATGCTTTCCAAATATATTTCAAATTCAAGAACGTAAACAGGGTAAATCAATTTATCGTAACGCCAAGTATACGAACCCAAATATTTATTTTAAATCATGTTCCTGTAATCAACACAGTGCCGGCTACACACTCTCGGCGCGACTTCATTAAAATACTCCTCTGTGTTCGAAGACCTCTGTGGTGCAGTGGGCAAATGCCCGCCATAGACGCAGAAGGTTGTTGGTCCGATTCCCGCTGCAATAAAAATGTTTGCATGATTTGCAAATATTTGCCTCGGGTCTAAGTGTTTTGTATCTATTAAGTGTATTTTTTTACCCAAAATATGTATTTATGTAGTATATCACTTATTTAGTTCCCATATTATAAATTCTGCTTAGTTAAGGCAATATGATACCATGTGATAGTGTCTAGCAAGATCCATAGCTCATATATCCATAGCTCGCGACCAGTCTAAACTTACAAATAAATGATTAAAAACTATTTTTGGCTTTGGTTTCAAGCATAGGTGATAGAAAACCGATCGTTTTGAAAACCAATAAGTCTAAAAAAGTGAGTTGGTCAAAGCCAGGTTATAATAATTCAATCCATTACAAAACTACACGTTAATAAACCAAACAGTTACAGTTTACAACAACAACAACAACAACAACATGAGTCTCATCTCTCTCACAAGTATCTCAGTCCACTGCTGGACACATGTCTCCCCTGATAACTCTCAGGAACGACTGACCTAACAACTCTAATCCCCATGAAAAACATGCGGGTGGGGATCGCAGAACACAATATATCGAACAGGGGTGCATGTGTTAGGCTGCGTATGCCGCAATCAGCCAGCCGCCAGTCTCATTTGTAAATTGTAGCGAAGTGTATGAGTAAGTGAATTTGGCTTAGAAAAGGAGAGAAAATTACTAATATTGGAAATAAAATCCATTACACTTAGGTACATTAACACTTCACGGATGAGGTTTATTTTTTAAGATGGATATTTGTTACAACTTACACCCCTTATAATACTTAACCGCAACGCAAGAAGTTTAACCAGATCTTTTCGGATTCAGATTGTCTCGACGAGAGTGTGGAGTCGTCAGAAGAAATTCGATCAACAAAATTAATGAAAACAAACGACTCAACGAATGAAGCCGATCCGTAATTTCATTAGAAAACTTGCGCTAACTAGACAAAAACAAAACAATGGGAGAGTTCTGTTGAACTTCAATCTTTATTTCAATTATAATAAAGCTGACAGTTCTTTGGAGAGACTTCTTCAGATTTTTTTTTTTATGATACATGAAGTTAGAAAAAGAACTTAGTCCACCTGGAATTTGGTTCTCAGGAATAGACATAAATCTCACAATAGATATCGCGAGATCTGTCAAATTTACATAGAATTTTGACAGTTCTCGCTATCTAATTGATAATCTATACCAATAGTATTGCTTCGTAAGTCACAAATGTTTGGAAATGGTTTGGAATACAAAGCAACGCTCTGGCTGTATCTAGGTTATGCTGAACATAGCTGAGCAAGAAGTTTTTTCCAAGCTCACTCACAGCCAAGCATGGCAGCTGCTCACATGCATAGATGAAATAAAAATAGGTAGGTAGGTACTTCTATAACTAATTTAACGTGTATTAACTACTAAGTATTATACTAGCCAGTTATATTATCCGAGTATATCTGTACCTGTCTTAAATCTTGTGGATAGTTTAGTAATAAAGTTACTAAAAAAAGTACTAAAGTTACTGAAGGGATAGTCTAAAAATGACAACCAAATTGATATCACCTTCTTTATTTGAAGTCGATTAAAACTGGGGCTAAAACGCGCTCTATCGATTTTTTGAAACAAAAGGACATTATCTAAATAAACAAACCAGAACCTTACATTGTATATAAAATATTCACGCTCCCAAAGAATATGCAAATAATCTTGGGTCAAAGTAACGTTAGAAAATCCCAGATTTTAATAATGTTACGGTTATGTACGGCTAATATCGTTGTTGTATTGGCTAAAAGCCAGCCGCATTATCCTGCCATATTTACGTATACCTGAACATAATGTAATATCTTTTCCACTTTGTTTTATGAAAACTATTTAAAATGATGTAGAAAATCCTAATATTATACGATTTAATGCGAAAGTGAGTTTATTGATTGTTTTGTTTTTGGGTTCCGTACACAAAGGGTAAAAATGGGACCCTATTACTAAGACTCCACTGTCCATCCATCTGTCTGTCTGTATGTCTGTCACCAGGCTGTATCTCATGAGCTGTGATAGCTAGACGGTTGAAATTTTCACGTATGATGTATTTCTGTTGCCGTTATAACAACAAATGCTAAAAAGAAAATTAAGGGTACGGAGCCCTTCGTGCGCGACTCCGACTCGCATTTGGTAGATTTTTTACACTTTAGACACATAACCGATCATCATTGTCAGGGGAACATACAGAAAAAAAGTAATAATATATTTCTGATAATGAAGAATTCCGGCTGATTGATTGATTGATTCCTGGCCGCCGACGGGCAGCAGTGTCGGCAGTGCGAGAAGCTGTACCCTGCGATCCCCAACCCGCATGCCCAGCGTGGGGATTATGGGCATATCCCCCTTCTTATAGGAGAGGCCTATGTCCAGCAGTGGACTGAATAGGCTGTTGTTGTTGTTGTTGTTGTTCATTTTCAAGTTTATGGGAGGCAATTGATTTCAACACTTTGACTGCGGCCCGTGTCAGAAATGACGCTACCAGCCACTGTTGATGGGATTTTCATACACCAACAGTTGTGTTTTCATCACTCACTTCCTTCTTGCTCCGCATTAGCTAGAGGCCAACTTTTGTATCGGTGTTTTTAATCCACTGGGGGCCTCCTCAACTTGACTGAAAAAGATTTTATCATTTTATCACTCAAATCATTACATAACTACACTAAACCTATTTGGTGAAAATAAACTTGACTTAATTAAAAGAGCTATTACTGTTTTCCCAAAAACACAACGACATGCCACACTTCCGTCAGTCAGCGTATCGAAATCATTGCGCTTTGACAACGCCCATGTGGCATCACCCCTAAGAAAGAAGGGTTTTAATTTTGTGCCGAAGTTGAAGCCATATTAGATATTTAAACCATGATATTTCTGTAAATATCCAAAGGGCTCTATTAGTCTAGCATAATACTGTTAAGCGCACACCACTTTGGCACTCGGCCAGATTTGGGAATCATCGTGCACTGTCAATGAAACCTAATCTTCTCGCACAGAGTGACTCGTTACTTGCTGGGTTTAAGTGATGTTTATCATCATCAGTTTGCTGAAGTCGACTGCTGATCTAAGTATATATATAGGGTGGCGCTGAAATAGCAACATTAAATGAACGCACGGTCACTACTTGTCAGTAATCATAAAATAATGAATCCTAAAACTAAAGTCCATTATTCAAAATTTTATTTTTTCTATCAATCTAAATCACAAGTAAGGAAATAAAATTTGGATTTAGCTGTGTAACTTGCCATATGCGCGCTCCTAAACAGAAGCGTGCGACGTTGGTAAATATTTTTATAAATTTATCACTAGCTTTACACACCTTTGCTCACGTTTAAAGCTCTCGGAAACAGTGTTTTCTTTTTCTATGAAAAGTAACTTACTATGTCTTTTTGTACACCTGATGCGAATTGTCATCATAATCATTTGAGTAGTTAAGGCGTGAAAGCATAACTAATAAATAAAAAAAGACGTGTGGCACTCGGGGACTGCCGCGGTAAAGCTATTGCATAGCATTTTGTATCAACTTATGCAATTATAATTATTTATTTATTTTATTTATGCAGTATTCCTTTTTCTTTGATATTAGTTCAAATTACACTTTTTGAGCGTAGTGACCGATAAGAAAACATTTTTTTTTCTTTTATTAAATAAAAATACGTCTAGTTGCACGCACACAAACACCGTGTCGAAGACTGCCGAAAAGAAACGATGTTAGACAATGCACGGCCTTCAAGCCACACCTCCGTGCCCGTCGGAGTGGGGAGCGTGAGGTTTTTTTTCGTTACGGAATTTCTGGATTCGGTCCCCGCGCTCAAGGCCCTCGATAGAAGCTATGCAATAGCTTAACAAAAAAAATCTCTTTTGCGATTTTAAAATTAGCTTCCACCTGCGGCTTGCCTTGCGGTTCCCTATGTTTAGCCGCAATGCCGCAAACTATGTTAATTCCAAGTTTTATCCAAAACTGCCCAGTAGTATTTGCGTGATTTGGTTTGCTATTCTTAACAAACATCCAGTCTCACAAAGATACACATTTGTAAAATTTGTAGGATTATTAGGAAAGTAGGAAAGGATAAGATATAATTAGTTAAGATACCATTTATCTTCCATCATCTAGCGCTACTTTTAATTAGTAAATTTCTACAACAGAAAGAAAATTAATTTCCAAAACATTAACAAGTTGTACTTAAGACTGCGAAACGCATTTAAACTGGCTGTATTCCAACGCATGAATCACCAAGTTGGATCTCAAGATTTGTAACAATTTAATGTTATGATTTAGTGTAATGTTCATTGCGAAATAAACCTTCATAACTTGGGTTTAAGTGCCATTTAGAATAACTACATGTCTAGTACTAAAGCTTCTTTATTTCTTGGACATTCATAGCTTGACTGAGAAATGTTTTAATTTGTTTCTAAAATTGTAATTTATTGTATGCACATAACTTATTAAATAAATAATTAATAATGATGATAAAGATGTATGATAGTGAAAGCTGGGTAAGGCAGAAGAAACACCAGAGTAAATTAAACGCTGTAGAAATTAGAGCTCTGAGAAGTATGTGTGGGTTGACTTTGAGAGATACAGTGCGGAATAGTGTGATAAGAGAAAAATGTGGAGTGAACGAAAATATTGTGATAAAGATTGAGAAAGGTATGCTGAGGTGGTTTGGGCATGTAGAAAGGATGGATTAAAGAAGATTGACGAGAAAAGTATATAAGGCGAGTGTGAATGGGACAGTTGTAAGGGAAATGTAAAGGTATGTTCTGCGATCAAATCGGAGACGTACTGAAAAAAAGCCAGGTCAGGAGTACCCTAAACCGACGAGCATGTATGAAGAATGTGATGAGAGTGAATGAAGCAAATGTGCTATGCCAGGATCGTAGCAAGTGGAGATCCGTGATCTCTGCCTACCCGTCTGGGAAAAAGGAGTAACCTTATGTATGTATGTATGTTAATAATAATTATCCTGGACATTACCACACAGTACAATTAAGCGTATGAGACCCAAATAAAGTAAAGTGTAATGGTGAATAAGTGGGTTACCACCATATGATTTATATTCTATACAAATACATTCCTTTTTTTAATATCTATACTTATTACTTATAAAACACTCAGACTAGAGACAAATATTTGCAGAACAGACAAACATTTGTCTTCCAGCAGGAATCGAATATCACAAACCTTTTTTGTTTTCTAAATTTTGACCCTCATTTCTTTTCATGGTTATCAGTATTTAAATGTCAGTATCATCTTACCATGAAACTAAACATAAAATCTGTCCCGCAATGAAAATCAAACCAGCACCCCTATTAGGTTGCTTATCATCCACCGCGCAATATCGTCTAAGCTTTTCGAAAGATTCTAAAATACTACATTACAATAAAGTACTTAATTTACACTCATCTCGCAACGACACGGGTATACCCCGTTTTAATTTTAATCGGGTAAACACCTACTTAAAATGATAATTTGTAAATGTTTTGTTACCCCGAAATAATGGTAGTCACCTCGTTTGGGTTAAGTTCCATTTAATGCCGGGCTCATTGCTCTGGTTTTTATGATAGCAGTTTGTAAAATATTAACAACTATCTTTCTCCCGTGACTTTGTTCGTGTTAATATGGATTTTGTCAAATATATTCATCCCCTTTTTCACCCTTCGAGGGTGGAATTATCACAAATACTTAGACATGTATCAATTAATTTTCAATCGTCAAAATAAATACAACATTTTAAAATCCATATTCGAAACTGACAGACCTTTCATATAAAACTTTATCACCTATTTTACTTGGGTTGAATTTCTAAAAATCCTTCTTAAGTGGAAATTCAAGCAACTTTTCAAGCCTTTAGCGATTTGGGCTGTGTGTTCATAAATTATTACCCAGTCAGTCAGTTTACCATTTTATATAATTAGAATTAGTTGCTTTTACATTCCTTTACACTTTTCTTTAATTTCCTACTGAACCTGACTGAGCAGCCGTAACTAACATCATAACGTTCCTTCCGAAGCATGACCTGCACAGTCGAAAACCTTCAGATCTAAATGATAACCATCCAAAGTAGGAACCATACGGAGTGCTGCTTAGCCAATATGATTTGATAAGAACACCGAAGAAAAACCACGCCACGAGCGCTTCTACTGATTGACTGACAGTCAACGCTAGAGACTTTATATTTAAAGGATATTATGTTCCTTGCAAGGGCAATACGGACTAAGGACCAAGACATGGATTTTTCGCTGGTTTAACTCAAAAAATCGGTTGAAGAGGTCTCTCAGTAAGAGCTAGATGAATAGAACTAAGGCAGCATTTCACCATCCACATTAAACAGAAACTATCTTGAAACTCAAACGTGCCCAAGCCAGGGATTAGCTTATCAAATATTCACAGACCTCAAACATTTTACGACCAATAACTTCCCTAAACACTTCCTCTGAGACTGTGAGATTTACGCTTGACGAATTTACGCGTGACAAATTTTATGGTTGATAAATTTTGGTGCAATATTTTGGCAAATGTATGCTAAATGGTAATAAGCCACCGCTTAGATAAAGTTACCCTAGGTTAGTGAATTATAAGCCTATTTCATCATTGTAACGCTATAGTTAATGATAGATGCATTGGAAATGTATGGGGTTTAAGGGTTTCCAACTTCCATCTCTTAATACCTCACCTGCCCGTGGTGCACCCTGCTGTATAACAAACGAAGCTCTCGCGGACGGCTAATTGCGGCACAGCACACCTTAACACATCGGTACAGTTGAATTCCCTGATTCTCGACAGCAGCGTCAGCGGTGCGAGAAACCATGTCCTATGATCCCCATCACGGATGCTCATCTGAATTCCCTGATTCTCCCTGATTCCTCCCCCGCCGATGGACAGCAGTGTCGGCCTGTGTCCTGTGATCCCCGGCGAGTATATAATGAGCATAGCCCCCTTTCCTAGATAGGCCTATATCCACGAGTGCACGGATATAGCTGATCGTGGTTGTGAGACCTTTTTCATCATCGTAACGCTAAAAGTAAATTATTCACCGTTCAAAATGAATATACGTCCAGAGATGCGACTGTACGCGTTTTATAAAACTAGCTTTTGCTCTGAAGTTTGCTCGCATTAATGTAGGTTTTCCGGGAAAAGTAATTTTTGCTGGATTGGATGACCCCTATGTCCTTTTCTGTACCTCTGATAACGTGTAATGATGATGCGGACCATGATGATAAGTTAGATAAGGCTTGAAAACAACAAACAAACAAACGAACACGAATCTTCATTTGTATATTATTTAGGATTTAGCCAAAAATTACAAAACTTTGACCTACAAAAAATATTAGTCGAACAGTCGCGCACAAAACTCGTGAAAACTTTTTGAATTTATCTCCCCAAGTAATTATAAGTTCTACCTGAGTTCGTGTTAATAAAATGTCCGTTTTGTATTTTTTGCTAATGGGAATGGAATTTTACAAAATGCTATTTTGTTTCTCATTATTCATTTTGCTTTCATTGTTTGACATTGTAATCTTAATCTACGTTTTATTATTTTGTTGGAAACTTAGATTTAATTTAGAAAATTGTTTAGGAAAGAGATTTAATTTTATTTATTTCATCGAAAACAATGTTTTGTGAGCCCTTTCATTATACTTGCGGGTTTATACAATTCCATACAAGATTTAATGATTGAATAAGTATTCATGTTCGTATTCATTTATTCATACATACGTCTTTTATTGTAATGTCCTATATTTACTGTGGTATAGCTTTGGTCTAATTTAGCTTTGAGTATTTTGGTAGGTACATTGACCTGTCAGGGCGCTGCAGGTGAATTATTGTTGTTCGAGGAATTGACAAATATAAGTACAATTCGGTATGTATGTCGAAAAGCAGCTGCTGGTAGAAGCTGAATGCGTTGAGCTGTGGACAGGTTGCAATGGAACTCATTAGGAGAGGAATATTTCTAGCAGTGGACTGCTATAGGCTGATGATGATGATGTATGTATAATAAAAGATGTGAAAAACATGATGAATCTTTTTGCTCATTATGTAAATATTCCTTCATTATCAAAGTATAAAAGTAAAGTACCTACATATACGCTTTACCATTCTCATATTATCATGATTAAATTGCCAGATAAAAGAGATTTTACGGCAACCTTAAACGGGGTCCAGGAAAAATACGTGTGCATTCAAAAGAGCCTTATCGTAGCAGATTCACTAGATCTTTAAAAAGGAAGTAAACGGTTGGCAACTTCCGCCCTGCCTGAGGCGTTTTGCTAATAAAAGGCGTTTTTTTGCACAATCTTGGCCAAAAAGAGTTGTGATAATCATACAGTCGTCATCATTTTCATCTAAAAAACTAAGCACAACCACAACAGCAGCCTATTGAGTCCAATGCTGGACATAACACTCCCCCTTAAAAAAATATGTCCATAATCCCCTCGCTGAGTATGCGAAAAAAACTAAGCACGAATATACGAAATATGAAAACAGTTAACTAGCTTATCTACCCTCAACTTTATGTCCTTGTTAATAAAACTCAAGGTCACGTATTAACAAATTCCGCTGACGTAACGCTATGGCCAGTTTTCGTTGTTCTGTTGATGGGCTCGTAAAATATGGAGTAACCTTGTCTACAAAACACTGGGATGACAAATTGGATAGGTACATTGAATCTTGGCATCCGTAGTTATCACTGTAACTTTGCACACAAACAATATGAAGGATACGGAAACTATAAGTTTTATTAATAGCTAATGTTATTTTAAAAAACAAACAAGCATAATTTTTGGACTTTTCCTCAGTATGAATGTATTTTCTGTTAAAGGTACATAATTGAAGAGGATAGTTAGAGGCAAGTTCAAATATTTGTTTCGGGATATGATTTTCCAAGACTGAAAATGATAATATTCGAAATAGAATAGAATTCGAATAGACGATGTTACATTCCGTTCGGTATTCAGCTGCGCTATGCCGCAATCAGCCTTTGCCCCGTTTGCTATTTAGCAGGGTGCACCATGTAAGTATGTGGCTTGGGTTCCGGAGATGGAGGTTCGAACCCCTTACACCTCGGTTCACAACTTCGTATGAGCTACTGGACTCTGCTGTTTCAGGTTTTTAGTTAGAATTTTTTTTTCCGTTGAGAATGTTATGATAATCGAAACCCATCGCTTGTCAAGGGGCTCGGATTAAAAACTTCCTGTCCATTGTTCATTGACTGATCGACATGCCCGTCGACCCGTGACGACGCCATTACAGCTTGCAATTTGTACACGAAACGACTTTGACTGATTGCTTTCTTGCACAAACTGTTAATAGTATTTGTGTTATAAACTTTTACTACTAAGGCTCAATAATACAACGAGTAGTCAAAAATGTTAGTTAGGAATGTGAAAGGATGTGCTGGCAGAGGTTGGCAGAAGAAAAGATGGATGAATCGTGTGAAAGATGATATGAGTAAGAGAGCAAGTGTTGAGATGATGGCTGATAGAAGAAGATTGAAAAAACTCGAGAAAGACTCTGTATGCGTTGCCTGACTATACTGCCAACTGATGCTGGTCCTACAAACGAAGATACGTTTGCAGTTGTAGACTTCACTCAACACACAGCTGTACACTCCATAAAAGACAAATATGTAGATAAATCTTGTATGATGGTACGGAACCCTTCGTGCGAGAGTTCAATTTGCACTTGATTTGCACTTTTAAAAGTGTTTCCTAAGTGTTGCCCACTAACGATCTCATAACTACGTATTCTCTTCTAGAACCAAAAGCAGTAAATAAGCTCCATAAACTACTCTTCACGCATTATTTAGCCAACTACAAATGACTTGCAAAACCACCGTCTTGCAGTTGGCATACAACGGGTGCCAGTATTGCCAGCTCATGGCGGGAAAAACATAGAGTAATGTTGAGAAAACACATACATATTGCACTTAAACTAAATACCTTTGTTAAATATTTTTTAGTAACCAGTTATAGAAGATTCTACAGATTTTTTTAGGTAGGAACCATTACTCATTACAAATTATTGCATCGTAGGTCACGTTCTAAACGCCCTGCGTACATCAAGTTAATTAATGAAGGTGTTAAGCCTCATGTGCCTGTAATTTGGGATAAATATTAAATATAAAGGTACTTTTGTAAAGTATTGTTGGTATACTTTAACTTAGTACCAAAGGAGAATGCCGAGAACCCGTACCAATTGCATCAAAACCGAACGTATCCCATAAAAAATATTATATTTTATAAATGACAATAACATTTTCTTTAGTTTTACACACCGACGGAATTAATAATCAAGTAAAAAAATATTTTGTTGATTTGGTTTCCGCCACACGCCGCCATCAGACTGCAAGAACCAATGATATTCACGTTACTATAGCAACAAACATTAATGTAAAGTGTTACTATGGTAATAACCCTCATTTTTAATTATTTTGACAGTAGAATCGACTAAAAACTTATTGGAGATTTTTTTGACGCATTCACTTTAGTCTTGGTACCGAGCGCCATACATCAGTCGGCATTCTCCTTTCAAACAGCAACATATCATTCTGCAAACTTAGTATAGGAGGCTTTCGGCCAGGTGGAGTGACAATTTGCGAAAGGATGCTGGTAGAAGCTGGATGCGTCGAGCTGAGGACCGGGCGCAATGGTACTTATTATGGGAGGCCTATATCCAGCAGTGGACTGCTGATAACGATGATGACCAAATAACATCATTAAAACTTATCTCTATATTCTGAAATATAAAAATAATTAATCGAAAAGATTTACAAACTTATCACGACCTTTATCAAATTATTCAGGAGACTGTTTCGAATTCTAACCACTTACAATTAAATCCTGGCCAAGTTTTAAACTAATTCTCTTAACTTTTTACCCTCATTACCCTCGTACATATTTACTCGAGTCTAGTTACCACTAACCTGGAGTTTTTGTTTAGCGGTAGCCATCACTTGACGGACGTAAAGAGTTTAAATAGGCATTTTGTAACTGAACAACTAAATAGTGTTAAGAATAACACTGCTCAATTTAAATAATAGTAATTAATTTGACCTTGTCTTTGACACTGACGTACATCATCATCATTATTAGCAGTTTTTGTCCCACTGCTGGGCATAGGCCTTTCATTGATTATGCCACTCGCGTCGATCCCGCGCTAGTCTAAACCAGGTGCCACCCACGGTCTTTCCAATAATATCGGCCCATCTCGCTGGATAACGACAGGACGATGACAGGCAAGCTTTATATATATATATATATACCCATGTATATCCGTGATTCTTGAACAAACATTTGACATATTATAGCTTTTGAACTGAAGATAGAACTTTTTATTACACACGTCATAAAAAATTACAAATATTTAAATGGACTAACTAACTTATTAAAAACTTGTCTGTAACGATGTAAGCAAGTATATTCATATCGATCAAAGTTTCTCCAGTTTATTAAGCCCGTACCAACCTTTACAATAAACTTAATAAGAAAAACCTTTTATTTAATACGTCAGCAGCCCTAGGCTGTATAACGGCTGCATAATGGCGTCCACAGATCTTCACAGACCTTACCTTTATCGTAACTAGAGAGGGTAATCAGTAAGCTGACAAGCCTTCGTTAAGGCTATGCGGTCAACTGGATTAGCGTTGCTAGGCAACCGAGTTGGAATCGATGTGTCTGCTCACACATGCATTGTTGAAAGTTGCTGCTGCAGAAAAAAGAACCTTGAATATATGGGTAGCATGTCCCCTATTTGAAAATTGAAATGAATTATTTTAGCATTAAGTTCTTCAGTGTTATTAGCATTATTGTCTAACTTATGTAGGTACCTAACCTAATCACCCAACTAAGATACAAATCTGATAGTGACCTTTATTTTCCTTGACATAGAATAAGAATGAACGAATTAATGAATTAACACTTTATTGCGTGAAATTTACGTAAAACACAATTACATGAAAAAATGGTTAACATTAACCTTTTATGTATATCTTTTTCATCAAAAGTTTGTCTGAAAGATATCGCTTTCAAGTCATAAGAACACCCATTATACTTTTAATTATTTGAAGTTTCTGTTTGCCGTCCCCAAAATGAAGGTGTACAATATTTTTTTTTTTCATTCATTTCAGTCATTAAAATTTATTTATTTGAATATGTTTGCGACATAACGTGCGTGTAAATCGCTCTATCTGGATGCGTGTAACAGCTCTAATCAATTTTTCTTATTTTACAGATAACGCCAGTGACAGTGTGAGTGAAAATGGTACAGTGAAGTGGCACAATATGTTGACAACATGAAGCTTTGGAAGAGCTTAAAGATATCCATTGGTAGCCGCGACCCTAAGTCGCACCCACATGATCTGCCGCAATGGAGCGGCCAGGGATATGAGTTAGATGGTGAGTCACATGTTTTTACAAATTCCTCCTTCCCTTTTTCGTTCAAGATAAATGTTTACATTTCCACATATCTTCTTTTTAACATGAGCTAGCTTAGCTCTGACGTTTTAAGGCCACCCAGAGGCCTCTGACATGGCTTAGCGACTGAAAAGCTGAGGCCAACATCTTAATGAGCCTACCTAATCACTGAAGCACTCAGATCTAAACGGTCACCCATCCAAGTAATGGCCGGGCAGAGTGTTGCGTCCGTAATCTTATGGGATGAAGGTAATAAGCCTTATGGGCCTGAAATAACACCAGCACCAACACCCTTCATACAAAAACAAAGCATTGTTGCTTCAAGGCAGAAATTGGCGTGGTACTCGTAGTTCTTCCCCGAAAGAGTCCTTCAGATGGAGCTCTACCTGCTTTATTATAACAGAAAACACTAAAGTTTTTAATGTTATGCCAGTTTTAAACATTCTAGCAAAATTCGTCTCTCAAATAATGACTATATTTTCACAAATCCACATGCAAAGAAACCGCACGCCATTATTTTTCATCTAACTTTGAAAACACTCGTTTCATTTTTGCAGCGGACTCTGTAACAATGTTAGTCTTAATTATACCTCTTTCGTTTTAATCTTTCAAACGCGTCTCGCCCTGATATATGAAGGTGGAAAACAGGTGAAAAATTAAGGAAAATTACATTTAGGAGGCGAGAATGCGTTGAATAAATTGTTGGGTTTATCTTTTAATGGTTCATGTAGCGTATAATACAGGTTGGAGCAAAATTTTACCACATCGAAGACCTACCCAAGCTACCTTTTTTGAAGTTAGATATTTTTTTCCTAAGAAACTGTAAGTAAATTTTGAAGAAAATAACTAAATAATAACCACATTTTGAGGTTCTGAAATAAGGTACAGGAGGTTAGCCTAAAAAACTACAATTGTCCAAAAAAGCAAGTTGGTCTCAATGGAAGCTGAGTTTCTTGTTAATCTAATTTTTTGACAAACCTTTTTGAAACTAAATACTTTTACTTTACTTTAATAAAGACTTAATAAAGGCCTTTTCTGTTTGTTCGTGTCACGAATTGGTGTAAATGAAAAAAAAAATGATTCAAAGGGTACCTTTAAGTTCCTACAGAATATTTTTTTAGAGATTTTTTACTTTACTTTCCTTTATTTCCCATCACAAACATTTTCCCTAAAGTAAGTTACCAAATCAAATCGCAAGATTTTGAACAAAAAAAAACTTCTACAAAATCCTTCCGAAGCACAAGTGTTCAGATCTAAATGCCACTAAGGATTCATCCATTCGAGTAGTAATCGAGCGGAGTATTGTTGTACCAATAGGATCTGATAAGAACACGTAATGAGCGCGTAATGAGCGCGTATGTATTATTATGTTGAATCATTGGGAAGAAGCCTATCTATGTCCAGCAGTTGCATTCAAACATTTGAGAAAACATTGTTTTCCTAGATTTGTATTCAAATATGCAAGTATAATTTAGTTTTAGTATTGCATGATGATGACAATGTTATTTGAAAGTAGAATTAATTATTAATTACCTTTCAACAAATTCTCTTTACAGAATATCACACAAAATCAACCCAAAAAGGGTGCATAAGCAATAAATTTGAAACTCGAAATCTAATATTCATGGAAACGGAGTAAATTTATAAAATTGCTCCAAACATTCGCTGGAATCCAATATTCCAAAGATTGTCGAACGCAATGATTTGCCAATTTCGTCCGACACTCTGAATATTATTTCTCAATATTGTGCCAAATTCAAATTTCCTAAAACGTTATAGCTGTCGAGTCGAAACGATGGAAACGAACCAACATGCTCGAAATATCCGAATACATTAGTAAAACTAAAGATGTTTTTGCCATTTTTCTTAACGTGAAGAAGTTTCATTGCAAACATCTTATCTACATAATACAACTGGATATTCTTATAACTTACTACACCGTAATCATAATTATCACAGCCGACTTTATCCACTGCTGGATATAGCCTCCCGAAGTTTTGCGCCGTCCACCACGGTCTTGTGCTAGTCACATCCACGAACGCCCACGATTATAGCATGTACATTATGATACATTACATCTTATTACATATTTTTTTACAACTAAAATAAAAGATTATGTTTTTTAGGCATAACTTTAGATAATAAGCTTTAATGGGGCGCTTACACAGATGGGTTGGCGAACAATCTCAGTTCTGCAGCATACGCATTCAAAAAAATCCGTCAACTTACTGACGTAGAAACGGCTAGACTAGACTTAGTAAATTTCATCGTCTGCTAGTATCAAAATTTAAGTTTAATTTGATATTTTAAGTTAATTTTCAGCAAAGCCCAACTAGCAAAATGTTTATAAACTTCAAATGAGTTAGTGGCCAACTCTGGTATGTTTTTTGTGGGCCTCTCGAAGGCCAACATTGCTTATACAGGAGAAGAAAATGTTCAGTTAGGTATTTTACTAATGGTAGGGTTTAAATGTCATTTCAGTTAACCCTCTAAATTGGTCATCACATATCTAATTGGTCATTAGTATCAAAACCGCAAAAAGTTTACCAATTATGAATCCAAAGAACAGTTTTAGGACACGTGACAAAAGCAAGGACCCCACAATTTGTTTTCATCTTTAGCACAGCTTAAAACAGAAACACGCAGATAATTTATAATAGACCTTTTACCACTTTTCTCGGCTGGAAAAAAATATTTACCCAGGTCTAGGCCCACCAGCGGCTGTAGTGCTTTAGATGATAATGAATGTTCTCCATATTCTTATTTTTCTTTCTCACACACACACACACACACACACACACACACACACACACACACACACACACACACACACACACACACACACACACACACACACACACACACACACACACACACACACACACACACACACACACACACACACCCACGACCAGCCTCCATCAGTCCACTCCTAGTTTCAATACTCCCCTAATGTACACATAATCTCCATGCTAGGCGTATGCCTAGGGTTGGAGATCGGGTCAATTTCTCGCACCGTGCTGGACGCTGCTGCCCGTCGGCAGTCAGGGAATTAAGCTGTGCCTGTGCTAGATAGCGCTATGCCGCAATCAACCAGCCGCCAAAGCTCCATTTGTTATTTAATAAGGTACACCTGGGGTCAGTGAGGTTGTTTTGTGTTCAGAATACGGAGGTAGGAACCCCTTACACCCCAGAATCTCTTACATTCTTGTCTCCTTCTGCATCTCTTTTTTTATTATTATTATTTATTAATTACATAAATATTCTGGATATCTTACACGTTCAACTAATTATAAATAAGGTAGAGCCTTTACTATGGCTACCAGAGACTTATCAGAAAACAGTATAAACATCCATGTTTACCAGACAAAATGTATGTCCTGGTTGGGAATCGAATCCTCGACCTACCTCGACCGATTGATTTATTTATGATATTATTAATTTTGAGGAGTATAGATTTTCGAAGGGTTTGTTTTTTTGTTACCACGCTCACCATATGGGTTGGTGATTGATATGTAAGCAGATGCTGCTAATCTTTGTAGTATTTTAGTCCTCTCTTACGATATCCAACGGAGGAAAAGGAAATAGAGGTGATGTCCGTTGACGGGCTTATTTTAATTAGACCGCGACGGCGACCAAGAATAAAGCGTTTTTGTAGCATGGCTAATAGAAAATATTGTTAACGTCAATACTTTTGATGGTAACTACAAGAGAAAATTATGAGCCACCACTCTCGAAAATAATGAGTTTTAGTTACTTGGCTTCAAAATAATCAGGTAGGTACCTACTTAATTGTGTTCGTGGTCATTATTAATATTTCGATGGAAAACACTGAAAAACTTTTAGTACATGCAACATTTAATGTAGAACGATAGAGCTAAAATCCCATCTGTGAGAGATCAAATCAAGATATGAGTAAAAAGTTGTAATCATGTTTGTTTTGTCTTGTTGTCCGTTCAGCAGAGACGCGATGCCTGAATGGTCTAGCTTTTCTGTCACCAGACTGTGTCTTCAATCTTTTTTGCCCGTTCCACATAAAAAATAGCTAAGCCCCAGAGGGTGAAATAGCGTTATGTCGAGTGAATTTAATTGTTCTGAAAAATACAGCGGGTGTGTGGCCGGTTGGAACAATGTCGCTGCCTTTGTTTGCTACATTCAGAATAAGCCCAAAATAAACTAAAGGCTGGGTAGAATTTTAAAGTATCAATTATTTTACTTTAGAGCAATCCTACTTAGTATATAAAGCCAATGGCCTTCCTACACTCCAAAACACCGAACTGATTTACTAGTATTGTAGTTCTAGACCTAACATATAGGCTTCTTTATATCTAGGTACCACGCGAGCGATTCCACGGGCGGATTAAGGTAAAAAAAGATGGGAAAGATAGACTCCGAACGACTTCCGCTGATTTTTCAGTGCAATGTAACATTATGAGTAATAAGTAAAAAAAACAAAAATAATCCCAAAGCCCCGTTTGCTTGTAAGCAGGGAAGCCGGTAAGGTTGGCTTGGATTATGAAGATCAAGGTTGGACACTCTTACACATCATTGATAAATTTGAAAAAATGCTTGAAATTACGCGTTCTAATTTAAATTATCTGTTGTAGCTTCCATACGCGGCTGCAATCGCATGGTGCCGGGATATAAGAAGCTTATTATTATGTTAATGAAGGTTAAACATTAGTGTGATAGTAATCTATAGTAACTGAATATTTTACTGTTGCAGATCGTAGAAACGGTGGTAATTGACGTTAGAAAAAATAACCTAGATAAAACCTAGCTCTAAAAGA
This sequence comes from Horisme vitalbata, assembly GCA_951804965.1. Taxonomy (NCBI): domain Eukaryota; kingdom Metazoa; phylum Arthropoda; class Insecta; order Lepidoptera; family Geometridae; genus Horisme; species Horisme vitalbata. Next base: position 16,451,227 of record OX638092.1, on the reverse strand, counting down.
TATCATGCGAATGTAATTATAAAAATCGACGCAGAAAGAACGGGATAAGAGCTAAAAGCTTTTATTTTAATGCCGCAGTTTTTGCTACTTATTTTAAATACTTCACTTCGCTTCTTTATTAATTGGCTTCTGGGATAGATTCCACAATTTCGCCAGTATCAAGTATAATGTTCATAATAATATGAGGCAACGTTTATAAGTCCAGTCGTCCAGTCTTCAGTCAGGTCCTGTTTTCTGCTGTAGCCATGGCGAATAAAACAAAAAACGATCGGCGTATTTCAAATACTATTTAATGGGTTAGTTTTATTAATGAATAAGAAAACAATTTATATTTTTTAAGTGAAATCACTGTAGCTACTACAACACTACGTCATATCATAAAAAGTATTTCGTACAACTACTAGCGGTTTTCATTTTTCACCTACCATGTACGTAATTTTCTGTATTGCGATTCAGATAACTACTTTGGTCTATGTGTGGCCACTAATGATTGGTTAAACGGCGGTTTAGTCTCACCAGTTCTTCACAGAGGTTATTGTCTTTTGGGAAAGTCTCCATTGAGCACTTGGTGGTAAGGATAATAGCGCAAAAGAGTGCGTAGCAGGGCACCTATTAAATTAGCCGATCAAATAAAGACTTTGATTGATATGCCCCTGAAAGAGGGCATCAGAAAAGCAGTGGTGCGAGAGCAATGGTGTAGCATTATGCATATAACGCAGGCTACTGTCCCGAAATGACAAAAGTGCTGCTTTGTCAATAGTGTTACGACTGAGAAGAAGAATCACCCATTGCCGGTCATCTTAAACGTTGGTAACCACTTTTTGATTTTGAATAGGCTTGTGTTTGACCACGTCTCGCCTGATAGTAAGTGAAGATGCAGTCTATGATTTTGCTTTTCTAGAAAAAGACCCTGTTTACTCCTTGAGATGTCCATATTTTAAGAATCGGGGAACACATTTCTGGTACCATAAGATTTACCTATATTATAATACCCCTGGTATTTACCATCAGGTACATCTTAATCTTAATGCTTCCTTTGATAGAAATTCGCTCCAACTCACACAAAAATACTGTAGTTTGGAAGTAGTTAGTAGGATCGCTAATAATGTTCACTCAAGTACAATGTTGAGTTGACAAGGCAAGAGTACAGTCGGCAAGAATTAGGACTATATTTAAAACTCTCTAGCTTCCGCTCGCCACCGGTGCCGGTGTTTTAATGACATAGCATCTAAATCTATTCAGCAATTATATTAGGAATGAGACAACAAAATCTCAAGCACTCGCAAGCGAGGTTTACTTTGGTTTTCTTCGCAGATCATCTTGGTTAAGAAACACTTCGTCCGGTCGCTATTTGGATGGGTGACGGTTTTGTGACATTTTAATCTGAGCATTTCCTTTCTTCAGAAGGCATATTAAGATGTCTGTCTCAGCTTTTTCAGTCTAAAAAGCCATACTGGATGCCTTCGGACGGTTTAAAAACTCGGATACCAGAGTTGGCCACTTACTTGTACAGAGAATAGAAGAAAGTAATTCTAATATTAGTAGAAGTCTATTTGAACAGTATTCGTTTAATTAATTGATTTTATCCATTTTTGAAGAAGAAGAAGAAGTTTAATTTTATTTGATATGTCAAAGTAAAACCACGTTTATAAAAAAGTAAATGTAAATTCATATCCGTATTTTCACCAAAACAACCGAATAATTCAGAAAAAAATTCTCTGCGTCAAAAAAATATAAGAAGACAACCAACGTCCAAAGTTTTCTGGTACCCGGAAAACGGAAAACTCATTGTACCTACCCCAAATGAAGTTTGAGTAAGAAGTTTCGAGAAAAACTTTTTTCGGGGTATAATATCTGGTTAAATTAAAACTCCTAAGTTCGCAGCGTTTAATACGATCCAAATGAGGTTTTACAGTACTTTGCTGAAGTTTAATTTGTTTGTAGTTAATGTTTCTTGGATTTGGAATGCCTGGGATGGTTTTGTCTGCAGAACAACAATTTTCACACGATGAAAATGCAAATTGAAACTTTAGGCGGGGTTTGACGGGCGAATTGTATCTCTTAATTGACTGAAAATGCGGTAGGTGAAGATTCGAGTTTAGTAATGTTTATAAACTTGTTCAATTATATAATTAGGATTTCTCAAGAAATTAATAAATAGTACGCAACATCTCACACACGGTCAACCGATCCCGAACTAGACAAGGCCCTGCAGCATGGGTACAGAGACTATTAACCATACATAAGTAAATATAATATAACACAAATACACTGAACAAACATCTAGGTTCACCACAAATGTTTGTCCTGGCCGAGGATCGAACCCGCGATCTGCAGATTAGACTGCAGAGTTACTACCAACTTAGCTTTGAGTCTGGTCAATCAATCAAGCTTGCACATCGACTCTTTGATACTCTACGAAATCAGAGTAACCTTAGAGTACCTGTTACTTTCTCATTCTGAGGTCACTTAAAATATTGACTCCTCTTTTACATTTTCATACCCCGTCTACGTTACCCAACTTTTTTAGTAATTAATAAATGAGTAGTCAACGTTAGTATATAAAACCTATCATCATCATCAGAAGCCTATACGTTTTGACGATCTCTCAAAGGCTAGCCTGAGACGCAAAACGTTGCGCGTTCAATTCACGCTGCGAGTTTGTATTTTATGCAAATATTTTTCTCGGACTTTTTCTATGTATAACCTATGTTTTTACAAAAAATATTTATGTAAATAAGTGGTTTAACAGTCATGTGCTTCCCCTAATACACGCTCTGCTTAGTTTGGTGCTTGGTGATGCTCTGTGATTGTGTCCAGAATTATTTGTTTATACCAGACCCCTGCTGGACATAGGCCTCCCCCAATGAGCACCATTGCGCCTAATGCTTATCTCGACGCATCCAGCTTCAATAATGCATAATATAAATAATACACTTTCGCACCCAGTCATGTCTCAAATTAAATAAAAAGTATGGACACTTGTTCCATTAAAAGTAAACAATAAAAAGCTGACACATAAAAATTATTTAAAGCGCCCTCGCTCTCATACATCAGTGCGCCATAGTCTCCATGTTAATGGCCAGCGCGAAATTTCATTTGCTTTTCATTGGAATACTAATAATACGCCCGGTTTTATTCGCAAAACATTAGCTGATGATAAAATGTATGTAAAATTTTAATAAAAAAAAACATTTTAAAATCGTCAGTGATGTAGCAAAATATACAAATACAGGTATGTTTAAAAATACCAGCGAATTGCTTAATACATAATTTCATTTAGGGATACAGGTTTTCAAGGGTTTCTCAAAATATAATTAATCATCATCAGCATATAGCAGTCCTCTACTGGATATAGGATTCACCTGATGAGCGCCATTGCGCCCTGCAGCCTGCAGCTGCCCTTTTCAGCAAGGCATTTTTCTTCTAGCAGTGCCTTTCGCAAACATAATTACATTACGAGATTACAAAATTTTATGAACACCAAAAATAACAATCCAATATTTTATCAACTAGTAAAATATCCAACCAAACCGACAGATACTAAAAGAGAAACATATACAAAACAGACACGCATGATGACTTTTAAGATTAACGCGAACCATTCATACTGAAACAGGTGCCTTCTGATTTCGCATCACCAATAAATTTACAGCCGTCGAAGTTACTTTCTGAAGTATTTACACAATTGGAAACAAAATAAATAAAAACAATGTGCTTGATATTGCTTTTTATGTTTGTTTTCATATTTTCTGCGATAAAAGGGCAGCGTTTATGAGGTTTTGAAATGTTGTTTTAAAAATATTGAGTACGATTTCTCTGACCATTGATGATGTTAGATTGCTAGGAAAGATGAGGAAAGATGAATAGTGTGAAATCTATTATGCATTAAATGACTCACACCACCTGGTACTCCTGATACACCAAGATTACCTACTTAAGTTATTAGAAAGATGGGATTGGAAAAAAGAGAACATTACAGTGCCAGCCAAGGCTTCATCACCATCATCAGTATCATCCGTTTTTGACCCACTGCTGGGCATAGGCCTTCTTTTGTTTATGCCGCTCTCCTCGATCCTGCGCTAGCCTGAACCAGGTACCGCTCACAGTCTTTCCAATATCGTTGACCCATCTCTCTAGAAGACAACAGGAGGATAACAGGCAAGGCATAAAGATAACTAAATAAGTAAAATTGAAATCAATCTTCATCATAAGCTTTTGCCATTATTCTAGAAATAGTGCCAAGTGGTAACTTTTTGCTCACTGACCGGCACGCCATAGTATCTGGGACATGGTTAGATGAAATAGGCTTGCTCAGCACCTATACCATCCTCTCAGTCTAGCCTTACCTACAGGAAAGGCATGGTCAATAATTGTTGAGCTGGCAAAACCGAAGGTTTCGTTTTCCATGGAGTAAAATCGCACATAATTTTTCAAAACAAAATATCCATTGGTGCATAGCCGCGATTTTAGCCCGAAACCGGATCGGAAGTCCAGGTACTCCTACTAGGTCACCAGGGCTGTAAATAAAAATAATGCTGGTCATTTTCACACAATATCATAAGAACCATAAAGTAAACTTACTAAATTTTTATAAATATCTACTAAAACTTTTAGACTTAAGCTTTTAAACTTTCTTTGAAACTTTTTTTTTTATTTGAATCCGAAACGAGTTTATCCGACATAGAACTCGAGTTGTTGACATAGCTCAGAGAATTGGCAAGCTGAAATGGCAGTGGGATGGCCATATCTGCTGAAGAACCGATAACCATTGTGGTAAACGGGTTCTTGAGTGGAGACCGCGGCTCGGCAAACGTAGTGTAGGACGACCTCCGGCCAGGTAGAGTGACGATCTGCGAAAGACTGCTGGTAGAAGCTAGATGCGTCGAGCTCAGGATAGGGCGCAATGATGCTCATTAGGGGAGGCCTATGTCCAGCAGTCGACTGCTATAGGCTAATGATGATTATGATGATGAAAACTTTTAGATACAATGATCTGATCAAATAATAAGTTATGGAAGACCCCTCCAGATGGACTGACGACATCGTCAAGATTGCTGGAAGTCGATGGATGGATGCGCATTTGTGTATGTCTGGATAACTACGTTCAGCAGTGGATGTTTTCAATATTGATGATATTATTAAAGCTCCTTTGATAATTGAAGTGGAGTATAAAGAGGGAGAAAATCTACGTAAAGGCTGTTCTATTGAACTTGAATTTAACTCGATCTCAAGGTGTAGCTCGAATTGCGATGTGATCAACGTAACTGAGCCAGCAGTAATTGCTCAGCGCATTCATCCAAACATGATCCTGCTCAAATCGAAACTTCTAATATTACTCGCATAGCCGTGACTTCGTTTACGTACAGATTTTATAATTTTAAAGCCTATTTTGTGTAAGCTATTCAATATGTTCGGCTACCTGTACGGATCCTATAACTATATGCAATATGGTCAGTTTTATATAAACAATTCTACTCCCATATGTAAATAAATATATAAATACTTATACGGGACATCTTACACATGGTCAATAGATCACAAACTATATAGTGAGAGCTACCTAGTATACTGGGCTACCTACATCAATTTAATTATATAAAAACCATGAAACCGTACAAACATTTAAGTCATGGTCAGTCTTTAAGCATTCAGTAGATTTTAGTAGTAATAGAGTTTATTGTGGAGGGTTCGTCCAGGGAAGTAATGCCACCATGCCTATTTCTTTCGTGGAGCAGCTGCTGTGCTGTGTTTCAGTTTGAAGGATGTTGCCAATGAATTACAGGCACAAGAGGCTTATCATCATCATGTCTCAAGTTGATGGACGCAGGGCGATGCATCGCGTAGTGCACATTCCAAAAAACTTGATCTACGATTCAATACTTTGTGATAGGTAATGGTTACCACTTAACATGAGGTGGGCCATGTGCTTGTTCCATCTTCAAGTAGCAAAAACAAATGAGCCGGCCGCCAGAGCCCCGTTTGCTATACAGCCGGGTACACCACGGGCCAACATCACCCGAAGTTGGCTTGGATTCTAAAGATGGAGGTGGAACTCCTAACACTCCCACTTCTACTGAATTGCTAACTGAAGTGTAATAATGTGCCTTTCTTATTATTCGGTGAGTATGGTACGTTTCCGTGCTAATATTTATTTACTTTACAAACCCACTCTTTTTCACTCTGTCATACTGTTTTTAGACTGCGCTAAAATTCACTATCAGACAGTCAGTAACGCTTCGTTATTATTCGAAATATGTACTTCTGAGATTAGTTCTCTTAACCCTATTGTCAGTTTCGTCTTGAATTTCATCTTTAACTTCAATTTATCTTTCCTTATTGTCAATTTATCCTACAATTTGGATTATCCTCGGAATGAATTTGATGGTAATGAATTATTTATTTGCAATTTGTTTGGTACTTTGATTTGAGTTTGCTTGTTGATTGGTATTTCGTTTCGACTGAATTGTCTACTGCTCTTTGTACAAAATAGTACGCGGATATCAGTATCCAGATACGATGTTGATAGTAATACATAAAATCACAATTATTTTATAAATTGCGAAAGTGTGTGTGTGTGTGTGTGTGTGTGTGTGTGTGTGTGTGTGTGTGGTCGCTTCACTCCGTAATGGCTGAACGAATTTGGATGAAACTTGGAATATACATTGTTTAAGATCTGGATGAACACTTAACCTACTTTTTATCCCTGTAACACGCGAGCAAAGCCGCGGGTAAAAGCTAATTAAATATAATTATTAAATGGTAAAATGACTGACTGGGTAATATATAAACGCATAGCACAAACCGCTGGACCTAGAGACTTGAAATATTACAAATTACACCTTATCCAGTAATAGGCATCCACTAAGGAAGGATTCTTAAGAATTCCACCTTGCGTCGCTTTGTCGTCGCGCTTAGTCGCGAGCGTCTTTCATATCTTGCTGTCGCAATTTTTTTTTCCTTTGAACAAAATGTATGAAAATGGTCCCCCGCAGCTTGTCGTAGCGTCTAATCACTGACCTTTGTCGTCCAATGTGCACAGGCTGTTAGAGGGTAAAATAGGAGGAGTTTGTATAAAAGTCCGCCAGTTTCAAAGATAGGATCTTCATTTTTATAAAGGTTTGAATGGAAAGTCCTTCATTTTCTGAAAAAAAATGACTTAATAGAGAGAAATACTTCGAAGTCGCAGGCATAAGCCAGTATTTTATGAAAATCGTGGGCGCCTTGCGACTTTGTTCACGTAGAGGGTTTTCCTCATCTATTCCATGAAGGGCTGCATTTCAGGAAATCCTTTTACAGCACCCCTACTCTATGTAAGGATATTGCCCTCCAAATTTCAAGTTTAGGTTGTGCGTTTATTGTTGATCAGAGGTACGATCACAAGACTACAAAATAGTATTCGTATCGTAGATGTCAAATTTTGGACAGAGAGAAAGCGTACTTTTACTGTATCAGGACACTTCTGAAACATCATTTTTTACTTTTACGTGATTATGGCGCATGCAACTACGTTGAAATATCGGGAAATAACAGAACTCACGAATTATAGTAAATATCCCGTCGATATTAATAATTAAGTCCACAACCATGACAGTTCATTCATTCACACATTCACAAGTCATTTCAAAAGGTATAAAGCTACCTACTTAGGTAGAAACGCCACCATTTGTCCACAGCCAGAGTGTTGGTTGTGAAAATACGCTGTCGCCAATGTCATTATTTACGTGACATATAGCGATCAATCGTATTAGTGGCTTTGACATCACAAATTAGCAGCATTATTCCACCGCTTTGTCGACGTATGTTATTTTATGCAGTTTAATTTGCATACCTAATGTACGTAATTTACATTTTATTTTCACATTCAATAGTGGATAAAAAATGGTAGTACTAGAAACGGAAAAGGAACGTGCTTTATTGTCTCTTCGTCTGAAAAATATGATTAGTTCAGGCTAAACTGAAGTGAGGAAATTAGAAATAAATTTTATGTTACTAAGTCAAGACCGGCTTACATAAATTAAACTATTGCTTAAAATGAGCACTGTCACTGTTTGTCACTATCCAACGGTAAGAAATGGCAACCGATAACCGTGGGTTAACGAGTTATTCAGTGGAGACCGCGGTTCGACCAACGTGGTGTAGAACGATCTGCGAAAGGCTGCTGGTAGAAGCTGGATGCGTCGAACTGAAGACAGGGCGCAACAGCGTTCATTATTTTATACCTATGTCCAGCAGTAAACTGCTATAGGCTGTGATGTTGAAGATGATGACGACGAAGAGATGGAAATAGTTTAAGTATCCATTATCTTTTGATAGATTTTTTATGTAAAGTTATTATTTTATTATTTGTATGTTAGCTTCTGCCTACGTTACTCGCACCAAGATAAAAAACACATACTTAATAAAATAAGAAAAATAGAACTACATAATGTCAAAAATTTCACCTCAATGCGGCTAATAGATTTATCGTGAAGGGGACTTCTCACATTTTTTTATGAACCTTCGCCTTTGTAATAAAGTACTAACTTTAACACCGGCCTATTCAGTTCTCTGCTGGTCATCGGCCTTCCCCGCTCATAATCCCCACGCTGGGCATGCGGGTAGGGGATCGTAAGGCACAGTTTTTCACACCACCGACGTCGAAGGTCAGGGAATTTAGATAAACCAGAGTAAGGCTGCGCTATGCCACGTTCAGCCAACCACCAGAGCCCCGTTTGTTTGTTTGCAGGATGCCACGGGCAGGTGAGGTTAGCTTGAGTTCCGAAGGTGGTTCTTGGAACCCCTTGCAACCCTAGCGCTCATATGAATGCCAATAAACGGTCACCCATCCAAGAAATAACCAGGTGTAGTGTTGCTTAACTAAGATGATCCAATAAGAATGCCAAAGTAAGCCACGCCCCGGCTTCAAAAACTTCTTAAATACAGAGATCCATAACATTCTGCATACCGTCATGGAACATGTAACAGTGCACGTCAGCTTGCAGCTAATTATAAATGAATTAGACAGACGTTTCGTTGGTAACACGCCTGCAATGTCAAGTCAGACATTCCTTTTTTGTCTGCTAAAGCGTACTTTAGACTAGAATCCTGATCCTAACCGTAATCACAATCTGATCCTGAATTAAAAATGTAAAAGTTAATTTGCTTCTTTGATAAGCTTTAACACGTTCACTGTTGTCCCTTGATTTGACGATGTGCGCCATGTCCAAGGAGCACGTCCTGTCAGATACGGCGGTGTCTTATTCAGCACTCAAAGCGTTAACTTCTCAACCAATCACCATAACATTTTACTTATACGTCAGGAGTAAAAAGAGGGCATATGGTAACTTTCATCCAGAAAAAGTACTGTACACGTGGGATAGAAAATAACTTTTAACGCGAGAGCCGTGGTCAAAAGATAGTCTTCTATATTAATTTTTAATAGGCATCTCTACTTTATTATGTTTTATAGTTTTTCTATCATTTGAACGGAGACATTTTGTATATTATTTTATTGAATGAGTTCCGTGACTAAGCAAAATTTTAGCTATAGTGACGAACCAAGGTCTTCTTTTATAGTACTTGAAGATGGAAAAAGCACATGGACCCCCATATATTAAGTGGTAACCATTACCTATCACAAAGCATTGCATCAATTCAAAATCAAATTAGCAAAATTAACCTACCTCCACCCGATACAAAACAAAAATAGAATAGATAAACTCTATAATGTACATCAGAAAATAGTATAGTGATCATCGATATATTTATACTCTAGAGTGAAAAACGTGGAAAAAAAAACAAATCTGCACCAAAACTCTGCGCACGCTGTCAATTACGCGGACTTTGAACACTTTTCAAGCAACATAAGGTATTTTGTGCAAATTTGGCATTTTGATGTTTATTTATGTCAAATACGCTTGGACGATTTATGTCAGTTTTCACTTGAAGATTTTCACTCTATAGAGTTCTTTATAATTATCTCGATGGTATAATGGCACGTAATCTGAGTGCTTTATAACGAACGGGGCTCTGGCGGCCGGCTGATTGCGGCATAGCACAGCCTACATCGGCACATCTAAATCCCCTGGCCATTGTACGGGCAGCAACGTCGGTGGTGCGAGAAGCTGTGCCCTGCGATCCCCAACCCGCATGCCCAGCGGGGGTGTAAGGGATTCCAACCACCATCTTTGGAACCCAAGCCAACCTCACCTGCACGTGGTGCACCCTGCTAAATAACGAACGGGGCTCTGGCGGCCGGCTGATTGCGGCATAGCACAGCCTTCATCGGCACAGCTAAATCCCCTGGCCACCGACGGGCAGCAGCGTCGGTGGTGCGAGAAGCTGTGCCCTGCGATCCCCAACCCCCATGCCCAGCGTGGGGATTATGGGCATATCCCCCTTTATTAGGGGAGGCCTATGTCCAGCAGTGGACTGATATAGGCTGGTGTGGCGTGGTGGATTGTACGGACGGATTTTTAGCAGTTATGCGTAAGAGAGTCGCTTCCCTACTCAAGTGTGCGCAAAGTAGCTGCAACGGCATCCTTTAAATGATTGTTTAGCGATTGGACTGTCCAATCCAATTACAGTGGATACAAATTATGTTAGGTAGTAAGTAGGTACCTGGTTTTTTAGATGTCGCTATTTATCGTACAAATTATGAATCACATTTCTGTGTGATATTGGCGTGTGAACATGCCTTTATAATCTAAAGCTGGGCATGTTGTATGATTCACGATCTTTGGTGACTAATTGTAAAGCGACGAGTTCCAATAATAAGTTAATGGTTAGTTTGCTTAGCAAATGTGTGGACTCATGTAAATGGTTTGACTCTGCATGGAGTTTATGAATAGGTATTCCATCATCATCACCTCCCTTTATGAGTGTCATTGCGCCCTATTCATGAAGACAAAAAAAACTATTTTTTGGATGTTTTTTTTTAAATTTAATAAAGCCAGCCTTAAAAATATAACAGTAATACTTTTCTTAAAATAACTTACCAAAACAAATCGAAAGATTTTGCAAAAATTATAAAATTAGTTTTCCATACAATTTCTATGAAACGTCATTCGCCATAACAATATTCATCTATGTGGTTAAATAGTGAAAATCTCTGATTACCTGAAAAATGATTCATCGAACCCTACCTATTTTATTTTGATGTACAAACAACAAACAAAGCCTGTTGGCTTTACAAAATTGTATTTATATCAGAAACAAGGAAAAATATGTTTAAATGTTATACTCAAAAGGTTGTTTTTAGAGTAAAAATCAACGCGCCAATAAAATATTATTATAGCAGTAAAATTTTCCTTTCATAACAAATGTTTAACGCCTCGTTTAAGCGGGACGTACCTAATTGAATAAAGACGGGCCTCCGATCTAATTATTTAAATAATATGGAAAAATTCCAGATTTAATAGAAAATACCGTTTTGCTGTCACGTACTAGGCTATCGCTATTGTGATTAATAGTAATATAACCTTCTATACCTATGTAACAGTCTCTATAATTATTCTAACTATGGAAAAAGCTTACCTTCAACAACAACAATAGCAATAGAGTTTTCGGAAAGTCTATGGAAAAAGTTTACCTTCAACAACATAAAATTGCAATAAAGATTCGGAAAGTCTATGGAAATAGCTTACCTTTAATAACAACAATCGCATTAGAGATTCGGAAAGTCTATGGTAAAAGCCTTCCTTTAACAATAACAATCGCAATAGAGATTCGGAATGTCAATTTCCGCAGCTTTGAGCTATGTCAAACACTGATATAAATAGATCCGCTGGGTAAATTGCATGCAAATAAGGAACTTAACTGCTTTGTGGATGTATGAATTTTCTTTAGCATGTTATGAAATGCGCTGCGACGCGCTCCGACGCGCGCCGGTTAGTGAGAATCGTAATCGTGACTGTTCGTTGTCATTTTGAAAGAGGCTAAGAAATTTTACCCCCTTATGAACGCTACTCAAAGTTAACCAATGCTCAAAGTTAGCCCCGACACTGTTTGTCATTATCCAACGGTCAGGGATGACAATAGTCTAAGCATCGTTTATCTTTTGAAAGATGTTCATAAGTAAAGCCGCATGTTTGTTTGTTTATTTCGTTGTTTAACATATCACCTAAATTTAAGATTTTTAGAAAAGTTCATGTTACGGCTTGGTGAGGTTCCAAAAAATTTATTTTTGCTCATTCTATTTATTAACAAATACAAAATTTTACTTTTTCTCATTTTTGTCTGATCCAATAAAATAATAGATAAAAATATTACTCTCTAATATTTTTTTTTCCTTCTTATAAATTACTATTCTTTAAAATTCAGGTTATCAAGAATATTTTACTTTCTTACTTTACTTTCTTATCTTGTCTTTTACTTTTATCCACACAATCACTGCGAGCTTAAAAACCAATAGGCTCGCCACAGGGGTTTATTTACTCCCCCTATTTACCCCAAAACAATCTTGTTTCATTAAAACCCGTCTGTACCCCACCCCAGACCCTTCATTACCATGTTATTAGGGCTCCCTTAAAAATGACACCTTACATTTTTCAATCAGTAGCCCATGAAAGGGGCTCGTTTGGGTCAGTTTTAGTACATAGCTTAGTAAGAACAGCTGATGATTTCAAAAATATATCAATATTTAAATGCCTAAAAATGTTTCTAACATTTGACGGCCTCTATGGCGCAGTGGGCGAAGGTCCGCCTGAGACGCAGAAGTTTACGGGTTCGATTCCCGCTGCGGGACAAATGTTTGCATGTTCTGTAGATATTTGTCTCGGGTCTGGGTGTTTTCTATGTATGATATGTATGTATTTACAAAAAAAAAATATGTTTAGTCTATCAATCTTGTGGTTCCCATAATACACGCTCTGCTTAGTTTGGGGCTACATGATGCTGTGTGATTACACCCCGCATTATTTATTTATTTTACTTATATTTTTTTTTAAGTGTTTCTCATACAATGTGGGGTGTAAGGGATTTCAACTTCCAACTTCAGAACTCAAGCCAAACTTATCAGCTTAACAGCTAAATTCCCTGACCGCCGACTCAGCAGCGTCGAACTTGCGAGAAGCTGTGCCCTGCATCACGAACTTGCATGCCTAGTATGGGAATTATGGGCAAGGGCCCTTCCTATTAGAGGAGGCCCAGCAGTGGACTGATATAAGCTGGTGTTGTTGTTGTTCTTGTGGCTGTATACTTAAACGTACCTGTACATACATTTATTAATTCACTCATTTTTTTACCCGACTGAAGTTTTCTTTAGTCAGGAACGTTCAGGGTGTATGTATTTTTGTAATATTATTGTCAGTCGCTGTACCCCAAACGGCTGGACGGATTTTAACTAATGAGGTGTCATTGGATTCTTCTAGATCACGAGGGTAACATAGGCTATATTAAGTGTAAAAAAATTCAAAACGGCGACTGTAAGAAGCCATTTTTAACTAAAAAGGTATAAAAAAATGTATTTAACTGAATCATTTAATTGACATATAGATCATATGAAGTGTCAAAAAAATTCAATATGGCGACTGAAAGATGCAATTTTCATTTTACGCTGAGCTCAAATGGAACTCGACTCACTGGTATAAAAATACTGATTGATTTTTATTTTTATATCAGAGCTTCCGAAGGCAGAATAAGTTTTACTATAAGCGTCTAAACATACTATGCCGAAAATTACGCGTAAGTTCCGCAGCTGATTTTGATAAGTTCGCTGTATGCCATAACCCAATGTTATTTCAGCATAATGTGTCATATGTAATTCCAATAGCATTGCAGGCGTAATCATGCCCACAGATTTATAAGTCTAGTACTAAAGTAATCATGCCGAACTAACGTCACGTAATTTCAGCTAAAGTGTATTTGGACACTAAAGATCATATCATACCAAAAAGTATTTACGAACTTAAAGTTTGAACTAACCTCCTCTTAATTTCTTCAGAAATAATTCATAATTCTATAATTCTGCAGTTGTTCCACAATGGATCAACAATTATTATTTAGGTACATATACGTGTATATGTATGTAGTTGTTGTATCAATCATTAGGTAATGTAGGTAGGTAGGTAAGGTAGGTATACCTACACCTGGCACCTACCTACTTACCTAATTTAGCTCAAAAAAATTATACTGCTTAGCCTTTATCATTGACGACCTCTTTGACACGACCAAAACCTAGCTGACGATGAAGAATTGCTGATATGATTCCCGCTGCGGGACAAATGTCTTCATTTTCTCCGAGTTCAGACACATTACACGGTGGTATAAGTACTCGTGGTTCCTGATATCCACGATACAGCTGAATGCTTGAATGCTTCGTACTGTCCTGACTTATTCCTGCCCTGCTGTTAGTTGTTACCTGTCAACGCTTCATTAGTGGGTAAATAATCATACATACCTACTGCATACGGAATTTTATACCTATACCTAGTAGCAAAACCAAGATAATTCCAAGGTTAAATCATCTAGATTCTGTGAGAAGCCATTTTTAATATCCCTCAAAATTAGTATGAAGATTTGAGTAGAGTTCCATCGACCTCGGTACCATAGAAAACACACGTACCATACCAGTTTTACCATAAAGACCATACCGAAAAGTATTTACTAATTCGAAATTCGAACTATCCTCCTTTGAGGCTGCGGATTAAAGCCTCCCCCACACAGCTGCGTTATGTGGGGCAGCTATGTGGGGAAGGCTTTAATTTCTTAAGCAAGTAGAACAACCTCTGTTTCAAAGATAGTTAAAGAAGAAGGGTAGGTAGCATCGGTAGGTAGGTAGACAAAACATTATCTTCAGAAAAATCTTCAGAAAATACGTAATTCCGCTGTCGTATCACACTGGATTTATGTATAAAAAATTCTTTGTACTTATTAGTAATAGGTACTTTTTGTCACAATTATGTAGATTAATTATAATATTAGCCCGTAGGTATTAAACTTTTTTATTTTAATGTTGTGTTGATTTTGCTTAAATTTCTTTCTATCAAGCTAAATTAACACATCAAACATAATGTTATTACATCATGCTTCTGCAACGCATCTGAAAAAAAAAATCAATGTTTACACTTAGGTGGCCTTCGTTCCACTCAACGTTGTCTAAGAAACCTGAAACACTTCAGCATCGTAAGCGCGTTAACTTCTACACTTCTCAAAACTTCAAGTTGAAACTATTTCATTGTACGCTAACTTTTTGCATTGAGTAAAGCTGCCTCGATAAAAAATTTAGTAAGAACTCACTCTGCACAACTAGGGTTGTCAGTTAAAGCCGAACATCCGACTTTTTTGCCCTCATTAAACCGCCGTTGATCGCGTTGAATTGTGTGATGTGTCTAACTGGCTTTTCCTCTTGTTCTTCCTTTTTTAAAGTGTACCAACTTGACACCATACTGACTAACTGACGTTGATGACGCACCACAAAGGGGGCAGGACGTCCGGTCGGATACTATATTAAGTCGGGATGTCGCGCGGATGGCTCACTTTCTGTTTGGCGTTCGGCGAAGCAAACACCTCTGCGGAGTTATGTGGAGTGCCGAAGGCGGACAGCGAGTAAATCGTTGATGCCTTATGGGGAAGGCGAGGTTTTTTATGAAACTTATCAGAAAGAGTTGGCGAAATTTGGTATAAACATTTTATATTTAAAATATCTTCCACTAGGTAACAAAATAAAATATAGGGTTATAAACAAGGTAGAGGTACGAATAAAGGTGGTAGCGAAGTTGGAATAAATTTCTGTAAAGAATAAAAGTGTTAAGCTTTATATCCATAGCATCAAGCATACAGTCATACTAATTATGCTCACATAATATGATAGGACTTGTTGTTTATTAGATAGATACTAGTATAACTAGTCTACGAGTAGTCAAATAACTTCCACGTTTTCAAGCCAAAAAAATATTTGCGTAAACTATTCACCAAACGGTTCTCCTATATTTTGCCAAAGCTGGCAGATGAAAAAAAGGGCCACCAGATGGGAAGTTGTCACTGCCATCCACAGACAATTGCATCACCAGAGGCGATACTGATGCGCTGCAGACCTTAGGGGAAACCCGCATTTGAGGGATGTCCTAGCTCTGAGGGAATACTGCAAAACCGTACATCTTCATGGATTGGCCAAAAAAATTATCAATGGAAAGCATAATTTGAAGAAATTGTAGACTCTCTTATGGGGTCCGGCTTTTTCTAATCTTCAAAATATTGGACATCCCTAAACAAACTTTTGAAGGTTCCCCGCGACACACAAAACAAAACAAGATTTCTGATGTAGTGTTAAAGAAATAAAACTTGTGACTATAAATACAAAAGTTTTTGCGTCGCCAAATATGGCATGTATGAAATGATTTATGAACGTGTGTCACTGTTATTTTGCTTGGGTCATGATAGTAATATTATGACTGTTACATCAAACGTTTGCATTATATTTTCTTAGTGCTATTCTTTAGTTAGCGCGATCTGTCATTCAATCTTACAATATTATAAGTTCAATAACAACACACTAGCTTATAATCAACTGGTGGATAGATAAGAAGGGGGATATGCCCTTAATCACCTCGCTAGGCATGCAGGTTACACAACACAGCTTCTGATGTAAGAAGCCGCTGCCCGTCAGCGTCCAGAGGATGAATTTGTGTTGGTGTCAGAATGCGTTTTGTTGCGATTAGCCGGCCGACAGAATCCTGTTTGTTAGTTAGCAGGGTGCACTTGGGCAGGTGAGGTTGGCTTAGGTTTCGAAGATGGAATGTGGACCCCTTGTTACACCCCTCTAAAAAGTTTACTCATATAAAACCTTTTCGAAGTAAGATTGCGTGTGTTGTGTATCAGAGAGGTCAAGTATTTCAACTCCTAATGTTGACGAAATATACTTTTTTCCTAAAATAAAAACTTTAAGGACTTATTTTGCAAATGTCAGATTACACAAGTGATCATAAATGCATTGAATAATAAATCCTCAAATTGTATAACATTACGTATTCCATTATCAAATAGTGTTACTGGCGATAGAAAATTGACATCAGATATTAACATACAATATTTTTTTATCTTTAAGTAAACTATTAAGTTACTACTAAAAGTAGGAGAGTTAAAGACGTAGCTATTAATTCCTCCGGAGAGAAAAGCTAAATAGAATTAGACGTTTCCGGGAGCACGCGCGGTAATAGTAATGGATTACGTGATGCGCCATAAGCATTGGTGATAAAGAACTGACTACAAGCTTTTATTCTAAGGGAATTCTCTTGTTACTATCTCAGTGGATAGATTTGAGTGCCTTAAGTAATTACTTAATAGCTTACCTATTTATTAAAATAAATAATTAAAAAGACGTGTGGCACTCGGGGACTGCCGCGGTAAAGCTATTGCATAGCATTTTGTATCAACTTATGCAATTATAATGATTTATTTATTTTATATATGCAGTATTTCTTTTTCTTTGATATTAATTCAAGTTACACTTTTTGAGCGTGGTGACCGATAGGAAAACATTTTTTTTTCTTTTATTAAATAAACGAGCTTCGTAGAGTCGTACAATACGTCTAGTTGCACGCACACAAACACCGTGTCGAAAACTGCCGAAAAGAAACGACGTTAGACAATGCACGGCCTTCAAGCCACACCTCCGTGCCCGTCGGAGTGGGGAGCGTGAGGTTTTTTTTCGTTACGGAATTTCTGGATTCGGTCCCCGCGCTCAAGGCCCTCGATAGAAGCTATGCAATAGCTTAAAAAATATATAAATGTACATATGTATATGTTATCTACAATATGAAAAAAACATCGTTTTCTCTCATCAAATTATATTGTCTAAGATAGGTTTGATCGAGAATATAATCTCTTTAAGACAATGTCTTCATGAAGACTAGGAAAAAGTTTTTGTAAAGTAGATGTAAAATTTTGGCCACTAACAAAGTGAAGGTTTAGGATAACGCTTTGTTTTACGCCAAAATTGTTATGTTAGAATATTTGTCATCCCCTTATATTCAGATCTAAATCATAACTTACTAGATGTCAAACAATTCGGATTTACGCGGGGCAGATCAACAACTGATGCCGGTGTTGAGTTGGTATCGCATATCTACGATGCCTGGGAGGACTCACATGATGCTTTAGGCATCTTTTGTGATTTGTCTAAGGCATTTGACTGCGTACACCATGAAACATTAATCAGGAAACTAGATCACTATGGCGTCAGGGGTATGTCTTTAGCCCTTCTCACTTCTTACCTATCTGACAGAATACAGAAAGTAAACGTAAATGGAAAATGTTCTCCGGGATCTGTAGTAAAGATGGGTGTTCCGCAAGGGTCAATACTTGGACCATTTTTATTTTTAATTTACATCAACGACCTACCTCAACTTGTGAGAGACAACCACGAAATTGTATTGTTTGCGGATGACACGTCACTTTTATTTAAATTAAAGCGACGGCAGACCAATTTTGACGACGTGAACAATGCAATAGCGAAAGTTGTTAACTGGTTCGATGTAAATAATTTATTACTGAACGAGACTAAAACAAAATGTATGAGATTTATATTACCAAATGTTAAACAAGTTAAACCTAACATTAAAATAAAAGATGAAGATCTAAATCTTGTGGACAGTACTGTATTTTTAGGCATAACTTTAGATAATAAGCTTCAATGGGGCGCTCACATGGATGGGTTGTCGAACAGACTTAGTTCTGCAGCATACGCAGTCAAAAGAATCCGTCAACTTACTGACGTAGAAACGGCTAGACTAGTTTATTTCAGCTACTTCCATAGCATTATGTCGTACGGAATTTTGTTGTGGGGGAATGCTGCAGATATCAACACCATATTTGTGTTGCAGAAGAGGGCTGTTCGTGCAATTTATAATATGGGCCCCAGAGAATCACTTAGAACTAAGTTTAAAGAAATAAATGTTATGACAGTGCCGTGCCAATATATATATGAAAACTTAATGTATGTCCGAAAACATATTAACATGTTCAAGAAAAATAGCGACTATCATAATGTTAACACTAGAAATAAAGATAAACTAGCTGTTCCCACTGTAAGGCTCCATAAAGTTAGTCAATCTTTTAAAGGGATGTCTGTACGATTTTTTAACAAAATCCCAAATGATGTGATTAATCTATCTGTAAATAAATTCAAAAATATTGTTAAACGTAATCTATGTAATAAAGCTTATTATAAAATATCTGATTATTTAGATGACAAAAAAGCTTGGGATGAAACTGCCTCCAACTCCATCAAAAACAATGTAATAGATATTAAGTACAATGACCTTAAAAAAATATAAGCCAAGCAGAGTTTCTTGCCAATTCTTCTCTGTTTGGTCACGTTACGAATTGGTGGTAAATTTAAAAAAATGACGTTTCAAAGTGTACTATACAGTTCCTACTGAATAAATGATTTTTGACTTTGACTTTGACTTTGAATTATTAAGTCATATATTCACGATTATTTGTAAATGATGAGTCAGCCAACTGCTCGTTCAACTTTTAAGAAACTGTTCATACAGTCAAAGTTTCAAAAGTTTCTATTACGAAAAGTGCTTTCTGTGATTTTGCAAAAATATTTTAATTTATTCTAGCGCATACAGTTGGACATGAATTGCTTCCACAGAGCGAGCAAGCAATATCCAAGGAATCTAGCGCACATGGAAAGAATTCAACGAAACTAAGAAGACAGATTCACTCTAACACAACGCCAAAAACAGTTTAAATATAATCTGTGGCTTACACTCGAGCAATATTGTAACTTAAAATCAGCATGTTAAAGTTTCTATTACACTAACAAAACTTCACGATTAGCAGCTACGTTATTTTTATCCGTTTGTGTATATCCTACACGTAAAAAAGAAGTCTTAATACGGTGCAATAAAGCACTATTCAAAATTGAACATTGAACAACAGATGTGTATACTACTTGACGCAAAACGAATACCGGCTGTGTTTCGGAGCAGAATACAATGGTAGAATGAAACGAGCGACGAATGCCACATTACACTTTGGGAGACATTACACGAGAAGTGGCTTTTTGTTGCTTAGGTAGTTTGGGTAAGATTCCATGCAGAGCGGATATTAGACATGCTATTAAGATTTTGCCATTTTAAAATATATCTATGAAAATCACTTAAATATTTTGCAAGGAAGAATTATCAAGCAGAAGACCAGAGGCAGTGATTCCTAAGAAATAAGCTAAATACCCTCATTATAGGAATGCCTGAGATTCTTAGAGCTTAAGTACGGTAATGATTAATTTTCTGAAAATATGATAATGTCACCATATTGTGAGCTTACAATATGGTGAAAAATCCCTCTAATATTCCAGGAAAGTACTATGCCAAAGTCTTCGTTTCTGGGAATAATTTCAATTATATTTTTTTACTCCTTGGTACAAATATTTTATGAAAAAATCCTGTTCTCAGAATATCACGAGCTATCTTCAAATTTATATCCATAAGAACA
Source organism: Horisme vitalbata (assembly GCA_951804965.1). Classification (NCBI taxonomy): domain Eukaryota; kingdom Metazoa; phylum Arthropoda; class Insecta; order Lepidoptera; family Geometridae; genus Horisme; species Horisme vitalbata. The sequence continues at coordinate 16,430,800 of OX638092.1, read as the reverse complement.
GCGGGTACCGCAGCAGAAAGTATCCTTTCCTAAACGCGCCCATTGTGACCAAACATAAATGCAAGATATCGGATGGGTGGCATTATTATTATTGTTATATCATTATTATTGTCTGTGGGTTGCCTATACGCAGATGTAGTACAAGGTGCTGCGTGTGCAATATAATAATGGCTTTAGAGTGCTGATGGGTTTGCCACTTTTCTGCAGTGCCTCAGACATGTTCATTGAAGCGCACACTGATGACTTCTATGCCATTAATAATTTCTTATGAAAGCGATTGTGCGTCTCTCTTGAAACGCCTACGTAGCAGCCCTAACATTATTATAAAAACATTAGTGGACAAGTAGGACTCTCCGTTTACTGGGCACTGGATATGCCTACACACAACACTTTTGAAGGGGCGCTGCCCTGGTGTTTAGGGGTCCCTCGTGTTCACGTATTCGTTCATAATATTATGATGCAACATAGTACGGTTTATAAGTCCAGTCGTCCAGTCTTCAGACAAAAGAGTCATCAGGCAGTTTCATCCCAAGCTTTTTAGTCATCTACATAATCATATATTTAATAATAAGCTTTAGTACAAAGATAACATTCAACAACATTTTTGAATTTATTTACACATAAACTAATCATTTAATTTGAGTTTTTTATTGGGAATACATAGATATATATACATAAATATGCAGACCCAAAACATAATAATAATATTAATAATGCGGGACTACAACCCCAAACTAAGCAAAGCTTGTATTATGGGAACCACATGATTGATATACTACACATATATTTTTGTTTGTAAACACATAACATATCATACATAGAAACACCCAGACAGACAAATATCTACAGAACATGCAAACATTTGTCCCGCAGCGGGAATCGAACCCGCTACCTTCCGTGTCTCAGGCACACCCTCGCCCACTGCGCCACAGAGGCCGTCACATACGTTATGCAAATCATTAAAAAGTTACAGCTACATTTATTTATTTTTATTTGTATAAATCTCATATAGGGTTATTTTGGTTTCGTACTCTCTGAAGCTGACTGACTTCATGACTGGCTGAAAATTAATGGAATACCTAAACGGTAAGTTTTACAGTCTTGGTATGTTTTTTGCATTGTATAGCGATACACTAACAAAATATTTCCTAAATTCGACCCTTGAAGGGGTAAACAAAAGAAATTCTTCTTTACGCAACTAGTAATAAATAAAGATCAATAGGTAGCCAATCCATCATTGGATAATTTTGTAAGCCACTTGATAGTTAGTTGCTTTAAAAAAGGAGACTATCAAGTTAAGAAAAATAAACGCATTTGTTTTACGAGTCTCAGAAAGGTTTAAACAATAGAATCCTATATTATTTTATTTAAATCCGCCCACACTCCTACCGTACCGGAATGGTGAATTCGAGGTCGCATTCTCGCAATTTAGTGATGTTTATTCTTCTTATTTCGTTCTGTTGATAAATGATTCCTGGAGGAATGTTTGCTAATTACGAGGTCAAAAGCTTTAAGCAATGAACAAAACGTATATGCTGCGTATTCGACTTCTCGTTCCGAAATGGCGATATATTTACAGTTTTTAGCTGATAAGGTGAATCGTCTCCTGCACCAGTGCTGTCTTTTACAACATATTTTGTTCTTAGCTTAGTAGGCAATCCTTTCATAGTGCATCACTTCAATATGGAAGTAACATACCCTCCAAATTTCAAGTTTCTAATACTAGTTCTTTTATGAGAAATAAAGTTCTTTGAACCGAAGACTTTATATCAGAAAATCCTTTCTAAGTACATTTCTTACAAATACACACACCACTGCGGTGGGCATACTTTTTTTATCACTTAGGGGGCGTCCATTAATTACGTGAGGTGATTTTGGCGATTTTTCGACCCCCTCCACCCCCTTGGTGAGATGTCGTAAGGTTTTGCTCGACCCCCTCCCTCCCCCCCAAAATCTCACGTGAGATGTTTCAAAATGTGGATTGATGATAATAAGTTGATTGCGTTGGATTTATTAAAAAAAACTACTTAGTTTTTTTAAGATTAGTAAATTTCAAGATTTCGAGAACAGTGAAAACAAAAGAAAATTATTTAGTACCTAAATTGTATACTGAGGTGAGGAAATGACCGATTCCTATCAAGTGTGTCTCAAAAGCTAAAAGTTATGCAGGTGTCAAAATTCGCTGTCATTTTATTTATTTATTTAAGCTTACAAAATAAGCACTTAGACAAGTCAAATTTTATACTACGTAGCCCTTCGTCGCAGCGCAAAAATATGCAAGTTTTAAAAAATAAAGTGTTACATTTAAATTATGACATCAAAATACACTATAAATGCAAATAAATGTCATATGACACTAATATTATAAACTAGCACTGCCCGCGGCTTTGGAATTGACAGGGTTTAATTTATTTTTCTTGAGGAAAAAAAATTACGTGAGATTTGCTGCGACTCCCCCCCTGCCCCACGTGAGATTTGGTGAGATTCGGCTCGACCCCCTCCCTCCCCTAAATGCCTCACGTAATTAATGGACGCCCCCTTATTCTTAACACTATATAAATTTAAAATTAAACACTAATATATTCATTTCCACATCCATCCACACCAGCCTATATAAGTCCACTGCTGGACATAGGCCTCCCCTAATAAAGGGGGATATGCCCATAATCCCCACGCTGAGCATGCGGGTTGGGGATCACAGGGCACAGCTTCTCGCACCACCGACGCTGCTGCCCGGTATATAATATATTAATTTACCCCCTTACTTATGAACGCTACTCAACGTTAATAAATGCTCAAATTTAGCCCTGTCACTGTTTGTCATTATCCAACAGTATGAGATGGCAATGGCCAAAGCATCGTTTATCTTTTGAAAGATGTTCATAAGTAAGGCTTCTACTCTTTATAATAATTTTATCTCTCTATAAATAAATAAAAATTATTCATTTATCTTTTGTTTGATGGATGCGTCGAGCGAGAACAGGGCGCAATGGTGCTCATTAGGGGAGGTCTATGTCCAGCAGTGGACTGCTACAGGCTGATGATGATAATGATGATCTTCGGTTTACTTAATTATTGTTTTTTGATTTTTCTACGTCATAAACAAACTTATGTTTTCTACTATTTCCTTGAAATGCTATTTAGCATTAAGTTCGCCTGTGTAAATGTTTTATCTTGTGCAATAAATATTTTTTTATTTATTTATACAAAAACTCTTCAAAAAAGTATCTAAGACGAACAATTCTATTGATAAACTAAAGAAACCAAACAGTTCTCTATAAGATATTTCATCCAGGTGAAACTGCAAGCTTAAGCTCGTAATTTAAACACAGCTCATCATGCAACTTGTATCAAACTTATGAAGATGTTAAACTTTGAGAAGTTCTTGTAGTTGGATTAATCTAGGTCTTCTTAGAATCTGATAGAAGTTCCAACAGGATAGCTGAAAGCGGTTCAGTTATGGCGTTCCTCAACTTGTAGGTACCACGTTTGGTACGCATTTATTTGGTGCAAGTTGAGGAACGCCTTGGTTTGGTATGTTTATTTTGGCGTACCAAACTCGTATGTTGAGTGACGCATTAGTTTGGTACGATCGGTATGACTTTTTTTAGTTCACTACTGTATAATCCAAGTTTCATCAGAATCCGTTCAGGCTGTTTCGGAGTTCAGTGGGATCAAATATGCTAACACACATACTAACACACTCACACACAAACTCTCGCATCCTTTCGCATCATTATATAAACAAATATTATAAATTATTCTATTAAAGGTTGTGAATGAATGGATGTGTGTCAGTTACTCTTTCACGCCAAATCTACTGAACGAATTTGGATAAAACTTGGAACTAGTGTAATTTTCATTATTCCAGTAGTATAGCAATTTCCGTTCTTGAACTTAATACTAGGTTAATGATAAATAGACACTTACTATTATATCGTTACCACCTAAAAATAATTATTAACTTTTACACTTTTCTTTTGAAGATGATAACTTTCACACTTTTCTTCTGAATATTATTTACATCCTCAGATGTTTAAATATGAATGGCGTAGCTTACTTCAATGTACTTAGCAGATCATCTCGGTTAAGCAAGACTCCGTCGGGTTACCAATATTTCGATCGCATGACTGTTTAGTGGCATTTAGATCTGAACGCACCGGTACATCAAAAGTGACGTTTAACTGTTGATCTTGGCTTCATCAGTCGTTAGTTAGTCATGTCGGAGGTCTTCGGGCGACCTAAAAACTCTGATACTGAGTTGACCACTAACTCATAAAAAAAGGCGTTCATAAGAAAAATGATAAAAGATTAAATATAAGATAAAACTTTGGTTCAGTTGTGAAAAAGGTTGTATCTTTGTAAAAATCAAATTAATTTTGTAGCAGTGTCATATCCATCATCCGTTTATTGTTGACTTGCTCATTCCCGTGGCTTCATCTCTAGATTTTAGGATAGAACCTATCTACTATTACGCTCATTTTTAGGGTGACGTTACCGAACCGGTCAAACTAACCCTTATGGTGCCACTTTGTCCGTCCGTCCGTCCGTCTGTCACAGCTGATTATTTCAGGAACTACATAAGCTACCGACTTGAATTTGGTATAGATTTAAAATGCACTGACTGAATAAGATTGCCAGTAAAAAAATAAAAAAAAAATTTATTTTCATCCACAAAAGGTCCAAAATAAGAAACGTCATAATTTCAAACTGGTGCCAATAGGTCGAGTGGTATATCATATGAAAGGGGTTAATTAGCCCAGTTTAAAACAGTTTTTTATTTTTTTATACGATGCTTGGTTTTCATTTTATGATCAAAATTGTCCAAAAAATGACCATAGCCCCCCTAATCTCCGAAGTTTGCAAAGCCAGAAATTTGAAAATAATATATTTTAAGGAAGAATATCTATATTTTACAAGAAAATTGTAGAGAAGTCTCTGTTGTAGTTTTTGAAAAATAAAAGGGGTGGGGGGGGGAGTTGCTGGGTCGAGTGGAGTATCAAATGAAAAGGCTTGATTGGAACAATATAAATCCGTTTTTTTTATATCATGCATAGTTTTATATAAAGGATGAATAAAGCTCAAAAAACCCCCCCTTAACTCTTAAGTTTGCGAAGTGAGAAATCTGAAATGTATAAATATTATAGAAGTATATCTATATTTTACATGAGAATTGTAGCAAAGTCTCCACCTGAAACAGTTTTTGAGAAATCTTCCAAAATGGTGAAAAATAAAAGGGGTGGGGGGGAGTTGCTAGGTCGAGTGGAGTATCAAATGAAAAGGCTTGATTGGGGGGTTGAAAAATAAAAGGGTGGGTTGATAGGTCGAGTGGGGTATCAAATAAGGCCCTAATTTGCCCATTCTAAAGCCGGATTTTATTTTTGTATAGGACGTAACTAATTAGTATCGCACGCCATTGACGTCACCCGCGGTGGGCGAGTCAACTCGCACTTAACCGATCTCGTTTTTATTTAAAGGCATCATTAGCTAACATTACCATAATATCACGTTGAATTGTTTATAATATTATGAGGCAACGTTGTACTGTGTTTGAGTCCAGTACCTGTTTTCACTCAGATCCTGCTCTCAATAGCAATGGCGGTTATATAAAAAAACAATCAGCGATCAATTGGACTGGAAATCTTCATCCGCGAGCTATTATGATTAATTTGTAGTCATAAAATATTCAGACAAACAAACTTCTAGCATTTAAAAAGTGTGAAAAACAAGAATTAATCTACGCAAGAAAGAATGAAACAAAAGTAGATAATCTTTTTATGCTGACGGTTCTGTTATGAATAATGTAAAAATCCTGGATCTAGAACAATCTGACAATAATAGAGTACAAGAGCCGGTGGCCAGAAAGTTAGATTTCCAACAACATTAGCGCTGGACATAGGCCTCCCCTTTGAAGGTGGATATGCTCATCCTCACGTTGGGCTGGGAATCGGAGGGCACAGCTTCTCACATCGCTGACACTGCTGACCGTCGGCGGCCAGGAGATGTAGCTGCGCCGGTGTCAGGCTGCGCTATGCCGCAATCAGCTGGCCGCCAGCGCCCCGTTTGTTATACAGCAGGGTGCACCACGGGTAGGTAAGGTTGGTTTGAGTTCCAAAGACGCAGCTTCGATCCCCATGCAAACAATCAATCAATACAGAAAGTTACATCAATTAAAAGTTTATAAGATAGAACTAGCGACCCGCAACGGATTCGTATGGGTGTGTAAGTGTAAGTTCAGTGTGTAATAATTTATATTAAAAACATCTACCTTACTATTTTTTTAATTTCATCATTATTATTGGCTCATAGCCGTCCGCTGTGGACATAGGCCTCCCTCAATGAGCGTCATTGCGCCTTGTTTTCAGCTCGACGCATCAAGCTTCTACCTTTTGCTTTTACCACCATATATTATTACCATTATTATTACCATTATTTCAACTTAAGAAACTCTCCGAAAAAAAAACTCTGTTAGCAATGCCCTAGAACAATTTTTTTTTTCAATAAAAACGTCCATGGGCTTGCGATCTGTCATGTGGAATGAAACTGATTGCAAAAAGTGGGCATATAACAAAAGTAATTTTCGAACTTGTCTCTGACTACCCTCTATATGTCTATATGATTGATTTGCATACTAAGAAATATCTGAAAATATACATAGCGGGAAAAAGTCGAAGATTTTTGTTGTGTTTTGGATATTTTTGGGCGGTTTAATAAGTAAAAATAATTTATTTAATCGGCCTAAGTCAGTAATTTTGGAACGTTATTATAAAAACACGCTGTATAATGCGATCATTGTGTTTTATGACGAGCTCATTTTCATAATTTACTTTGCTTCGTAAACTTGCTTGCTCTTCACCTAAGAAGTTTAAACATGAAGTTGGTCGCGGACTTACCAACGCAAATTAGCGTCTAGAACCAATCCTTCTTTTTTTAAATTAAATGTCAAGTTCCGCTAACGACTTCAGGGGAGTCGACGAGGAAATTACACAATTCTAAATTTGAAACAGCTCATTTGTGGCGAAGAAAGTTTCAGGTTGTTCTTTCTGTGGCTTTTTGTTGGAAAGTTGAATGTTTCTGTATATTTACCGGTACATTAAACACTTTATAAACTTTTTGGAATACGCACGAGAACATGATTCTTATTTGTGTTACGATAAAAAAAAAAAGATTCTTATAAAATATTTCAATCTGTATTTAAACATAAAATATTTTAGCGCAATTCTTTTTTAGGGTTACTTTACCGAACCGGTCAAAAGAACCCTTATGGTGCCGCTTTGTCCGTCCGTCCGTCCGTCCGTCTGTCTCAACCTTAAATATTTTTTTAAGAAATCATCCAAAATGGGGGAGTTGAAAAATAAAAGGGGGGGTTGATGGGACGAGTGGGGTATCAAATGAAAAGACTTGATTTAAACAATATAAATCCGTTTTTTTTACATCATGCACAGTTTTTGATAAAAGATGAGAAAAGTCCAAAAAATGACCTACCCCCCCTTGTCTCCGAAGTTTTCGAAGTGAGAAACCTGAAATTTATACATATTATAGATGTATATCTATATTTTACATGAAAATTATAGCAAAGTCTCCACCTAAAAATGTTTTTGAGAAAATTTCCAAAATTGGGCTGAAAAATAAACATACATGTCAGCTTCATTAAAGTAAAGGTATTATACCTTAGGTACCTTCAAACATTAAATAACATTCGAAATAAATAGTTTTACCTAATATAGGCAGACTAGGCGCTGTAGTTAAATTCATAATAATAAAAATGTTTTATTGACATTATTATAACTACACTTATACATTATTATAGTTACAAATACTGGCAGTCTAGGCAGTCTATTATAGACGGCCGGACCCATGACATGGGTGAGTTTGGACGATCTCGTTAGCTTATGGTTTATGCCAACCAGCTTCCCAGCGTTTCGGGTATTATAGGAGTGACATCTTATGGGTTTTAAAGGACGAAAAGTTAGCCCGTACATGTACCGCCACTTGTTGGATAACTATCGCTGGCATAGTCAAAATTCCTAGACTCTTAAAGTAGGCTCTAGCGGGGGTGTCATACGGCAGTCGTACAACTATTCTAACCGCGCGTTTCTGAAGGCGGAATACTAGCTCCCATTCGGCACACCGACTCCAGAGTTCAGCACCATACTGGATAAGGGAGTGCACCGTAGCAAAGTAGTACGTACGGGTAACTTCCTCGGATGCTGTCCATGCAACTCTACTTAGGGCATAGCAGGCTCTGCCAATTTTACCACAGAGCTTGTCAACATGTTTATCCGACTTTAAGCTCGTGTCAATCTCAAAAAACACGAAAGTTGTAGTAAAAGGGGGGTGGGGGGGGGGGGGGGGGGGGTGTTGATAGGTCACGTGGGATATCAAATGAAAAGGCTTGATTTGAACAGTATATAACAGTTTTTATTTTAGTGATATCATGCATAGTTTTTGATTTAGGATGTAAAAAGTCCTAAAAATTACCATACCCCCCTAAACTCAACGACCTCTGTGGCGCAGTGGGCGAAGGCCCGCCTGACGCAGAAGGTTGCGGGTTCGATTCCCGCTGCGGGTCAAATATGATGATTATCTGAAAGGCCCTAATTTGCCTATTCTAACGCCGGTTTCTATTTTTCTATAGAACATACAAATTTTAATTACGAAGAAACCTTACTATTTAGTATCGCATGATATTGACGTCACCCGCGGTGGGCTAGTCAACTCGCACGTAACCGAGTGCCTAGTGCGAGTTTTTTTACCAGCTCGATATCGTTTGCGTTTACGCAAATTTATATGGAATCGAGGTGGCACCATCTAGTGAAAAACGTGTGGCACCGACTCCTTTTCATACAAATTTGCGTAAACGCAAACGCGATCGAGCTGGTAAAAAAACTCGCACTAGGCACTCAGGTCTTGTTTTTTGTAAGTTAACAGATTAAATAGAACTTAATTTTTTTTTGTTTTAGATAGGTTTTAAATAAAAATAAAATATTTAGTAATTAGAAAAACTACCTAGACAATAATTAATTTTCTCAATAATTAATTCTATAAATTCTATTTAAGTAGAGTATATTTTTATAATATGTTGGTGCAAGCACAAAACACTCTTAAGACTAGCCGTGAAGCAGCATATCTGTGTTTCAATCTGAGGGCTGTGGGTGCCATGCTGGCGTAATTACTTGCACATGAAGCTTTTTACCTTCATGCCTCAAGTTGATGGACCCAAAGCTTTGCATTGTAGGGCACGTTCCAAACAAACATGTGTGCCTTAAGATACAATACTTTGGTATATGTAATAGTTACCACCAGGAGGTGAAAATGTGCCTGGAACATACGTAAAAATGATACAAACATACATAGACTGCTAAAAATAAAACCCCTTCTTTTGGCGTTGCGGTTGTCGTGACGCGTAGCACTGAAAAATGCTAAAGTATTCTATTATGTATAATACTGACGAAATGTGAATGAGATAGATAGATAGATAAACTCTTTATTGCACACAACACCAATTAAAAACCAAAAATTTACAAAAACAGATAAATGAAATAGTAATGTAGGTACAATGGGCGGTCTTATCGCTTAAAGCGATTTCTTCCAGACAATCAATAATGGAAATAATAAAAGTAAAATAATTGAGCGGAGGTGCTTATAATAGAAAAACTAATTACCTACCTATTTAAGATATACTACATATTAAAAAATAATTAAATTATACCTATACTATTAAAAAATGTTTAGAAAATATCCTATTATAATAGACTTAGTCAAGTACAATTATAATTTCAAAGCCAAAATTATCAATAATATACTATTTAGCTAAGCAGTTGATGTGAATTTATGAAGGTAAAAATTTTTGACACGTTTCTTAAAAGATTCCAATGAAGGAGCAAGTCTTATAGATACCGAGATGTACAGAGTTAAGTCACAGTATACATACCTTGGGCAGATTTTGCAGTTGGTCTAAACAACTTTGAGAAGGAGGAGGATTCAGCTGGGTTTGGCAGCATTTGGAAAACTACTAAGTACATGCAAACTAAAGTTTTGAATCATGGCGTCCTACACCGTCATGATGATGACTTACGAGTCAAAACGTGGACAGTTATAAGTCGCTCAGCGAGCTTAATGCAACGAGCTATGCTCGGATTCACTGAAGGATAGAATCAGCAACTACATTATCTGACATAGAGCTAAAGTTGTCGACATAGCAAGCTGAAGTTGTTGTGGGCTGGCCATAATAACTGTTGGGGTAAATGAGTTCTTGATTGGAGACCGCAGCTCGAAAAACATAGCGCAGGACGCTCTGTCAGATGGAGTGACGATCTGCGAAAGGCTACTTGTAGAAATTAGATCTGTCAAGGTGAGGACCAGGCACAATTATTTAAATAAAATAAAATAATTTACGATGAAGTCAGAGTTAGTTAATATTATTGAGATCTTCGCAATTTCCTACGTTCAAACAGAGTAGTTATTCTGACAGACAGTCCAAATGCTTAGCAGGACATTGCTCGTTGCATTTCTGTAGCTAGTGGTGCTTCAGTGGCGTACACCATACTTAAGAAAGTGTTGTTTCTCATTAACAACAGCGTTGAACTGAAGATGTACTGGGTTCTTCACATGTTGGTATCCTGAGTTATGAGGAGGTAGATAAATTGGCAACAGACGCTGTTTCAATAGGAGCAGATACATACCCGAACATACAAAATATATTTTCACCTCAAGCTGTTATACAACTTACTACTAATATAATATTAACAATGCATAACTAGGTAAAATGACTTTATATATATATACTATCATTTAGATCGGTTAGATGGGAAAGTCTGAAACTATAAGAAATATGAAGATCTGTTCTTATGAACCATATCATCGATTTTAGTAACAAGGAAAACTGCATTCATACATTTATAAAAAATCTTGTATTCAGCTCGGGAATCGAACCCCGGACTAACACATGATTAGACAACAAACCCTAAAGAAATACAAATATAAGTGCTATAAGAATGGTCATTGGGTGACCTTACATGCAGGTGATGATATCAGTCGTCTTGAATTTTGCAATTGGATAAAAGAAATGATAGATCTAGACAGACATTTTTTAAATACGTAATATTTTCTGATGAAGCGAAAGGAGAATAATAAATAAATAAATAAATAAATAATGCTGGACTATCACACAGCATCATGTAGCCCCAAACTAAGCAGAGCTTGTGTTATGGGAACCACATGATTGATATATTAAATATATACTTTTTTTTTTTTGTAAATATATACATATCATACATAGTAAACACCCAGACCCGAGACAAATATCTGCAGAACATGCAAACATTTGTCCCGCGGCGGGAATCGAACCCGCAACCTTCTGCATCTCAGGCGGACCTTCGGCCACTGCGCCACAGAGGTCGTCAAGAATGCCGAAAACCCGTACCAATTGCATCAAAATCGAACGTATCCCATAAAATTTATTATATTTTATAAATAACATTATCATTTTCTGTAGTTTCACACACAGACGGGATTAATAATCAAGTAACAAAATATTTTGTTGGTTTGGTTTCCGCCGCACGCCACCATTCGACTGTAACAACCAATGATATATACGTTACTATGGCAACAAATACTGATGTAAAGCAATGTAAAGTGTTACTATAGCAATAACCCTCATTTTTAATTATTTTGACAGTAGAATCGACTAAAAACTTATTAGAGATTTTTTTGACGCACTCACTTTAGTCTTGGTACTGAGCGCCATACATCAGACGGCATTCTCTTTTACCAACAATGGAATGTACAGCCGTAAAAATCATCGCTATTGGAGCCGAGATAATCTCTTACGAGTGCACGAAGGACGTCGTCAAGTTAGATTTTCATTTAACTGCTGGGTCGGCCTACATAATACGGTTCCAATGTTTAAAATTTATGATTACGGACGTTAGGACAGATTCAAGTACATTTCAATCTTAGAAGATATTTTAGAGGTCCTAGGAGAAATGTCAGCAGAAGAAAAAAAACGAGTTTATTTTCAACAGAATGGAGTACCAGCTCACAATAGTCACCTAGCTGTAGACTTTTTAAATGAGAACTTTCCCCAAAAATAGATTCGTGCGCGGCCCTATCAAATGGCCGGCGAGGTCACCTGATTTAGACGCTACGACACCATTTGAAGACCATAATGCAATAGTGCGTTACATAAACGAGTTGAATATTATATTGGAAAAAATGTTAGTAATTTCGAACTCCTTCTAAAATAAATTAAAGGATATCAAAACAATTCATATTATTAATTTTAGATATCATGTTTCATAGTGACATTTACTGCTTAAGAGCTACACAATCGATATCCAAATAAAAATAGTGTAAATTATACTTTTAAAAACATCCGGGTTCGATTCCCGAGCTAAGTACAATTTCTTTTATAAATGTATGAATGCATTTTCTTGTAACTAAAATCAATGACAAGAATAGATATTCGTATGTCTAATAATTTCAGAATTTCCGATATTGACCGATCTAAATGTTACACCCTGTAAATGCATACATAACTCATCCAGACCCGAGACAAATATTTACAGATCATACAAATAGTAGTCTCGATGCGGGAATCAAACCCACAACCCTTTTCGATTTAGGTGGGCCTACAATGCAGTACCAGGAGTAACATGTAGGCTACCTTTGATCCGGGTACCACGCGATCAAAGCCACGGACGGAATCTAGTCACAGAATAAAATAACAAAGCAAAGTGAAAACTATAACAGAAAAAGACAACTATTAAATTCACTATGTGACTGAAACCACCAAAACATTTCACATTCCCTACATGACGACGTCCATTTCAATTCCACCACAAGTATTCCCTTTACAACCTTTATTCCCGCCCGCATTAGGTGCGTGCCGCTTAGCCCCGCCTGCTAAACACAGGATGTAATACCCGTGTCTCCATTGTTTTTTATCGTCGAACCACAACACAGGGAACATTTAACAGGCTTCTACCTACAAATCTTCCCTGTCCGCTCGTTAGCGAACTTTTACTGTTACTGCAGTTGTAAACTGTTGGCCGTTTCGACTAAAATAATACGTTAGAGCTGGTATGCTCGATAATGGTTCAGTTTTACGGGTTTGCTTGGTTTTGCTTTATATACCGGCTTCCTAGTTCTTAAATTAAGGAGCCTTGTTTTTATAAGTAGTGGTTTACCTGCTACTAACCTCACTGATCGTTCTTCGTATGAGGTATGAGTCAACTCTGATGTCGGAGACTTTAGGCCTCCCGAAGGCCTCCGATATGGCTAAGCGAATGAAAACCGGGACCTTCTCACCATGCCTTCCGAAGCGCAAAAGCGCTGAGATTTAAATGCCACTAAACGATCACCCATCCAGAGGCCTCATGTAGAGAGAGAGAGAGAGAGCTGCATGAAGGCCTAAAATTCACTATGTTCTGAACGTTAACTCATACGTCTGATCTCTACTTTCTTATGTCCATATATCATTTGCTAGAAAGGGATGCTACTTAATCTCAATGCAATTTCTGCGACTTCGTACCAGGGCATTTCAATGAAACTGCATAGAATTTTGTTCAAGCGCCCTGGTACGATAATTTTTTTGATCTCATTTGAGGTCGCATTGATAAATGTATGCGTCCCTTTTCTAACTGACCATATTGGACATAAGAAAGTAGAGATCAGCCGTATGAGTTGATGTTCAGAACAGTGAATTTTAAGACTTCATCTAGTTGTCTTCTATAATTATCTGTGTATATTGCAAAATTTGACAATTCATTCGTCTTAATTCAGACAAAATCAATTGACAAACTGTCAAAGTTTGTAAAAAATGGACTGGTGCTGCTTATCATTTCAGTGTGTAACTATGTTACTAAATGAGGCCTGAGGAAGTGTCTGTGGGCAAACTGTTGCTCAAACAAGATCTCGTTAATTTTATCCATGTGTCCATGTTACAAATTTTATAGAAATTAGCTTATATATTTTTCATTTCATTTCAGTATTCAAGTCCCAAACTTCACTATCCACTGACTCGGGTTTGTGCACTGAAAGAGGACTTCGAAGGACACACATAGAGCTGCCAAAACCACCTGGGAAACGGATAGGACTTAAACTGGCAGGTAAGTCCTGAACCATTCAAGTCTCAACATGAATAATACTCAAAACACAATTTGTTTTATAATTTAACTTAAAAAATAGACATAAGCGACTTATTTTTGTAAATTTTCTTATTTTGCCTTATTGTTATTTACCTTATTGTATACGGTTGACGATGTAGCACGCTTGCCTAGAATGTACCTATTTACTCTTTGCTTAAAGACCCCTAAGTCATAGTGATCTGGAAACACTGACGCCGGAAGAGCATTCCATTCCTTAGCTGTCCTAAGGAGAAAAGTTGTAGCAAAGCGCTTCGTGCGGGCAGGAGGAATGTCCACCGTGTACGGATGACGAAATTCCGTACGTGGTCGTCCGATAATGAAATCGTGACGGGGGAATTAAATTGTGTAATTCCTTCGCACATTCACCGAAATGTATCTGGAAAATCTGTAAATTTATATGGAATGTCAGTGAAACTGGAAACCTTATCGGTTATCGGTTTCAACCGACTGCCATTATATTTCAGAGCGAGTACGATTCTTCTGAAAGTTTTTTTAAAGCCAAAGCAAACCATCGCGTTCAGATTGGGTCCGCGGTGGCGATCAGTTATTGACTAATCAATGGATGCATCGGTGTCCTTATTGACCGCTTACTGATCGCCACCGTGCACGCCAGCGCCACCGCGGACGCAAGCTGAACGTGTTGGTTTGGCCTTGGCATATTAGATAATTTCAATAACTTGCCTATTGACATTTTATTCTGTGATATTTTCTTATTCCTTGTATAAATAGTTACAGAGAGCATATTCATATTGCTACATATTCTAACAAGTACTTGTCCTTTATATTTTTAAGGCAGTATTATTGTGTCTAATCAATTCTCTAAAACCCAAATAATGTACAGAAAATATTTTCTTGAATAGAACAATTAAGATTTCCTCTTACACAAATGGTACTTATGGTGAGGGAGAAATATTATGAAAATCTAGGTCAAAAGCCCGCTGACGGAAACATTTTCTTTGACTAAGCTGACAAAAAATAATAGGCGGAAAAGAAAAAAGCCAAATTAATTCATTATAAATTGTGATTAGTCAACATAAGATTTTATAGCTAAAAGTTGAATTTCTACACTTCCTTGCAATATAATGAGGTATAAATTAATGCGTTTTTTGTAACGTTTATTACGTTTAGTTCTAATGGCTTACAAATACCTTAAAATGTATTAAACTCGAGACCGCTATGGCGCAGTGGACAAAGGCCCGCCTGAGACGCAGAAGGTGATGATTCGCTGTGTGATAGCAGTATTTATTTTGTATATGTGTGTAAAAAATTATCAATTTTTTCAATAAAATTAAATGGCATCTGAGACCACATTTACTCGACGTAGATCAACTTGATAGTACTATTATAACTCAATATCCATTGCAATCAAATTAACTCGATAGCTACCATCGTTTTAATTCAGTTTGAAATGATACAATTTACTTCAAAGTCCTTTTACCATACTTTGAATAGTAACTGTACGACACAGTACAATAACATTTTGTGTGACAATGTAAATTAGGATACAATTTTCGGTAGACGGTAACGGCAAACCGTAGACTTATGAACTTAGAAAAATATTGAAAGCGTCATCCGTTGATTCAAGATTAGATATCCTCAATAGATTTGCGAACAGAGCAATATCTGAAGATGTCCTTAGTAAGGAAAAGTCATGATGATATTTTTATTTGTTTCATTCGATTTAGGTTTTGATCTTGGACTTGACTTTGTTATACTTTGAAACATCAAAAATAGCGTGTTTTTATTTTTTGTCACTGAATTAACTTCATTTTTAACAGACTTCAAAAAGGAGGAGTTTTTTAATGAGATTGTATTTTTATGTTTGTTCATAATTCCGTCCACCAGTACCCGCAGTACCGCCCCTTAAGGTGGCTGACACCGACTCCAAAAATAATAGGTATTTATCTAGATCTACCTAGGTGGTAAACGCACTATGTAGATTGTACGAGATAAATTAAGTAGAAACAAGGATTGATTCTAAATTGTAAAACAATTTTACTTTCTAGAGCAGTTTTTGTTTACAAATCTAACAAAACCATCTATTATGATGGTTTTTTTTATTGTGACGAGACGGTAAAGTCATGACGTGTATACCTAGAGAAATAAATAATGTACATTAATCTTGTTGGGTAAACATACACGTTAATTTCGTTAATCGAGCCCGCCATGTTCATGAACAAATTAAATCGTTTTGAGATTAGAATTTCCAATTTCAAATAATTTTGAAAGTAATTATTTAGATTGATTGCGTTTAAATTTTCTTCCAATTGGGTAGGGGTAGGGGTAGGGGTAGGGGTAGGGTATGGGTAGGTGTAGGGTAGAGTAGAGTAGGGTAGGTAGTTGTTGTTGCTGTCGTTGTTTTATCCTCATTGATTGATTTTTCTACTTAAAACCAGAAACTGGAACAATGTTATTCAAAATTCAAATGAGAAGATAAAATTATGATCAGAAAATATATAAGTTAGTAGACTATAATAGAGTTGACTATTTCAATGAGCCCTCCATGGGAACAAGCTAATGTTATTAGTGACCAAAAAAGACCCAGTAGCACAATAAACGAACAAAGCCATTAAGTACCGACAACAATACATTTACTTTTATGTTGTAGGCTTAAACATGGAGGTTTTCTCAAGCGGCCTCGTATAAATCGTTTTGAACCCATAAATTGCGCGACCGCGGAATTCTTTCGACGCCATTTTGAATTAAAAGCATAATTTTCGCGGGAACGCTGTGCGAGCTAACTGATTATGTGGGGGAAGGTAGAGTTCAGAAATATAGGTTTATAGTCCCAAAGGTCACCTGACTCTCGTTATATCGAATATTGGCGTTGTAAATCTTTAGATACAAACTTTCATTCCAAAAATAGCTTGAATTTTCCATAAGTAGATATCCGGCAATTTGCATATATTATTATTAACATAGTTTTATAGAAAAAATAATAAAAAATCTAATAATTAAAAAATATATATATATTAAACTTAACAAGCATCCCTTAGGTATATTTTGTGGTAGTTTTTGTACAGTTTAACAGGTAAACTAAACAATTAAAATGTACCTTAGCTGAGCCCTATACTATAAGCCCTGAATGTATTTTTTTTATTTTTGCCCTTAGGGTGAGCATACTTTATTATTGTTATAACTAAAAACATATCTTTTATAATTTGAAAATAAAGGGAGATTCCCCACACATTTTGATGAATAATTATAATTTTATCGTTGTTATTAATATTAACTAGGTATTTTGCACTTTGTGAACACAAAAAAGAAATCATGAAAAAGACAGCCCAAATAATATTCTTTTTAACACTAGAGGGTACCCGTACCCACATAAAGTAAACTTAACTTTGAGCCAAACGACGCCTAAATTTACTTTTTTCCTTTTACTTTTCTTCAGAAAGCTTTGTTAAAAACATATTTCGATTTTAATAAAGATAAAAAATGATTATCCAAGTCGACAATTTTCCATTCGTGTGCGGAACGCGGCGGGCCTTCTTCACGATTCGGCTTAGTGAGAGTGAAAACAGCTGAGTCAATGCAAACTTTACCATGTTGACCCTTTTAGCTTGCTTAATAAAAAAAAAATAATTAATAGCCATTTAAAAATCTGTCATAGATAAAAAATGCTTATAGCATTGCCATCTCACACCATTGGTAAACGGCAAACAGTGTTTAAAAGTAGCTTTTATAAGCATGGGGATAATAAAAAAATGCTGTAATCTAAATCAAAACAAGTCAAGATCCAAAACAAAGCTCTGCTTGTTTACTTGTTTTGGATCTTGACTCTAGACAAACATTTACAGATCATACAAACATTTGTCTCGCGGCGGCAATCGAGCCTGCAACCTTTGTGTCTCAGGTGGCCCTTCGCCGACTACTCCACAAAGGTCGTCGTCATAAATATTTTAATAGTTATTATTTAACACAGCATGTATGCCATATCGCGGTCTTATAATAATAACCCTACAGGTTACAATAGTACCCGTATATTAACAATGATTGTACTCGTAGGTATTGATGGTTAGGTTGGTGTTATAGATAGGTAGGTAATTGAAAAGTCATGTACTATATTATATTTACATAAATTAATCTGGCTGTTTTCATTTTCCCTGGGTTCGGGGTTAATCCAAGCCGAATTTACATATTTATTGGGTGCCCGGGTACAGATGCGGTGTCTAATCGATAACCGAGCAACTTTTGGCCTCGATTGTACATTGTACAGTCCACGGGATTAATTATATATTTTTTAATAATAATGAATATTGTTGGAAACTCACCCAGCATCATATAGCCGCAAACTAATAACAGCTTGAATTTGAACCAAAAATAAATTCGAATGGGAACCACATTACTACTTATCTACCATTTTTGTAAATACATAAATATCATGCATAGAATAAGTCACTTCTGGACCAAAATTTACCTTCTTCTTCTTCGTATGAGTAAGTAGCTAACTTTGGTGTCGAAGTTTTTAAGCTGCCTGAAGGCCTCCGACATGGCTTGACGACTGAAAAAGACGGGACCAACTTCATAGCCTGCCTTTTGAAGGAAACGCTCAAATCTAAATGGCACGTAACGACTGACGATTTAAGTAGTGACCGGGTGGAGTGTTGCTTTTAATAATTAGCCTAGTACCAACTGATTCATCTCATTATTGTACTCTATCGTCTCTTTTCGTACTATCTTATCGAACAACACTTATTTAGACAGTTCTTCGTTCTAATAAAAACCTGTTAAAAAGTCGGTGCTCAAAACTTGACAAGGTTCTGGGGCCTGATTCTGACGATTTGATATATTTGATTCTATTAGATGTATATCGCGGAGACTGTCAAAACTGTATGAAAATTGACAGTTCTTGCGATATATATCTAATAGAATCAAATATATCGAATCGTCAGAACCAGGCCCCTGATTCATTCTAGAATACGAGCCTTAATTAAATTAAAGTTTTATTTTACGGATTGCTCATGATTTTCGTTATCAGAAATTAACCTCACTAAGTTACATACTACCCTACCTTTTTATTAGACCATCATCATCATCATCTCCTTATCTCACTCTAGGTGTGATCGGCACAATTTTAATTTATTTTACTTGTTATTGGATTACCTTTTTATTACACTAACCTTATAATATAAGACCAAACTTTATTAAATATTTACAAAAAAAATCCGTATCTAGGCTTGGTAGTATATTTTGCTGCTGATTGTACATGAGGTCGGGCGAAGTGTTAATTAAGTTTTGGAGGCGATTGTACGGAAATTTATTGTAATCAAAGGATATTGCGGTGTACGTAAAAATTTGTAAAGGGAATTAAATTTTGGCAAAATTGACAGCTCTCTGTAATATTATAGCTGGCTTTTGTTTTTAAATGTGCTTTTTTTAATTACATACAAATTAGATAAAAAATGGAGCCATATGAAATAAAAATTAATGAGTGGGTTTAATAATAAATAAATTCAAAACAAATAATAACCAAGCAAAATAACGAAAAATAAAGGTAATAACACACAGCCGCCAGCGCGCTTGGTTTGTTAAAAATTCATCCATCCGTTGAACTGTTACGGAGTTGAGATAGAAAAAATATACTTCAACACACATTTTTAATATTAGGATGATTTTTACACCTTTTCTTCCATAAAGTGGTCGGAAAACCAACTACCATCATTAAAGCAAATGTTGTTAGTAAGTTGTTTACGCCTCAACTACACAATCGGTCATCATGAAACTAGCACGTTGTCAAGTGTACAGAAAAAGACCAAGTTATAGTATATTTATAAAATTTCATGAAGCCATAAAGCCTATTTTCCTTTAACAAAATCTCTATGTTAGTGTTTTACTCCAAAAAATTAAATAAACAAGCAGCTTCTCTACCTTTAGCAATAGGTAAACCAACAAAGCTGAAGAATCCATCAATCTTCCCTTTTCTTTACAAACCGAAGCAAACAAAAAACCACCGAGATAAGACATAATAGAAAACTAGTCGATTCGGATTCCGCACGCACGCCTAACTAACAATATCTTTGAGGCATAACTTCAAGAAAGCGAAAAGAAATTGCGTACTATCAAACATAGCTTTTCTGTAATAAATCAAACGGAGCTTTCTTCGCTCTTATATCCTTCAATGCAGGGATGTTGCTAGGTATGACAGCAGGGGCTATCATTACGGCTAGATTTAAAAACCGGTAAAGTGTTTAAGCGATCCACTAACACATGATGGGTTCCGTACTACCGTACAAGATATAACACTATGTACTTTTTATTGTCTATAAAGGTTGTTGAAGCAGCATTAAAAATACTATAATAATAAATTTCAAACTATCAACATAGCTTTCCTCTACTTATTGTGGTTCAAGGAATACAGCCCGCTGATCTGTGGTGCAGTGAGCAAAAGGCCCGCCTGAGACGCATGAGACGCAGAAGGTTGCGGGTTCGATTCCCACCGCGGGACAAATGTTTGTATGTTCTGCAAATATTTGTTTCGGGTGTGGGTGTTTTCTACGTATAGTATGTACGTATTTAAAAAGTCATGTGATTTCTACAAGCTCTGCTTAGTTGGGGCTACATGATGTTGTGTGATAGTGTCTAGCATTATATGTCCAGCATTATAGACAGTCAGAAGGACAACGGAGCCCTTGTAGTAGGGTCCTGTCGGGCACTCTTTGGTTATGGAACCCGAAATTGGGATACACTTTTTGTTTTTACTAATAGAAAAACATTAAATAATTATATCAAATTCGAGTACCTATATCTATACCAGTCTCCTAACTTTAAGTTTCACCTAAGATTGGTACGGTAAGGGCAAAATGTTTTACACATGACACATGAATTTACTAAGATTTCATACACAGCTACATTTTTGAACGGGCTTTCGACAGCATGAAATCCTTTCGAAAATGATGATGACTTTTGACGTTATCACAATCGCTAGTGGAGCGTAAATTTAGGTTATTGATACTAAGACGTGGGTAGCTATTAACTTCTTTAAAATGCTGACTTGTGATTTATTTAAGTCAGAAATGTTATTGGGATGGCTGGAAGTAAAAGCAATATTTGTAGGTTTGCCCCAGACCAAGATGCCGTACAACATCCCTGGATAAATCTCCAAAGAGCACAACATAATTCAACATGTAAAGAATGGTTCAGGAATATTGTCAAAGGATAGTAAATGGACAAACGGTGACCTTGATTATTGTGTATTTCCCCGAGCAAAATTTCCTTTCAGCATTATTATCGTAGTTTGCGACCACTCAAAGAAATGTCTTACTTCAATCAAATTCAGGATTTTTATGGACAGTATTTTTACAGGGGGATCCTATTTCGCCGTGGGTGGGTAAATACTTTTATGCCTAAAATAAACGAGTAATTTGAGAGCAAAATGTAACAGACCAAATTGTTTTACTTTTCTGAACAAAAACAAAGTGGGAGGTTGTTTGTGAAACAATAACGTTCGTACGGTTTTCAACTTTCAGTAAGATAACAATAAAGAAAAACAGTATTTTAAGGATAACCTATAAAATAAAAACAAAAACTTACTTAGAGTAAATCGTATTAATACATGTATATTGTACTACACCAACCGTGATGCATGGCAACCATAGATATACATTGACGGTGTAAGGAGGGGGCGGTTTGGGCAGTCCGCCCCGGGTACCTAGCACCAAGGGGAGCTAAGTAAGTAGCCACTAGCGATTTTTTATTAGATTACTAGCTTCCGCCCGCGGCTTCGCTCGCATGGTAATCGGATATGTGTGTTATTCCAAGTCTAGAACTAAATAATTTTTTTTAAAAATCTGGATAGGAACACTAATTATCTAGCGGTATTACTATATAATACAACCTTTTCTACGATAAGGTCGCCCATTGTAACTTTTAATGTCTTTTTCATTATGTTCTAATTCTTTGTACGCAACAAAGTTATTATGTATCTATCTATTCATATTTCCACCAAAAATTCAATATAAAAACATGAAAATCGGTCGAGCCGTTTCGGGGAAGTGCGATCACAAACACTTTGTTTGACACGAGATTTAATATATATAAGTTTTTTTTTGCCTAGACCTTTTTTTAGTGAAGAAAAGAGATTTGCAGCAAACTCGAGGCAGACCACCTTTCCGATGATCGGAGGATATTGTGAAGGCAGTAGGAGAGCAGTGGGTCTGGCTGGCACGTCCCAGCCAGTGATCATCTGACCACCAGGAGTGGCTTGATGTACAGGGTGTAATCGTTAAGTGTGTCCAGGCGATTATTCCGTAACTATTATAGTTATCAAAAAAATAATTAAACTGATATCAAAAGTACGTTACCTAATCAGTAAAATGACAACTTTTTGAAAATCAAACGAGAAGTATTCAAAATTTTGATATTAATCACTCCCATACATTTAGTATGAGATTAGAAGAAAGGTTTTAGTTTATTATTTTAAGTGGTCTAGTACTAATTTTACCTTAATCTCATGATTACGTATGATTATGTTAATAATGATTTTCAAGTAGATACACGAGTAGAATAATTATCTTACTACTTCAAATAAGTATTATACCTTGTTTCAATATCGCATTAATTTGAACTGGCTGAATAGCAACACAATACTATAGTACTTTCGATACCAGTTAATTTTTTTTTTATTTCTATAATAGCTAGAGAATAATCATCTGGACCCACTTAACGAATACACCCTGTAGAAAAGGCTTTTAATCAGCAGTGCGGCAGTGCTACCGGCTTGATATAGAAAACCAGCTCACCAGTCAAGCTACGCCACCACTGCTACCATGACTGGAACGATGCGTGTTTTAGCTTTCTAATTCATATTCATATTCATATTCATATTCATATTCATCATCATCAGCCTGTAACAGTCCACTGCTGGACATAGACTGAGACTGAGACCTCTCTAATGGCGTTAAGCCGATTAAATGTCCATTAAGCCTGGTTTTGACCTCTCAGAGCTCGACTCGTCTAACTTCTACCTCCAGCAGCCTTTCGCCCCCCCCTCTGGCCCCTGGCCGGCAGACGTCCTTCCTACACTACGTTTGCCGAGCTGCCGTCTTCACTCCGAAACTCGTTTACCCCAACGGTTATCGGTTTTTCGGTAGATATGGCCAGCCAACTGCCACCTTAGCTTGCTCATTCTTTGAGCTACTTTTTCACTCTCACTAACAATAACAGACAACCTTGACCCCACACAAGTGTGTGGGTGTGTGTCTCCAGTGTTGTGGGTGGGGTCGTAGGATGGTATAATCGTCCTGCAGCTGGAATCGAACCCGCAGCCTCTTGCGACGCGATTCGAGTATTTTTGAGTAAATGAGGTGATCTTGATGTTTTTCTTTAATAATTTGAGCAATCCCATACATTTTATAGGTTGACATGGTCCGAAAAACAATAAAACCGTCAGTTAAACAAAAAAATTACTTTACAGACAGATGAACAAAGGAACAGGCCATTAGCAATCAAACCATAATAGTTCAATCGCTTAAGCACAATATCCCACAAATCAATCTCATATGAAATACAATTGCGCAGTTTAAGCAGAGCTTTGAAGAGGCGTTTCCAGTTAATTCCGTCCAATGAGATTTACCGCGTAATTACACCGTCAAACGCGATCTATATCTGAACTGCTATTGCACTGAAGTGTACGGTGACGGTTTGAACAACTGGTGCACTTCACTCGAACGAATTACCTGTCGGCATTTTTACGTTAAACACGATCTATACTTAGCACACCGTTTGCACTGAAGTGTGCGGCGACGGTATAAACAACTGGTTTACTTTGAATATTTACTTGTCTTTATTTTATTATGGCTTAGGTCACTTATAATGTATATCCGTTGTTTAGTAAGATTTATATTGTAATTTAAATGCACTGTACACTATAAACTTACCACCTAATTCATAACCAAATGTCGTTTTATAATGGCTCAATAAAGAAAGCTTGTCCCTGTTAAAACAGCCTACGCACATTGGGCGACAAACGTCAGCGATTAGACGCTACGACAAGTTGCGGGGGAGCTCCGCACACACGGCGACAATCGCGACTAAGCGCGACGACAAAGCGTCGTGTTTGCGAGGTCTGTAAATATAAATAAAAAAGGTGACCTGATATTATAATGCAATTTTAGATATCTGAGTTTATAGAACTGCTATGAATAGACAAAGATAATAAATTATTATAAATTTAGATAATAAATTGCACACTTTAGCACTTTTGTATGTAGGTACCTACTCAGATAAATATCGCATGATTACATGAGGAGCATAAATACTTCTTGTTTTTATTTTTTATCCTAATTTAGTGTAAAAATATCATAGCTTTACGCACATACTGTATTATCAGAAAACTATCAGAAATTTAGTAAAAAAACTCTAAAAACCTCGTCCTTAATCACTCATGAAGAGAAAGAAGAAGGATTCAAGTTCATGTTAATTTTTCTTAACATGGAATGTTACATTCATAGATTTCATAGATTTAAGATTTAACAGGAGCACACAAACATTTGCATTTATAAATTATTGTGATAATGAACTCCATTAAGACATCGCCTGATAGATCTAGCTATTGTATCTCCTCTGTGACAGTGCCAGCTGCCAATCAGATGGGCACCATAGTGTGGTCAAACTGGCTCTGTATACTATTTCAAACACTTTGAACTTTTTATAAAACAACGATCACGGCGGTCTCCTCGAAGAACTATCCTAGAAATAATTTTTTTGACTCAGAAGCTTAATAATAAAAAATAAAAAGGCATTATGTATAGCTACATAAAACTTAATCATCATTTATGTAACGACTAATTTAGTTTTTTTTAGTTTTACTTTTATAATATTATCATTTTTGCTATTACGCGACATGGCGGTGACTACTTTCGTCTGCCAGATTTGGCATAAAAAAACTTACTGTATATTATTTTAATATTTTTTTTCTTTCAAATTTGTCCACCTATTCAACTAGTGTCTACTACGTCAAGTGCATTGACAGTTGAATATGGTGGAACTTTTTTTTTATGTATGACATAAGGACTGTGTATACCTATATTGTACCCCTGTTCGTTGCAATTTTTTTTAAGATGATGATGATTATGTAAATTATGTTAAAATTACTAACAGCCGGATTAGATTTTTTGTATTCCGACTGTTAGCGCTCTCCATTTAGGCGAAGTAATATAGACGTAACATAGGAAGGTGGGATTATTTCTTAAAATCCTGTAGGATATCTAAAGGGTGGTGGGAAATGCGTAGGCGGTTGTCAGAGTTAGGTCTAAATAAATGAAAAAGTTAGATAGGCATATTATATTAATTGTGTAAAAAAAAAGTGTGTAAGTAGGAAAATCTATATGGAGCTTATTGCAGGAAATGTAAAAGAGCTTTTCTTATTAGAAGTCGTTCCTAAACTGCAACAAGATGACGATAGCAATCATTTTATTTTAAAATAACCGGCAAAGTGCTTTTCAGACTCGTGCACGAAGGGGTCCCTACCATGGGAGCCCCCTTAATTTATTTTATTTTAATTTTATTATTTATTTATGAAGTGAACATACATACATTTAAAGGTTCTGTGAATATTTCAAGCGTCTACCTGTTGCCGTTATTAATACCGAGCAAAC
Organism: Horisme vitalbata; assembly: GCA_951804965.1. NCBI lineage: Eukaryota > Metazoa > Arthropoda > Insecta > Lepidoptera > Geometridae > Horisme > Horisme vitalbata. Next base: position 16,405,053 of record OX638092.1, on the reverse strand, counting down.
AACGTTTGTTGTATGAGAGCCCCCATTTAATATTTATTTAATTTTGATTTTGTTGTCATAGCGGCAACAAAAATAGATCATAGTTGAAAATTTCAACTACCTAGCTATCACGGTTCAGGAGATACAGCCTGTGGTGCCCGACAGACGGACAGTGAAGTATTAGTAATATAGTTTCCGTATTTACCCTTTGGTTACGGAGCCCTAAAAACGATTTTAAAGAAATTTATTCTTTGGGATAGTTTTCTTCAAAATGGGACCAAACGGGAAGTATAGTAAGTATATATATACCCTCTCCAACACATAACACATGACCTAAAATAATATACAATAGGTAATGGTTTCCCCTTAAAATCATTGGGGTCATGTGCTTGTTCCATGTTCAGGTACTGCATACGTAAAGATTGGACCGCGCATCGGGACTGCGTTCCAAACCGCAGTCCGATCTGTACGGTTTGGACTGCGGATCAAACTGTCGTGCTAATGGCGCGTAAAGATCGGACCACGTATCTGGGACTGATTGCTTACGTGATGCGCGGTTAAAACTGTGAGATTTGCCTTCGCGTCAACATGCCAGATCGGACTGTCAGCCCCGCGCATCTAGACGTACGCTTCGGAGTGCGGGTTGAAAAGGCGCGTGCTGTTACCCGCGGTCCGAACTTTACGTGTGCAGTGCGCTATTATACTAGAAAGATTTTCCTATGTTGGATATCTATACTCTTTCAACCTATAACTTGTGTTGCATAACGATAAAGTGTACTGTGTTTTTTCATGTAATGAGTACGTTTTACGTGTACGGTGCACGTCTTTGTTGTACGTGGTACGTTGTACGTGTACGTTTATTGAAATAAATTATGTTATCTTTTAAAAAACATAGTTTGTGTGACCTAGATTAACACCATAGATTTTTTTATTCCGGTACCACGCGAAACCGCAGGCGTCTGGTAGTCTATGAATTTTGTTGTGTGATTTTATCAATAAAATGATGATGAATAAAGTAACTTGAAGCATGTAGATAATTCTTCAGATTATTTCACACTTGAAGATCCCTCAAACGAAAGCTCCAACTTCATGAATACGGAGAGCTGTTTAATTCTAAATCGGAGCCACTCGGCGGGTACCTATCCAATCTAACTGAACCCCTTTGTGCGACTAGTAGTCTCGGTGACTATCCTACTTACTTCGATACGACGCATTTACATAAGAAATGGGTTATCAAATTCTTACCAGCGGTAGTCAAGAATTTTCATTTTCCTACTAAGTCTATTTAAATATTGGAAATTGGAGAATTATCTTCACTTATAAACCCGGCACTATGTCATGCCTGAGCATCCTCCTACCGTCAAATCCAATCTTTAGCACACTTCTTCAGCAGACAATGTATGTTAGCCGTATATTATTAAAAACCGAGAAATATTTTAATTCTAACCGTCCTATTCTTAACAGTTCTATAGACCTCAGATAGTTAACTAAAATGGCGAAATAATCATGTCACCTCTTTTTATTTACATTTTAATAACAGAAACAAAATTACTTTATCGAACCGTTATAAAATGAGATTTGGTTATGATAAGGGGTTATTTTCTAATATATAATAAGGATCATCATAATCATCATCATCATAAGCCTATAGCAGTCCACTGCTGGACATAGGCCTCCCCTAATGAGCGCCATTGCGCCCTATCCTGAGCTCGATTCATCCAGCTTCTACCAGCAGCCTTTCGCAGATCGTCACTCCACCTGGCTGGAGGGCGTCCTACACTACGTTTGCCGAGCCGCGGTCTCCACTCAAGAACTCGTTTACCCCAACAGTTATCGGTTCTTCGGCAGATATGGCCAGCCCATTGCCACTTCAGCTTGCTAATTCTCTGAGCTATGTCGACAACTTTAGTTCTATGTCGGATATACTCGTTACGGATTTTATCCTTCACAGAAACTCCGACCATAGCTCGTTCCATAGCTCGCTGAGCGACTTTAAACTGGTGGACTAGCCGTACTGTGAGTGTTCACGTTTCGGCTCCGTATGTCATGACGGGTAGGACGCACTGATTGAAAACTTTTGTTTTCAAACATTGCGGTATGGGTGATGAGAAAACTCGACGTAGTTTTCTGAATGCTGCCCAGCCCAGCTGAATCCTCCTCTTGGCCTCCTTCTCGAAGTTGTTTCTACCCAACTGCAATATCTGCCCGAGGTATGTATACTCCGAAACAACTTCAAGAGGGTGTCCATTAACGACGACAGGACCCGGATCAATTCGGTCATTGACCAGGACTTTGGTCTTGTCCAAATTCATGCCGACCTATCTTTCGCGAGGCTGGTGCTAGGCCGTCCAGCATTCGTTGCAGTTCCTCCAGCGACTCTGCCAGTAGGACTATAAGGATGACTACTGAAAAATTCTAATTAGTCCGTCATCTACACAGTCAAAAAATATTAGACACGTATTTTTTTTTTGTCAATTAAACAACAAAATGACAGGGATATAGTGCGTTGAAGTTCGGCTTAGTTTTGACTCCTGAACTTTGACGCTCTTTATCTCCGCTTATTTTTATTTATTAGTTAAATAAAAAAAAACGTGTCCAATATTTTTTGTTGATCTATCTGACAGACTAATTAGAATCATTATTTCGTTACCCAGTCGTCATCTCTATTAATAGTGGGAATATTGGAACACCCTATGTCACATCCACGTAGAATATTTTGAACTTCAACTCAGGCATGCTTATTTGATCTTTGGATTGCGTATTCCCGTGACTTTGCCCGCGTGGTACCCGAATAAAAAGTAGTAGCCTTATTTCCAATGTAGAATTACAAAATCCGATCATCTGTTTTGGTGTGAAAGAAGAACACAATCTATTATTCTATTTCGTATCTCTTTTAGGATAGTTAAGGATTAAATTATTATTATTACAATTTAAGAACCTAGCCCTTGTCAGGATAGTTATGCAAATGGAAAGAACTCAATTTTGCTCTTACATTATCTTTCTTTGAGGAAGACAAACGACGACTATACGCTGACTTATGTAGCTAATTCTTGGTCTGATAAAATAAAAACCCTTTAGGCCGCGGCCATGAAATCAGCGGGAGCGGGGCGGCGGCGGCGTGGCGCGAAGTAATGGCGCGTTTCAATGCATAGATTTGCACTGGCCGCTATCAGTTGATTTGAGCATGGAAAAGGTTTTAAGGCCGCGGTCACGAAGACACCGGCGGCGGCGCGGGGAGCGGCCAATGCAACCCAGTTGGTTTATCAGAACAGGCGCCTGCAATCCGCTTTCCAAATAACGTCAGCTAGGACACTCTCTCAAAAGGACTAAATAGGTTCTCCATATTGGTAGAAATCAGTCTGAAGGCCTTTGTTTTGTTTTCAATAGATATGGAAATTAAAATTCAAATTGTATGAGCCCATTGTAAAGTGCGGAGCGGATTTGAATCCTTTTGAATATTGGAAATTTGGGAAACATCTTGGTAATTTCTTGGTTATAATTAGAATTATTTGTAAATTTATACACTTCAAAGAAACAAATAATTGAGGCTAAGCTGCTTATTTTTTTTTTAGGAAGTCTTAACAACTATTATAAATGTGTTTTTGTTTGTAACACTTTACTCAAACCTTAACTACCCGATCATCATGAAATTTCGATTTTTCACGCACATAACGAGGTATAATTCATCAAGAAAAAATACTACCCCGAGGTATAAAAAATACTTAATAGAAGGATTGACAAAATCTTAACACGAGCGAAGCCGCGGAAAAACGCTAGTAAATGAAGTAAGTAATAAATATCTATGAAATGCATGTTTAAATAAAACACTTGCAATAGCAAGTCGGGTTTCATGCCAATTATCTGTTATGTTGCATAGAAATAACAGAAAAAGATCTATCTCAGCTTGTTTATTTAGTGTAGTTGAGCATTTCACTAGCCTAGATAGAGTAGTTAACTATTAGCCAATGCCGGTCGTATGACCGCTAAGTATATTCATAGCTTACCGCACCACCCCTCCCTCGATTCACATCTCTGTTTAAGTAGCCTAACTTCTTGTTAGCTATATTATCAAACTCAAACTCAAACTCCAAATTCATTTAATCAGTAGGAACTGTATAGTACACCTTGAAACGTCATTTTTTTAAATTTACCACCAATTCGTAACGCGACCAAACAGAGAAGAATTGGCAAGAAACTCTGCTTGGCTTATATTTTTTTAACGTCATTGTTCTTAATAACTATTAAATTGTTTTTGATGGAGTTGGAGGCAGTTTCATCCCAAGCTTTTTTTGTCATCTAAATAATCAGATATTTTATAATAAGCTTTATTACAGAGATAACGTTTAACAACATTTTTGAATTTATTTACAGATAGATTAATCACGTCATTTGGGATTTTGTTAAAAAATCGTACACACATCCCTTTAAAAGAGTGACTAACTTTATGGAGCCTTACAGTGGAAACAGCTAGTTTATCTTTATTTCTAGTGTTAACAATATGATAGTCGCTACTTTTTTTGAACAAGTTAATATGTATTCGGACATGCATTAAGTTTTCATATATATACTGGCACGGCACTGTCATGTTCTAAGTGATTCTCTGGGGCCCATATTATAAATTGCACGAACAGCCCTCTTCTGCAACACAAATATGGTGTTGATATCTGCAGCATTCCCCCACAACAAAATGCCGTACGACATAATGCTATGGATGTAGCTGAAATAAACTAGTCTAGCCGTTTCTACGTCGGTAAGTTGACGGATTCTTTTGACTGCGTATGTTGCAGAACTGAGTCTGTTCGACAACCCATCTATGTGAGCGGCCCATTGAAGCTTATTATCTAAAGTTATGCCTAAAAATACAGTAGTGTCCACAAGATTTAGGTCTTCATCTTTTATTTTAATGTTAGGTTTAACTTGTTTAACATTTGGTAATATAAATCTTATACATTTTGTTTTAGTCTCGTTCAATAATAAATTATTTACATCGAACCAGTTAACAACCTTCGCTATTGCTTTGTTCACGTCGTAAAAATTGATCTGCCGTCGCTTTAATTTAAATAAAAGTGACGTGTCATCCGCAAACAATACAATTTCGTGGTTGTCTCTCACAAGTTGAGGTAGACCGTTGATGTAAATAAATAAATAAAAAAAAAACGAATTGAGTACCTCCTCTTTTTTTTGAAGTCGGTTAAAAATGGTCCAAGTATTGACCCTTGCGGAACACCCATCTTTACTACAGATCCTGGAGAACATTTTCCATTTACGTCTACTTTCTGTATTTTGTCAGATAGGTAAGAAGTGAGAAGGGCTAAAGCCATACCCCTGACGCCATACTACACACTGACGTGATCTAGTTTCCTGATTAATGTTTCATGGTGTATGCAGTCAAATGCCTTAGACAAATCACAAAAGATGCCTAAAGCATCATGTGAGTCCTCCCAGGCATCGTAGATATGCCATGCCATCATCATTCGCTATAATTTTACGAGCACACTATTCTTATATTTCAAGCTCATTGATCTATGACTGTGACCGTGCTAGGTAGAAGTTATTTTTTATAAAACTATACTTTTGTACTAAGTTGTCAAACAAGCATAGGTACGGTAAGCGGTTCCCGTAGCCTGTGAACGCCTATAACACCAAGAGGTATTTGTGTACTAGCATAAAATCCACTTGTTGGTCTGTCCACACTCTTCATATATAAAAAACAATTGCTGTGCGTGTGTCTTGCAAAAGCTCAAAAAAGGGTCGACCAGTTTGAATATTTATTTTTTTGTTTTGTGCAGGGGTGGTTTAGGGAAGAAGAAAATAACAAAAAACCAAAAGAACAAACTGATTACAAGTCAATTGTAGGCTATATGAAATTCACCAACTCAAATAGTGAATTCATAAATCGTAAGAAATCATAAAGTAGCAGAAGTATCAAAGGGCGGGAGCAGATTTAAAGCGTCAATTAGTACCTCGCAGCCACTGAGAACTAAATTTGTACACTTAGGGGAGTAAAAATAGTGACATGTGTTTTCATAAGAGCTTACGGTTACTGGAATAGACTGTTTTGGGTAGTTTTATACTTGTAAAATGAGACTAGATGATACCTTTTAGCTAGTGTTAGTAAACGAGTATGGCTGTATGTAAACACATTAACTATTTATACGAAAGCTTTATGCTAGCTTCCGCTCCCACTAATATGCATGTTTTTTTTATAAATTCCTATGATAATAATACTAATATTACGTAAATAATCCCAATATATTATGACGTAATTTTTATGAGCTTTTTGATATTCAGTCTACCATTTTTCTGATATTATTTAAATATGTTTTTATTGAAAGCTACTCGCTATCACTTATATGATTTCACATAAAATTTAATTCAGTATTGCCAGTGCTCTCACGTACCTAGACACGTAACACACAAAGCCTAGAAATAAAATAAAATTGCAGTCTGTGTGCAAGGTATGCTTTACCTTACCACAAAGTTCGCGTTAATTATATTTTTCGATGAAATTGAAGCCGCGCCCGCAGGAAGTTTGTAAAAAACAAAAATATAGCTAAATCATATTTTGTAGTAAGGTATGTTTTTCACACTCAAGCCAATAATTATCTAAATATTCGTCTTACAACAATCAGAGCCAAGCCGCCCATGATATCCCAGTATACAACCATAGTCGTAAGAACATGTTTACAAACATGTCGCAACAACTGGCACGGAAAGCTAGACACATCCAGTGCGAATGTATCTGTGTCACGTTAACGCCGTGCAGCTGTTGGCTCATTTCAACTCAGGTTTTAAAATTTTAGTTTTACTTTAAGGCAAAAACAACCGGCGTCGTAAAGTCGAGAATTCTCAACTTCGAGCTAGGGATGTGACAAAAAGGCGGAATGATACGTTAGTTTCAAGAGCTTCGTTTTAAAGCGGGGTCTATCTATTTAGCTAAGGTTTGTGGAAAAAGCTGACACGTTACTGAAAAAGAACTGAGTTAAGAATTCCCGATAACGTGATAGGATGATGATGATGATGATAACATGATAATCGATGTCCAAAGCTATGTGTTTAGTATTTCTTTGACATCACATATTGCTCTTAGTCAATCAACAGCATCCATTTTGTCGAGTCATCAATTTTTATGTAGGCATGTTATTATTTCGTTAGATACTTTATTTGAATTGCACTGAATTTTGAACATGCAATTTGTAAAGTGTAGGCTTCTCCTCATGCCGAGGTAAATGGAATAATCTAAAGATTTAATATATTTTTATCGCTTGAATTTTGTTCGACCTTAATTTTAACTATTTTTCAAAATCACAGTTTCAACAGTGGATAATTTAAGCTGTTGTTTGCTGTTGTCAAATTACCGTCACAAGCTTACTAGACCGAACTATCTAGATCTAGTGATTTAACTCATAAAAAAACTCATTCCCGTCACTAGCTCACTGAGCGAGTTTATGAGTAGTAGAGTGTTTTGCGATGTTAGACTCTGCAAATGTAGTGTTAATGCTCTTTGCCTATTTAGACTCGAGTGGGGTGGCTGAACTAGTTACGGTCTAATTTTAACGAATATCCTTATGATGCTTTTTTAGTTGATGCAGTACAGCAGTATATCTTTTAGTAGGTAGATAGTGCCACTTTCCCTGGTGGGTACGCTGTCTTAGTAACAAACACAACTTTAATTTTAAAAAACTCTGCAGTGCATTTTTATAAAGTCAAAATTATAATTTCTATTTAATTCATTTAGATCTTTGGACCACCTGGATTGTCAATAAATATTATTGACTAAAGTGTCGAATATACCTATACGTGCACCACAAAAAATCATTTCGTATGGGACATCTTCAGTGAAGTTCGGAAAACATGTAGGACGCCCTATAGCTAGGTAGAGTGACGATCTGCGAAAGGTTGCTGATAGAAGTTTGATGCGCCGGGCAGATGACAGGGCGCAACAGTGACAATTAGGGGCGGCCTATGTCCAGCAGTAGACTGATATACGCTGATGATGATGAGGCAGTTGGGCAAGCCTACTCTATAGACTATAGACTCTAGATTGTCTAGATAATATACAAAAGCGTCCTGATTAGTGAGTTGAATAAAAAACAACTTACCGCTATATAAATCTTAGAATAGATGCTTAGGCCAACGATGACACTTGACCTGCCCAAACCCGTCAGTGAAATCATCTAAAAGATGGCGCAAGTCTACTCTATAGACTATAGAGTAATATAGAGTTTCTATAGATACTCATATAGTCTGTAGATTCTATAGACTCTATATTCTCTAGAGAGTTAGTCTATAGAGTCTCATTAGTCTATAGAGTAGACCAACTTTTAGATGACTTCACTGATGGGTTTGGGCAGGTCAAGTGTCAACGTAGAGGTCATGTATATGTTGGATATATATACAATAAAGTACATAGACTATAGAGTCTATAGATACTCTAAAGATTATAGAGTCTATAAATAGTCTAAAGACTACAGCGTCCGGATCAGTGAGTAAAATTTTAATCATGTCGCTGTTCAAATTATGATTATGATTGTTACATTTATTATCTATGGATAAAAGCCTTAGTTTTTTGACCTATGCATTGACACTTGACCTGTCCAAGCCCACAAATGAAGTCATGTGAAAGTTGAGAGGGGCCGTAATTATTTTTCCCTGATACAGAAGTGATAGGTAACGAATTCGGTCCAGCGATGCGTAAAGGCGCACCTCACTGCTCGCTGGCCACAGCTGATTGATACGATTATACGTAGCGTATTCAGGCTGGTGGAGATTGAAAAATATCCAAAAATATTACCTTGAGCATAGCTGAGTGATTTCATAAATAAATACTTGATACCAGACGTCCAAAGCCACAAGATTATGGAAACACAGATACATACATAGATATATATAACTTTTTTGCGCACCAAGAATGATAACTTAAGAAAAAAGGCATTTAAAAATGGTACCATGTGCGATTGTATCGCTTAAACCGATCTCTTCCAGGCAACTTTTTGATGGAGAAACATTTTCATTTGAAAATTGATAGAAATGATTTTTATTTATAAAAATACTTTTAAGTACAAGTACGGCAAGTTTATGGATAAAAACCTATAGACCTATTGTTATTATGCCCAGTAAAAGGTAGCGAATTTAGTACAGCGATTATCCAATATTTGTGACGTATTTTAAACTTAATTATATAACAAATAATAAACTAAAAAAGTCAAAATCATGTAATAAAGCGTTGTGAACTCATAAAATTAAATTAATTGGTGAATTTAATTGATTTTCTCATCCGTAATGCCTAAGTAAAGATCCTTAAAACTTTGTATACAAGTTGGGCCGTGGACATTAAGGATTAGCGGTTCGAGAGCCTTACACTGTCATGTTTTGTTTGACGCACGGTACAGTTTGGGTTTGATAAGGGAACTATAGAAACTTTAGGAACATAAAGTATCTAAACATTGTAATCTTGCCCTTGTTGGCTGACTACGGCGCTGCACATTATAATAATAACAACTTTGGATAAACAAACAAACTCAGAAACAGTTGAAGGAAGGTATACATCATTAAACTTGTTCGGTATCTTTTATGGTATAAATTAAGTTTTGATTGTGTGTATGTATCCCTACTTGTAATATTACAAATGCAAAAAATTGTTTATATTTTCATTCCCACTCAATTCCACTCAACTCCGTTACGATTGAACGGATTTGGAACTTGAAATATTCGTAATTATGCTACTTTTTATTCTGGTACCACGCAAGCAAAGCCGCGGGTTGAAGCTAGATTATAATCCAGGAGATCTTCAGGACACGTCTCCAACACCTCATTTCTAGTGCATCGATTTTGCGACGATCTTGCAATGACCAGATCTCAGCACCATACATAAAGATTGGAAAAACTAGGCATTTCATTAGTCGAACCTTTGTTTTCTTGGTTATTCACCTGTCCTTCCAGATCTAAGAATGAAAAGAAAATACTGTAAAGGATAGAATTACCAATTAAAATCCATCAAATCAATTCTCCATTCGTTAATGCACACAATGCATAAATCACATTACTTATGCTCCATTATTGGAGTCCGATTATGACATCAGATCTAGAATTAGTTTGGACCAGAGCTATTGGAGTATAATTGAGTTTCTCGGATTATGCGAACTGTGAGATGTGAGATACAAACTGTGAGATGTGAAACACTTGAGTTTTATAAAACTCTTATGAAATTGACCTATTTGCTGACTGACATATTGACCATCATCTAACCACACCGTAAGTCCTACACTCAACGTGATATTCTTAGTTATATAACCTCGAACTTTTCCTTGAGAAGTATTAAAGGTTCGTAGCAAGTTGATAGGTCCTTGACAGTGTGTGTGGAAATATTTTGCGGTATCCTTGGCTATTAAACAAACAAGCTACCAAAACACCATTTCAAGGTTGAGTCAAGTTATGAAATTTTCGAGGGAACAACTCAGAATATGAAGGTCAGGATAATGACAAACTTAGTCATTATCCCCCTAGACTTCCTACAGACTTTTTTAAATTTATTATGGGCCAGCTCTTGATCTCGAGGCTTGCATAGGCAAGGATGAGGTCAAAGATGGGGCGAGCTTTCCCAGAAAATGCCTATTAACTGTCTTTTTGAAGCTGTTAGGGTCGTAAGTCAATAGAAAAACAGACGGTGGCTGCTGATTCCATATTTTAGCAGTGCGCATTATAAACTCAGACTTGAAAATACCACCATGTTTCTAGAATATTTTAGGGGTGCACTTTGAAAGGATTTCTTAAAAAGCAACCACCATCGTCGACGAAGTCGCACGGTACCTATAAGTTTCTTACACTATGACAAACTAAAACGAAAATCGACTTCAATATTCGACTAAGAGCGAAAATTACAAATGTGGATGAGGTTTATTGAGTTTTACGGGGAAAGTAAAAATACTCTAGGAATAAAGTATAAATGAGACCTCGTGTGAAGTAACCTTTCATACAAAAAAAATAATTTTGATAATCGGTCTACAATTGACGGAGATATCGGTGGACATACATACAGCCAAACATATTAGAACCTCCTCCTTTTTTTATCGGTTAAAATCTGTTAAAATATCTTGCTTTTCTATAAATTCAACTACAATTATTTTATTTATAAGCCAACAACTTATTGTATTGTGTGTGTATGTATTTTTTCTTATATCAATTCCACATTTTCACCAAACTTCATTTGTCTACTAGAAAATAGCATCATAAAAGTTAATAAAAATTTGGAAATCGCTATTTTTTTACCGTTATTGTTCCATTCCAGCAGTAGTATATTAGCATAGTCTTCCAAACATATCAATGCCGAGTTACCTCCCACCAGCTTCACTTAACTATTAAAAATAATCTAACAAGTACCTACACTGATGTCGACACAGTTCATTCAAAATTAACATTCGTGTTATTATTGAAGCAGTATTCCAAGTGGGGTGTTGTGGATAATACGTTGAATATTTAATTAAACAAAAGGTGGGACAGCTCCGAAATTTGATTAATTAATTCATAATCGGATCCCCTACAAACTTGACCCCGAAAATGTGGAGGATACCTCAAATTTTGTATGTAGATTCCTTAATTTATTGAAAGGTATTTGCGTAATCTGTTAGATACTGTATTATATGGTAGGCTTGAACTAGAGCCTTTGCTTTCATCCCTAGATTTTAGTAGCAACTGATGGATTATACACCACTTTAACTTGGACTTGTTCAAGTGGTGTGGCGTTAACGCATCTTGCGCCATGCGCAGCAATGAGCACCATTGCCGCCTGGTCACCCCAACCCAAAAACTATAAAAATCAGCAAGATCTATTTATGTGATGGGGCCTGAAGTCGACAATAGAATACCGGAGAGGATCTGGGACGCAGCTTCCACATCCATATTTAAGAGTAGGCTTAAGAAATGGCTTAATGGGGCGGTGTTATACAAGTTGTGTGAGTTTTGTGACCTTTATTCTTGACTTAATAGAACATTTTCATTTAATATTAATATATTTTTATTGTTATAATAACATAATATTTGTAATTACTTGTACATTGGTGATATTGGTGTTATAAATAAATTCTGTATTCTGCTATACATGGATTGACTTGTACCCAACAACATGTTACATGGCTTACTTTGGAGTTCTTTGTTCCTTCTTCGTATGAGCACAACAGCATTGGCGGTACGAAATGCTGTGAATTGAGATCCCCAGCCCGCACGATCAGCGGGGGTATTATCGGTATATCCCCCTTCTTATAGAATCCCCAGAATTGAATAAACAATAGAATAGGTGAAATCGACATAAACTAATAATATATCTCCTTTCCTCTTTCCAACTAAACAGAGCCATCGAGTGAATCCTTATTTATTATTCTTTAAAAGTAGAATTTCAATTAAATGCAATTCCAGAGAACAGAGCAATTACTTGAAACTGTAATTTAAAGAAAGCTTTTCAAACAATTTGAACATACCGTTAACGTAGATAACTGAAAATAATCAACTCTAAACTCTGTATACAGGACGATAGAGCTGATTTCCATTAGCAGATATCTTGAGTCACAGTTTAAGTTTGACTTTAGGTGACACTGAACTAAACCCACTTGTTTCTGAATGGATTAATTGAGCATTTATTTAATTTAAGAAATAAGTTTCTTAATTCTTCAATTGTTTGTAAGAGATTTTATCTTTGAGAACTACTAATGAAGTGGAATTTATCAAAACATTGAGTTCAATGCTTCTTTTGATAAGGTTGTTTTTCTAGATTTGGAAGAATGTGTTCTACTTAGTAACTTTAATTTAGAAACTTTTGTTTGAATTTATAAATGAGATAATTAGACTCTGTGTTTAATTTTAAAATTGGATAATTAGAATGCGTTAAACCATATAACTACATCTCAATTTGACTTGCTGAACTAGCTGAACTAGCTTGACGATTGAATCTCGATAATCGAGAAAAGGCTACAAAAGAAACCTAAATCCAGAAGGTATAAAACCTTTGTAAATGGTAAATGATATAATATCATTTATTATATCACATGATAATATTTTGAGGCTTGTTTCCTAATCCTCTACCCTTGGGATTATATCCTGATGTGGGATGAAATAATATTTCCACTACGCAAAATATTTCAATGTTAGATATTGTAATAGTTACCTACTTTGTGTTTCATCTCAAAAATATCAGAATAATGTAGGTGCTTATTTCTGCCGTGTTTCTGCAGCATTGCTGTTTCGGTTTGTTTTTGATTTCACCGGCACCCACACTCGTGGGTGCATGAAATTACAGGCACATGGGACCTAACACCTTCATGGCTCAAGTTGATGGACAAAGGGTGTTGCATCGTAAAGCACGTTCCAAACACCCGTGACCTACGAACCAATACTTTGTTATAGGTAATAGTTACCGCTTAACACCAGGTGGGCCATGTGGCCCACCTGGACATAGGCCTCCCCTAATGAGCGCGCCATTGCGCCCTGGTCTTCACTCGACAATATGCCGTGGTCTCCAGTCAAGAACTCGATTACCCCAATGGCTATCGATACTTCGGCTGATATGGTCAGCCCACTGTCACTTCAGCTTGCTAATTCTCTGAGGTGGACAACTTTAGTTATATGTCGGATAGTCTCGTTGCGGATCCTATCCTTAAAGAAACTCTGTCTCTAAATAAAAAAAGCTTACAGTTTATACGGCTTATTTACCTTTTTATCAAAAATAAATCTTTTTCAGGGGCCCATTGTACCTTATAAACGGATCATTACATCAGTGCTTAATCTAAATTCGTTAATTCAATCCAATATAAACATTCGTACACTACTTACAATAGCGCCCTGCACACGTAACGTTCGGACCGCGGGAAACAGCACGCGCCATTCCAACCCGCAGTCCGAAACGTTCGTGTAGATGCGCGGGGCCAGCATGTCGACGCGAAGGCAAATCTCACAGTTTTAACCGCGCATCACGTCACTGATCAGTCCCTGATGCGCGGGCTGATCTTTACGCGCCATTAGCACGTCAGTTTGATCCGCAGTTCAAACCGTAGGATCGGACTGCGGTTTGGAACGCAGTCCCGATGCGCGGTCTGATTTTTACGTGTGCAGGGCGCTATTGTATCTCGACGAACGAAGCGCTCGTGGCGTGGTTAAATTCGGTGTTCTTAACAGATCACCTTGGTTAAGCAACACTCCGCCCGGTCATTACTTGGATGGGTGACCGTTTAGAGACATTTAGATTTGAGCGCTTCCATGCTTCGAAAGGCACGTGAAGATGTTGGTCCCGGCTTTTCAGTCGTTAAGCCATGTCGGACGCCTTCGGGCGGCCTGAAAACTCCGACACTAGAGTTGGTCACTTGCTCATACGAAGAAGAAAAAGAAGTACTTATCATTGCCCCTTATGAATTTGACTGCATGTAGCGACGTAGTTAGTTCTTGGGTCAGATTATAGTAAATAAATAATACTGGACAATATCACACAGCATCATGTAGCCCCAAACTAAGCAGAGCTTGTATTATGGGAACCACATGATTGATACACCACATAAATACATGTTTTGTGTACGTACATATTTATTTAATTCTTTATTGCACTTTACCAAACAAATTTACTATTGGTGGAATATTATAACAAATATAATGCTGCGGGAATCGAACTCACAATATTCTGCGTCTAAGGCGGACCTTCGCCCAGTACGCCACAGAGGCCGCCAGGACTGGTTGAATCTTTTTCTGAGCTTTACTGCAGAGGGACAAAGATAATATATCGTTTGTAGTGATAAGTAGTGTGAACGTAGAACACATATTCATACTAATTCTCCTTGAGCTATCGTGTCGTCTATCGTGACGATAGCTATTGGGCATGTGTAAACACGCTCATAAATAAAAATCAATTGCCATGCGTGTGTACGGGGTTCCAACCCCCATCTTCGGAACCAAAGTCAACCTCACCTGCACGTGGTGCACCCTGCTAAACAACGAACGGGGCTCTCGGGCGGCCGGCTGATTGCGGCTAAGCACAGCCTACATCGGCACATCTAAAATCCCTGGCCACCGACGGGCAGCAGCGTCGGTAGTGCGAGAACCTGTGCCCTGCGATCCCCAACCCGCATGCCCAGCGTGGGGATTATGGATATATCCCCCTTTATTAGGGGAGGCCTATGTCCAGCAGTGGACTGATATAGGCTGGTGTGGTGTGGATGCGTGTGTCTCGCAAAGGCTCAAAAACGGCTCGACCGATTTGATTTTTTGTTTGTTTGTTCACCTTAATTCAGGTTGGATTTAGGAGAAACCCAAATATACAGCCGAAAAATTGAAAAATTCGTTTGTTTATTTTTGTATGGGATTTTCGTATAAATTCTATAATTTGGACAGGACAACGTGTGTGCTGGTACGAGTACATATATAAAATCAATTTTCATCCGTTAGTCTTGCAAAATGCGAAAACGGCTCGTCCAATTTGAATATTTTTTTTGTTTTATTTGCCTTTATTGTAGAAGGATAAAAAAAATAGATAAACCCTAAGGAACGGCCGAACAATAGTAAAACTGGTAATTTTGGAATGGGAAAACTTTAGATTACAAATAAATTTTAGGTATACTTAATCTAGTGTATTAAAATCTATTCATCTATATAAATAAAAATGTATGTACGTTTGTCCTATAAGCGTTCCGAAATCATTGATCAGATTGAAATGAAACTTTGGTACGTTTAGGGTGTTCTGGAGACGCCTGCAAGGGTTTCTGCTCCGAAAATCTATATAAATAAAAATCAATGTTTGTATGTTTCTCCTGCATGTGGTTCAAAAACATTGATCAGATTGTGACATACAAGTATACCCGCAAACGAAGTTGCGGGCGGATCAGCTAGTTAAACAAATAATTCATTTCGCAGTAAAACTATGAGCATGAATCAGAGTTTGTTATTTGAATAGACATCAGGGACAGTTGACAACTTGTCCGTGGTGGAACTTTGTAGCTGGATATATTGAAATTAACTAGCCGACCCTAGACACGAATAGATAGCCTATGAGTGGACTAAAATCGCTAACATCAGGGTTAGCCATTAGCTCAAACGATAAGAAGGTTAATGATGCACGGAAAATTCTTCTAGTTTTAGATAATACTTATTTTTGAAAGAATGTCTTATTAGGGAGGCCTCGTTTAGGCCTCCTCTTATAACTTTCCTTGTATTATCTCTTTCAGTCCACAGCCAAACAAAAATCCTAGTGTTTAATTTTTCCAATTTGGTAAAGATATTTATTTTAATTTTAACGTTTCATTTTGTAACAAACAGCTTACCTAAAAAATTAAATATTTTTAACCAGAAATCTAGATATTTTTCAAACTTTTGTTTATGTAGTTACTAGCTTCCGCCCACAGTTTTGCTCGCGTTGTACCCGTATAATTAGTAACATGTGTTAATCCAGCTCACAATCTATGTATATTCCAAGTTTCATCGAAATCCGTTCAGTAGGTTTTACGTGAAAGAGTAACAAAAAACTTTCACAACTATAATATTAGTAGGATATGTGTTTTCTGCCTCTATCAAAAATAGTTATTGTGTATACTCGTATCTATGACGTAAATTACTTGATAGTGGCATGTTAGTTACGTCTCTGAGGACTTTACTGTCTTTGTTCCTATGTAATATTATGTGATATGGGAATTCAAAGTTCCGTAATTTTAGTGTAGTTTCTGTATGTCTGACTGGTCTTTTGGGACACGTGTTACAAAAGTTTTCCCAAAATCCGCTTAAAATTGTATAAGTTTGCCCTAACGGCTTCAAAAATAGAGATAATAGGCATCTTTTGGGAATGCTCGCCCCATCGTCGACCTCATCCTTGCCTATGCAAGGTCAAGAGCTGGCCCATAAATAAAAAAAAACAAGTTATGTTGTAGGTTTCGTCCGAAAGGAGAAGTAAATAAGTAGTGCAGTGACGCCCTCTGTGACGTAATCAGCTGGCTGGGAAAGAAGTGCGGGTTCGATCTTGGTTAAGAGAAAATTCTAACCGTACGTACTTCTTGAAAAAAAATTGGCATTTCGGGTCTGAATTATTTGGTAACATACAAAAAATAGAGTAGTATAACGTAATATATAATATATAGACATAAAGTTTATTATACCTACAACTCAACAAATCTTAGCATCGTGAAAGCTGTATTTGGCTGTTGGGTGTTTTTGCTCTAATCTAACTAAGTAACTACTTTACTTGCCAATGAATATGAATATGAATATGAATATGTAAAAAATATTATTAGATTATTTTCCAAGATAACTTTATAACCATCGAGATAGTATCCTTTGGAGCCACAAATGAGGAAGAGAATGTCCTCACCAAAACTCGGCGTACGTTGCATATTGCGCCGACAATGAAAACTTTTTGAAGCAACATAAGGTCTTTAGACCTTCATCAAAATTCTACATTTTCACAGGAATTAGTAAAAATGTTGCATTTTGATGTTTATTAAGTCAACGACGCTTATATAATTTATGAAAGTTTTTACTTTTTCTCGATGCTGATATCAGATTGACCCGAATTTTTTACAAAACCTTTTCTTTTTTAATGTGTTAAATAATCTTCCTACGGATACCGTTCAAACGCAAGGACATTTTTACATTTCCATACTTTTTGTGGTCATAAAGAACCTTCCATTGAGGCGCTCACTTACAAAAGCTTTTGAAAAAGCCTCAGTTTCGTAAAAGTGATACTCTCATTCACCAATACAACGTTGGAATATTCAAGAGGCTCTTAGAAAAGGGAGATTAATCGAGCGTGGGAAAAATGGAAGAACGATGTTACCTTAGGTACGTGTTGTCATTTATAACTGGAGTGTTCCATTACTGCTGGCACACAGGCTTGTGGGATGCAAAACGTTTTATTTGCAACAACAGAAGGGTTCGTTTGAGGTGTTTTCATTTGGGGATGTGCTAAAACGGTGCGTGAAACGTGTTGTTTTATGGTTCATTAATTATAGTATTACAAAATATTTATTTTACAGATGAAAAGAATTATTAGTTCCACTATTTAGTTTCGTTGAACTTATAAATTTTAGCCACGCGGTACCGGAGGGTCCATATTATTTAATGTGTGTGTAATTTTTCCATATAAATGTAACTAGTCACAATTCTTGTGAAAGAACTATCGGAGATATGTTTGAAAAAGAGTTCTTAGAAAAATAGCCGTGTGTATCATACGAGTATGCATTCCTTTCTACATGAATATCTGAAAGAACAAAGGTATAAAAAACATTCCAATTTTATTTGCGTTCCTCATTGCTCCGGAAGAAAACTTGGTGAAAAGAAACGTTTTTGTCTAAACCTTTTCTATCCTGTCTTAACACTTAGTCTTAACATTATATTATAGTTCTTGTAGAATATATTGCAGTGAGTTTAATCACAGTTTTCTCGAAAAATGGTGTGAAAGAGATTTGAAACTCCATCTTTAGAACCCGAGTCAACCTCAACGGCCCGTGGTGCACCCTGCTGACCAATAAACAGCGGCTGAGTGTGGCATAGCGCAGCCTCACAACGTTATAGTAAATGTATAAATACCCGCGAACGCGCAACAGTTTCGGTAGTCCAAGAAGCTAAACCCTGCAATCCCCAACCCCCATGTCCACCGAGGGAAATAAGGGCACATCTCTTATATTATTAGGGAGACTTATGCCCATCAGACTAATGGTGGTAATTTTCTTGTTTCTCGTTAAATTTCTTTTTCAACGTTTTATTCTATTGTCTGTTTCCAATTTTTCAAACAAGTAAAGTGTCAGATATATCAGACATTACTATTCTTTATTTACATGCTCTTGAACAATACGTTTACACGAGCAAGAATGCGTGGTAACTCTCTCGACACTTGATGTATTACTGAATATTACGTATATACATATAGCTAGGCAACATTACTTACGTATTCTGCCACCAAGGATCGCAAGGAGTATGGTCTATGTTAATAAATTATACCTAAATTAATGTATCAGATCTTCTTCTTCTTTCTCGTATTCTTCATTGTTAACGGTCGTGCCCACCCTGAAATATTTTTATTGAGGTGTTAATGGGCTGCTTTCAATGCTGTTTTATTTTCGGTTTATTCAAGGTGGCGGTCAAATTGAATCCCATCAGTGCCTTGACTTCGTCAGACCAACGGCTTGGTGATCCTTAGCGAGGTCTCAATCCTTCTATCTATACCACTACAACCAGTACAATCAATCCATTCTCGATCAACTGAACAGCAAAACTAGGCTCTCTGCTATTCTGTTCCAACGAGTCTTCGGCCACAACTTTGGCCACATCGACCGTGGACAGCCAGACAAAATGGTAATGTGCTAGATATTTCCACAAAAATGTTTAATTGCGTGATAGAATCATACATGAGACAACTAGTATGTAGGTACTCGTAGATGTAGGTATGGTGTCTATGGTTTGTACTATTATAATATTCTAACGAAAGCTTTATTGAAACGTGATAAATTTTACATTATGCCGGAATGTCAGATTACCAGGGTCTTCATCATGGTGAGTGATTCGCGTGACGCTCCCTTCGCGACCTTTCCGTAATCGTTTGGTGCTTCCACTGGCATTATCTTTTTTTTTCTCCTTTATTTGAGCTTTTTCGCTTAGCAAATATGCCGCTCAAGTAGTTATATAAGTTATATATATTAGTATAAGCTAGTACGTTTCAGTTTTGGTTTTTGCTATTCAAAAATATGACCAAGTTATAGGCATTTATTTAAGTTTTCTAAACTCTCCAACACCAGTATTGTTTACATGAAAACTTCCAATCTCAAACACCAACAATAACACTAGCCTATATCAGTCCACTGCTGGCCACAGACATTCTCTAATATATGCCTATCCCCATGTCTACATATAATCCCCACGCTAGGCATGCGGGTTGGGAATCGCAGGGCATCGCTTCATGCACCGCCTACGCCACTGCCAGTTAATGGTCAGGGTTTGCTGTTGCATTATGCCGCAACCAGCCCAATCACATAGGCAAGTCTTTCCACATGTACCGCACAAATACCGCACGTTTACAGAATACAAGTTTTTCATAATCTTCAGTAAGATACTATTACTGAAGCTAAGAAATAAGATCTTCATCTAAATCTCATAAGCTCATCACTTGTCCCCTTATCAGTTTGATATTGTCTACGAATAATACGCAATACCTCAGCAAGTGATAAATGGAGACATGTTACGTTGATAACATCGGTAATGTGTAACACTCTTTTTTCCCGTTACGTTTAATTTTTCCGTTCCTCCTGATGTTTCGATAGGAAGGGTTGTGATTTGTCAGAAAACGGTCTGTCGGTCGAAAAACTAGTGGTGTTCAATAGATTATTATCTTGGCATGAACTATTATTCAACGTTCAAGCGTCCAAGTCACTTAAGTAGTTTTTCGAATCATCATCATCATCATCATCATTACCGTCTCTTGTAGGGTCAGCACAATAATCTTTCTCTTGTCATCTTTCACAGAATCCATCCATATTTTCTTCACCCGACTTCTGCCAGTACATCTTTTTACATTCATATTTAACCTCATGACAAGTCCATATTAAACTAACCTAAAATACGGAAAAGTTGAGTAGTAATCTCCTACTAACTTCTTCGTCAATGGCGCTACTATTAACTGTCCTCTGACGTAGGTACTCATTCCTTATCTTATCCATTCGCGTAACTGCACACTTCTATCTCAACATTTGCATCTCCCGCACCGCATGTACCTACTCTTCTTTTACCCCTCGGTTGCCCAACAGATTCATACAATACGACAGGTCCTATTACTGTTTTTTAAATTTTCCCCTTGAGTTTTGAGAGGACATTGCATAAAGTTAAACTGAATATAGGACTTAAATACTTATATTAAAAAAAAAACAGCTGCACACATTGCGCATTGCACAAATGGGTTCAATATGAAACAGCTTTCAATTATTTTAGCATGGTTCCAACAATATAATATTTAATACTGAGTCGGGGAAAAGAAAATTGAAACACTTGGTCGATGCAATTTTATTTAAGTACAATGTAGCTGGTAAAAATATAGCCACTTTATTTATTATTTTACATTTATTTGAACTCTAGCTTCTGCCTGCGGCTTCACTCGAGTGGTACTTGAAAAAAAGAGCCTTCATAAAATGTTTCCCTGGTCTAGAACTAAGTATGTGCAAAATTTCAGTTTAATCAGTTTTGCGTGAAAGAGGTCATAGTTACATCTTTAGAAACGAAACTTTTGCAAACATAGTGTAAGACGCCCTTCGGCCAGGTAGATTGATGATCTGCGAAAGGCTACTGGTGCTGGAAGCTGGATGCGCTGAGCTCAGGACAGGGCACAATGGCGCTCATCAGGGGAGGTCGATGTGGACTTATATAGGCTAATGATGATGATGGTGATGGTGAAACTTTTGCCGACTGATTATAGTAGTAAGAATTCCATAGCAGGCCCTACAAATATAAAAAATAATAATATTATAGGTCTCTTAACAAGTTCTGATGATGGAAGTTGGCACCCCTTACACCCCACAATCAATGCAAACTCTTTCCCAATTAAAAACATCCTATGTAACACCATGGGCTAATAAAGGACGAACAGTAAAATATGAAATTGAAACATTGCTTGAAATTAACTCATAACAAACACCAGACCAAATTAATTTATCAAACACTGTGAGGAAATTAACTAAACACAAAACTATGTTCACATTTAGCTTCTCCAAATACACTGAATAACGGAATTCAAAAACTCAGGATCACCACACAGTTAATTCCAACCATTGTCTGGAGTAAATTGCATTCTCTATTGTGAAAAAGTTGGCTTTAGCTCTCGCAATACGAATTAGCTCTTGTTCTCAGGGGGTTATGTTAGAAAATGGCGGATTAAAAATGCGTTGGTTTAGTTTTCGCTGTCGGAAGCATTCACTTTGTATGTGCGGAAAGCATAATGCTGAAAGGGAACTATAGCGCTCATGCTCTTTGGTAGAATAATGTTAAATCACGGGGGAGTGTGTGTGTTTTGAAACGTGCTATATTTATCTAGAGGCCTAACGCCCACGCCACAGACTGGCACTTGTTCACGATACTGCGCTGATATGACACTGGTGGCAATGTATTTTAGCTATGTATTTTATTCAAGGTATTTACATGTTTCAGCCAAAAATACACACATTTTTTCAAACTAATCATACGTGGAAAACTGACAAAAAAAATTACCACGTTTCTCACTTCCTAGCACTAGATGGCGTAGCGTAAAAGTGTACAATCCTAGATCGCGGTGACGAAAACGCCCGGCATTCCAATGGGTCAGGATGTTTCAAGTGTTCGAATGTGAACTGAAAGTTACAAAATTACAGCACTTGGATCAATGAATCTCTAAATGTGATTGCTCAGAATGTTATTTTTGAGTTCCAAGAGTTAGGTAGGTATAATCTTATTTTATAAGTAAAAATCGTCATTTCGTGGGATTTTAAGCAACACCTTATTAGGTGCTGACTAAATTGTATGATTTTACATTGAAATGATTAAATTAATGGATAAAAGTTCTAAAATGTATCTTAATAAACATGTAAAATAAATTTTAGTAGCCTTTCTAATTTAGTGATAGAATTTTAGGAAATTTTAAGAACCTTAAATTTACGCTAATTTGGCAACAACCGAATAAGAATTAGGGTTTTAGTTACAAAGTTATAAACCGATTTTTAGTTAGTTTGGTGCCAAGAGCACCACCACTGACTTTAGTTGACCAACGCGTGTGTCTTTGTATCAGCAGTCGTACGGCACTCGAAAATCATGTTGGCGTTAATGTATCACTCGAGTTCACGCTCATGTACGTGCCTGTGTCGACACAGTGAAAGCAAATGCGGTGTTCCGTACTACACCTGAAGCTTAAACGGTGACACTCGCACGTAGCTTGCGACAACCAAGCTTGTGCGGCGGGCGTAACCATGCTCGATTCCAATCTTCCTTGTCTCAGTGTCAAATTAGATTTGACAAAATTAAATACACTATTGTTTACCATTATAAGTATTATATTAGTTTATTATGTTCGAGTTAAAGAACCAAAACCTAAATAAACGAAGCTACTTTATCATTTTCAATATATCAGTAGTATTGATGTTGGTATTCCATGTGTATTCATATTGACGTAACTAACTATTACCTACGCAAGTTTTTATCGAACCTATTCCATATACCAATCCAGCGTAAGCACTCAAATTGTACTAAGAGGTCCTTAATCTACTAAAATCGGAATTCTCAAATGCATTACAATAATAATAAAGGTGTAGTTAAAAACTAAGTAATAAATGGTATGTTTTTGCTTTTGCTTTTATGCTTCTGTGTGCAAGATTCTGCATAGAGAAAAAGCATCATTACTATAAAGAGACACATTTAGCTCGACCAAACAAAAATATTTGCACGTTCTAAAGTCATGAATCATCATACATTTCACTGAGATCCTTTGAAGTAATGTGTCTGTATGTATGTAACTGTCTTTCGTCTCCTTTATGTCTTCTCTTTGACGCTTATAACAAGAAACATTTTATCTAAGGCCATTATAAAATGAACCTTTTACATTCGATTTAAAGTTTATAATGATGGTGCGTCCTAAGTTTGTTTGTCTGTCATTCAATGCTTCACGATTAGTACAAAACTCGCAAAAGTTTATATTACTAGCTACCGCCCGCAGTTTCGGTTGCATGGTACCCGGTAAAAAATAGCTTTAGTCTTAATCCGGATAACAAACTATGCACCTACACATAGTCATCATTTTATTTACACAATATAGCACACAAATACATTGAAACTTACAATTATATTACGTTTACAAAAACAATTTAATATATTATTATGTAGGTATTAAATGCTACGTGGGGCAAATAGTGTACAGATATAAATTAATACATTATGCCCACTGAAACACCAGAAGACGCGATTTTTCGAACAAACTTTCAGACCTATTCTAATAAAAGATACAAACAATTGGATAAAAATCGGTCGAATGACTTCAGAGGAGTGCGACAGCAAACAGCGTGCCACGAGATTTTTATAAGTTAGTTCAGATTAGATTATACAGCAGAATTCACCACGGCCATCTGAGGCTGGCTTGGGTTTCAAAGATGAAGGTTAAAGCCGTATTGGAACCCGTTACACCCCAACTAAAGTCAATTAATCTTAATTAATATTTGCTTCTAAATTTTATTGAAACGATCCCGACTTCATCAAAAGCGAAATGAAGACAAATAAGCGATATACTTTGTAAAAGTGGCGCCAAACTAAGGGTGTGTTTCCATTGAAGCGGATCGGAGCGGAGATATAATCCTTCCTACTTAATATTTTAAATGTGAAAGTCTGTGAGTATGGATGTATGGATGAATGAATGGATGAATGTTTGTTAATCTTTCACGCGATAACTAAAAAAACAGATTTGGATGAAACTTGGAATATAAATAGTTTGTGATCTGGATTAACACATAAGCTACTTTTTATCCCAGTACCACGCGAGAAGTTAGTTGACCATTATAATTACGCATACGTGATGTGATATAATTTTGGAGCGATATAAGTCTTTGATTTAGCATATCTCCGCCAACTCCGCTTCGCTTCAATGTAGGCTTGGTCAAAAATATAGTGTTATGTCTAAGGTTGGCCGTTCACCACACATGAACTTGTATTACTGACTGGTCTTATGGCACAGTTGGTTGTAAATCTACCTCCTGCGCTGTGCCTGTAAGTCATGGGTTCGTTTTCCACCGTTTGAAAATCATTTGTGTGACCAACATAGATGTTTGTTTTCTGCCCAGTTTGGGATCAGTTGACCGTGTGTGAAACTTATTTTACTGGTGCTTATTTTTTTATAATATTCTGTGGAGCAATTCAATTTAGCAATATAATAATGGTCAGTTTAATTTTACATAGAAATGTGGCATTGTCATATTACAATGTATGTATGGTGTGGCTACGCGTTAACCGGGACGCTCTTGTGCTCAATTTGACAGTCTAATCTCCTCACTGTGTAACAAAACGCGGCGTTATGGTGCGGCGTCAGTACGCTTTAACGCTCTCTGTTTGACCAAGCATCAAACCAAACAAATTACACCCACTTCCAAATTAACAATTCAAATTCAAGAAATATAATTAAATCTAACAAAGAAACTTTTCACTTAGCGTTGGACGTGCTTATTATAAGACTAAGTTTTGCTTGTGACTTTGCTTCAGCAAGTGTGTTAGCTGATAAGAAATATGATGAGATATGAAGTTTACTTTGATCATGTTGATACGGCTCAGTAATTTTGTCATGATTGAAGTCCCAGAATTAAACCAAACAGATAGAGATAGAAACTTTTTATATCAATGAACTAGAAAATTATTCTGTTTTGTGTATTTTAAGAAAATATGAATGATTTTACGAATATATTAATGAAGCTAACTGACTGAAGTATGGTTGAAAATGTTCCTTACATGGTGTTGGGTTGGGGTTGGGTTGCATGCATTGGGAAGGATTTCTTGAAATTCAGCATATGAAAGGGTGCAGCCAGGAAAAACTTATAGATGGAGGAAGTCACTCTTCTATCTTCGTCGTATGAGTCAGCTCTGGTGTTGGAGTTTTTAAGCCACCCGATGGCCTCATAGCTCAGTGACTGAAAAAGCCGGGACGAACATCTTACTTGCCTTCACAAAACACGAAATCGCTCAGATCTAAATGCCAATGTGCGGTCACGCATTCAAGTAGTGACAAATCGAAAATACCTATCGAAATAAGTTATTTAAATAGGCGCAAGTAAAGTTAATTCTAAATGATTATTCAAAACCGCTTTACTCTATATTTATATTAATTCGTCTAAACAACTTCCAAGAATTCACGGTAAACATCCAAACATTTTAGAACTACATAATTACATACCTGTGATCTGTTTTACGTCAATATTTTTCGATGTTGAGTACATTTTGTCAAATGACGTTCTTTGATCAATAGCCTTTGAAGGGACGTCTTGAAAGTGGCTCGCTGGGACACGTTCCGGGTTGCTGATGCCCTCAAGTGGTCCTCAGCAGTGACGTCAAACTTGCGGAACTTTTAAGACTTCTAAGAGGGACGAGTGTTCGTTGGCGGAGTAATCATTGCGTCAGCGGTTTCTGGGCTTGGACAAAGTCATATTCGAATTCGCTATTCGCCAATCAGTATTCGAAATTTCAAATGAGTAAAAATTGGTGATGATACCATCTCATCCACTATGATTCGAAATAACAAATAACAAGCCGAGAAATTCCATACTTTGATTATGTTGACAAGCGAATTTCGTTTTTGACTATCTAATAATTATCGGTATGTATGTGTGTGTATGTTATTACTTCTTCACGCCTAAACTTCTGAAACGATTGCTCTGAACTTTTACACTGTAGTTCTAAACCGCAGGTGGAAGCTAGTAATATTACACTGGTTAAAGTTGAGTGAAATATGAACATGTGAAAATGATTATTCCTCCTAACGCCAAAAGTACTGATCGGATTAAGATGAAATTTTGGACATACATAGAGTCATTCTAAACTAGTAGCCACTTAATACTACTTTTTATTCAGCTACTACGCATCTCTCGCGCCCCGAAAAGCTAGTTTTACTAAAAAACAAACCCAAACTGCAAGAACAACACTGTGTTGCAACGACAGCAACGTCAAATAATTAATCATGAAAATTTCTGCCTCAAACAGAAGTACTGGTACTCGTTAAATAAAGTTATATTCTATTCTATTCTAGTCGTATGATGCCGTATGCGATTGAATTTTTGCGTTGCGTCGACGCGTTGAACTAAGATCCGATGTTATTTTTGCGATGTGTCGTCCAGACGCAGTGTTGTTGCCTCGTCGAAAGATTTTGTCTAGGCCAGCGGGCACTTGATTCGAGTCAACGGAGACGAACGTGCCGCGCGGGACACAAGTGGCTCTGATCGCCAGTTCTTTTGTTGCGACCTTCGTTTTGTAACGAATTTGGAAGGTGGATTTGTGGCGAATTATTGAGGGTTTCTATTTTTGGAATATTATGCTTTGAAATATTAAGTTATTCAGGTAGACTGAATGATTTTATATAAGCACGGTATTTCTCTGCATCATGTAAAATTTAAATTAGGCTCAAAATAACTGTTGATTCTTAGGACTTTGTAAACCCCCCCCCCCTATACTATCCTAATAATTATAAACCTGCCTAACTTAATAATGAACCTATGCACAACGAATAATACTAAATCTAATTTGTTATGGCCACGTGAATCGTCTAGTTTAGTAGTTAGAACCCTATGAAATGAACGTAGTAACTCAATGGATCTTTCAAGACATTTGAAACGATATTTATTCTAGCTTTCCTATTAAAATTCATAATCTTTGTACATTCTAATACCTAGTTCTGATAGAGGAGAATAACGCTGTTTAGAATATGTAAATAAGCTTAGGTTTTAGGAGAATAAAATATTAGATATCCTAAAGAACATGAATGATGTACTTACTATAGTGTTTTAGTTTGTAATAAAGATTGACAAAGAAGTTATTATATTCTTCCCACAGTCTAGCTTTAGTTTTTATCGATTTGTGAGTAGAATTATTTCTTTCATTCCGACTCTACTTCAGGCGTACGATTGGAGCTCTACCTACGCAACAACCAGTGAAACCTATTCTTCTCCGATCGATAATTCTCTTTCATTCTGACTCTGTTGATCGGCATGTGATCATGAATAATTTTATCTCTCTCATACTGAATCTAAATGGCAAAGGAAGCGCTCCGCCCCGCGCCATTCTGTGGGCCTCGTCACCAGACTGGACAGCCCCCCACCATAGTTTCATTTTGGAATTGGGAGCATGCCTCATCACTGGCTATGTTTATATTATTGTAAGTCTTTTGCTATGCAAAGAAGTAAGGAGTGATCTGCAGCAAAATGCATCAAATCACTAAATGGTTAATAAAAACCTTTATTTCAGGTAAAATGAAGCAGCTATTTGTCTGCTGATACAATACAAAATATCCAAGAAATTCAATTCTTAAAATGTTAGCTTTGCTAAATAATATAATATTTCAATGATATATTTCATCAAGAGTCCCGTAGGATTGTCTAAAAGAACTGCATTTGCTTGTGTTTGTAGAGTAAGCCTCATATTTTTGGCTGTAAATACCTCTTTCTTCTTAGTGAGGATTTTTGTGACGATAAAGACTGCTCATGCTAGTCATAGTAGGTTCAATAGCTTCAGTAGCTTAATCAAATATATCAGCAGTTACCTCTTAGGTACAATATTTAATGTGAATATAAAGAATCTCATTTCTTAGACAGTTTTATAAAGAATCATAGAACTGAACAGCTCATTCTTCCCGAAGAATAATTACTTTGGACAACCGTATCACGGTTAAGAATGGGTATCTTATATTGAATTTATATTTTAGATAACTAGCTTTTACCCGCTGTCTCACGGTAGAAAGGTATTTTGCCATCCCGTAGGAACAATAATCCTCCTCTGGATCAAAGTAGGTACTTCATGTCTTTCGTTTCTCAGACAATGTAAATGCTATGATAATTGGTTGAACATTCATAGTGTGAAAACATAACAAACAAACAAACTTACACTTACCTCCATAATATGAAATAAGGTTTACTTTTATGTAGTTCCATAATCCATTGCTAGTAGGTAGTAAATTGTATCTATTTCAAAAACCTTGTGGATCAGAGTTTTATAGTATCATAAAAGATTACAGGTAAATATTGGCTACTCACCCAACAGTAGCAGTTCAACAATTATAATAATTTTATCTCACATAGTAACTTGTGTGCTTGGTTAAATGGAGACTCCGCTGCTCCCTCATCCACAGCTTGTATAAGCCACTCTTTCCATCTGGCTCCCGCTTAGTGGACCCTCTGTCTCACTATGAAACGCAGATCTAGTCTTTGCTGTAATAAATTAATTAAACCCGCCGGACCTGCCTTTTATCATCAGTCCATTACTGCACCTATTTGTGCTCAACCCACCTACATTTCCATCCCTTAGGATGAGCAGAATTCCACATTCTAGTACTCACGATTACACATAACTATAGCCAGATTTTCCGCTCATTATCATTGTGTACACTCGCCAATTGACATGGAGAACATCAGCTCTCATCATTCCTTGTTTTTGAATTGAACATTCCTTGGTTTTATTCTCTGAAAAGCCTCAAAAACATCCTCTCAATCCATTTTTTTTTCTTGACCTCTACTGTCACTCCCTTATTTTCCGTTCTTCATTAATTTTTATCTAATCAAAAAGTATTTAGTTTGGAGTTTATTTAGATAAGTTTGCTTATATTTGTGAACGACGGAACACTCTCCTGAGACCTGTTTCGTTACAACTTGTTTGACCTCAGAGACTATCTAGCAAAGATTTAATTATAACATTTTATAATACTTGAACATTACTTACTTATCGAATTCCCATAAGTTAGGTGGTAACCATTACCTATATCAACGTGTTGCATACGCACGTATGTTTGGGATACGCCCTACGATGCAAATCTCTGCGTCTATTAATTCTTGCGAACTGCTGCCGCTAACTATGAAGTATCTATGAAAAATCGTTAGGAAAAGCTTTGTGCTCAATGTAACTTAATGTCCAGGATGATATCCACAACATTGTTTTTCACTGACCTATTAAAAGTAACATATACTACTACTGAAACTTACGTTACTTAGCATAGTTCCTTATATTAATACAAGACGTTTTTATGTTACAGGTAAGCAACGAGTATAATGGGACACCGATCAACTTGGGACACGGTAAGTTCACACTTTCAAGAATAGAAACAACTACAACACCAGCCTATGCAGTCCACTGCTGGACAGGCCTCCCCTATAAGAAGGGGGATATGCCAATAATCCCGACGCTGGGCATCACTGCTGGCCATCAGCGGCCAGGAGATTTAGCTATGCCAGCGTTAGGCTGTGCTCTGCCGCAGTAAGTCGGCCGCCAGAGCCCTGTTTGTTATACAGCAGGGTGCACCACGAGCAAGTGAGGTTGGCTGGGGCTCCAAAGATGGAGTATGGAACCCCTTACACCCCCACTCTCTCAGTAATAGGTACTGCCACTGAAGTGGAACGCAAAGGTTTTTATGCCTGCACATTTTACGACTTCGTCCTCGTAAGTGTTTTCCGATTTCGGAAAGTTGATCAAATCGTATTTTATGACGAGAGCATTCTTAAATTTATGGAAATATTTTCGGGCAACTGCCGAAGTTTTTTTAATCTAATTTTTTGGGGAAACTTTTGGAGGGAAGGTAAATTCGGTAATGGAACATTTTAAATAATAAAGTTTGATGTTCTTGCGAATTTTGATGATTCGCTTTTCTATGATACCTGAAGATGGAAATAGCTTATGGCCCACTTGATTAGTGGAACGTGTCCTATAATGCTTTGCCCTGCGACCATCTACTTGGGCATGAAAGTCCTAAGGCTCATGTGCCTGTAATTTCAACCGCACGCACTCACACTCTTTAAACTGAAAACAATAATGTTGATAAAAAAACTTTTATGAACTAGTTTCCACCCGTGGTTTTGCTTGCGTGATATTTGGATAAAAAGAAGCCTTTAACTACATCACGAAAAATCCCAGGTCTATCCGTTCAATCGTTTTGGCAGAGGAACAAATATTTCACAAACTTTAGCATTTATTATTTTTTATTTTTAAATGGTTGAAAACGTAGCATAGGAACAGTACCCGTCATGTAAGAAGAACGTTGGAAGAAGTGGAGGGGGTGTGTTTGCGCACGGGTAAATACCGATAAATCTCCTATTGCGCATCTTACCACTAGTGTTCATTTTACATGACGCGACCTATAAGACCCTTCAATTTCTGATTGTGTATAAATCTTCATGTTACTCTACACTTCTGTTCATAACCCTAAATAAATTCAAATCGTTTATTGCGTCGTACATAAAAAAATGCTATATTAAAGTTAGAAGCACTTGCAAGCTCTTATTAAGCCATTGACCTATTTTTAACTAAGACTTAATAAAATATCCAAGAAGGAAGATTAACCTGTCTCTCTACAGAAAATTGACACTCCGCCCCTTGAGGGCACTGGGGCATTGTAAGGAAGCGTTCATATTGCCCTAACTCAAACTAATTGCAATTAAATGTTTGTAACTTACGAAGCAAAAACTTAGTTTTAAGAACTTTTAAAACAAGGTACTTGAAATTTGAATAAGAGATATTAAGTTATGTTCCTAAGAATTTTTAAATACTTTAAATGCCCGAGGAGTGCGCGCAGCTGCCAGAGGACAGAGGCTTGATCACGAAGACTAGCTAAAACGTATTCGTATCGTGGAATTTAATTTATGCCCAATGAGGAAGCGTAGATTCAGAATAACGTTTTTCATTGATCAAAAATTTTCGTTACGCTTACGATAAGTCAGATTGAAATATTCGTGATTGCCTTAGGTACCACGAGTGAGTGCATTGTGACTATACGTCGAGTGGCTGAATGTGAGCAAAATGTCAACGTATCGTTGCGCGCCTGTCACTACACGCAACGTCCTCGCGCTCACCGCAGAATGTTGTCTGTCACCCTTTTCAACAAAACAATTGTACAACAAGTCGGTGCGATCACGCGGTTAAATTAATTAACTACATTTTGTTAATGTGCATTTTTTATTTCTACCATTATATATTAATTAATTGTTTATTGACTTACACAGACATTGACAGACACAAACTGATTCGTACAAATTATCCTATGAAGTCCCTGACTCCTGCTTGGTATGAAAGTTAGTGTCGTCACTCACAATTATTTATTAAATAAACAAGACAAAAATTAAGAAAATAAGTATTCATGAATGTGTGGTATATTTTAAAAGTTTTGAGAGTGTGATGACTGATATGGTTGTATGTTGTGTGAATGATGTGATGGATGTGGTGTTTATGGTGTGAGTACTGTCGGATTCAAATGATAATCAACGTTTATCCTCACAGCTACTGCTAAGAGAACCGAAGTAAACTTCAACACGAGCGCTTGTACAAAACATTTTCTTAAAACACATGTTTCAGTTATCGACAGGCAATTGGCATGCTGTTCTCGAGCTTTTTATACCGTAGCTTAGCTACGCTGTAAAATACTAGAAATGTTTGTTTGAGCTGGCTTCGCTCCAATATATTATCCTTTAAACGTCTTCGGCTATTTAGTTTGGCTTTGGTCCCGCTAGTTTGACCACTTCCCCTGCTCCTGGGAAGGCAATGGTTCACGGATTTCAATTTTAGAATTTTGTTCGCAACATTCTTGTTAAAGAGTTTGGTAGGTGACTAGTAAATTTTTAACTTTCTACCATTTGGAATCATTGTTGTGTAGGTATTTGAGTGATATGTATTTTGATTATTAGTAAAATTGTATGAAAAAGATACATATTTAACCAGTGATGCTTCTTTACTCTGTACTTCCTTTCCTCTGTGTATAAGTGGCCTCGGGGCCTATAGGCCGACTGAATGCCTAAAACATGACAAACGACTGATACAGCCAGAACAAAAATCTTAACGTGCCTTTCGAAGCTAGGAACCCATCCAAGTAGTGACCGGGTGGAGTTGTCTAACCAAGGTGTTCTGCTATGAACACCGAAATACAAGCGTGCGTATAGATTCAAGTACAGTAAATTATTTATTAGGTCTTGAAACCTTTTAATTGTCTGTCAATTTTCTAAGAAATTGTTTTACAGCAGTTAACTTTATGATGAATTAAGGTTCAAGGATCTTTAATTTCTCAAGAATTCTCATTTATATAACTTTATAGACCATTTACCATCAATCTTATGAACACGGCCGAATCTAGCCGAACCACTCAAGGGGTCTGACGTCAGCGAACGAACTGGGGAGTCTGGTACAGGGCCCTTGAAAATTTCGCGTCGCGTCAGTACGTTTCGAACACTCTCCACTGGTGTCGAAGCCTATTTTAGATGTTGGACGATCTTATACACAGAAATTCTCCCTTGGTTTCTTACCAATATGATGATATTAAATATATTCATCGTTTGTTGTTATAAATATTTCTTTAGGCATCATCTATTTACTGATACAAGGAATATAATGTGGAGTTTACATCGAACACTGCAATTCTGTATGTTCAACGTTGGTCAACCAAATATGCAAAATGACAAATCGATACTTCTATAGCTGCCAGAAAGGTAGCACTACTCAAAACTTTTTTCTAATGTTATTTTATTTTATTGTATATTAATATGATCTCATAGATCGTGTGTCTAAAAATAAAGATATTAATTTTTATTTTTATGATACTTTATTCATTATAAAACTCATCAAAACTACATTTTTTACTACTAAGTTTAAAACATTATTAATCTACTATATACAAAATAATATAAAAAAAACATTATAGTAAAAAAAATATCCAAAATGGTCGACTACTGACCGCGGGGCAAGGCTCAAACGGCCTGCAGAGATAAGAACCTCCGCACAATGCGTGCCGCGTGCCGAGTCCAGGAGAGCCGCCTTCTGTATTTGACCCTTAATCCAGCTGCCTAGCGAGAGCCTCTTATGATATTGGTCACGGCTCTTCGCTATCAGACCGTTCACTGAAACGACTATCGGAACGATAATTGTTGAGTCGACATCCCACATAGCGGTAATCTCGTGGGCAAAGTCAAGGTATTTGCTAAGCTTGTCCTTCCCGGCCTTCACGAGATTAGAGCGGTCCCAGTTGAGCATAGCACGACTATTTTCGAGAACCGGCACCGGTGCGTACTTATAGTACGGAACCTCTAGACCCACAAGGTTGAGAGCAAGCTGCTGATGAATGATCTTTGCTACTTGATTGTGTCTGTGCAAGTATTCAGTGTTAGCGAGGTGCGAATAACCATAAAGTATATGTTTGAGAATATGCCATTATTATTATTATTATATTCAATTTCGATTTAGTTTTAAAGTACCTAAGGTCTATCTGGATTCAATGGGCTCAGCCTTCCTACAATTTTTCAAACATTTTGTATGTAAAATCTTCTATATCAATAGTCATTGTAGTAGAGACACTAAATTCTTACTCAACTCAACTGTGAATATTATTCCCAAACTATTCTTCGTGATTATCCTCCCCTTCCCAAGATAAATTGAAACGCACTGACCGCATACTTACTTTACAACGACGGCTCCCTATAATTGTGTTATCTCCGAAATTCTTTGCTCAGTTATGCGAGACACTACTGAATAAGTTTCTGGAAATACGGAAGGAAAGGCTCATGCTCGTATCCGGAGTGAGGTCATAAGCGAAACTTTCGATAAGGATAAAGCTTTGATACATCACAAACAGAGTGATGGTAAACAGAGACGAGAACGAATCAATCTGAGTTGTTGAAAGCTAAGTTATAAACTGTATGTATGTACCAAAATAAAACGGAACTTATCTAAATGAGCTACCATCTTTTTCAAGTTGGTGTTCCTTTACGAAAATGAACAGTTTTGAATGTTTGACAACCAAAGCTACTATATTTAAAAAAATCTTATTAAAAGATAAAAAGTCAAGTTGAAAATCTGCATTATGTCTTTTATGTCTTAAAAATATTATTATGTTTATATCATGTGTTAGTTAAGTATAATTATTTAACAATTAATAGTAGTTATAATGACTTAATTAAGTTTTGTATTGCTAGGAATACAGTCTATTCAGTATTTAGTCAAACACTGAAGTATGTTTGACCTATAACTGTATTGTTATAAATAAATGAACTTGGAAAAATTAACTATTATTAATCAGGTAGATATTTTGGTAACCCTTAATAGTATTTACTTATTATCTACAGCAGTGGCTGTACATAACAAAAGATATTATAAAACCAATTTTAAAAAAGAATAAAGTGAAGACACCGAAGTAAACACAGGATATGTCATCATTCTGTCAAGACTAAATAAGCTTTGTCACCAATAAAAGCGTTTCCAGATACGATGAAATTTCAAAAGATAATTTCCCAAAATACTCTGAGATTCTCAAATTTCCGTCCATCAATTACCTTAATGATGATAGAGCTACAGGATGTTTTGAGTACAAGGTAAGGACTTCGGGACATATTTTATATAATATCAGAGGTTGAAAAAAAGAATGCTTATTTTCTTTTTGTTAGTACCTACAACACAATTTATACTTTTAATTAGTTGAATTTTGTAATATATTAATTTTGCAATTATATTCTTATGGGTACTTCTAGATATTGGTGTCATAGTATAGTCAACTTATCTACCGGTACAAAGTCTTCTTTTTTTTGATACAGTTTTAACTTTTGTTATTTTTTACCAATCATATACAAAACACAGAGTTTTATTACTTGGATTCACTCGCGTGGTACGACGATAAAGAGCCTATGTTTTAATTCAGATTATAAAATATGAATATTCCATGTTTCATCTAAATCCGTTCACCCGTTATGATGTTGAGTGGGAACAAATATCACATTCACATAAACACACGCACACGTTCTAAGTGTTCTATAGTTCACATAGTTCTAAGTGTGTGAGTTTTATTTTATTTTATAAGTTTTCATAATACTAGAGTAATACACAGTAGAGTTTACTTGTAACAGTCACAAAGTATGAATATTTAGGTAGAAATAAAGTTACAAAACCTTTAAACTTGCGCCAAACCCTAAAATAAAGGTCTTCCTTCAAAGTGAGGATCATTAATCATATCCCTAATCCAGAGAAAGGTACTAGATGTTGAAATTATCAACTATAGGTAGTCCAACCCAACGATTAATTTTATAATGCTTGAGAATGGGCTATTCAAATAATTTGAACCACGTTTGATAATTTCAGCCCTACTTACCCTTTTAATAGGTTTATGCCAATTATGAAAATTATATTAGGATGGCAAGAAAGGTAAAGTACGGTAGACCGTAAATTCTAATATACCCTCGAGAGCAATGAATCCGGGTCACTCAAAAAATCCAAAAAATCTCGGAAAGTAAGAATGCTAGGTTAATGCAATAAATTGTATTTAATAGACAATTTAATACTCCTTAAATGAAAGTATTAAAACTTCTTAGTTATTGTAAAGTTATATCATAAAAAAATCAAATTTGAAAAGGGAACACTGTCGAAAATGGAACTACGAAATTACAGGATTTGTTTTTGCTTTTGTTTGTAATCTGTCATTTATGTTGGTACATAAACCAGGTTGATAGCGCTCAATATTTATTATTCAAGCTGAAATCATGTCGCTTACACTTGAAGAATGCACCAGAATACTTACATTGGTGGAAACCGGCCGGAGTCAGCGCGATACAGCCAGGACTGTCGGTGTGTCGCTGTCAACAGTACAAAGAGTTCTCCGACGTTACGAAGAAACTGGTTCTAACCTACGCAGACCAGGAACGGGCAGAACTAGGTGTACCACAGCACGAGAAGACCGATACTTGGTGAACACCATGCTTCGAAATCGCTTTCTCACAGGAACTGAACTCACAAATCAGTTTCGACGCCTCGGAGGAAGTAACCCAAGTGCATGGACAGTAAGACGTCGGCTTGCTGAATCTAACTTAAAACCCCTTAGACCTGCAAACGGCCCTAAACTGGAGCGTGGCCATCGTATTTCAAGACTAAGATATGCCCAGAACCACGTAAATTGGAGTATTGAAGATTGGTCGAAAGTTATGTTCTCCGACGAATCAAAATTTATGCTCTACAAGCACGATGGAAGACACAGAGTGTATAGAAGACCAGGGGAAAGATTCAAGCAAGCATGCATCGAAGAAAATGTAGCCTACGGTGGTGGGTCTGTACTTGTGTGGGCCGGAATTTCCTCTGAAAGTCGCACAGAGCTGGTGATCATAGAAAACGGCTCTTTAACTAGCGTAAGATATGTGGAAGAAATCCTCAACGAACACGTTGGTCCATTTATGGTCTATTTGGGTGAGGATGCTATATTTATGCATGACAATGCCCGACCTTTTTTGACCGACAGGTAGGATTGTGAATGACTACCTTCAAGAGATGAACATTACTTGTATGGAGTGGCCAGCGCGCAGCCCGGATATCAACCCGATCGAGCATGCTTGGGACGAGCTAGGGAGATGCGTAAAACAACGAAACCCTCCCCCAATCACGCTTCCTGAGCTCAAAATTGCTCTCACAGAGGAATGGGAGAATATTCCCCAAAATCGTATAAGGAACTTGGTGTACAGCATGCCAAACCGCGTAAACGCAGTAATGGAAGCACGAGGAGGTAATACGAAGTATTGAAATTCAAGAAAATCGTCATAAAGTTCAAAAATTTCATGTTTCCTATTTTTGTTTTAAGGAGAGATCAGCAGTTTTTTTTCTTTATGTAATTTTGTGTAAATAAAATGTATGGTGACTCATATTTTTTTAACTTTCATTTAAGGAGTATTAAATTGTCTATTAAATACAATTTATTGCATTAACCTAGTATTCTTACTTTCCGAGAATTTTTGGATTCTTTGAGTGACCCGGATTCATTGCTCTCGAGTGTATTAATTTTAGTGCACACCTAGCGCAAATTCATGTTAACTTACCAAAAATTCAACAAAAGACTCTTTGTTGTATTCGATACACAAACATAAACATATAGAACAAAACGAACAGTAACTATGATTAAAAAATATATAAATAGCAAATAAAATGGGTAGTTTTTTCGCTTAGTGCGATTTCTTTCAGACAACATTTAAATGACTGGAATTAGATGACTGTAGTAGAAGATGGTGAAATACCAATAAACACCAATTTATTCATCGGGAACTAGGATTAATGAATACTATAAAATTAATATACATCAACATAAATATTACATATGTACACTCAATAAGACAAGTATGTATATAAAGGCAAAAAACTAAACCAAAACCTACTGAAAATACTTCATAAAATAAAACTAAACTTACATAACTGTACAATGCAACACAGAATAGTACTAAAATACAAACCATACATGAAAGTAAAAAAAAGTCAATCCTTGATACTGAACAGACTACTAAAAACAAAGGGCAATCGGATCTCATAACATTCCGCCATGTAATGTCCGCGTATTTTACAGGTTGGAACCCCGGGAGATCAGGAGATTAGTCCCTGCACGGTATCTAACAATTTTTTTACAGAATAGAAGCGCAACTTCCTCTCAATGCTTCTGTTTGTCTGAAAAAAGAACACGAAAATATTTTTAATGAAATATGATTTTTTTAACATAATCTTCTCACGTTTTATGAAACCTTTTCCATAAATTATGAGTGATAAAGAAATTAACTGTGGAAAAGTGTGAAATTAATTAAACTATTAGGATGTTTTGAATGTTGACTTCCCACTCTCTAAAAGTATAATTGGTTGAAATTTATGTGATAGGACTAATTTATATAGTTCTGCCTTCATCATCACCATCAACCTGTAGCAGTCCACTGCTGGACAATGGCCTCCCCTAATGAGCGCCATTGCACCTTGACCTCTGCTCGACGCATCCAGCTTCTATTAGCAGCCTTTCGCAAATCGTCACTCCATCTAGCTGGAGAGCGTCCTACACAACGTTTACCGAGCCGCGGTTTTCACTCAAGAACTCGTTTACCCCAACGGTTATCGGATCTTCGGCAGATATGGCCAGCCCACTGCCACTTCAGCTTGCTAATCCTCTGAGCTATGTCTCCTTGTCACCGCTACAAGTATTCCAGGACAGATCAGGTTCCGACAGAGTCAAAGGCCTTCTCATAGTCCAAAAAAGCCAGACACAGGGGCTGATTATACTCGGACTTCTGTATAATCTGCCTCACTGTGTGAATGTGGTCTTTGGTGACATATCCTCCGCGAAACCCGGCCTGTTCCGGTGGCTGAAACTCGTCAAGTCTTCTGGCAAGACGATTCGTAACTACCCTTGAGAAAAGCTTATAAACGTGGCTCAAGAGCGAGATAGGCCTATAGTTTTTAGGGTTTAATCTCTCTTCTTAAAAAAGCAGAACAACCAAGGTCTCGTTCCACGCCTTTGGAGTTCTCCCACAATGAAGGACGGAGTTGAAGACTCTGCAGATCCTGCACAACAGTAGCACTTCCAGCCTTCAGGAGTCCGAAATGACTCCGTCCTCACCCGGGACTTTTCAACTTTTAAGCTCTCTCAGAGCCATCACGATCTCGTCCTGGATGATTTCTGGCAGTTCGTCGGTGTAGTGGCGGGATAGTGGCAGTTCTGCCTTACGCATTATAAATGTATCATATGTTTTTCAAAAACAAGTATGTAAGTTATAATAATACATATTGCTGGACACTATTGTACAGCCCAAACTAAGCAGAGTT
This sequence comes from Horisme vitalbata, assembly GCA_951804965.1. Classification (NCBI taxonomy): domain Eukaryota; kingdom Metazoa; phylum Arthropoda; class Insecta; order Lepidoptera; family Geometridae; genus Horisme; species Horisme vitalbata. The sequence goes on along the minus strand of OX638092.1, from coordinate 16,365,801 downwards.
TATTTAATCAAATCAAATCAAATCAAATTGTTTATTAATTATGATGGGAACCACTTAATATTTTCTAAATAGCAACAGAGCCGAGTGCTTTTTCAAACGTTATGAGGCTGACTAAGCAAATAACAATAGACTCGCACATCTACGCTGGCTGTCCTTATTTTATTGTTCAATGTTTTGTCGTGTGCACATTGTTTTTAATAATGCGCTATGCACACTGCGGAACTGGCAAGTCTCGATGAGTTAGCTAACTCATGAAACAGGGTGTAACCACGCAAAGGCCTTTACGAATTTTTCGCTTGCCTTTCGGCGTAAAAACGAATTTAGTGCTGTATGCAGACAGATTATTGGTTAGAATTTGAAAAAGCTGAAAAATTATTATTGCCTGGATTTTATAACACTCTGAAAACTCTTTTCTAACAAAAGGATTATGTTATACAAATAACAACACATTTTCAACCTCCAGTTGACTTTTGTTACACAAGATCGTACACCTTTTATTGTCTTTCTGGCGCCATTTTTAATAATTGCCGGCATATTGTCCGGGTTCGTTTGCGACGCATTTGTCCCAGCCTTTAAAACAAATTAGCAACGAGTCTGTGATAAATTCCTTTCTGTATCTACTATGTGCGCCTCTTGTCGTTTTGATGGTTAAACCGTAAAGGGCTTGCTGACTGGGACATTGCCTAGATTAATGAAAATATTGATCGAATACTGCAAAAGCGCGCGAGCATGTACCGAACGTTATGATTTGTTTTCCTCTACATGTACCTCTGCTTTTATCTTCAATATGGTGTAAGTACTCAGCTATATCAGTACTAAGCTATATCTGTAGGTGTAGTTATAAAAAAATTGAGAAAACGTAGCCATTATGTTTGCAAAATGCTGTGAATACCATTTATCTTGTTTGAGTTACTGATTTTTTTTACCAGTGTTAATGTAAAAATAATCTTCAACAAACCTAACTTAATAACAAGTAAATTATTTGGTGAGGAAAGTACCCAGTAAATTAACTAGCTTGTGAAATTTCATATCATGATTCTAGTTAATGTAAAGTTAAAATAAAATGGTCTTGGTATTGTTCCCCATGATATTTAGCGTACAGTAAGAACCAAAGATCATCTTTGATACTAACTACTTTTTATCCCAAAATAACAAGAATGAAGCCGCGGTTATCTGGAGTGAAATATTTCTATCTAAATTGAAATTTGCAAGTGAAAACCTAGCCAGTCGGTGCCTTAGGTTCTGCGAACATTTGTCGCCAATACGGTTTACGTTTTGACGTTATACTTGCTTCCATTTTGTTTTTTGCTCTCACCCCAGTCGAAATGAGAAATAAAAGGTCAAAAGATGAAATCATTTTCGTTCATTGTAAGTATACTGGATACAAGAGGCTCATTGTAATCATTGACATTGCTCGAGATCAAAACAAAGTTTTTTGTGAGTACTTAGCAGTTTTCTTATGATTCTGTTTTGCCGGTACGAAATAATGTGTTTTGTCATTCTAAAATTCCTTTGAAATATCTTCAATTACTTACCGTAATTCATTAGAAATGTCAAATGATGCCTTCACAATTTCTGTAATTATCTTTCTACTCATTTATTTGATTTCTAAAACTTATAGTGTTAATAACATGAAAGAATAAAATTAAAGAAAGAGAACACATTTAATCGATAGCTAGGTCTAGAAATCAGAAAAAGCTACGTAAGTCCACATAATGGTAATTTAAATAACAATAATAAAAAATATTCAACATCAACCGCTATAGTAATTCAGTATGCCCACCCTCTGAAATGTTGAGTGAGCTTTGAATTGTTTTTATGAGTAATAAAGAAATTTCACTTTCTTTTCAAATACAGATAACAAAACTATATGCTTACAGGCTATCACCAAAAAAAGAATACAATGTAACGCTAAAAGCAAATTCAAGATAGTGCTATGATATCTTATTATTGGCACTCAGCCAATACTTGCACATAAGAGGGTCCCCAAGTAGACATAGCTTATGAAGGATGAATGCTGGCTTACTTTACAGATTCTGCCTACACGCTAACGTTTATCGTGTTACGTGATATAAGATTTTTTGTTAGAAAGCTTGGAATGAAAATGAGCAATGAAAAAATGCGATGACCTTTCAATGTGAATGAAAACAAATATATTGTTAGCTTTTAAAGATTATTTCTAACGATGGTTATAATCCATTCATTTTTATTCCAATGATCGATCGTATCTACAGATATTAATAGCTCTATCATGCAGGTCTATAGTTCTGACTCAATTAAATATGTTGAAGGGCACGTATTATCAATACTCCACTATAGCCCAAAATTCAATAACTTAAGGATTTGAAACCATTTTTTAAATTGTAGTGTGGATATGACAACTTTTAATAAAGTTCACGGAAATTTTATCCCTGGAAAGTAGCTCTTTTCCTAATTTTTCAAAGAAATTCAGAGTTGTTAGAATTCAGAACCTAACAAGGTTACAAACACTAGTTCTGAGAATTCTTCAAAATTCTCTTTGCTTCGCGTTAGTAGTTGTAACTAAAGTTTACAAGACGTTGGAAGCAAAGGTTTACCGTCTTTGAAAAATGTTACTACCTACTCGCGAGTTTGTTGCTACGTATTTTTACCTAGGTAGCTATTCTTTAAATTTTTAACCTTGTTTCTCCGAAAGGTTTCTACTTTGTTTTATCCCTGAGTTGATTGCCGATTTGTAGATTTGTAGATTTGTTTCCTGTGCAGTTGCAGGTTTGATTCTCGCCAAATAAACGTGTGGTAATTATGCGTTTATCTGTCTTGTATGATATCTTCTTCTTTTTCAGCCTAGAACAGTCCAATTCTAGGTATCTATATCAATGACATAATATTTGAAACATAAATCAATTCATTGTTTGTTACTTTGGCCTACCGTTTATCAGCTCCTTCCTATTTATTTTGCATTTATATGCGTGTCATAGCGCGAGAGCTAGATGGGGTAGTTTTATCAGCCGTCAAATCTGTGCTCACTCCTTTCATATAATCGATGCATCCCTTTTTCAATCTCCCTGTATCTATTGTTGAATATTAATATGTAAATACGGTAAAACGCATATATTTTATTGTAAGCCAGTTAAAAAGGGATGAGATGAGAGGTTTGCATACTCGATATGGCTAGGAAGCCGTCTGCCAGTGCTCAATCAATCAGCCCTTAGGAAGCTAGCTGGCCAACAGAGTATCTCTCGATGAAAACCGGTTTCATTGTGCATGCCTTAGTAATTAAGTTTTGATGAAGACAGAAATCCAATTTGTAATAGGTAACAGAATATTATCGATAGTTCTTCGTTTAGTTTAATAAGTTATTTGGTGCCTTTGATCTAGAAAGTAATAATTAGCTTTTCTAAAGTATACAATAACAACATAATCAGCGCTAATAATCCATCATAGAGGTTATATTATATTTTTCATATTTTTTGTAAGTACTGTAGGGATACACTACATACAGATTTGCTGACTTGTGCAAATTATAAGTAGACATTCGCTATTGTGTGGCTAGTCGTCTCCCTCCACACATAAAGTAAACTGTGAACCTACTTACAAATATATCCAGAACCAGACCTTTATTGTCAACCTCAGCAGATAAAATTAGCGCAGTTAGAAAAAACTACCACCTCTGAACCTTAACTTCAAAAATGTAGTTAACTCAAATCTACTAGTCTTAATGCTTAATTTGAACTTAAAGAAATATCAATTTTGAAGTCAACTCATAAAATAACCAAAACAATTTTTCATGTCAGCCACCAGCCCAGTCCGCTTTATCAGCAATATCAAACGTTCCAAAAATGGGCCGCGGTGAATAAAACTGCAATATTCGTACAAAGCGTGAAGCGAGAGCGTTTACTTAGCAACCAGAAAAACCGGCACTTACCAGAAAGCATGTTCGACTATACTTTCAGACATCATCAACCTTCTCGCCTTTTTGGCATTATTAGATTTCGGGGCTTCAACCTTTTCCTAAATCTTATAGCTTGAATTCAAGTTAAGTAATTTCAGTAGTATCTATTTAATTTGATGTGAATATTATAAATAAATTCAAGATTGTGCTAAGATAGGGTAGAGTTTCAATTACAAAATTACTCATTCTGAGAAAATGAACATTATTTCTGTACAATTCGAGCTCAAGATATCATGGATGTTCTTGTAGTTCTAGAGTGGAGACCGCATTTTGAAAAATAAGGCGCAGATCGCCCTCCGGCCAGGCGGAAGTGGAATGACGATCTGCGAAAGGCTGCTGTATGCGTTGAGCTGAGGGCAGAGCACAATGGCTTTCTCTTTGGAAGCTCTACAGCAGTGTTTTCTGTAGACTGACGATAGCAACTTGTTTTAATAAAACAAACTGATTATGATGGTGATCTGAAGATTATAGACACAACCGAAGCGCTTGTAGGGTGCTTACTTCGGTGTTCTTCAGATCATTTTGGATTAGAAACACTCCGCCCGGTCACCACTTGGATGCTGGATAGTTTAGTCTCATTTATTTCTGAGCGCTTCCGTTATGATGTTATTCTCGGTTTTTTAGTCATCAAGCCATGTTGAAAAGCCTTCGGGCGGGATAATACTCATACGAAGAAGGAAGCAAGCATAGGCACAAGCTACTTAATAGTTTACATGAAATGTGTGATATTATTAGACGATTTATCACCCCTGAAATAAAAAAAATATCAGATTACTAACGACAGGACTACCTGTTTTTCATAAAAATCGTCAACGTACAAAATTGAAAACCAGCGGGCCGAATGGTAAACCCTGTGGCACCCCACTTACCATGAACACCGTGAAATTAAATGAAACCCGAAAGTACTCCGCGCTGTCAGTGAATCATGTTGCATTCGAAACGATTTTGAATTACGGAACACCAATAAATAAACTTAAAAATCGTTTGCTCCTTCAAATTTCAGCGAGGTGTGCAATCGAATGCTTTATCATATTCTGAGTAACACTGTTTAGTTATTTTATACAACCAATCTTCTTCTGTCTATTCCATTCATTATTTTTTTCTTAATATCTTGTTTTTTTAATAAAACTAGAAGATGGAACAAACACATGGCCCACGTGATGTTAAATGGTAACCATAATCTATGACAAATATCGGTGCAAATCTCTGCCTTCATCAACTTGAGCATGAAGGTGTTAAGCCTTTAATTTCTCTGACACATCCTACAAACCAAAATGCAGCAACGCCGCTCCACGACCGAAATAGGCATGATAGTACTTCCCCGTACAAGCCCTACAAAGGTCTCTAATAAAATGTATTTAATTAGTGTATCAATTATACTGTCAAAATGAAAAATCTCCTAGTCCAATATTGGCAACGTTTTTAAGGGTTGCAAATAGACTCACTGTTTGTAAAAAGTGAACCGAACACCTCGAAGTATTTGTCAAACGTTCCCCCGTTTGAAATCCAACGCGACCGATGTTTAAACCGGCATCATTTAAAAATCCACCACGTTGGTTGAACGCAATTTCTAGTACTCAAATGTAGAAAACGAACTGTACCTCGGTAACTATTGAGTTCATTTTGCGATATCTAGAACTGCTATTTTATTTTGTTACACTAGAAATGGGCAAAACTGGACAGTTCTCCCGGAATTTAGTTTATTATTGGCTGCATGAGTTCCTGGTTTATTGGGAAAGATTAAAAAGAAGTATTTTATTGATTGAGGTCGCCAAACCAACTTTGATATCTTTTATATTTCTATGGCATTCATCTTTTTAAAGTGTTCTTTTTGATTGTGCTTTTCCTTGGATGACCACTTAGCGGCATTAAGATCAGAACGCTTCCCTACTTCGAAAAGTTTATTAGATAAAAAAGATATAGGCTTCCCTTATAGCCTAATGAGCGTCATTGCAATTTGTCCTTATAAAAAGTTTACTTATGTCAAAAGCACCTATACATTGTTGTACAATTGTAACAATTATGTTATATTCTACCATAACAAAGTTTACATACACCATTTCTATTGAACAGAAACTTGTAAAATTGTAGTTATGTAGATAAATAAATAGCAGATCTTATTCTACAATATCCAATGTACGACAAACATAGGCGTACATAATGGTAAGAAGCATTATCTACTAGCTGCCTTTTGTGTTTTATGGATTGTAAACATATGTAAGGTTGCAATAAACTATTTGAAATACCTACGTCAAAGATGACTTCCTTCAAAGATGTCTTACATTCAAAGTATTAAATTGTAAGTATGACCATACACCTTGTACATGCAATATTAAAAATGTACTTGTAATCTGTCATTGTACTTTAAAGATATGAAAGTTTTATTGAACCAAATTAAAGACACTAAGTTATGTCTATTACGGATAAATATTGAGCTACTATCCACTACGGATATATACGGATCCTGGTGGACTAATAGATTTAGGCCGCCCTTTTTCGTTGGGTGAAGTTGAGGGTTATAATCTTTTGCTGAAAATGCCACGGTCTATTCTTCTAATACTAATCATCTACTTATGAAATATGTATGACTAATCAGAACTAAATGACTTTCCTGTCCACTTCCCGCTTGGTGTTGCCAATATTCACCTGAACCAATTACCGGATCGAATACTGGTAATAAGTGGATTAGCGTTAATACCCGTAACATTGTTAACATATTTGCGCATAGAAGCGCAATGATTTTATATAATCTTAGGCTCATTATAACTACGCATTTCGCGCCTAGTATATTTCGTATATTTGTTATATCGTACCACGTTTAACTATCTTTTATTACTAATGGAATAGGATCTCGATTTATAATTTAGGATTTTTATAAAAGCCTTTTAAAAAAAATTGGTACATTTAAAAAGTGTAGTTGTACTAACATACTTTTAAGCCTAAAAAATTTTTTACATCACATTACATATGTGACTGTCAATTTCTGCATCAATTAAAGTTGATCCAATACTTTTCAGAGTCTCGCTTCTATACCCGAACTCATGTTTTAGCTCAAGGATTGGTTACAGAACATCATTAGCGAAGTTGACCAAGGGGTGTGATTATGACTTCCGCCTTCAAGACTTCAAAGACCTGTGACCAAAGCACGCAGCTGCGAATAGCCACGCAAGACTTAGAGCTGTTTTTCCTATTATATTTATTTTACTCCTTTACTAGAGTACTAGAGATACATGTAGAGAAGACCACGCTTAGCAAATGTACCTAATTGCATTTAGATCTCCCTCCAGCCAAGTGGATAGACGATCTGTACAAGGTTGGTAGAACCGCCAGGCAATATGTTATATTAAAAAAAATATATCATTAATACATGGTTTATTTACTACTTATTTAATAAATAAATAATAATAATAATAGACATTAAAAAAAAAACAACAATTGCGAGAAAGGGAACATTTCGATATACATTTAAATGCAAGGCTGGCCAGTAGCTCACGATCCCGTCTTCTTTGTCGTCAGTTCACGTCAGAGATCTTTTCCTTTAAAATTCTGACACAAGGGCTACCCTAGCTGAAGCTTATGATTGAAAAAGAACGGTAAAGAGTAGACATTGAAGCGAATTATCCTAACAAACAATCTGTGTACCTAATCATAGGTTTATTTGACTAGGGTGTTAATCGGAGAAACGATATCAGAGCGAGCAACGCACTGAGTATTTCACTGAGAATTTCAATTCTATATGTCATAAATTTGCATGATCCGGGTTTCGATATTCTGATTCTCATAATTTATAATCTTCTTCAATAATACGAACTCCAACACCAGAGTTCTCAACTCTGGTGTTGGAGTCTTTAGGCCACCGACATGGCGTAACGACTGAGCCGAGAACAACATTTTCTCATACTTTCCGCACAGAAGCCTTCAGAGATTTAAATGCCACAAGGGAACCAAGTGCCCATCCAAGTAGTGACCAGGAAAAGTGTTACTTAACCAAGATGATCTCCTGGGAGCACTGCAATAAGCCATACCAGTTTAGTATCTAATACTGAAGACTTATAAACTTCTAGTGCACAGTCAAATTTTGCTAATCTGACTTTGGATTAGGTAGATAAAACAACATAAATAAACTAGCATTCCGGTTTTCCACCATATTTGTGTTTCATTGCAAAAACAAAATACCGTACGGTATTTTTAAGCTAGTACGTTTGTGAATAGTAAACCCGGCGCGCTGGCTTACCCGTAATTAGTTTCGTACAATTTTAGACTTTATTGCCCGGTTGTCATCCCTCGGCACGATAATGGCTTCCTGTGTTAATTTATATACAGCGAGATATAAATTATGGTTGTTATTCGTCAGGTGGAAATGTTTAGTAGACAGATAGGGTGCTCTTTGTTTTGGCGTTTAAGCGCCTGGGAATGCAAATGTGATGTGTTTTTACGAGGGGAAGATGGACGTTTCAAGTTGAAATTTTGGATCTTCAAAATGTGCTGTCTTAACTTATGCATGTTTTAGTTTATGAAAGGAGAATGCCGTCTGATGTATGGCGCTCGGTACCAAGACTAAAGTGAGTGCGTCAAAAAAATATCCATTAAGTTTTTATTCGATTCTACTATCAAAATAATTAAAAATGAGGGTTATTGCCATAGTAACACTTTACATCAATGTCTATTGCCATTGCAACGTGTATATCATTTGTTGTTGTAGTCTAATGGCGGCGTGCAGCGGAAACCAAATCAACAAAATATTTTTTTACTTGATTATTAATCGAGTCGGTGTGTAAAACTAAAAAAAAATAATAATGTCATTTATAAAATATTATAAATTTTATGGGATACGTTCGGTTTTGACGCAATTGGTACGGGTTCTCGGCATTCTCCTTGCTTATAGTAACTTTGCATCGTCTCTCTGATATAAATAAATAAATAAATAGCGCGGGACGTAATCACACGGCATCATGTAGCCCCAAACTAAGCAGAGCTTGTGTTATGGGAACCACATGATTGATATATTACATATATACATTTTTTTTTTGTAAATACATACATATTATACATAGAAAAGACCCAGACCCGAGACAAATATCTGTAAACATTTGTCCCGCGGCGGGAGTCGAACCCGCAACCTTCTGCGTCCCAGGCGGACCTTCGCCCACTGCGCCACAGAGGTCGGCCAGAGGTCGGCCCCCAGAGATATTATCTCATACTATTTAGAATGGAGAAAGAACTCCTTCTCTTCTTCTATTTTCTTAAACGCTATCTCAACTTGCACTCTTTTATTACAGCCTGTCGAGGTCAAGAAGTATTTTATTTTTATTAGGGAGTGCGCGCTTTGAACAATATTCTCTGCCTGATTTTTCTCAATAAGAATGCCAAATTAGGCATTGTCTCGTTTCCTATAATGTTAACCACTAAAGAGGAAATGAGACACAATCTCTCTTTGGTAGCACACAATAGGCAAAAACTTTTCAGACTTCCCTATATAAAATTCTTTGGTCCAGATGGAGCGAGTCGAGTCGCGTATAGCCAGCCAATCAGGTTTACGAAAGGTCACATGGAATGTGCCGTGCGTCCATACGCAACTTAACTCGTGCGTCTGCCATCAGAACAAGCTCCTAAGCCACCTTTCCAGGAATCTGTCTATTTTTTCTTTGGCATCCCTCTATCCATATCTCCTCCATAATCATATTTCACTCTTCTTGTTATAATATAATGATGACTGTACCTCTGACTTTTGATTTAAAATAGTAAATTTTTATACATTCTTTTTTAGGGCCTTGAGAACGTGTTCCTTAACTTACTCACGGGCCGGGTGGGCCGAGTTCATAGGTTCGTCGAGTAAAATTCTTCGTGAAGAAGAAGACTATGATTGTTGATCAACTCAACAATAACTCGCCCAAAGAACGAAAAATGCTAATTGTGACGTCATTCAATCATCTACCTTGGAGCACTGATACCAAACGATAGCGGATGCGCCAAAGAGATCAAACGGCGCATGGCTATCACTAGGTCCGCCAAAGGCCACTAAAATGCAAGGCAAGGGCACTAGTGATTCCCATATTTCTTTATGGTGCCGAAATGACAGAAAGAAGATATACGCTTTAGAAATGTGGTGTTGGAGACGAATGCTTTGCATAGCCTGGACACATTTCCGAACCAACGTCACAGTCCTCAAAGAACTGGATTATAAAACATCTTTCTTCCATAGTTCAAGGTATTGTTCTCACTTTCTTTGGACTTTGACACGTCGAGAGGACAACTCGTGGTTCAGGGCAAAATTGAGAGCACGAGGGCGCGCGGTAGATCACCAATGCGGTGGACCGACCAAATAAAAACTGCACTAAATGGTCCACTCCACGAATGCACGAGGCAAACGAGTACGAGAGGAACGGCGACAAATTGTGAAGCTCGCCACCTCCCCCGTCATGACGACCACGACCACTCTGCCAAGAGTGTGACGATAGAGAAGGTGTCCTTGACTAAATGATGATAATAATTGTAGTTCTGCCTTAAATTTAAGGCAGCCATACTTATCACAAAGGTAAGCTCAAGCTTTTTGGAGCAAACCTTTTAATCACGTAGGATGCACGAACTTCAGTTAAAAAAACTGAGGTTCTCACAACTGACAATCATGATCATAATCACTCCCTTTTGGGATAACATGTAAATTTAAACTCACCCTGGATAGGTATTTGGTAGCTTAAGAACCTTGCCATCTACAAAACTTAAAATTTCCGTAGTTATTACCAGATGAATTACTCAAACGTTTACTAATTTACTCAAATAACGAGGCTTACCACTCAAACCAATTACTGAAATAATTAGAAAACTAGATTTAAACCAACTCAACTACACACAAAGCTAGAATTACATAAGGTAATTAATATGGAGTGGGCGTGTGGAGTAGGCGTCTGATGGGAGTGAGGGCCTCTTTAAACAGCCTTTTATTGATAAAGGTGAGCCCAGAATAAGTAGCATGATGAAAAACATACATATTTATAAGAAATAATATTTATTACAATACAACCTATAAAATTGATGGTCTCCTGGCGCAGTGGGCAAAGGTAGAGACGCAGAAGGTTGCGAGTTCGATTCCCGCCGTGGGATAAATGTTTGCATTATCTGCAGATATTTGTTTCGGGTCTGGGTGTTTTCGATGTATAATATGTATGTATTTATAAAAAAGTATTTATGTATATACCAGTAATTTAGTTCCCATAATACAAGCACTGCTTAGTTGATGCTGTATGGTAGTGTCCAGCATTATTTATTTATTTATTATAACATGACTGTGCACATTAAAATAGCAACAAGCAAACTAACGCTAACTAACTACTATAAGCCAACTAACTAAGCATAGCATTGTTAAGCTTAACAATGTTATGTTTAACATTTTTATCTAACTTGTCTAAGGCACAGGACAAATAAAAGAGGCGTCGAGCGGAGGTGAGGCGCAGGCGCAGCGCTGGCGTGGCGCCACTTCTTTGATATTTCATACAAAATATATAGAAGAGGTGGAGCGCGACACGTACTGAGACGGCGGGGCGCTGGCGGGGCGCGAGTGCCGGTTCTTCGTCCTCGGCACATCCGCAGTTAACAATGGCATGCCGGATAATACTCGAATGCGCCAAATGCATCCACTCCGTTAGCGTTAGTTTCATTTCATTTCAACATAGTCTTGACTCACCTTAAACGCGCGGAAACTCACAAGACAATGTTTATTAATAAAACTGATCTGAAATCAAATCAGTTGGCAACATAGCTCAGAGAATTAGCAAGCTGAAGTGGCAGTGGGCTGGCCATATCTGCCCAAGAACCGATAACCGTTGAGGTAAACGAGTTCTTAAGTGGAGATCGCGGCTCGGCTAACGTAGAGTAGTGTAACGTAGTGTCCCTTCGGCCAGGTAGAGTGACGATTTGCGAAAAATGCTGGTAGAGCTGGATGCGACGATCTCAGAACAAGGCGCAATGGCGCTCATTAGGGTAGGTCTATGTCCAGCAGTGGACTGCTTTAGGCCGATGATGACGATGACGATTATTCAAACTATGTAGTCAATCGAACAGTCGCACAACTGGCAAATCAATTTTCTTCATACATAGTGAGTACACAACTCTTGACAAAATTTATGTACACCAGCACCAGACAATAACAGTGATAACCGATGATAAAACAATCACCCTAGATTATCCATTCATTATTAAATTTCTAGTGAGAAAAATGCATTCCAATATTCTATTTTATACGGTTTAATAACGCTTATTTTGTGTTGGCACGCTGAAGTGTTATTGCGGAGACAGATCTGGACCGCACCCGGTCAGAAGGCAAGAATGCAAGCGATTAGAGTAGAATTTAATAACCGTGTGACAGTGTCAGTTTCATTTCTGGAACTGGATGCGAATTAAGAATCAACCAACCTTTCGTACTGTAAACTTTCGGTCTATATGAAAGCTTAGTTCATCTAATTGTATGATGTAACGTTCACGTTCACGCAACGTGACTGATCCTAAGCCAGTCAACGCTATAGACGAATATTTACGCCATAAGCCGCCTTAGCGCCCGTTCTATGAAATTCAAAGAGCGCTTCTCTTCAGTCGAACATGACAAACCAAACTTTAGGTATGATAAAATTAGTTTCATGTAACAATTTCCAGTACTTGTAAAACTACATTAGTGTAAAATAATAGTATTGTGAAATCAACAGTCATGCTGATCATGGCTCCGTCAGCATCGAAGCATTATTTTAAAATGTAAAATAATATCTGTACAAATGTTATTGTACTATTCAATTTTAAAAAGGTTATCTTGATAGATTAAGATCCATATCTCAATAATAAAAGGGCGTGTAAAATTCGCATAGGGTCAAAAACCAATAATCTACTCAAAGCAAGAACTTTCTGGGCACTAGTTTCGCATCTCGTTTACAGAGTAAAATTACTTACGTGCCATTATTTATAACAAAAATTGCTCGTGGTATCCAAGTATATCTATGTCATGAAATTAATGCATGCATTATAAAAACGTTTACGTGATATTAATTTTCTGAAAGTAGTTTTACGTCACTGCTTTTGCAATGTAAATTCGACTTAATAGCTCATAGCGTGGGATTTAATAGATAACTTCACTCAATAGTTCAGTAATTGGACTTGAGCTCTGGGATTAATGCAATAGGATTTAGAATTAAGTGTCTTCACTGCGTTATTAGCGTTTAGAGTTACAATATTCTCTGATTAGTAGTTTAGATTAGGTTGATTATTGAAGAAGTCTCTAAACAATTAGCTTAGGATACTTTTATTTGCGGAGAGCTTGCAGCCACCTTAGCAAACATAATGGTTTTTTTTTATACTACTTGAAGATGGAACAGGCACATGGCCTACCTGATGTTAAGTGGTAACCATTACCTATCACAAAGCATTGCATCGTAGATCACGTTTTTCTGGAACGTGCACTACGATGCAACGCCCAACGTCCATCAACTTGAGGCATGAAGATGATAAGCCTCTTGTGCCTGTAGTTTCACCGGCACCCATACTCCTCAAATTGAAACACAGCTCAACTGCTTCACTTCAGAAATAGGCATGGTGGCAGTACCTCACCGGACAAGCCCTCCACAAATAATTCTACTACCTTCAAAAACCTACCAGGCCAGATAGGATAGGTTTAGGACGCCTTCCAGCCAGATGGAGTGACGATTTGCGAAAGGCTGCTGGTAGAAGTTGGATGCGCCGAGCTGAGGACAGGGTGCAGTGGTGCTCAATAGGGGAGGCTTATGTCCAGCAGTGGACTGCTATGGGCTGATGATGATGATGTTTTATGTCACCTCACTTGGTAAGTGGATTGGTGATCATAAATACATACATACATAAAGACACCCCTATTTCCCAGTAGGGTAGGCGGAGACCAAGGATTTCCATTTGCATTTCCTGACACACCCTTTTGCTTCTTTCACTCTCATCAAATGTTTAAAACTTGCCTTTTGGCTTAGGGTACTCTTGACCTGGCCTTTTTCCAGTGCGTCTCCGATGTAATCAAAGAACAAACGCCAAGGTCTTCCCCTTCCTTGTTGATCAAAGTATGGCATTCACATGTACCTAAATATGCCATACCTAATTATGGCCTCAGGCGTGTCGAGTCGAGCAGCAAGAGCTGCCGAGCTGCCGAAACGCCGTCGGTGCCTTCACCGATGTAACGGTACGTGAAAATTCCCGTTTTTCAATATTAATGAGTTAGTTTCATGAGTAAAATGTACATATCTGTTGTAATTTATTAGGTATTTAGTGTTTAAAACAGTTTTGAATTATTCACTTGGACATATTACATATTATTTGTCAGAATTGTGTCAAGTAGTACACTGTAAAACACTTCTTCCAGGGTTTTAAATGTATTTCGGAACACCTAATGATACAAAAATATTAATAAAAAGCGTATCGTAATAGATAGTTATAGGAATAATTGTCTAAAAGTCAATTGGAAAAGTGATATTTTGTCAAAGTACCACATAATAAACGTACATTACGCAATTGTATGCCAAATATAAACAAATTGTACGTCGAGTTTTCATGGAAAAATAACATGTTGATTTAGTACCGCCATCCAGTACATGCCTTGTGTTTTCAGAATACTTACGGGTTTGTCGAAAATACGAGTTTGTGCGCAATATTTTGCCTACCATTCTGTACGTCCTTTTTTTCATACTAGCGGATGTGGAAACGCAACTTCATTTTACACATATCACACAACACTATAAATGTGAAAATTTGTGTGCGTGCGTGTGTTTGTGTATATGTTTGTTTCCACTCAAACTCGTAACGGCAGAACGGATTTAGATGAAACTTGGAGGAGTTTAGGTACAATCTATCAAAAAAAAATGTTATATGTGTAGTATATCAATCATGTGGTTCCCATAATACAAGGTCTGCTTAGTTTGGGGCTGCATGATGCTGTGTGATTACGTCCCGCGTGATTTTTTTATTTTATTTATTTAATCTATATGACCTAGATTAACACATACTTTTCATCACCGTACCACGCGAGTGAAGGTGGGGACGGAAACTAGTGGAAGGATATAAACGAATGTTTCTCTGATATTACTCTGTGACATGCCTCTAAGATCGATACTCGCTCAGCGATAACTAGATGAAGCTTCCAGGCTCCCACGAGACACTTACCACGCGTCACTAACTTCAATTTACCGGAATTAGTGGAAGTAACTAGCGCGTTAAATGTTTTTGCACCATTTTAGCAATTTTAGGTGAAAAACACATGGAGACACTTATACTCTGTAAAGTCACAGTTTTCAAGAGAAACCGTTAAATATCGTCCGAGCGTCGTTTATATTATCTTTTTTCTTTGACTGAGGGCTGAGGCATACATAAATATCAAATGCCACATTTGCACTAATTTAGACCTTATGTCGCATAAAAAGTTTTGGTGTGGACATTTTTTTTCACGTCTATGGCTTTAGAGTCTAAAGTAGGTATTCAATTTTTTTATGTTGATGACCTCTGTGCCCCTGAGCCACGTCTATAAGCTGTTCTCAAGGGTTATTACGAATCATCTCGCCAGAAGACTCGACGAGTTCCAGCCACCGGAGCAGGCTGGGTTTCGCGGAGGATATGGCACCATAGACCATATTCGCACATTGATGCAGATTATACAGAAGTTCAAAGAGTATAATCAGCCCCTATGTCTAGCTTTTGTGGACTATGAGAAGGCCTTTGACTCTGTCGAAACCTGGGCTGTCCTGGAATTCTTGCAGCGATGCCAAGTGGACTACTCCAGGATGATATATCGAAGTATTGTGGAGTATCGCCACTATGAGTGTCCGAGTACCGAACCAGCAGTCTAAACCCAACCAACTGCGCCGCGGAGTGAGACAGGGATATGCATATCTCCGAAACTGTTCACGAGCGCGTTGGAGGATATGTTTAAGACGCTGGACTGGAAAGGTATGGGCATAAAGATGAACGGCGAGCACATCTCACACTTGCGATTTGCTGATGACATAGTTCTTATGGCGGAGTCGCTGGAAGAGTTGCAACAGATGCTGGAAGGATATGTCTCGGCATGAATTTGGACAAGACCAAAGTCATGGTCAATGACCGAATTGATCCGAGTCCTGTCGTCGTTAATGTACACCTTCTTGAAGTTGTTTCGGAGTACACCTACCTCTGGCAGATATTGCAGTTGGGTAGGAACAACTTCGAGAAGGAGGCCAAGTGGAGGATTCAGCTGGGTTGGGCAGCATTTGGAAAACTACGTCGAGTCTTCTCGTCACCCATAACGCAATGTTTGAAAACGAAAGTTTTCAATCAATGCGTCCTTCCCGTCATGACATACGGAGCCGAAACGTGGACACTCACAGTACGGCTAGTCCACCAGTATAAAGTCGCTCAGCGAGCTATGGAACGAGCCATGCTTGGAGTTTGTCTGAAGGATAGAATCCGCAACGAGACTATCCGACATAGAACTAAAGTTGTCGTCATAGCTCAGAGAATTAGTAAGCTGAAGTGGCAGTGGGCTGGCCATATCTGCGGAAGAACCGACGACCGTTGGGGTAAACGAGTTCTTGAGTGGAGACCGCGGCTCGGCAAGCGTTGTGTAGGACGCCCTCCGGCCAGGTGGAGTGACGATTTGCGAGAGGCTGCTGGTAGAAGCTGGATGCGTTGAGGTCAGAACAGGGTGCAATGGCGCTCATTAGGGAGGCTTATGTCCAGCAGTGGACTTCTATAGGTTAATGATGATGATGATGATGACCTCTGTGGCGCAGTAGCTCGTCAGAAACGCAGAAGGTTGCGAGTCCGATTCCTGCTGCGAGAGAAATGTTTGACCGTTTTGCAAATATTGGTCTTGAGTCTGGATGTTTTCTATATATGTGAGTAGTATAGCAGTCATATGGGTCCCAAAATACAAGCTCTGTTTAGTTTGGGGCTACATAATGCTGTGTGATAGATTACAGTATTAATATTTCATTAAAAAATCCTTTATTATAGCTTTTTTTTGTAAAAAACATACATATTACTAAGTGTTTTATTAAAAAGAAACTACAATTTTGTTTGACATTCTTTACATTGAGGAAGAGCCCCTTTCGATAAATTTGTGGCAAAATTAGACTCGTAACGATATACAAAAATCACTCTTGATAATAACTTAAAAACATGACACTTCTCAGAATAGCACAATGGTTAAAAATTATCATATGGTAACCTACGACCCTTGATCAGCTTCTTCAACCCTACATCTTTCCACTAAACACCCTGTACAATTATCGAATTTGGGTGTAGCAACGATCAGAGCGGTTAGGAAATCATCTAAAGCATCACTTCAACTGATCACTACTTGGATGGGTGACCATTTAGTTACATTTAGCTTTGAGCAATTCCGTGCTTTGAAAGGTAGGTATGTAAAATATGTTGGTTCCGGATATTTCTGTCTTTTAAGCCATGATAGAGACCTGAACTCCGACACCAGCGTACCAACTCATACGATAAAGAAAAATTGGAGGTGGAGTGGATTCAAGTTGAAAGAAAAAATAAGAAAAAACTTCCACGTGAATGTGTAAAGCACATCGACTACCGAGAGAGAACTGCCATGTAGAAAATTGTCATTAAGCAAGCAATATAAATCAAAAGCAAAGAAACGAAGTTTCCACGCTCGCTAGTTCTATTCTAGTTAATATTTATGAGGTTACCGCTCATGGTCTTGAATATGATTTGAAGGTTATGCAGAGCCTTTCAATATTAACCAGTTTAATGCATTTTTGATGGTTTATGGAAATTTTGAGTGGAAGCTTGGACGTTTGAAACTGGTGCCACTTTATTTGATTTGGTGTACTACCTCTACCTGTGGCTTGAGTGTGAAAAACATACCTTTTACTACAAAGTTTGCGTTAACTATATTTTTGTATGGAAATATCAACTTTGTACAAGCTTCCCGCAAGGGGCTCTGCTCCATTTTCATACAAACATATAGTTGATGCAAACTTTGTAGTAAGGTGTATTTTTCGCACTCAAGTCACTGTAACACATTCTGAAAATATATTTCCAGATTTTAATGATATTACACATTAAGTAACGGGTAGGAATAACCCCTCATGGCATACGGAGCCGAAGCGTGGACACTCATAGAACGACTAGTCCACCAGTTTAATGTCACTCAGCGAGCTATGGAACGAGCTTAAGTGGCAGTGGGCTAGGCATATCTGCCAAAGAACTGTTGGATTAAACGAGTTCTTGAGTGGAGACCGCGTCTTGGCAAATGTAGTGTGAGATCACCCTCCGGCCAGGTGGAGTGATGATCTACGAAGGGTGCTAGTAGAAGCTGGTTGCATCGAGTTCCCGACAGGGCGCAATGGCACTTGTCCAGCGGTGGACTACTATACGTTGATGATGATTATGTTAAGTAACTCTAAAATAAAACAATGTTAGGCTGTTTGTCAGGTTTCTAATATAGTTAGCTATGTTATGTTTCATGAATAATTTTTTTGTAAGAAAAACTATTTTATTTTGATTGTTTTTTTTATATAACTTACGAAGATAAAATGGTCGGTTTTTCAATTTGAATTGTGCTTTCAAAATTAGTTTTTTTGTATCAGCTGAAGATTCTTCATTCGTATGAGCACTAGCTCAGAATTGACCACTAGGTCAGTTCTAGTGTCTAATTTTAACGCGGCATCCAAAGTACAGCTCTCAGTATAAATATTTTAACGTATCCTATGCTTAATAAAATATTTTGGTCAATGACAAAGCGTTCTGTACATTGAATCTACGCTTTCTTAGTGGCCGAAACTTTAAGATTCGATATATTGAAATATTATTGATCTTCCTACAGATCACCCACCCAAATAGTGACCGAGCGGAGTGATGCTTATCTAAGATCTAAAATCTGATAGGAAGTAGGGAAGTAAGCCCCGCCACGATCGCTTAAGATTTAGATTCCTGTTGAAAGTGAATTATCAGAAATTTGATGAATATAAAAGTTTTTTCCACTTTATGTAAGTTATTGTTTATTGATGAACTAATGATGGTTACTGCAAAGCAGAAACCAAATATAAAGTAATTTGTTAACTTTTACATACATCAATACGGTATTTCTGGGTGGGACAACGTACACAGGTATCCAAACTAGGAGAAACCCGGTCCTATGCATTCTGTCAGAAATCTAAGTGTTATTCAACAATCACATTATACACAGGTAATTAATTTTAAAATTAGGTTGTTTTACTCATTATTTAGAAAAAAATCATTTATGACGACTGAACCGCAAGAAAATATTTTTTATAGCAAACTTAAATATCCAATTTCGTATTGATAGTTGGATTCCGAGCAAACCCTCGCACAATATTAAATTGAATTTTTGCTATAAATTGATTCGACGCTTCCAATATTTCATTCGAATCAGCAATTTGTCTTTAAATAGTTAAATTTTCTCTTCAAAAGCTTAGCTTATTCAGATGTTTGCGTTGGAATGCTATTCACGTATAGTAATAAATTGCATTTTCTTAAACAGATTAAGGTTTAATATTCAGATAAGATCCTTCAGACTTTGAAAGAATTTTAAAGACATTTTTATTAACGTCTGTAGTTTTTTTGAGTGCCTTTATTAAAAGTAATGGGATCTAAAGACATTGGTAAAGATACTGATCAGTGATCAAGCTCTGAGTTAAATAAAGAAAATATATAATAAAATACCAATATAAATATTTATGTATTTCAGCGTCAGAAGCGCACCTCTAAAGCAAAAATCAAAATCAAAATTTATTTATTCAGTAGGAACTGTAAAGTACACTTTGAAACGTCATATTTTCAAAGCAGCTTTGGCTTCTGTGACTTACGACTAATTAAACGCTGCACAACCATTTCAAGATCGTCTCAACCATTGAGATAATAATCTATATATTTAAAAGAGAAGGCCTTTTTCTGGAATCAACGCACTGCCTAAACAGCAATAGATACAAAGCTGAAAATGGAGTGTAGATGAAATTAGGATGAAATTTGGAGTGTATCTTCCTTTTATAGCAAAACCACCGTATAAGAAGGGATTTTTGGAAATTCAACCCCTTAGAGGATTAATGCGGGTGGCAAAGTCTGTATGGGGGAAAAAAATCATTATCGACTTTATCATATTTTTATTTATTATCGACTTAAAATGTTGGATAGAGACTTTCAATGAAAATGAATATACGCCTATTTAATTTTTTTTCTAAATTCAACCCTCAGCGGTGTAATCGGGGGTAGCAAAGTTTGTATGAAGAACAAAAAAAAGACGTTATCTATAGACTTAAACATTTTCACAGAGACTCTCTATTATAAAACACCTATTTCAGAATTTTCCTTAACTCAACCCCAAAAGGGGTTCCCAGGGGTCGCCAAGTTAGTATAGGGGATGAAAAAAAAAATTAAGTTTGTATGGAGGATAAAAAAAATCTTCATCCAATAACTTGAAATTTTTCACAGAGACTAATGAATATTAATAAACACTTATTTATAGAATTTTTTTCAATACATCATCGAAGGGAGTTAACGGGAGTGGCTTGAATGGGGGATATTACATTATTAAAAAAGCTTCTAATGGGCGTCAACATTTTAGGAAAAGTCCTTTTTTTGAAATCGGTTAATAACGGAGAATTTTTAAAGATAGAAAGAAAGAATGAGCTGAAATTTTGCACATAATAAGGAATAACATATTAGACTACTTTTTATCCGGCTACCACGCGAGCGAAGCCGCGGGCGGAAGCACATTATTACTGTTTATACAAGGTGAGTTTGAACTCGTATGTTATCCAGAAAATGGGTGATTTTGACCATGGTTGTCCACAAGATGTGAGAACCTCAATATTTATTTGCGTGTATTTTTAACACGCAAATAAACATTTATCCAAAAACTTTATATTGTGTTTTTCTGCCTTAGGGCTTAAGGCAGAGCTACAATAATTATCATTATCATTAAGCCAAAAACAAAGCTTGATAAAATTGGCTGTTCTAGGACTAATGAGTTAACTAACGTAACTTTACAAGGAAAACTACAACAACATTCTAAAAGTCTTTCAACAAACGTTGTTGACCTTTGTGAGTAGATTTACCCCATTTTGCGATAACATACGGATTCAAACTCACTGTGTATAACGATGCAAGTACATATTTGAAATCCCGCGTAAACGTTCAGAATCTGAACAAAAAACAGTTAGCAAGCTGAAGTCTGATCATAACTGAACCGATAACCGTTGGGGTAAACGAGTTCTTGAGTAGAGACCTCAGCGAACGTGGTGTAGGAAGCCCTCCGGCCAAGTAGAGATGGAGGAGGACGATCTGCGGAATGCTGATGATAAAAACTGGAAACGTCGAGCTATGTTTAGAAGTGGACTGCTATAGACTAATGATGATGATGATGATGATGACTAAACCAAACGTCCTATATCATCTCGGCAGTGACAAAACGCCCTAAGTCAATACACGATACTTTACTTTGACTGCTTTGCACCTAACATTGACTTAGAATCTCATCAAGCTATCGAACTATTCACGCGCGGAACTAATCACCGCCTAAACAATGTACATGCTTAATTGAATTGAGGTCTTGCTATGATTACCCTGTTGTATAATTATAGGGAAAATTAGTGGTAATTCCTCTGTGGAATCGGGTAGCACTCGGTTCTAATGCCCGTAGGTAACAAGCGACGCCTTAAAATCTTATCCAATAACGACACCAGTCTATATCACTCCAATGGTAGGTATAAGCCTCCCCCTAATTAGGAAATAAGCCCATACTCTTATGCTGCCCAGCGTAAGGTATGGAGCTGTGCCATAGGTATGCTAGTGTGTGATCACAGGGCAGAGCTTCATAGTTTCTCGCTGTCCGTCAGCGATTAGTAAATTCCGGTTAAGTTATGCCGGTTAAGTTGCACTTTACTGTAATCGGCCGCCGCCAGAGCCCCGTTTATAAGTCACCATGGTACACCACGGGCCGGTGAGGTTGGCTTGAATATCGAGGTCGGAACGCCTTATGTACGATTCAGACCTACCGGTGCGCGTCGGAGAGCATCGAAGCGCATTTTAAAACATGCTAGAGGAAATTGAAACATCCACACAGCAGTTATGTTCCTTATTTGCATGCAATATCTACTTACGGATCTATTTATGTCAGTGTTTGACTAAGCTCAAAGCTGCGTGAATTGCATGCAAATAAAGATCTTAACTGCTTTGTGGATATTTCAATTTCCTTTAGCATGTTATAAAATGCTCTCCGACGTGCGCCGGTAAGTGTGAATTTAAGCTTAAAATTTTTGACCCTGAACTTAAATCTACCATGTCCTAAATACTTAAAAAAAAAAGTTTAAACGCCAAAAATTTGCATAGAATCATAAAATACAACCTATACATATCTTAGCCGTCTTGGCTAATGTATAGTGTTGGATATAAAATAATTTTGTACCTTCGTCCTCGCAGGGTTATACTATCCTCCAAGCCTTAGGTGGCGAGCACTTTAATCATAATCTTTTACTCTTTGCTAACCAAAGACCAATTAATATCAGAGAAAGGTAGATAAATAGATAGATTACACTTAATTGATTACCACATAATGAATAAGTATGAACAAGAAACAGTGCTATTTAAAGCATAAAGCCACACGTACATACATAGAAAAGTCAGTACTATAAAAACTGCTCACGGCACACTTTGGACTAAGAAATTCATCCTTGATGAAGTTCATAACTGTTCTCTAAAATGCAAGTGAGCAAATTAGCCTGTAGCAGCTGAGCTGGGATTGTGTAAACGACAGATACCCGGAGCGTAGATAAATTTAGGTTGCCTAACATGTGGTATACCCAAATTCAGCGGGTAAGCCGCAAGATATTGCATTTTTGAGGCTTGGCTTGTGTGCGTTGTTGTGCTCTTTACCGAGACGATGACAAAGGAAATGCACAAGTTTTAAGGTACGTAGACAAGCACAAATAATGGTTCAACCTTTGCGATACAATAAGAATGGAAAATCTTGACAGAGAAAGCCTACTTCACTGTTGATGATTTTTTTTCCGACAGACTTACTTATAATTAATAATATTTAATAATAAACTTACTACTTACTCACGCACTTGACACAAATCCGATACTGACTCTGACATAAATTTAGAATAAAAAAGTCATGACAATAAGCATATAAATATTATATGATATTTTTACCATCTCTTAAATAGGTTTTATAATATGGCATATTCAATTTTGGTATTTTTTTTGTATAATTTGTCATTTTTGTATATTATTTTCCGGCAGTACCATTACAAGGTTAATTTACCTACCATATGCTTAATCAGACCTAAACTATACCACAGTAATGTATTGTAATGTACTGTCATTATGCATGAATAAATGAATATGTGTGTGTATATATATTTTATATGAATATGGTGCGAAAAGTTGTGCCCTGCGATCCGCAACCCACATGCCCAGCGTGGGGATTATGGGCATATCCCTCTATATTAGGGGTGACCTATGTCCAGCAGTTGACTGATATGCTGGTGTGGTGGAAATGAATATCAATTTAAATATGATAAGATAAAAAATGATTCAGATTAATATAATATAGTTTCAGTCACCTTAGCCTAAATGTAAATGGACTCCTTTTCCCGCAATTGGCTTCAGGTGGTCCATTGTGAGTGTGGGAGATCTGGTTAAATACTTAGCCAGCCTAACTCCACCCCGTACCTTAGGTTAGTTAAGGCGAGGAAAATGATCATCAGCCCATTGATCACCAAATGTGTTAATTGCTACAGTAGGTACCCAAGAAACTACTACGATGTAGGTTACAGTCTTCAGCAATGTAGTCTTGTTTTTCAATAAAAAGCAGGAATTTGGTAAAGTCCCCGACGGGGTATCGACTCATTAAGAGAGTCTTCTTTAAGTTGAGTGAACGCAACGTTCACCCTCCGTGTCACGTATAGCACACCTTGATTTTGGGTTATGAAACTGGTAAATAGTTACCCATATTGTTGATTTTCGACAAATAAGTTATGATAGATGGATAGATAACACTATTGATTAACCATTCGTCCAGCTGGCTTAGCACAACAACCGTAGACAAGGTTTTGCCGACGAAAGAATAGAAAAAACTTATTTGTAGTTTGTCTTTAGATGTAGCAACAAACAGTTGATGCAATGATTGTTTATCGTACATTATTGTAATGATGTCTTTTAAAATATCTGTTTACAGAATAAACACTGCCGCAGAACACTCTAGCGAGAGCATATTAAATACATAAAGATAGGACATAGTTTAGTAGTACCACAAAAAGTTTCTGATCCAACCTCTTTGATTATACAAAGTGAAAAAATCTTCAATATTTTCAGTCGATTCTACTGTCTAATTATTTAAAAGTGAGGGTTGTTGCAGTGTAATGGTGCCGTGCGCCGGAAACCAAAACACCGAAATAACTGTTACGTGATTATTAATCGAGTCGGTGTGTAAAACTTAAAAAAATGTTAATGTTATTTATAAAATAAAGACAATTTTATAGGATGCGTTTGGTTTTGACGAAATTAGTACGCGTTATCGGCATTCTCCTTTTAAACATATCCGAAACTAAATATTAATTGTTAGGCATATCAAAGTTCAGTCATTTTGCTAAATAAGTTTAAAAAAATGGTTTATCAAATAAATTATTAAACTGCCAGTCTAATAACTTCGTGGTCCAGCAGCCTGTCATGGCTTTACATGAGCCAAGTTTCTACAACAGTTTATAACTAAAAGATAATAATATATACCAAATTGCTACACAAACAAACTATTATTTACTTTTTAGAATCACTTGTAAATAATACCATTGCAACTTACAGGAAAGGCACTGGGAAATTCGCACAGAAATTCTGAGAAAGGAATTACATGCCTTGTCAACACAGTGACTATGCAACAGTATCTGCAACTTCGTTAGGACGCACCGGAGGCACGTACAGTTTGCGAATGCCCGACTTCACCCGGCTTTCTATTCTATCCGAGATACGGGCTTATGCGGGAGCTTATTGTGGTAGATACAGCTTAGAAAACGGGCTGCCCCTGTAGGAAGTGAGGTGTGTTTCCAACAGTTAAAGAACCTGTGTACTGTCACGTTACATATTAAGTGCATAGGCCTCCATAAGCACCCCTAACGGGGGGCAAAAAAAGTACATTTAATTTAAACTTGACCTAAAAACGAAACTGTTTCGACTTGGAAGGTTAAACTTGCTATAATCGGTGGTTCTCGCTGTTTTAAATAAATTATAAAACTGTGTAATAGTGTCACATACGTTGATTGTAAAATAGAGTTATAATGTGGAGCGGGTACGGATGTGCGTTTTTTTGAGGTACCCATTGTAGGCTCGGCCTGCTTTGGGAATATTTGACCGTGTGTGAGATATCACATATATTTATCTATGTTTATATTATTTTCTGGTTTTATAGATATATTAAATGCAACTGACTGTTGTTTTAGTTAGCTGGCCTTCATTTAGAAAATTATTACAACTTTTGGTTAGAATTCCGGTCGTGTTTTCTAGCAAAACAAGCTCCCGTATACAATTCTATTTCACATTCAGGTGCTGCTATAATCTGGTTATCCGGTCACCTGGAGCTCTACAGAAACGGCTAATTATTCGGATCTGTAGCGAATTTAACAAACTTTCAAGATAATCAGGGGTAATTAATTTTGCAGCGAATGGCTTGCGTGCCTGTAGCCTAAAGTTGTTGCGATAATTTGTGTATTTGTTATTTGCTTTTTTATAATTACAACCAAACAAATTAATATTTTTACTGCTGTCAATAACGAGTCAGCACTTCGCTATCAATGCTATTTTTTATTATTAAATTTTAATGATAAAATTAGTCTTAGAGTAACAGTTATAACCAGATTCTAAATTAATTAATCTTTGCGGAATCATAACTAATATTAAAAATGTGAAAGTGAGTTTATTTGTTTGTCATGCGTTTTTTGCATTGTCAGTAGTACAGAAAAGGACGGTGTACTTTTGATACAAAAAAATACTGCTTCCGAGGAATAAATAAATAAAATAACTGTCAATCGTATGAAGAAAAAAAGTAATAGGGGCAAAAAAAATATGGCAAAAGGTTGATCAGATGCCAAACGAAAGACACTACAGAAATGATACTACGAAAATGAGTTGAATCAAAAAAAAATCCGTGTAGCTTATCCTACAAGAGATTTTTTTTGGATTTTTAGATTTTATTATTCGTTATAAGAAACTATTAAAAAGTAAAACAACAAAAACAAAAACGGTTAAAACTAAACCTTTGAGCCGATGAAAGAAATGCTAAAACTTGGCGGCTAAATTAACTTTTGACCACTTCCAGAAATGTATCTACCATCAATCTTCTAGACGAATTTGTTGCTCGGAACATTTTATCTACAACAAAAACTTCGGGGAAAGGAAAAAAAACTTAGTTTTCAGAGAAAATTTCGGTTCACTGCTCACTATTGAAGCCTCTTAGAAACTTTCCGCCCTCGAAAGTTCTGGATGTGACGTGTTTACTAATGCGGATGATAAATGTTTACATAATCGGCTTTTTCAAATATTTAAGGCTAATTTTAATAGAAAAATTCAACTACAACCAAATCTTTAATTAATGTCATAGGATTTATTTAATATGAAGGATTTTTTTATTATATTATTTTGTGGGGAATGGCGTCTCATAGAAATTGTATGAATTTTTTTAAACTTGCGAAATCTTACGATTTGATTTGGTAAGTTGCTTTGGGAAAAATGTTTCTGTCAGGAGATGAGAAGAGTAGATTGTGACCAACTTGTATTTTTGATAAATGTCATTTTCTAATGAAAATGCAATTGCTTTTTTCTTCAAAATAAACCTATACTTCCCACGTACATAAACTTGTAATTACAAAAGAAAAGGTAGCTGCCATAAATGAGGTAGAATTTTGCCCCATCCTGTATTTGCAATATATGCTTTGTCTGCATTGCTTACACAAAGTACCCAGCGCTGTTAGGTAAATAATAACAAACTTGTGTACATAAACAGAAAAACAACAGACTTACTGTTTCTTCAAACAGACAGCGAGTACGATGAATATACTGTACATACAATAAGATAACTACAGTGTCGGTTGAAAGTTAGATATTAATGAAGACGGATTTTCTTGGGTTTTTTATTAAGTTTATAGGGGTGGATTTCCGAGGTGTAAAATTTGTGCGGAGCAGCTGAAAATATTACTGAAACCACAATATAATTTAAATTCATATTTTTATTATGAAAATATAGGTACATCTTTACTAGGAGCAATATTTAAAATTATATTTTGATTTCATTTACTTAGGAAAATTAATTATCAAAAGTCATTTTTATAATTTTGGTGGCGCGTCCCTGTTTGCCTTATTTAATTATGTGATTAAAAAATAACGTAGAATATTTGTGAAGATTGAACCTTACCAGACTGTTATGTATGAATTACAATTATTATAACTAGTACCACCTCTAATTACTTAAAAAATACTTATTAAAAAAGATATCACTGCTAGAAGAAGTGTCCAGGAAAATAAGTAAATTTTGGTGGACAATATTATTTACGCCATGTCTCATAGAATGTTTGACCTACCGCCATAATACTCCTCGCTGCAGTTAGTCAGGCTATAGCCCTCGTGAGTTTCACATATTGCTGTGGTTTCTCAAAAAATGCAAAATGTCCTCCTTGGTGGCCAAGGATTACATTTTTTGCAATCTAGGTGGCCTGCTCAGATACGGATTTGCTTAAGTTTAATTTTATGCTTTGTTATTTTTGTGCATTGTTTATGTTTCTAGATAACGTTTAAAAGTAACACAAACCATTATTTTTTTATTAATTATTTTTCCTATAATCCTAATTTTGGTGCCACAATTTTGTTTTATTCACTTTTATAGCTCTATTTTGCAGTAATTAGTGAGCCAAAATGTATATCTTCACCAAAAATTTCCACGAGGAACGTTCTTGATCACTTTCCTTCCATCCCTCGACTTCCCGTAATCTTGATAACGCTGTCGTCTATCTGATAAAGGGTTCATCCGACAGGATCAGTTGATTATCTTCCGATTTGTGATCTTCATGCAAGAACTGACGGATTTGCTGTGCTGTGAATGTATCCGTATCCGTTTCTATGTCAAGGTGGGAAGAAAAAACTGATCAAATACTTTACATAGTTTTCCAAATGCTATTCAACCCAGCAAGATCCTCCTCTTGGCCTCCTTCAAAAAGTTATTTCTACTTAATCCAAATTTATATTGAGACTTTATATGTCATAAAGTTGATACTAGGCTGTCTCTCCAGTGACTCCGCCAGCAATTTATTCACAAAATTATTTGCCTGACCTTTTTTGAAAATTTTATAACGAATCATCTCGCAAGAAGATCGTGAGTTACAGCTACTGGAGCAGGCTGGGTTTCGCGGAGGATAGGTACCAATAGACTGCATTCACAACTCAGTACGGTGTCTGGCTTTTGTATACTGTGGTAGGTAAGTATAAGTAGGCTTTGAGCCAACAGGATACACCTGGACTGAGTATAGAAAACTTGACATAGCATTATAAATACCTTGTAATGCTAAAAAAAAGGTTGCCTGGAAGAGATCGCTTTAAGCGATAAGGTTGCCCATTGTGCCATATTTTTTAATGCCTTTTTCCTTATGTTGTAATTCTTAGTATGGTGTGCAATAAATTTATATCTAACTATCTATCTAATGCTAATGCTATATCGTCAGCGTGTTGGCCATATCTGCCGTAGAACCGAAAAAAAAACAGTTCTTGAGTAAACACGTCTTAGCAAGCGTAGTGTAGAACGCCCTCCGGCCATGTAGAGAGACGACGACTTGTGAAATACTGCTGATAAAAGGGTGAATCAAACTGGGGGACAGAGTGAATGGCGCTTTTTAGGGAATGCTACTTCCAGGCAGCGGTGGTCTTATAGTGAAGATGATTATAATGATTTATGTCGAAAATATAATGCTTCCAAACGAACGAAAGTATAACATGAAGTATTTTAAATTGTTCATAACTACTAGTTTCCTTGTTATAAATGGTTTAAAGCAAAAAATATTTCTAATTTTGGTGGTGTAATACAATTTTGGTGGTCACATAATATTTTAAAGTCAAATATTTTCTAAACCAACGGGGTTTTTTCTGGCACATTAAAGATTTGGTATAAGAATTACTTACTTATTATATCCCTACATAAAATTTGCTGAAAACACATAAATAAATTCGGCACAAAAATTAGGAAATACATAAGACATAAGAAATTTATTGGTCATAGAAAAAATTGTTGAAATCGACCATAGGTACATTTATTTTTAGTAGAAGAAGATTTAACTGAAAACTGCTGACTGTTCTTACACCTACACCGTAAAACGACGCCTCACAGTATATCAACGTTATCAACATTAAAACGTGATAGGTATTGGCAAAATTAATATTCCTTAATCAAATGAAAGAAAAATCTAATATAGTTATTTTTAATTGGTAGTCAGTTATTCAGATAGTATGTACATACTACATCATAGATGGACCGACGACATCCGGAATGTCGGAGAAGCCCGTTGGTAAATGCTTGGATAGTTCGTCTTGCAAATGCTTTATACAGTGAACCTGTACGTAGGTACAGGTTATGATGATGATGATAATTATGTACAACAACATTTTGCGTTGCACCTCCTTATCCGCATTTCGACTTTAACAAAGACGCATTTATTTACTTTAAAACTTGAATCTTCCACGGATTACTCATGAACTTGGTTACAAAATTCACAAAGAAAATTAACTCCGCAAACTTCAACAGGAAACTCGCTGATATAAATGTATCTGTACTCACGTATACAACTTATAAGGTTGCTTAACAACTCTTAACTTAGTGACTGCTGCGTATGGTTCAAAATAGCATCCCGGATAAAGTGAAAACAAAATAGCCATTAAGAAGTGTTATTCAAACTATTTTAGGTTCACAAGTTCACAGCTTCTGAATTTTACTGAAGATTTTCATTAACGAACTTTATTTTTCACTGGTTATGTTATAAATTAAATTGTATTATTCCTTCCTTATTTCAACCTTAATATGTTAGCTGCGGACCTCGCGTATAACGTTACGCCTCATGACCGAGGAGTGCGACATCCCGCTGGTGCCGGTGTATTTTCAGCACTCATAGCGTTATCCCCAATCAATCATTCATTTATGCGTTCCGGAAGACAAAGTGTAGAAAAACCAGCCAATATGAACTGATGACATCGTCAAAATTACAGAAAATCGCTGCATGGAGAGGGCTAAGACTATTTCCGTGGCAATCCTTGGAAAACCTATGTTCAGCAGTAAACTACAAGAACTATAACTTCTATAGATTGATGTTGCTGATGACGAATCACAATAAATTAAGTCAAAAACCTTCTGAATAATTCAAAATACGTGAGAAAAAGCCTTGTGTCCTTTTACGCAGCACAACAAAAACACATTTTAACCTTTCATTTTCTTTTTGTTAACTTCCTAGTAGATAACAAAGCACTCCTTCCCAAGTTCGTACGTGTAGGATAACACGGCGAAGTTGGTGAAATAATTACCTATTAGTGAACCTCTCCGGGCTACGCACGTTTGTAAGGAGTTTGCGATGGCCTATGTTGAATTAAATAACTGTGGTTTTGCAGCGCATAATAATATTGTTAGTTATTTTGCCAAATTCACAGTAGTTAGAAATAGCCATAAAATTACATCTCAAAGGATAATGCCGAGAACCTGTACCAATTGCGTCAAAACCGAACGTATCCCATAAAATTTATTATATTTTATAAATTACATTAACATTTTCTTTAGTTTTACACACCGACGGGATTAATAATCAAGTAAAAAAATATTTTATCTATTTGGTTTCCGCCGCGCGCCGCCATTAGACTGCAACAACCAATGATTTATACGTTACTATGGCAACAAACATTGATGTAAAGTGTTACTATAGCAATAATCCTCATTTTTAATAATGTTGATAGAAGAATCGACTAACAACTTATTGGAGATTTTTTTAACGCACTCACTTTAGTCTTGGTACCGAGCATCATACATCAGACGGCATTCTCCTTTCTCTCTTCGGTAAAAGCCTGCCCTTCCCGCCGCGCCAAATATTTGTATGATCTACAAATATAAGTCTCGGGTCTTGTATATATGGTTTTTCTTGTATGTATAATGTCATACATATTATTTACACAAAATGCATATAACTAATATATTAGTCATGTGGTTCCCACAAGCTATACTTATTTTGGGACTAAATGATGCTATGTGATAATGTCCAGCATTAATTTTATTTATTGTTATTTATTTATATTGATTACGAATCTTCAATCTTCCACTGCAAGTTTTTTTCAAAAAGTATTTCTCTCAAGTTTTAATTTTCTGTTAGATGAGAATAAAGTACACATAGAAGCTGTGCGATACAATGAGCAAAACTTATGTACCTAGGTAAATGTTGTTTCTAGTTTTTCCTTCACACACACACACACACACACACACACACACACACACACACACACACACACACACACACAAAGTACAGAAAAAATAAGAAACCGAATTTCTAAATCATCAATAACCCTTCTAATTTTTTTATTGTAACTGATTTATGATAAGACTCGATGCCACTGAATGGTCTTCAAAAAATCTGACAGAACAATGCTGTGCATGTACAGACCCTTTGTTGTTTTTATATTAGGTTTTTTTTAGAATAATTGTAATATTTAAATTTTCAGTCGGAAACGTTAGATACGTTTTTGTAATGTTATTATTTTGTTCGCAGGTACGTCTCAATTTCATCCAACGAAACGCAATCAACACAGTGGGAAGGTAAACATAATATACAAAGTCCATTTCAATCTGCCAAAATGATTCCTGAATTATACGCTTCCCAATGCTAGACCAGAATCCACATTTGAATTACAAACATGCTGACGCAGCTAAGAAATAAACAGCGCAAATACTACGTGGTTTCGAAACTAGAGCAACATCTTTACATAAAAGATAGATGCTAGTGAATCTCGGCAAAAAGCGGACATCAGGCGGTAGTTGCTTAAGAAGTAGTAGAGTTCTTTGTGAAGGGCTCATCCGTTAAAGTACTACTAGTATATTTCTACCGTGAAGCAGCATTGCTGTGTTTTGGTTTGAAGGGTGTGGGTGCCGGTAATATTATAGGCACATGAGGCTTGACACCTTCATGCCTCAAGATGATGGACATAGGGAATTGCATTTTAGTGTACGTTCCAAAACATGCGTGACCTACGAATCAATACTTTGATATAAGTAATGTTTACCACGTAACACCATGTGGGCCATGTGCTAGTTTTATCTTCAAGTAGCATAAAAAATATCATCATCATCATCATCATTGTCATCATCATTCATCATCATAATTATAATTAACTATTTTGAACTAAAAATTACAAAAATGCATTTAATTTAAAGATGATCTGTATTTTTTCTTTAGTGATTAGACAACGTACATACAGCCCTATTAATTAGATTTGTAGGTCTGAGGGGTGTAATGTGTCTTCCTACCTCGTTTCCTATCTTAGGGTCTTGAGGTCCTTGCAATGAAACAATCCAGACACTTTTTACACACCGTATAATCACCAACACAAAGAATCTTTACAGAGTTTTACAAGCACAAGATTAGAATGTAAGCGGACAGATCGAAAGCGGTAAGCGAGAGATAGCGCGAGCGTGCGTCAGCCGTGGAGCGGTGTGACGGACTGGCGAGGCGGACGCGGCGAGCGAGTCATGCGCCGGAGCAGGTAGGTTGGCCAGTTCCTTTGTTCTCGGCTTGTAGCGGCGGTTGCGAGGCGCGTTGACTGGGCACGACACGATCGGTGATTACGCGACGACATCAGGGCGACGATTCTTGAGGTAAGTGAGGTAAGTATTTTTGTATTGTGTATTTGTTATGTTGTGCATGTTTATGTAGTGATTGTGTTGGATGTGTTACATAATAAATTAATATATAAGTTTATATTTATAGTAAATAAGTTATTATACATATTTATGTTATTTTATGTATATATATAATATAGGTATTTTTATATTTATAGTAAATAAGTTATTATACATATTTATGTTATTTTATGTATATATAATATAGGTATATTGTGGCCACGCCACATTACTCCCCCCCAGAGACCATCCTAGGATGGGCGATAGTAATCAGGGAACCTTACTGTTCTCCCTGATCTTGTAGTTCTTACGTTTGCATCTTTGCTTTCGGGGGCAGGAGTTATTTCCTTTTCGAGTGGACGGGTATCAGGAGTAAGTACGTATGCTGGTTTTAATCTATCTATTGATACTGTCTGTTCTTTTCCTTTCATTCGCAGCTTGAAGTATTTGGCGCCTCGTTGCAGCACTTCATATGGTCCTGTATAAGCAGGTTGAAGGGATCCTCTCACAGTGTCATCGCGGACATAAACGTGAGTAGCGGAAGGTAAGTCCTTGAATATAAAAATATTTCGTCTGCTGTGTCTTGCTGCTGGTTGGGGACGAATATTGTTCATAATAGAACGAAGACGTGCTGTGAATTCGGTGAGGTCACTGGTCGTATGCAGTGAAGCGCAAGGCTGTAGGAATTCTCCAGGCAGTCTGAGGGATTCGCCGTAGAGTAGTTCAGCAGGTGACGCTTGTATGTCCTCTTTGAAGGCACTTCTCATTCCCAGAAGCACTAAAGGTAAGCTTTCTGTCCAGTTTGCGCTCTCATGGCACATTATTGCTGTCTTGAGCTGTCTGTGCATCCGTTCGACCATACCATTGCTCGCGGGATGATACGCGGTGGTCCTGTTGCGTTGAAATCCGGCGAGTTCTGAAAGCTGTTTCATCAGTGCAGACTCGAACTGCTTTCCGCGATCGGTCACGATTTCAGATGGGCATCCGTAGCGTGCTATCCAGTTGACGACAAAAGCTTTAGCAACTGTTTCGGCCGTGATGTCCTGTAAGGGTATAGCTTCTGGCCATCGTGTGAATCTGTCGACGGCAGTTAGACAATAGCGATATCCGTCTGAAGGAGGTAGAGGTCCGACTAGGTCTATATGTACGTAGCTGAATCTGGCGCTTGGGAGCTTGAAGGTACCTACTGGTGGTGATACATGCCGTGTGATCTTCGTGCGCTGGCATGCGTGACAGAGTTTTGTCCATTCGCGACAATCTTTGTTTATACCGGGCCACACGTAACGCTGTGCCACTAATCTTGCAGAGGCATTAGCGCCAGGATGGCTCAGTGAATGCAGGCTATCGTAGACTTGCCTTCTGAGCTCTTTCGGTACATAGAGTCGCGGGGCTGGCATGCTATCGTCGCAGTAAAGTTCCAGTCTGGTTCCAGGTACGGTTACTTTGACAAGTTTCAGTGATGTCCCGCCTTCGAGAAGTTGTTTTAGCTCTGGGTCCTTCGTCTGTGACTCAGCTAGGTTGTTTAACTCCACGGGTTGGACTATTTCCTCTATTCTGGAGAGTGTATCTGCTACTACGTTGTCTTTTCCTGATATATGTTGGATATCTGTGGTGAATTGGGCAATGTAGTCAAAGTGACGAAACTGGCGCGGTGAGCATTTTTCTTTCTGTCCGTGAAACGCGAAGCAGATCGGCTTGTGGTCTGTAAACACGATGAAATGACGTGCTTCCACTAGGTGTCGAAAATGCTTTATGGCTTCGTATATTGCGAGAAGTTCCCTATCATAAGGTGAGTACTTTCTCTGAGTTGGGCTCAATTTGCGGCTGAAGAAAGCCAGCGGCTGCCACTGACCAGCGCTTTGCTGCTGTAGTACTCCGCCTATTGCAGTGTCCGAGGCATCTGTAACTAACGACAGTTTTGCGTTCATATCTGGATGGGCTAGGAGTGCTGCGCGGCATAAACTTTCTTTGCAGGCTTCGAATGCTTGTAGTGCTTCTCCAGTGATGTCTACGGGATGAGAGCCTTTTACAGATCCGGTGAGCAAGTTATGCAGCGGTGCTTGTGATTTAGCAGCGTCTTGAATGAACCGTCGGTAGAAATTTATCATTCCTAGAAACCTCCTTAGTTCCCTGACCGTTTTCGGGGTCGGAAAGTCCTTTATGGCTTGGATCTTGGTTGCTAGTGGCTTAACACCGGTGGAAGTTACGCTGCAGCCAAGGAACGTTACTTCTTCTGCCCCGAAAACACACTTTGAAGTGTTGACAACCATTCCGTACTCTTTCAGACGTGTGAACAGGAGATGTAGATGACGAAAATGAGTCTCTTCATCGGGAGAGAAGATCAGGAAATCGTCTAAGTATGAGAAACAGAAGTCCAGGTCCCTCGTCATTTCGTCTACGAACCTCTGGAATGTTTGGCCAGCGTTCCGGAGGCCGAAACTCATAAAAGGGAACTCGTACATACCGAAGGGAGTGGTAATGGCTGTTTTAGGGATATCGTCAGGGTGTACCGGTATCTGGTTGTATGCTTTAACCAGGTCAATCGTTGAAAATATCTTGCAACCCGCTATGTTTTGCGTGAAATCCTGTATGTGGCGGATAGGATATCGGTCGGGAATCGTTCGGGCATTCAGCATCCTATAATCACCGCATGGTCGCCATCCGTTGTCTTTCTTAGGAGTGAGGTGAAGCGGGGACGACCATGGGCTTTCTGATGGTCTTGCTGTCCCGTTCTTCAGCATGTCGTCAAACTCCTGTTTCGCTATTTTCAGCTTGTCTGGAGCGAGCCTCCTCGGTGTGCAGTATACCGGTGGTCCTGTCGTGGTCCTAATGTGATGAACCGTATTATGACGAATGACCCGATGGGTTCCTGCGGGACGAGTTAACTCTGGAAAATCCCGAAGAAGGTCCAGGTATTTTGATTCGCCAGTCATTGTCTTTACCGACGATATGGCGTCCGATGAAGAAACAGGGGCCGCGCTTGCTGAAAGAGAAGTTTTTTTATCGATGAGGCGCTTGTTGCGACAGTCTACCATTAAATCGTAGAAAGATAAGAAATCGACGCCGATGATTGCCTTGGTAACGTCAGCTACCGTAAATCGCCAGGAAAAAGCACGGCGAAGACCAAGATCTAACTCCATCGGGTGAAAGCCATAAACAGGGATTGGTGTTCCATTTGCTGCGAAAAGATCGAAGTCTGTTGTTCGTGGTCGTCTTTGTTTGAGAGCGGAGCGGGGAAAAACACAGAGGTCGCTACCTGTGTCGACCAGGAACTGTATTTTTGTTCGTCTGTCCGTTATGAATACGCGACCGATTGAACTTGGGCAATCATGAGTCGCTATTAATGACTGCCTCTGGCATTTCCCGATCCCGGCTGGTAATCGCAGGGTTTTAGGCATCTACGCGCGTTGTCACCAAACCTGTGGTGGAAAATGCACGTAGGGAATTTTCTATAATTGGATTGCGAACGCGTGTTGTTTCTGTCGCGCTGGCTTCTTTCTCTTGAGCGAGATCTTGTGTTGTCTTTAGACGAGAGGGCTTGCACCTGACGACTGAGTTCGGCGATCTCTCTAGTCAATTTTTCTATCATAGAACTGGGAACGGCATCCGTAGAAGCTACCTGTGGTGCTGGCGGTACAAGATCATGCACTTTATCTGCTAAATCCGCTAGCGCTGCAAGCGAGGATTCTGGTTGCGATGCAACGACGATCTGTATGTTACTAGGTAAGCGGCTTGTCCATACGGTTTTGATGAAATCATCCGGTATCTTTGGGCCAGCTAGATGCTGCAGGTGTCGGAGGAATGCAGATGGGCGTCTATCTCCTAACTCTTCATGCATTAGCAGCTGGGTTAATTCCTTCTCCCGTGACGCAGATAGCCGCTTGATAAGTTCGCTTTTCAGCTTTTCGTACTTGCCCTTAGCTGGAGGGTTGATTAAAACATCTTTAACTTCCGCGGCATAACGGTGTTCCAGTTGCGCGCTAACATAGTGGTATTTAGTCTCATCATCCTTTATGCCAGAGAGTGCAAAGCTTCCTTCTAATTGTGTAAACCAAACAGCCGGTTCTTCTGGCCAAAAGGGTGGAAGTCGTACGCCAACGCGAAAAATGTCGGATGGTGTAAATGTCCTTTCATTTGAATGCGAACCGCCATCATCACTAGCATTTTTCGATGCGTTGTCACTTGTAGACATTTTAGATATAATATTTCACTAGCTTACAGTTTTTATGATCCTCCGTGTTTTATCCGATATCCAGGAGTCCCTGCTATAGGTGGTAATCCGCGCTGTGACCAATATCCGTGAGTCACGAGTGTAGATGATCTGCCGTTCTGTCTCCAACGTCCAAGAATTACCACTGTAGGTGATCTTCTGTGCTGTGCTGTGTCCAATATTCGGGGTCACCACTGTAGGTCTGAGGGGTGTAATGTGTCTTCCTACCTCGTTTCCTATCTTAGGGTCTTGAGGTCCTTGCAATGAAACAATCCAGACACTTTTTACACACCGTATAATCACCAACACAAAGAATCTTTACAGAGTTTTACAAGCACAAGATTAGAATGTAAGCGGACAGATCGAAAGCGGTAAGCGAGAGATAGCGCGAGCGTGCGTCAGCCGTGGAGCGGTGTGACGGACTGGCGAGGCGGACGCGGCGAGCGAGTCATGCGCCGGAGCAGGTAGGTTGGCCAGTTCCTTTGTTCTCGGCTTGTAGCGGCGGTTGCGAGGCGCGTTGACTGGGCACGACACGATCGGTGATTACGCGACGACATCAGGGCGACGATTCTTGAGGTAAGTGAGGTAAGTATTTTTGTATTGTGTATTTGTTATGTTGTGCATGTTTATGTAGTGATTGTGTTGGATGTGTTACATAATAAATTAATATATAAGTTTATATTTATAGTAAATAAGTTATTATACATATTTATGTTATTTTATGTATATATATAATATAGGTATTTTTATATTTATAGTAAATAAGTTATTATACATATTTATGTTATTTTATGTATATATAATATAGGTATATTGTGGCCACGCCACAGATTGAAACGATACGAAATGTAAACAAATGGTCGCGCCACAGCAAAACTGATGCAAACATTCTATACACATTCCATCTATCTAGATGGCATGATGTTGATCTCAACAGCAGACGAAGCGTTCCCAAGATACCGGCATTGCCCTGCTAAAGGCCAATGATTGCGCAGTGAAGACGGAGTTAACTAGCTGTCAGCTCCATGAGCCACGCCCCCACTCCCCGGGGTTTTGATGTGAGGGACAAACAATACACGTTTATTGGAATACCCACACTAATTTGAGACACCTTTATATGGGCTCCTGCTGGTAAATATGGATCTGTTTTTTGTGGTAAGCACAGGGGAAATAAACGTTAACACAATACAGTAGCTACTCAGAATAGAGGGTAAAGGATTAGTCAGAATACTGGGTAAAGGATTAGTCAAGATTAGCCTGCACCGTATCGTACGAACGTACCGGAAACGTAGCTAGGTACCTATTGAGCTCGTGAATACACAAAATAAGTTCTTGATTAAGTTGGATGGATCGATTTATGTTTATATGATTATGTTCATGTCATGACAACCATTGTGAATGCTGTGTCTGATTACAATTGGCTCTTTTATCAAAACAAAACTCTGTCCTTAAAACCATTTATAGATATTTAAGCTGTTGGCATTCCTGTTAAATAAATAAATAAGCCATTTAGAAATTAAGAACCATTGGCAACTTGAAATGTATGGTTATGGACTCCCTAATAATAGAAGCATAAAACTTTAGTACGGATCTATGCTAGAAAATTGTAAGTGTGTGGACTAGCCTCATGACCACTCATAAACACGTTGAGGGTGGAACCAGACATGTTCAAGGAGCATGACCTGCGCCTCCTGACCAGTTATATTTTCAGCATTCAAAGTGAAATTACATATTGGTGGTGTATGTTCAATACTCTTACTTAATTTTTGACCGAGCTCTACCTTACCACTGCCACAAAACGAAGATTAAAGTGGCTACTAGGAACAATCTCCTTCATCCCCTTACCTCAACACGCTGGAGAGCCTCTCCACATGTGCTGCGTAAACTGGTCTAGCACTCAGTTACTCGACTGGAGAATTTGCCTGCCCAGTTTTGCATCGTAGTGCGCATGCCAAGTTAGTGGATGTTGCTCTCAATGATACCTGTAGGATCATCACTGGTTGTTTAAAACCGTCGCCGCTTAATGTCTTAAACCCTTTAGCAGGCCATAGCCCCTCCCAGTATAAGAAGGGATGTCGCCTACACACTCCAGAAAACTAAAGCGGAATCAAACACGAAACATCCCTTGCGAGGCTACAACATGGTACATGGCCGACTAAAAAGCCGTAAGAGTTTCCTCCGTTGCACGTCTTCGCTGCAGGGCTATCCACCGGATAACAGAATAGAACTCTGACAAAAAAAGTTCCCACCACCCGCTGACTTCTTAGACCCTGACGAACGTCTTCCACTAGGATCCGACCATTCTTAAGCAATCTTGCAATCGTTGAACAGATTGCGAGCACAAGTGAGAAGATGTAAATACAATTGTGTAAATGGGGAATGCTAGATCCATCCCATGCGCAATGTGCTTCGTCCCAAACAATGTCGCATCTACTGGATTGCCCGACTTGCCCCAGTACAAGAGCCGACCTGAATATCGCTTCCGACGCCGCTATAGCGGTGGAAACTTTCTGGTTGAAACAAATCTAAACAATGTTTTGAAAGAACATTGACTCGAAAGAAGAAGACTTAATTTATTTCACCATAATAGGAACCATAAAAGAGACATAGTTATGTTTGAAATTTAAAAGTAGTTATATAGAAAGATAGATAAACAATAAAGTTTTATCGTACACCATACAAATAATTAGAAAAAAATGATATAGGCATAAAATGAAAGTACAATGGGCAACCTTATCGCTTAAAGCGATCTCCCAGGCAACCTTTGGATGGAGAGAAACTTCCAAACCAAGCAGCACGGCAGTGTGCCTTGTCCAAATTAAATTTAAAATACAATAGACTACATGTAAGTACATAATATGTAAAACTAAAAAACTAGTATAAAACTAAGATATCTATTTTAATTGGAATATAGCCTTTCAGCCTTAATTATTGAGAATACTGTACTTACTGTTTGTTCTTTGTGTTGTGCAAGTTCTATGAACAAAACCTGGGCTTAGAGGGCAATAGAATAAAGAAACACTAAAAGGTGAAAGCGTTTGTAGGCACATAATGATATAGCAAATGTTAAGCAACATAGGCACATTCACATAGGTACAGGTTCTGTCAGGTATTATTAAGAGTTGAGTATTTCTGCAGGAAGCAATGGTCTAGCCTAGGCCTTTAAGGTTTTTTTGGAAAAACGGTCCTGTGCTCTTCCTACCAAGATATTGTTTGCTAAATAAGGGGGATTTTCTTTCATTTGATTCCATCTTGGTCTTCATTTGCTTCATTTGCCTTATCTACAGAACATTGTTATATTTGCATTTTATAGCTTAGTATATCAGTTCAGTTTTAAAGCTCTGCTTTTTTTGGGGCTTGATAATGTTGTATGATAACTTCAAGCATTATTTATTATTTTTTATACTTATGTTTAATAAACTATACAAACTCTTTAATATTAAATATTTCATCAAACAGCTTCACAAAATGCATATTTTCGGACTTAATATAGAAAACTACGGCGGTAATAGGCACTTTACTTTTACGTCCTAAATGTTTCTCGGCTAAGTGGTAATTTTCTTGGCTTGGTTTTAGTTCTTAAGCAATTTCTCTTTTAACGTTCGCTAATTTTATTTCTGTACGATTAAAATTTTGTCTATCTTAAGAAGATCGTCTGGCCTAAAATTTTGCACCCCACTTTTAGAAATAATTTTAATTAATTTAATATTTAAACTATTGCCTTACTTAATCAGTAATTATAAGGCTAAGATGTGCTAAATACTACTACAATTATAACTATAATAAAGGTACCATGCCTATTTCTGCCGTGAAGCGGCATTGCTGTGTTTTGGTTTCGGTACCTCCATGCCTCAAGTAGATGTATATGTATATGTATGTAGTATGCAGGGTGTTGCATCGTGGTGCACGTTTAAAAAATGCGTGTACAACAATGCTGTGCTTTGTGATAGGTAATGGTTTCTACCTAATATCAGTTAGGCCATTCTATTCTATTCTATTCCTTGAAATTTATATAAATAAGAAAAAAATATCACGTTGAAGATTACTTAAAGGTTTCATTTATAAGGCATTAATTTATCATGTCACATTAGGTTTATTTTTTTACGAATATAATATTTATTTTTTCCTACATTAACTTCCACCACACTTATTTTCCTAATACCACATAAGATACTGTGGCTTTTCCCCAGCATCTCCCTATTTCCCAATTCTCATTGTCTATAAAGTACAGTAGATTAGAGAGTAGAGAGGCAAGTATTCACAATCAGCTGTACGGTACTTACTACTAGAAAAACTAAACAAGAAGAACTGCTACACATTGGCATGCAGCAGTGCTGGTTTTCTGTTGGTCCGGTGTTGACCTCACGGACATCCTGATCTCTAAAGGAAGCTGTACCTTAACCTACATAGCAGTAGATGCCAGCATATATCTCAACATCCTAATCCACATAACAAAATTAAATATGTAAACAAACACATTTATTATTTAGAATGTTTTATGCTTACAGTGTACAATTTGCTTTGTTACGGTACGTTTCCTGCGTATACATGATAGTATTGCAATTGTAATAGAGAACCGCTGGCTTTACGCCAATGGAACACGTAATATCTAAACTAGTGTACTGAAACTTTGATTCAACGACTTGCATAAGAATCTTTACGTGCATTGTAGATTTGTCTCTGTCTTTACCTAAATGTTTGTATTCTCTATATATAGGTACCAAAAGTTTTGCTGTAAAAATACTCTCTCAGGGTTAAGCTCGCCTTTGTACATTATAGTAGATTAATATTATTAATATGATTCTGTACGTGTTTTCAATAAAGAAGTAAGAATTAGGACTTTCCGGTAGTGATGTTTTATATTTTCGCCGTAGTCTCTATGTTTATTAACCGCCATCTTCGAAGCCCAAGCCAAAACCTCACCTACCCGTTGTACTAAAAACGGAGCTCGGGGTCTGGCTGATTTCACAGCTAAATACATCTCCTGGCTGCGATCCCCAACCCACAAGCTCAGCAAGGGGATTATGGGCATAATTATATCAGGGTAGTAAATGGAAAAAGTTTTAATTTCAATATTTTTTGTATTTCTGCTTCTTCTCTTCTCGAGTTATGAACTAAATTAACTATCTTTAGGCCAACATTATTCTTACATTTTTCAAACTGAGTAATATTCAAGAATTATGATGAGTCGAGATAAAATGTTTCATTTATTACAAGCAGATAAGGTAAGTATTATCCAAATTTGAATTGATATAAAAAAAGATCGTCGCACGTGCAAAATTTCCCAGCAGCGCCATCTGGTTTAACGGTCACAAACATTCGTTTATGTGTCCTCTAGAAGACACGTTTATTTATTTGTGTGGACATTCTCGCATTCTTTTTCAAACACCTACATTTTCTGGTATTTCGTTTTAATAATTAAAAAAATAATTTTGATTTTAATTAAAAACGAATACTTACTACTAAAACTTTTATAACTGTCAAGATAGGTAAGTTTTTTCATGTTTCCAATGTTCAGAATTAGTCGTAAATG
Organism: Horisme vitalbata; assembly: GCA_951804965.1. Taxonomy (NCBI): domain Eukaryota; kingdom Metazoa; phylum Arthropoda; class Insecta; order Lepidoptera; family Geometridae; genus Horisme; species Horisme vitalbata. Next base: position 16,323,212 of record OX638092.1, on the reverse strand, counting down.
GTTCTAGTAATAAAAGAATATAATGTCATGAAAGAAGTAAACATGTAAACATTAAAATGAAAAAAAAACTGAAATCAATAATTACCAACATGCTCTATTAAAATGCACTATGTTAACGTTTAGGACCATGTCACACTAAAGAACACTTGCAGATTTACCAGACGGTACACGGTGTCAAACAAGTTAACTAAGCGATAGGGTTCTAAACTGTAGTTCCTATAGTATTGAACGTATAAGTGAGAACAGACTCCAGTCTCAAGATTGTGATATCACAAACACCATTGTCTGCTATATAGGTTACAAGAAATCCCGTACACAAGCTAACCAGGGGGTCTAGCAAGATCTACTTTACGTGAGCGATCACGTTAGCAGAAAGATGAAATTGTATGAAATATTAATTGGACGTAATTGAAAACAGAGCTAATAATGAAGTTTTACTAGGCAATGCACAAATCCCACTAACCTTCTCTGGCGAGTTCCAGAAAATGGATTCATGGCACTGCCCACACATTCACATGCAAATCAGAGAAAAAACAAACACATTTGGAAAACTAATTTTTGAAAGGATTAATTATTTCAAGGATCAGTCTTGACGTACCTTGGGAGAAACCTACTACATAGTTTCAGCAATGAACCATTTCGTTTGATGATGATGGTGATAATGGTAATAACTTTTTAAATATCCTGAACCCAATAAGTTATTGGTTTAATTTTGATCGGGTTATTATAGATTAATTAAAATAATAGATATTAATCAGTTTAAAGTCGCTCAGCGAGCTATGGAACGAGCTATGCTCGGAGTTTCTCTGAAGGATAGAATCCGCAACGAGACTATCCGACATAGAACTAAAGTTGTCGACATAGCTCTGAGAATAAGTAAGCTGAAGTGGCAGTGGGCTGGCCATATCTGCCGAAGAACCGACAACCGCTGGGGCAAACGAGTTCTTGAGTGGAGACCGCGGCTAGGCAAACGTAGTGTAGGACGCCCTCCGGCCAGGTGGAGTGACGATTTGCGAAAGGCTGCTGGTAGAAGCTGGATGCGTCGAGCTCAGAACAGGGCGCAATGGCGCTCATTAGGGGAGGCCTATGTCCAGCAGTGGACTGCTATAGGCTGATGATGATATTAATTAATTAATTATTAGGCTTTAGGAAAAGTTGGACCCGAGTTAGAGTTTGACCTTTCCAACACTTAGGATCAACGAGTGATTGACAGTGAGAAGAACTCGAAAAAAAGTTGCCTATTACAGTCCACAGCTGGACATAGACTTTCCCAAAAAGGGGGATATGCTAATAATCCCCACGCTAGACATGCGGGTTGGGGATCGCAAGGCACAGCATCTGACGCTGATGCGAGTGGATTCCTCCGCATCCTCGTTTGCTTCAGTAGGGTGCAGTGCACTTCGGCCAGTAAGCTTGGCTGGGTTTCAAAGATAGAAATAGAACCTGTTAACGCTAACACAAAATCTTGACTAGACCCCCGAGATCTGAATTTCAGATGCAACTGGAATACTGTACCACTTATTCGAATATTTGTTTTACAATCTTGAGTCAGCATTTTGTATGTGGTCTGCTATTGTCGAGGGGATATTTGACTTTGAAATGCTGATGTTGTTCTGTTAAATGTATGGAATTTTATATTTTTATGGAGTAGGTAACTTTAGTTTCATCTCTACGTTTTTGGAAAATATATCTGCGAAATTGTTTTATACAAATAACTTTTTGAAAATGAGAAACCAGCAGAAATAGTTCAATACAAATTAAGTTGAATTGAATGTTTATTGAATAACCACCACCACCACCACACCAGGATATGTCAGTCCACTGCTGGGCATAGGCCTCCCTAAATAAAGGGGAAAATGCCCATAATCCCCACGCTGGGAATGCTGGTTGGGGATCGCAGGGCACAGCTTCTCGCACCGCCGACGCTGCTGCCCGTTGATGGCCAGGGGATTTAGCTGTGCCGATGTAGGCTGTGCTATGCCGCAATCAGCCGGCCGCCAGAGCCCCGTTCGTTGTTCAGCAGGATGCACCACGTGCAGGTGAGGTTGGCTTGGGTTCAGAAAATGTAGGTTGGAACCCCGTACACCCCACATTTTCACGTTTATTCACTCAAAGCGTTATTCAATAACGCTTTGAGTGAATAAACAAATATGGAAGTGCAGAAGGCCGCTCTCCTCGGGTATGGTGCGAGGCGTTATATTCCAGGCTCGCCGTCGACGTGTTAAAACGTTGAATTAACTTTGTTATATTTTTTTTCACTACTTTTTGATTAAGGAATAGCGAAAATCCAGTGACTGACGTCGTTACTATGATTATGAAAAAAACTGAGTTGTTTTTTTTAGCATTATGTCATTATTATCATAAGAGCGCTCATAGCGTGGCTTTCTTCGGTGTTCTTAGCAGATCACCTTGGTTTAGCAACATTCCGCTCGGTCAGTACTTGAATGGGTGACCGTTTAGTGGCATGTAGATCTGAGCTATTCTGAGCTTCGGAAAATATGTTCAGAAGTTGGTCCTGGCTTTTTCAGTCGTTAAGCCACGTGGGAGGCCTTTGTATGGCCTAAAAACTCCGACAGCAGAGCTAGCCACTAGCTCATAACAAGACGGAAAAATCTTAAGAGCAAACCAGATACGATTATGAACAAAAATGCAAGTCTCTTCTAAGTTTCTGTATTAAACTACGCTTAACTGATCTCGGTACAAAGGTATAACGTTTATGGAACTGAAATTGGTGCATTCTAATTGCAAACGAGCGTGTTACTGCTTTTAGAAAAGCGATTTCCAGTACGTGGTTGTTTTGACATTTTACGCTCATCGCTTACCTTACTAATGCAGGTACCTAAGTACCTACAGTTAGTTAGCACCTATCCATTTTATTAATAAAAAAAAAATGCTGGACATTATCTTACATCATCTGGCCCCAAACTAAGCAGAGCTTGTATTATGGAAACCACATCACTGATAACACTGATACACAAATATTTTTATGTTACACACACACACACACACACATCAGCCTATATCAGTCCACTGCTGGACATAGGCCTCCCCTAATAAAGGGGGATATACCCTTAATCCCCACGCTGGGCATGCGGGTTGGGGATCGCAAGGCACAGTTTCTCGCACCACCGACGCTGCTGCCCGTCAGTGGCCAGGGCATTTAGCTGTGCCGATGTAGGCTGTGCTATGCCGCAATCAGCCGGCCGCCAGAGCCCCGTTCGTTGTTTAGCAGGGTGCACCACCCTGTTTTTTTGTTAATTTAGACATAATTATTTATAGAAAACATTCAGACCCGAGACAAATATTTACAAATCATACAAACTTTGGTTTCGCGGCGGGAATTGAATCAATCATCAGTATCTCCGGCAGGCTTTCGCCTACTGCCCCACAGTGGTCGTCACCCGAAGGCCTACAAATCAAGGACTTAAATCTTTAGTTGTCTTCTAGGATCTTCAGATCTAGATGCCTAGATCTGAAGACTTCCTAGAAGACAACTAAAGATTTAAGATTGATATATAGATAGATGATGATTGATTATTATTGACTATGTACTAAATATCTACTAATTTAATTCTGACAGAAGTGTGTGTAAGTTTTATTGATAGTGTGTGTAAGTAAGATATTGATTGATTATTTGACTACCTATTGAGTTTGTTATTACTGACTATTTTTATTGAATTTTGACTATGTAGAGATGTAAACTCAACCAAATTTTTATAATTAGAGTAATTGGCGCAAGCCGTTCTAGTTATTAAGTCAATAAACAATAAACAATAAACAATGCCACTGAGTGGTCATCAATCAAAATGGTAATAATACGGAGGATTGCTCCTTTGTTTCTTAGCAAATCATGCTAAGAAAAATTGCGTTACTTAAACTAAAACGAAAACTGCCTTCAATGTTAGAATCAGGGCGAAAATGAGTTTTGCGGGTAAAGAATCAATCCCTCAGAAATCAAAATTTATGTGGGACCAGCTGTGAAGTACTCATTTAAACAAAGAAAAGAATTTTGAAAATCAGTCTACTATTGACGGAGTTATCGATGAACATACACCTCCTTTTTTTCGAAGTCGGTTAAAAAAAAAGACGATACGCTATAAGTATTTTTTTAAGAAATTTAAGTCAAAAGATATAGATTTTCTTTTATAGTATTACAAATGAGTACAAATAGTACTATAGTTAGTATAACTTGAATTAAAACGGCCACAGAATGTGACCCTCTACAACTCCACATAGCGGCGAGTAAAAGACCCAAGCGCAAAATTCCTACTATATTTTCAGATGTTAGTACCATTATTTAGCATAGGACAACAGAATGTCACAGTGCTCTCCCGTGGGATACACAACGATAATTTCCTACCGTTGGCACAACACTAGTCCATTTATTAGGTACTACAAGCTGGCTATCTATTTTGTACGTACATAGTGTAGTGTGGGTCCCTTGAGCAAGACGCAGGGTTGAAGCTTTTTAATGCTTAAAACTGAAACTATCTTGAATTGAACTGTGCTTGGCCTGCATTTTGTGTTACCATGGTATATTCAAAGAGGGGTACAAGGGTTTCCAAACTCCATGTTTGGAACCCTAACCAACCTCACCAGCACGCGGTGCACTCTGCCAACTAACAAACGAGGCTTTGCCAACTGGCTGATTGCGGCATAGCGGAGCCTAACACAGGCACAGCAGAATTTCCTGACCGCTGACGGGCAAACAGTATTAGCGATGCGAGAAGCTGTGCTCTATTGTCCTAGCATAGAGATTACGGGCAATCCCCCTTCTTGTTAGGGGAGGCCTTTGTCCAGCAGTGGACTAATATAGGCTGTTGGTTGTGGTATACTCATGGTTCCTAATAGGCTTAGGAGAGAGTTCTAATAAGCTTTTAATGATCAAAAGAAGCGATCATGGCGTATTTTTTTCCGGTAGATCATTTTAACTTAGGTTAAGGAACACTTCGTCCGGTTACTATTGGATGGGTGAGCGTTTAGTGGCATTTAAATCAAGGCGCCTCCATGGTTCTCACATCTCAAGATGTTAGTCCTGCCTTTTTAGTCTATCAAAACACTAACACCAGACAACCACTGCAAACAAGAGCTGCAGTTGCTGCCATGCTTCTGCAGCATACGCTGAGTGGCAATCTTTTCACGTCACTTTTTCTCCAATTACATTTAAGCAATTGCCTTTTATTAACCGACTTCAAAAAAGGAGGAGGTTCTCAATTCGGTTGTATTTTTTTTGTACCTTCGTCCGCGGCTTCGTTTTCATGGTGCCCAAATAAAAAGTAGCTTAAGTGTTAATTACAGGTCACAAACTATGTATATTCTAAGTTTTATCCAAATCCAAAGAATTTAATAGGAACAAATATTCTGATCCAAGGGGTTTCAAGGGGTGTAAGGGATTGCAACCCCCATCTCCAGAACCCAAGCCAACCTCACCTGCACGTGGTACAGGCCCTGCGTATAACAAACGGGGCTCTGGCTGCCGGCTGATTGCGGCATAGCGCAGCCTAACATTGGCATCCCTTGGCCACTGATGGGCAGCAGCGTCGGCGGTGCAAGAAGCTATGCCCGCGATCCCCAACCCGCATGCCCAGCGTGGGAATTATGGGCATATCCCCCTTCTTATGGGTAGGCCTACGTCCAGCAGTGGACTGAATAGCCTGGTGTTATTGTTGTTGAAATATCCTCATACACACACACAGACACACACACATAAACTTGCAGAATGAGATAAAATAGTAATACCTACTGCGGTAAATCATCCCCTTGAGTTTCCAGTGTGAATAGTTCAGTGGTCCAGTCGGACAGTCCACCATGCTGTTAAAAAAATCAATTTCACTAGGTATTATTAAAGCCATATTTAATTAACTACTACGCAAACTTTAAATTGGCTACTGCACAGAATATTATAGTGTATATTCAGTACATAAGACTTCAACTTGCAATTGTAGTTATATTGTGTTTGCACACTACGAGTATGATTAGTTGGCGGAGCATCCTGTAGCTAAGAAAATTATAGCAAGGAAGCCGAGCAAGCATACGCAAAATATGCTTTATGTATCTACAGTTATAATTTAGAATTAAAATACCACGAAAGTAATTTAGAATACTTTAAGTGGTAATCATTTCTGAAAATCAGGGCCCTAGACAGTCAATATGCATAGATAGATAGATACTCTTTAACGTACACAAAAAAAATCAATTAAACTAGTTGTACAATGAGCGGCCTTATGCGATCTGGCTCTTTATTAGGTACTCAGAATCAGGGCCAAGGGCACAGACCTCAAAGAGGTGTTGCCATAATAACTACGCGTGGCAGACCGGTTATTAAAATAACCATTTTAGTTTTAACTATCGCTACACAATACCAAAGAAAATGTTCCAAAAAACTCGATGCAAAAATACGTTCGACACGAAAAATCCAACGCAAAACCGACAAAGCTTTCCACAAGCATCTAACTCGTTGCAGTTTAAAACTGCAGCAAAGAAGCACTCCGAACAGCCGGCGAGTTTGTTCGTTTAGCTAACGATAACAATGGTATCGAGACTATCGAGATACGAGACTATTGAACATCGAGAGTTCGACTCGAATGGACGCGCTCATCTGAAATTCTGATGCTGTCCACTTGAATTGGCCCGTTCTTTTAGTTTGGATCGATGCTTTGAACCGTTTTACAGTGCTTTACTTTTTACGTAGTATTTAGGTTTTTGCTATCATCATTATCATTATCCGACATAGAACTAAAGTTGTCGACATAGCTCAGAGAATTAGCAAGCTGGAGTGGCAGTGGGCTGGCCATATCTGCCGAAGAACCGATAACCGTTGGGGTAAACGAGTACTTGAGTGGAGACCGCGGCTCGGCAAACGTAGTGTAGGACGCCCTCTGGCCAGGTGGGGTGACGATCTGCGAAAGGCTGCTGGTAGAAGCTGGATGCGTCGAGCTCAGGACAGGGCGCAATGGCGCTCATTAGGGGAGGCCTATGTCCAGCAGTGGACTGCTATAGGCTGATGATGATGATGATGATTATCATTATCAGCCGTTTTGGCCCACTGCTGGGCAAAGGCTTTCTTTTGACTGAGCCACTCGCCTCGACCCTGCGATAGTCTGGGTCAGCTATATACGTAGCGTAAATCCTACTAACAAAATGCGAAAGTATGTTTATTTGTATTCTTCTAAGCCGAAAGAGAAACATAATTCGAAAATAGCATATATTATCTTCTTAATACACTAGATTAACAGTATTATATCAATGCACATAGGGATACTTTTTATCCGGGTACATATCGAGCAAGCCTGTGATATAATGTACAAGTCCTACTAAAGTATGTTTGTAAGTTTCTTGCTATACCCCTAACGTCGGAACAGCTGAACGAATTTCGATAAAATTTGGGTATCGGTGGTGTACGGGGTTCCAACACCCATCTTCGGAACCCAAGCCAACCTCACCTGCACGTGGTGCATCCTGCTAAACAACGAACGGGGCTCTGGCGGCCGGCTGATTGCGGCATAGCACAGCCTACATCGGCACATCTAAATCCCCTGGCCACCGACGGGCAGCAGCGTCGGTGGTGCGAGAAGCTGTGCCCTGCGATCCCCAACCCGCATGCCCAGCGTGGGGATTATGGGTATATCCCCCTTTATTAGGGGAGGCCTATGTCCAGCAGTGGACTGATATGGGCTGGTGTGGTGTGGTGGTGGTTAGGTATCGTCTTAAATTAATACACAGGATAACCACACGAGATACTTTATTATTATTTTGGAGTATAAGATTTTACAATAATTCAAAAATTTCAACTCGGGCGGGATTTGAACCCGCGACCTTCCCGTAAATACCGGGACGCGCTACCGAGCCCACACCTCGCCTTGTTAGCCTTGAATTTCTTACAACATTTGCAATTTATTAAATATTCCCTTTACATTTTTATAAAAGCTTCAGAAAATGAATGGTAAAATCAAATACAAATTGATCCTCAAGGCTGAATTGGCCATAAAAAGGTACGAACCCAAAATAATAAGGCGCAACGCAACAATCCGTGAAGAAAATGCGACGGATGCCATTCTGTGAAGTTCAAAGTGATCTTTTGATGTGTCAGAGATAAAATTTCATATGCAAAATAAAATTAGAGGGAACATGAACGCTTAGCGTACCGTGTCGTGGGTAATAAGCGTGCAAAAAGACGGCTGGAGTGCGCGTACCAGGGATAAACGAACTCGAACGGAGTAAGCTTTTCGTTTCGGTTTTCAAAGTTCCACGACCAGTCAAACCAGACGTGCCCCCTTATTTGCTATCGTTGCTAATGAAACACGGGATCTGTATTTCACTTCTTTATTCAATGGCTTCTGTGATAGTTTTCCACATTTTCACCAGTATCAAGTATTGCTCATAATAGTCAACGTCATATTCCGCTATAGTATTGGCGACTATATCAAAAAACGATCGGTGAACAATTTTCTTCGTCAGAGAATTCCAGTCCAAATTCAATTTCACTACTCTTGTGTCTTATTATTTTACTAAAAAAGATTGGTTAAATTGAAAAAAAAGTAACAGTAAATCAGAAAAACACTAGAAAATAAAATTAAATAAAAATAACATAACTGTCTCCCAAGATGAAAAAATGGTCCTCGCACCTGGATGCCTAGTGCGAGTTTTTTTACCAGCTCGATCGCGTTTGCGTTTACTCAAATTTGTATGAAAAGGAGTCAGTGCCACGCGTTTCTCACTAGATGGCGCTACCTCTATTCCATATAAATTTGCGTAAACGCAAACGCGATCGAGCTGGTAAAAAACTCGCACTAGGCACCCTGTTTTCGCAAAGTTTAACAATACATCATTCGAAATTTGAACAACATCAATTTACAAACTGTCATAGTTTAACTGAGATATATTATATGACAAATTATATTAATTACATTTATTACATCAGTCATGTAGTTCCCATATGAAAAACTCTGCTAGTTTGGGGCTAGATGATTCTGTGTCCTTTCTTGCTAGTGCCAACTCTGTTCCGGGATATTTTAGACCGCCCGAAGGCATGAGAGGGCTTAACGACTGGAAAAGCCAGGACCAACATCCTTTCTGAACCAAGGTAAGATCAAAATGCCACTAAACGGTCACCCAAGGACCGGATGGTGTGTTGCTTAACCAAGATGAACTGCAAAGAACACTGAAATGGCTCATGCTGTGTGATAGTTACATTACACACAGTATAACTATATAATATGATAATAAATTACACAAATTGAACTTTCATCATCATCATGATGATGTGAAAGTGTGATAATAAATTACACAAAGTGAACTTTATTTATTTATTTATAAATATTGGTGATGATGATAAGCATACTCTTTTGAGTTTAAACTCGATCAATTTAAATATTCAAAAACTGTTTCGTAGTAATCGAAAAGTTTGCCTCAAATAATTCATGCTGTGACGTGAACATCGATACCAACTTGGAAGAGTGAGTTGCTAGTGAGTTTGATACGGAGTATCTTCTATCTTTGTAGAAAACAGTTAAATTTTTGTGCTGTTATTTGTGTTATGAAATTGGAATATTCCCCTTTGTCTCCTTGGTTTCATTAGTCCACCCGTTAGCCATAAATGGCTCATTATTTTATTATTTGTATATTTGTTATTATTGTTATATTTGTTGTATATTTAGATGTTATATTCCTAAACAGAGTAACAGAAAGTCGATAAAACTACGAAATTATTTGCACATTCATTCATATAGTTTGTTTCTACAAAACGGCACATAAAATAACACTTCAACAGAAAGTAATGAGTAAACTTTACCTCGCTTAACATTATTGTAGTGAAATAAATTGACGACCACGAGCCGGCTGAGGCCAGAGATCGCGGGTTTGATTCCCCCTGGAATCGAACCCGCGATCTCATCATCATCGATTATTTTTCAGTTATACACATTTATTTTAGTATAATTATATGTTTAAGTTTAAACTTGCTTGAACTTCAAAAATAGGATTTCTCAAAACCTCAAAGACTTCAAACAAATTGATCTTAGCATAACAATTCAAGTGTAAATCTAATATAAATCACATAAAACTGTTTATATCTCATAACTCAGCAACGTGCCTTGTCAAATTCATGAATTTTCACGTAAACAACTATAGGGTACGACACAGGTTCGATGAAGTAGACGCCTCATGCATACAAATTCGTTTGTTAAAATTTAAAACTGCCTTTCTCGGGGCGTAGATAATTTTGGTTTGTATCATCTAAATTCTAAGGTCTTGCAGACTGGTAAAATGCATTTTTTATGATGCGATTAAAATTTTCATTTCATTTGAGCTTAGCTTTGTGTGCATTTGCTACAGTAAGTAAATATAGGCCAGTCAGGTGTAAAAAGTACGAAAGTGTTTAGCAAGAAAACGTTAGGTTCTTGGCCGTTGATACTTTGACTCTATTAGTAGGATTAGGATTTGAGGGGTGTAAGGGGTCCCAACCTCCAACCTCGGAACCCAAGCCAACCTCACCTGCCCGTGTGGACCCTCTGCTTACTTAACAAAGGAGGCTCTGGCGGCCCGCTCTGCTTGCGCGCCTAGCACCGGCACACCTACATCCCCTGACTGCCGACGAGGCATTTGCGGTGCGAGCACCTGTGCCCAACAATCTCCTACATATTTGCCCAGCGTGGATATTATGGGTATATCCACCATTTTATTAGGGAATAAATAAATAGATAGATAACACTATATTGATCACCACATGCAAGTAATTTTTAAGCTATTGCGTGCTATTGCATAGCTTCTATCGAGGGCCTTGAGCGCGGGAACCGAATCCAGAAATTCCGTAACGAAAAAAAACCTCACGCTCCCCACTCCGACGGGCACGGAGGTGTGGCTTGAAGGCCGTGCATTGTCTAACGTCGTTTCTTTTCGGCAGTCTTCGACACGGTGTTTGTGTGCGTGCAACTAGACGTATTTTTATTTAATAAAAGAAAAAAAATTGTTTTCTTATCGGTCACCACGCTCAAAAAGTGTAACTTGAATTAATATCAAATAAAAATAAATACTGCATAATTAAAATAAATAAATAATTATAATTGCATAAGTTGATACAAAATGCTATGCAATAGCTTTACCGCGGCAGTCCCCGAGTGCCACACGTCTTTTTTTTATGTTACCTTTTGATGGAACTAGGACATGGCTCACAACCATTACCTTTAAAAAAGTTATCACTTTAAAAGTAACACAATTGGAGGCCTTATCGCTATCGGCGAGGCCTATGTTTAGCAGTGGACTAATATAGGCTGGTGTTGTATAGATATTCTGTAAAGCCTGGTTGGAATCGTTTCATCCTTAATCCAATCCTGGATAAACAATCATATTTTTGACATCCATCCAAAATACACACAATCACAATTCACAAATTACCTAACTGAAAACAAACTCGACCACGGAATATTGGCCTTCGTCCAAACCAAAAAACTCTATTCGAATTTCAGATACGAAAAGTTACCTCACGATGCTTTTGTACAAATTAAAGTGAACTTTATTATGATCGAATAGGGTTCACAGACGATATCAAGGGTAGTAATTGGCTAAACGCTCGGATGGACTACATTTTCATTTTTCCGTTGATGGTGTACGTCGATTAGTTTCGAGAATACTCAAGTTTGTGAAAGAGAATGTTTTTATCATGTTTTCATAAAATCCTCGTTGGTAATGAATGATCGTTCTTGAATATTTTACTGTTCACTCAAAGATATCGTTATAATCATCATTAGCCTATAGCAGTCTACTACAGCTAGACATAGGCCTCCCCAAATGAGCACCATCTGTCACTCAAACATCATCAAGACGTCGAGGACAAGACGCAATGGCCTATATATTAGGGATATATTGGGGTATATTAGGGAGGCCTATGTCCAGCAGTGGACTTCTATAAACTGATGATGATGACTCAAAGATATGATGGTAGATAACTCTAGTAATAAAATCTGAAGCATTCCTTGCTGACTGTATCTAAAAGCTCGATGGCGGATGTCGTGGAAAATATAAAACACTATTATTTTCTTTTAAATTGACGTGAAAGTCGTGAAAACTTATGTATGGATTAGTTTTGAACTGCACCCTTTCAATAACAACCATAAAATCAGTAGCTTATTATCATTGGCATGGGTTCCAAATACGGAGATTCAGTCAGTCATTAATAATGACACTTATATAATAATTGTGATCGTTTTTGTGTGTGTGAGTATGTTTGTTCCCACTCAACTTCGCAACGGCTGAACGGATTTAAATGCAGGCACCATGCGAGCGAAGCCGTGCATGGAAGCTAGTTTTATATTAAACTCTTTGATAGTTCACAAGACAGATAGTATAACAAAGTCTCAACGTTAGGTTATAATGTTGTAAGCTTCCGGTTTTGAAAAAAACAGGACATTAAACAATAGTAGCTTCCGCCCGCGGTTTTGCCAGACTCGGAAAAACTAGCCTATGTGTTAATCCAGGTCACAAATTATGTATAGTCCAAGTTTCATCTAAATCCGAAACATCCATCCATGCATTCTCGTAAACTTTCAAATTTATTATGGGTTAAAGAAATGATTTCATTATGATGCAAAGTACAAAAGATAAATGATTAGGACGTACGTCAGATTCCACGTGACATATCGCAGGCCTGATTGGCTACGCGCTACTCGACACGCGCGCGGTTGTAGGGGTTCTTTTTGCGACTATAGTTCTATGTTTATCATTATGTTACCTATCATCATCATCATCCACAGCCCGATTTCACCCACTGCTGGGTATAGGCCTCCCTCAACTTGTGCCATCCACCACGATCCTGCGCTAGTCTAATCCACGTACGGCCCGCGACTATGACAATGTCGTCTGCCCATTTTGCAGCCGGACGTCCCACACCATGACATGTCATGTTACCTATACCTACTCTTAATTTATAATTTAATGACTATTTTTAATTTGTTCTTTTATATAATTTATGTGTAGTTGCAAATAAAAAAAGTCTTATTCTTATTCCTATTTTGTATGTATTTAAGTGAGTCCCTGTATGGATGGTTTAAATTTACAATTGGACCTAGTAGATGCATTTGCATAATTCTTAGCGATTCCTCCTAAACGGCTGTGTAGTGGGGCTTAGGATGATTTTCATTCACAATTGGACCCAGTAGGTTGCAATCTTGTTCTAGGACTTTTGATAATTTTAAGCGGACCCTTGGATGGTTTAAATTGACAATTAGTTCCGGTAGGCGGCGATGTAATCGGGTTCTAGTTTTTTTTTTAGTGTAAACCATATTTAGTGAATCATTTTAAGTGAAAGCACTAGTAAGTTTGATATAATGTTGAGGTAAACGCCACGAAAACTGATATTTTACCGTTAACCTGGTTCCAAGAATGTCGACGTGTATTAATAGTTCTACAGGTTTGATAGATCATTCTTTGTCTACTGCTAGTGACGGCGTCAATCAATCAATGGTAATTGTATTGATGATGCTGGTTCATAGGTGATATGGTGGTGTTTCCACATATTTTTCAACATTTTCTTATAGCAGCTGATCTGCTTCGGCTACATAATTCACTAATCATAGCAAGAACACAAAAAGCCGTGAATATCATAAAATCAAAATTACCTGGAAAATTCCAACATGTACTTACCTATTTTTTTTATATCCTTCAGATGAAATTTAAGTCTAAGAATAGATAGATAATTTTTGTGAAAGATGAGATAAGTAATAAAAGAGTGAGACGACGGCTGATGAAGGAATCTGGAAGAACGCATGTTAAGACCACACATAGCGTAAGACCACGGAGATGATGTTTATTTAGCGGAAGTTAAAGTTTACACAATCAAGAGAACCTGCCTATTAGGTAAAATTAATAAAAGAGCTTTTCATAAATCTAAAGAGATGTTATAATGAATTTATGTGAATTTTTTGAATTATTATTGTTAGTACGTAATAACATAAGTAAGTAATTCCATGGTTAAAATACACATAAAACAAAAGACTTTTTGTTTATTTGGAAACATAATTTTTACAACCGACGACCCCTGTGGCGCAGTGGGCGAAGGTCCGCCTGAAACAAAGAAGGTTGCGTATTCGATTCCCGCCGCTGGACAAATGTTTGCATGTTCTGCAGATATTTGTCTCGGGTCTGGATTATTTCTATGTATGTTATGTATGTATTTACAAAAAAAAATGTATATAATGTAGTATATCAATCATGTGGTTCCCTAATACAAGCTCTGCTTAGTTTCGGGCGACATGATGCTGTGTGATAATGTCCAGCATTATTTATTTATATTTATTATTTATTTACAATACAACCCGCCATCAACCAATATTAAATGCACGATTGTTAAAATTCACAAAATTGTTAGTCTACGTCAGCCTCAAGTTTCGTCGATAATCTCATTAGCAAACGGTTTAAATTAGGATGATTTCGTTTGAAAACTTTTAAACTTTAGGTCTGGCCATCTAGCCTTTGAACATTTGAAAGGTTCTATAACAAATTTTGATTAATCCTTAATTTTCCTTTGAAGGTATCGAAACTAACGATGTTATCTTTTATAATAATGACAAAAGTTTTGTAAGGTTAAATTAGTTGCAACACCACACACCACCATACCAACCTATATCAGTTCACTGCTGGACATAGGCCTCCCCTGATAAAGGGGGATATGTCCATAACCCCCCGCTGGGCACGCGGGTTGGGGATCGCATTTTATTTATTTAAGCACACCTTATACATTACAAGCAATAAAAGTTATTAGGTATCTTGTTAAATTCAACTGTTTTGATCTGGCTTGAAACATATGTTCAGTTTAAGCATGCTAAAGAAGAATGCCGAGAACCGTACCAATTGCGTCAAAACCGAACGTATCCCATAAAATTTAATATATTTTATAAATGAAATTAACATTTTTTTTAGTTTTACATACCGACTCGATTAATAATCAAGTAAAAAAATATTTTGTTGATTTGTTTCCGTTGCACGCCGCCATTAGACTACAACAACCAATGATATATACGTTGCTATGGCAATAAACATTGATGTAAAGTGTAACTATGGCCTATATATAACCCTCATTTTTAATTATTTTGACAGTAGAATCGACTAAAATCTTATTGGATATTTTTTTGACGCACTCACTTTAGTCTTGGTACCGAGTGCCATACATCAGACGGCATTCTCCTTTGTTACTAAATAATATACTGATACATTTTTTGGTTAAATTTATTAAGTATATGTTTTAAGTTTTTAGTTTTAAATATTTTAAGTTCTAATAAAAATAAGTACCTATTGATCTCTTAGTTACCATAAGTACCTAACTACTTTATTACAAATGATGTGTCCGCCTGTAATTGGTTTCTATAGCAGAATGAAAACTTTGTCAGTGTAACCCTACAATGTTTTGATATTTAAACTATTGGCGTTCCTATTCAATAAAATAACCTATGTGCACGTATAAATTTCACAAATTCACAAAATTAGGCAGATACTTATTTGAAATTAAATTACGTTAATTTATAAAAAATGAGGAAGCTATACTGGTACGGAACAGAGCACTTTAAAAACAATATAGCAGTTCTAATTGGACTGAAAATGTGTTCAGTAAACTTGAGCTAAATAGAAAGGTAAGAAGTATTTTCGCCTTGGATGCGTAGGCAAGATAGGGAGCCTGCGGTGTCCGCGTGGGCGCAACCAGCTTATTACTTTGTGTTGAAGTATATTTATGAGCCGTTTTGTGGAAATAAACTATATGAAACTATATGAATGAAAAAAAAACAAGTAAACAAGATATGCATGTTGCAAAGTTAAAAACAGTTTGAGATGCTGAAACCGACTGACCACGGGTCGCGCCGCGAGCCAGCTCGCGCGGCACGCGTTCCCCAAAGGGTACGCATAGCTGCAAGTACAGACATGGCGTTCCAAGATACGCGTAACCCGACTACGCGTACCAATATACGCGCTATCCGTACCCGGTTTCATAGTTTTTTATTTATAAACGTATCTTAATTAGGTTTAAAAATATATCGTTTATCATTCGATTTTATCATCTCATTCTACTGCCAACACATTCTCGTTAAGGGGTTATAATATAGAATATTATTTTATAGGTACATCAGGCAATGCTTAAAATAAATAAATGCTTATTTATTTTACTTTATTCTGAAATGAAAACTTTCAACTAGTTACGAACTGAGTAGATAAATAATAAGGTTTAGACAGCTCTCATAAGGGTGTAGCGTGGAAAACTTCTAAGCAGACGAAGTTATAGGGCGCCCAGTCATTAGTTTGTTTATCATCATCTAAGAAGAGCTCTTTGTGAAGTGATAGTCTAGGGACTTCCCCGGTAGTACTTCTAAAGCACTACCTACTATGGTTTAGTTTGATGGGTGCAGGTGAAATACAGGCATAAGAGATGTTCATGCTTCAAGTTGATGGCAGGGCGTTGCATCGTAAGGCATGTTCCAAACAAGTGTGACCTACGATGCAATGCTTTGTTATAGATAATGGTTACTACTTAACATGGTGATGATGTGTAACACTTAACATGATGAAGGTGAGATGAGCCATGTGTTTGTTCAGGCAGGTTGCATTTTCAGGTACCATAAAAAATCATCATCATCGTTTTCAGCTTTTCAGAACCCACTGCTGAGCATAAGCCTCCTCCTTCAAACGCCAATGCAAACGATTTTGCGCTATTTACATCCAGATCTTTTCCTGTACAGCAACGATTTATCTTCCTGGCTTTTGACATTCATTTGTTAATTGATAGTCATCGAGATAGTAAACTATAGAGCCACAAACGTGGTAAAAAATCCGCGCCAATACTCGGCGCAAGCTGCATATTGCGTCGACATTGAACACTTTTTAAGCGACATAATATATTTTTGCAAATGTGGCTTTTTGATGTTTAATTATATCAACGAGACTCTCGGACGGTTTTTGACAGTTTTAAGTCGGGGACTGTGACTCTATACAGAAATCGATGTTAAGATTAAAAGAAAATTGCCCTTAGTAAATCATTTTTCAGCTTACTGTATAAAAGAAAATTAAAAAATAATTAAGCCACGCAAATCAAAAGATGTAAGTAACTTATTTTATAATTAATCTTACTGTATTTCCTGCTCCACAGTAAATCTGCGTTTCTCCTTTGAAAAATTTGATAAAACATAACAGGCACCTATTTTATCGAATTTCCACGCACAAAAGAAAGACGCGTTCAAAGCTCTCTAGAATTTCCCGGAAAAATATCCGAAGCGCGAAAGAGTAAGTAAGTTATTTATAAAATTTTATCTACATTAACATCACCCCCGAAACGTGTGATAAAAGCGGGAAAATGTAAAAAAATCGCTGAAAGTGTCAACGGGAATTTTCAACGTGGATAAAATATTAAAAATACAAAATCAAAGTTATATTAAAAATGTGTATGGTAAATGGTGTAAAATCTTTTAAAATCATTGGAAATTTGAAACAATTTATATAAAGTATGTGGTAATGGGAACCTTCAATAAACAATTAATGTTTTGTAAATAAGAATTTTACTAGTACCTATATGTACGAATCAGCTATTTTATTTTATGCTTACTTCTACATCGAGACTGTGACTCTAGTTATACTAGAGTCACAGCTTCTAAGAGAAAACAGACAATAATCGTCCAAGCGTCGTTGACATATGTACAGAAAGCATCAGAGTCTGGTAACGCCCCTAGTGAACGTTAGTAGGTTCAAACCCTCGCGGCGTCAGTGGTGGATCTCGAACTTTTTGCACAAATGTGTGTTTTATAAAAATTCTCTACCATGCATATTTAATTTCAACCATATAACTAGACGAGACGATGGAGTGGCGGTTACAACACCCGTCTTTAATCTAGACGTTATAAGAGTACTGGGATCAAATCCCTCATATTACCTGTATGTATTTTACTATTTATTTTTTGTTACTAATACAATGGGCTACATTTTAAATGTAATAGGTAAGTTATCTAATTATCTAATTATACGTTATTTATTTTATGTAGTTACGCACTACTGTGATCAACATATGAAAAAGTTACTAGCTGACGCATCCATACCAAGACAAAATAATAAACGTATGGTGTAACTTAAAATTTCGTCGTTATTGTCAACCGCTACGATAGCTCAGTTGGTTAGAGCGTCTGATTCATATACTGGTGTAAATTAATTGCTGGTCCGATCCCCCACCCAAGTATGATTATTTTTGTATAAGATTTTGACCATTTGAATATGGTAGCCTCCACGGCAGCTGTTTAAATTTATACTTGAAAGGGGTATACCAGATCGTGACGCTTTGTGTACATAAAACATCAAATTAATAGTTTCCGATGCCATATTTGCACCAATTTTTACGTTAATAACTTGTTCAATGTCAGCGCAATAGGAAGCGTGTGGCGAGTTTTGGTGCGGATATTTTTATCCACGTTTGTGGCTCTATCTCGATGTTTTTTTTTTTACCAAATATAGTTTTTACGTCCATTAATACTAACGGTGCAGTAGAACCGTGTATACTGGATATCAATTGTAATAATACATTATTTCATTATTTTATTTCATATTTGTTTAAAATCAAGCCAGCGCATACCTAAAACTTATCCCTTTCGAGACGTAATACCTTTTCTACTTCCCCTAGCACCAAGCTCATATAAAAGCATCCTCGCAAATTCACTTCACATTGACGTAGAAAACAGGAGAAAATATGCACGTGAATTAGATTTTCCGATCTCAACAAAGTAGATAGCAATATGCACGCGAATTTAAACTTTACGTGGGTTTTGCTAAAACTTATTTTGATTTTTTTAAAGTTAAGAAAAACAAATAGAAGTAACATAATCTTAGTTAATTAAAATCGAGCAATATCAATATTAACATATTTGACGGCTGTGTTGCTAAAAGTGATATTGTAAGGATCGAAACATAGATATTAGCTTTGATATGTACGTCGCTAAGCAGTAAATAGCTTGAGCGTGGTCTATAGCTAGATATTATTGTATTTTAACAACAACGCACATGATTCTAGACCAATATACAGCTTGCATTTTGCCGAGACTTTGTTTGTAGTTGAAAACAGGTAGTACAGACGGGTATCAACAAACATGCGCTGACTTCCCGCCTTCTATGTAAATGCAACAGGATGACGGATGTTTGATCCAATTTTGTAAAAGCCCTTTCACTCCTGGGATGCCAACGAAGCTTGGATAATTCCCAATGCTCCTTAAAAATACCCACCAAATAGACTTGTACAAAAATGAGCTAAAACAAAGAGAAAAGAAACATGGCTTTATGGTAAAAATAAATTTGTTTTTAAGCGTGTAAATATTAGGTGCTGAGCTATGAAATTGGCGTTTTGTATGGAGAATTTCGACAGAATTGATTTCTTCATACATAAATTTGTGTATTTTTTTATAGTTCCATAAAAAACTAATCCTATTCTCCTAAAATTTTGTGTGTATGATTTGACAACATTGCGAAAAGTATGCGTAGTCTTATTTAAAAAAGAAAACAAACACAAAAAAATACTACGAATTTAAGCACTGAAAGTAACAGCACGTGAAATGAACTGTTTTAAGTTTTATTTTTTGCGGATAAACTTCCTCAAATATAGTATTTGATACGTTCAGAAAATAAATTAATTTTGTATAATATGACTGATGAATAAAATAAAATAGGTGCAAAATGCAATAGAGAGAAAAAACGCCAATTTCATAGGTAAGGCCAAATGGCTAAATGGCCCATTTCATACCTAATAGTAAGAGCCACAAATGTTCACATTTTTAGAAAACTCAATATAGGAGCGTGTGCGCGCGTGTGAACGGAGCGTGTGTTAGAGTGGAGACCGCGTTTAGGTAAGCGCAGCGTGGGGCGTCCCCTGGCCAGATGGAGTGACGATCTGCGTAATGCAGCTGTCAGGCAGTGGATGAAAAGAGCCGAGGATCGGGCTCAGTGGCGTACCTTGGGAGATACCTATGTCCAGCAGTGGACTGCTATAGGTTGATGATGAGGATGATGATGAATATAGTAGCCCGTCTTCAGTTAAGCTGAATAATGTTCTTTTTTGGTGTCACTATTATTGTTTATCGGACAGATAAACGACACAACAATACTCCAAGAGATCAAATGAAAGAAAAAGCCATCTCTGTATAGGAGGTAGTCAGAGGCAAGTCTAAACATTACATTCAGTTGCCACTTTTTGCAAGCAGTTAGCATTCCTAACAATCATGTAGCAAGCCTATCACCGCATTTATAGGACATATATATACATGCCATTCGAATTTAAGATGTAGGGCGCACCGGTTACCTCACGATGTTTTCCTTCACCGTATCGAGCACGTGGTAACTCACATAAGTTTTTCGAAGCGAACAATCCATTGGTGCTCGGCCAGGATCCATGACCTCCGGATCTTAAGTCGGGATACATACCACCAGGCCACCCCTAGACTTTCATTGATATAAAGAAGAGCAAAATGCTATTATCACAATTCTCATAAACGTAACGGGAACAAAATGCTTTAAATAATACATTTCATATACGTAACGTAACGTTGAAAAGGCAATCTGACTGATAACGAAATATTCGAGAAAATTCTGGAATCGTTTAAAAATACCTCTTGCGAACATTCGGTGATATATTGAGGGGGCGGGGAGCCCGGTTATTTTATAATCTTTGCTTCGCAGACCTTCTCTTTTATCACAGTTTATATTATAAAGAAGAACAAGTACAACTTTATTAAACCGGTGTATAACTTTATAATGGTTATTTTATTTACCGTTCTCGTCCCACTACCAGGCAAAGTTTTCCCCTTAGATTTCCAAGCATCTCTGTCCTGAGCCTGAACTAAAGGAATTACGTTTACTTAATATAATGATAAATTCGTTTTTTACTTTACCTACCCAAATGGTCATTCAGACCTTGAAATTAAAAAAGAAAATTTATAAAAATGTTTTGTTCGCTCCAATGCCTATTCTAATATTTTTATATGATAGAACAAGTACATGGCCCGCCCGCTGTTAAGTGGTAACGATTACCTGTCACAAAGCATTGCTTCGTTGGTCATGCATATTTTGAACGTACCCTACGATGCGTTGCCAACGTCCATCAACTTGAGGCGTGAAGCTGATAAGCCTGTTTTGCCTGTAAATTCACCGGCACCCACACCCATTTAAGTGAAACATGCGGTAATCACAACCGCCATCGGTAGGTAAAAGTGTTGACAAGGATAGAAGTAATTGCGGGCGCTTATCAAAAACGGCATACCTATGCTAATACCGTGCGAACTGACGGATATCGCACATGTTTGAATAGGCTTTTTTTTCATTTGGGTAAACAAAATATGTTATAAAAGACCATTTTCCGCCCGCGGCTTCACTCACGTGGTACTAGGATAAAAAGTAACTTATGCAGGTCACATGCATACTCACAGAAACATACACACAAATTTTCGCATTGATCTATAATATTATGTTATATAAACCTTATCCTGACACATTAAGGCCCGTATTGATGAATCATGTTCGGCGGCGAATCTGTATCTGATCTTGATAAATTGTATTTGAATTGAAAACTATTAAAAACTTTGTGATTTAGTTTACGAATTACAATCATCTTTAAAGTCGGTTGTTGAGTGCAATCTGCAAAACTGATAAAAATGCAAGGCCTGAGCGCTTTCGTACTTGAGGATAATGGACGAGGTGCAATAGCGCTCATTAGGGGAGGCCTATGTTAAACAGTGGACTGCTAAAGGCTTTTCTTTTTTAGTATTAGCTAGTGGCCTACTCTGGTGTCAGTGTTTTCAGGCCACCCGAAGGCCTCCAACATGGCTTAATGACTGAAAACGCCGGGACCATCACTTCCGAAGCACAGAAGTGCTCAGATATATTGTTCCAAAATGGTTACCCATGCAAGTAGTGACCGGGTGGAGTGTTGCTTAGCAAAGATGATGTGCTAAAAACACCAACCCGCGCTTTCATTTGCACATAATTGTTTTGTTAATAATTTTCTAGGGTTGTTTTACTGTTTTAGGTGTTTACCCAACTTTTCTGTGACCTAACGGGAAAATTCTCAGATGTCGGGTGTGGCGATATGAGGACATTTTCTTATTACGTTATATTCTGAGAAGGATTTCAGTTAACTTGTATCTTGTTACTGAGACACACATTGTACCACTTCATACTACACCAGCTTATATAAGTCCACTGCTGGACAAAAGATATAAGAAGTGGTGGTATATGCCCACAATTCCCACGCTGGGCATACGGGTTGCGGATCGCAAAGCACAGCTTCTCGAACCGCCGACGTTGCTGCCACATAAATATTAAATTATATTTATAAAAAAATAGCATTTTTCAAGACAACAGTAAAATGCACCTACATACATGTAGTTTTTAACCAATAGTACCCTCATAGTACCTAAATATATATCTATATATTATATATATACTATCTAAACTACCTATCATAATAATTGTATGCACGCATTTCACCAATATGTTTTATACATATTGTACCCCCCTACCTATGCTAGTATCTAACTATCTACTTGTAATAATAGGCCTAGTTTACATTGTAACTTCTTACGTTCTATTACAAGTCTGTTTAAATGAACCACAGAAAAGAGGGACTCTTCTAATACAAGTTGATTAAATTTAAAAAAAGAGATCCCAACCCATGTAACAACCAACTTGTCATTTATGAATAAATAATTTTGTATTTTTTATATTTTTTGTTGCTGCCCTTTGGCAGCCAGGGGATTCAGCTATGTCAGTGTAACCGCAATCAGCCGGCCGCCACCAGCAGGGAGCACCATGGGTAGGTGAGGTTGCCATAGATTTCAAAAACGAAGGTTTTACACCCCATAACTAATTATTATTACCAACAATTTAAAGTTTTAAATTAACTTGTCACTCAACAGTCACATATTATTAAATAGACTCCTATCACCTGCGTCTAAAGTATCAGGAAATATGAGTAGGTATAAATCTATTATTATTTTATCATATATATATATATATATATATATGTATACAAACGCAATAGGCTTTGTAATTTTTTTTCATTCCCAATTTAATTGTGAAAACTTTCTGTGGTTGATTATTTAATTCCAAAAGTGGAGTTGGAACAAATTGACCCCAAAACATCCTCCCATTCACATTGTGGGGGAATATCCCCCTCTATATGAATGGGATCTAGCAGTGGAATCCTATAAGCTGACAACGGTGCAAATAAATCGAGAACTATTTCGAACATCAATTAAAAACATTTATTCGGTAGGATTCATTTTTTTAAACATTTATTCGTAGTGACACGGAATAACAGAAATTCAATTTACGTTGAACTTTTTCCAGGCGTTAAATGAAACTCCGTTACAGTTAGTTAACAGTCCATTTGCGACAGATACTTAAGCAAGTTAGTGGAAGAGATCTTTAAGTCTGAAATTTTAAGCTCAGTTACCACACTAACTGATAACTGATTGGTTATGTGAAAATAAGTCTTGTATTAAAACTAAGTTAACTATGTATCAGTCTCCGACTCTTTTATTTATAAAATGAATAGAATAGAACATTTTTATTTGTAACAATAATTTACAAGTAGTTAAACAAAATATGTTTGTTATGGGTACCAATAATATGAAATATTGCAGTTACAAAATGCAAATGGAAATGAAAATAATCGAACTTAATCTATTATGACATTTTATTCTATTGTAAACTCGTTTTAAATTACTTTTTTTGAATAAATTGTACATAATACTACTACTGTACATCAATAATCATCAAAAACATTATTGTTAAAAAATGTATTAAAACGAAAGACTACCGAACGCGGGGCAAGGCTAAAACGATCGGTGGCTAGGGCTGCAGAGAGAAGAACCGTCGCACAATGCGTGCCGAATACTGGATAGCCATAACCTTCTGTATCTTACCCTTGACCCAGCTGCCTAGCGAGATCCTCTTAAGATATTGGTTGAGGCTCTTCGCTATCAGACCGTACACTGAAACGACTATCGGAACGATAATTGTTAAGTTTTTAGGTGTAATCATTGACGAGAATCTGGACTGGAAGGCACATAAAAACATAGTAAATAAAAAGATAAGTGTAAGCTCTAAGCCAAATTAAAAATGTAACTAATGTGAAAACTGCAATAACATCCTATCATGCCTACATAGAATCTGCTCTTCGCTATGGGATTGTAATGTGGGGCAACAGCACTGATTAGAACAGGCTATTTAGAGCACAAAAGATGAGTCATGTAAACCCCTGTTTAAGGAGCTTGGTCAATATACCTCTACCGTCGCTCTATATTTACGAAGTATCAAATTTTGTTAGAAATCATATAAACTTTTTAAAAAAGCATGTGGCAAACACCCTAGACTATGTAGAGACCCGAATAGACTTATTCTAAAAGATACCCCGCATACAGCCAAGTACATGAAAAATTGTTTGACTTTGTGTGTAAGAATATATAATAAGATACCCAGTGACATCAAAATATTGAATAATTATTTATTTAAAATCAAATTGTTTGTGGCTGAATGACAAAATATTTTATGACATAAATGAATTTTTAGATTTTAGATCTTAGATAATTTATTATGATTATTATTGCAAGCTAGTATATACTGAGACATGAGTGCATTAATTAGACTAAGACCACCTTTATAGCATGTTTGACGCAATAAATATATTAGAATCTTTGAATCTTTGAATCTTGAATCTTAAGTCCACATCTCACATAGCGGTGATCTCGTGGGCCAAGTCAAGGTACTTGCTAATTATGAATATTATTAATCATCCCGACCGATTCCAGCCACAGCTAACTCTGCTACATTGAAGAGCTTCGTTGGTGTAGATACTCGAATGTGACTAACGTATTATTTATTAAATATTAATTAAAACTTTTTTATTTATTTATTTACATATTTTCCACAAGAGGCTTATATTCATCATGCCTCAAGTTGATGGACGCAGGGCGTTGCATTGTAGAGCACGTTTCAAAAAACGTAATCTATGTTGCAATGCTTTGTGATAGGTAATGGTTACCACTCAACATCAGGTGGACCATGTGCTTGTTCCATCTTCAAGTAACATAAAAAATATATATATATTGAAAGAAGTAGTAATTTAGACAATTATAGGTCCTCACGTATGGCAACAGATTATAACTAACTAGCGACCCACCCGGTTTTGCACGGATGCAAATTATACATATAAACCTCCCTCTTGAATTACTCTATCTATTGAAGAAAACCATCAAAATCCATTGCGTAGTTTTAAAGATCTAAGCATTCATAGGGACAGACAGACAGCAGGAAGTGACTTTGTTTTATAATATTTATTGATAGTGACTAAAGCGTAAGCATTCACGGAGTGATTTATAACTATTATGTTATATGACACCTACAGTACAAACACATCATTATAGTGAAACATATGATGACATGAGAGAAAGAAAATAATAAAACTAAATCGACAACAATGACTTATCCTGTGGAATAAAAGATATGAAATTTCTGATAATTTAAATGAAAAAAAAAAAACTTGGTATGAAACTGTCTCCTATTCCCTCAAAATCAATGTAATAGTAATGAATAGCAATTATAACACAGTTGTTATAAAATATAAGTTTCTTGCCAATTCTTCTTTGTTAGGTTGCGTCACGAAATCGTCAACTTTTTTATTTAACACCAATTAAAAAAGTTGACGATTTAAAAATGTCTTATTAAATAAAAAAATTGAAGTTTGTTGATAATACAAACCAGAATACTTGATAAAGAAACCAGCCAAGTGCGAGTTGAAGTCGCGCACGAAGGGTTGCGTACCGTTGTATGGGAGCCCCACTTAAATATTTATTTTATTCTATTTTTAGTATTTGTTGTTATAGCGGCAATAGAAATTCATCATCTGTAAAAACAACAACTGTCTAGCAATCACAATTCATGAGATACATTCTGGTGACCGACAGACAGACAGACGGACAGTCTTAGTAATAGGATCCCGTTTTTACTATTCGGGTACGGAACTCTAAAAAACAAGTGAAAAGTTATTTTTTTTTTCGTAAATTGACTTCAATTGCTAATATAGAAGGTTTGTATAAGAACAAAATGTCCATTAAAACAACAAACAGATTATTCCATTTATCCTGAACATACTACAAAGCTGTGTCACAAAGAAACAAACGTACAAAGCATTTTACCGATGAAAACGCTAACGGTTTGCGGCGTTTTTGAATTAAACGAATTAAAATCGGTTGGTTTCATTTTGAAACTAGCTTTCTCCTGCGGTTTCGCTCGCGTGGTACCGGATAGTAGAGTTCATCTATCATCTATCTATTTATCCATGTTTCTTCCAAGTTTCATCCAATCCGTTCACCCATTATGGAGTTGAGTGGGAACAAACATACTCACCCACCCACACACTTAATTTTTATTGTATTAAGTGTGATATAAATATATTATGTTATTAAAATCATAATAATAATAATAATAACTTGACCAATATCTTAAGAGGCTCTCGCTAGGCAGCTGGATCAAGGGTCAGATACAGAAGGCGGCTCTCCTGGACTCGGCACGCATTGTGCGGAGGTTCCTTTCTCTGCAGCCCTAGCCACCGACCGTTTGAGCCCTGCCCCGCGGTCGGTGGTCCACCATTTTGGATATATTTTTTTACTATAATGTTTTTTTATATTATTTTTGTACATAGTAGATTAATAATGTTTTAAATTTTATAGTAAAAAATGTATTTTTTATGAGTTTTAAAATGAATAAAGTGTCATAATAATAATAATAAATAATGCGGGACGTAATCACACAGCATCACGTAGCCCCAAACTAAGCAAAGCTTGTATTATGGGAACCACAATCATAATCATAATCTTCTAGCTATCTATTTATACGTATAAAATCCTTTGTCCTGATTGGCTCACTGACGATGGATCAACGAAGAGCCTAAACTACTGATCGTAGACACCTGAAACTTGGAGGGTGTGTTCTTTGTATGACGTGCCTACGCCTACGAGGAGGGGGTGTTCTTTGTATGACGTGGGCATCCCATAAGAAAGGATTTTTCGAAATTCTACCACTAAGAGGGTAAAAAACGGGGCAGAGTTTGTATGGGACAACGTGATTCCTTGGTCCAATCTACTTCAAATTTTGCATAAACATTCTATAACAAAATTGACGGAAGATGTGGTTCGTATTTTATTGAAACTCATCGCCTAGCGGAGTTAAAAAGGGGTAGAAAGTAATTTTAGGGGTGATTTGCATTGAAATTGATATTATACTATACTCCTTAGTTCTTTTGATTTAAATAACAAAATATTTTGACACGTTTTAAAACTGAATCCGATCTCATTAAAATTGGAATGCCAAATAAATCATCAACATATTATACTCTGGAGCCACAAACATGCAAAAAAAGAGTCTGCACCAATACTCGGCGCTTTTCAAGCGACATAACGTCTAAATTAGTGCAAATTTGGCATTTGTAAGTTTATGTATGTCAATTACGCTTGGACAATTTTTGACAGTGTTTACTTGAAGACTGTGACTCTATAGAGTACTTTCTTATCGCGATGTGTTAAATTCAAAATAATTTAAATAAAAACACGAACTCCCATTTGTTAAAGTATCGTTGACATCGTAGGTCAGTGGTATTTGTTGTAAGTGTGATTGATTGTTATTATGGTCAAACGCTTGACTATTTCATGTAAAAAAAATCCATTAGTTATTTAATTTTAGGTGAATTCAAAAATGTAGAGTTTATTTGACTAAGCCACAAACTTTGCTTAAAGGGCGTTTGCAGAAAACAGTGTATTATGATACCACTATCATTTTTTGATTCACACGTAGGGACACTACATTTAGTAGCACCCATTTTATACGATTTCACTTATAATTGAAACACATAAACATCTAAAAGCAATAAAAATTCCAAAGAAAAGATTGTGATGACAGAAATTTCAAAACAAATCTGAAATTAGATTCAGGTGAAAAACGTCAGACGTCAGTTCGTGTCAGAGGCCAATCATGCATGTGTAGCTATCTTTACTGTGTTGAACACTAGCGCTGCGACGTTGCGACGAAGAACTAATAGAATACAAAAGTTTGAATATGAACTCTATTTCCAAGCAACAGATTATAAAATTAAGTAAAAGTAAAGTTAAGTAAAATTAAAAAAAACCTCACGCTCCCCGTGAGGTTTTTTTTCGTTACGGAATTTCTGGATTCGGTCCCCGCGCTCAAGGCCCTCGATAGAAGCTATGCAATAGCTTAAAAAGTTCATATGTATCTTTGTTCGAGCATAACTCTCAAACTGTTGTTCCAATCTGCATACAATTTGGTACGTCAATAGGTTGTATTTGAAATTTTTGCTAAGAAGTATATGAGTTATATGAGACTGGGGATCATCAAGATATGGACTCCCAAAAGGGGCCCAAAAAAATTAACCATATGTAAAATATTGAGTGAGGTGTCTTAGCGAATGGGTTTTGTTTGTTCATTCCAAAATCGTTTTTATTTTAATTCTAGAATGTATAGATCATTACATAAGTTATTCGGTGGTAGTCAGAGTCCAAATATTGTGTTTGACACACATGCCTGCTTACTAAGTGCACAGTGCTCACAGTCAGAACACATAAAAAACAGTTCACTCCCTAGAACAAGTGTGTTTTCAGCACTCATATACTAGACACTAGCATGTTGACTGCGGATGCGGGCCTAGAAGCAGAGCGGGTCAAGTAGGAGCCCGCGCACTAGAACGAGTGCATTTTCAGCAATTAAAGTGTTACTGACTTTTACATAGTAACTCTACTATGTGGGAAAGACAGATGAAAGGAGATGAAAGTTTGCATGAAAGGAAACCTATCATTTCTCAAGTTAGGAGTAGGGATATAAAAACTTATAATACCACATTTTTTTACTGGCTGTTGACTTGGCGACGGGTCGCCAGCAAAAAAGAGAGCAAGGATAGGCTAGGAAAAGGTAGCGAAAGTGGGAGTGGGAACGGGAACAGGAACGCGTCCGGGTACCTACCTAGCCGGACCTAACCTGGTAATGTAGGTAATGTTAGTCGGTTCTTTTTATTTCATACATAGTTAGGGTTACACGTAACTTAAAAAGCGTATATACGTAAATGAAGTTGCGGGCGGGTCAGCTAGTATATAATAAAATAGTAAATGACGTACTGCCTGCCCGCTTAGTACAGGGATTTTGTCGTGTCTTCCATAGACTCGACAAAGATCTTTGGCTATCACTCGTTTTCTCTACCACCCAGAGCACGGCGTTCATTCAAGACAAAAGTTTCTTGGAAGACAAGGCCTTTCCATAGCAACGAGGTTGTCTTTAGTGATGTAGTCATTTTACCCAACATGCCGTTCATTCTTTTACGTTTCGTTACCAAAAATATGTCAAACAATAGATTTGAACCTACTTTCGAGGTTAACGAAACGTAAAATACGTAAATGTCTTGGTCTATAATCAAATGTCAATTTGACAATTTTCAATCACAACAAAGATATTCATATTGGGAAATGTGGAATTCGATGGTGAATAAAAATTATAGATTACTCATTAGAGCAAACAGTATAATTACTAAGCAAGGGCATGGATGGTCTATAAAAGTCAAGGTAAGTAATTCATTATAATCTTTACCTACCTAGTATTTAGGTTGCTACATGTAAGAAAAGGTAATGTAAAAGATTTTTTGCGACTCATAAATCTGTCATAGAGGTAGAAGAATCTGCAGTAATTCTAGTCTGACTGCCTAAATTGGAGTGATGGGTCGCTCCGCTCCATGATGAGCAACGATGAGCCTGACATCCATAATTGTTTATCTATTGCCTTGTCTTTTTTGCAACTACGTCTTTTCAACATTATCATCAGCCTATAGCAGCTCACTGCTGGACATAGGTCTCCGCTAATGAGTGCCATTCTCTAGCTGATTACGTATTGTACTTATTCATCTTGGTATGGAGATGAGCAATCTTAGTTAATATGAGCTTGTTTTAGCTTTAAGAAAAATGTCTAGTAAGTAAGGAAATAAACTTTTGATAGGTACTTTAAACAATAGGTACTAACACATATTTATTTTTGTTCTAGCAAATGGAGTGTGTCAATACCAATTAATTATTATTGGAATAATGGATCTACCTTTTTGTACAAACTTACCCATTCAAGAATGGCAAAGGCACCAAGTTGTAGAACTTTACATATTAAGGGTGTGTCAAATTAAATAAACTTAACTACTATGTACCCAACCACAATGTATTTTTTTACATAATTGAATTAAATATTGTTTAAAAAAAATTTTTTTTAAATAAAATACCTATATAGCTAAGTAAATATGTACTAAGACATCTCTGAATATCATGAGGTGCTAACATGTCATTGAAAATGGATCTTTTCGTTTTTTTCGAAGCGTTTGTGGCATAGCATGCACACCTAGGTCACGTCTCATATTTTTTGTATGCCGTCACATTTTTGATAGAGTTTTGGCTCTATACATACAAGTAGGTACCTACTATATAAGTGAAAAAAAAAAGATTTTTTTAAAACAATATTTAATTCAATTATGTAAAAAAATACATTGTGGTTGGGAACATAGTAGTTAAGTTTATTTTATTTGACACACCCTAAATATTTATAGTTCTACAACTTGGTGCCTTTGCCATTCTTGAATGGGTAAGTTTGTACAAAAAGGTAGATCCATTAGTCCATTAATTAATAAGTGGAATTGTCACGCTCCATTTGCTAGAACAAAAATAAATATGTGTTAGTACCTATCAAAATTTTATTTCACTACTTACTAGACATTTTTCTTAAAGCTAAAACAAGCTCATGTTAACTAAGATTGCACATATCCATACCAAGATGAATAAGTACAATACGTAATCAGTTAGAGAGGTAGGTACTCGAACTGAGGACAGGGCGCAATGGCACTCATTAGCGGAGACCTATGTCCAGCAGTGGACTGCTGTAGGCTGATGATAATGTTGAAAAGACGTAGTTGCAAAAAAGACAAGCCAATATATAAACAATGATGGCTGTCAGGCTCACCGTTGCTCATCATGGAGCGGAGCGACCCATAACTAAAATTTAGGCAGTCAGACTAGAATCTCTACAGATTCTAGTGTGACTGCCTAAATTCTTCTACGACTATGACTGATTTATGAGTCGCGAAAAATCTTTTACATTACCTTTTCTTACATGTAGCAACCTAAATACTAGGTAGGTAAAGATTATAATGAATTACTCACATTGACTTTTATAGACCATCCATGCCCTTGCTTAGTAATTATATTCTTTGCTCTAATGAGTAATCTATAATTTTTATTCACCATCGAATTTCACATTTCCCAATATCTTTGTTGTGATTGAAAATTGTCAATAGAGACATTTAAGTATATTACGTTTCGTTAACCTCGAAAGTAGGTTGAAATCTATTGTTTGACATATTTTTGGTAACGAAACGTAAAAGAATAAACGACATGTTGGGTAAAATGACTACATCACTAAAGACAACCTCGTTGCTATGGAAAGGCCTTGTCTTCCAAGAAACTTTTGTCTTGAATGAACGCCGTGCTCTGGGTGGTAGAGAAAACGAGTGATAGACAAAGATCTTTGTCGAGTCTATGGAAGACACGACAAAATCCCTGTGCTTAGCGGGCTGACTGACATGCAACGCAGAGCCTAACCCGCTGGACCTAGAAATTAGAAATTTGGAGTGTGTAGTTTTAGTTTGTTACCGTGTTCTAAGAAGGGATCTAGCTACCACTTGCATCTTAGCTCGCGTGGTACCACGATAAAAAGTAGCTTATGTATTAATCCAGGTCACACCCTGTGTATATTCCAAGTTTCATCCAAATCAGTAACAAACATTCATCTATTCATCCATCCATACATCCATACTCACAAATTTTCGCATATATAATATTAAAGTAGGATTATGTAGTGTTAATTATTTGTGTTTCTGATAGTCAAAAAAATCAAAAGCACTCTGCACATGTAAAGTTCGGACCGCGGGAAACAGCACGCACCATTCCAACCCGCACTCCGAAACGTACGTGTAGATGCGCGGGGCTGACAGTCCGATCTGGCATATCGACGCGAATGCAAATCTCACAGTTTTAACCGCGCATCCCGTCAGTAATCAGTCCCAGATGCGCAGTCCGATCTTTACGCGCCATTAGCACGACAGTTTAATCCGCAGTCCAAAACGTATAGATCGGACTGCGGTTTGCGTTGTCCGATCTTTACGTGTGCAGGGCGCTTCTATCTAAAAAAATCAGTGCGACATCTCTTGTGTGTGTTCTTATCACAAGGATTCTGAAATTGAGCTGAAGGACTTTCAGTTCAGTGGGTGATTTTGGGAAAATAAAGAAGTACCTCTCACACTAATAATATAAATGCGAAAGTTTGTGTGCATGTGTGTCATTTGTCACAGAACACAAAATGTTATTTGTCACAGATAAAACCTAAAAACAAGTGGAGCTTATAAAGAGAGCATAACTTAATTATTTTCAAATAAATTTTGAATTATAAGCCACATAAATTTACCCTTTAGAAAGTTTGATAAGTAATTAGTAATTGTACGCAAAATTGGCGGTTCAATCCATTACAATTCAGTATTCCAGAAAATAACTTGAGTTCGGTTTAACTTAGATAGAAATTCTTCGCATCCCAGCTCGTATTCAACGGGCTTCAATTATGTTTGTGTGAGGATACTCGAGTAGTTTATTAGCTGAAGTTCGCAACTACTTATATATAGTTTACTGCATTGGTGCAGCGTTTATTGGTTTTGAATTTAGTTTAGCAGTAGAAAATTATAATAAATTAAAGACGTTCTGGTTTATTTTCAGGGTTTATTTCTTATTAATTTTGTATTCATGTATGTATGATGCCTCTAGTGGCGCATTTTCAGTATTTTTTAAATTTTAGATAGAGCCGTAAACATTAAGTAGCCTAGCTAATTTATTTTAATATTTATTCAGGCATACATAACAGAATAAGATCAGAAAGACACAATGTATATAGCTAAAACATGGTATTGAACTAAATAATGTTCTCAAAGCATGTGTACACATCATGATAAAATATAATGTTCATATCACTATAAGTATTGTAGCTGTTTTTTGTTCATTAATAAATAAAATGAAAAAAGGTGAATGAAATCTAAATGCAATAAGATAAAATAATTTAATAAAAGTTTTATATTTTATATCAAATTTTATATCAAATAACGTACACATTACATAAAAATAATCTCTTGATATAAGTAAACTCAATAATTACCTTTACCTTTAACATCGAGAGGTTATCCTCTCTACAGAATGATGATGATGTTCTTCATCATCATAATCAGCCTGTAGCACTCCACTGATGAACATAAATCCTATTAGAGTGCCATTGCGCACTGTCTTCAGCTTATTGCATCCGGTTTTTACCAGCAGTCTTTCGCAGGTTATCACAACACCCTGGCTGGAGGACGTATAAAGAGAGATCGCAAAACAAAATTAAAAAAAAAGTCTTTTCAGTCAATACATATCACTATCTATGTTTTAAATGGGCAATGTAATATTTCAACTTGCCTCTGATATCCTCTGAATCTGATTAAAATAAATACATAAATAAATATTTGTATGTGCTTGTTGTTGAGGAGAGTACCAGCCCACTTTGCCGAGCTGCAGCAGTGAGACGAGAAATGTTAAAAAAATGTACTTGTTAACATACTGAACAGAGAAATTTATAGAAAGGGAGAGAATCCCCAAACTAGTTTGCCATAAAACAAGTTTGGAACGGAACTGATTTCGGAGAAAGTATTACTCCGTTTTTAAGGCAATACGTTTGATTTATACCTAAATCGTTTCCGGCTATACATCCTATAAAATCCCTTGGAAGTGACAGTCCGAAGTTACGACGACCCAGAACTTCGATTACGATTTTTTTTTCTTTGCCAATTTTATGGGCGGATTAGGGCAACTGGGCCAATGGCATAGTGTTTTGTAAACAGCTACAGTACCTATTTGTTCTGTGTAACAGTTTTGGGACTGAAATACGCCATGTAACAGACCCGCCAGCCAAAATGTAAAACGATTAAGTCAGGATTTGAACCCACGATCTTCCCATACACGGGCGGGGATATTATTATAAAGTACAAAATATTATAAACGCAAAAGTGCGTTTATTTGTTACGCTTGCACGCCTTAACTACTTAACCCTTTATTTTTTTCGCATACAATTTGTCAATTGGTCGGTATAGAAAAGGACATCCCGAGGATAGAAAAATAACTTTGACGCAAGGGAAGTAGCGGGCGTAAGCTATTCCTATATAAATTTTAATTATGATATGAACGTCACCTATAAAGTCTTGGGGAACTTTTATAAACCTATTTCAGACACTACTTTCTATAAACAGAAGATTAAAGATAAATTCAGACCCTGGAGTGGGCGAAGGGCCGCCTGTGACGCAGAAGGTTGCGGGTTCGATTCCCGCCTCAGGGCAAATGTTTGAGTTATCTGCAGATATTTGTCTCGGGTCTGGGTGTTTTTTTATGTTTAATATGTATGTATTATTTCAAAAAAGTATGTAATTAGTATATCAGTCATAAAGTTAATACAAGCACTTAGTTTGGGGCTACGTGATCCTGTGTGGTAGTGTCCAGTATTTTTTATTTTTAAGTATTATAGGTACACTACTCGAATATTGTAACCTTGTTTCAAGAAAATTACGTAAATAAATTCAATGAAATAGAGTAATGTGGCTGCCTTAAAAAGGCTGTGGTCAGCATGAGCTCTCTTACAATAGGCTCGGCTCAGTTTATATGTTTGCTGCGAGTGCGTTAAGGACTTAGGTAGTTTTATTGCTGGTTCTGTACTTTACTGAGTATTGTTCGTTTATCTGAGGGAAAAACAATCTTTTAATGCAAAAGTATTACTGATCTAAATCGATAAGGGTTTTTGTTTACTTGAAACTAATAAAATATGAGTAACCAACTTTTGCACATGGCTTCATCGCTTTCCCGCGTTATAATAGATTTATAATGGAAATTTAATGTTGATTTATTGAGTTAGTTAAGGCGTGAAAGCGCAACAATCACACAAACTCATTTTTGAATTTTTAATATTAGATATTGCTCGAAAGTTTTTTGTCTGATTGTTACTAAATATTTATATACATCTTCACGACTTTTTCCCCATTACGGATATCTTCAGATATTGCTCAGTACGCAAATCTATTAAGGATACCTTACCGGGGGTAGTCAGAGGCAAGTCCAAACATTACGTTCGATACATGACCACTTTTTGCAAACAGCTAGCATTCCACGTGACAGGTTGCAAGCCCATCGCCGCTTTTTATTGGAACACTAACCTAGCACATAAATTTCGAACTTTTTAGTTCGAGGGCATGCCGGTTTCCTCACGATGTTTTCCTTCACCGTTTTGAGCTCTATAAATATATACTTATTTTGTTTTACTTTTCTCGCTTATTTTGAATCGCTCTCATCTTATTGCTGGGTTAAATCGCCATAGACTTCCAAACATCTCTGCCTCGAACTAACTCCCACCACCCTCTTATGAAGACATCGAGGTTGTCTCGCACACGCGTCCTCGGCCGAATCCAACGCCGCTGTCCCTCAGGTATCCAGGCTGTGGTGTGTGATGTGCACCCACTTATTAAAACGCATCTGGCTGACGTATTCCGCCCAACCCCATTTGAGCCTGGCAGCCGTAAATATTATAATTTTTGAACTACTTAGCAAAATCATTGGCTAATATACTTAGTAATTGTAGAGTACATGAAATGTACTCTAAGGGTGGTTGAATGACAATGCACAAAATTATATCGCTATAGCACGTCCGCTCGCCTCGACCGCTGCGTCCAGAGTGAGCCGAGCGTGTCGACTACACTTTATTATTTATCAGTACACTACAGTAATACTATAAAACTACTTCTATCAATTGAATTTTAGTGTCTTAAATTTGAATCATAAATTATGTTTTTAACATAATTTTGTAGATAACCAGGTGACCTCTGTGATGCTGTGTATTTAAGTTGTATAACAGTCTTGTTCCTATAATACAAGCTCTGCTTTGTTTGGGACTAGAAGATGTTGTGTGATGATGACCACCATTATATTTTAATTGAATATATAACCATCTAACTAACCATAGCAACATAAACATAAAATGAGCATCTCTTTACTTGAGGTGTGAACGCCCGAAGTTGCACCACAGTTTCATGAATATAATCGTATCACATATTTTATTCGTCTTTTCAAATTTTCAGTTAAAATGAAGCTGCATTCAAGAGACGCCAGACTAAGCTCAAAGAGAAACTCAGCGTCCTGATAATATTTAATAATAAAGCAAATTCCCCAGCAACAAAGATAGTGTGTGAAGCACAAACTAAATTGCATGACAAAGAACCTGGGTTCAGTATTATTAGGGCTGGAATTTCATTCTGAGAAATTTCACTCCATTGTGAAAGTTTAAGTGAAAATGTTTAGGCAAAGATAAGATTGAAACTGGGGTTCTTTAAACTTGTCTTTTATAAAGACTTACTAACAGCCAAAAGCAGTGAGTGATAAAGAAGTTAGATACTTGAAAGATTGCTAATGTTACATCTGTGAAGGCAATGACGCCGTTTCGACTCATTTAGAGGGCATTTATCAGGTGATTGAACGGGATGCTCTCCCTCCGTTCACTGAATAAAGGCTCTCTAAATGAGTAGCAACGACATCGGTGCCTTCACCAATGTAACGTTACTTAAAATTTTTTGTTTTTTGATACAAATTTTAATTTATACCTCACAAATTTCAATTTAAGACTGACAACACGAATAACAGAACTAAAACTCGAAGAGTACTTTTTCCTGAGAATACAATATGCAGCATTTCAAAATGGGTGCTTTAAAACTTTTAAAAGGTTCAACTCGCATGTTACCTCGTGGTGATACGAGCGTTCATAGGCTAGGAGAGCAGCTTACCATCAGAAGGACCGTATGCATGTTTGCTAATTTAGGACTATAAAAAAGTGTATATCAAGTCCAGATTACGCGCGTAGCAAATGCTACAGAAAACGGACCAAGATAAGAACGTAGCAGTACAACAGCAAGCAGAGCCAAATTCTTTACTCGTAGCAGTGCTAGAGTAAGAGTGAGCCTTGCTATGTGTGTAGGTAAACTTGTTGTTTGAGCCTGTTGACAAAAGCAAACATGCTCAAACAACAAGCATATCCAGTAACAAAAGCGGCAAGCTTATAACCGCGCGTAGCAGTGCTACAACAAGTGAGCCTTGCTACGCGCGTAGCAATGCCGAAACAGACAGGCAAGACAACGAGCCAGTGCTACAAGCATAGTATATTAAACTAATTTAAGCTACTAGAACCAATATTAAAGCCTAGTTAGAGTGTACTTAAAAAACTTTTTTCAGCGTCAGCAAGCTAGATGTAAACTAAACATAACAAAATAAGCTGAAGCTACAGATAATGTATAAAAAAGTTTGTAAACAGCAAGTTTTAAATCCCGCGTAGTACCCCATAAGGGAGTTGTCCCTTATGGGGTACTACGAATAATTTAATTTGTCAGTTTTTGTAGAATTAGAATTTTGTATAACTTTAGTTAGGAGTCAACACTCCTAACTAAAATTGTACAAAAAATTTAAATCCGATGAAAAAAGACACTGGACCCATGTCAGAGGACTGTCAAAATAAAAACTTAACCATCTAACAATTGCAGCAGTTCTATATCAAAAACTGTTTACACAGATAAAATAGATCGATTACCGTAATAAGTTAAAAGTGAGACTTTTAATAATAAATAGTTTGTTCATAAAATGTTCTAAAATCTATAATCTATTTCATTTGATCTTCTATCTCAGGGCTGGGTTTATTCTATGAATAATAAGTTTTTGTTTTAAAAAAAGTATATATAAAAGTACCGTAAATAAGTAATATTTAATTCGCATGTTTTGGATATATGCATAAACACAAAACTTTCACATTTATAGCAAACTAGATTTAAAAGATCTTGTTTTTGTGCTTGACAAATGAACATTGCTTCAACGTCCCCAAAGTAATATAAATCAGTCTGACATTTGTAGAAGTCGAGTAAATTAAAGAACTAGACTCCTAAAGCCACTAAAATAAAAACACCAATTTCTCTCGTTCCTGTAACTTGAGCCAGGGCTTAAGAGTGGAGATTTATTATGGATTCTCGCAGCCACAAATCAAGCGTTGCTGTCCAAATTTGTGTAAATTATGCAGTTTTTTTAGGAACTGCACTAAATTGTATGCATTTTTTTTTTTTGGCGACTGCACTAAAAATGTATTTGCATTTAGAATTGCTTGTGAAGCTTTTGTTTGATGGTGCAATATCTGTGAACATTAAACATGGAGAAATGAGAATTTATTTCCACGGGGGCACAGAAAAAGCCTTTTGATGTTAGTTTTCCGTTTATGTGTCAGAAAAATGGGACTGTTGGTATTTTACTTCCAACTTAATATCCTAAATGCGAAAGTTTGTCAAATGTATGTGAAATTTTTGTCCCTCCTTCACGCCAAAACTGAACGGATTGAGCTAATTTTTTTTACAATTATGTAGTTCTAGTGCGCATCATGGATATGTCCCTTTATCAGGGAAGGCCTACGAATTTCCAGCATTGGACTGATGTGGGCTGGTGTGGTTGTGGACTTGAAATTTGGAGGGTCTTGCATATTCTATGGGTGTACTAAAAAAGGATTATCTAAAAACGTACTTCTGCCCGACTTCACTCACAAGGTACAGCAATATACCCATGTGGCCCATGACAAACATGACAAACATACTCACTCATACACAAGCTTTTGTATTTATTATATTATAGTAGTAATTATAGTAATAACAGTGATATTATAGTTCCATAAAAGAATGTAAAGCATTTCTTGATGAAAATTTTATTTTCTTAAATCTCTAACAGTTCAGTTTTTAGCCTCGAGGCCCTCATAAACTAACCATGTATTGTGTATTTGTGTTTATATAAGTGTCTATATGTGATGATACGGTGAACGATGGAGCACGCTTGCCTAGAATGAGCCTATTTTTCACGAAGACCCCTAAGTTTTAGTGATTAAGTAATAATAATAATATAAGAATAATGCTGGACACTATCACACAGCATCATGTAGCCCC
This sequence comes from Horisme vitalbata, assembly GCA_951804965.1. Classification (NCBI taxonomy): domain Eukaryota; kingdom Metazoa; phylum Arthropoda; class Insecta; order Lepidoptera; family Geometridae; genus Horisme; species Horisme vitalbata. Next base: position 16,284,049 of record OX638092.1, on the reverse strand, counting down.
AAACTAAGCACAGCTTGTATTATGGAAACCACATGATTGATTTACTACATATATATACAGTTTTTTTTTTGTAAATGCATACATATCATACATAGAAAACACCTAGAACCGAGACAAATATCTGCAGAACATGCAAACATTTGTCCCGCAGCGGGAATCGAACCCGCAACCTTCTGCGTCTCAGGCGGACCGTTGCCCACTGCACCACAGAGGCCGTCAAAAGTAAGTATCTATAGTGCGAGTTGCACAATACGAAAACATTCAATAGTTTGCATTTACTACTAGTTAGCATTACTGAATTGGATTAAAAAATATAAACTGATCAAAAGACAAAGGTAAATTATAAGCTGAAGTGGCAGTGGGCTGGCCATATCTGCCGAAGAACCGATAACTGTTGGGGTAAACGAATTCTTCGAGACGCCCTCCGGCCAGATGGAGTGACGATCTGCGAAAGGCTGCTGGTAGAAGCTGGATGAATCGAGCTCAGGATAGGGCGCAATGGCGCTCATTAGGGGAGGCCTATGTCTAGCAGTGGACTGCTATAGGCTGATGATGATGATGATGAAACGACAAAGGTAATAATTTTCTTACAGGTTACAATATTTTTCACTCAAAGCAATCAGGTAATTGCGGGAGAAAGTAAATTTTAAATTTAGCTCGAAAACGAAACCTTAAAGTACCTAGTCCCGTTTAGGCACAGAAGAACATTCCATTCCTTAGCTGTCCAAATGATGAAAGTGGCAACAAAACGCTTCAGCATACCCATGTGAGTAGAACTATTAAAAAGTCTGACACAATTGGGGCAAAGGAAATATCAAGTAATTTCATCCTCCTTTACGTTTGTTGACGGATTAGCCGCAGCCGAGTGCAATCTGAGATTAGGCGCCGCCTAAGGGATTAGGCTTTCCGATTGTGAAGTGTATAGAGTTGTTATTTTAGTGCTGGATTCCAAATTAAGACCCTATTTTTCAATCACAGGTTTTCCTTAAGAAAAATAGTTCCAAATGACTTTATGGATAGTACTGACTAAATTGTAGTCACAATCCAGGCAGCCAAGTTGTCATATCCCTGAGTACATACTTTGACATCAAAGTCATACTGTAAACGTAGTCTGTAATGATGACTGGCTGACTCCAAATGAGTCAATGCCATCTAAGAAGCGAGTATTTTTTCTTTTGAAATGATGTAGTAGTAACCCCTCACTGTTTGTTACCTCTATCTATTCGATAGTTTGAAAATATTTTCTTTGAGAAGAATAAACGCGTAAATTCATTCATTCTGGAATTTATTTAACAGATAGGTTAATAACTGGAATATAATTAAAAAAAAAAACTATTGCTTTAAAAGAAGACCATTGAACTGCCACATAACTTGCTCACCAGTTTCTTAAAAGCTAAAACTGTATATTTGACATCATATTTAAATCATCAGTTCCTAACTTATCTTTAGAGCCTATCTAATCCCACAGAAAAGCAAAGGCCTCTTTTTATATTAATAGTCGTTAATTTTAAAATCAGTTCAATACACAACCTAATATGAACATCATCAATCTTTCCATGATAATATTTTATGTGAGCATTCTGCCCAACTTCTGCCAATCTGAAAATTCAATGCACAAACTCAATGGGCCGACTCAACTGAACTCAACTGAACATATTGTAACTGATACATTCGAAATACAAATTTTGTATTTGTATTGTATTTTTTTACTGACCAAAAAAGTACAATAACATCGATTTATAAAAAAACATTATAAAACCTGTTTTAAGGGATTGTCTTAGTTCTTCTATTTCTACACGCACTCACTCAGCTCACAGCTGAATTAAATTAAAAACCAAGCAAAAAAAAAAAAATATGAATTCAAAATGAAAAATGGTATCTACATTTAAATAGGTACTACCTACTTACAAAATCTTGCGTAAACAAACATAAAAACGTGACCGCGGGACGTGCTAGAATAGCTATTAGCTATTGGCTAAGCCGAGTAGCCGATGCGTTGACAGATTACAATAATACACGGTGGTCATTACAACGGTAAAAAAATTGATGCGCAAAGTTTGGGCTGGGCCCGCCCTAACTTCGCACAAGTACAATTAATATACTAATGTGATATTAATAATGAAGAAAACAGCAAAACTTATGCCAAATTTGTTTAATATATTGAAAATCTTTTAATAACATTACATTATTTACAGAAAAAACTATATATAATACTGAATAAACTAGCGCGCGTCGGAGAGCATCGAAGCGCATTTTAAAACATGCTAAAGGAAATTGAAACATCCACAAACCAGTTAAGTACCTTATTTGCATGCAATATCTACTTACGGATCTATTTATGTCAGTGTTTGACATAGCTCAAAGCTGCGTAAATTGCATGCAAATAAGGAACTTAACTGCTTTGTGGATGTTTCAATTTCCTTTAGCGTGTAATAAAATGCTCTCCGATTTTCTCCGACGTGCGCCGGTAAGTGTGAATCGTACATAATACTATCAATAATGTCACAATACCTCAGTCATTCCTCGCACACTTCAGTCCATCAGTCAGCAACCAGATCCAATGGTGCTCATGTCAGAAGCGTTGCTTAGCCCCCGCGCAAAGTAGCTACAAGCTGAGACGCAACCTTACAGCCCAAGCTTTTGCAGCGCGGACGACACCAGTAGAAGTTACTATCTAGCTTTAGTTGAACCTATTTGGTTCCTCTGTCTCTGTCTAATTGATTATATTGCTAAAATTGTTATCCTATGTAAGTCTTGTAACTACCTATCAATTTACTTATTGTGTGTTCTCTATGCTGTACTTGAGATTTATCAGATCTCATCGAATAATTTCGGGGCTCAAACGAGATGTCTGCGTCATATTGCGCGCCCGCGGCACAGCCAGTAGGGTATAACAATATACCTTCCGAAATAAATACCTACATGATATTTAAAACTGTATCAAAATCCATCACCTAGAGTACGTTCAGATGACAAGCGCTCAACGCGCGTTTTGTTTGTTTATATCTACATACATTTTATTCAGGCCGTACACATGCTAACGCGCGTTTTGCATGCGTTAGAGTACGTTCAGATGACAAGCGCTCGGGTGATTGGCTAACTCTGTTGCAAACAGAAATGATTGACATCGATCCTGTTTTAACAAACTGTGACAGTTTGTCAATTGACGTTCATTGAATTTCGTCGAACGAAATGTCAAAGTTTGTAAAAACAGGATCGGTGTCAATCCTTTCTGTTTGCAACAAAGTTAGCCGAGCACCCCGCTGAACGTACTCATAGCATGTGTACGGCCTGAATAAAATGTATGTAGTTGTAAACGCGCGTTATCAAAACGCGCGTTGAGCGCTTATCATCTGAACGTACTCTTAGTTATGAAGCACTAAACGTACAAACATTGTGTGTTTGCGTGTTTAGTGCTCAAACCATGAAGTTAGTCAACGACATGGTTTTATACTATTGAAAAATTAGGTTTTATCAAGTTGACGGCAGGCCCCGGCCATGACACTCCACGCCATACCCGAGGTAGAACAGGCGCACAAGAGCAAGTGTGTTTTCAGCACTCAAAGCTTTATTAGGTGCTAGCCAGCCGCTTACAGCTTCGTTTCCTAGTTTTACTTTTCGTACAGTATATACTTAACTTCGCAATTGACAAATTATCAAAAAAAAATCGAGCTTATCATAATATTTGCTTGATCGTCATAGAAAGCTCCCGTTTAAATACAGTTTAAAAATGGTGTCTACTCCATTACTTCCTTCCGGTAATCAGTGTTCAGGTGAACAACAACAAAGAGGACTTAATGAAATTAAACTTTCAAGGGAAAAAAGAAGTTTTTCAATTACAGAGTGAAACGTTTCTTATTGTGTTCAGTCATTTTGTTAATCGAGTTCTGAGAGTTTACTTCAGTTTATGCAAAACTGGATTGTCATTCAGTTAAACCTACACTATGATAAGAGAAATGTATTTTAAGAATTGTTATAGCTATTTATTTAAGTCAAATGTAACCTTTTATTAAACTAGGCACTAGGATACTGTGACGTGTAAACAGACTTAAATAAGAGTGATGGTGATGCCAAAAACACTGCATTTTGACAATGCATCGCAAACATCTACGGCGACGGTGCCCGACGCGTTGGAAAGGAGAATGCCGAGAACCGGTACCAATTGCGTCAAAACCGAACGTATCCCATAAAATTTATTATATTTTTAAATGACATTAACATTTTCTTTAGTTTTACACACCAACGGGATTAATAATCAAGAAAAAAAAAATTTGTGGATTTGGTTTCCGCCGCACGCCGCCATTAGATTGCAACAACCAATGATTTTTATTTCATGTTGATCTGAAATATAAATTGATTTACAGTGTAGTATTCCTATCGCTACTCAATGGCATCGCGGTTTTATTCAGAGTATCTATAAAACAAAAAAGATTACTCGGATAATATTGTGTTCCGCATATGGCAACACCCTAAATGTCACTTTTCTTTCGCGCTCTGTACGGCATCGTGTGAATTTTTGCAAAATTGTTGCAAATACTCTAAAAACCTTTAATATTATACATTAAAAGTGATAATAGGTTGTCGGAAGAAATGGCCAGTGATTAAAATTGTGTAAAAGTGATGGGAAATATGAAATTCATAACATTGTTTTCGTTGGAGTTGGAGCTGGTCTTTACCGGCTCAAAGGAACCCTCGTAGTCGAAGCTGAAGCATAAGCCGCTTTAGATCACGTCTACGGCTCGATGCTTCCCCCTTTTCGGACCCACCTTCGGATGCTCCAGGTAAATTTCCAATTATAACATTAGGTACTTATCACGTGTGTTTTTCCGAACTTCCTGGCATATTAGATACAGTACCCATCAAATTCACTTACCCGTGCCGGTACGAGACCTTTTAGCACGAAGATCAGACTTGGTAAAGAGATACCATAGCTCTGATTCGGAACTAGATACCCAAAAATACACACACCTTTTAGCATGAAAATCAGACTTGATACGAGATACCACAGCTCGGATTAGGCAAGAGATACCCAGAAATACTTCCATAAATAAATCCACTGCCCGTGCCGGTACGAGATACCTTTTAGCATGAAGATCAGACTTGGTATGAGATATCACCACAGCTCTGATTCGAAACGAGATACATTTTGGCATGAAGATTAGACCTGGTACGAGATACCACAGCTCCAATTCGGTACGAGATATCCAGAAATACTTCTACAAATAAATCCACTGCCCGTGCCGGTACGAGATACCTTTTAGCACGTAGATCAGACTTGGTACGAGATACCACAGCTCTGATTTGGAACGAGATACATTTTGGCATGAAGATTAGACCTGGTACGAGATACCACAGCTCCAATTCGGTACGAGATACCCAGAAATAGTTCTACAAATAAATCCACTGCCCGTGCCGGTACGAGATACCTTTTAGCACGAAGATCAGACTTGGTACGAGATACCACAGCTCTGATTCGGAACGAGATACATTTTGGCATGAAGATTAGACCTGGTACGAGATACCACAGCTCCAATTCGGTACGAGATACCCAGAAATATTTCTACAAATAAATCCACTGCCTGTGCCGGTACGAGATACCTTTTAGCACGAAGATCAGACTTGGTACGAGATACCACAGCTCTGATTTGGAACGACATACATTTTGGCATGAAGATTAGACCTGGTACGAGATACCACAGCTCCAATTCAGTACGAGATACCCAGAAATACTTCCACAAATAAATCCACTGCCTGTGCCGGTACAAGATACCTTTTTAGCACGAAGATCAGACTAGGTACGAGCTCTGTTTCGGAACGAGATACCCAAAAATACAAACACCTTTTTGCATGAAAATCAGACATGGTACGAGATACCACAGCTTTGATTTAGTATGAGATATCCAACAATACGCATACAAGATACGGTACTCATTATAAACCTACAAAATAGAATACGAGATGTTCTAACCGATCCGAACCTGTTCTAACCGATGTGATGTATAAAATAAACTAAATTTCAACCCGTCTTAGAATGCGGTTGATACTTTCAGATGTGGATGAGGAAGAAGTAACTTAGCTGGACGCCGTGGTAATGGTATCAACCTGAAATACAAGGCTCTAAACAGGGGAGAAAATATATCTCAGGCAGACAATCAAGACATAGTGGCTGCCTTCCCAAATGCTTTAGGTGGAATATGTAAACCAAATTAAGCAAATAACAAAGTTTTGCAACCATAAATCTAAATGTATGGAATAAGTAGAAGACAGATATTGTATTATGGGGATATCAAAATATATTTATTGATACATAAGAAAAATCTCTTGAAGCAGTACAACTCTAGCTAGGGATGGCTGAAGGCAAATAATGACCTACTTAAATTAAGTGCAATGATGTTGACAAAGTGCAACTCGTAACAAAATTACAGATGTTTTCTGAATGACATGAGCTTCCGAAAGGCTTCTGACCCCCACTTTAGACTAAAACTTCATCTCCTCAATTGGAAAAGCCAAACTAAATAAACATCTTTATGGCATTGACTTAAGCACAGAAATAAAGCAATAGAAGACCAATACGGTTTACCTCAAACACAAACCAAGCAGTACACCAGCGAGGTGGAATCACGAGGTGGATTCAGAACTTGTATCACACAGCCGCCGCCGCACCAGCGACGCACGCTACAGCCACAAGCGCTCCGAGAGAGTTGCACAATGTGGATCACAGCATGAATGGGGTAGGTACAAACAGTCAATATTGCTCTAGGCCTGTTGACCCTGTGCCACAAAACTGGGTAATCGTATCTGATACCTTAAAGTACCTGCCCAAAAAGTTTAGCCACATACCTGACATAGAGCTTGGTAATATGTGTCAGGCTATATCTAACTTATTAGAACTTAGCGCTGCACTGTTTGTGCAGTCATTGTATTGATCATTAGATTTCTCCAAGATATTTCTTAGATCAAAGCCTAATGGGAAGGTTAGATTTATACTTAATCTTAAACTCCATAAATTAGTGGCATTTTTAGATGAAAGATATTAGAACAGCTGTAAAATTTTATAATAAGATTTTATTTGCTCCATTCTTCTCAAAGGATTTTATTGTTTAGTTTCCATTGCCCAAAAACATAAGCTTTGATTTTGATAATCTGTATCAGTTCACCGACCTGGTCCATGAGCTATGGCACTTGGCACTTATGGCACCTAGAGTGCTTTCACCAAGTTACTAAAACCTGTGGTCAGCATACTCCGGAAACAAGATTTTCTATCAACAATCTATATTGATTGATAAGTAATTATTGATTACTTATGTAGGCATAGACCTCATATATGATGATTATGCATAGCCAACTGGGATGCAACTCTCCATATATTTCAATGCCTGGGCTTGATTGTAAATTATGAAAAAAGTATATAAATACAAAGTACTCATTGGAAGTTCCTTGGAATACAGCTGTACCTTATTCTATGATACACACTAATAAATGGAAAGTAAAAAATATTTGACTTTATTACATCACCAATAAAACTATGGAGCCACAATGGAATTGCGGGATCTTTTTTATTTTATTTTATATGGTGGTCTCATATAATTGATGACATATAAATATCATAGGTAGATAATTAAACCTACAAATATTTTCAGATGTGATATTGGTTGGCTGGGGGTACACTGCAATGGTCAGAGTGTTGGCGGCCTATGGTCACATTCGAAATAAGAACTGCATAATAAATAATAATTTAGCTGCTCTATTCGGATTAAAATACATTACAAAATCCATAGTCACTGCAACATTTTACTTAGAACTGACAAAACTACTGTCATTGCATGTAATATTAAAAGGATTCAATTCCCAGACTTAAATAATAATAGCCATTCTTGGTGTGAAAACTGAAAGATGCTTTATATACCCATAAAATTAAAAGATAATTTGTACGCAGATTTGGAATCTTGCAATACAATTATTGACAATGGGAACTAACAATGAGGTTTACCTTTTAGTTCAGGATTGACTTAGACCTCCAAGTATTAATCTATTTGCATCTAGAATCATCAAGAGTGACAACTATGTCTCATGGAAAAGAGTATAACTAATGTATATTACATAGAATGTTCTGACACTCAACTGGAGTAATCAAAAAGCTCATTTGGTATGCCTTTTCACCATTTTCTCTTATTTCAGAATGTATTATGAAAATAAAAACCAACAAAGCAAAACATCTTACCTTCTGTTCAGTCACCTTATCCTGAGAGCATCTCCTGCGGCAAGCATTCAGATGCTGAGGTTTGCTAGAAAGTTCACTGAATACATACATCATTCAATTTCTCACAGCGGAGAAGGTATTATCATAGCCTGCCTTCTCATAGATGAGAAAGAAGACACAACAGAATTAAACAATTCATAAGAGGAGTGTTTAGACTTAAACCTGTTAAGCCCTATAACACTGAGCTTAGGATAGGAACCCATGTCTTGTATTGAATTATCTAGCCAAATTTACCAACCTGACTAGCCTTGGCGACTGCCCAGCGGGTACAAACCCTTACCTTTATTAAGCTTGATAAGATAACAGTATCCAATTCTTTAAGATTCTTAAAATACTCAGCCAGCATACTTAAAGACTAAATCCATAACACATCTCAGATAAGAGATGTGGAATCATTAATCATAGAGGTGGTTAAAAAACACACTTATTAAGAGTTGAATTTATATTATACAAGTTTACAGAACATAATACTTGACACTCAGCTACCTATAATATAAATGAATTATGAATTATTATGAATTACCTCATCACCTCAGCAGTTAATATTAAAACAGAGTGTCTATGTATGGAAAACAGCTGGCTGGTCTAAGAGTTCTTTGACCTTGGCAAAGTTTTATAACTTACCTAACCAGGTCAACAATCATTGTACATTACTTTGTTCAGCTTTGTTATTTTTAATTTGGGTGAATAACTATAAGATCAATTAATTAGTAATAAATAAGTATACATTAACTACCTTCACTATGGTCAAACTGTGATTAGGATACATTCCTACTTTCTCTAAGACATTGTATATTATTACATACTTATAAAATGAATAAGTACCTAACTACTTAGGTATTTTATGAATATGTAGATCTCACCGGTATAATAATAAATACTAATTAAATTATAGTTACTATTCAATAATTGAATAGTTTGGTGGATTTAATATTTAGGCAAATATAACTTACTTTCTAAACTTGAACATAGTTTGTTACAACCATTGTAGGTATTATGTTTGGGTTACCTTATTAAGAAAAATTGCTCAAAACCTTATTACTTATTAATAAACGAATGTTTCGCCTTGTTATTAATAAATATAATAACTTGTTAGTACCCAACTCTGATGGAAAAACCCATTATGCAGTCTTGACTCTGAACAACTACACTGTAAATCAATTTATATTTCAGATCAACATGAAATAAAATTGAAAATTGGACTAACTTACCTAAGTGAAGTCCAATTGTAATTTTATGAATGTTGATCTGAAATATAAACACCCTCCCAACCCAGTATCAGCTGTAAGCCGATCCCAAGCATAATGGGTTAGTGCTTGTGAGCAGGTAGACCATCCGGGTTCAGCTCTAAATCAGTGACATTTAGGGTGTTGCCATATGCGGAACACAATATTATCCGAGTAATCTTTTTTGTTTTAAAGATACTCTGAATAAAACCGCGATGCCATTGAGTAGCGATAGGAATACTACACTGTAAATCAATTTATATTTCAGATCAACATTCATAAAATTACAATTGGACTTCACTTAGGTAAGTTAGTCCAATTTTCAAATATACGTTACTATGGCAACAAACATTGATCTAAAGTGTTACTATGGCAATAACCCTCATTTTTTATTATTTTGAAAGTAGAATCGACTAAAAACTTATTGGAGATTTTTTTTGACGCACTCACTTTAGTCTTGGTACCGAGCTCCATACATCAGACGGCATTCTCCTTTAGTCGTTATTTTTGTCGAAGGTTTATTAATAAGTATTGTGAACTGTGATAGCTAGACAGCGTAGATTTTAACTGTCTAGCTATCACGGCTCATGAAGTACAGCTTGATGATAAACAGACAGAGAGATGGACAGTAGAGTCTTAGTAATAGGGTCCCGTTTTTACCTTTTGGGTACGGAACCCTAAAAATACGTATAATACCTTCGCAGTTTTTGAAGAGAATGAGATTATAATAAACATATTTTTATTTATTTTTGGATACATATTTTTAGATACGATTATATTACTATCGTACCTTACCTGTGTGTGATACCTTAAGATCCTATAATATTTTATTGTATTTTAAGATAAAATGTAAATAGCAACTTCGCCTTTACAGTCTGACAATAAACTATTTTAATTTTATTAGAAAAATAAAAAACATTCTTAAATTATTTGCGTACACTCTTGTTTGCATAACACGGCACAGAACACTTACTTAATTTAGTAGTTTTATCAAAAAATATCACATTATAAGTAAAACATGCATTAAAATTTTCTCTCGAAGAACAAAAACAACGAGCTCAAATCTCTTCATATTCTCAGCATGCAAAATCTTCTTAAGCGCAGTTTCTGTGTTACGATTACCATAAAGGGCTCTACACACCTCTTTTTATAGCAACAAAACTGAGCAAAAAACGCTCAAAAATACTCGGTATTTGGCACCTAACTGTAAGAAAATATAAAATATTTTATTTTTCGAACTTGATGAAATACATTTAATTATGTTATCATATTCACAATCAGATGTTTTCATCAGGTCATATTTATTATTATAAGAAATTATTTGCTCAGCGCATCTTTTTCATATTCTGACAATGTTTTTTTTTTTTTTTATAATAAATAGGCTTACGTTTGACTGCATTTCGCCTGATGGTAAGCGAAGATGCAGTCTACGATGGAGCACGCTTGCCTAGAAGAAACCTGTTCACTCGAGACTTGAAGACACCCAGATTATAATCATCGGGGAACACACATTCGGGTAGAGCATTCCACACCTTGGCGGTGCGCATGATAAAAGTAGAGGAGAAGCGCTTTGTGCGCATGTGAGGTATATCTACCATATAACGATGTCGCCATGCAGAGCGCCTGGTTGTCCTATAGTGAAATGGGGCTGGTGGAATTAAATTGTGCAGTTCCGCGGCACACTCTCCGAAATGCAACCGATAAAAAACAGAAAGACTGGCAACCTGGCGACGATGCTCTAAGCTCTGGAGTCTTACGTCAACCAAATCCTCGTTGCCTATGAGCATCTTGGCTCTTTTTTCGATTATCTCAAGTGCCTCAAGCTGGTATTTTGCTGAATCGTCCCAGAGGTGAGAACAGTATTCCATACACGAACGGACTTGTGCTTGATACAGGTTGAGCAACTGATTTAAGGAAATCACTAAAATATTAAGAGTATTTTTATTACCTACACATAAATAAAGTTATTTAATGCAGATTCCTAGTTGCTTATTTAGTTGTTTCAAAAGATATTGATAGAAGCGGCAAATACCGAAACAAAAGTTGTGCGACTAAACCTCGGTAATTTCACCGTCTAAATGCACCTTTCAGTCTTAACAGCTCTACACAATAACAAAGCGATTAGCTAATGTAGAGGTAAGCTGATTATAACATGAGCAGACAGCAAAATGTTCAAAGGGATATTTACTAAATGTGTTGATGAAAACAAGTAGATTTTAATACGTTGATGGTTTGAATCTGTTTTTTTATTTATTTAAATGTAATTTTATCGAAAAATATACAGGAGGAACTATGCATCCTAATTCATAATTATAAAAGTTTTTGAAATTTATGTAAAATATTTGTCCCTTCTTCATGCTTCAAATCTACTGGCAGGATTGAGCTGAAACTTTGTATAACATAATTACTATACTTCTTATCTGGGTACCTGGGTATGTGAGCAAAGCCGCGAGTGGAGGCTAGTTACTGATAAATGTTTGTTTTTCAGATAATGTTGAAGTATATAATTTCGTCACTCGTATTAAAGAATATTTATTTTTTCTAAGAATACGGAATTCTTGAGATCAAGCTCACTGACACTAAGACCTGTAGGTACCATGAACCATGATCTAGAGCTAATCTATCTTAAAGCAGTAACCTGAGCTGAGTTTGATCTCGATACAGGATAATTTTTTTATTTTAACAACTCTCTAGCTTGCTTAGATCTGAGATTGATTCCTCGATGGAGATAGGTCTATACCAGCAACCTTACTTTTTATTTAAAACTCAAAAAATCTCTCAAGTTCTTGAGTACACAGACCGTATTATATTTTTCGTACAGTATTTTCACTTAGCAACTGTCCAAAAAGAGAGTGAGTCTCGATCACGTTTGAGCACTAGAAGACCTGAATCACCTGTCAATGTCATCCTAAGCCCACATGCAGTAATGACAGGCTCCTACTTGTCAGCAGTCAGCACTCCACCCTACTCACCTGCGCTAAGCCCTATAATATTACTTGCGCATAGAATCGCAACTGCTTATCACCATAAGCCGCCTTTTTTTGACCGAAAAATCCGTTAGATAAATAGAGTGCTATATGGATAACAAAACACATTAAAAGGGTTTCAAGGAACATTTTCTAATTTTTTTTTATCTTATGAATGTAGATAACGTATTAGCAACGACAACAACTTCGACGCCTTATGAAAATCATGGTTATGTATCCAATGATTATACAGGGTTTAATCGTTAAGTGTGTCCAGGCGATTATTTCGTAACTATTATAGATATAAAAAAAAAATTAACTGATATAGAAAGTACGTTACCTAATCAGTAAAATCACATCAATAACTTTTTGAAAATCAAACGAGAAGTATCCAAAACCTTACACCTTAGTACACAAAACCTTATGCGCAGACTGAAGAAGTTTTAAAGAACAGTTGGAATCTGGACTTGAAAATCAATGATAAGCTTGTGCTATTTGTTGGTGAAAATGACCATAACCCTACGAAAATGCTTATAGAATTAGGGTCATTTCTGAAAAATTATAAAAATAATACTGTACTAGTTACTAGCGTAAAAAATAACAAATATCTAAATACAGACATGCTTAACAAAAGTATTAAAATGATTTGTAAAAAATTTCAGGAACTGTAAATATATAGAGCTTGACTATTGTAATTACTATTATTTCGATTGTGTTTGTAGTAAAATTAATCTTATAATTGACTCTATAGATTATGACTGTAAATATTTAAATTTTATAAAAAACAAACTACTAAAAAAATTATGTTCAGGTAAAAATAAGATTTCAGGTGTAAAATATACACAAAGAACATTGTTGGACTATTATCCGACCATCACAAATATCAAAGCACCAAACTTGATTACCTCTTCTAGTAACCTAATTTGCCCCAATGCTGAGCTCCCCACAAGAAAACCAGATACAGGAGCAAGGTACAATTGTTCCTTTCGAGAATAACATTACTATATTTCACCAGAACATTAGTGGGATTCTTTCTAAAAAAGAACTAATAGAAGTATGTTTAGACGAATTTAATGCGAGTGGTACTTTCTTGGACTTTACTTGTTTTAGTGAAACTTTTATTAAATCGGGTCATGAACGCAATATCCAATTGCAAAACTTCCAACTGGCTTCCTCATTCTCTAGAAAAGCGCAAAAGCGTGGAGGTGTGTGCATATTGTGTAGGGATTACCTTGAGTTATCATTTGTAAAAGATCTTGCCTTGGAACTTTTATTTGAATGCTGTGGTATTGAAATTCCGAAATATAAATTAATAATAATATGCATCTACCGCATTGGTGTGTTAATCTAATGTAAATATATTTTTATCCAAATTGGACTATTTACTTTATTCACTACGCTACAAAAAAAATAAAAATATAGTTATAGTAGGCGATTTTAACATCAATGTTCTCAATCAGTGTTCTGCATCGGAACAACTAAAAGACCTATTTCAAAATTATTGTTTTACTCTACATATTAATGAACCAACTCGACTTAACTCCTGTTTAGATCTTATAGCTAGTAACGTAAAATCTGCAATTAGTGAAGTTCACAAACTTGGACTCTCTGATCACGATACAGGTCAGACACTCAAATTTAATATTGACAATAAATATGTGCCACTTATGAGTTGGTATGTATGGAAACGTGACTACAGTAAAGATAATGTAAGAAAATTTCGAGAGTGTATACAAAATCTGACATGGACTGAAATATACGAGCAGGCAGAATTTGATTGCGCGTTTGATAAATTTCATGACATGTTTGTGCTTTTTTATGACTTGTGTTTTCCGCATGTCAAAATTAAAGTAAATAATAGAACAAAAAAATGTAAGTGGATTACTAACGGGATAAAAAAATCATGTGCTACTAAAAGAATATTACGATTCAAATACTATAAGAAAAGGGATGATTTACAGAAATCAAAATACATTTATTATAGCAAACTGCTAAAAAAAGTTATATCGCATTCCCAGAAATTGATAAATTCTAACTATATATCGAACGCTAAAAATAAATGTAGAGCGTCATGGAATATTATAAAAAATAAAAATGAATGTAATAATGATAATAATTTTAATATGAAAGTAAACTATAATGGTGACCTTATAGCTGATCCAAATATCATTGCTGACATTTTTAATAAGTTTTATACTAATTTGACATCTGATAATTTAATAAACAATAATGACACTTATATAATTTCCCAATTAACCTCTATATTTCTTAATCCATGTGATAATATAGAAGTTTCAAGGATCATACACTCACTCAAGCTGACTCAATCTGTAGGTTACGATGGCATATGCACCAAGATTATTAAAAAATGTTCTGCAGAAGTTGTAGAAATCCTAACTTACTTGGTTAATTTATCATTTGAAAAAGGAAAATTTCCGTCCAAACTTAAAAAATCCATAGTCAAACCGATTTTTAAAAAGAATGACCCAACAGACATGAATAACTATCGCCCAATAACTCTCATACCAATCTTATCGAAAATCTTTGAAAAGGCAATGCACTCTCGTATCGTCAAGTACCTTAATAAACATAATATCATTAAAAGCAACCAAAACGGATTTCAAAAGGGTAAATCGACTACTCTGGCTGCTTTTAATCTAGTTAAAGGCATCCTTGAGAATGTAGTTAAAAATCGTTATGTCTCTACAGTGTTCTTTGATATGAGCAAGGCGTTCGATTATGTTTGTCATGATAAACTTTTATCCAAATGTGAGTTGTGTGGTATTCGTGGTCCTGCATTTGACTGGGTTAAAAACTATCTTAATCAAAGGACACAATGCGTAGAAATAAGAAAATTAAATGACAAGAACGAACTTACAGAACATAAATCATCGTTTAGACATAACAAACTAGGTGTACCCCAAGGCAGCGTTCTAGGGCCCCTATTGTTCTTAATATATATTAATGATTTATCTGACATTACAAACTACCAATGTACACTTTTTGCTGACGATGTTTCCATAGTAGTAACAAATAATAATGAAATAGAACACATAAATGAGTTAAATTATACAGTCAGTAACTGTATTGACTGGTTAAACAAAAATAACTTAAAAGTAAATGTAACTAAAACTAAATTTGTTACGTTTTATAATAGAAAACCAAAAGGTAGTAAGTTTAAAGTCACTTACAATAATGAAGAAATACATGAAAGTGATTCTGTGGTATTTCTAGGATTGAATATTGACAATGTTTGCTCATGGAAACCACACATCGACAATATCAAATCCAAAATAAATAGTTTTGTTTATGCATTGTGGAAGATTTCAAACATAACCGATCACAGCACTGCTCTTCTAGCTTACCATGGATATGTGGCGTCTTTGCTGCGATATGGCCTCATATTATGGGGTAACGCAGTTGATGTTGATGTTTTATTTATTTCACAAAAGAAATGTTTACGCGCTATATTCAACATGCCCCCATGGGCACCTTGTACGCCATTATTTAAAAAGCATAGGATTTTGACTTTACCATGTCTATATATATTAGAACAATGTAAATTTGTGAAATCACATCCAGAACTATTTGAAACCTTTGAAAATGTTTATCAATTTAGCTCAAGACATAAAGACCGATTAGCGTTGCCTATTGTCAAATCTGAATTATATAACCGCAACTGTTACATTATGGCAATTAAAATATATAATAAACTGCCCAGTCATGTGAAAGAGCTCAAGGGTAATTTATTTAACAGAACTCTTTTTAATATACTAAACGAACAGTGTTTCTATTCTATAAAGAACTATTTATTATTTAAATATTGACTTTTTGACGTTTTGACTGTGAAATTAGTCTATGTTCTGTAGTTTTCGTTTTCTTCTCATAAACATATATTGACATTAAAATTATACAAATATATTTAGAATATAATTATTTTTGTTGTTTACATAATTTGGTAGTTACTTTTAATTTAATAATTTGGACATAGTTAGTTTGATTTTTTTTTAGTATTTTATAATTAAACATTCACATGCCTATATGCTGGCGAGATGTGCAGCACTATTATTATAATCTTTATCAATGTAAACCCTACCATGTTTTTTGTGAATAAATTATCTTTATCTTTATCTTTATCTTTATCTTTATCCAAATGTTTGATATTAAGCACTCCCATACATTTAGTATGATATAAGTAAAAAAGGTTTTAGTTTTCTTATTACAGCACCATCGAGCCCCAAAAAACCTCATGTCGGGTCAAGTCGTGCAAGCGCCCCCTAGTAATCTATATTATTATTAACACTTGGCATAATATTTTTCAACACATTTTTGATGAACAATTTTTAACCAATTTCACTTCTATAGCTATAACTTCGGGTCTCTGTCAATCCAGTTGACGCAGCGCTTCACTGCCGAAGGGAGTTCTTTGATTTTATACAGATTTGGTTTCAATCGTACCTTTGTCAAACTTTGTTTATATGTGTAATATTCTGACGTACAAGACGATACTCAAACCTCAAAATTATAAATGGAGTTTATTTAATACAGCGGTCCGTCCCAGCTTCGCACGGGTTAGGAGACTTTTTTTACACCTTGGGTACACTTAAGTTTTAGTAAGGATCCATAATCTTTTCTAGCAATAAATATAACTTATGTTACTAAGGGTGAATGTAGCTTTATAGCCAATGTTGAAAGAATTATTGAAATCGGCACAGTAGTTTTTGAGTTTATTTATTACAAACATTCACACACACACAAATACAAATTTTTCCTCTTTATAATATTAAGTTTAGATTTAGATAGTGAAGAAGTGTAGAAGTGTAGAAAATGTAGATGATTAGGCTAAGATATTCACTTCAAAAGAGTTATCAATCCTGAAGTAACCCCGGCATCGCATAAATAAAAATTAAATTCTGTTTGCTGTTACCATCGCTGTAGTTATACCTAATAGTGCGCTGTGTGTGAAGAATGTGATATGTGAATGAACCGAAAGAGGTATGTCAGTATCGTAGTGAGTAAAGATCCGTGTTCTCTGCCTATCCCTTGGGGAAATAAGCGTAATTTTATGTATGTGTGATGTTACCAACTCTGGGACCGATTTGACCGATTTTTTTTATTAATTTCGTAGGTAAAATAGTTTCTATGAGAAGGTTTTTAAGGTAAAGGAAAATGCCGAGAACCCGTACCAATTGCGTCAAAACCGAACGTATGCCATAAAATTTATTATATTTTATAAATGACATTAACATTTTCTTTAGTTTTACACACCGACGGAATTAATAATCAAGTAAAAAAAATATTTTGTTGATTTGGTTTCCGCCGCACGCCGCTATTAGACTGCAAGAACCAATGACATTCACGTAACTATGGCAACAAACATTGATGTAAAGTTTATATGGCAACCTTCATTTTTTAATTATTTTGACAGTAGAATCGACTAAAAACTTATTTGAAATTTTTTTGACGCATCCACTTTAGTCTTGGTACCGAGCGCCATACATCAGACGGCATTCCCCTTTAAAAGTTGTCAGGAAAATTATAAACTACAGGAAAATCTGAACTTATATTATGTTGGCCCAGAATAATTATAATACGGGAATAACTGGTAAAACAGTAGGGAGTATTTGTATGAACTCAAGAATTTGGATCTTCTGTCAGGTTTGTCTAGTCACAAAAAACAAACCTAAATTTAATCTAAATAATATAATTATATCGAGCAAATGCGGCAATATAAAGTAGTCTCCATAAATCCTTATTTTTTAAGCAAACTTTGGTACACGGATTAAAACAATAAAAATAGAAGAAACTCCAGAAAAGTTAATTTCGTTAACTTTGATCCACTTGACACCAAACACCCGACTCTATATCCAGCACTGAAAAATCTGATTTTAGAAAACTTGGCTATCTCAGATGCAAACAATAATCAACCCTATTATAATATGTTCACAGTCCATAACGAAATATGAAACAAAGGCTGTCAACCAGTCCAAGAGGGTAAAACTGTGAAATCAAATCAAATGAAAATCTACCCTATACTCCTTGGAATAAAGCTGAACGGTTCATTGAAGTCCTAAGCTTTCAAATAGGTTTCGGATTCCCTGAGGATCCTAAGACGGCACCGATAATGATTTCATCCAGCATAAAAAACCTGATAATATTTCTAAATTGCCCCGAAAATGGGGCTTCTAGTAAAACGTTTTGAGGGGCAAAAGATTGCGATCGGTGCTAAAGGATTCGTTTGGGAAGGCATAGTTTTATGCGCCCTTAGGGTCCTGTAAACGGTATTGGAATGCTAATACTGGAACTTGGGCAAGAATTGAAATCACAATATTATTTTCGGTCTCGAATGGACATTGTTTTTCGTCATTTTTTGTATTCGGCATTTCCTTGTACCCACATCAATGTGTACTATAATGCTTTTTTGTTCTCTTATGTAATCTTATGTAATCATGCACCATTTTATTATTATATTTTTCGCAAAGGCTAGAGTTAGAAGTGAAAATATATCTACAAAGTCATATTAATATAATTATTTTTGCAATATAATACATACAAGTCAATGTGGACATCCATATTTTTTATGCTGGCAAATATCATATACATGTCTAAATATGAATCAGTCAATGCACAGTCTAAACTATAAGTTCTAAAGATATGTTTTGAGGGTATATACTGGTACCTCGGATAGTGTAGGGATGAAATAAGAAAGGATTTCAAAATGTAGCTCCTGAAGGGGTAAGCCTGGAATAAAGTTGTATCACGGAATGCCCATCATAAGATGCAAAATATAATGTACTAATAATTTTTTACACAGGTATTCACATAATTGAAGTAAAGCAACTCACATAAATTAATTGAGAATTAGCAAGCTGAATCGGCAGTGGGCTCGACATATCTGCCGAAGAACCGATAACCGTTGGGGTAAACGAGTTCTTGAGTGGAGACCGCGGCTCGGCAAACGTAGTGTAGGACACCCTCTAAGCTGGATGCGTCGAGCTCAGTACGGGGCGCAATGGCGCTAATTAGGGGAGGCATATGCCCAGCAGTGGATAACTATATGCTGATGATGATGATGAACTCACATAATTTTATTTTTGGTAATCATCACATCAGCCCGATTTCACCACTTATCTGTGTATAGATTTCCCTTTGGTATTAACTTGTGGCAGACAATATTCACTGTTTTTTTTTCCAAATCAATAAATCGAATTCAAGTTTTTAGGTCAAAACGAACAAGTTTCTCAAACGCGACCCCTTACCAAGGTTGACTTCACAAACAATTAATTCTCTCGCATTGTGTTTGGGTAAATCCATACTTTCTTTTGACATAGTGTACGTCGTTTCAATAGTTCCACATAAGCAATCGTATTGCCCAACCGATTACTATGAAAATCGTATAACCAACTCGCTTTCGACTTCGCGAAACTAAAGTCTCGTATGTAATGAAGAAAAAAGCTTTTTATTTATCATCATCATCAGCATATAGTTATCCACTGCTGGGCATATGCCTCCCCTAATGAGCGCCATTGTTGATAAAAATGTGAAAACATCTAATTTTTTTTTAATTTAAATAGTTAAATTTCTAGTTCGAACTCGTAGGTACCTTTTATTTTAAAAGTTTAGCTCATTCGCTATTTTTAACCTATCGTCGAGAAACTCTTTTGTGAGTACGTTACATTTGACACCCTAATTCTGGAAAGAATTTATTAGTATATAATTATTATTGTATGTATTAGTAATAATATGTATAGTATGATTTAGTATTTTTATTTTTTAGTGTTTTCTATGTATGATATGTATGTATTTACAAAAAAAATGTATCTATGTAGTATATCAATCATGTGGTTCCCGTAATACAAGCTCTGCTTAGTTTGGGGCTACATGATGCTGTGTGATAACGTCCTGGATTATTTATTATTATTATTATTATTATTTATTAGTATTTTGTGTATACTCAATAAGTCTTGTCAACATTGTATGTAACTGTATCAGGTTTAAGCTTGTATTAGGGCATCGCACATCCTCTAAAGCTATGCTCTTCCTTTCCGTACTATGGAACCACCTTCAAGACATCGATTTCAGCGTTTAAGCCGCCTATTGTGTTACCTTCATAATGCTTAGACTAAGTTACTGTTACTTTTCCTTCTATGAATGTGGTGATCAATAAAGTGTTTTCTATATATCTATCTATGTATTAATCTTGAATTTTGGAATAAACTATATATATTCAAACTTTCCATTCAGCCGTTATGGAGTTGATAACCTTTCGTATTTTATAAAATTAGTGTTACAAATTCAAATACAAATATTTTATTTCATTAACTTAAACAGTACAGAGTTTGAATGTGTTTAAAGTCTCCTTTTAAGTATAAAGTACTTGTGTTAGGAGACCTCGCTCTTCCTTAACAGAGTAATAAGTATATAGTATTAATAATATAATAAAGTTACATAACTAGAAAAATAATGAATAAAACAATCAAAGGTTAGTTATAATAATATTATGTACTAAATGGTATGTGAGTGTGTGTCTCTCTCTCTCTCTCTCTCTGTGTGTGTGTGTGTGTGTGCGTGTGTGTGTGTGTGTGTGTGTGTGTGTGTGTGTGTGTGTTGTGTGTGTGTGTAAGTGAGTGTGAGTTATCCTGTTCCCCCCAGTCCCTTAAGAGTCTGGTTATCACAGGATAACCCACGAGTGTGTGTGAACATGTGTACTAGAGTAAATTTACATGCTATGAAACAATTTCTAAGAGATCTTCTGTTTCACCATAGTTTGAAGACAAAAGCCATTCATTTAGGGTAATTTTACTTTTGTTATAAGTAACAAGTTATATACCAGAAACACATCTTTAACTAAACAAGTGGTAGGAGTTCTGTGTGTTTATTGCAAGGTCATGCAAAAACAGAGATATTTTATGGTTATTATGTAGATTGTGTTTCTTGTGCGATCTTTTGGAAAATGTGAAGATTTGTTCTAGCGGTAGAGTTCTTAACTTATGGCTTTCTTTGCCGATTCAAGTACTGACACTTTGTTATTGTAATTTTCTTACAGAATAACATCTAGTTACATTGAGATTTTTTTAGATTTAGGCTTTTTTACTCGTATCTCTTTATTTCTCGTGTTGAACACGAGCTTCTTAGCTTCAAAATATTTGACCTATTTTGATAGTTTTAGCTGATTTATCCTTGAGATGAGAAACATATAAACTTTAATAGATATATGCGTTTTTACTTGTATCTGTTTCGTTCTGGTGTTCAAGCTATTGAGTTAAGAACTTTGATAAGTGCTTGACCGATCTTACAAGATTTTAGCTGACTTTTTATAGAGTACATCCTACTAATATTATAAATGCGAAAGTTTGTGAGTATGAACGAATGGGTGAATGTTTGTTACTCTTTCACGCAAAAACTACAGAACGAATTTGGATGAAACTTGGAATATACATAGTCTGTGACCTGTATATACATAGGCTACTTTTTATCCCGGTACCACGCGAGCAAAGCCGAGGGTGGAAGCTAGTAGTTAATTAATTAAGATAACACTGAATCTAAGTCTTATTATATAACTTAAATCTAGAAAATATTAAAAGTTTTATGAACAAACTAATATTTTTTGGGGAAACCTATCAAGTTTACGCAAACAAATGCTAGCAATTCAGCTATTTATAAACCTTCCAATTCTATCCTACTATCCTATGTATTGATATTGGTGAATAATAGTGGTATAAATTTGAGGAATGTTAATTGCTATAAAAAGTATTTGTTGTTTTATAAATAAAGCACCCCTCTAGGCCCTCTAGCCCATCTCTAGTAACTAAAAAAAAAGTCCCAAGACCTAATGTTACCTACACTTATTTTTACAAATAAATGTCTTGTATCTTGTATGTTTGTCTCTTCTTCACGCTAAATTTACCTGAGATTTTGCACATATGTTGGTCTAGACCTAGGACTAAGAAATAAGCTACACCTAGTTGATTTTTTGCGCAACATACGTGATATTTTTGCGAATAAATCTAAAAATATTATATTTAAAAGCATTTGAAGGTTGTGGTACTCGTAAATTGTATTTGGAGTAAATATTGTATTAATTAACCTAACATTTTTTATGGTACTTGAAGATGAAATAAACATAAGGCCACCTGCTGATTAGTGGTAACCATTACATCGCACAAACCATTGCATCGTAGTTCATCATCATCATCATTTCCCTGCCCTTATCCCACTCTAGGTGGGGTCGGCACAACATGTTTTCATAATCCTTTCGTACTTTCGTAGTTCATGCTTAAAAAAACAAAAAATCTAAGATATCCTTCTGCATCCATCAACTAGAGGAGGATGGTCACACCATTTTCATCAATTACAACGCATTCTGCTGTTGAAAAATTATTGTAGACTTTATGGAAAATCTTAGATTGTTAACTTCTTTTACTCATGATAATAAAGCCAGAAAAAATGGTAAATTAATTTAATTTCTAAAGAAAAACTTATAATTTAGGCTAGCTATCAAACTCAAACTCATAAGTTTAAAATACAAAAAGAAGAAATCAACGGTTAAAAGTTGGTAGAATAAAGTTTCTGTATAAATCTTCATAAAATTTTTGGCTCCGTCTCGAGGTAGTGTTGGCTTGAAGCAAAAATATAACTTCTGGTTAATAGTTTTTTATGTTTTGCTAGTTTCCGCAGCTCGGATCGCGTGAGGTCGGGATCAAAAGTAGCCTATGTATATCCAGGGGTCTGTTTCTGAAATATTTATCGTCACATCAATTATATTGAGCGAGTACTCTCAAACAATAGTTTTGTCAGTTCTCGTGTAATACAATATATCTAACGTCATAGTTCTCTTCTCGAGAATCAGGGCCCATGTCACAAACAATGCCATTCCCAAATTTCAGCCAAACCCGTTTAGCCGTAATATAGATGAGTGAGAACAAACATAATCCTCATCATTTTCATCATCAGCCTATTGCAGTCCACTGCTTGAGAAAGGCCTCCCCTAATGAGCGCCGTTGCGCCCTGTCCTCATTTCGACGAATCCAATCTCTACCAGCAGCCTTTCGCAGATCGTCACTCCATCTAGCCGGAGGGCGTCCTACAACTACGTTTGCTGAGACGCGGTCTCCACTCAAGAACTCGTTTACCCCGACGGTTGTCGATTCTTCGGCAGATATGGTTAGCCCTGCCCCCTTAGGATGCCGTTTTTATGTCTACCTACGTTAGAGAGAACAACGTATTTTTCCTGATTGTAGCTCTCCCTGCATCCCAAACATGCCTATTTTTTTCCGCAAACGCTTATTTTTGTCTATTCTTGAAATAACTGTATTTAGAATATTAAAAACGTTGCTACATCTACATCCAAAAATTAAGTTTTCTCTATTCTTACGTCGACAAAACCTTGTCTACGGTTGCTGTGCTAAGCCGGCTGGCCAGCCCACTGCCACTTCAGCTTGCTAATTCTCTGAACTATGTCACCAAGTTTAGTTATCTATCGGATAGGGAATAAACATACACACACTCAATCTTTTACATCAATTTAATTTGTATGATTCAACTGTAAGTAAGTAGTGGAGATTTTGAAGTACTTATTTTGTACCAACAAGTATTCAGGCGCGTGAATGTGTTACCCCTTTTCCCCTGAGTCCGAAACGCGAATATTTTTACAAGTAGTATCTTAAACAATTGTAAAAATTTCACCATTGACGACGTGTTATTTCGAATCTACGCTTTAATTGGCCATTCGAAGATATAGAAAAAGTTCAAGATGATAATATTCGGGCTTAAAAAATCCTAATTGACTGACAAAATATACAAAAAAGCCTATATATGTATATAGCATGGCAAAGCTAAACTTAGTAAAGTTAACCTGAGAACCAAGAATTACCAAGCTGAAGTGGAAGTGGGCTGGCCAGGCCATATCTGCCGAAGACCCAATAACCCATAAACGAGTACTTCAGTGGAGACCGCGACTCGGCAAGCGTAGTAGGATGGCCCTCTGGCCAGGCGGAGTGACTTGCAAAAGGCTGCTGGTAGAAGCTGGATGCGTCGAGCTCAGGACAGGGCGCAATGGCGCTCATTAGGGGAGGCCTTGTGCCATGTGGCCATAATGTCCAGCTGTGGATTGCTACAGACTAAATAGATGATGATGATGTTGATAAGTAATTTTTGTAAAAACCTTAACAGTACTCAATAAGCAGAGCAAAGGCACAAAGAAAACATTTATAGTATTTTTTTTTTTTTTTTATCGCGCAATTGACCATAAAATAGTTTGCGATAGGCATACAACATCTACTGATTACTAAATAGATAGTACATAACTTTTTCGTATGATAATGTGGTGAATGGATGTACTAGTAACCATCCTTCTTTTATATACTCGAAGTTTCAAATTACCTACTCACACATTCCTATTACCCAGCTAGGAAATTGAGGAAGTATTGAAATGAGGCGATGCGGTGATGGCCCACCAGGGACGAGCGAACGTTACGCCAAAATACTGGGTTAACTGCAATATTGGTGCACACAGTAAAGATCGGTTTAACGATCGGAAGCGCAAGGCAAAATGCTGTATAATACAGTAATGATGCTGCAGGCTGCATATTTTAAACTAAATATTAAAAATATATGTTGCTCAAAAATCAGCGCTGTATTTAGGTTATGCAGCACGTACATAACTAAGCAGGAACCTGTTTTCCAAGCTCACTCACCGCCTAGCATGACAGCTGTTACATGCACAGATGATGCAAAAAATAGGTAGGTAGGTACTTCTATACCTAAATTAACTAATTAGTGTATTACCTACTATGTATTATTCTGCTAGTTAAGTTTCCTACTTAAACCTGTACCTGCCGTACATCTTGTGGATAGTTTAGTTATAAGAACTCTGTATGTAAAATTATAACCATACTTTGTGCTTAACCAAGTAATTAACCAAGACGATCTCTGTAGCGCATTGGGCGAAGACCCGCCTAAGACGCAGAAAGTTGCGCTCCGGGACAAATGTTTGCATGTTCTGCAGATATTTGTCGCGGGTCTAGGTGTTTTCTATGTATAATATGTATCTATTTACAAAAAATGTATCTTTGTAATATATACTAATCATGTGGTTCTCATAATACAAGCTCTGTTAGTTAGCGGCTACATGATGCTGTGTGATAACGTCCAGAAAAAAAAGTCATAAAAAAGTCAGTTATAAAAAAAGTCATTGTTGGAAATAAATACTATATTTGTCTATCTATTAGCTTGCACCCACGTCTTCGCTTGCGTACCGTTCATAGTACCCGGATAAAAAGCTTATAATGCTACAAATAGACTGATTCTGATGCGCAATACAATAAACACGGATATATACCTCCTTTCAAATTAATAGAACCTCCGAGTGGCGTCACAACCAAAGAACTAAAGCGATTTGAACTGTATTAACTCAGGCGTAACTTTGCGGAAATCCATTAAATCAAAGGAAAATTATTTCGTTTTGTAGGAGGGAGGGCGGTGCATGCGTTATGCATTTTTTTTTTGAACGCAAGGGATAAAAAAAATGGCGGATTTAGTTACTAAATATTGTTCCATATGATATCTTTCTTCGTTCATCCGTTTATTGTCGGTTTTGGACACAAATAGATACTATGAAATAGGTATCATATTATAGGACTATATCCTCGCAAACACGACGCTTTGTCGTCGCGCTTAGCCGCTAGCGTCTGTCATAATTATCTTGCTGTGGCGATTGTCGCCGTGTGTGCGGAGCTTTGAACAAAATGTATGAGAGTTGTCCCCCCCAGCTTGTCGTAGCGTCTAATCGCTGACGTTTGTCGTCCAATGTGTGCAGGCTGTATTTACCAATCGTTGACTCGTTTAGCAAATTGACCAACAATATTCACACTAATTTGGATACAATAAACAGTTCATTATTCCGTTTTCTGAAAATAAATGTGTTCCAATTATTCAATAGTTATGTAACATATTAAAATATTTATCAGCGTGTGGCAGGTTCTGCAAAATATTTAACTTTACTGAGCGTATTGTATTCATTGCAATGAGTATATTAGTTGGCCAAAATGGTATTTAATAACTATGGAATTTGTTTAACTCGATTGCCATTTTATATCGAAACAAAACAAATTAATTATAGTAAGCAGTGTTTTCGTAATATTTTAGCGCGATAATTTTGATGGTTCCTGATTTGTAACCAACTTCAAAAAATGAGGAGGATCTGTGTTCGGGTGTATGTATTTTCACCGATTTCTGCGTCAAATATGGACCCATTTCCATTTATTTACTTCACAAGTGGTATTCTTTTCTCTATTATATTCTGAGGGATTGGTATTATTCCTGTAAAAATCAAAAACTTACTAACTTGTAATTTTCGCCTTGAGAACCAGTCAATTTCAAATCTATATTATTGCAATACAGTATTTTGCAACTGCAAATCCGCATACGAAGGAGAGCCTCGATTCCACGATAATAATTCAGAGCGTCCCGCGGGAGCAGACGTTTGCTTTCAGCTAATTTGCGTGCTGCAGTTAATTGTTTGGTTGTTTGTGCTCAAAGAATAAGGTATAATTTCCTGGAGTTTTTTTTTCAGACCTATCTGTACCTACCCTACATATAGAGTCAGCCTCCAAGTGCAAAATCATCCAAGCGTCGTTGACCTACATAAACATCAAATAAACAGTTTGTCATGCCAAATCTGCATTAATTTAAACGTTTTGTCGCTTGAATAGTGTTCAATGTCGGTGCATAAGGCAGCGTGCGCAGAGTTTTGGTGAGATTTTTTTTCTACGTTTCTGGCTCAAAGGTACTACATATCTCGAACTTTGAGACCTAAAATTTTTGCAGGACTATAAAATAAAGACTTTACAGTGCCTAAAAAACATGAAACCAACGACATTAACTCATTCATTAAATATACTAAATGCTAGACAGGGCGTGGAAGAAGAGCATCGCTTTCACTTACTCTGTTGAAGGCTCTCTGAAATAGTCGAAACGGCTTCGGTGCCTGGCGTGAAAATCATTACAGTTTAATAAATGAGTTAATATGCATATAAAAACCCGTAGACTAAATCAATGCTGGAAGAACCTATTTATTTTATAGAGTTGCCTTTACGTAGTAAGACCTGAGGTAACCTCAACATACATCTACTAAAATACCCAAGCCACTACGATCTTCACTGATTTCACTACAATACAAAAATATTTCGTGTGAAATAAAAATAGCAAAATATGACAACATACCGTCTGATCTCGATACAGTTGATCGATCACAATACTCAATTTCCCTAATACGAGCACGACAAACAGTCGTCTCGTCTCGTGTACCGGAAGTCGAGCGGGCCCGCGGCGTGACTTAGGGTCTGCATCCGGTAGCCATATTTGCGTGGCCTCTGTCCGGGATAATCGCTCGATTAATGACTGTTAGTTGCTTGCTAAAAGAACTTTGTAATATTTTCTTACGAACAAGATATTTTCTTACAAATTGTCTGGTTCTTGCTTTTTTCTTTATCAAACTCTGTGTTTATACTAGAAAAACAGGATACTAGAACTTTTTCAATATAATTTGTTGTTAGTATGTAGTTAGTATTATATTAGCGCAGAAGTTCCGCTATGACGCAGAAGGTTGCGGGTTCGATTCCCGCCGCGGGACAAATGTTTGCATGTTCTGCAGATATTTGTCTCGAGTCTGGGTGTTTTCTATGTATGATATGTATGTATTTACAAAAAAAAAGTTTATATGTAATATATCAATCATGTGGTTCCCATAACACAAGCTCTGCTTACTTTGGGGCTACATGATGCTGTGTGATAGTCCAGCATTATTTATTTATTATTATTTATAAGTCGTTGGTCGCCTTTGCAAATAGCGTTTAAGTAAATTTATCCCTGTATTATGTTTCTGTGTACGATAAAGAATCAAAGAATTAGTTAAAATTATATGTTTTTTTAGCAAAATTGCACTGTAGTATATTTAAATAACTCTATTACATATTAAAATTATTACTGTTGACTATTATGTCTTATTATATCAACAGCTGATTCTTGATAATTCTCTAACAAATATACACCTTTAGATTAGGCTTGTTTGTTATATTTTGTTTAATTCATATATGAAATGAATGGAAGACCACACAAACGAAATTGTGAAGAGTGAGTGAAATTTATTTAAGGTACCATAATCTACCTTAAATAAAGCGTAGTTTCAAAATAAAATATACACAACACAACACCAGACTATATTAATCCACTGTTGAACATAGGCATTAACTAAAGGAAAGGGAGATGTGCCCACAGTACCCACGCTGGGTATACAGGTTGGGGATCGTAGGGCACAGCTTTTTTACACCGCCGACGCTGCTGCCCATCGGTGGTCAGGGAATTTAGCTGTGCCAGAGTTGGCTGCGCTATTTCGCCAGCAGCCAGCTACTAGAGCCCCGTTTCTTAGTTACCAGGGTGCACCATGGACAGTTGGACCCCTTACAAGGGTGGAAGCTAGTTTTTCATATAAGTAGGGACTTATAATATGAAAAACTAGCTTCCACCCGCGGCTTCCTCGCGTTAATGTGGATTTTGTCAAATATATTTATACCCCGTTTCAACCATTTGGGGGTGCAATTATCAAAAACGCTGAGACACGTATAAATTAATTTAGCCTCAATACAATTTTTTAATATGCTAACTTTTAAATTTGACGGACTTACAAACTTTCATCCCCTCTTTTACCTCTTTAGAGGCGGAATTTATTAAAATCCTTCCTTAGTGGATGCCTTTCATATTTATATGTGCAATCCAAAATTTCAAGTTTAGGTCCACCGGCTTGGGCTATGCGTTGAGATATTACCCAGTCAGTCAGATTACCATTTTAAAAGTATATGTTTATTTAAAAAGAAGTTACAAATATTAGTGATCCGCCATCGAGCCGCATAGTAAACTATTTGTATTAGTTTACCCATATATTTTCAAATGCCTATTCACTATAAATCTACAAAGCGAGAACCATGGAATATTTTTGATAATGATGTAAAGAGCGACATTCCGCCTCTTTATTCCCAAAAAGTTTAACGGAATTTTCTCCGCGTTTTTGTGTAATAACGTTTTATATGATAATGTGCGGTACTTTATAGGCGGTATGTGGAAAAATCGGATTTTTCGCTCCAGTATTTCTATTAGATAGTCTTATATTTAATAAGGAAAAGTAACGTTATTTGTTAGAGCGGATATAGAAAAATAATGTGCCACGAGTGAAAAGATATCTAATCTATGAAGAGGTCGGGATATTTTGTAAGAATTTTGTAGCGTACCTACTTGACGTTAGAAGCACTTTTTGTCAAGAGAAATAAATTACTTCGTATATAAGTGAAAAATATTACGAAGAACGAAAATCAAGATGTTCGAAATTAATGATAAAGATTTCTAAAAAGAATTCACTAAAGATTTTTTTAAATACTGTTTTATTGTTTCTACCCTTTAATGCACTAGCTTTTGCCCGCGGCGTTACCCTCGTGGTACCCAGATAAAGAGTAACCTTTAAGATAATGCAGGTCTTATTACATTTATGAGCTAAATTTAAGCTCAATCGGTTTAGTAGGTTTTGCATGAAGAAGTGAACTTATACATACCGATAAACTTTCGCATCTAAAATATAAATGTAGCGTGGTACCCAGATAGCTTATGAGTTTAATACAGGCAACTATGTGCATTTCAAGTTAAGTTTAATCTAAATCCGTTATGCCGTTGCGGATTTCAGAGAATTAACGACCCTAATGGCGTAGTGGCCGGCTTAATCACCTAGGTTACATTTTTTGATTAATAAGTCAGGTTTTTTTATATTCGTATTTCGGTCGGTTTGATATAAGAATTCCGCTATCAGAGAGTCAATAGAAGAAGAACTAAGTAAACTTCGGTAATTTTTGGTGGTTACAGCAGGCCTAAATGAATTTAATGGGGCATTTACTTTATGCAACCGGCGAAGGCTCTCGAGCTGTCTCTCTACCGATTTTAACCTATAAAAAATGTTAAGACAGAGCACTTGCACATGATTCATTCAAGTGACCCAAGGTTTTATCACACAAAATAATCTAGAGCTAGACTAAAATTAAGGTGATCTTGAATTAATATAGGAATCACATGACCATAGACTAGTTATAAACTTTTAATAACATACGTATTATACAAAGAAAACACCCAAACAAATATTTACAGACCGTGCAAACACGGTGGGAATCGAACCTACAACCTTTTGCGTCTCAGACGTGCCTTGGTTTACTCCACCACAGAGGACGTAATAATATAAGTAGTCATCACGAGTTGTGTAATTGCATTTCTTTATCTACCTGTAGCCATTCAATGAGCGAGCATGGTATTTTCAGCTTATTTTGTATCTTATGTCGTTCTGCTGTCTGATTTCAAAAAAGCCGTATATGTAACATTTTGACAAATTAAAGCTTTATAAATTATAACCTACGTTAATAATTTAAAATAAAAAAAAAACCGACTTCAAAAACATTTATTAAAAAAACTGTAAAACTAAAAAGTTTAAAATAATTGCTTATTTTTTGGTTCATCCACCTTTTTTCTATAAATTTATTCCTTACGATCTATGCGTTTACCACATAGGTAGATCTAGATACCTAACTGTTAGTTTTGGAGTCGGAGTCAGCTTTGGAGTACGGCATTATAGCAACTACACCCCTCCCACCTCGGACATGCCCTCCTGCGCCGCTCACGCAATAGTTACCTACCTTGGGGTGCCTTGGCTGACACCGACTCCAAAAATAACAGGTAGGTATCTAGATCTACCTATGTGGTAAACGCATAGATCGTAAGGGATAAATTTATAGAAAAAAGGTGGATGAACCAAAAAATAAGCTATTATTTTTAACATTTTAGTTTTACAGTTTTTTTTCAATAAATGTTTTTGAAGTCGGTTTTTATTTTATTTTAAATTATTGTTTATTTCCGAAATTTTAGTGAATCTGACATTAAGACGATTACTAAAACTATAAATAAAATTCGAGCCCATAGAAATTTCATTCCCTATTGTCTTATCCCCAAAAAACACAACGAAAAAGAATTTTCCAAATTGGTTCATAAATGACGGAGTTATGGAGATAACAACCATAAAACATGTATAAAATTCGAGCCTATAAAATCTTATTCCCTGTTTTTTTCAACTTTAGAGTTAATATTTTTTCTTCAAATTTTTATGGGATCAATCAAAAAGTATACCCTATACAAAAAATGAAGAGTTTTTTAAATCGGTTCATAAATGACGGAGTTATGAGGTAACAAACAAAAAACCGAATAAAATTTGAGCCCATAAAATTTTCATTCCCAGTTTTCTTATCTTTAGGGTTGGTATTTTTACTTCAAATTTATATGAAACTAATTGGAAAGTATACCCTACACAACGACAAAAGAATTTTCTAAATCGGTTCATAAATGACGGAGATGTGAGGTAAGAAACATAAAAAAATAATAAAATTTCGAGGCCATTCATTCAGAGATTCATTCCCAATTTTCTCACCCTAAGGGTTGGTATTTTTTCTTAAAATTTATATGGAACCAATTGGAAAGTATACCCTCTCCAACGAAAATAATTTTTCAAAATCGGTTCATAAATGACAGAGTTATGAACTAACAAACATAAAAAAAAATACAACCGAATTGAGAACCTCCTCCTTTTTTTGGAAGTCGGTTAAAAAGCTTTTATCTCTATAATGCATAATAGGCAATATTTGTCCATCATTTATAGTTACTGAGATTTGATATCTTCATTTTTTGTCTGACCAGCTGAGTAAAAAGTTAATAGTTAGTTCTTTACATACAGGAATTCTTCGCTGAAGTGCGTAATGTGAACGCCCCATAATGGAAACTTCATGTTACGAAGCAAGTAATAAATCAGACGTATGTAAACGGTTTATAGGCAGAAACTTTCAAACAAGTCGAATAATTTTATTGTGTTTTGGTTATAAAGTATTGTACAAACACATCATAATTTTGCTCAAAGAGGCTCTTTTTGGGATTAATATATACAAAAAAAACCGCTCAAATGTGAGTTCCGAGCACTGAGAGTTGCGTATCTACTTGTATCTTTTTTTACGTAGGTACTTTAGGAATTTGGTTTAAACCTTTATTTGTGCTATATATGACATTGCTTCTTGCAGAATTTCATGATTTAAGGTTAACAGGAAGTATGGCAGTGTCAAAATATGCGGGTTTATGCTGTATTTTTTTATTTCGTTGCCAGAATTTTGAGTTTTTCAAGTATACTTAAGTATTTGCTATTAATCTTAACTTGATAGTTGCATAATTATTAATATCAACGGGATATTTACCATGATTTGTGAGTTCTGTTATTTCCCGATATTGATAGTTGATATTGATAGTTGCATTCTTGAGAAAAGAGTATTGACAGATAGCAACAGACGAACAAAAAAGTGTTCCTTTTTCCTTCTGAGGTACGGAAACTTAAAAAAACGATAAATAAAAAAGGATCCTAACAATTCAGTTTTTGTGTATTGTTATTAAAAACAATATAAAGAGCTCAAGAAAACTTCTAGCTCTGAAGCTCATAAAAAACTAGCTCTAATTTTTCCCGGTTTTCATAAACGGATACAATTATTCCTAATTTGTAAATAATAAGCAAAATAAAATGTCAAAATCATTCCTAAAAACGTAAATATCACTTGACGTTATGTAACAAGGAAACCAAATACTTAGGATAACCCTCAAGGAAAACTTGAACAGGGTAATAGCTACCAAATATTTTCTATAGATTTTACCTAACAAAAACTATAGTTTACCATACAAAAACACCACATTCAATCTGCGATAGCGTAAAAACTAGATACTTTTATATTAGTTATCACTACGAGTGGGTTTACTATGTAACCTAAATACAAAAACTACAATCGTTTTTCAACTTTATAACCATGACAATAAAGGCGGATACACCGGAAGCAATAAAATTGTTATGCGATTTTATCATACGCGCTCGAATTGGTTGTCACTGGACAAAGTTATAAATTTTTTCCACGACTCGTGTTTTTGAGTTGTTGCGTGATTTTTTTGTCAGTGAGGGTAGTTTTTATTATTTAGTTGCCGTAATAAACAAATAGTTATGGTTTGGATGGAGATTTTATTTGGCAATAACCGTCTCATGAATAAATATTGTAACAATAATCACGATACCAAAAATTATCATTAACGAATGGCGCCCCACTACTTCGTTCGCGTAAGGTATTCACCGCGTACCTTCAGAGAGTGAATTTCAGGAAATTCTGTCAAAGTGCACTCCTACACTATGCAAGAAACATACCTTCCAAATTTCAAGTCTTCGGTCTACCGAAGAGGTTACACCACACAAGGCCGTCAATTCAATACGAACATTTGTTTACCCCGATTCGAAAAAATAAAAAAAGTAAAAATTCGAAAAGTGACCGAATCGAATCCGTAAATTTTTCATCAATAATATTTCTATTCCGGTAGTATTATGTTATCTGTGATTCCGGTGAATTTCTAAGATTTAAAAGCTGCTAATGATGATTCTTAGATGATGAACAGTACGACGTGCGCCATCACGCACCTCGGCACAATAATGTAATTCTGACTCAACCGTAACTTTTGGATTCAACTCGGAAACGTTTCGAACGTTTTAAAATACCGCCAACATGCATTAATATATTTTACGTCTCCAAGCAAAAACTATGAAAAATCCTCCGACCGCCATTCATCGTCATACGTTAAATCAAAATGCCACATTTTCACTAATTTATACCATGTGTAGCTTGAGAAGGCGTTATAGGCAGCGTGCGCTGAGTTTTGGTGCGGGTATTCAAAAAAATATTTTTTTGTGTTTGTTTGTGGTTCTAGATTACTAACTGGACCCCAACAGGTTTGTCTGCACGGCCTACTGCATGTCGGTAGCTTGTATGGGGACGATCCAGTATACTGAAGCAGTTTTAAAATACTGTACGGTCTCACTCGAAAGAATTGATTTTACATTTTACACCGCTCGGCTGCGCAGGATTAAAAACCTGCACAGGTCAATTCCCTCAAACGCTCCGGTCTACATCCCCAGGCATACCTGCACAGACATACCTCTGACCGTAGCGTGTATTTTGGATACCATAAATTTTTGATCTTGCACTGATCACCTGCGTGGGTTAAAGGGACTCCACTGATCTATTGCCACAAAAGATCCGGTATACCTGCACAGCATTGCTGCATAGGCTTTCCGTTAATTATTGTCAATCAATCAGTCAACTTCAGACGTAATTGTATTATCAATATTATATAGATTTTCCTCATAAAATCATTAAATTTACGTATGGATATGAATAACTATGAATTATGATCCTTTTGATAAATTAATGTTTTGAATTTACCACTAATTGGTGTTTGATTGAATTATATTGTGATTGTAATTCAACGCTTGTACTAGTCTCTAATTAAAACAGCTAAGTTTTAATAAAATAACACTATATTTAAATAAATAAATAATGCTGGACACTATTTCACTTTTAAGTTCGTCAAAATTACAAATAAATTTTAATATTATTTTAAAACTATCAATAATATTTTCTTTGTACTTTTGACTATTAGGTATTTTTTATATTATTTTTGTACAAATTAGATTAATAATGTTTTAATTTTGTAGTAAAAATGTATTTTTGATGAGTTTTAAAATAAATAAAGAGGAATAAATTAATAATATTTTTTTATTTTATATTTGTACATATTAGATTAATAATGTTTTAACTTTGTAGTAAAAATGTATTTTGATGAGTTTTAAAATAAATAAAGTAAATAATAATAAATAAATAAATAATGCGGGACGTAAGCACAAAGCATCATGTAGCCCCAAACTAAGCAGAGCTTGTATTATGGGAACCACATGATTGATATACTACAGATATTTTATTTTTTGTAAATACATATATATCATACAAAGAAAACACCCAGACCCGAGACAAATATCTACAGAACATGCAAACATTTGTCCCGTAGCGGGAATCTTCAACCTTCTGTATCTCAGGCGGACCTTCGCCCACTGCGCCACAGAGACCGTCTTGTTGGAAGTGGAATACTTTATACATTCAAAAAAAATAAAGTAGTGAAAAATATATCCAAAATGGTAGACCACCAACCGCGGGTGGGGCAAGGCTCAAACGGTCGATGGCTAGGGCTGAAGAGATTGAGGAACTTCCGCACAATGCGTGCCGAGTCCAGAATAGCCGCTATTTTTGTTATTATTATTATAAGCCTGAGTTGTCCCACGCCAGGACAAAGACCTCCCTTCTTTTCCTCCCTCTCTATTGAGCGCTGTATTTTGTAAAACAGCATATATGGAAGAAAGCTATATTGTTTAAAATATTGTCATGGACATAATTATTGCAAATAAAACATAAGAATAATAACTCAATTATGGAATTGTCAAATATTATAATATTAGCATTTTCGTGAAATACGGACTCGCTTAACTAACTTTTTAATAGCAGTGAAGTTTTTTGTAAAAGGCTCGTCCGGGGAAGTATTACCACCAAGCCTATTTCTGCCGTGAAGCTGCATTGCCGTGTTTTGGTTTGAAGGGTTTGATATGACACATTAGGCTTATGCATGTGCCATTCCAAACCCTTTAAAGGTCATAAGACCTTCATGCTTAAAACTGATATACGCAGGGCGTTGTATCGTAGGGCACGTTCTAACCATAGGGTTTCTTGCAAAAATTTACCCGCCACGTGAATCGAACCCACAACTAACCTCTTGGATCTCAGACAGCTAACGGCGCCAATGAAATCATTTGTTTACTTTAAAGCGCATATATTGAAAGATCGTGGTTATCTTCCACTGAAATACTAAGATCATTTTATTAAGCTTAAAACTCAGAATACCCACCCTTAATCTCGTAAATGCCGATAAGTACCCATTACTACTTGCAAAGGAGTTCCATGAACCTGGGCGTAACGCCCACCCTAGTTTTAGTCTTTTGAAGTACTTTACTAGGCCTTAGAAGTGAAACTAGTATATTTTAAAAGCAAAAACCAGTCAAGAGCACGTCAGACCAGCACACGAAACCTTTTTAAATACTTCTTCATATTTATTGTTGCAATAGAAATATGTGTATTTCTTTGAGAAAATTTAAATTTTCTACCTATTACAGTTCATGAGATACATACAGCCCGCTGATAGTTAGATGGACGGACAGTAGAGGTTTGGTAATAGGGTCCCGTTGGGCACCTTTCGGTAGGTACGGAAGCCTAATATTAAGACGTATTAAAAAAAACCGGTGACTGTGGAACTAACAGATTTTAAAATTAAAGATGATGACGTAATGAGATTGAAAAAACTATTTATATGGCAATGTTAGCCCAAAATAAGACGTCAAACTAAATTAATTAAAGTTACTTATTATTACAAAAGTAGTATCGTCACTTCGCTTATTTAGCTTCTGGGATAGTTCTCCACAATTTAGCATCAAGAATAATTGTTCATAACAATATGAGGCAACGTAGTCCAGTCGTCCAGTCTTCTGTCAGGTTCTGTTTTCTACTATAACAATGGCGACTCTAACAAAAAACGATCAGCGAACAATTTTCTTCACAGATAATTCCAGTACAAATCAGCTTTTATTCCATTTCACTGAACTTGTCTCTTATTGCTAAGGTAGATTGGTTATATTGCCAAACGATTTAAACAATATAATTCAGAAATACACTAGAAATTAAATAAAATAAAAATGACACATTCATCGTTCAAGATGAAAAAAAATGGTTCCGCCGGTAATATTGTCGACAGTCTCTGAAATTCGATATTGAAAAAGTGACAGTGAAACATATAATAATGAGCGTTATATTTTTTTCTTTTAGAAGCTGTTAGTTATTTTTACTAAAAATGGCTCAATTATTAGATTTTTTCCGCGGTTGATAAAATATTTTTTATAGTTATAAGGTTACTTTACAGCCTATTATGATGAAGCGATTTATGCGCGAGTCGTGTCGCGCGTAGCCAATCATGTGCACGTCACTGATTGGCCACGCACAACTCGAATCGCGCGAAAATTGCTTCATCTAAACAGCTTGTGTTGTGAGTCTCAGTTCCATGTGACAATTTTATTAGTTTTAGATTTAGTCTTCTAAACTTTCTAAGAGTTAATTAAACTTGTCTCACAGGGTTCAGTCGGTGATTTAGCACCAACCAAACCACTCTTAGTTTTGAATTAATTTTGTGTGATGGATTAATGGGGGGAGCATAATTATGTAAGGGAATTACTCATTTTACTAAACCTTACAGTTGTTCAGCCTTAATAGACTGTCATCAATCATCATTTACAATGTTGCTATTTGCGACAGATTTTCATACACTTATGGAATGACTATTTTATAATTTATCCATTGTTATATATTTATTGCATACAAGATACATTTTTTTTAATATAAAAACCAACGGTTTTGCTTGCGTTAAAGTTATTTTTCTATATGGGGTACAGTACTTTTCTTAATTAAAGGTACCCTATGTCCTTCTCTTTATTTCTGACAACGTGTATGAGGAATTTCATGACGATCGGTTTAGTAGGTAAGCGTGAAAACGTAACAAACAAACAAACAAATAAACTCACTTTCGCAAGGATAAATGTAGTGTTTTTTATGAGATTTGGAATAAACTCAAGTACTTTTAGAGAGAAGGTATAATTGAAACATAACAGTAGCACGAGTCAAATGGTACACTACATAATATAGGTATGCTACAAATGTATCGTTAATGTGGAGTGAAATGAAATAAGTTTATTGCTGCAAATACAAGTTTTCCTTAAGATCTAACAAGTGTAGTTACATATGTAGGTCTATATCTATATCTAGACTATGAAACTTATTGCTAGGACTGTTTGTTTTGCAGATAGTATGTTTGGTACTGTAGTGGATACCTGCAGTTATTTCGTTGATTCCCTCACGAGGCAGAGCCTGTATCGATACAGATTTCAAAAACACTTATGGTACGGTCAGGAGTCAGATAATTGTGTGATTAAAATTCAAATACACTAAAATGTAAGTATCATCCAGGAAAATCTACCACGCCTAGTGAAGCAGCATTGCAATGTTTCGGTTTGAATGGTATGTATGGGTGCTGGTGAAATTACAGGCATGAGGCTTATCATCTTCATGTCTCATGTTGATGGGCGCAAGCTGTTGCACCGTAGAGCTCGTTCCAAACATAGGACTTACGATGCGATGCTTTACCTAACATCAGGTGGCTCATCTTCAGGTACCATTCTTCTTCTTCTTCTTCTCTCGAGTCAATGTTCTTTCAAAAATATTGTTTCGACCAGAAAGTTGTCCGAAGCGATATTGAAATCGGCTCTTGTACAGGTACTGGGGCAAGTGGGGCAATCCAGTAGATGCGACATTGTTTGGGACGAAGCACCCCAGTCACATTGCGCATTGCACGGGTCTAAGATTCCCCACTTACACATATTGTATTTACATCTTCCCACTTGTGCTCGCAATCTGTTCAGGTACCATTAAAAATGTATATGTTGTACTCACACCAACATAAACTTATGAAACAAAACGGACAATAATATTTTATGCCTTAGTGATGATGGACTGGATGTAAAAGACTTGGAGACGATGAAGATGAATAATAATAATGCTTTTAGTTGTATAAGAACATTTTATATCAGGGGCCGTAAATGAACCAAAATATATTATCAGAACACTATGTTTCATTATCCGTAACCGTACGACTCTGTATGGTATAAAGATGTGGGGTATAATGTAATGTGGGCTAGTTAGGGCAATATACGGAGCAGGAATTCGTACGGTTACAAGATAACTATCCGAGGATAGAATTGAATTATGTATATAATTCTAACTCATATTATAAATGCGAAAGTGAATGTATTATTTGTTTTATTGTTGGTTGTTAGACTATCATTATTTACTACTGAACCGATCATTGTGAAGTTTCGCATACACGTTGTCAGGGACACAGAAAAGGACATAAGATACTTTTTTACAGAAAAAAAAATCTCATGGGAATGGATACATAATTTTAACGCGGGCGAAACCTTGGGCGGAAGCTCACACGTAGTAAAATTTGATGAAAAAAAGGTAAATCTAATTAAATAATAATTTAAAATGCAATTTATTGTTTCAGGTAACGCAAAATTATAAAGCCAGTAGACATGGTAAGATCACACTAATGTGTGTGATTGTTTATACATACTTTTTATTTCGATACTTGAACCAGTTTTACTAATTAAGATACCTAGTTAATTTATAAGCACTTAATGTGACAGTATAAATATTGATGGTTAAATTACTATTTGTTAATTAGTAAATTACCACTACTTCCAATCCGTAAATCGTGGGTTTGAATGCCGACCGTGACAAATATTTTTCTTTTCGGAAAATGCATGTGCTGGTTTGTAATGGATTTTTGATTTTGCGTTAGCACGTCACCACATATTCAAGATGATGGTGGAAAACATTGTGAGCACTGAGGTATTTGAAGTGACATTTGAAGGCTTGTTCTTGGCTAGTGTTCTATGATTTGCAAAATAAGGGCATGTTTCAAATTAAACCTTATGTTTAGACTTGCCCTTGCATGTTATCCTCTATGGATTTCCATACTGCGTTATATCTCAAGATAAATAGAACGTGAAAAAATCGTGAGGTTTTTTGATTGATAGCAAAAATAACGAATGGAAAACCTTCCCTTCAATTTCGATAGAACGTTACCGAAGGCACATGCCGTGAGACCGAACGGTCTACGTGCGGCAGACTTTAATTACGCACTTAACGAGGACCTAATTCGTAGTGATGTCCATGTTAACTGATGAAGTTACGGAATTGTAGGTAATTTTGTACGATTGTTTTCTGCACCTGAGACCCAGAAGGGTTTGATTCCCGAAGTGAAACAAATTTTTGTATGATTGGTAATAATTGTCTTGTGTTTATAAGTAATATATCAGTCCCACAATAAATAAAATAAATAAATAAATAAATAAATAATGCTGGACACTATCACACAGCATCATGTAGCCCCAAACTAAGCAGAGCTTGTATTATGGGAACCACATGATTGATATACTACACAAATACTTTTTTTTTGTAAATACATACATATCATACATAGAAAACACCCAGACCCGAGACAAATATGTGCAGAATATGTAAACATTTGTCCCGCAGCGGGAATCGAACCCGCAACCTTCTGCGTCTCAGGCGGTCCAGCAGTGTAAAAATATTTATTTGATATTCCATTTGATATGCGTTTTTTTAAGAAAAGCTAGGTACTCTAATGAGTACCTAGCTTACTATCACCATTTTTGAATAACGTGTTGTTTAAACTCCGACATCTGTTCAACACTAGAGTGTGAGTAAATTAATTAAAGATAATAATCTGATAAGTAAATCGAACACAAAAATATCCAATACTTACACCGCATCATTATATCCATAATTACTGATACGGTTTTCCTCAAAGGAACATCACTAATAGGCAGTGTGGTGTTGCTAAATCACCTTAGTTCGGGGTCAACTTTTCTTTGTACTCGAGTGTGCTTGTAATAATGACTAGTAGGTAATTTAGGAAGTTTCTGGTTTCTCTATTTTTTAGTTTCTTGCTTTTATTGTTTAGTTGATTTGTGCTATCGCCTATCCTACACACAAAGGTTTGTTGGAAAACTCTTAAAGGGTTAAGCTCCCCTATGTACATGTTTTTGTCATACTCTTTGCATCTATTATTAATGTGTACAAAATAATTACAGAATTCGTTCCAAGAATTCATCTTCAAGTTTAAATAAAACATAAAGCAGTCAATCTTTAACTATGAAAATAAAACTTTTCAACTAAAAGAAGATAATGATGAGTCAGTTGATCTCAGGTTGATCTACTCAGCGCTTCTGACTCACAATGTTTTATTTTAAGATGTTTTTCACATAATTCTTCGAAGATATAATGTCTTGGCATAATATTCATTCACCTTTTTATCCGGCATTGAGATTTCCCTATGTTTATTGCGTCCTTAGATTATTTATTTCGTTAAAATTTTCACATTTTTGTCATTTTCTTGAATAATATTGGCAGCATAGGGTTGCTTTGAATAGATCTGTTGGCCTAACTACTAGAAATCAAGTTCTTGCGTATTTGTGTAACTTTTTCTATTCTGTGTTCGATCCAAGAACTCACATTTTGTTCTCTATGTTCATCGAGATTGTTTCAGTCTAGCCACAAAATAAGCCTTAGAGTAATATCTCGATATATATGTTTAAAAGTTGGGTATACTTAGCTTACTATTTTATATATACATAATCTTCTATGTTTGTCCTCTATACGTTCCAAAATCATTGATCAGATTGTTATATACAAGTATACATGCAAACTAAGTTGTGGGCGGATAACTATTCACTCATAAAAACACTTATGTTTGCCTAAATACTT
This sequence comes from Horisme vitalbata, assembly GCA_951804965.1. Classification (NCBI taxonomy): domain Eukaryota; kingdom Metazoa; phylum Arthropoda; class Insecta; order Lepidoptera; family Geometridae; genus Horisme; species Horisme vitalbata. Next base: position 16,242,171 of record OX638092.1, on the reverse strand, counting down.
ACATATCGTTATACTTTTACTTAAACTTTATATTTAAATTTTACATACTTCTATTTATATGCCACAATAGCCACTGATGTTATTTGTGCTATAATAATATTTTAACTAATATAATGTTATCATAGAAAAGTTTTTACCAGTAAAACCATCACGTTACATAAACAATATCTTACTATCGCCACTAAAAGCATTAGTGAATATCAATAGCACACGTCACAGACATGAACTAAAACCGTACATTAAACCGAGATAAAAAGGCCACCATCAATGTTTTACTGCCGGTAATATTTGTATCAGCTTTATTTATTTAAAAAAAAGCGGACGCGAGCCATCGCAGACGCACGCATTCTATATTTAATCAACACGCGTGCGCAGAAAACAACAACTCACAATATTTAGAAACCGAACGCGCGCGCACGTTCTGCCATCGCGTCTCTAGCCTTGGTCTAAGCGTTCCGCCATCGTGACTCCAAGTCTCGGTTAAAATGACAGAACGCAATGTGATGTGAAGTGAAGTGCGGGAAATGTTCAATTTCAAATTAAGTAACAAACAGAAAGGGAAGGATGAACCCTTTTACTGTTACCGGAGCGTCAAAACCAAACCACCGAAGACGCCGACACTGTCGCGCGCGAAGCGACATCAAAGACGTAAGTTTGGAATATCGCTTGTATTTGTACATGCGAAAATAAACACAGCTTAATGAGGTGCAGCCCGGTCTGTTTGTTCGTACAGCGAATACCGAAATTAGATGTTTCTGCTAATGGGATGCGTTGAAATCCGGGATGAGCTGAGTCTTCGCTCGATACCAACACACTGAGTGCAGGTTTTAGATCTCGTATGTGCAAATAACATTGGTATAATTAATAATGATTAACTTAAGATACTGAAATTTTAAACTTATCAAGATGTAACAAAAAGCAATTAATAGCTTTTTTACGTCAAAATTCTACTGAAACCATTGAGATATGTAGTAGTAGATATAATATCTCAATGACTGTAACCTATTTATTTTAGTTTACATCTATTGTATCACGCTGTTTATTACTCTTTCACGTAAAAACTACTAAACGGATTTGGATGAAATTTAGAATAAATATCGTTTGTGACCTGCAGGGTGATCGGCTAACTCTGTTGCAAACAGAAATGATTGACACCGATTCTGTTTTAACAAACTGTGACAGTTTGTCAATTGACGATCATTGAATTTATGTGAAAGTTTGTAAAAAACAGGATCGGTGTCAATAATTTCTGTTTGCATCAGTTAGCTGATCACCCCGCAGGTTATATGCATACTACATAATAAGCTTTTTATCCGGGTTCCACGTGAGTAAAGCACCTATGATCATATAAATTAGTACAGCTTAAATCAAAATTAAACACACACACACGATCTTAGATTTTGATATTCACCCTACTAATGTCTGATTTTCAATGTAGACCTATCAACCAAAATGTCAAATACTGTATTTCAAAGAAGACCCACTGTAATCAGGTCTCGTAAAAAGCTTTGAAGGTCTGGAAAAGTTTAATATTTTCCTTCAGAATTACTTATTGCCATTGACGGAAGTTCCTAAATTGTGCGAAGGTTTTTTGATGACGGGATCCAAAGTATTTTTATTGAGAACCTAGACCTAGATTTTGATGAAATACTTTTGTATTGATAGATCTTGGTTTTTATTTCATCATCATCATTTCAACCTTTATCGACCCACTGCAGCTGGGCATAGGCCTTCCTTTGATTATGCCACTTGCCTCGATCCTGCGCTATTCTGAACCAGGTTCCGCCCAAGGTCTTTCTAATATAGTAAACCCATCTCGCTGGAGGACGGCCCCTATTCCTGTAACCAACTCTCAGCCACCATTCGATTTTTATTTAATCAAAGTTTTTTATTCATTGTAGTTTTAAAAGACAAAAGTAGTTTAATATTGCGTTCATGTGTATAAAGATAAAAGGTTCCTATACATAGTAAAGATAAACTTAGTTTCAACATTGAGCCCAGTTTATTTTATACTTCGTTGTAATTCTATTATTAAAATGTAAACATAGAGGAATAGAATATCAATGGTTGCTTTGACAAAGGCTTAACTAGGGTAGCCGGTGGTAAAATATAGTTCGCGATGCAGTCATACAGTCATACATAATTATGTCAAGTTCATTTTTTGTGATAGCTCTCTCTTAGAACATCGTTTCTGAATACAACTTGCCATGTTTTTAATTGCATAAAGAATTGGACAAATAAACAAAGTAAGAGTTTGTGTGGTATGGGAACCGGTGTGACTAAAAAAATCCTGCTATGTCAAAAATTACCAATTTTTATAATAAGCAGTAAGCGGTTCCAAATCGTAGGATAATACGAACCCGTTGTAGAACGGGTTCGTATTATTATTTTTTCTCAACACAAAAATATTTTTGTGTAATATTGTAACTACCTAAAAATCTGATAAGGGTTGACTCACATTCATTGTTAATTATTACTGTTGCTAAGTGAAAAAAATATACGCTCACGCCGCCGGCTAGCGCAGTCTATTTCATTCACTTTTCGCTTTACATACAATGTTTATTTTGCATACAGTAAAGCTTGTGCTTGGTGTGCATCTAAACACGACGTTGTATGTATATATAGGTACTCGTCTCGAGATGCAATCTGAATGCGGTCTCCGTCTTGATTCTGTCTGGCGTAAGATAGTCATAATCTTGATTAGTTGATGAGAATCGCAGCTATGGTTGTCGTAATTTCATTCACAGTTATCTGGTTACCAGATAACCGAAATCGTTTGTTTCATCGATCATGTAAGATTGCAGTGACGTTGACTTTATGTTTTGCCGATAGTTTAATAGATGACTATAACATTTTTAAATTAAAAATAAAGTTTTTTTATATCTTATTACCAGGTTATTTATTAACTTTCAAGAACATAGGTAGAAAATATAATATAAATAGAGCATTTTATATTGAGTCAAGAATTTCAATTCATAGTGTAGTTCCTCTAAATCCTTCATGCCTTGTCAATTTTGAGTTTATATTTCTAGAATTTGGTATACTTAAACGGTCAAACAAACTTATGCACTTTGAAATTAACCAGCATAAGACAAGTCAATAAAAAAATGGCCTAATCCATTTTTTTATTTTTTTTATTTTTTTATTACCATGTCAAGATAAAATACTACCAAATTAATGTTAAAAATACGTAACATCATGATAATCATGAATGTCTCAAGCACTACTTTTTCTCAGATTTCAAGATTTCAAACAAAAAAATCTGTCATATTTATACTCAAATGTATCAATTCGACAGATTGAGCTTCTTACTAGAATATAGGTCTATTCCAATCTAAGTGTTCTATCCTGTTATTAGATACACGATCATAATTAATATTTGTTTTATTTATGATCATGATGAATTACCTATAAATTCTGTAAAATATGTTCAGATTACATCCTCATACGACATTCCAATGGTTATAAGCGATTAGCATTTAGTACGCCAGAAAAAAAAAAACTATGTCAACGTGCCTTTAAATTTATTGTTCCGCCGCAAACGGAAACCTCATTATTGCCTTTATTCAACCGCTTCGTCCGGCCAAACTTTCTTTAGAGCCCTTGCAAAAAAGAAAGGAAATAATGCAATCAAAGATAAATATTGTAACTTTCATCTCACAAAATTAAGCATGCAGCAGTATAAAAGTATTTGAATATAGCGCTTTTTTTTAAATTTAAGTGGTCTCTCTCTCTGTCTTTCTTTCAAGGAACTTAGTCCTTTCTTGATTGATAAAAGTAGCGTCAAAACAGGGTAATGACCTTGCGATAGCTTGAAAAATAAAATGACTTTCTGAAATTCAAATGCATTACTTCTCTTCGTATGAGCTAGTAGTGGCTAACCTCTGAGGGTAAATCAAGAACAATAATAAAACGTTATTCTGGCTCCGATCGTCACCCAGTTTCCGGCGTTGTGTCATCATCATCATCATCATCAACCTACAGTAGTCCACTGCTGGCCATAGACCTCCCCTAATGAGCGCCATTGCGCCCTGTTCTGAGCTCGTCGCATCCAGCTTCTACCATCAGTCTTTCACAAATCGTCACTCCACCTGGCCGGAGGGCGTCGTACACTACGTTTGCCGAGCCGCGGTCTCCACTCAAGAACTCGTTAACCCCAACGGTTGTTGGTGCTTCGACAGATATGGCCAGCCCACTGCCACTTCAGCTTGCTAATTCTCTGAGCAATGTCGGCGTTGTAAAGAGCTATCTTAATACCTAATAGAAATGAAATGGGAATTGGAAAGAGTAATAAACATTCATCCATTTAATCCCGGTACCATGCAAGCGAAGCCGCGGGCGGAAGCTAGTCGTTCATAAAAGTTGAATTTTAACCATGCTCTCCTGAATAATTTCATCTGAAAACTCAAGGTGAAAATATAATTTTAACCACTGACCGGGACTCTCTGTATTGCTTAGGACATAGTTAGGTGGAGTAGGCATACCAAGCACCTATACCACCTCAAACTAGTCGGCCTTACAATTCTCCAAACTCAAAACAAGTAACAAACTATCATGCTAAACATTTCAATAATTTGAAACACAATTTGTGTCTTGCTGGCCTAGTAGGATGTACGCCGACTTTTGATTCGGAGGTCGTGGGTTCGAATCTCGGCTGTGCACCAATGAAATTTCGTATAAAAAATATACGTGCGTTTGTCAAAACGGTGACGGCAGAACATCGCGAAGAAACCAGCGGTTTAGTCAGCTCCATACATATTGATCATGTCTTTCCTATGGCTCTGGACTTGCCAAGCACCTACACAATAGATGCTGGGCAAGTCTACTACATCTTACCATATCCTGGTACTACATCGTCCCGGTCAGTGAGTAAAATGGTATTTGTCGATTTAATCATTTGAAATAGATGCAAAATAGTGTCTTCAGTTGCTTTACATTTCCATACAAAGGATCTGTACTGGTCTGTTCCCAATAATTCCATTAAAACTGGCGAAGCGTGACCGAGGAGTGGGTTAGCCGAATACCGAATTAGGACAGAGTCCTACTAAAATCACAGACGTTACATATTAACTACATTGTCTTGATATGCACAATATGAATATGAATATGAATGAAGCTTTGAAAATATTACACGTGATTCAATTTATTTCTATGAAAACATGGTTTTAGCTAGATATAGCTCCTAAGCTTTCTAGACTGATTGATCATATGCATTACTTATTTCTGTTTTTCTTTCAATACGTGATCTTAAATTTAAAAAAAAAATATCCTATTTATAAATAGGTACCATATTAATATAATATAAAAAAATAAATAGGTAAGTAGTAAATAATTATGCAAAACAATGTTATGCAACTTGTGCAAAAATGTTGTATCAATCATGATATAACTTTATCCATCCTAGCCAAAGAGGAATAGGAAAATAAAATAAAAAACTTTTAATATCAAGCATAATAATAATAATAGAATAATACTGACCAACTTCAACAGTATAATTTCCAGCAATAGATACTTTGAAAAGCTGTCGTCAAAAGTTTAATATTATTTAGTTTTGTATTGATGTTGAATCTCCAAAAATTCTTTATTATCTTAATACAAACGTCTTTTTGAGGAAACCATTTTCACTCCTTTCTTGGAAGTCCCTTGGACGGAAATAGTACAAAACGGTAAACAAAAAGGTTTATTAGGCCAACATGTGTTTCTTGTGCATTTATAACCGTGTTTAATGTTTCCCTGCTTAATTTAAACAATAAATTCCTGTTTTTATTTAGGTAAATGGGGTGACGCTATCTTTTTTGTCGTTGACATTATTTTCTTAGTTATTACGACTAGGCATTTTTTAACACTCGCAAAAATGTACGACCTTTTACAACGCATCGTGGAAATTTTGGTTGCGTCCGCAGACAGAAAGTACTAAAAAAAAAAAGTTTTACTCATTACTTCTTAGTTTTTGTGATTATTAACATACTCATCTGCTAACTTATCGTCCTAACGCATATTACGAGCTGTTTACAAAATGTGGATTCAAATTGGTTTATGTAAAAATTATGTTTAACTAGCCTATAATTTAACATTGTAAAATTGTGAATCCTTGTTTAAATCAAAATAAATAAAATAAAATAAATACTCGAACAATTAAACCCCGCATTGTACTTTCATCAAACGGTCATTCCGTTTCAAATAAATAAATTTCCAGGAAATCTCACACACGGTCAACTGAGGGGTGATCACGAATTTTTCTGACATTCGCTGCGTAAACGTACCGTGCTTACTACACGCTAACTTTGTATGCGATCACGAAGCATCTCGTTACGATATCGTCAACACGAGACGATCGCAAAAGTGACGTCATTCTGCGTAAATAAGGATGAGCGCCGATGATTGAAAAGTGAACAAAATGAATGAACATAGACCCAATATTTCATTCAAAATTGTAATATTTGAGTGGTTTATCCTCTTTGGTTACTGTCAGTGACGTCTGACTTTCGGTGTTGTGATAATTATGCTCAACGATAATAATTTGAAATTATTCAACAATTTTATCAAAATAAAGTTCAAACAAGTCAGCTGCAATACTTGCATTTGTTAGTGATCGCAAATCAGTCCATACCACAGAATACAGAGAGGATTTATTTACAGTATGGTGATGTAGTGTCAACGCAGGCATCCTCAGCCCATGGAGCTTACTTAAGAAGACCCATGAAGATAATTACCTACCTACTATTGGTAACATTTTATTTTTAACCGCAAAGAATGGAAAACTCGAGGAAAGCCTTTGCCCAGCTGTGGGACAGTGCGGGCTAAAAACAACAACAACATTTTATTTAATGGTTTTCTAAGTTAGAGCTGGCTTAAGGCAACGATGCGGAATCAGGCACTGCACTTGACTGTTACCCTGACTAAGATGTTAGCCTATACATAGTAGTACTGTGTGGGTATTGTCTTATATTAATCCTGTCTATTTATTGTTTTAGAATGAAATCAACCTGTGGTGGAGCCTACGCCGGGGCCAAGCCAAACCGCCCTCACAAAAACTCCTTACTCGGACGAAGTCACGGGGTGTCCATTAGTTAGGAATCATTTATTGTTACATTTGCCTTTAAAAACGACGCCCTAGGTAAAATTTTAAAACTAAAGTGCTTAACCTGAAAATATAATTGAAAAAACACGTTTAATTAAACTTTTTATTTAGTAAGTACTGTGGTTTTTATTCATAACTTTAGAAAGGATATAATAAACTTAGAACTTAAATCAAGAAATACAGAGTTAAGTGATAAAACGAAACGAATTGGATTAAGCGGACAGACTGTGCAGAAAGAGAAACACGGAACATACATTCTTATACAATAACTAAACTGCCTACTTCCCTACTTTCAAGGAAGTTAGTGGAAGGACTATCAAGGGCAACTCATAGGACCCTTTAGCTTGGTCTGACACAGGGTTGAAAAAATATACCGCATTATTATAGAATCATTCCTTTTCTTTTGCTCTGCCAGAAATACAATTCAAAATAACCCTTTGACTAACTTCCCTGATAGCAGAGAACTACTTAGGCAATTTAGCAAAAGTAGGTAAACGTACATAAGATACCTAGACCAATTTCCTACCTAATTTAATATAGGTAGCTATTTAATGAGAGATGTATTTTCTCTACTCCAATTAACTTGGCAGAAAGATAGTAGTTAATTCAATGAGTTTCTTTTCTTTTTCAAAAACCTCTAGATCACCATATTTTGCTTATGCTCATTCTTACAATTTGAACCTTGTTAGACCCTTAGAAACATACTAGAAGAAAATGTACGTCCCAGTGCATACCTACCTAGTAATTTATACGCACAAAATCACCAGAAAACAAACTATCTAAAAATCTAAATACCTTACGAAAGTTTTCTCACTGACAATTTTGCGGCGAGTAAACATTCGTACGCCTACGACGGCGATACGACGAAACGTACGTCAAAAAAGTGCTCGTGATCGCGTTTTCATACAAAAGTCTTTACGTAACTACACGCAGACGATAGGATGGTTACGAGAACGTATGTCAAATAATTCGTGATACCAAATTTTGTGTAGTTAACGTTACGGTATCGAATGCCATACAAAATGCTCACGTTTACGATACGATGACTTTGTCGCAAATATTCGTGATCGAGCTACTGATCCCAAACTAGACAGAGCCTGTACTATGGGTAACAGAGACTGATAAACATACATAGATACTAATAAAACACCCAGACCCAGAACAAACATTCAGGTTCATCACACAAATGTTGGTCCTGGGCGGAAATCGAACCCGCGACCTTCAGCTCAGGAGGCAGAGTGAGTACCAACTGAGCTATAAGGCCAGTTAAGTTTTGTTCTGTATGTTCATGTAAAAGAGTTGTCTATCTATATATCTCCGATGCCTCTGAATTAAAACTGCGTTGCGTCGACGCGTAGCATTTCAGTTGCGACGTCGTTTTTTTGCGATGCGGCGTCGCAACGCAGTTTTGTGCCCTTGCTCTTAGTGACATTTTGTAGCCAGTTCTCATACTTTTTAAGGTGGTTTTCATGGTGTATTTTTGGTGTATTTCTGGCCGGGATATTTTTGTACACTCTTTAGCGATACAGTATGACGTCAATATAATTGTTCAAAATAAAACCTCGGCCCCGCCCTGGTATGTTATAATATAACATGAATTGTGCTTTACTTCTTATTTTATACCGGCCCATTAAGATGATGAGAGTTTCTCGACTCAAAGATACGATTATCGTACGAATATAAAAAAACTTGCGTCGTGTAAACGTAATGTATGATTTTCGCATGTAAAGAACGATTATTGCTTCGCCATTCATTGAGATTGGGGGGCTACATGTAAACAAGATTTGGCCCTTCAATCACTCTAAGATAAAACAAGATAAAAGATAATGTATTTTCCAGAATATTATGACAATCCTAGGTCTTAAATTAAGTTATGCTCAATTATATTCTTCCTAACAGGCATGCACATCTTTGATTTTTATGATACAAATAATAGAATAGAAAAAATATCTACTAGTATCTACTAACAACATTATATAACTTACTTGTAAATAGAGTATAAACAATAGTATGTAAGGACTCTAAACTTAATATTTAAAAACCTAAACCAACTTTACCTGCTCGTGGTGCACCCAGCTAACAAATGGGACTTGCGTCTGGCTGACTGCAGCATAGGGCATCCTAGCACAGGCATAACTAAATCTCCTGGCAACGGCGTCGGCCGTTCGATAAGATGTGCCTGCAATCCTAATTCGCATGCCCAGTATGGGGATTATGAGCATTAATGTCCCCCTTCTTATTAAGGGAGGCCTACGTCTAACATAGACTAATGTCGTTTTTACTATTGTATGTAAAAAAAATGCGCCACTGCATACTATTCACAACTTGTAGTATCAACTTTCTGTCAGCCGCTTTTCCCAGATCGTCACTTCACCTGGCCTTAGATGGTGTCCTGGTGGTGGTGTTCATGTGGCCTACACTAGCAGCATTGTACTTAAAAAATGTATGTGATGCGTATACAATAACATAATATATTTTATATACTCTAGTTTGATTAATGCCAATTCTGGTGTTAGTTTGTTCCTACTCAATTTTTTTAGGGCTGAATGGATTTTCATGAAACTCTGAATACATAGGCTACTTTTATACCGGTGATACGCCTATGGAGCCGCAGTACTACAATAAAACCTCGATCCATAGCAAATAAAACGATAGAAAACTAAAATTGAAAGTGATTCAGTTGACAGTCGTTCAATATAACACCCACATTTCGTCTGTGTCGAAAAACTGCAAAATCACATAAAAAAATTGTTATAATCTTGGACTTCCGCCGGCCGATGGCCCAAGTCCAAAGAGTCCATAATTAGGGTCAGCCTACTTTACGCAACGGGCTAAATATACCGGGGCCCTCATTCAATGGGGGGAGACCTGACGCGCGGTCATGGATACGACGCGTTCTTAGAAGTGACGGGATTAGAACTACTTCATTGGTATATCAATGGGCCCGAGTCCTATCGATACCCCATGATTGAAGCGCTCTGGCGTAGCTTACGTAAAGAAGGAGACTTATTTTGTTTAGCTGCATGTCGAATTGTTTCGCTTAGTAGTGAAGTACTTGCAATATACACGGTGAGTTTGAGTTTGTATGCTATCCCGAAAAGGGGTACTCCCGATGGTCAACCACATTTGTTCAAAGACTTCGAATTTCGTAGTTTTTCACTGATGAACTGGCTTTTAAATTTAACTGTGAGGCAGCCCTGGAACAGGTGATTTTGATTAACTTTTTCCTTGATTTAATGATGATGATAAATGTAGCTCTGCCTTAATTTTAGGACTGAAACACACGACACAAAAATAAAATTATAATTTTTGGAGAAGTTTTAATTCACATATTTTTGACCGAGCTTCTCACAACGTCTGGACAACCATAGTCCAAGTTCTTTCGGAAACACAGCTCAGCTATTTCTTGGTAGAAATAAGCATGGTTGCAGTACCTCCCCGGACGAGCCCTCCACAAAGAACTCTACTGCTCTAAAGTATAGGAAATTATATAGAAAAACCCAAATTCAGTTAATCGTTTATTCAACAATAAGTAAAAGTACTTAAGTTAGGTACTGTCTCTTGCATTAGTTTAATGCTGTGTTGCAGAAAAGCAGTAAAACGCCCAACTCATGACACATCAGTCTTGCCAATGAATTTTACAAACCAGGTCCAAAAAAAGAATCTCGTAGTACCAAAAATAAAAACGTGTGTAAGTGTCCCTTTAAGACTATAATAATTAACATATTATCGCAAGATCGAGGCAAATGTCATAAACACAAGAACCCTAATCGATATGGGTCGAAAAGGATGAGTATGATGATGATGAAAGAGAAGTCAGGAAGAGATTCATTCCAAGCGATACGATCTTGTACCTTTTATTTTTAAATTTTATGTTTTTTTTATTTCTAATATTAAGGTGTGCGTTCATTAATTTATTGTTCAGGATGATATAACGAAAGAAATATTTTTCGGGTGAAAATAAAAATATCTGGATAAAACGAATTCTAGATTAGACTTTATGACAAAATATATGGTTCAATGGTGACTAGCCTCATCGATCAACAAGATTAGCTGTGTCAGTCACGATTGGTTGATTGAGTACCTTCCGTCTGTTCACCTAGCCTTTATTATGTTTCAAACTGAAATTTTTGAAAGTTTAAAAATAAATTTTTAAATAAAGGATCTTTTCAGTCGTTGGATAATCCATTAAATAAGAATAATATATACAATGAGTCATCTTATTTTCGGCTTACCTACCTCTACCAGCATAACCTTCTACACATTATATCTGTCACTTCTTGCTACATGACGTTTATCCCTCTTCATAACCTGCCCATGCCATGAAAAATACCATATACCATACCACCATATACCATACCGCCGAAAATGATCGGTTTAAAAAATGTGAATCTTTTATTACGCAAAAGTAACATAGGTATACATAATAAAAGTTAACTATAAAACAAATAAACTTAAAAAAAATCCAAAACTAAAAAATTACAAATTGAACTGGAAAATATGAAACGAACAACTATAAAGTAAAGTTTCATGAATATTATGCTATCTGCATTTTTTAATCGTTGCCTGCATATTGGGATTGTTTGCATGCCAGATAAAAAGTATCTACCTGCGATATTTTATTATTGAGTATAGGAATTTTTTAAATGAGAAAAAGCTTTTTTATATTTTATAGGCAAGATCTTACCTCGAGGCTTGCTAAGGCTGGTATGAAGTCGACAATGGAGCGAGCTCTCCCATAAGATGCATATTAACTCTCTTTTTGTAGCCGTTAGGGTCATATAAAAATAGCCGTTATGTATAAAAATAGTGTATTTATTTGAAGTGAACGGTTCTAGTCTTAGCGACGTCACATAAAGGTCAAGTCTGAAAACCAGCGCTGCCAACGTACATCCCATGTTTGGTAGCAGCATTTTGCTGAGATCAGTCAGTAGCATTTTGCTGAGATCAGTCTCAAGATCAGTTGCGGCCAAACAGGCTCAGGCCTGTTTGGCCGCAACAGGGAGGGGATAAAATGATTGTAGGTTATGTGTGTTGTGTTTTTTTTATGTGTCCTTACTACTGTTTTTTGTTTACTACTTAACGTTACGTACTACTTTTTTTGTTGTTAGATTACACTATCATTCTTTTGTTTGTGAACCTTCCTTTTTGTGTGTCAAATAAATACATTCCTTCTTTCGTTCTATAATAATAATTTGTGGAACGGAAAAAGTATTTACGTGATACTTAAATAGCTAATCGAAATGCGAAAAATAAATGCTGAAGTGAGTTTGTTTGTTTATTTGTTGGTTTGTTATGCTTTCATGCCTTAACTGCTCAAGTACTCAACCGATGATCAGGTTTCGTATAAACTTCAGGGATACAGAAAAGGACTTAGGGTACCTTGCATCTCGAAAAAAGTACATGTTCCGAGGGATAAAGGTTCTCGAATAGCGAGCGCGTTCTGGAAAACGAAGTATAGATACCCCCACCACATGGCATGACCGAGGACATCGTCAAGATTGCAGGAATCGTTGGTAGGAAAGGCCTCGAAGTCATTCTTCGTGAAAATTCTTAGAGGAGACCTGTGTTCAGCAGCGGAAGTCTATAGGTTGTTGATGATGATGATGATGACGTAAATAGCAATATGCAAGGAAAATATATGAAAAAAGCTTATTCAAAATATTATTGCCGCTTTCGAACAACATGAGCTTTTGAAATATGTTTCAATACGTGAAGTCAATATTGATCTTTGACTTTTGCTTTGATATCAGTCAAACAAACCGAATCGACAAAGAAAGTGTCAACTACATTCCTATTTCCTACTCTCTCATAAACTGGCGAAAACACTTGAAAGCGTTCTGACAATATATTTTTCCAAAACTGTAACTGAATATTCAAGCTGAATAAATCAAAGTGGCCAAATATCAAACTGTTCCAAAAATAGCCCACTATTATAGCAACATACGCGGCCTTTCAGACGACGCGTCAAACCGTAAAAAAGATCTAGATGACCCAGTACCGTGGATAGCACATCAAATGCATGATAAAGGGAAAATCTGTAATGCCAGCGAATGCGTGTTTTTGAGACTGACAAAACCTGTCATCATTATCATCCTCAAAATTATTATAAACAAATTGTCGTTAAACCCATGAATATACCATCTTTAAGTCCAGAGTGGACCGGTTCTCTTTGAATCAGTTCAAAGCTCATTCCGAGTAGATGGAGATCCAATATGAGCACTCTGAATTTGAAGATCTCTTTGGCTTCTAGGCAAGTCCGATCTATCTTCGATTTGCCTTGCGATATTTTAAATAAAAATACCTTACTTTATTTAAACTTACAATGTTAAGAGTATCTTTCTTTATTATGTTTATTAGATAATTACGGGAATAGCTGCTGGTAGAACTTGGATACGTCAAGCTGAATACAGGGTGCAACAGAGCTATTATGAGGCACCTTTTTTCAGCTGTAGACTCGTAGGTTGATAATGATATTGATGTATATTGATAAGCTCTACAGGCCACCTTGAGACACAAACATGTTTATTTATCATCATCACGAAGGAGAAACAAAAGAAAACTGGGTGGTATGTGTGCGCACGCACACACACACACACACACACACACACACACACACACACACACACACACACACACACACACACAGACACACACACACTCACACACACACACACACACACAGACACACACACATATATATATATATATATATATATATAGTCCTCCTCATCGATTTCGATGACGGCGACCCACCCTAGTTATTTTGTGTCTCTATTATGGGCCCTAATATGGCTGGCCAGACCAAATTTGGTTTTGAATACCCTATCGCATGATATGCAATAGAGTTGACCTGTTTTACATACTATATATACTATATATATACTAACTAGGCCTTAATTACAGCAAGTTGGATTCACTTTAAAAAAAAAAACTGACATATATATATATATATATATATATACACATAGACTCATCCCTTACTACTTACGTAGTCACAGTGGCTCTATTATTATGCTAGTTATTCTAATTAGTTTAGTTCTAGTAATTGATAGTTGTGTGATAACGTCCAGGATTATTTATTTATTTATTTATTTAATTATTGTCTTGTTTTTATTTGTCAGTTTGTTTTTTTTTAAGTGAATCCAACTTGCTGTAATTAAGGCCCGACTAACAACTCAGCTCGAACAACGGGGTATGCTGAAAACCAGCTCTGCGTAGACTCTGTTTGCGCAGAATAGTGCTGAGCCTATCCCAATTTATTAACTGTTAGTTCTTCTAGTTCTAGTTTCTGTTTTTTTGGTAACGAATTGATTTATATTAGTATTTGTATGTATAAAAGGACCAAGACCATGTTACGTACCATATAGAACGACCAAACGGCCAAAATTCCAGTCCCAGGGCCCAGTACAAGCGCTGTGACCCGGCAGTAACGTGCGATCTCGAAGACGTGCCCAGAAAGTTTTACCGAATATCCTACTGGAAGAATGCTTGCAAAATATTGTTTGAATTTAGAACTTTTCTCAATATCATGTAAACTATTTATATATACTATTTTTTAAAAGAAAATAAACGAAAAGTTTGGCAAAAAAAATGCTATAAAATTATATAAACGGCGGGCATCTTATTAATAAAAACGTTAGGATGTGGAAACTTTTATTAAAATAAACGAAAAGTTTCATAAAATAAAAATGCTTGCAAATATTTTAATTTAGAACCACCTCATTTTTGAAATGACGAATGCGATCGTTTTATAATGAAATTATTAAAGAATTAAAATGTATGAACATTAAAATAAATGACCAAATAATTAGAATATTTGTGAATATTATGTGAATTAAGAAACATTTTACTGTTTTAAATATTTTTGATAATAATTCTCGTTAATCAAGGTAAATTAAATAACGGCCGGTTATTATACCTTTACTGATGACGCTTCGTTTTCTTTTGAAAAGCTGTCAACGCCTCGTTGTTAATTTTTGACAGTTTTTGAAGGAAAAACGTAGCATCCTCGGTTACGGTATAATATTTTCATAATAAGTCTAGCAAACGTCGAAATTATAAAAACAAAAACAGTCTTCAAATACTTAGGTAAAAACGTCTTAATATTGTGTACAAAGAGAGGCCGTTGCTCAGCAGCAGGCAAAGTCAGGTAGCGTAGCGGACGATTTAATTTATTTTATTTTTGACTGTAGTAGCATGAGAAGACTGAGTTACGTCACACATACCTACTTAGTACTATCTCCAACTTCATCATACTCTACGTAGATTATGATGAAGTTGAAGATATGATTAAAGTAATCAAAATATTGAGCAAAATTACTAACTGATTACGGTAATAAATAACCAGCTAAATATGCATTTAAATACACCAACAGCAAACCCAAACCATAAAATAGGCGGAGAAACCAGACTACGACCCATAAAAATCACCATGAATCGAACACATCGCAGCCATTAAGGAAACTACGAAATATTTTATCTGTGATGCGAGTGTTGCCAACTTGTCGTGGTAAGGCAAGATCTAGCAACTGCCAAAAAGAGTAAAATAGATGTATATGACAAACAAGATAATTTACCTATCATTAAAAATAAGTATAAAATATATGTAATGATTGTCAATTAAAAGGAAATTCAAACTTTCTTTCGAGTTACGTAGGGTTACAATCTGGGTAACAATCTGTCTTAACTGAGACTTTTTGCAAAATTATTTAATTTTCTCATTAAAAAATTGGTAACAAAACTGATTTTTAAAGTTTTTTTTTAATTCATGTTTATTTTAGTTCGGTAAGTATTACAAAAGGGACGAAATAATATTAAAAAAATATTACGAAACTAAGTAAATTAAGAAACAATAATGTGAATAAGTAATCGAAATGAAATTTATCGCCAAGGCCTGTTGGCAACACTGCTATGGGATACAAATGTCTTGCCATTATGTACAGACCTTCACTCGTAAAAGGTTTTATAGTTGCCATCGACACCGACAACAGATGTTCGATTTAAAACACTTTGATTTATAGAAGCAGTCTAATTTTTAAAGAAAATATTTTTTATACAGGCTAAGGTTTTTTTTAAAGACAAATTTGTAAGTTTTTATTTTTTGGGTGTTTCAACCTCCAACTTTGGGACCCAAGCTCCAACTCTGGGGCTCTGGCAGCCGGCTGAGTGCTTCATAGTGCAGCCTAGCACCGGTACAGCTAAATCCCCTGGCTGTTGACGAAGGGTAGCAGCATCGGTGCGAGAAGCTGTGCCCTACGATCCTCAAACCACATACCCAGCGTGAAGATTATGTGCATATTACATTATATGGACTATTATGGACTATTATAGGCAGGTGTTGTTGTTAATTTAGTTGATAATAAAAACTTAGGGTGCTGAGGTACAATATTCGGACATGTTCCCCACGGACAGACAGACAAAAAAAAAACAACCGAATTGAGAACCTCCTCCTTTTTTGAAGTAAAAAACTAAGTGATAGAATAAAACTAAGTATGGGAGAATTAAACGGATAAAATTGTAAAAATAAAAATAAAAATGGTTTATTAATCTATATTGATGGTCTCCACTTCGAGACAAATATTTGTATATTCTGAAAATATGTGTCACGGGTCCGTGTTTTCTATGATAAATATGTGTTTATTTACAAAAAAATATATATATAATCAGCAAATGGTTTCCTTAATACAAGCTCTGCTTAGTGTGATTATATCCAGCGTTATTTATATTGACCCACTTAAAACAAAGCGTAAAATACTGGGGAGAAATAGACATGCTATAGAAAAGTGATATATAATTGACGCACAAGTGACATAGGCCTTACATATATAAGACGAAGATATTAAATCAATCGAGATTTAAGCACGTAGGAAAACTGGCATAGATCACATTCTTGTTTTTATTGGATTCTCATAACCTATTTTTCTCTCGCACAAAATAAAGATCGATAGCGTTGGCGTCAAACATGGTAAGGAACGTAACGTTGGTGACGTAAACTTAATTCACCTGAGCCTATTCACCTAGGTGCATTAAATACACTTTTAGTTAAATTTAAACACTTGGGTGTATGTTGGTGTAAGCGACATTGGAATTTTTACAAATTTTAATAAAATTTCATCTATTTAAACACGTTACGAGAAATTGACTTTTTGACTGACGGATCCACATAGAGACTTGAAAGGGGGGTAATTTCATTACTCAATGTGGTGCTCTATCAGTCTACAGCTGAACATAGGTCTCTTCAAATGAAAAATACGCCAACGTAATGCGGGATGGGGATCGTAGTGCATGCTTTTCTCACCGGTGACATTGCTGCCCATTGTTGCAGCACGCATCGCCGTGCGAGCACTGCGTCGCAGCACGACGTCGCAATTTATCGTATGGCATGTTGTTGTAATTTAATTATGTAAAACGAGCTGACCCGCCTGCAACAACATTTGTGTGTACTTGATTATGGTTATTTTACGCGGTTCCGGGTCCGCGTAAAATAACCATAATCAAGTACACACAAATAACTAAAAAGCTACTAACTAAATAAGTAACTATGTACAAAATAAAAAGTAGACAGGCAGTCAGGTACCAATATATTCATGTAAGATTACGCGGTTTTTTTTAATGTGACAGATAGAATTAACTGACAATTTCATGAATTCATTGACTATACTTATATAGTTATATAGCAAATTTTGAATACCATTGGATATATTATTGAAATTATCTTAGAGATCTCTAGTTTAAAAAAAAATATATTTTTTATGTTTAACGTTGATAAAATAGCTTTACCTATATATCGCACCCCTAGAACAACACGGAATTATGTCGAAAAATCTCAAAATCGACTTTATTGCATATTTGAATCCGATACATAAGCAGATAACGGTTTTTCAACGATTCTGAAAAAAGTAGTTTTTCGACAGAATTATGTCGAAAAATCTCAAAATCGACTTTATTGCATATTCGAATCCGATACATAAGCAGATAACGGTTTTTCAACGATTCTGAAAAAAGTAGTTTTTCGACATAATTCCGTGTTGTTCTAGGGGTGCGATATGTTGAAGAATTTTAATATCGGTTAAGTAGTTTTTGAATTAGCCCATTACAAACCAACAAACAAACAAAATCTAATGTTTCCTCTTTAATAGTGTAGATGACGCAGCGTCACCGCTCAGTCGTCGCAACGCACCGTATGACCTCACTTTTAGATTGTCCATTGCGCCAATGTCGATACATTTCTACCAGTACCAGTCTATATAAATCGCTTGTCAATATCGTAATTGCTCGATTGATCAGTTTAATTTTAGCTCCGGTCCGGGACGCGCCCTGATTGGTAGTCCAAATTTCATTTCACCCAAATTTCACCCTATTCTTTTTCGTCCGTCCATTAGGTCGCAGGTGAAAATGGTGTGTCAACCGGAATTTTTAATACTCTACGTAAATGAGATTCTGTCTGTGAATTTACGTGGTGAAAATACATTGCGATACATTGTATCGGTTGAATTAGAATTTGTGTGAAACTTTTAGATAGTCTTATAATATACACTTCAATGATGTCGATTCTGTTGTTCACTTTTCTAAACTTAACTTACTTTGGCAGCTTTAAAGTTATAACTATCCTTGTCATTTACACCTAAAAGAAAAGGATAGTAACACTTTTAAGAATGTCAAATTAAGTTTAGTTTAGGAAAATGCACAACAGAATCGACGTCATTGTTCAACAATTCAATTCAAGTCATGTATTGTCAGAAAACATGATTCATATTTTGTAAGTACATAAATGTCATTAACCTAGTAAATTAGTTGGTGAATTTGATAATAATAATAATATGATATTCAACTTTTATATCAACACATCTAATGATTATAAATGCGAATGGTTGTGTGTGTGAAGTATGTTCGTTCCCACTCAACTCCGTAACGGCTCAACGGATTTGGACGAAACTAGATTATATATATAGAAAATTTAGAGAAAATTCAATTAGTAGTTCCTCGTTCTTCCAGCCGTCTTTGTAACCGGAAAACATTCAACCTTCCTCTTTGCCATTCTAATTATGGCCAACCTACAACCAAATTAGTCAAGATATTGACATCTTCAATGTCCCAGTCTCTACTCTCAAGAGACTGCCAAATCTTAAATAGTATCGTATCTTACTTTAACTTAATTTTAATTTGTTTTTCCATTAGACGAGAGTTTGATAATTACGCATGCTGTGTTCACTTCGAGTAGGTTTTACACGTATCTAGCTTTACATTCAGAATATAATTATGTGTGTTATTCTGTGTAACAACCAGTTTAGTGAACCTAATAAAAAAAATATATATATATATATATATATATTATATTTAGATATCTTAGATTATACATATTCTACTTTTTTGGGTACCACGAGAGCGAAGGCACAGGCGCAAGCTAGTTCATAAATAAATTATTATTTGTGTAAGCAATATAAAGGTAAAATGCAAACTTTTTATAAACTTAAAGATCTAAATCTTCAAAAAACTATCAAAAGTTAGATATATTTACAATTCAATAATAAACTTCGAAACAGGATTTTGGCCGTTCTACCCATTTTTAATTACCGAAAAATTTATAATAGTAGTAGAGTTTTTTGTGGAGGGCTCGTCTAGGGAAGTACTGCCTCCATGCATATTTCGGCGTGAAGCAGCTTTTCAGTGTTTTGGTTTTAAGATTGTTGGTACCGGTGAAATTACAGGCACAAGAGGCTTATCATCTTCATGCTTCGAGTTGATGGACACAGTGCATTGCATCGTAGGGCTCATTCCAAAAAAGCGTGATCTACGTCGATCGTGTACCTAATGATTTGTAATGGTTATAGCCTAACATTGGGCAGGCTATGTGCTGTTCCATCTTTAGGTACCAAAAAAAAGAAAAACAACTTTTGAATGCCACCATTCATTTCAATTTTAATTATTATAATGAGTAGCAATTGGTTCAGTAGAAATTTTTGTCGAATATGTATCTTAGTACGATCTATTTGTATCTATAATTGTTCGTACACCTGTGGGAAATCCGTGTCTACTTAAGGTAACTAAGTGAATATTGTCATTATTACTACATATATGTACGATCAATAACCGAACGACCACAATAGATAATTCAGTGAGCCAAGCAACTGATCTATTAACCAATACTTAGTAACAATTAACTAATTACTGTGTTCGGTTAGATTGATCATCATAGTAAGTAGGTATAATGTGAAATCAGTGAGGCTTATCCGGTGGCTATGCTTCAGTGATGAAACATTTAGGAATGGTACCTCCATTACGGGTTACATAATAAACTATTGGATCTACCTATCGTTACTTGCTAGGTAATTTAGTCGAGTGGAGAGTAATTTAGTAACTAATAACGTCTTTATAGCTAGAATTTCAAATAGAATTTAGATTTTTTTTGAATCAAGCTAATATTCCATCTACCAGAAATAAGCGCTTCCAAGCATCATTTATAATGCGCACTGCTAAAATAAGGAATCAGCTGCCACCGTCTGTTTTTCCATTGACTTACGACCCTAACAGCTTCAAAAAGAGAGTTAATTGTAAACTTCTGGGAAAGCTCGCCCCATCGTCAACCTTATCCTCGCCTATGCAAGCCTCGAGGTAAAGAGCTAACCCATCAAAAAAAAAAATAGCTGCATATCAATAATATCTTAGTACTAAATTATTATAACTATCTTTAGTTGCGTACCATATTCATATCCATCTAGATGCTTCCTTCGCATGATTCGAACTCTGGTGTCAGTGTTTAAGATTAAGACAAAGTAAATAGATACCATAGCACATCGGTCTAAAGTTTATTTTTGATCAAAATGTAATGCAGTTTAAATAGCCTAGACGACTGAAATTCTAATAAGTCCGTTATTTACATATCCAATAAATATGGGACATGTATTTATTCTTTTGTCAATTAAACAAAAAATAACAAAGATATAGTACGTTAAAGTTCCGCGTGACGTCACGAGCCCCCACTCCCGAACTTTCACGTTCTTTATCTCCGTCAATTTCTATTGATTTCATAAATTAAAAAATACGTGTCCAGTATTTTTTGTCGATCTAACTGACGGACTAATTAGAATTATTATGTTTTGACCCAGTCGTCATGCCTATTGTCAAGGATCCGGGACGAAGTAAGATAAAATATAAGATAACTTTTTATTCAGCTTAAACAATTACAGCACAAAAAACACATAATAATAAGGTAGGTAGGTAATTACAAGATTTACAATTTAGGCAATAGAAATAAGTAGTGAGCGTATAAATGTGAAAGTAGGTAGGTATAAATAATAAGACATAGACAAGACATAAGACAAGAACTGAGTACTTATAAGTGACTAATACCTAGTAACTACTACAAGCTAAGCAAAATAGGTAGGTGCGGGTGCATCTGCGCTGCAAAGGCCTGGGCTAAAAAGGTAAAGGTAAAGTAGTCGACCGGGAGGAGCAAAAATCCTTGAAAAATCGACGGTCCGACATGGCTAGCTAGATAATAGTATTTATAATAATATTTATTGGATAAACTTATAACAAGAGTTTGTTATCAGTTTAACCAAAGCTATAATACCATAACATAGGTGTAAATGACTTAACACCTTCATATGTTAGGTTTGTCAGTTGTCTAGACACTACATTCTCGAAAGGACAGGGCAAGTTTTTCAATTGTCAGATAATCCAGCTTATCCTTTGAATAAGTTCTTAAGATGTATATAATTACTCGTTCTAAGTTTCAAAAAAAAAATAACCCTCAGATAGTGGTACAGTACAAGCAGTCGCTTCTTCGCAATGCCTTCTGAGCTGCAGGTCGCGGATTGGATTCCCACCCATGCCAAACATTTGTGTGATGAAGATATTCTGTATCTGAGTGTTTTCTGAGTATCTATGTATATTTATCAGTCTCTATAAGCATAGTACAGGCTCTGCCTATTCTGGGATCAGTTTACCGTGTGTAAGATGTCCCGTATATTTATTTATTTATTTACTTCATCATCATCAAACAGCGCTTGCGCGGCGCCGTATCAACGTTGTGTTACCCACAGAACAGAGAATGTGTTACCTCAACGCAAATGTAGCTGTCAATTCTATGAAATCTTTGCAACGGACGTTTCCTGCAATGAATCGTGTGAACCAGCTCTAAGTCAGAGTTTTTGTACTCGCTCTGGTATTTTCTACTACCTAACAAACTGCTAAAAAAGCGCAAAAAACCTTCAACTTTAATCCCGTAAGTAGTGCACCGAGTAAGATTAAGTTAACGACTCATTCTACCATAACTCATCTCGTTGGCCATTGTAAAAAATAACCGGGCAGGAAGTAAGCTCGCTGAATATTCACTTCAGACTTCACATGAAACTAGGCAAATAATAACAAATAACAATAATGTAATAGCAACCCTTTCGGGTAGTGGGCAAAGCCCTGCCTGAGACACAGAAGGTCGCGTGTTCGATTTTCGCCGCGCGAAGAGTATTTGTATGATATGCAAATTTTTGGGTCTGGGTATTTTCTATGTATAATATATATTATGTTTTTAAAAAAAATTGTGTTTCAGTCATTTTATTCCCCTAACACAATTTCTACTTAGTTTTGAGTCAGATAATAATGTGACATAATCATCATCTTCGTCTGCCTGTAGCAGTCCACTGCTGAACATAGGCCTACCTTTTAAATGGCAAAATTTATTAAAAACTTGGCGTTAAAGCCTTGTAGTATGCTAACTAACTACTAACTTGTATTTTCCCAGATAAAATTACAGCTTGTTTTATTGGAGCTTGCTTATATTTTTTTCTTTAATACCTACTAGCTGTGTCTGTCATTAGATATATTAGTTTAAGTAAATACAAATAAAAAATAGTTCTAAATCGGAGATTTATCATGGATATTTATTTCGATTTCGACAAACGGTAACTATTTAGTAGTATTTGAACTCATTCAAATTATTTTTTTAACTAAGTATACTAATGAATTGCCTGTAAATAAAACGGTACCTTTTTGATATATCATAATTATATCCTTATCAATATTGTCCGTTTTGTTCTATAAGTTTAAGTTGGCGTGAGTACAATAAAGAGTTTTCTATTCTATTCTATTTTATTCTACCTACTTTTAGTAATTTTTTGAGGTTTTACTCAAAAACAAACACGAAGACAATAATTTTACAGTGAACTATATATTTCTTAGTGGAACAGGCCTGACCCGAGCTCTGTTCACATTACCATAAGCCCAATTACTTAGCATTGCGAATGTACCCTCTTCTACTGAGTATAATTTACAGGGTCGTTGGCTTTTCATAATACCAACATCTTTATACATACTATGTAAACGGGATTAAAAGGGGTGTGGTGACTTTATTTTAGACCGCTCTTATAAGACGTCGTGGGTAAGGTGGTGGGTAAATTAAAGGGTATCTAATGGGTTCATCTGCTCAGAATTTGAATAGAAAGACGCTAGACTAGTAAGTACAGATGTTAATGCAATTCAAAATTGTGTTGGTCTAATCTAAACTACTTAAAAAAATACTTCTGAATGCTTTAATTTAGTTCATCAAAATAAGGACATGGGAGACCATTTACATTTAAAAACGAAGATTTGTTTTTTAAGTATATTATATCTACGTATTAATTAAATAAAGATATATAAACAAGTTTGATATATAAATATATAAATAATGCTGGACACTATCACAATGCATCATGTAGCACCAAATTAAGCATAGCTTGTAGTATGGAAACTACATGACTGATATAGATAGCTAATACATATTGAAGTTCATATATTATACATAGAAATCATCCAGACCTGAGACAAATATCTGCAAATAATGCAAATATTTGTCCCGCGGCGGGAATCGAACCCGCAACCTTCTGCGTCTTAGGCGGCCCACTGCGCCACAGAGGCCTTCAAATATGTTCAGACATATTTAAGTAAGTTTAACAGATAAATAGTTCCTAAAACACAATCACTGCTTACTATGGAACTTCTTCTTTCGTATGAGCTAGTGACCAACTCTGGTATCGGAGTTTTTAGGCCGCCCGAAGGCTTCCGACGTGGCTTAACGGCTGTAAAGTCGGGACCAACATCTTAACGTGCCTTCCGAAGCACGGAACTATGAAACTAGCCTAAGCACAGCATTATTTTTAAAAAATTTAGTTTTATATAAATAGAAATAAATCCAAAAATTACCACTGTCACACCAGAAAAAACATAAATAATGATTTCAATAAAATAGGTACAGATAAACACAAAAGCGTCAAAATAAATCGGTGATTAACCAAAAGGTCAAATAAATTATACATCTTCAGAAACTTTTCACTTTGTTCGAGAACATCCCGCGGAGTGTAAATGAATTAATCATTCGATTATTGAGCGAGTCGTAAAAGAATTCAATTTTGGGTTCTGTGAAATGAAATTTCTGTAACATCCTTTTCTACTGTAAATATATTTTAACTTCGATTGGCTGGCGTTCGACTGCGGGTTAGCGCGGAAAGTGTTAACTGTATTTCGCATTTCTGATTCGTATAATTTCTTCAATTGAACGTGAATATTGAGTGGTTTTATGGCCGTTTCTGTAGCTGATTGTAAAATTAAACATCTATTAAATAAAAATAATAATACTTTAGTATTTTTTTTTTTTTGCAAAGAAGTAATTCATTGCGAAAGGCTGCTGGTAGAAGCTGGATGTGTCGAGCTGAGGACATGGCGCATTGTCAGTGCACTGCTGATGATGATGAGGATGATGATAATTAATAAGCGAGACAATAAACATTAATGAATTCATTAAATCAAATCTACTCGACATTACTCAAATCAACCTTTAGTTAACAAAGTGTAGAACGACTGGACCCGAAGACAAAGAATCATTATTATTGTCACTTTTTTTGCTTTTATTATTTCTGCTATAAATCTTTTTCACGATAATTTGTAAATCATCATCATCATCATTATCAGCAGCCTGACTTCACCCACTGCTGAGCATAGGCTTTTGCTCTTACCACTTGTCACGGTCCTGAGCTAGCCTGATTTAACTGAAAGCCCACAACGCAACACTGACTATATCGTCAACCCATCGTGGACAACCAACGCTTCTCTTCCCAGTGCTCGACCACTGTTAACCTTTTGCACCACCTGCCATCCCCATTTCTAGCCAGGTAAATCATAAAGGGCGGGGTGTAAGGGGTCCCAACCTCCATCTTCGGAACCCAAGCCAACCTCACCTGCCCGCGGTACACCCTGCTAACTAACGGACGGGGCTCTGGCGGCCGGCTGAATGCGGCATAGCGCAGCCTAAATCGGCACAACTAAATCCTCTGGCCGCTGACGGGCAGCAGCGTTAGCGGTACAAGAAGCTGTGTCCTGCGATCCCCAACCCGCTTGCCCAGCGTGGGGATTATGGGCATGAACCCCCTCATGATAAACACAAATAGAAAATGGCCCCCAGTTCCCGGCCGTCCCGCTATTCCTGGCCATACAGGTAGCGGCCATGGTAACGGCGGGGCAAGGGGTGCGAACAATCACCGGGCTACCGTTGGCTACCTGAAACAATTGACCCTGGCAACGTTCAACGGACGCACTCTGAGGCTCGATGAACATCTAACGCAGATGGAAGTGGAGCTGGAGAACATTAAGTGGCATGTTCTGGGGTTGTGTGAAGTCCGTAGAGAGGGAGAGGACACTATTACCTCGGGCCATCTAATGTACTTCCGCGAGGGTGACCAAACATCACAGGGTGGCGTAGGGTTTCTCGTCAATAAGGCCCTCTGTAACAACGTTCTAGAAATCTCCAGTGTGTCGACCAGGGTAGCGTACCTGATCCTTCGACTATCCAAGCGGTATAGTATGAAGATCATTCAGGTTTACGCACCGACCTCGGCACACTTGGATGATGAAGTGGAGGATATGTACGAGGACATATCCAAAGCCTTGCACAACACCACCAAGGCTCACTTCAACGTTGTTATGGGGGACTTTAACGGCAAAGTGGGAGTCCGAGTTGGCGACGAATCCAGAGTGGGCCCGCATGGTTATGGAAGTATAAATCACAGGGGCCAAATGCTCGTCAACTTCCTAGAGAAAGAGGGGCTCTTCTTAATGAATTCGTTCTTTAAGAAGAAGCCCCACAGGAAGTGGACGTGGCGAAGCCCCGACGCTGTGACCAAAAATGAGATCGACTTCATCATGACGGATATAAAGCACATATTCAGAGACGTCTCCGTGATCAACAGGTTCAATACCGGATCTGATCACAGACTTGTCCGAGGCTCTCTGAATATCAATCTTAAGCTGGAAAGAAACCGTCTGATGAAGTCCACGCTCCGACCCAATCTACTCCAGATCATGGCGGGCACCGAGAAGTTTCAGAAGCTTCTCGGTGATAGATTTGTTGCCGTGGAACCTACCGATGACGTTGATGAGGCCCTACAGAACGTGGTTGGAGCGCTAAGGGACAAGGGCATCAAATTCTGCCAAATGCAGCCTAAAGGCAAGAAGTCCAAACTTTCAGATGAGACTCTTCGGCTTATGACAAAAAGACGTGAAACCACTCAGGCCACTTCGTCAGAGAGGTCAGACCTGAGCAAGCAAATTGCGAAGATGATACGGCGCGACCTTCGGAGCTCCAACACACGCCTCATTGAAGAGGCAATAGAGCGAAACCGAGGGTCCAAAGTATTCACTCAGCAGCTTGGCAGGAGCCACCTGAGGAAGTTAACAACACACGATGGCCGAACCGTATTGTCAAAGCCGGAGATATTATCAGAGATCAAGGACTTCTATGGCCGACTGTACACGGCACATGCTCCTTGCCCCCAACGTAACAACCACGATTCCAGATCCACCCTCACCCGCCACTACACCGACGACCTGCCAGATATCAGCCAAGACGAAGTTGTACTGGCCCTGAGACAGCTTAAAAATGGAAAAGCCCCCGGTGAAGACGGAGACTTCAGAACTTCTGAAGGCAGGAGGAGCTCCTGTTGTGCAGGAACTGCAGAACCTCTTCAACTCCATCCTTCACTGTGGGAGAACTCCAAAGGCGTGGAACGAGAGTTTGGTGGTTCTGTTTTTTAAGAAGGGTGATAAGACTCTTCTTAAAAACTACAGACCTATTTCGCTCCTGAGCCACGTCTATAAGCTGTTTTCTAGGGTCATTACGAATCGTCTCGCCAGAAGACTCGACGAGTTCCAGCCACCGGAGCAGGCCGGGTTTCGCGGAGGATATGGCACCATAGACCACATTAACACAGTGAGGCAGATTATACAGAAGTCCGAAGAGTATAATCAGCCCCTGTGTCTGGCTTTTGTGGACTATGAGAAGGCCTTTGACTCTGTTGAAACCTGGGCTGTCCTGGAATCCTTGCAGCGATGCCAAGTGGACTATCGTTATATCGAAGTGTTGAGATGTCTGTACGAAGCCGCCACTATGAGTGTCCGAGTACAGGACCAGCAGTCTAAACCCATCCAACTGCGCCGCGGAGTGAGACAGGGAGATGTCATATCTCCGAAACTGTTCACAAGCGCGTTGGAGGATATGTTTAAGACGCTGGACTGGAAAGGTATGGGCATAAACATAAACGGCGAGCACATCTCACACTTGCGACACACTCACGCCGATGACATAGTCCTAATGGCGGAGTCGCTGGAGGAGCTGCAACGGATGCTGGACGGCCTAGCATCAGCCTCGCGAAAGATAGGTCTCGGCATGAATTTGGACAAGACCAACGTCATGGTCAATGACCGAATTGATCCGAGTCCTGTCGTCGTTAATGGACACCTTCTTGAAGTTGTTTCGGAGTACACATACCTCGGGCAGATATTGCAGTTGGGTAGAAACAACTTCGAGAAGGAGGCCAAGAAGAGGATTCAGCTGGGTTGGGCAGCATTTGGAAAACTACGTCGAGTCTTCTCGGCACCCATACCGCAATGTTTGAAAACGAAAGTTTTCAATCAGTGCGTCCTACCCGTCATGACATACGGAGCCGAAACGTGGACACTCACAGTACGGCTAGTCCACCAGTTTAAAGTCGCTCAGCGAGCTATGGAACGAGCCATGCTTGGAGTTTCTCTGAAGGATAGAATCCGCAACGAGACTATCCGACATAGAACTAAAGTTGTCGACATAGCTCAGAGAATTAGCAAGCTGAAGTGGCAGTGGGCTGGCCATATCTGCCGAAGAACCGATAACCGTTGGGGTAAACGAGTTCTTGAGTGGAGACCGCGGCTCGGCAAACGTAGTGTAGGACGTCCTCCGGCCAGGTGGAGTGACGATCTGCGAAAGGCTGCTGGTAGAAGCTGGATGCGTCGAGCTCAGGACAGGGCGCAATGGCGCTCATTAGGGGAGGCCTATGTCCAGCAGTGGACTGCTATAGGCTGATGATGATGATGATGATGATGAAAAAATTATAAATAAATGTAATTATACCTTGTAAATAAACACACAATTTACTTTATCCTATGCTCAAGAGTATCTTTCCAAAACCCTTTCACGAATTCTCGTACACAGATTTTATTTTCATTCAAAAGTTATTTTAAATCAAACCGCAGCGACGCTCAACGCCAATCTGTTCTAAATTGACGGCTGTGAGTGTGTATTCACCTGTCGGGTTCAACCGAGTTTAGACAATTAAACACTGTGCTCGACTGTACCGGGCCAATAGAATAGAATTTTATCAGTGCTATTCGATGAATGTTTCACTCCATTCCTAATCACACTATTATCATAAATACAAACATGTGTGTGTGAGTATGTGTGTTCCCACTTAACTCCGTAACGCCTCAACAAATTTAGATAAAACTTGGAATCATTATATATAGTATACGTCCTGAATTATCCAGGTACTATGAAGCCGCGGGCGGAAGCCGGTATGATATAAAAAAATATTGACAAAGTGTGAAATATTGACAAAGGAATTTCAATTTTTTTCTTCGGTAAACAAAGTTCATATTTAGGTAAGACACGTGGCGTGGAGTGATTTTAGCTTTATTCATTTCATTCATTCATTTGGCTTTGACCAGCCTAAGTGATACAAACCTAAAGGGCGTATCAGTCTATTTCATTTTGAATTGAAATAGTGGAGAGGAATTGTTTTATTGGTTAATTGAAATTGTATTATTCCAAAAAATACAATCTTCTGGGAATGTGCTGTTGTAAAATAGATAAAAATATTTTTAGATAGAATTAAGGGGCGGGTTCTTGCGCTGCGAGACTAATAATAATAATTCCGGACATTTTTACACCACATCATATAGCTCCAAAATAAACAGAGCTTGTATCATGTGGACCACATGACTGATATATTATTAATCCTTTTTTGTAAATACATACATAATATTATGTATATTGTAAGAAAAAACCCAGACCCGAAATTAATATTTGCAGATTATACAAACATGTGTGACGCGGCAGGAATGGAGCCCGCCACCTTCTGCGTCTCAGGCGTGCTTGCGCCCACTGCAGAGGTTATGTTTTTAAGTTTTGCAGATAGTATCTGTTCCAGCTTTGACATAACAGTTCCGGTACCATTAATGGACAAATGGTAGTGCGCCCTCAGCGCACGAGTAACTCACCTGAGTACCGGGGTGCACTTTGCATCTCGGCAGCAAGACCTACAGCACGGAGGTCCTGGTATTTGCCAGTTTAATCGTCTGCTCTCATAACTTATTGGTTGGTAAGGGGACTTTAAACATGTTGAAAGAAAGAATAGAGTAGTATTGAGATAGTAGATTTGATTGGGTTCTGTTCCAGATTTCAGTGTTGTGGTACCACGGTGTATTTATAGTGTCTGATACAACAACAACAAAAACAACAAACCAAAACACTCCTGGACATAGGTCTTTACTATTAAGAAGGTGGGTAAGCCCGTAATCCCTACGCTCGACGTGCGGGTTAGGAATCGCAGGGCACAGCTTCTCGCACCGCCGACGCTGCTACCCGTTAGCGGCCTGGGGATAGCTGTGCCGGTGTTAGGCTGCACTGTGCTGCAATCAGCCGGCTGCTAGATCCCCGTTTCTTAGTTAGCAGGATGCACCACGGGTAGGTGACGTTGGCTTCAGTTTCGAAGATGGAAGTTTGAACCCCTTACATTCCTAGTAGTGTCTGAGACCGAGGAGAGAATCCTCTGTGTGGTTCCGTTGTGGGTATCCCTCATATTCTAAGTTTTGACTTCGAAAATTCATTACCACCACTCAATCCTGAAATAGTTTGTTTCCTGGGTCTTCAAGAATATTGCAAAATGACCTTAAAAACCTAATATAAGAATATTAAAATTTCCCGCAAACATATTCTATGCCAAATTTTAATACGGGTTGCACAATGCACATATCAAACCCTTTATTTGTCTTCTTAGTTATATAAGCTAGTAACACCTTAC
The DNA here is from genome assembly GCA_951804965.1 of Horisme vitalbata. Lineage (NCBI taxonomy): Eukaryota > Metazoa > Arthropoda > Insecta > Lepidoptera > Geometridae > Horisme > Horisme vitalbata. The sequence goes on along the minus strand of OX638092.1, from coordinate 16,211,724 downwards.
ACTACGGTAACACTAATTAGATTAATTTACTTAGATATTTTTTCTTAGGAGTTCACATAGCAAGTACAACCCAATTGTCTCTCACTTAGCGTAATGGAAGATCAGCGCTTTGATAGGCCCTCTACCGAAGCATATGCTGAGTGGCGGCCATGTTCAATGTCTTTATTAAGCCTAATTCTAAGTAAATTTTCAAGAATCTTTAAGAGAAATATTTCCTCACACAAGGACCTGTCAACAGTGTCAACTCAAGGTACCTTGCTTGGTACCTGAAGGAAAAATTGGAGGCGACAACTTTGATTAGGAGAAACGCCCCTAATGCATAACCAAATGTCATTTTATAACGGCTTGATAAAATAACCTTGTCCCTGTAATTTAAATGTAAATAAGTGGTGACATGATCTTTTAACGCCACTTTAGTTATTTTATGTATATACATCATTTCTATATAGAAATGTTGAATAGAACAGTAAATATATAACTGACTGGACTGTTAACAGTCGTGGTGAGGCTTATTTCACTGTTCTTAGAAGATCACCTTGTTAAAGCAACACTTCGCCCGGTCACTACTTGACTGGGTGACCGTTTAGTGGCAATTAGATCTGAGCACTTCCTAGCGTCAGAAGGTACGTTAAGATGTTGCTCCTGGTTTTTTGAGATAATTAGCCATATGGGAGGCCTCGGGTAGCATACCTCGACACCAAATGCCACTAGCTCATATAAAAAAGAAGAAGACCGTTGGGTGTTATCTGAATAGGCCTCTTCAAAATGAAACAAAAAAAGATGCTCTCAACCCAAAAATTCAAATCAAAATTCCAGATTACTACAGAGAATACGGCACCGTATTAAGTTACAATTTAATTACAAAATACAAAATGTCCTTACCCTTATCAAGGCCTACCGGTAACCGCAGATGGAAATATTTATGTACCTGAAACTGTTGGAGGGTTGACAGTGGCAGTAGTCCAATTCATTGGTTTGTTGCTCTGAACCCACCTTCCTTTAATAATAGAGTAGCATAAATATTTTGCTCGAAGGCACAAATACGGAATTTGATGACAAAACTGGCGCATTCTGTGCTACACATATCTGTGTCTTAGTTTCATTATTTTATCTTAACTTAATGCTGGAAACTATCACACAGCATCATGTAGTCCCAAATTAATATAATTTTTGTGTCTTAGCCTAATTTGGAAAGGCTAGAGTATTTGACCATACTTGGATAGGCTAAAGTCTTTTGACCATACTACCAAGTCGTTTTATTTCGCTATGCGTATCCAATCAGGCTTGCTGAATATTACGTGGTATGTGCAGGCACTTCACATTCCACGTGACATTCAGCAAACCTGATTGGATACGCATAGCAATCGCGCGGCCAACTCGTAAGATTAAATCGCCCATCTGGGAAGGCTCTAAGCTATATATGAAGGTAAGACAATTGGCTAGTTTGGGGCTACATGATGCTGTGTGACAATCACAATGTCCATCATTTATAGCTTGCATGCATTTTTATACATGCACACAACACAACACCAGCCTTTTCAATCCACTGCTGGAGATAGGTCTCCCCTATAAGAAGGGGGATATGCCCATAATCCCCACGTTGGGCATGCGGGTTGGGGATCGCAGGGCACAGCTTCTCGCACCACCGACGCTGCTGCCCATCGACGGCCAGGATATTTAGCTGTATCAGTAACACGGCTACACTATGCCGCAATCAGCCGGCCGCCAGAGCCCCGTTTGTAAGCAGGGTGCACCACGTGCAGGTGAGGTTGGCTTGGGTTCCAGAGAAGGGGCTTTGAACCCCATAAAGCCCCATATTTACACATCAACATTTATACATACGCTCATAGATACTAAACTTTTAGTATTAACTAATGCATGCATGCTTGTGATGAGCTCATCATGATGTGGTGGAAGGGATTCCAACCTCCATCTTCGGAACAGGTTGTACCTTGATAGTCAGTCAGTTAGGTAAGCTTAATTAAGATAAGATAAGATAAGATAATTTATTTCACCCAAAAATTTAATAAAGTTACATAGTACCTTACTTAATGTGCTATTTCTAGAGGCAACATTATCTATGGGAAGGCAAAATGAGCGCAGGCACTATGTGGCTCAGAGTTTTTACCTCCCGTGCTAGTTGTAAACTGCGTTACGGCGAGGAAATTGTAATTGTAATTTAAGAAAACGTTTTAATATCATGATATTTTTTTGTAGAATAAATAAGCCATTATTTTTAATTTCAATAGCCATTTTAAATAGTATCTAATAAGCGAATGTGAGTGTGTTTGCTTATCATTTTACATATTTCACACACACAGGGGGTACAGGGTTAATCCAGATAAAAATTACTGTTGCCGAGGGATTGAAAAATAACTTTTAAATTAACAGTTAACGCGAGTGAGTCTGCGGGCAAAGCTAGTCAAGAATAAACCACACAATGAGAATTTCAATCCATACAAACTGATAAACTATTTCAACTGCTTTAAGAAGGGAATCAAAGTACTAATATTTATTTAGGACAACTTGGATCTGGTCAGCTGCTATTCCAGCTGTCCATCGATAACTTTCTAGAACTTGGTTCGAAATTATAATTTATTGGAAATTCTGAAGAGGCGTCGAGAGAAGCGAAAACAATTCTGTACATAATTCATCATCGTCATCATATAGCAGTCCACTGCAGTCGAAACATGTATTATTATAAACTATAAAAATCGACTTATGGTAATTTTTGATATAGTTTCACCCCTTTCAGAATAACCATTTCTTTGTTCCTAGCAGGTCATCTTGGTTAAGCAACATACCGACAGGATGGGCCGACCATTAGTGGCGTTTAGATCTGAGCGCTTTTGTGCTTCGGAAAATACGTTTAAATGTTGGTCCCGGCTTTTCACTCGCTAAGCCATGTTGGAGGTCTTCTTGCGGCCTTAAAACTCCGACACCAGAGTTTGCCACTTTTTCATACGAAGAAAAAGGCTGCCAGTTAGTTCGTCGGTGCACACGGGCCTTACAATGACTCACCATGAAATTTTGCTTTTTCGTGTTCATTTTATCATTTTCATTTCTCACATTTTCACCCCTTTAGCTAACTCGACACGCACGCACGGTAAATCTAAATACGCATAATTAATTCCCAACAAACGCTACAGTATTAACTTCATCGCAATATTGCTAATGACACGGCTGACGGCTTACGTACGGTTTGTACACAGTAAAAAGTTAGTGCAGTAGCTTATTTGCTAAGTAGTTTAATAGGCTAGACGACTGAAAAATTCTAATTAGTCCGTTTTTGACATATCCAAAAAATATTGTACACGTATTTTTTTCTTTTGTCAATTAAAAAAAAACAAAGACAAAAAAAAATTAAGTTCGTTAAAGTTCCGCGTGACGTCACGTTATAATACATTTTTGACCCAGGCGTGAGGTCACGAGCCCCCACTCCCGAACGTTCACGTTCTTTATCTCCGTCAATTTCTATTGATTCGATAAATAAAAAAATACGTGTCCAGTATTTTTTGTTGATCTAACTGACGGACTAATTAGAATTATTATTTTTTTATCCATTCGTCATCCCTATTATCACGTTAATGATTCAAACGCTTGAGATTCAAATGTTTATTTGTTGGAATATTTAATTATTTTCACAATTAGTTCTTGTAGCGGAGAACAAAGGAAAAAATGGTCTCATGCATCCAAGAGCCGTGGTGGCCTAGTAGGCCCTACTGTGATGTCTAGTATGTCCCAACTTAGGTTAGGAAACCAGACGGTGCGCCATATAATTTTTCATTTCGAAAAATACCTATATCAGCGCATTACCACGGTGAAATAAAACATCGTGAGGAACATCGTGAGCATACCCTAAAACAAAAATTCTTAAGGCATATGCTAGATTAGTGTTCCAAAAAATGCGATAGGGTTGCAAGCTGTTACGTGGAATGCTAACTGCTTGCAAACAGTTGGCTTGCACCGATCATCGATCACCATGTAATATTTGGACTCGCCTATGACTATCTCCCATACAGTATCCTCAAAGGATTTGCGTACTGAACAATATCTGAAGTCAATATCTTTATGGGGGAAAACATCGTGAAAAGGTTTGTTTTTTTTATTTATTTAAGAATAAAATCATGTTTATTTTTCGTGTTCGACGATTCGAACTGAACCTGCTACACTGTAACCGCGCGAGGCGTGGTTGCGTTTTGGCTAAACTCATTTACAAAGTGCACAGCACGCCCCACGCTGAACAGCGCATCTAAATTTAGTGAGAAAGCTGGTACTTACGAGTTAGTTTACCAAAACTAAAAAAAACCTCATACGTCATGAATTTCAATGTCATTATCTAAATATTCCTTTATTGTTGTAAAACAAAGATTTTTATGATTTTTTGTTGAATAATTGAATAATTGATAAATAAAATACATCATCACATGTACCGTTTTTCAAGCGATATTTTATAGTAAAAAATACACGTAAATTTGAGCATTGAGCATAACGCAACAGCAGTACCAACATAATTCCTGAATTTGAAAAATCTTTTATCTTACCTCTTATCAAAATATAATTTTGGAAACTGGTAATCAACCGTATCACACCTTGCATACCTAGTTGAAATATGGGGTGCAGCCGCTCCAACCAACTTAAATTCATTACAAAGAATTCAAAACAAAATAATAAAAGTTCTCTTTCACTATCCGTACCTTACGCGTACGACAGAATTATACAAAATAACGAATATTTTAAATATAAAACAACTTTATATATATAATACCTGCATATTAATTAAAAAAATAACTTCTAACTCTATCCAATCCAATATACAATTACAACAAAAAGAAAATAAACATAATCTAAGAAACAAAATAAAACTACATTTAACTAACACACGAACCAACTACGGGAATCTTATTTGAGGGAGTACAACTGTTCAATAATTTACCAAACTACGTAAAAGAGTGTAATAATATAAATATATTTAAAACTAAGTTAAAGTCACATATACGTGAAGTACACACTGCAATGTAACAGGTTATATACCTACCCACTTATTTTAACTTATTAGTATATAGCCCAGGAGGTGAATTTATAACTAGATTATTTAATAAGCTTTTTAATATCTCATTATAAGTGAACTGTATTGTTTTTATGAGAAATAAATGTTCTTTAAACCTAAATTATTTTAAAGGGCATGTACAATGTTCTAAATTATCATTATAAACAAATTATTATAATTACTGATTTTTTCCACTCAGAGGAAACCAGTTTTAAAATAAAATACACAGCTAAAAATGTTTTGGCAATCTTTATAATCGATTTTGGATCAAAAATAGGTTATCTAGGACAGGTAGACTGACGCCTGCCACCTGCTTTCTATATGACTGTAATAGCTAAACAATAATGAGTCACGGGACTCACGCGAGCCTGACTCACAAATGGGACATATTTCGTTCGAACTGCGCTGGTAGTGACAGCTTCGGTAATCAGCTGATTAATGAGGTTGAACTCGTTTCAAACTTGTTGGGACTAGATAATGTAAAGTGTTTTGAATGGTCAAAAATATTGGAAAACACTGACAAATTTAATATTATTTATACAGGATAAATTAACTTTATTTTCTTTTCAACAAACCAAAGTAGTTGTGTCTCATATTTATATTAGGCTTTTCAAAATAATCAGCACTTTCTTCGTTTCAAACAATAATAATAAGAGACTTTCACGGCCATCTCTCCCGCAATGGTCTTAGATAACACTGATAAGTTAAGTACTTCGCTAAAGAATATCAGTAATACTGCTTCCACCATGCCTATTTCTGCCGTGAAGCAGCATTGCTGTGTTTCGGTTTGAAGGGTGTAAGTGCCGGTGAAATTACAGGCACATAAGCCTTAACGGTGGTGTTCAAGTATCGTAAAAAACATAGAAGTAAAAAGAAATTAAAATGTCAACATCAAGTCATAGTCGATGTTTAGTAGAAACAAAGTGTGGTAGTATTACATATTACGTCAGCGCCGTCTATCGAGTCAGTGCGAACCATTGGTATAATATTATTTTAATCTCTATAGTAAGAACTATTTTTTTATTGTTTATTGAAAGTCCTCATTATCATTGTGCTGTTTTCTCAAACCAATTGGTACAAATCACATAAAACATTAAAACTCTGTTAAAGGAAATAACACAATTGAAAAGAAACTTTCTAGAGACTTCCTAACCGTGAATTATTGAGGTGCTTTTCTAAATTGTCCGAATAAAGGCAAAAACGTTAAGAAATTGCTATTCTAGTCCACGCCCCGCTTATCCCAATTCGTTTCGCGTGAAAAATATTGAAATACAGTAGAAGACAAAATAATCTATCGACTATGAACAAGGTGTGAGCGAGAGCGGCTAATGTATCTATTAGTTTACAGCCCAAGGTTCAATCTAGAATGTCCCACAAATCAATCTAGGTTTTTATTTCAAGATAGTAGGAATGTCCCAAGTACAAATATCTTTTTAAGAAACGTAGGCAGTAAGGGGAGGGCTCTCCGACCAAGTCCGCATTAAATATAAAACTTATAAGTCCCAAAAAGGCTTAAAAACGTATTAATGCACAGGCCACATAATAGCTGGTTTATAGACTGGTAGTGCTTTCCATTCACATACCACATATGGTATGTGGACTTTGAATCACAGTGACTCATAGTCTGTGAACCAGAAGAATCTGTTGAAAGGGCTGACAGCGCATGTATCGCCCCTGGTGATGCAGCTGTCAATGAACGGCGCAAAAATAATATGGAAGGCAGATACAAATATATTGGTATGTGCTGGAACTACAAATTTTACTAAAACCGCGTCTACGTATACGCTTTTCGACAAACGTATGCTTTTTGTGTCTTTTGTCTGCCAATTCAAAATAAGTTGACACTTCTTATGAGATTATATATGTAAAATCGAGCAGTTTATATCAGAAACATTTTGAGCCAACGTAGGAATTAGTATGCCGAATGAGAGACATGTCGTCTAGCTAGAATAGGACACCCTTTTGGTGGCATTTACAATATACGTTTTTGCATAATAGATTAGTATCTGAATTTGCATAGACATCTGCGGTACACTTGCCACCAATATTTTATAAGCAAAAGTTTGGATGTTGAAAGTTGGAAGATCTGGAAGTGTTAAGTTGTATGTTTAATTGTTACTTCTTCACGCTAAACGAATTGAGCATAAATTGACTATGTAGTTTTAATGGGGTGTAATGGTTCTATTTCCATCTTTGTAACATAAGTATGGGGGTTTGCTATGTATGATAATGTATGTATTTACAAAAATGTATACTATCAAAAAGGTAAAAGGCTTAGCGCAACCCTACATTGGCATAGTTAGATCCCCTGCAAGAACTGAAAACTGATGTTATCAGAGTCGATGGTGCGACAAGCTATCTGCATGTAGCTTAAGACCTGCGGTCCCATACCTGCATGTCCATCGTGTGTATTATATTAATAAAAAAACCATCCAGAAGTGGGGCCCCTTCATATTCTGGAAGACCTTTGTCCAACAGAAGACTAACATATGCTGATACTGTTGGGGTTGATATAGTTCTAATAGCTTAATTTTTATCCGAGTACAACGAGAGCAAAACAGCACTCGGAAGTTATTCAAATACATAAATTTACTCAACTATGATTGTTCCTAACTCAGTGTAAACCCCAAATGCTTAAAAACCCCATGGAAGGCCATTGAGATAATTACATACCAAGAACACTGAAACAAATTCAACACTCACTGTACAAGATTACTTTTAAATTACCAATTTAAAAACCACTACGTACATGTACGTACATTCAGAATGAAGTTAAAAGCACGCTATCTCTTAGACCAACCCTGCGAAGTGGATTTTCTCGCTGAGCTGTTGAATTAAAGATAGCACACGTAGCTCGTAGTCTCGGTCACATCACATCACAGCTTAGGAACGGCTGGTACAGTGTTAATTGGGGCTAGACTATGGTATGCAAACATTGAAAACTTGAAGCTTATTACGTAGACCAGATAGGATAGGGCGCAGATGAAGCACATTTTCCGTTTCACAGTTTTTCTTACTAAACAAACACACCACGACTTTCCCTAAGGTATCTCTACAAATTGCAAATCATTTATGCAAACTGTAAGGCCATCACGAATATTTAAACCTGACCCCTACACAAATCTACATTTTTGTGTAATCTATTTTTATGATTAAGCTAAAAATGCTTGCGAACTTGAACGTGAATACATATTATTTGCATATGTGGGATCGATGGGAATTTTTAACATTTCATTTATGTATTAAAAATATACATTTGTGTTTCTAAAAATCGTACGAAATTTTACCCTATTGCAAATTATTGTAACCTTGAACGTTTATTTTGACCGGACTATTAGTTTGGGGCAATAGGATGCTGTGTGATAATTTCCAGCATTACCTAAAACAATCGTAAAGGGATCGCAGGGTACAGCTTCTTTCACCGCCAACGCTGCCCATCGGCGGCCAGGATTTAGCTGTACCTGTGTTAGGGTGCGCTATGCCGCAATCAGCCGGCTGCCAGAGCCCCATTTGTGAGTGAGCAGGGTGCACCACGTGCAGGTGAGGTTGGCTTGGGTTCCGGATATGGGGTTTGGAAACGCTTACACAGCATTATCTATTTTCTTAAATTTAGCCAAGCCAATAGCTGGAGTAGCTTTAACCTCTTACACTGTGGCTGTGTGGAAATGATTCAGTGCACTTGACTCGCGGCGCCCATGGCATCTCATATTTACAGCTATGAGTTTGATTCCTGGCTTACAATATGCAGGCACTCCGATTGCGTCAGCACTTTGTGGGTCCTTTGGGACTATCGGATGTTTTGATGCTTCTGTCTTTTGTAGGGCTGTTATTGTCTGGTATGGTTTTGTTCTCAAAATAATGTGTACTACGTCCAAAGGCACTACTCTCTTACAAACCTGAAGATTGATCTAGCAAATGTCCTAGGATCCTTTACATTTAGGATTATTAGATTTATTATATTTGCAGACAAAAAAATCGCTTAATGAGGCAATTTATAAGGTAGGTACTTCCTAATATTTAGGCTAGTTAGTAACCAATCTAGAAATACAGGATTACTTATATTGTTGTAGCACAATTATGTTGATATTATGTTGAAAGTACTACTAATAAATGTGTGTAAAATAGGTGAGAACCAAGTGTTAAGATAAACCAAACATAGGCATAAAGACACTTTTAACTAAGTATTAACCTTCTTTTATTGAATAAATAATATAATCTATGATCCGATGTTATGTGGTAGGCATTTGTAAATATAAGAAAGTATTGCTTTGTAGGTCACGTTTTTTTTTGTCAGAGTGAAAATGCGTTACTCATGTCCTTCAACTCGGGGAGAGTTTGAGGGGTCTGTCGGGATCTCCACCAGCTACTAGCTGTCGCTAGCTCAGCGGCCTACCGAATAAAAACACACTGTGTTCCTTCATTCACCGTAGATCGCCTGATGAAGGGCTCGACGCTGCTGAAGGGACCGTCGTCATGAGGTCCCGGTAGGATTCTACCACGGCCCCGTCGGTGATCGTTCGCTGTCCCGGAACATCACGGACACCCCCCACCATTGGAGACCTCTGCAATGCAGGGCTGGGGCTCTCCGCACTCATACCCCGCTGGTCTCCATCGATTGGAAGAAGGCAGTTGAATTGTCACCGCCTTTTAGAAGGCCTCATTAGTCTGTAATTTCACCGGCACGTGTAAACTTTCCCCTTTAAATATAACTAAGAAATAGAATATCAAAGATCCTTCCTTCTTCATAAGAGTTAGTGGCCAACTCTGGTGTCGGAGTTTTTAGACCGCTTGAATGCATCCGATATGGCTTATTGACTGAAAAAGCTGGGACTAACACCTTATCGTGCCTTCCGGTGCAAGAAAGTGCTCAAATATAAATGCCACTAAACGGTCACGAATCCAAGTAGTGACCGGGAGAAATGTTGCTTACCCAAGATTATCTGCTACAAATAAGCCAAATCTTACAAAAGTAAGCCACGCTACGGGCAGTTCACGATATCAAAGATAGAGTTGGTGCATACAATAATGTAACTCACTTTATCATCTTGATTAAAAACCAAGATTCCTGAAAGTGCAAAGTAAAATCCATTAAAGTTCCATTCTGCAAGAGAATATAAATCATTTTATCTGAATTACAATGTTCTTTCACATCTCCAATTATATCCCGGTTGGAGCGGATCCCCATTGAGCAGGGAGACGTGAGCCATATCTTTAATTCAAAAGAATCTTCTAGGGTTGGCTGTTTGTAAAAAAGACGGTAGCTAGAATTATTAATGTATGTAATGAAGAATAAACTGCCCGGTCAGCACTTGGATGTGTAACCGTGGCCTCGATTCTATGGAATATATATTAATGTAAATGTTAATAGATATTAGATATGCAGGGTGGGGCAAAAATTTTTCTCCTCATTGAGGGCAGCTACGTTTTCTTTTGTAGTTAGAAGGTTTTATTCTGAGGAAACTATAGGTTCATTTTGAAGAAAAAAATAAATGCCAAATGAAAAAAAAAAATTTTGAAAAAATTTACAGTCAGCCTAGAAGATGATATATGTCAAAAAAACAAGTTGGTCTCAATCGACTTATTCTCAACGAAAACACTTTTCTCAAAGTAACTTACCAAATCAAAGCGTATGATTTCGCGAAATTATCAAAAAGTTTTCCAAACAGTTTTTATAAGACGTCATTCACCATAACATTTAGTTCATGCATTAAATTCGAAGCAAAGTGGTAATCGGTGGTATCTTCATACTGCCAACACATTATGAAAGATCAATTTGAAATAAGAACAGAGTAGAATAGTGTTCAAATTGTATACATGGACTCAATGTTGTAGCGAATGGCACTTCATAGAAATTGAATGAAAAAATGTTTTAAAATTTTTGCAAAATCTTACAATATCATTTGGTAAGTTACTTTGGGAAAAGTGTTCTGCTTGGGAAACAGAGTCGATTGAGACCTACTTGTATTTTTGACAAATGTCATTTTCTAGGTTATTTTTATTAATTATAATGACAAAAATGCGATTGTTCATTTCTTCAAAATAAACCTACTATTTCCTAAAATCAAAACCTTCTAACTACAAAATAAAAGGTCTGTCAATTTTCCATACATTTTGACAGTTTGCATCACGAGAATCAGGGCCTGAGCACTTCTGCGCTTCGGAAAGCACATTAAGATGTTAATCCCGTCTTTTTCAGCCGTTTAGTCATGTCAGAGGTAAGGCCTCTGGGTGGCCTAAACACTCTGACACCAAGATGTACACTAGCTCATAGGAAGGCACCCAAACCTTGGATAAATAAGAAAAAAACCGATAAACAGCAGACAGCTCATCCCTACCAGGTACCACTTCTTTATTCCCGCCCGCTTAAGTGATCTTCTCGTACGTTGAATGAATCGTGGTTTAAAAGTCTTTTAGACGTTATTTTGCACTTAACTGAATGTGAAACGGGTTGAGTGCTTAGATTAAACGGTGCTTAAAGATTGTTTGCTTAGAATGAGCTGAAGTTTAAAAGGAAAGTTTTCATAGAGCGGTGAAAACTTATTCCGGTTAAAGAATGTTGGAACTACGCTGCTGTGATAGTATTCAATATTCTTGAATTATCTTACACACTACACTATGTTAGATTTCAACCATAAACCCCCAAATCTGGTACGACCAGTACAACATGCCATAAAGCTCGGCTTTGGACTCGTTTCAAACGACACTGTTAAGTCGATCCCTGAGTCGTTTCACCACAACACATTATAGATACTGCGATCTATAGATACTGTGATTATTGGTGTAAAATTTGCATTAGAATAGACTGATAGTTTTATTTCTGGGTCGAAACGACAATAGGTTTCTTAAATTGTACTAAATGTGTTTATTGTCAACAAAATAACATTATAACTGATTCAAATACACCACATGGGAATATTGAGAACACTTAATTTTTACTATCAACGTCTTGACTAGCTCTTCCTGTTTCCTTTTTTTCTTATTTTTTAGCTATAGCGGCCAACTCTGGAGTTTTTAAGCAAGCGGAACACCTCTTTCATGGCTTCCAACGTAATACAATTTTAGAATCTTGTGATCTCTTTGATTTAATGCAAATAATCCAAGCGCACATATTTACGAATTTATTGCGGCATTCGATTTCATCACCGATAGAAAAAAAAGATAAACGATTCAAATTCATCAATGTACCTACATACTGTGTATAATTATCTGCTGTTATTATGTTCTGTACGAATTTTTTATTTTTCACGAAAACTTACAATTTGTTTGTTAAGTTACTTTCGGAAAAGTGTTCCTGTTGGGAAATAGAGTCGATTAAGACTAGTTTGTTTTTTTTGACAAATGTCATTTTATAGGCTGCTGTAAGTACACTTTTTAAAAATTTTGAAAATGCTTAAATAATAATGCTTTTTGAAATTTTGATTTTGCTTCAAAATATATTTTTTTCTTCAAATCTATGGTAAAAACTTCTAACTACAAAAGAAAATTTGGCTACCCTCAATGAGATAAAATTGAGCCTCTGTATACGCCTGCCATAGTTTTACTCAAAAACTTGTCAGGCAGCCCAAAAACAGCTAATTTAGTCAAACTTATCCTTGACTTATTGATAATGATAAAAGTGCCTTAACACAACACCATGATAAGCTTTATGTTGTTTTTAACTGAGGTCACACAACTTGTGGACAGCCATGGTCCAAATCATCCCCTTTCTGGATAACATACGCATTCAAACTCACCCTATTTATGTAATTCTTAACATTTTCACATAACATCATTATAGTCCGAAAGTTAGCAGAGCATGTATTGAGTTATGGGGTACTACATGACTGGTAATAAATACTATTTACTATATACTTATATAATAATGTTTAGTATTAATACATACATACATATATCTATAATACATAGAAAGCATAATGATCGGTAATTCAATCCCAACTTAATATTAATCATTGTTACTAAGTGAAATGAAATGAATGAACGCTTGAAATCAATTGAATGCATAAGCTGAACCCTATTGTACATTATGGTTTAGTTAACAATGTATTTACATGTTCAAATGAAAATCATAGCTCGTATTAGCCTGGAGCCAATCAGGTCTCATTAGCGCGAACCATTGATATTGTGTACAATACAGCTGAATCAAATGAATAATGCATCAGTTCAATGTTCGTAAATTGGCCAGTTTATTTGCGTGGATGATATTTTGATAGTTAAATATTTGAATGAGTTTTCAGAAATGAAATGGTATCACATTTAAAAGCCAAAATATCTCTGATTTTGTTGGCTATCAGAAGGCCTATACTGTGATAAGTAAACGAGTTCTTGAGTGCTTGGCAAACGTAGTGTAGGACGCTCTCTGGGGTAATGATATACGAAAGGCTGCTGGTAGAAGCTATATGCGACGAGCTGAGGACTGGGCGCAATGGCGCTCATTAGGGGAGGCCTATGTCTACACTGCTATAGGCTGATGATGATGATAACGGGGTGTAAGGGGTTTTAACCTGTACAACAGACGGGTCTATGGCGGCTGGCAGATTGCGGCGTAGAATACAATGAAATAAGCATTTATTATTCTCAAAGCACTGCTTAGATGAGCATAGCTAAATCCCCTGGCTGTTGACGAGCAGCAACGTTTTTGGTTCAATAAGCTGAGCTTTATCCACAACTGGCATGCTCAGCGTAGAGGTTATCAGCATCAACCCATAGAGGAGGCCCCAACTATCCATTAGTAGACTGCTACAGGCTGATGATGATGAGGCTTCGTCATGAGCACTTCTCTCCGCTTATTATCGCATGGTGCACTAAGCCATAAAGTGGAGCACAGCCAACATTTGTCCACTAATTCCCACGTCCGTGACGCGCCCGTGCACACTCGTCATCAGCAATTACATGCGTTTGAGTATCGTTTCACATGTAAATGTGACAATTTGAATATCTACCACGTGCCAACAATGCAGTGAACAACAAAACCCTGTTTCAGAATTAAACTTGGGGAACACTTCTTTGAATTGTCCTTGGGATTACCCCTAATGATTTGGAAAGGCATGCAAGTGCTCTTTTGCATTCTGTTTTTTAAATTAATTATAGTGTATTCTATTTTCAATAAGTAGGTATTAAGAAATCATGATAAATATTATTGGAATCCAATAATTACCATTAGCTTATCCAAATAAGTAGTAAATTAAATACAAAAGTGACTGACTGACTGAACATCATCGCACAGCCCAAGAATCTTGAAACTTGAAGGATTTCCTTATTTATGAAGGGTTGCACTAAAAAAATAATGTCCTGAAATTCTGCACCTGAAAAACCCTACAGAACAAATTCACTGGGCACCCACTAGCTTACACTCTGTACCCTGTTTCTTACCCTGCATTTCTGATGAATTGTAATAGAGAATTAGGAGTGAATTCGACGTCCCGAATTCCCGGGGTTCGGTAGCTTGTCAAATCAAAGTCAAATCGTTTAATCTCGACTAGATTGTGCACCAATTTGGTTCAGTTAATTCTATGAAGCAATGGAAAACTAGTTAATTGATTGGACAATACCAACCTACCTAAATACAAAAAGGTTAGCACATACATACATCATAATAGAGTTCTATCACTTCGATTTTTGTAGGCTAGTGTAATCGTAGAAAAATGGATTGTGAAAATTCAAATAAAGTTATTTGAATCTTCACTATGCATTTTTCTACGATTACTTTGGAAGCTTTTAAGCTAGTGTTGTTTTTGTTAAAGGTTTTGACAAAAAAGTGAGTATATTGATATGGATTGTTCTCCGCACATAGCGACTGATATACGACTATATAAGAAATTGTAAATAAATACATATCATACATGGAAAACATCGAGATTCGAGACAAGTTTTTGCAGACCTCACAACTTAGCTAGAAAGGGATGCATACTTCTCTAAATGCGACTTCAAATGAGTAAAAAAAAAACGTACCAGGGCGCTCGAATCTAGTGCTATGCAGTTTCATTAAAATGCCCTGATACAAAGTACTAAAGAACTAATGTTTAATGGATATGAGAAAGTAGAGATCAGCCTTATGAGTTGATGTTCAGAGCATAGTGAATTTTAAGGCTTCATCTTTTTCTCTTTTCTAAGGTCCACCACCATACCCCACTGCACCACTGGCCGTCAATAATATTAGTAGCATGAAACCTTTTTGATACCATCTAAATAACCCCTAAAAAGTGAAAACAAAAGTCAAGTAAAGATCATGAGAACCTTCTTAGCTAAAGCCGTTTACCACCTACGCAAAATCTATTTTGTTAATATTAGAGACGTTAAGGACATTTATTATTAAACTTCATTCGGTACATATCTTATAAGACGTATGTTCGATGGCGATGTGGTTTGTAAGCTCATGACTTATATTTTTGAGGACTCTTAATATTATTTCAAGAAATTTCTTAAGCTAAGATTATTTACAGAGATTTTCGTTTATAATATATTTGGAGTAGTTTTTTATTTAATCTTACAAAAATACATAAAACGTAATATTTTTTCTATAAATAGTTATTAAAACGATATCACAAAGACGTGGTAGGCACCTAGCTTAGACTAGCGAAGCATCGAGGCGAGTGGCAATATCAAAAGAAGTCATATTATATTACTAGCCTCCGCCCGCAGCTTCACTTGCAAGGTGACGGGATCAAAAGCCTCGTGTAGTTCCTGGTTATTATATATTTCAAGTTTCATCCAAATCCATTCTATCGTTATGGGGTTGAATGGGAACAAAAATCTTTCATATTTATAATATTAGTAAAATGCCCAGCAGTGGGCTTAAATTGATGATTTAGTTTAGGCTTTAGTTGTATGCTTTGTTGTTTATAGTAAACTGGTACTAGTATTATAAACTAGGTGACCAAACAGACGTCCTGTCGAAATTCTTCTGTTCAAATAAAAAACCTATAGAAATAAATTAGTTGGTATTTTCTGAGAAATTTCCATTTTTCCTCAATATATATTCGGACTATAACAAATTGAAAATGTCCAGAATTATTCATTATATAGAATTGTATAATTATTTATAGTATATACTCCACAAGCGAGTATCTCGTGACGAAATTATCGTCCTTCCAGCGTAATTTTATTAGCTCTTTGAACGTGTTACACGTCTATTGGACCATTTTTGATCAGGAAGTTTTGGAAGCTAAATGTTTTTTGGTGCAACTCGGCTTTTATTTATAATGCTCTGAGAGCAAAACGTCCTCAATTTAAAATGGTTTTGGAAGTATATTGGCCTTTCCAATAGATAGTCCTCTGGTCATAATGTCTTTGAATCAATTTGACCATTATGAAAAAAAAACCAAGGAGCAAATCGTCCTACTTAATTTCAGAAAGTATTAATATTTTTTTTTACAGGTAGAAAATATGTATTGAATCTTTTTAATACCTTCTGTATCATGTATTCTCGAAAGAGGATTTAGGCAGACAGGATTTAAACATGTCTGGCATAGATTCATTTCAAATTGCGGACATTTAACTCTCTTATCGTTTTATATTGCGAGTATTCTGTAATAAGGACTTTGTGCTCTGAAAACTAGCAGTCATTTTAAATTGAAGATGTTTTGCTCTCAGTAATATTCGAGGTGCACCCAAGAATATTTAACTTCAAAAACCTCCTGATCCGAAATGTATTGGACGAGCCACGTCAACAAACGCCAAGTCGGAAAATAAAATTGGCGTGATACCTACTCTTGCTCGTGGAGGTATCACCAAATTGATTATACTAATTAGGAATATAATTTAAAATAAGTATATTTACATACGTCTACTAGTTAAAATTAGCCTTCTGAAATAAAAAAATAAGAGGAGGAGCCCCACAAAATTTTTGGAGCACTGCATTTCATTACCGGCGCTGCGCCAGTAACACAGGTCAAAATTGCGTAAATACAGCTAATATACAGATATATATTGCTTTAGCTTAGTCGAGTTATCTCGTTTTATTGTGTCGTCCATTTACTGAATGCTCGCATAAATTCTCTTTAGTACTAATTTGTTTTTCGTCAAATGATTTGAATATTCCGGTTAAACTTAGATGCTATATTTTTTTTTCTATCGGACCTGCCGTCTTAAATGGACATCTTCTTGAAGTTATTTTGGAGTACACCAACCTTGGGAAGATTATGTTGTTAGGTAGAAACAACTTTGAGAAGGAGGCCAAGGCTATCATGACATTCTCCATCCACAGGTGATGGCTTGACTACTTATTACTCCACACCGTGTATATACATACATACGGTCGAAAAACCCCCTTACCCTCCTTCTGGCGCAGACGCGTAAAAATCGAAGACGTGCTGGAAAAAGGTCAAGAGTAAAAAATGTGATAAGAGTAAAAGAAGAAAAAGAGGTATTACAGGATCGTAGCAACTGGAGAACCGTGGTCTCTGCCAACCCTTCTGGGAAATAGGCGGGTCATTTAGTAGTATTCATTATTCATATATTTCTGTATTATATATACTAAACATAGATAGAAATCTCTTCATTGTACTCACAACACCACCACCAGCACATCAGCCTATATCAGTCCACTGCTGGGCATAGGCCTCCCCTAATAAAGGGGGATATACCCATAATCCCCACTCTGGGCATGCGGGTTGGGGATCGCAGGGCACAGCTTCTCGCACCACCGACGCTGCTGCCCGTCAGTGGGCAGGGCATTTAGCTGTGCCGATGTAGGCTGAGCTATGCCGCAATCAGCCGGCCGCCAGAGCCCCGTTCGTTGTTTAGCAGGGTGCACCACGTGCAGGTGGGGTGGCTTGAGTTCCGAAGATAGGGGTTGGAACCCTGTACACCCCCACCCCCACTCACAACAACATAAACATATAGAACAAAACGGACAACAATAATAATTAAAGTACAATGGGTGGTCTTTTCGCTTACAGATATATCTTAAAATACAAATTTTTATATTAAAAAACAACCATAAAATTGCGAACCAAATATAAAATTCTTAAAATACGACCACCAAGAAAATAAAAATAATTTCACATCAAAAATAATGTTGCCAACAGTCATTTTGCTCCATTATATCTTCAGCAGCACATTAGTTAAAGTTACGGCTGTAATTCTAGAGTTAACTAAATTAAATTGCTTGTCCGCGGAATAGTAGCTTTTTACAAGCAGTAAAGATACTATAATGGCATCACTTATACCACAGAAACCCAATAGAAGAGCAAAGAAGTTGTATTAGAACCGTTGTCGCTGGTCGGTTTTTTCCTCTCCCTCTACCACACATTACACAAATCTATGCTTTAATTATCGTGCAAACGAGACCCTGCCATTAGATTGCAAACAAATACAGAGGCTCGATCACGAAGACTAGTGAATAAGCATTCGTATTGGTACGGGAGCTAGCAACGTTTGAAAAGTAAGAATTTTAGGTCAGCTGATTTTGTGATATGTCGTCCTTCTTACACTTTCGGTTAGAGTCTGGGCTATCTGGCTGGCGGTAGCGGTTGCGTTCATTAGTGCGCATCCTACCTGTCCAGGTAAATCCTGGATTTTAAAAGCATTTTAGAAGGCGTAATTTTTAATTTTTTGTTTTTAAATAAGTCTACCTGACATACTTTTTTTATTGCCAGACATATTTGACAATGCTAACTATGTACCATACGCGATTTTTTATTTATTTTTTATTAAAATTTCAAAGTATTTTATAATGTCTGTAATTTTAATATTATGCTATTTAAAGATAAGAAAAACTTAAAATAAATTTGCCAGACATTAATTCGATTGTTAAGTCTTGAATTAAAATTAAAAAGTCATGAAAAGTATTGCAGTATAATGCTAGTAGTCCGAGAGAGACAGTTGCAGAATAAGTCGAGAATGATACAGAGAACCATTACGAAAGTAAATTACTTTTCACTGTGCATATAATAACAAAATAATAATATTATTAATAATAATAAATTTTAAATGCCAAGACCCTCCATAACCGCGAGGTGTGCAAGCTCAGAGAATACTTCCTCCATGCCGACAGTGAGATGCATCGTGATGTCGTAGCAGTTGACAAGAACCTTACCCCGCTCTCACTGGCTAAGGAGAACTGGCACAAACCTACGGTGCTGAGTGCCCTCGACCGCAAGGTCGTATGGGAGAGTAAGGAGCTGCACGGACGGTTCTACAAAGCCCTTACAGGGCCTGATGTAGACCTACTCGCATCCGTGAACTGGCTACGTTTTGGTGACCTCTTTGGGGAAACCGAAGGTTTTGTCTGTGCGATTATGGATGAGGTAATAAAGACGAACAACTACAGAAAGTATATCATGAAGGATGGAACCGTTGACATTTGCAGAGCTTGTCATCGTCCCGGTGAATCCCTCAGACATATACTTTCGGGTTGTTCGTGTAGGGTGAACTTATGTCTTGTAATGTGGGTAGGAAATAAATCAGTCAGTTTCGGACCTCGGCGTTTCATTGAATGTTCCACTGGCGACGAGTCGAATTTACGCGTATATTTCGGTTTTTAAGTAGGGACGGCCTATAAAAAGTGTGTATAAAATATGTATGTAAAATATGTATGTATGATATTACTTCTAAACAGTGGCCGGCGTATATTCGCCGTGTAAAACAATACATCATACTCAACGAGATCAAGGAGTCATTGTGCGTGTCATTGTTAGTAACAGTGGTGGGAGATGTCACGTATTCCCTAATGTGCGATTTATGCTCCCCTACGGATCCCGAAAAGAAAACTTTTGACGAGTTAGTAAAACTTGTGACCGATCATTTGGAACCGCAACGTTCAGAGATCGCCGAGCGACACGTATTCCGATTGCGTCGACAAAATGCCGGCGAGTCTCTCACAGAATATCTACAAGCACTCAAACACCTCGCTACGACATGCAATTTTGGAGCGACCTTGGAGGAGAACCTCCGCGACCAGTTCGTGTCAGGACTAGCCAATGAGACGATGCGGTCGCGGATTTTTGCCGAAAAAAACATTAAGTACAAGGAGGCGGTCGAACTGGCTCTGGCGCTGGAGGCTGCCGAGCGTCACGCGGAGATGAGCGGCGCCACGGCGGCGGCCGCAAGCTCCAGCGCGGCGGCTACGGGCGGCGGCGGCGCGGCGGGCGAACACCTGCACCAGGCGAACGTGAGGCGATGGGGCGGCGGCAGCGGGCCGGGACGCGGAGTCGCGCGCCCCGGGCAGAGCGGCGCTGCGGCCGCGGCGTCCCGGAGCGCTGCCGACCCGGGCGCGCGCTGCTGGCGCTGCGGCAAGCCGCACCGGCCGGATAGGTGTCGGTTCGCGCAGTATAATTGTGATGAGTGTGGTTTACGTGGTCACTTAAAGGTAATGTGCAAGAAGGGACATGCCCGGCAGAATTATGTAAGTGACGGGGAGGACGAGGACTTTTTCAACATCCAGGTGGACGGTACAGGTGATCGACCTTATATTATAACGGTACTGGTAGATAAGCGGTCCCTCGAGTTTGAAGTTGATACCGGAAGTCGAATTTCGACAATCAGTGAGGCCTATTATAGAAAAAACTTTTCGCACAAAGAGATTCAACCTGACCATTTAAGTCTACGAAGCTACGTCGGTTCAAAAATGGAATCGCTTGGTTTTATCGATGTTGATTTAGTTGTCGGGGTTGCATCGGCTCCGGGTTGCCGACTTCATGTGATTCGGAATGGGGGGCGCCCTTTATTAGGAAGAGAGTGGATGCGAGCTCTTAGAATAAAAAATATATCTATTTCTTTACACGAGATTACTGAAAAAGTAAGCGATCCATTAGTGAATGGACTTATAGCGGAATTTCCGGAGGTGTTTACGGATAAATTAGGTACATGTAAAAAAACGATTCAGTTGCAAGTTAGTGACGATAAACCTGTGTATGTACGCGCGCGGGCGGTGCCGTTAGCGTTACGGTCGCGGGTCGAGCTCGAGCTGGAGCGGCTGGAGCGCGAGGGCACCATCTACCGCGTCGAATCGTCAAACTATGGGACACCTATCGTTCCAGTCATAAAGGAATGCGGCGATATACGAATCTGCGGTGATTATAAAATAACGATTAATCCTAAGCTAAAACGGGATCACTACCCCCTTCCCCGTATTGAAGAATTGTTTGCGACCCTCAGCGGGGGAGAGGAGTACTCAAAGATCGATCTAAAACATAGTTATCAACAATTAATGCTCACAGAAGATTCACAGCCGTATACAGCTATAACGACACACGTAGGTACCTTCGTCTATCGCCGAACCCCTTATGGTTTATCTTGTATACCGGAGAAGTTCCAAAAGATTATGGAAGAAACCCTACGGGGAATACCCAATACCGTGGTGTTTTTAAATGATGTTTGTGTAACGGGCCCCACAAGACAGGACCACTTAAATAATTTGCGGGCAGTGTTAGAAAGGTTACGTAAAATGGGTTTTACAGTGAAAAGAGAAAAATGTAGTTTTTTACAAACAAGTGTTAAGTATATTGGTTTTATTATAGATAAAACAGGTCTCCGCCCCGATCCTAAGAAATTAGAGGCCATCTGCGAGGCTCCACGGCCGAATGACGTCACTCAATTAAAAAGTTTTTTGGGAATGCTTAACTATTATGGGAAGTTTATACCCAATCTGAGTATAATCTTACATCCTTTACATGCGCTTCTTAAGAAAGGGGTAAGCTGGGACTGGAACATCGAATGTGAAGAGTCGTTTTCGGCCGCGAAACGCGCGCTCTCGAGCGATAAAGTATTAGCGCATTACGAGGAAGGGCGGCCGCTCGTGCTGGCAGTGGACAGCAGTGCGTATGGACTGGGCGCCGTGCTGGCGCACGTGTACCCCGACGGAAGTGAGCGTCCCGTCAGCTGTGTATCGCGAACGCTTAATTCGGCCGAAAAAAATTATAGCCAGCTCGATAAAGAAGCTCTTGCGATATTTTTCGGAGTAACCAAACACCATCAATACTTATACGGCCGACACTTTACTTTACGTACGGACCACCAACCTCTTAGTTATATTTTTGGTGAAAAAGGGGGCATCCCACAAACAGCTGCTAGTCGCTTACAAAGGTGGGCCGCTCGCTTATCTGCGTATGATTTTTCTACAAAATTCGTTAGGTCGATAGACAATGGCCCAGCCGATGCATTGTCTCGTTTGCCACTGCCACACGAGCGACAGCATAAAGAACCGGTTAGCTATGTTGATTTGGTACGCGAAACGATGCCGGTCTGTTTTAAAGAGATCGGGGTGGAAACCGCTAAAGATAAGATTTTGAGTAAAATTAAAGGTTACGTTATGTTCGGGTGGCCGTCTGTGTCTAGCAGCGATCAGGAAAAACCATTCTTTGCACGTAAAGAAGAGATTGTACTCGAGTTAGGATGTTTGTTATTTAAGTATAGGCTTATAATACCTCCACTTTTGCAAAACAGGGTTTTAGCAGAAATTCATGAGGGACACTTAGGGGTCAATAAAATGAAAAATTTATCGCGTAATTATGTCTACTGGCCTAGTCTTGACCAAGATATTGAAAAGATGTGTCGAACGTGCGAGGCGTGCCGCGCCGTGCGTGACGCGCCTCCACACGCGACCTTACACCCGTGGGAATTTCCCGAGCAGCCCTGGCAGCGCATCCACGCTGATTTTGCAGAGTGTGGAGGCAAGAAGTACATCATTTTAGTAGACGCTTATTCAAAGTGGATTGAAGCTATTGCGATGAGTCGAACAGACGCGGAATCTACTATTTCAGTTTTGAGATCCCTATTTGCTAGGTTTGGTTTGCCATCTCAGCTGGTCACAGATAACGGCCCACCCTTTCTGTCTATAGAATTTAAGGATTACTGTAACAAGAACCTGATAAAACATGTGACGTCGGCACCGTATAGGCCTCAAGGAAACGGAGCGGCAGAGAACGCGGTTAAAACAATTAAGAAAGTCATTAAACGCGCTATTCATGAGGGAGAAAACGTTACAAAAGCTTTGTGTAAATTTTTGTTTCAATATCGGAACGTAGAACATGCGACGACAAATGTTCCTCCGGCTGTAGCGCTGCTGGGTCACCGCTTACGCGGGCGCCTAGACGCGCTGCGGCCGGACGTGGCAGCCGTCGTACGCTCGGCGCAGCAACGTCAGGCCGCGCACAAGGGTGGACAGGATCGCGATATCGCGGTCGGTGACTCGGTGCTCGTTCGTGGGTATACGTATAAGGGGCAGAAATGGGTCAAAGGTAACGTAACTGAAAAGACGGGACCGGTGTCGTATAAAGTTAATGTGGGAGATGGTATGCAATGGCGTAGACATCAAGATCAGGTAATATCGCTGAACCCGAATCGGAAAAGTAGGTTTTCTTTGTCACGCCCTCGTTTGAGTTCATCTCAAGATGCTAGCTCAATGAGGCCTGATAACGAGGCCGACGACAGGTTCGAAGATGCAAAGGAGGAGATGTCGGAAGTGGGAGCACGAAGTCCGCTGCAGCCTTCAGCCCTCGCATCGCCGTCGTCGGCGGTATCATCGCCGTCGGCGCCGGCGGCGGCGGCGTTAGCGACCGTGCGATCTCCGACACCTCCGCCGCGAGACGCCTCGGCTCGTGCTATGCGAGCGTATAACCGAGCTAAACATTAACGATGTATAGTTATAAATATACTTAAGTATACCTAGGTTAAGGGTGATGGGATTTAAAAGTTAAGCCTAATTTTATGAGGGGGAAAAATGTAGGGTGAACTTATGTCTTGTAATGTGGGTAGGAAATAAATCAGTCAGTTTCGGACCTCGGCGTTTCATTGAATGTTCCAGTTCGCACCTCGCTAACACTGAATACTTGCACAGACACAACCAAGTAGCAAAGATCATCCATCAGCAGCTTGCTCTCCAATACGACCTTGTCGGTCCAGAGGTTCCGTACTATAAGTACGCACCGGTACCGGTTCTCGAAAATGGTCGTGCTACGCTCTACTGGGACCGCTCTATCATCACGGACAGGACTATTCTTGCGAATAAACCTGATATCGTCCTGGTAGACCGGTCGGAACGCCGGGCGATACTTGTTGACATCACCATCCCACACGACGCTAATCTCGTGAAGGCCGAGAAGGACAAGCTTAGCAAGTACCTTGACTTGGCACACGAGATTACTGCTATGTGGGATGTCGACTCAACAATTATCGTTCCGATAGTCGTTTCAGTGAACGGTCTGATAGCGAAGAGCCTTGACCAATACCTTAAGAGGCTCTCGCTAGGCAGCTGGATCAAGGGTCAGATACAGAAGGCGGCTCTCCTGGACTCGGCACGCATTGTGCGGAGGTTCCTCTCTCTGCAGCCCTAGCCACTGACCGTTTGAGCCTTGCCCCGCGGTCGGTGGTCTCCCGTTTTTATACATTTTTTACTATATTGTTTTGATGTTATTTATGTTTAAAGTAGATAATATTAGATTTATAGTAAAAAATGTATTTTAGACGAGTTTACAATTAAATAAAGTGTCATAATTAAGAAAGAAAGCATGCATTAAGAAAGCCTAACGTTCTTTTTGTACCTTTAGTAAGGACAAATTACAGATATAATTCATTTATTATAAGAGCCTCTAGATCATTTAACTCCTTAGCAAGGGCAAGTTCTGAAGTAGATATCTTTAACACTTCAACAAATAGACTTAAACACTTACTTAGCGACAACTTCTTTAATAATACAGACATTGAGCACCTTTTTCTGTTGTGTAAATGTTTGTGTGTGTGTGTGTGTGTTTATTATATACACTTTCCTTTATTATTCTTTGTATATGTCGTCTACTGTAACTGTTCAACAAAGTTAATTTGGAATATACCTGTCTGCGGAAACTTATAATTGGCCTTCCTGTATGTGTAGCTTTAATTACCTGCATATACCTATTTAACTAGTTTTAGTATGTATCTAGCTGTTAGTTTTCCCAAAATTGAATAAATAAATAAATAAATAAATAAATAATAATAATAAGTTTGAGCCTTGCCCCGCGGTCAGTGGTCCACCATTTTTTTTTTGCGCGACTTGCCTGTCGCGCCACTGTCGTTGTCTATCTCTCTCGCATCTTCAGCTGTCTCTCTCGGACTACTAGCATCATACTGCAATACTTTACATGACTTTTTAATTTTAATTCAAGACTTAACAATCGAATTAATGTCTGGCAAATTTATTTTAATTTTTTCTTATCTTTAAATAACATAATATTAAAATTACAGACATTATAAAATACTTTGAATTTTTTATAAAAAATAAAAATAAAATCGCGTATGGCACATAGTTAGCATTGTCAAAAATGTCTGGCAATAAAAAAAGTATGTCAGGTAGACTTATTTAAAAACAAAAAAATTAAAATTACGCCTTCTAAAATACTTTTAAAATCCAGAATTATTACCTGGACAGGTAGGATGATGACTAATGAACGCAACCGCTACCGCCAGCCAGATAGCCCAGACTCTAACCGAAAGTGTAAGAAGGACAACATATCACAAAATCAGCTGACCTAAAATTCTTTCTCGAAAACGTTGCTAGCTCCTATACTATATCGTAGACGTCAAATTCTAGCCAATGAGAAAGCGTATATAGATTCAAAATACCTCTATGAGATTGGTCAAATTTTTCGTTTCGCTTACGATACCTCAGGTTGAAATATTCGTAATCGCCCTGCAGAGCCTCGTTCACTCAAAGGCACTTAAAAATCTCATTGGCAAAATTGTATCAAAATATGAGCAAATGCTCATAGTTAGAGCGACGCTCTTCGACGCTCGATGCCCTTTCTAGTAGTATGTAGTTAGTTTATTCTTCTGTGACTTACATGAACATTAGAATCTTGCGCGGCCAATAAATTTGATGTTCCAAATTCTTACAGAAAAAGGAAGCGCATTTAAAAATAAAATAACAATCTATAAAATGAAGAGCAAAATTCAAATTGGGTTCATCATTTGACTTAGTAGTGTAAAAAATATTACAATTTAATTTATTACTGGTATTCTTGGTATTTTTAAAAAAAATGAAATGGGGCCAAAAAGGAAGAAATTCAAATCGGAGTTATGAGCAACAAACACAATAAATAATAATCTAAATTAACCAAATTGAGAACCTCTTTACGAGTTTTTCTGAAATTAAAATATATTAAGGCTGATAAGAAATACCAAAGTTTACACAAAACTCTTAAAGTCAAAGTTAAATATTTTCCTTACGTACTTTCTAATTTAGTACATTCTTACTCATAAATTATAATATGTGAAAGTGAGTTTGTTTATTATGCTTTCTTGCCTTAACTACTTAACCAATCACCATGAAATTTCAGGATACTTTGTCAGGGGTCTATTTAAGCCTTATAAACCTGTATATGGGGTGGGTACTTTTGAAAATCAGGAAATCCCGAATATATCGAAAATAAGTACGAAGAAAATAAGTTTCTAAGGGATAGAAAAATTACGTTGAAAATAACTTTCAACAGAATCGAAGCTGCGGGAAAAAGCTAGGAATACTTACTAATTTAGTACTATATGACGATAACTGATTAGAAAAACCAATGTTACGAATGTTTCTATGGATGGATGAATGAATTACACGCAGAAAGTACTGAATGGATTTAAATGAAACTTGAAATATATATAGTTTATGACCTGTATTAATGCATAGGCTATAGACATTCTTAATATACGGGTACCACGCGAGTGTAGCTGCAGGCGGAAGCTAGTATTTTATAATTTATACCAAACCCACTATTAAATTGGATAGGTACTAAAGATAACGAAGAACGCTACGTTAGAAAGATAAGCAAGCGCTTGAGATATTTAATTTCCGAGTGTACCTACTGTTTAAACGGGTAAATATTCCGTGCTAATGTCCTGAATAGCAAAAACCTTAGTAAATTCATACCCTCATCAAGGGATGTAGTAAATGACTAACCGGTACATAATAACCAGTGACACAAAAACTGTTCTAATTGTTTTTGTATGATTTATATAATTAGTACGGTAACTTTTCAAATAACATTGTTATTTTCACTGAATAAAATAATTATCTTTCTTATTGCTTTAATTATGTCACACACATAGGGGTGTAAGTGATTCCTACCTCCATCTTTGGAATCCAAGCCAATCTCACCTGCCCGTGGTTGACCCTGCTGTTTATCAAACAGGGCTCTGGCAGCCGGCTGATTGCGGCATAGCCTATCACTGGCATAGCTAAATCCTCTGACTACCGATGAGCAGCAGCATCAGCGGTGTGAGAAGCTGTGCCCTGTGATTCCTAACCCGCATGCCCAGCATGGGTATCATGGGCAATATATATTATCCCCCTTAAGTATGGGAGGCCTTTGTCCAGCAGTTGTTTTCTAGGTATTTCTAAAAACTATGTAATTTTAGATAACGATAATTGCTTTGTTTATAAGCTTGACATCGGATATTTACACATGTTTGTATATGTCGAAATTCAAGCACCAAATGTCGTCCATTGCGCTAGCGGAACGAGCTTTAGTTTCCACGTATCTATGAATTTCGGATTAGTGAAATGCACTCTGCATATTCAAAATTATGCTTTATTCTACAGTTTCATAGAATTTTGCACATCAAGTTTTGTGAATTCATAGCGTAGATAGAGAATTTAGTAGAAGGTATCGCACAAGGAAGTGCCTATGTAATGATTACCACTTAACAGCAGCTGGGCTGAGTGTTTTTCCGTATTCAAGTACGAATACAAAATACAAATACATATACAAATCAATTTATTGCTATAAAATAAACATTAATAATAAATATCCTATCCTACTAATCCTACTAATATTATAAATGCGAAAGTTTGTGAGTTTGATGTATGGATGGAATATATGGATGAATGTTTGTTACTCTCTAACGCAAAAACTACTAGACGGATTTGGATGAAACTTGGAATATACATAATTTGTGACCTGGATATTAACACATATTCTTTTTATCCCGGTCGCTTGCGAGCAAAGCCGCGGGCAGAAGCTAGTATAACATAATAACAAAGTACAACAATAAAAATAAATATTAGTTAAACCTACTTCAAACCACAAATAGGCACTTAATTTATTTTTTGCTTCTTAGTGCTTTTCTGTAGTTTTGAAGTCAGTTATTTTTTTTTTAATTATTTATTTTACCCTCCTTAGTGCCCTTTCTATTGTAAACAAGTTTAAATTAAAAAGATTTCAGCCACGTCATGACGAAGTTATAAAACGGGCTATCACATGATCAAAAAAAACATGTATTCGCTGTTGAAGGATTCCCTTGCCAGAAGTCAACCCTGAGTGCATCAGTCATGTCATGATAGAATTTAGAACAGGCTATTATAGTTAAATCCATTTACAAAATGTTGTGTCTGTACTATTCACCGTTGAGGAGTTCCCTCGCCGAAAGTCAACCCTGGGTGTAGCCGCCATGTCATGATGGAGTTTAGAACAGGCTAAATCCATTTACAAAAATTCGTGACTTTGCTGTTCGCCATTGAAAAGTTCCACTTTCCAACTCTTGATTGCATTGTTACTAAACTTACATAAGTATGCAAAATTTCAGCTCAACCTAGTAAGCTAGTGTAACCAAAAACACTACTAAACACTAACTACTCACTAACTAAATTATGTGAAATGAATCACATAATTTCGTATAATTAATCTAGACTTGGGCAAAAGCAAAAGGTCTAAGTTTTATAAATATAAATCTTGCCAACCTCACATGCTCGTGGTGCACTCTGCTAAATAATATACGGGGCTCTAGCGGCCAGGATTGCAGCAAGGCGCAGGTTAAGTTTCAGGAGCGTCGGCGGTACAAGAAGCGGTGCCCTGCAATCCCCAACCCGCATGTCCAGCTTGTGGATTATAGACATATCCTCATTCTTATTAGAGGATGCCTATATCCAGGAGTGGACTGATATTAGCTGATGTTGTTACGGCGTCAGATTTCCTACAGTTTCTGTGATTTACATCAAAGATAACAAAGCATACTAATACTGTTAAAATTACAATCGATCCCCTTTAATAGTTGTACTAAACTTAACCCTTCAATAGCATCTCATATCTCAACCCCTATACCGTTATCGAACCTTATTATACCATTATTACTAAAGCCTCCGATAGCTTAACTTGCCTTGTAAATCAATTGGAATAGTATTTGAATAGGGATATTCAGTAGTGTACGTGATAGGATGACTTTATGTAGGCTTTGTGTTTCACAAGGGCGCTTTCTTGGTCCCATTTCATTCAATTGAAGTTTTTGAACAATTTGGTCCTCAAAATATTATACTGAAAGCATTCGATATGATAGGTTTTTAACGCTTGATAGGCATGGCGAGTAGCGTCATGTCCCGAAGTCAACGTGCCAGTGTTTAATAAAATAGTTAAAATATAATTAAATTGATGTATCCATTTTATTTTCAAAATGATAAAAAAATAATATAAATTAACATAAAATTTAACAAAAAATGTCTTTCTGCGTGAATGAATCCCATAAGGAAATTACAGGCACAGGATGCCCAAGTGGGCCCACGGCGTGGACACGTTCCAAACATGCGTGTCCAACAAAGCAATACTTTGTCATAAGTAATGGTTACCACTTAACATCAGGTGGGCCATGTGCTATTTCCATCTGCAGTATCGAAAAAGACATACATCGGTGTGATATAGGTAGTTTAAAATGGTAAGTACATACGTTACTTTCATATGTTACCTCACTAATGAGTTATAAACTTAATCTGGTTTCTTAATCTAGTTTACGATGGCTCCAACAATGATCGAACAAAGCATTTTTCTGAAAAACGCTAGACTTGATCATCCATTGACATGAAGCCCTAACAATGTCGTAAACGCCTGCAGTTCCATCATAAAAGTATGAATTGCTCGTAAATATGAAACGGTTAGTACGAGGGGTCATTCGGACGGCATTACCGTCAAGTGTTACCTCGTAAAGCCGGGCGACGTGTAAAAAAATTTAGCCGTGATAAAATTTAATATAAAAATACTATAGAGATATTTAGCTATTGTAACAAGAACGACAAAAACTTCGGTTCAAGAGAAGGTAGTGTCATAGTGAAGGAGCTCTTTTTCTTATAGCACGTTTATCCGCACTTAAAAATCTCAAAATTTATCTATGATAGAAGTGAATACAAAAATATTATAGAGTCATTTAGCATTTTTTAATAAGAACAAAATAATGGTACTTATCGAGCTGGAAGACGATAGTGTCACAGTTTCTAAATAATCATTTATTTCTTGTATTTTTTTTCATTGCCATTGCAGTTTACAATAAAGCGACAATGAAAAGCCATCTAAATATCTACTACCTACTTAATTATTTATTATAGACATACATCGGTACAAGAAAAGTTATACTATAGGTACATGCTCCAAAAGTACAAGATAAACACAAAGCAAGATAAAATAGTACTGAAATAAATTTCGATCTACACAACTTTTTCATGTGATTTATAATAGTAACAGAGCATTGAAAGATCTACGTGCTCTGAATAATATTTTCTCTGTACATGAGTTACTGCTTATACCAAAGCGAAGGTCATTGATCTCTCGCAGAAATATTGAAGGTATGAAAAATGAAATTATTTTTATTGATATTTACTGATTGTAATATCTTTAGCCCTTGCAATCGAAATACATACAAAAATAGAGTTTGTTGGTAACTACAGGATCCAATTACATAAATCAAACTATATTATCCCTGCATGTTCTAGGGAAAGCTACGCAAACGAAGTTGTGAACGCGTCAGCTCGTGTCTAATTTTGTTATAATTTGAAAACCATTTATGTTGCTATATTACATTATATTCGTACCTACTGAAAACCTTTAAGATATTTGGTAAATATATTACAATATAAAATATTATTTTGATCAGCATACGACATGTTTTCATTCGTGCAATCGCTCGTGAAACTTCTCCGGTCAAGTTACCCTTCCATAACAACACCCCAGTATTTACAACGTCATAGATCAGTTATTTATGCGAAAACCCCCCGGAATAATATCTTACTAGAAAGCAAAATGTATGAACAAGAACCAACTATGAACACTGAAATATCAAATTGCTTATTCATTCGTTTCGGTATAATTTTAAATCCATTGTTCTCTAAATGACTAAATTTATCAATGCTAAACGAGAGCAATCCTGAGGCTCTTTCGTCGGAGGTGAACAGGTCCTCGCACCTAACCTGCCATTGAAATTCCCGTACACGTTGACATTAACCAAAATTTTAACTTACGATAAGACATATCAAAATATTCATGCTTCTGTCTTTCCGATCTATTCCACTAAACGGTCACCTATCTATTTAGTGACCAGGTGGAGTGTTGCTTAGCCAAGATGATCTGCCAAAAACACCTAAGTAAGTCATGCTACGAGCGTTTATGTATAATTCAAGGTTTATAGCTGCTTTGTCTGCGCTCTAGGGGCAACTTCGACGGATCGTTTCATCCGCTCGTATTGGACCGATAATTGATCGTTCAGTTTACGCTGTGTCGAGTTATGTGTCGCCGCAAATACCCTCAATTTCATAACATTTATGGTATTATAGCTCGGGGTTGTTGGGTTTAGATGATCTGTGATTTTGATCACATTGGTACAAAGCTGTTTCTACATCTAAAGACATGGCCTCTATGCACCGACAAACTGATAGGTGGTTAAACGGCTGTTTAGCTGTTTAGGCTGAACCAGTTAATTTTAACAGAGTTTATCTATGTCATGTGAAACTGTAACATAAAGTGGCGACGTTTGTCGGAAGGTAGTTTTTAATAGAAATGTCGTGACGACCCGTTTTCTGCTACTGACCTGCACTAAATAGATTAGAGACATAATATTCTCAATGGACACCTGTGTATGGACCTTAGATAAATATTTGCAGATCATACAAACATTTGTCTCGCGTCGGGAATCAAACCCACAGCCTTTTGCGTCTCAGACGGGCCTTCACCCGCTGCAGCTCAGAGTTAGGCTATCTACTAATACTCAGTGATCGTTTATTAAATTCATTAAATAAATAAATACCAATATTGCTAAACATATATCATAACATCATTATAACCTGTAGCCACATAAATAATTTGATGTTTTTATTCACCAGGTCGATCGGAACCCGGCATCGTTCCTTCGATAGTGGGCTTCACCAAAGACTCCGTCGCCCAGGAGTCGGATCGTCTGGCGCCAGGCGACAGGATCTGCAGCGTCAACGGAATCTCCACGGCCAGACTCACTAATGATGAGGTGCTTCGATTGCTGGACAATGTGGAGGAAAGAGCTAGTTTGGAAGTGGAGTACTACATGCCTAATTATGGTAAGATAATTTTAATCTATATCCCCAGTAAAACTACTTAAAAAATTAAATGGTATTACTATTTACAACATTACGGGTCAACTCATAAATATATAAAACGGTCTCTATACCGCACCTTCAAACTTAGAAAAAAGAAAATCGCCATTTTTCACACATCTAGCATGAAGGTCGCCCGTTTTCACAAAGCCTCAAAGTTATCAGAGTATGTGAATCACATGACTAATTACTTCTTAATATACATTTTCTTGTGAAAAACACCCAGATCCGAGACAAATATTTGCAGAAAATGCAAACATTGGCTTTAGCGCCTACGAGATCCTCAATTAAGCTCAAGCTACGATCACGTTTGAATTAGCTTCTTGAATATAGACCTAATGAGGGCCTGTGAATAGGAATGCCATTGATCACGCTACTGTTTATGCTTCTTCCGCCGCTTTACTCGCGTGGTATTATTATTATTACAATTTAAGAGCTTATTCTAATACTTATACGACATGACTTCGACCTTCTCTTTTTTCTGGCTCATGTAGCTTATTCTTGTTCTTCTTCTTCCACGCTTTCCTTCTACTTTTCCCTTGATGATGTTTCTAATAAAGCTGTTGTGCCGTAAAACGTGTCCAATCATTTTCCCTCTTCTGTTTTGTATGGTTTCCATCAAGACCCTTTTCTGATCCACTCGTTTAAAAACTTCCTCGTTGGTAATCTTCTCAGTCCATCAAAAACATAAATGTGAAATGAGAGCTAAGTGCAAATGCCTTAGTTGTCTACGTCAACGGTTCACTGTGTATTACACACGATGCTGCTTGCCAGTTTTGTTAGCTAGAACTTGGCTTGACACGTTCCCGCGTGACTTGGTGAGAAGTAGCGTAAATGTAGTTCCTATTCTAGAACTACTTACAATTGCTATGTGTAAGGTTTCAGTAATTTTAGCTCAATCTGTTCATAACTTTTGGCGTGAAAGTGTAACATCCTCACGACCATCAGCCTATATCAGTCCACTGCAACACAATAAAACTACGGACAAAAGCCCTCCCTAATATGAAGGGGCATAATAATGCATAGTCCCCATGCTTAAATCCCAAACATACATCTTCAACCACGAAAGATATATTACGATGCAAAAAAAATTCCTTCCCAATGAGCAATCAATTTTATTTCAGATTGATACATAATTAGACGCTTCTATTTTCAGCAGCTTCCCAAAACTCCCTCTACATTACCACAAAGCTAGCCGAGGTTCCCGTTGAGAAGATCGGTGGTTCACTCGGCATCACCATCAGGGGTGGTCTGCCAGAGAACTCAGCTCCCACTGCTGACCTGGTTCTGAACAGCAGATCCTTGGATGCACAACCACTGGTGGTCACACATGTGAGACCAGGGGGAGCAGCGTACAACACGTCCAGGATCAAACCTGGTGATCGCCTGTTGAAAGTTGATCATGTGAGTGGGTTATTTTCTTTTGGTATTCTAGACATACATCATGCGTCGGATCGTCGAAGTGATATCACCGTACCGCGTTCTAGGACTATTGATTGATGACACCTTAACTTTATCCACAGATATCATTAACAAACAAGACACTCTCAGACGTCCACCAAATCCTGCAGAACTGCCCTCAAATAACCAGCCTGACCATAGAATACGATGTTTCAATCATGGAGTCAGTAAAACTAGCCACCGGACCCTTGCTCATAGAGATTGAGAGGCCGTGCAATGAAGACCTTGGGCTGTTCCTATCCAACCAGAGGGTGCCAGAAGACGTTTACAGTTCCGGATCCGATACGTATCAGAGAGTGGGCACTTGTAATGCAATTTATATTGATAGTATACTGCCGGCCAGTATTAGTGATAGGTAAGTCAAAGCATTATTATTATTATTAATTATTAAATGTCTTTTTAACTACCCATACTTAACGCCAATTACCAAAATGTACGAGGAAACTAAAATCATGAACATTAAACAGTTATACATTTATAGTACATGCATTTCTTGTCCGAAAAATCATCAACAAAACAATTCATACGACTTAGGCCTTTACAACAAAAAAATAACTAACTAAACGTTATACTCGTCGTGCAAGTTTTGTTGTTCTACCTAAAATCAGAACAAACTATGGAAAAAAAACTATAGTAAATGAGGGCGCACAGCTTTACAATAACCTACCCTCTGAAATAAAAAATGTATACTCATTAAACTAGCTAAATATATTGTTCAAGATTTTTCTCTTAGAAAACTGAAATGAGTTAAATGAGTACTAAACAATGTCTAAACTCTTAATTGAACGACTTACCTGCTTTTTTTTATGAAATCTTTTCTCATGTAAGTGACTTAATCTTGTCTTTTTGAGAATATATGATATTAAACCTTATTATTGTTGGCGTTGTTGCCAGCCTGAAAAAACGCATTGTAGAGCAATTGCCGTCTCCTATTTATTCTAAAAAATGTACATAATAAATTTATTATCCTCCCTATCTTTGGCCTGATCGCCTGTATCATAAATGCCTTTCCACTCATATTTACATAATCATTCAGAAATGTCTATTTCAATTTCAAGTTCAGGTTAAAGGTTATCTTGTTAACCATTGGGATGAAAAGAAATATTACTATATCTTTCAAATTTTTGACCAATTTTCAAATCTAATAACTATAAAAGGAATTCTTCACAGCTGATGAAAATATTCAGGGTGAGCTGGTATGTGTGTGTTTCTATAGATTTATATGACGAAAACTAAAATGTTATATGTTTCAATACTACATTTTTATATTCATTTGCTTCGTGTTAAATTTATTTCTTTTCAAGCTTTTAGGATTTAATTACAACAACCTTCTTTTCAGTTCACTCTATTTCGTAATTGGGTTTTTTCATTAGCATCAAATAATTGCCTCTCTCAGCTTTATTTGGCAATTTTGTTCTTAGTTAAACCTACTAAATGTCTTTGGGCCTATTGAAATTGGGCCATTTTCTTTGGCACTGTATTGGTAATTGAGAATTTGTAAGCAAAATACGTAAAGATCTTGTACGCTTTTGTTTTCAATTACAGGCTTTTTGTGAAATCTCAATCGTTTGAATAGGGAACTGTTAATTGTGGGGAGCAATATTGTTAATAAATACAAACAATGTTATTTTTGTAATTTCTATTTAAGTTAGGAGAAATACTTTGTTTTGTTAAAGTCAGTTTTGTTACACTCAGTCTCTTGTCGGAGTTTTTAGGTAACCTGAACACCCCTAATGACATGACTTCAGAAATGTTTTCACACCATCATTTACGACATGTATATTACCTCATTGAGGGCAGCCACCTTTTCTTTTGTAGTGAAAAGGTTTTGATCAGATCAAACAATAGGTTTATTAAAAAAAAAATGCATTTTCAAAATTTTGAATAAAATTACAGTCAGTAATAAATAACAAATATCATAGGTAGTGAGCCCAGAAAATGACATTTGTAAAATAAAATAAGTTTTTCTCAATCAACTCATTTTCCCAAGGAACACTTTTCCCAAAGTAACTAACCAAAAAAATCAAATCGTAAATTTTGGTGAAAATTTTAAAAAAATGTATTCCATACAATTTGTGTGAAACCATACTGGGCATACTGGGGTTGGAATCGCAGTTGGAAACGCTAACAGCTTCTCGCATCACGACGGTATTGCCCGTGCACCATGGGTAGCTAAGCTTGACTTGGGAACCCCTTACTCCCTCTATTATTTTTCTTTAACAGCCTGTAGGAATTCGCCAAAAATAAGCCGGCACCAACATGATGATGGTGATGATGCCTCCAATAAACATTTTCCCGAATTCAGCTTTTTTCATCTTACATGCAAGCCTGATGATGTTTTGAGAGCCTATATATATTGTGATGTTTACTTGGGTTTTAGATGCGGTGCCCTTCATCCAGGAGACCAGCTTCTGGCATTTGATGACCACGTGATCGACGGAAACAACTACACAGCAGAAGAAGTCATGTGCTACTTGGAGAACTGCGAAGGAGGATTTACGCGACTTCATATAGCTCCAAGGCATGTGTTAGCGCATGGAGGAAGATTTACCAGAGGTAAGTTTTAAGTTTGTTTTTTTATGCAGTTTATAAGTATTATTCTTTAGGACAGGTCCTTTAGAGGGCTTTCATAGCCATTTAGAAAAAAGTGTAACTAAAATAGCTGACCTAACAGACCTCGCAAACACGACCTTTGTCGTCGTGCTTAGTCGCGAGCGTCTGTCATATCTTGCTGTCGCGATTGTCGCCGTGTGTGCGGAGCTTTGAACAAAATGTATGAAAATTGTCCCCCGTAGCTTGTCGTAGCGTCTTATCGCTGACGTTTGTCGTCCATTGTGTGCAGGCTGCATCTGTTGTTTTTTTGCCAAATTATTGAGTTAAAGTTTTTAGAAACAATTTTAGTTTTTAATTTTTTTTGTTAATTTTTAAATTTATGGTCCCAAAATTAATAAAAATGTTTGTTTCCCATAAAAGTTTCTTAGTAAAACTAACTGAGTAAGATTTAAAATAAAATTGATTAAAATTATAAAATAAATGAATTAAAATTACAAAATAATTGAATAAGTATAAAATGAAATCTTGCTCATACTTACAATTAGAAACATAAAAGATAATTTTCAGTTCAGTGTGTAACCTTTCTCAAGTGATGCGCTTATCAATGAAAATGCGTATGACATGCGCTTAAATGGTCGTGCACCCCATTAACCACACCAAGTGAGTTGGCGGAATCCACCAGCAACTCAAGTATAAAATGTATGTAGTTGTAAACGCGCGTTATCAAAACGCACGGTGAGCGCTTGTCATCTGAACGTACTTTAAGAATAAGGCACAAAAATAACCCATACTAGGTACATTAGCAGCATAAAGAAAATCCATGTCCGCCGTGCTAGCGAGTCCTTTCGCTAATCACAATCAAAAATAAAGTCTTCAAGGATTGTACCTTTATCTAGTTAGCGACAACAAAAAGTGTAGGTATCACAAAATGTATATTGATACTACCTACTTACTTGCTATGGTAACGAAGAGAGATAGCAATGAATAAAACATCAAGTTATTCAAACGACTTCCACAAAATTAGTAACCGTGTTATCAGTGATACCACACGCTGTATTGCCGCTACGCTGCGTCGACTGACCGGTGAGGCTGCGACTTTTTACACATAAATCACAACAACGTGCCACTCGATGCTCTATGTCGTTGTACGTTGATGCAATTCACGCACATCGAACAAGGGGGCCAGAGAGACCAAGAGGAGAAATGCGTTGGGTCGGAGTGGTAATGCAGCGCCGTGCAAATTCAAATTCAAAACATTTATATTTCGTTATTTAGTTTTTTTCAATTCAAAACATTTATATTTCGTTTTAGAACTTTAGAGAACACCTTAAGCCCAACATGTATGGGAACACCCTATACTAACATCTTAATTGTAAATATTCTATAAATCGTATTTTTTATTTGGACCAATTTGCAACGCATTCAAAGACTGACATGACACATCCTGTATACTCCCGGTACACACTGCTAAGTCGTAGTTGCAAGTTACCGTGTGGCACTCAGCGAGTGGTAATTATTGCACTGCGATGACGCACCGCACCGGCAACGCCCGTGTGGCATCACTCTAAGTCAACGTTATTAATTGTAATGACGACATCCAAACCGAATAGCTTACACAGAAGAAAGCTGAATTGTTACTGAAATAATTAGGTACTTAGTTAACTCAGACCGAGTAAGTGCCAACTTTGGAGCGTAACTTAGAAGAGAGAATTATTTGAATATATTTTTACTAGATTTCTAAATTTTGATATATGGTACTGGATATAAACAAAAGGTTGGTTTTTCGTATTTTTGTTTGGTAAATAACTAAAAATAATATCATCTTTGATTAATCTAAGTATTTGTATCAATTTGTTTGCCTGCAATAAACGGAATTAATTTATTTGTTAGTTGTACAAACATTTAAGCTCTATCTGGTTAGTAGTTTTGGCGTGAAGGAAGAATAAACATTTCACAAAAAAAATCCTGTTTGATCTAAGGTATTATAAGAAAATGGAAGAGGGGATGAGAAAGAAAACATTTTGTGCAGACCCCACTGAGAGAACGATATTAAACAATAAGAAATAAATAATTATTAAATAATGCTGGACACTGTCACACCGCATTATGTAGCCCCAAACTAAGTAGAGTAGACATTATGGGAACCACATCACCAATATAATGCTCTTATTTTTGTAAACACTTACCTACATATTATACATAGAAAACACCCAGACTTCAGACAAATATGTGCAGATGATGCATACATTTGTCTCGCGTTAGGAATCGAACGCGCAACCTTCTGCATCTCAGCGGACCTTCGCCCACTGCGCCAGAGAGGTCGTCATAAGGACGGACAGATGAAGACAAGCACACCTGAACAGTGAACATAATAAATACCTCTTTCCACTTGGTCATTCTCTATTATCCGTCTCTGGAATTCTCTACCAGCGGATTTTCCTAGCTTTGTCTCCTTATGAATCTTCTCCAAAAGTTATAAGAATTTTATCTCTTTACAAAAGTCAACGTAAAAATTTAAATTCTTGGTTTATGAACATAAAGTAATTTGTGTTGGAATGTTTATATTAGGGTTGACTTATATTTTCTGCTATTTCATTTATCAATTTTGTAGACTACCAATCTATGTCCACACTACTCAAAGGTTATCTAGAGGAAAATGCTATTTGGCATTAAGTTCGCCAGTTTACTTGTTTTATCTTTACAATAAAGAATTTTCTATCAATCTATCTATGATAACTGCCTAGAGTCACTGCTTTCTTTCTGTCCTCTATTGAAATACGAGTGAGAACAGCAACTCTTGATCAAACTTAAAACTACGTTCAGCTCTACTCGCTTGAACAAATAGCTACCTATATTCAACTCGCTCAGACTTAATAAGACCGTATGAACATCAAACTTAACTCGTATAACTCAAAAGGCTTAACTTTTGATGTGTAATGTGCTGCTACTAATATATAGCTCATTAACTGTACCCCACGTCTGGAAGTTCGCTAACTTGTGTAGTTACCGCTTTATAATGTGATTTTTGCTGCAGCGGTCCTGGTGAAAAATAATGGCCCCTTCTATGATGTTTTGTCTTAATAAATATTATAAATTTAATAATTATCTTGGGGGCCTTTGGTTGGCTTAAAAGCTCAGACAGAGTACAATCCTTTATTCATTAAAAACAAGTGGTACAATCATTTGGGATAGGATCTCTTCTTTTGAGTTTAGATCACCTGTATTAGTTATATCTTGAAAAGTACTGAATAAAATTTTGATGAAACTTGTAATGTTCCCTAAGTTGAAGTAAATGTAAGCTAATAAAAGTATAATAAAAATAATGGTCATAATCCAATAAGTAGTTAAGGAAATAAGGGTGGACAAACATACAGTCATATGCAAACGTACACCTATAAAATTTTGTATATTTTTATTTGGAAGCGCATAAAAATTTATCATCATGAATATTTCACAGTTCCGATAATATAACATACATACGTGTTCAGTTGATAACCTCTTTTTTTTGAAGACGGTAATTTTACTGAAATTTTTGCGTCTTAATTTTTTTTTTAGATGTATATTTTTCCGCACTCACAGTACGGTTAGTCCACAGTCTAAAGTCGCTCAGTGAGCTATGGAACAAGCAATGCTCGGAGTTTCTGTGAAAGATAGGATCCGCAACGAGACTATGTGACATAGAACCAAAGTTGTCGACATAGCTCAGAGGATCAGCAAGCTGAAGTGGCAGTGGGCTGGCCATACCTGCTGAAGAACCGATAACCGTTGGGGTAAACGAGTTCTTGAGTGGAGACCACGGCTCGGCAAACATAGTTTAGGACGCCCTCCAGCTAGGTGGAGTGATGATTTGCGAAAGGCTGCTGGTAGAAGATGGATGCGTCGAGCTGAGGACAGAGCGCTATGGCGCTCATTAGGGGAGGCCTATGTCCAGCTGTGGACTGCTATTGGCTGTTGATGATGATGATGATGATGATGATGGTATATTTTTTGCTCTAGCTTTGACCAGAGGTCTCGCGGCATAATAAATGTTCTGCATTTTTCATCCATAATGATGATATAATATTAATTTTGATCCGTAATTTCGTGGAGCACATAGAATAAACAATGAACCACCTAAGTTGGTTTATTAATGTCCGTTTAATTTAATCATAAGCCACAGCTGTGCTGGGCTTTAACAAGAATTTACGTAGACTGCTACACTGCTAGACAAATTAAGTTGAAAACGTTGCTTTTATTTAAAACTAGCTAACCCAACAAACGAGGTCGAGGGCGACTATGGTCTTGACAAAATTTTTCAATTCGTACAAAAATAAAAATTATATAAGTTCACCCGTTGTTAATTGATAACCATATCCTATCACAAAACATTGCATCTACAAATTAAATAATTACAAATAAAATTATCAAATTGATTTTATTCATTTTTTAGCTGTTCCCTTGGGCTTTCCTAACTTTTTGTATTTATTTAGTGTTAGTTAATTTTATTTTTACCTAACCCACCACTTAATTAAGGAGGATAAAATAAAAAAATATCATTTCAGTAAAGTCGTTTTAGAGCTTTTGAGAAACACGTAGAGCCATTGATTTTTATTTAAATAGACCAACATCATCACAGCGTTTTTATAAAAAAACCACTAGATATAAAATTTAATTCTTTATTTAGGAAACTTTTGAACGATTAGCAGATTAAATTTAGTTAGGAGGCTTATATAAAAGTGATAAAACGGTTAATCAATTTATTGTAAAAGTCTAATCGATTGATTCACTAAATGATATACTTGATGATGATAAACTAAAAACAAAACACTGAGGCCGCGGTCTCGAAGTCAGCGATTGCTGGGAGCGGCTCCGCAACGCAAACCTATTCGCGTAGCGCAAGAGCGGCGAAGTCTTGTTTTGGTGCAAACGCGCGGGCACCGCTAGGCTGGCGCAAATCACTCGTACGCCGCTGCTCGCTGCTCCCCGCGCCGCTGCCTTCGAGCCCACTTCCATATAAATCTATGCATTGAAACGCGCCGTTCCTCGCGCCGCCGCCGCCGCCGCCCCGCGCCCTCTTCATGTCCGTAGCCTTAGTAAAACTTAAAACTAAAAAATACGACTAATTGGTTAATATTTAGTAAAAAAAATCTTTATTTACAATGTACAATAATTGTTACTTACATGAGAAACTTATACTACTAAAAAAACTGACAAATTTAGCAAAGTAGGGAAACGTCATTACTAAGCAGGGCTAATTTAGAGACACCTTTAATATCCGAATCTGGAGTTTTAGAACACTATTTGGTCCATCTTCATCATCAGTTCGTTCGTAGCAGTGGCTAAAAACAGTGTACAATTGGAGCTTATTAGAGGACATATCCCACTCTAATAAGTTCTATTTCACCATTAGGTATCTACAAATCTAGTTTTAGAAGTATATCGTAATATTGTTCAAAACTCAGTTCGATTTACCCTTACCTACATTGTTTCAGAAAACTCCATATCAGGAACATCGACGTTAAACGCGAAGAAACATCGTCAAAGGAATTACAGGCAAAGCTCGATGCCCAAACTAGGCTTACAAGATGACTACGGTAAGTACCCTTCGCCCAGTCACTACTTGGATGGGTGTCCGTTTATCGGCATTCAGATCTGAACGCTTCCGTGCTTCGGAAGGCACATGAAGATGTGGTGTTTGTCCTGGCTTTTCTGTCGTCAGATGCTATTCTATATATATAGGCTTTTAGGCGTTTTAAAAACTCCGGCACTAGAGTTGGTCACTAGCTCATACGAAGAAGAATATCTGTATTAGGGTGTAAGTACAGGAGCGTTTTTTAAACTCAGTTAAAAATGTCAGAGGCACAGCTCTTTCCTGCTATCGCCATTATTAGGCAAATCGAGAATACTACGAAGAATTCTATCATTTCGATTTCTATGAAAGTACACTGCAAAACACATGCTTTGATTTTTATTTGCCAGTGTAAAATTATGTGTAAAAATATCTACTTTTATTTGCTGACTTTACCTGTACCTACAGTGTTAAATTGTGTCGCCTTGTTCGTTTAATCGGTAGCTAGTAGCTACCTTCATGTTAGAAGTTATTTAATCTATTACTGGAAACAAAGAGAACAAAAAAATAATTGCCATTGCAAATGGCTTTGAAAATGTTTCGAGGATATTCAATTCCAGTTTACTTTTGACTTTTGTATACGATTTATGGTTTATTTAGCTCCGGGGTCATCGGGAAAATGAGCATTTTCAATAATATTTTATAATAAAATATTCAATATTTTTCAAAGTATATATTCTGAACCTATGAATTGAAATTAAACTTTTATGGGTTTTCTTTTTTTTATTTATGTCTTTCCGTGCACATAGTACCTACTAAACAAAATGTTCATATTTATTTGCATTTTACTGTAATTTACTTAATATAAGAACATTCAACTATCTAACTTAAGTTACCATAATAAACATATGATTAATCATAATATTTTTCTTTGCTCTTTGACTCGGCCTCAAGTGTAACTAAAGTAGGTCGACACCGACACTGACCAGAAGTGATCAATGCTCTGATACTTTTCTAATAATACCTATCTACTGTATTCGCTGATAGAAAACATACCAGGGAACATAATATCCTAATAGATAAAGTTTGAAAGGCCTGGGAAGACCAACAATTTCGTTTATTTTTCTCGTTTATTCGTCCCGATAAAGGTTTCTGTTATATTGAAATTGTATCTAAAAATACATTTATTTATAACCAACTTCAAAAGACGAAGGTTTTAAATTCGGTTACATTTTTGTTTTTAATCGCAGTATGAGTTTAAGTATTAGAAATTTATGAACTGATGCGGAAAAATATTTATTTGATTGGGAAGGCTTTCGGTTTACTTCCATTTAAATTTGAAAAAAAATAGCCCCTAGGGGGGTGGGTATTTTTTTTATTAATTTCAATAAAGTCAGATTTTTTTATTATCAATATCAACGTTACCAAACGTTACCAGTTGAATACTGAGAATATAATTCCTTAGATCCTTAGAATAAAATAGAATATAAATTTGTTTGAAACATTGGATAAATAATAAAAATGTCTTGTATTTATTTATTTTTATATTTATTTATGTCCAGTACCCATATGCACAGAATTCTTCAGATATTTTTATACAATCAACTCATATTTATCATCTCAACCAACCCCACAATTATATGAATTTTCCGAAAATGTAGAGCCAATAGGCTTGGAAGTACATCGAGCTCTTCTCAACATGAAATACAGCAGAAGTCACGGTCGTGACGGCATTGCAACGGAAGCATAAACAATCGGAGAACCCACCTTGCTCACTCTCATTACCAACCTTTTTAACCCCATTCTTAGATCAGGAACATTCTGTCATTCAAATATTATATTGCTCAATAAAAAGGGAAACAAATTAGATATAGGAAACTATCGACCAATCAGCCTTATTTCTCACATCTACAAAACCTTTATAAAAGTAATTGAAAATGGATATCAAGTAAACTTGACCAGCAACAACCAGCAGAACAAGCTGGTTTTCGAAGAGGTCTTTCGACCATAGATCATAGAAAAACACATTGAATTTCAACTTCCTTTGTACCTTGCTTTTATAGATTATTCTAAAGCTTTTGACAGCCTAAATCATCTTTCAGTCACTCCGCGATCAACCAATTGAGCCTACATATAAAAATCTTCTCCATAATACCGTAACAGTACCGCTTCAGTTAACTGCACGTTTCCGGGCCACACTTTCCTATACAAAGAGGCGTTAAGCAAGGAAATCTTCTATCACCTAAACTCTTCACAAACATCGATAAGCTGGGAAGAGAGTGGGGTTGTCGTCGGAACTAAGAGGTTAACAACCTCCGTTTCGGCGATGACATAGTACTGTTCTTTTCTTCAGCCACAGAACTCAGTATTATGATGGACCAAATTAACAAGGCAGGCCTCGAGGTCGGACTGAAGATAAATATGTCAAAGACCAAATTGATGACAACCAGCACTCAACAGAGGGTGGATGTCGGAGGTGTGGAGATTGCGTGCGTCCAGGAATACCTTTATCTTGGCCAAATGGTTTCTCTACAGCAGGCGAGACAAACTAACGAGGTTGCAAGACGCACGGAAAATGCCTGGAGAAGCTTTTGGTCAGTGAAAAATCTGATGAAGGGTAAACTGCCACTATCCCTGAAAAGGAAACTCATAGACATGCGCATTCTTCCTATTTTGACATATGGCGCTCAATGCTGGTCTTTGACTAAACATCAAAAGTTCGCCCTAGGGGTATGCCAGCGAGCCATGGAGCGCAGTATCTTAGGAGTCAAGCTGTCTGACCGTGTGAGAAACAGCATACTGCGCTCCAAAACACAAATTGCCGATTTTGATCCTAAAGCCACCAGCTTGAAGTGGAACTGGGCTGGACATGTCTGCCGAATGTCCGACAACTTGTGGGCAAAGACCACCACAGACTGGATCCCACCAAACACCAGACGGCGACGTGGAAGACCCAGAAAAAGATGGCAAGATGAGCTTGAATCTTATTTAAGATCTTGGCCTGTAGTAGTTACGAATCGCGAGGAGTTGAAGGAGGGAAGGGAGGCCTTTGCCCTGCAGTGGGATCAAAATGGCTGAATAATAATAATAAAATAATAATAATGT
This sequence comes from Horisme vitalbata, assembly GCA_951804965.1. Taxonomy (NCBI): domain Eukaryota; kingdom Metazoa; phylum Arthropoda; class Insecta; order Lepidoptera; family Geometridae; genus Horisme; species Horisme vitalbata. The sequence goes on along the minus strand of OX638092.1, from coordinate 16,166,730 downwards.
CCAGTACCTCAAGTACGAGTAGCTCAATTGTCTTGGGTCTCTGTCTTGGGTTACCATATCGAGCTCAATTTTAATGTATGTTTTTTGGAAATTACTACGCAACTGGTTTTAAGTAGAAACTAATCGAACAACGTAGGTAAAATCTTCTTGCAGATTGCAATAATTATCAGTCAAAACGGTGAGGTAATTAACGAAAAAAGGTACTTCAAAATTCAGCTTGATATAGTATCCCTCTGGCCGTGGATACTGGTATTCTTCATTTTACTCATAAGCTTGATTCAAAAACAAAATAAAACCAGGCTATAACAGATCACTATAATAATCAGTCCACGGAAGCCTCCCCAACAAGAAGACTAATCCCCCAGACCCTAAAGACCCGATCCCCATCCCCACGCTGGGCATGCGGGTTGGGGATCGAAGGGAACAGCTTCTCTCACCGACGATGCTATTGCCCGTCGGCGGTCAGAGGATGTAGCTGAGCTGGTCATAAGCTGTGTAAGGTACCAGCAAGGTACACCACGGGCAGATGAGGTTGGCTTGGATTTTGAAGATAGAGGTTGGAACCCTTGGAACCCCTTATACCCCATTGAAAGGACAATGCCGTCTGATGTATGGCGCTCGGTACCAATGCTTAAGTGATTGCGTTAAAACGAAACCTAATTTTATCGAAAGATATTAAACCGATAATAGTAAGTCTTTTTTAAGATAAACGTCAACAAATTGTTTTAATTTTATATTAGTTTTAGTTTTTTTTAATGCTTTCCCGGAACCTTACGTGTTCAGTTTTTTCTACATATAAGTATTACACTATAAACATATAACTATGATACTATATCTATAAGAAAAGTTTTTTATACCTCATACAGATAGGTAAAAGGGTGTTTTAACTTCTACTTCGTAGGTAGGAGATTACATACATTACTAGATTGACTAGTCTGTGTTCTACTTATATTATTTTCAAATAATGATACGAGAAAGTAGATAGACATTTACATTAGATATGGTTATAATAGGTATTAGTACTTACTGGTGAAGGTGAAATCCAAGCTAAGATCCTAACACATTCATCACAACCACGAAAAGGCCACTGATGCCTCTTCCAAACTATGTTGGTTTCGCGTCACCGGTTATTAGCAAACATTATTGTAATGATGTATAATACAATAACTATTAACAGGATAAACACTGCTACACAATGCCACAGAACAGTCTAGCGAGACCATATTAAATACATAAAGCTATGAGATAGTTTATAGTACCACAAAAAAGTTATTGATCCAACTCTTTAATTAGGTATACCAAGTGAAAAAAATCTCCAACTTTTTAGTCGATTCTACCGTCTAAATAATTAAAACTGAGGGTTGTTGCGTTGTTGCAGTGTCATGGCGCCGTGCGCCGGAAACCAAATCAACGGAATATTTTTTTACGTGATTATTAATCCCGTCGGTGTGTAAAACTAAAGAAAATGTTAATGTTATTTATAAAATAAAGGCACCATTTTATGAGAAACGTTTGATTTTGACGGAAGAGACGAAAGAGATTTAGACAAAAAAAAATTCGAACACTCCTAGGCAAATGAATCTAGCATATATTTCCTATTCCATAAAATTTGTCACGAGGGTCAATGAGTAGATGTTATTTAGGGCTACCACTAATCGAAAACCACAAAAGGACTAACGACAAAACTATTTACAACAACTAATTACAACTAGGAATCAAAAGACCCTAAAGTTTCCGGGTCAGGCTAAATAGGTACAACTAATTAATTTGCCTGCGGAAAACATGCAGGAAAAGAATATTTGCTTAGGACCGTTGTGACTTGTTTGGGCTAGTTCGCGAGTCAACATGTTTGCACAGCGCATTATGCTAATGAAGCAGAGGTTAATAAGGGTGTGGGTTCTCTGGCAAATAGTGATTAAGCCGATGTTATTGCGTCACTATAGTTACCAAAAGTTGAAGGTTACTATTTTCAAATATTAGGTAAGGCCAAGTTCATTATTTTGAAACTCCGATGGATTGAAGTGGGTTGCACCAATCAATCAATTGCAATGAATCACAATCAATATGAGATACTCTTTTAGTATGCCTGGATTTTTTTAAGGAAATTCTCGTTGCATAAAGACCAATCTTATTTGCTATATGGTAATATTTTTTGCTAAAACTCAGAACTTCATGGCTACGTAGTTAACACGTTGACTGCGGGCGTTAAGTACGCACAGCAGCTGGAGCACAGTTGTGTTTTCAGCACTCAAAACGCGTCATGCCCAAGGACTACACTATAACATTTTAGAATCTTTGAAAATGGTAATAATAAACAATAATATTCTGCTGCCAAACAGGTCTACCTAGTCTTCCTGTTACTGAAACACTTCGTTTCTACACAGAAAACCAATCAAACTATATGAGCATGGGGGTGTGCAGAACTGAGGCGTTGAACATTCAGCTCGAAGTACCTCCAGGGCAGAGCTGCGGTCTGGCCGTGCACGAGGAGAACACTGGACTGGTGATATCACATGTCGCTGCACAGTCTCCAGCGTATAGGTAAGAATAGTATACAAGGTGAATATTAATTCGTATATTATCCCGAAGAAATAGCTTGCAAAGTTACGCCATAATTTAACTTAAAAATTTGTAAGGCTGTTCTAGAATAGCCGATTTTGTGAAACTTATTGATAACTAGTTTCCTCCCGCGGATTCGTTCGCGTGGTACCCGGTAAAAAGTAGCCTATGTGTTAATCTATGTCATAAACTATGTATATTCCAAGTTTCATCCAAATCCGTTCAGTAGTTTTCGCGTGAAAGAGTAACAAACATTCATCCATATATCCCTAACTATATATATATATATACATACTCACAAACTTTTGCATTTATAATGTTAGTGTTATGATATTTTTTTGATTTGATTTGATAATGACATTGCCTTAATTTTAAGGCTAGCACACAAAGCATAAAGATAAGCTAAAGCTTTTGGAGATATTTTTTGAATCAATTATTTTTACAACAGAGGTTCTCAACACTTGTGAAAAACCATAATTCAAACCTCTTTTTGTAATAACACACCAGTTCAAACTCGCCTTATATAGTCAAGTATTAGAATTTAGGCTTCTCAAAATGGTTACCTACTAGGGATTTTAGTGTCGTTAATATGCGTAGAACGTCTGAACGACATAAGAACGAAGGTTTGGTATACACCTAACGTTAAAACTTAAAAACATAACATAGATACGAAAAAGATTTAGCCTCTGGCCTTGAAAGGGTGCACCGAACCAAACCTCGACGTGGACGAAGTTGCTGGAGTACTCACTAACTAGTCTAGACCACCTGAAATTTGCTTTTTTTTTCTACAGATGCGGTTGTCTCCAAATAAGGGATAGAGTGATGTCTATCAACGGCCACGAAAACCTGACAATGGAAGTCGCTAATGAGATACTGCAAAGGAGAAACGACTCGCACAGCCCCAAGTACCTTACTTTAAACGTGGAATTCAACATGCCTAACACAATAGAAGCATCAAGTGGAGTATTCAATGTGAAACTTGCTAAAACTACCGCTGGGCTGGGTGTGACTATTACAGGTAGAGCAGATACACCTTTAACTCTTATAAAATATAAAAATGTAGTGGATTAAATTGCTAAATTACGACGATTAAAAATCTAAGAACACATACAAATAATCAAGGACATTTTAAGCATTGTAGTTGGACCTTTAAGAACTGAGGCTTCTATCCCTACTTAATTTTTTATGATACAGTAAAAATAAAATTAACCTGATAGCTGATAAAAAACATGGTTTTATGCCTGATGTTAACTTTCCAACATGTTTGAACAGGATGCAAGCAGAAGCTGCTAAGCACGGAAGAACCAATGGTGATATCAGATATCAAGCCTGGTTCGGTAGCTCATCGTAGCGGAGCACTGGCACCCGGAGATCAACTTCTAGCGATCAATGGACAACCTTTACATAATCTCTCTTTGGTAAGTAATTTAGATAAACAAAGTAATGAGTTTAGTTCCAGTATATTCTTTGCGAAACTATGATAAAAAAATTGCAATTTTAGGACACCGCCTTCAATATCCTACAAAACTCTCCGGATGATATAATCACTCTGAAAATCCGAAAGAGAGATCTAACTGAAGACTGGTCCAATATTCACCGGCAAAATGCTAAAATGACCTTACAAAGCTTTAGCAACATTGAAATAAAGGCAGTTGTTCATAGCGGGGAAGACTCGGGACATCACACAGAAAGTCCTAACAATAGTGCAAAAGAGAGTGAGAGAAGTCATGGAAGTAATGAGAATGAGAACACTGCAGTGTTCAATATTGAGCTGCTGAAACAAGAGAATGGACCTTTGGGACTGACTATAGCAGGAAGTGAGGACGTTACTCAGCCTATTTTACTTAGTGGACTTGTTGAAGGTAGCTATAATATGTTTTATTAATCCAAAAATTTTAAATTTAAATAATTAATTTATCTTAAAATAATAATAATAATAATAATATAAACTTTATTTCAGGCTACAATAGAATAAATACAGATGGTGTTTTACTTATCCTACGGCCCATATAAATATATACCTTATAGACTAACATATATATTAATAAAACTATAATTAAAACACAAATTATTATTTGCCACGTAATATACACGACGTGGGTCGCGTGGTGTCCAATATTCGTCCACGGAATCGTCGGAACACGACACCCTTCGGCCAAAGCTCCTCCTTCATGTAGGTCGACAGATGTTCGGTCGGAACCCGCACCACAAAGGAGTTAAAGCTGACTCTGTGGCGGGACTCCAACCGCTCGACCCTCAGGTTGTCCTTGGTCTTTGCGCGCAAGTACTCCGCTACATCCTCCGCCTTCACGGAGTAATGCACGCGAGACACATAGAGCTGCGTCGTCGGTACCTCAGAGCGCAGCAGGAGCTTATGGCAGTTCGGTGCTGTACCGCACTTATTCTGACAGGAGGGTTTCTTCTTCTTCTTCCTTTCCACTTTGATGAAGCCCTCCTTGTCTTCCAGCCTCTTGAGAGGCGCAGTCTTGCGAATATTTTCGCTTGTCCCCTTCGATGTTGGAGGTGTGGCAGGTCGGCTAGCCACTGCAGCTGCGTAGGCACGTTGAGGAGCAGGCAACGTGACACGTGTCGGCCTCTCCACGGGTGATGAAACGGCGCGGGGGGCGGGGGCTCTCGGCGACTCATGCGCAGCGACGACCGGTGACTCAACCGTGTCAGCGAATTCCGCTGAGGTGAAACTGCACACCGATGCATTCTGCGCACCGCGACGCAAGTTCACATTACTAGCGGCAATGACCGATGACCTACTTACTGAATTATTACTACTATTTTGTAATGATAATAATTCAGCACGTAGCGCACTGACGGCATCATCAGAAGCTGCCAACTTTACGTGTACCTCGGCCAGACTCGTCTTCAGGAACATGATGTCCTTCAGCAACCTGGTGACGTCAACGTGGTCGAATCCCACCGGTGGGAGCTTATGCAGCTCCTTTGCGACGAAATCCGGCACGTCATCAGGGTCCGTCTCCTTCAACAGGGTGATGATATCCTGGAGACTCCGTTCACCTCCATCCCTCCGACGGGACGGCATCTGGGCAGTCTTGCCGAGCGCTTGAAAGATCAGCGCCTTGCCACTGCAAATTTCCTCCTCCTTGAAGTTGGTTTTACAGATCTGCAGGATGCTGATTTTGTCCATAGTATCAATGGCATTCTGAATGAATGCCAATAACTCGTTGACAATGAGTTCCTTCGAACCCATCACAGCAGCGGGCAGTGGCGCGAGCCGCGCGTATCGCGAATTATAAAATTCAAAACAGTGCTACAGCAACACACGTCCGTTTCCGAACGCGCATTGCACGGCACTGCAAATTCTAAGTCATATTATTTATGTTATTTAATCAGGTGGTGTTGCTGAAAAATCTGGGAAACTACAGATTGGCGATGAATTGCTTAGCATAAACGGTGAAAGTGTCCTCAACAAACCTCTATCAGAAGCGATAAAACTGCTGCAGCAAAGTGGTACACGAGTGCAGTTACAACTTTGTAGGAAAATGACAGGTAATTTACTAAGACTAGAGATTATATGTAATATAAAACTGTTTTTGTGACGAATTAAAATAATTATTCCGTTATAGGGTCGATAGAAAGCGGAGAATGCAGTGCAAGAGACTCGAGCCATTCCACATCAAGTCCTGGTCTTTCAAATGATAGTGCCGTTGAATCTTGGGATCAAAACACTCCAGTCAGAACTAGTGCTAACTGTGGTAAGGAAAATCTACTTTTCGTAGTAAAATATACTATAATTCTCATAAAAATATATGTACTATTATAACTTTTAGGTCCATCAGAAGTAATAGAATACGCTATACCAGATAAATCGAGACTAGCAGACAAACAGCCATATTCACCAACAGACGAAGACAAACTAATGGCCTGTAGTTTCAACTCATCCACGCCATACACCATCAACGATTTGCCACTCCCAAACTACTCACTGAACAATTCCTTGAAAACTTTCCATTACGAGAATACTTGCATCATTCCTGAAAACACTTTGAAGAATAAGCAGAATATAACAAGAGAAGATGACGTACAGCAAATAGAAATCCTCACAACAAACATGAAGGATTGTCAACTACATAATATGGAGAAGGCTTCGTGTAAATGTGATTATGTGCAAATGGGTCCATATGGGGTAGTATCTCCAAAGAACAGAAGACCAAATTGGGACAGTGATTATCTAAATAATGGAATCTACACTGTGACGACACCTCAGAAATCTCCCATGAAACCAGGAGTTCCTGGAACCAGTTTTCAGTTCTCAACTAGTCCTATTTATGAAAACGATGTGCCAGGTAAGTTTTTAAATTAGAAACCTTTAAGGAATGAACAACTCCTATTCACTTCTCTAAATTCTTGATATATGAATAAAAAACATTGCATTTTTTATATAATTTTTCTTAGGTTTATATTCTATTTATTTTGAAATCACCCTTCCTTCTTATTTGTATGTGAAAAAGATTTGTATGTGTAAAATGTAAATTTAACCATGTTTGTTCCTTCTTCACGTCAAAACTACTTTTAACTTATTTGTAACTAGTTATTTTAATGTGTTTGACGGCTTCTGTGGCGCAGCGGGCGAAGGTCCGCCTGAGACGCAGAAGGTTGCGGGTTCGATTCCCGCTGCGGGACAAATGTTTGCTGTTCGGCAGATTCGTCTCATGTCTGGGTGTTTTTCTGTGTATGATATGTATGTATTTACAAGAAAAAAAATATATGTAGTTTATCAATCATGTGGTTCCCATAATACAAGCTCTGCTTAGTTTGGGGCTACATGATGCTGTGTGATTACGTCCCGCATTATTTATTTATTTATTTAATGTCATTATTATTATAAAGTTATTTTCACATCTTTTAAATTGTTAATTGTAACTACAATGTCATTAGAACTACAAAAGAAACGTTCAAATTACATAAATGACGCGTATATCTCCCCGTTGTCTTACTTCTAATCTTCACACTTCGCTCATTTATTTCTTCCTAGGTCTCTACAGCAGCGAAGCCACTATCTCTCCGGCCCGAGGTTCCGTTCACCACGTCATTCTTTATAAAGACGCCATATATGATGACTACGGCTTCTCTGTATCAGACGGTCTCTATGAGCGAGGAGTATACATCAATAGGATCAGGAAAGGCGGGCCAGCAGATATTGTGGGACTGCTAAGACCGTATGACAGAATTTTACAGGTTTGTGTACAATTTTAATATTTTTTATACTCTCTCATTATTGTTTTCATAAAGTCGTATAAGGTCCCTGACCCCAGTCTTAAAAGCGACTTTATTTAAACTAGATAATTATTTTCTTCTATTGCTTTTAGGTGAACGGTACACGAACAGTAGACTATGACTGCTGTCTTACGGTGCCACTCATCGCTGCGGCCGGAGATCGACTTGAAATTGTCGTCCAGAGACTAGTCACTTCAAGGGTAACTATTTTCATTTTCTTAACTTTACCCAGTGATAGACAAACATGGCCTGTCTAATATTGATATTATTATAAATAATTGAACCTTTTTTGGGGAATGTTAGGGGTTGTCAACATCCATATTTGGAGCCCAAGCCAACCCCACCTGCTCGTGGCACACCCGGCAGTGTAACAGACGGGGCTCTGGCAGCCGGCTGATTGCGGCAAATTGCAATCTAACAGTAACGATGGCATAGATACGGTCCCTAGCTATCGACGGGCAGCAGCGTTGGTGGTGTGAGAAGCTGTGCCCTGCGATCCCCAACCCTAGGCCTAGGTCCAGCAGTGGACTGATATATGCTGGCAGTGTTGTTTTTGAGGTTGTTAGGGTTGATTTCAGGAGTTTATTTATCATTGTTACAGGAATTGAAGAATCAGAGGACAGACGACAACTCAAGCGCAAGTGATAGCAGTATAGTGACAAAGACAATATAGTGCAAAACTCGGTTGTAGTGTGGCCATCCAAGGACTTAAGTAGTACCTACTGAATTTGTAAATATAATGTAGTGTGGTGGCCTATGTATAGACAAAGTTGCCTATGTGTCTGAGTAAGTACATATATAAAACATAAAGTTGTATACAAACTTATTGATTTGATACGTTATAAATAAATAAATATATAAAAATTATATAATACTTAATAATAAAAAAATGATGTATGTAAAAAAAATGTGTGGTTGAAATAGATTATGCAAATGGTATTAACTTATAAATATATTGTGTTTTTGTGTAAGTTATAAGAATTAGAAATTGCTAATAGTAGAAACCAAAATGTAAATAAGTATTTTTTTTTTATACCCAATGTGCCTAAAGTAAATAAAAATAGTAGTTTAGAGGTATAACTACAGAATATTTAATTATAAGGACTCCCAGTAACCTTTTATAAGTTCAGATGGTCGCTTGCTTGCCAAAAGATAGGTGTTTGAATTTACAATGGCAATTTATATAATTTATATTATGATATTTTTATGTATAAAGTTCTGATATCAGCTAAATGGGAAGCTGTTAGGAAATGGTTGGATGGAAGCTAGCCAACATAATGACTTATATACCTACTTACCATAAACATTAATAAAATCATCTACAGATTAACGATAAAACTAATCGTTTGCGTAGGTAGGTACAGTTTCCAGTCAAATTTCCAGTCCAGTGGCTTAAGTGTAAAAACGTACATTACAACAAATTTTGAATTAACTATAATTTTACTTGTTTTTTTTTATATAAAAAATGGTAATTTTCACGTACCGACTCGTTAAGAGAGTCTTCATCAGGGTGAGTGAGCGCGAAGCTCTCCCTTCCGCCTTTGCCGTCGGTGCCTTCATCGACGTAACGGTACGTGAAAATTTCCGTTTTTCAATAAGAACTATAATTTTGTATGGAAATGGAACAGTGCACCTTGCGGGAAGTTTGTAAAACTCTAAACTCCCGAAACAAAAATATAGTTAACGCAAACTTTGTAGTAAGGTTATGTATTCATAGTTAAGCCACAGTTAAAATTATTTAATATTTGTTTCATTCAAGCACGTAAACACGTTTTATAGCAGCTTAGACATGTTGGTGATAATTAAAATAAATGCTAGTAAAAAATTGTTTTTGTTGGGATCGAATGTGTTTTAAAGTAACCAAGTTCAACAAAAGCTAAAAAAATATTCTGACTATTTACCAAGGTACTACTACAATGTACTTTATTAAATAGTAAAATAAAATGTACATACTTAAATCGCATCAAAATGTAGTTTTAATGTGTTAAAATCAGACTGATAGAAAAATAGATTTTAAGTGTACTGCGAGGTATAAAAAAAAGAGTTGAGTTTTGTAATGTGTTTTAACAAACACGTAGAAAAATATTGTATCCTAAATCTTCATCCTCTACCTGTCCTTATCCCACGTAATTGGGGATGGTATTGTATTCTTAGTCATACTCAGTATAATTAATATAATATTAGTAAGAAGTTGATAATCTAAATTTAAGCTGAAACTAATGACTAACTGACTCACAGAAAAGCAAATTTTACTACTTACTACCCAGGAGAATATCAATAGGGTGGCGCGTAGAGTGACACAACTTTGAGCATTCGCTCACACTAAAAAACACGGAGACCTAATAGTTGATGCGGGCTTTCACAACTTCAAACAGAAAAACTCCGTGAAAAATAGTAAAAACTTATTCAATAACGGCCGGTTCCTATATTATACCGTTACCGAAGACGCTTTGTTTTCCCTTGAGACACTGTCAAATTTTCGACGGCTCGTTGTTAATTTTTGACAGTTTTTCAAAGGAAAACGAAGCGTTATCGGTAACGGTATAATATAGGATTCGTCGGTAAGTCTCTTTGTCCTTGTTTAACTTGCAGAGCTACACTGACGAAGTCGCAGGGCACCCAATATTTACATAGATAGATAGGTAGACAGAACTCTTCATTGTACACCAGAAAAAATAACCAGTAATCATGAAAATTTACAATTTAAAAAAGGCACAATGGGTGGTCTCTTCCTAACAACCTTTGGTTGGACACGTTGGACAAGATAACATGATAAACAAAAGACTATAATTTAATTATAATTTTGATGGTTACCCAGACATGAGTCTGGTTTTAAAAAAGAGGATTGTACCCAATAAAGCATAACTGTAAATTTTTACAAACATTATTTAAGCATTATATTAATTGAATCCTCTTAGGCCTATCAATTTTGTCTAGATAGGTATAAGGATATAATAGGGGTTTCATTTCTATCTTCGAAACTTAAGCTAACCTCATCTGCCCATGGTGCACCCTGCTAACTAACAAACGGGGCTCTGGCGGCCGGCTGATTGCGGCACAGCGCAACCTAACACGGCCACGGCCAGGATCCCCTGGCCACCGACGGGCAGCAGCGTCGGTGGTGCGAGAAGCTGTGTTCTGCGATCCCCAGCCCGCATGGCCATCGTGCCCTTCTTCCAGCAGTGGACTGATTCAGGCTGGTTATGTATGTATGATGTACGGTTTATAAAGTGGTAACATTTACTCACTGAACTGGCTGTAGTGCCAGGGACATTATGTTTGATGGAGTAGGCTTTCCTTTCACCTATACCATCCTCTCAGCCTTGTTGCCTTTAGGGAGATGCATACTCACACATGTAAACTTTTCTGCAAATGTATGCAACATTTTTATTATAACTTCATCGTAATTAAATCAGTGTCAAACTAGCACTCGTGGGTTTGATTCGTACTGTATCCTTCCCACTACTAAACATCTCAAAACTGTAAGACGCTTCAAATTGAAAAGGTAATCAAAATTATTAACAAGTTATTGATTATAACTTTATAAATATTAAACAGCCGAATTCAGAATATAAACTTTTTTTTGAAGTGGAGTAAACATATAGAACTTTAAGTTTTTTTCATATTTTTATTTTATTTTACAGTCATAAAATCATTTGTACTTTCTCATTATACAGACCGAATATAGAAGGGTACAAAAATGCGACGAAAATTTTCGAAAAAGGTAGATAGTGCCCTGAGCTTTCGTTGTCTTGTCTTGGCGGGGCACTACTCGGTGGTGCTCAGAAATCTGCTAAATAAAAAGGTGTCTATGGTTTAAACACTTATAGTAATTAATATTGATATGAATAAGTAATACACTTGTTAGTTTGTAAATAAAAGAGTAGGTACGTAGTTAGAAGACTTTTTTAAATAGTTTATACTAAAAAATAAGTTTGTTTTAGGAATTAAATGAAATTGTAGATAGAAATGAGATTCGGTGTTTTTTTAGTAAAAAAATAATACTTGTACCTATGAATTGTTAAACCAAAGTTTTTTGTGTATACGCTTACATTTTCCAAAGAAAATTATTTATTTGACGCTTTTTAATTTTGTGAAACATAAATTGTATTAATTATTTATGATGCAATTACATTTCAAATATTAAAATATGCTTGAAATGATAATAATAACTAATTAAAATTAACCACAAAGAATTTGTTTATGTTAACTGAGAAACAATATTAATTACTTATCATTTTTACTGTTCAGTATTGTTTAATTTAGGTAGCTATAATTCACATTTTATTTTTATACAGTATCTGTAAGAATATTTATATTTGTCAATTAATTTGTTATTAATTGAAATAATAGAAGCAGCCTAGCTATCACATACGACTTAATAAAACAATATGCGTGATTAATTTGATTTTTATTTATTTCATCTCCTTTTCTCCCTCTCTCTCTCTTTAACTCTCTCTCCCTTTCTCTTTCTGGTTGTTCACACATAGTGATGGGGTCAGCCTTCCCACAAATTTTCTTCCATGCTATAACTTCGACGTGCGTACGAAACGTAACATACCACCATGTCTCTTCACAACAGCTCAGTCCAAGTTGTGAAATGTAAAAAAATCGCGCACAAAGGGTTCCGTGCCATTGTATGGGAGCCCCACTTAAATATTTATTTTATTGAGTTTTTAGTATCTTTTGTCATAGTAGCAACATAAATAAATAATCTGCTGTGAAAATTACAACTGTCCAGCTATCATGGTTCATGAGATAGGTACAGCCTAGGCACAAACACCATGTACCACCATGTCTCTTCACAACAGCTCAGTCCAAGTTGTGAAATGTAAAAAAATCGCGCACAAAGGGTTTCGTGCCATTGTATGGGAGCCCCACTTAAATATTTATTTTATTGAGTTTTTAGTATTTTTTGTCATAGTAGCAACAGAAATAAATAATCTGCTGTGAAAATTACAACTGTCCAGCTATCATGGTTCATGAGATAGGTACAGCCTAGGCACAAACAGACAGACAGGCAGACGGACAGTAGAGTCTTAGTAATAGGGTCTCGTTTTTACCCTTTAGGTGCGGAAACTGAAAAAAATCTGTCTTATTGTAATATAAAATATGAATATGGAACAAGCACATGGCCCACCTTGTGTGAAGTGGTAACCATGATCTATAACAAAGTAGTATAGCGTGACCGTATGTTTGGAACATGCCCTTCGATACAAAGCTGTGCATCCATCTAGTTGAGGAACGAAGGTTAAGTTCAATGTACTTGTAATGTCATCGGCACCCACACCCTTCAAACTGAAACACAGCAATGCTGTGCCACAGAAGATCATCATCATCATCAGCCTATAGCAGTCCACTGCTGGACATAGGCCTCCTATAATGAGCGCCATTGCGCCCTGTCCTGAGCTCGACGCATCCAGCTTCTGCCAGCAGCCTTTCGCAGATCGTCACTCCACCTGGCCGAAGGGCGTCCTACACTACGTTTGCCGAGCCGCGGTCTCCACTAAAGAACTCGTTTACCCCAACGGTTATCAGTTCTTCGGCAGATATGGCCAGCCCACTGCCACTTCAGCTTGCTAATTCTCTGAGCTATGTCGACAACTTTAGTTCTATGTCAGATAGTCTCGTTGCGGATTCTATCCTTCAGAGAAACTCCAAGCATGGCTCGTTCCATAGCTCGCTGAGCGACTTAAAACTGGTGGACTAGCCGTACTGTGAGTGTCCACGTTTCGGCTCCGTATGTCATGATGGGTAGTGTCACAGAAGATATAAAGGTTTAATGTATGGTACCTAGCACTTCCTCCGACGAGCCCTACTCATAAAGCAACAGAAAATAAAGAATAGTTAGAAGGAGCATGACGACTTCTCATTGTTGTGTGTATATTAATTAAGTAGTAATTACTTTTAATTAATATTGGTGTAAATAGCTAGATATAAGTAAATATAAATATATCACAAGCCTATGAAAACGCTGTTCTTCTTCTTCTTAGTCCTGTATTAGTCACTGCTGGACATAGGCCTCTCCCAGTAAGCGCCACTGAGCTCGATTTTTGGCTCGTCGCACCACCTTCGGCAATTCACCTTCCGCAAAGGAGGTGTAAGTGAATAAATCTCAACTCGAACTCCAATAGGGATGATGACTGGGTAAAAAAATAATAAAACTAATTAGTCCGTCAGTTAGATTAACAAAAATATTGGACACGTATTTTTTTATTTATTTAATCAATAGAAATTAACAAAGTTATATTAGAGCGTCAAAGTTCGGGAGTGGGGGCTCGTGACGTCACTTGTATGTAAAAAGTGTGATTACCCGTGACCTCACGCGGAACTTCAATAGGTGCCCGACCGCGCAAAATTATAACAGTTAAACCTTGGCTATATAGTGATCGACCCACAGCTTTTTCCTTTTTTTGTACCGCGCTATTTTTTTGACAGAAACTTGAAACGTAGCCTTTCGCGGCGGGAACATTTTAGCAGAAACTCAGTTAAACCTTTATCGTATCACAACATTTTCATGGTTTCGTACTGCGCTAAATTATTTGACAGAAAGTTGAGGCCAGCATGATCGTAAGAGCACTCAAACAAGCTCTTTTATAAAGTTGCTCCGGAGGTACTTTTTCTGAACTGCATCGTAATCGTATGAGATAATTATGAGTATTGCGAAGAATTTTGTGATATATTTTCTTGAAATAATAGTGCAAAATGCATATCACGTACTCAAATTTATTTAAAAATGCAATAAACGATTAAACGGAGGCCTTTTGGACGATCGCAAAAATCATACAATCAACACACTCAAACACTCAAAATGCAATAGACCCCTGTTCCTGCTGCAGAAATAACAAATGCGCGCTGTTTGCCGATTAGTACGCAGCATGCGCACTAGTAACCAAACTATATTAAAAAAACGGGCACTTAATAAAATTGGTGTACCTACCTTAGTAGGTACGGTACACCTATAACTCAGTCAAAATATACAGATTTCATTTCGACTGAGGGGCAAATGCTTGCATGAGCTTCCTATTATACTATCCTGGAGTTATTTCTACTAATATTAGCGGCAAAGTGGAATGATAATGTAAGTATGTGAAAGTATTCGTTCCTCCTTGACGACAATAATTAAGTACTTCTTAACCCGGAGTAACATAATATGCTAGGTACTTTTTATCGGGGTGCCACGCAAGTGTAGCTCCGGGCGCAAACTAGTATTTAATTAACAAATAAATTAATAAAGGTAAAAACATCTGAGTGACTAATGTACCTACCTAGGTAGGTACTACAAAAAAATTACCTAATTTGTTACCCAAACTATGTGAGTACTGGGTGTAGAATAAACTAAAATAAAATGTATCTTCAATAAAATATAATCTCTTAAAAGTTATTATTAAAATTGTATTTAATCTATGAACAAATCGGTTTGATCAAAGCGATCGAAGTATCCATAACCCCCAATATAGGGTGCATGGTGTGACATCACTAATCTATCTAGCATCTGCATCAGCATCAGCAAGCTTCCTCTCCAACACGCCATTTTCCCGTAGTAGTAATAGAAAAGCCAATCGACACTTGTTTTTTTTACACAGACTAAAATAAAATCCATAACGACGATCGTTCACACTACGACTCGGTTTTGGTTGATTATACATTAGCGCGGTACCAAATTTCGAAAACTTGGAACATAGTCGTTAGTAACTCGTTGCGTAATTAGAAACGCACCGTTGTATTTTGAAAATAGCGCGGTCGGGCCCCAGCCTATATCCTTGTAATTTTTAGTTTAATTGACAAAATAAAAAATACGTGTCCAATATATTTTGATAATTTAAATGACAGACTAATTAGAATTTTTTAGGCATCTAGCCTATTGTCAACGTCATCTGCACGCGGTGCACCCTGATAAAACTATCAGGGCTTTGACGACCGGTTGTGATGGCGGTATAGCCTTTCTCAAGTTAGAATCAGCCAAATTTTCTGGCCGGCAGCATTGGCAGTACATTACGATCGTCAACCCACCTGCCCATGCGATTATGGCCATATACCTATAGATAGCGCCATCACAGGTCAAATCATTTCAAATCACAATTTTCAAACCGATAAATTGCAAAAATCTAGAATCTAGAGACGCCTGAAAGATGTTTACTTCAAAACCTGAACGAATAAAATATGTTATTCTCATTAAAGTACGCTGCGAAATTCCTATCACGTTGTGCCCTTAGCCGCCACATTTACCCGCAGCTATATACGACTCTATCCCGCCGAAATACGGTTGATATTCCCTCGTATTTTCGGCAAGTTGTGTTTATGTGGCATATTGGAGCTTGGGATGCCACGGGCTGCACAAAATTTCCATTTTCCACGCGATTTACCACAAATTAATGCTCGAATCCGTCGGGCTCTCGACAATTTATATTGGGATTTGCTTAGCAAGTTTAGGGTTAAGTTTTTAAAAGTGATTGCGATCCGCTAATGAGGTGAGGACTTTAGTAAGAAAGTTTAGGATACATTCAAATAAATTAATATAAACGAACTCGGTCTATCTGAACTTTGTTGACTGGCCTCATACCAAAGTTGATAGAAAGGCAAAATAGAGAAAAAGATAAACACACAGAATTATTTACAGCTTGTGTAACATTATAAGGCTAAATTAAAAAAACTGTTTACTACTACTGTTTCAAAGGTTGCGGGTTCGATTCCCGCTTAGAATTTATCATAATGATAAAGGAAGTTTCTTCTGTGTGGCGCAGTGAGACGCAGAGGCCAAAACAAATGATTTGATAAACTGCAAATATTCGTCACTGGTTTGGGTGCATATGTAATGTATTAACAAAAAAGACGAGTGGCACTCGGGGACTGCCGCGGTAAAGCTATTGCATAGCATTTTGTATCAACATATGCAATTATAATTATTTATTTATTTTATTTATGCAGTATTTCTTTTTCTTTGATATTAATTCAAGTTACACTTTTTGAGCGTGGTGACCGATAAGAAAACAATTTTTTTTCTTTTATTAAATAAAAATACGTCTAGTTGCACGCACACAAACACCGTGTCGAAGACTGCCGAAAAGAAACGACGTTAGACAATGCACGGCCTTCAAGCCACACCTCCGTGCCCGTCGGAGTGGGGAGCGTGAGGTTTTTTTTCGTTACGGAATTTCTGGATTCGGTCCCCGCGCTCAAGGCCCTCGATAGAAACTATGCAATAGCTTAAAAATTAAGTAGTATATGAGTTATGTTGTTCCCTTAGTACAAGCTCTGGTTAGTTTGGGACTACACGATATTGTGTGATAGTACAGCAGTATTCATTTATTTATTTTTTAATCTATTTTTAACGCATAATGTATATCAAGTCAACATTACAGTAGAATAGACCATTAGAACACAAATCCCTGAAGCTGTGAAAATTACTAGTTCCCCACCCTTCACCTCACCGGGTCTCATTATTGAAACTAACTCGCACCTAAACTAAGACGCTTATACCGGAGATATTGAGGATATGCAAGGATTAGCTAACTAGATGTGCCTTCTAAAATATCAAATATTATGTTCTCCGTCCTTGTATCATGACCACAATAAAGAAAGGTTTTATTGATTGAAAAATGGTTATAATATATTTTTATTACTACTAAATTCTGATAGATGTTCAGACAAATAACAATTAGGTAACGAGTAAAAATTTCAAGTTCTATCAGTTTTAAGCATATTAACGTTTTGAGTGTAGAATAACATACAGGAAAGACATGGTCAATTCATGCGGAGCTGACTAAGCCGCGATTTTCTTATTATTTTTAACAGACTTCAAAAAGTAGGTAGTTTCCAATTCCTCGGAACTTTTTTTTCGACTTTTTTATGTATGTTCACCGATATCTCCTTCAATTGTACACAGATTTTAAAAATTCTTTTTTGTTTAAAAGAGTATACTTCACAGGTGGTCCTATATAAATTTTATTCCTGAGGGATTGGTAATTTTCCCGGAAAACTCAAAAAACCTCATCCTAACTTGTAATTTTCGTCCTATGATCACCAATATCTCTTTCAACAATAATTGTGAACTGATTTTCAAAATTCTTTAAGGTAAGTAGTAAGAAGTAATTTATTTGAAGTGGGTTTAATTTTTTTATAAAACGTTTAAACTTGTTTTTTTCACTGTTTTGACCGCGTGGTATTTTTTCGACATGAAAAATCCATTGATGACGGCCGAGATTCGAACCCACGACCTCCAGATTGGAAGTCGGGGTAGACTCAGCCACCACGGCTCTACGACTCCTTAATAGTAAGTACTACTCGTAACAATAAATCATCATCATCAGCTTATAGCAGTCCACTGCTGGATATAGGCCTCCCCTAATGAGTACCATTGCGCCCTGTATTGAGCTCGACGCATCCAGCTTCTTCCAGCAAGGCTGCGCACATCGTCATTCCACCTAGCCGGAGGGCGTCCTACACTACGTTTTCCGAGCTGCGGTCTCCACCCAAGAACTCGTTTACCCCCACAATAAATTAACAATAAATGTAGAAACGAATCTTTTGGTTCGACAAGATAGGATGTCAACTTGAGGCTGCATTTAGTAACTCAGTTTCCCACTGAAATGATCCTGTTTATACTCAGAAACAGAAAAAAAATCAACTTCTTTGATTTATAAAAACATTGACAGCTTGACAATCGTTCTTTGAATTTCAGATAAAGTTTTAAAAATTCAATACGGCTGATATCTACTTTCTTATGTCCAATATTATCAGCTAGAAAGCAGATGCATACATATATCAATGCGACTTCAATTCTTCTGTTGATAACAAATAAAGGGACTGACCAGCCATTTATTTTATTTTTTATTTTGTTCATTTTTATATATTTTTTTTTTTAATCTTGGGCACATATACTAATTGTTGTTAGTATTACCTATACGTATTACTAATCTACGACGAGTCGTTTAAGTTTCTGTATTTCCAGTACTTTACTGTTTCGTCGGGTGAACAGTCTTATTAACGCTAAGCCGAGAGTAAATCTCTTGACTTATCCAATTTTCCTTCCGTGGTTAATAAACATTGATCAACTAGATACAGTTTGCCTGGAGAAGGTTTATCTAAGTATCTTAAAACACCGAAGTCGAGATGCACCAATCCCAATCCAGCTAAAACGATAAATTATTAATTAGGTTCCTATGCATTTCCAGTTACGTCGTTTACTCGTCGTTTTACAGGAGGGCAATTCTCAAGCCAGAGACATTAACTTCTACTAGACTTAGGTAGAGTGATCCGCCATTTTGTCTCTCGAAGCAGAAAAATAGTATTCTCGTGAAATCACCAACAGACAAAAGTCGACTCAAATTAAGAGACATGCAACGAGTGGTCCCGAGCACACGACATGGCTTGTCGTAGGATTTGTCGATGATATAGTTGATGAAAGCCGCCATATTTACATCGATGTTTCCAACATTGATATTTAATTTCGATATAACATTTTTTTTTTAAATTGGTGTTAATGAATAGGTGGCGAAATAACCACCGAATACAACTTAGGCAAGAATTAACAATGAGTAGATATACAGCAGTCTAATTTAAAATGTATCTACGTTTTATTGTTGTTGGTACGTCCCACAAGAACTGACATAAACAAGGACATAGGTCACGTTATGTGTATTATTAATAAACCGATATACCGAGGAATATATTTTCTTCTTATTTAAGTAGGTATTTATGTAGGATGTATTTGAATGATGCTTATCTAAGTTGTATTCAGTCATGTAGTAGGTACTAAACCTACCTACCCTTCAAGCTCTTAGCTGATTAATAAACTAGGTAATATTTGGTACTAGTACAAGTTCTGATTACTTTTGGCACTTATAGGCTAAGATGTGTAAAAACGTCCGGCAATATCTACTTTTAAAGATTGACTCCGACTTAGTACCTACATACCTATTAATAAGTATTTGTTTAATTAGTATTTGTATAATATTTTATCATATCATTGGCATATTATGCAATGTGTACTTTTTATGTAATACCTATGTACCTACCTTCCTGTCTAAATACTGAGCTACGCCTACATCCATATATATAGGTATTCGTTTGCTTACAATAATGCGCGGCGATCGTGAGGTCGCCACCTCTGGTTTTCTCTGAAAAAACAGCGTTGCTACGCACGCTGAGTAGCATTAAGCTGAGAGAAAACCTAATTTGGCTTACACTTCTCAGCATGGACAAAATCAGCTCCATAGCATGAGGCATGAGCATGAGCGTGTGTTTGTGTTTTTTTTTCACTGGTACTTCGTCAGTTCGAATATTCATTCAGAAACAGTATTACAATCGATACCTAATTATTATTCCTTATAAATTGATTAAATCTAAAGAATCGGCTTCAACGCTGAAATAATTTATTATTTGGGCAATGTAAAGTTTTTACTACATTTATAAAAAAAATAGTTTTTACCGACCACCGGCAACCCCCGCTTTGACTGACACTTGCTTGAGAGCTCGTAAACAAACAAACCAAGCATTTACGTTTCGTTTCAAGCTTATAAACTTGTCTTAGTACCTACCGAAAATAATCTTTTTTTTCTATCAGTAAGCCCCAATAGTTGCATTTTAAGCATACTATGATTAATATAAATAAAATACATTTTTAATTACTATTTTTGCATGGTTTTAAGCCTAAAATTATGATGTACGAAATCGGCCTATTTTACCCCAACTACTGTAAATTTACCCGCGTAAAACGAAACGTATTTTAGCCATGTCACGGAAATGTCGCAGCGACTTCAGTCGAGTGGCCGTAAGAATAGCTATTTATATGAATCGTGACTTTAGAGTAGACACAAACCATCGACCCAAGTTGGGAGACTCATAGTCGATACGACTCTGTATCGAGTAAACCCGTGAATTGCCCTCCTGATACGTCGGGTAAACAGTCTTACTGCGTTAACGCTAAGCCGAGAGTAAATCTCTTGACTTATCCGCTTTTCCTTCCGTAGTTATTAAACATTGAGGAACTATGTAGATGTAGTTTGCTTTATGTAGACTGACTTACTGACTGACTGACTACTGACTGATTGACAGATTAACTTACTCCCTGACTAACTGACTGGTCTGATTTTACAATGACTTTTCAAGGCACACGTTTCCCTTAAACATTTTATTATAGCATTATTTTGTCTAAAATTGTTTTAATCAAAATACTGATACTACTATTAATGTAGTCAGTACCTGCGCATTTTTAAAGATATTTCTACGTCATACACAGCTAGTTGCGGGTTGCCGTTACTTTTATATATCACCTTACATTAGCACTTAACGTAAGTTCTTACCTTTGCCAGTAATTTTAATTAAATCTCTGCCTCGCTAAGTGGCCGTTGATCGCGTGGGGCAGATTCAGGACAGATTTAGGGCAGATTTGGGGCAGATTAAGAATTAATTCGTCGCGAGGTACGATTGGATGCACGATTAATTTTCTCCCGCCGTGGTTTCACTTCACTAGTTGCAGGCGCGGACTGAGGGCAGGGTCAAAATAATTTATCTTAGTTTCAAGTTAAAGATGTATTAGTTACTGTGGTTAAAGTGAAATATGCCTAGAGCCTATAAATTACCAAGCCAGCATAGGCAAGTTTGGTTCGACCATCTGCAACAATGCCGATATAAACTTTTCGTTTAACGTACCTGTTAAAAATCTTGTTATATGTTTTTTTTATAAGACTCACATAATTCCTCCTCTTCCTGTGTCGCTATCTTCAAGTCGTGATCTATGGATCACTTTTTAACCGATTTCAAAAAAACGAGGAGGTAGGAACCTCCGTCCTTGCTCCTAGAAAAAAAACATAGGTAGGGTAACCTATGGTTTTTTATGTTTGTTAGCTCATTACTTCATAATTTATGAACCGATTTAAAAAAATATTTTGTCGTTGTGTAGGGTATACTTTCTTATTGGTCCCATACAAATTTGAAGTAAAAATACCAACCAGGTCAGAAAACAGGGAATCGAGATTCTATGGGCTCGAATTATTAATGTTTTATTTTTGTTACCTCATAACTCCGTCCGATAACATAAACCGATTTGGAAAATTATTTTCCGTTTTTGAGGATATACTTTCAGTTTGGTCCCATATAAATTAAAAAAGTACCAATCCTAAGGCTGAGAAAATAAGAAATGAAAATTTATATTGGCCAAGGAAATACGATATTATAGTATCTATACCCCTCCCACACATGCCCTCCGTGCGCCGCGCGCCGCCCACGCAATAATTACCTACCATGGCTGACACCGACTCCAAAAATAACAGGTAGGTAAGTATCTAGATCTACCTATGTGGTAAACGCATAGATCGTACGGGATAAATTGATAGAAAAAAAGGTTGATTGTTCGTTGTATGAACAAAGAACTATGCAATTATTTTTAGTTTTTAGTTTTGCAGTTTTTGTTTTTGAAGTCGT